>JANUYF010000002.1:75472003-76722003 GCA_026167975.1 Phrynosoma blainvillii
CTAATTAAAGTTTGGAACAAATATAAGAGGAGAATTATACCAAAAATGCCTGCCTGGATATCCCATGATGAAGCTTTTTACAAAAAAGAGATGATCAGAGAAGAAAGTTGGATTAAATATAAAAATATTCTTAAAAAATAAGGACCCAGACTAATTCTGAAAACTAAAGAGAAATTACAGGAAGGATACTCTATAAATTGGTTTGCTCATAGACAATTGTACAAAAGATTTATAATGGATAAAAATTATATGGGTTTAAAAAAGAAGAAGAAAGAACAGAGTTGGAAAAGATATTAATTGATGAGAAAGAGAAAATTGGGAAGCTATATGGAATATTATTAAAATATGAGATGGAGGAAGAAACAGTTAAAGAACCAATGATTAAATGGGCCAAAAATATAGGCTATTCAATCCAAATGGAGCAATGGGAAAGAATATGGATAAATGGATATAAATATACAGTCTCTCAGTGTCTACAAGAAAATTTATATAATATGGTTTTCCAATGGTACTTATCGCCGGCAAAGATTGCAAAAATTTATAAACTGAAAAACAGTAAGTGTTGGAAATGCAAAAAAGAAATAGGAACTTTTTTTCCATTGTTGGTGGGGGTGTAAATAGCCAAGAAAATATTGGGATAGGATTAATAATATTTTAAATGAAATATTAGATTCAAAGCTATGTTTAAAACCAGAATTTTACTTGTTGGGAATAATGGATGAAAATTTAGAGAAGAAATATGGGAAAGTTTTATTTCATTTGATTTCAGTATCAAGGATATTGTTTGCCCAGAAGTGGAAAACTAAGGAGGTTCCAACTAAAGAAGACTGGCTTTATAAATTATATGATATATTGGAGATGGACAAACTAATGCAATTATTAAGAGATAAACCAAAAGAGCAATTCTATAAGGAGTGGGGGAAAATAATATAGTTCTTGGAAAAGGGATGGGGAGTCTTGGCAACAATTACTATATAAAAACTAATAAAATATAATGTTCACTACAAAACAGGAAAGTATACTAAAGTCAATATAATCACATAGAGGACAAATATTGATGGGTAGGAAGTCAGTATAAATAGTAAGAATGAGGAGAATTGTTGATTTTAAATACAGAATATACGACTGAAATGGTAGTGAAGGGAAAATAGAAGGTGTAGGATTAGTGAAGAAAGTAAAAGTAAGTGCTGAGGATATGAGGATGTGTGGAGAAGGTATGAGGGAGGGTAAGGTGTTGATAGGAAGGAAGGATGGTGATATGAGAGGTGAAAGGAAAAAAAGAAAGAAAGAGTGTAGGAGTAAAGAAGGCAAAGTAATGGTGTGATATTGGAGAAGGTGAAATGTGGGAGGAAGGAATGGATAGAATAAAAAACAGACAAGTAAAGGATTGGTATGTATTAATGCAAGATATTTGATTGTGTAATCTCATTGCTTTTGTTATTGATTTTGACATGTATATCTTTTTAGACATTAATGTATATACAAAGTTTATAGATTTGGTTTTGAATGGGTTTGTATGTGTTTGTTTATGTTATGTGTTTTACACTGTATGTCTTTTTAAGTAATAAACTTTATTTTTTAAAAAACATAAGAGCTTATACATACACTTCTTGCTGAAAGGACTTTTCCTTCACTGACTAGAAGAGAAGTGTATGTTATATCCATGCACAGAAGCCACCAGCTCCCCAAAATCCATTTCTTTATGTGACAGTCGATGCAAATGAGCAGCTCATTAGTGCTGAGTAAATATCACATACAGGCCTAAATCTTATGGCACACTAATGTCTAATCAGTAGTATGATGATACTTTTCTCTTCTCCTAACTGCAGGACCCCATGCTATCTGAAGATGTCCTAGCCATGCAGAGCAGGTTTTGTGGGCAGAAAGAGTCTGTATAGACTCATTCTACCCACAAAAGCATATGGCTGGGACATCTTCAGATAGCATGGAACAACCCTTTTGGCTCCTGGTCACAAGTACTTCAAAGGCTTTTCCCAACAAGCAGAATCCTTATTCTGTCAACTAGGCCAATTCAAATTCAAATAATATACTTCAAGAACCCTTGAGTCTTGAAATAGACAACCTCAGAAGCCCACTGACAGAGAAATTCCTAGAGTTTTGAGAGATACAAAGAGTAGTTTGTGTACATTTTGAAACTGGGCTTAGAATTGGATCCCATGTTGGGAGAAAGAACAGACATAAACTAAAGATGTAAAATAAAATAAACAATAAATAAAGAGCTGAGAAATAAGTCTAAAATAAATACACTAATAAGAAGCAAGCCTGACTACAGGAAAGGTATAAAGTTTTCTTTCTTACAAACAATTGCACTTAGTTTATATTTGATCTTACATGATCACTTCACTGAACTTGATATGCAAGTACAATAACTGAAGATAAGACTGAAGTAAGCAATGAATTTTATATATTTTGTATAGCAACTTCGAAAATGATTTACATAAGCTTGTAATAGTGTATTATATAAACTATTGGCCGGGGTGGGTGGGGAGAGAGATGGTTAGCTATACGTCTGCCTGGTCTCCATAAGAGACAGGTATACTCTTGCCTGCACTGTAGTCAGTGCTAAGCTGCACATCTGTATCCAAAGGCTGCAGTAGCATCATGATGAATAATTAGCTCTGTCCTACTTTTAATCATGTTTTTGTTTCCTTGTAACACCAGAGATGTGGAAACTTTAGGTGTGCCAGATGGTGATGAACATGCCAGAACCTTTCTTGCAGATTTTAGTGAGTACAGAAAATATGCTGGATGTGTTAGTAAATTCTGTTTAGATAAATCACTCTACAGTTGCAAAGCTTTCTTGTATCTTCTCCATGTTTTCATGCTTAACTGACATATTAGAGATACTTTTTTTTTTCCCCTTAGGAAAGAAATCCCCCCCCCCCCAAGCCTCCATGTAATTGTGTTGTTGATGATATTATTTAGCAAAACATCTTCTGGAGAAACTTGTCTAAGCACTGCAGCATGGCAGGTGGTAAACAGTATGCTATCAGAGGAATGTTTGAATGCCTCCACCGTTTCAGGGACTGAGCAGCTTGGGAAGTATTAGTGCCAATGAATGAAACCAAAATGCAGCTTAACTAATACCTTCTATTGCTTCACACTCTCCAGAGAGAGTCAGTGTTTAGGGTTATTTTCTTTTTAAAAAATGTAAAAGTGTTATTAACCAGATTTCATCATTCTGCAAATTACAGAAGCAGCTACCTCCTTAGAGAACACAGAGCTCCTTAGCTCTCTCAGGCAGTAAATAACAGTTTGCATTGTGTTATCTGGAGAAATAAAATATTATGCTTTCAGATTTCTGCATTCAGCTGCAGCTTTGCACCAGGTTTAATGTCTCTTTATTTTCCATGTAAATGGATTTTCAAAATTGTTTCTGTGGAAAAAGTGAGCACATATCTTTCTATTTTTCCACTTAATGTTATTGAACTGGCATTTGAGTGAATTGTGAAAAATCAAGAACCTGAGACCCATAGCCCTGCAAGAAGTCCATTGTATAGTCAGAAGCAATTTCTGCAGAACAATGAGAGAAAATCCAATTGATCAGGAAATGTGCAGAGAGGAGGGAAAGCAGTAGTACTTTGTTTTATTAATAATTTAGATCTCATTTTCATCTTAATTCCTCATATTTTGTTGGGCTTTGTCCTCTCACTGAAGTGGCCTTGGGCTCTGCTTGAAAAATTTGTAGCACCAGAACCATTTGCTGAACTTTTATATTGCACTTAGATACAATATAATTTTCCACCAAATCTGCAGCACATCTCAGTTCACATAAACAGGGTTTTTCCCGCACATTATAATATATACACATTATAACTGGTCTGATACTTATTGGTAACTGGAGGATAATTTCTTCTTCAACAGGGTGTATAAGAAAGATGTAGGAACATTTATATCATATTTTGGAACAAACATAGCCTTTGTTCTCTCTTAAAAGACATTGTTAATATTAATTTCTGTTTCTGTTTAAATGTATTTTAACTTTTGTACTAAGAGTTTTTTAGTTGTACTCTACTTTTAAAAAGTGGTATGACCCCTTGAATTCCATGCTGGGGGGGTATATATTAAATGAATGAATGAATGAATAAATAAATGATTGCATAATTTTTAAAATGATTTTAAAAGGCTAAAATAAGTTACAAGACAGATTAAAACAATTTAAATAGTTTAAGAATATTTAAAATAATGTACATGTGAATATTTGTGTAAAATCCCTTGGGTCCTAAAAGCTAGGTTACACAACATAGACTTTACTGTGATTTAGTAGAGCAGACATGTTTTCTAACACTGAACAAGAACTGTAAAGATGCAAGCCAAAAGGGCAAATCATTATATTGTATAAGTCTCTGAAAGTGAAGTTACACATTGATTGTGCTACACTATTCTTTCTATTGGACTGTAATGTTGTACAGCTAAATAGACACTTAAATGCATAGTCATATACACATTTGAATGAGTGTGTACAGGTGCATCTATATTTGCTTGTGCATTGGCATGCAGTTGTGCATCTACAAACCAGGCAAACTCTTCCCACTCCATCAAATCACAATAGGGACAGAAGGACCTTTTGCATTATGTCTATTTGTCTTCTCACTTTTCCCATCTTCTTTTCCTACTCTGTCTTGTGCAATACCTTGGGTGATCTGAAGCTCTTGAAAGCAATTCTGCATTCCTTTTCCTTGGATTGTTGTATGGCCAACATGGCTGATTCAGAATTTTGAGGCTCTTCTGTTTGCTTTATTTGCTGGTCAGAATCTATAAGCTGTATCTAATAGGCTTATATATGATAAAACCAGGGGTATCTGGTGGATCTGCTCCAAGTGTTGGTCCCAAATTTAAAGGGGCTATCAGAGGTTCTGAACCTATTCTGGGATAAAATTGTGCATTTCTGTAAAGTTCAAACTAAAACCCAGAGCAGATTCACAATCCTAAAGTTATGTGAGTCATAATCTCCAATTGAAAGAATCACCCACAGCCCAGACCTATCCAAACAATACTTTCCTGATTCATTTCTTCTCCTGACTGTATAAAACTTTTAAAAATCATGGAAATAATTTCTTAAATCTTTAGCTGTGCTTCCCCCTCTAATCCATGGATGATCTTGATACTGCAAGCTGTGTGAGTATGTTATTCCAGCTGTGTCACTTTTATCATTAAAAGTTCAAATGTATATTTTTTTAAATGACAAGGCTCCTTATGGAAAATTTGATGAGGTAAATATATATAAATGAGATTTGAACTAATTCTTTTTTAGAAAGTAATTCCAGTGAAAAAAGTGTTCACTTGTCTGGGAAAGCAGCTAAGAATGCTGATAGCCAAAGTACAAACAAAGTACAAAGGAAACTGCTCACAGAGCTTTGTGCAGTTTAAAGCAAAGAAGATACAAAACAAAGTCCAAGATGTAAACTACAGAGTAGTCGAGCAGTCAAGGGTCAAGGGTCCCAGTAAGGCAAGATAATCAGGCAGTTCACGGTCAGGGGTTTCAGAGAGTCAACATGGCTAGACAGTCTGATAGTCAAAGGTCCAGGCCAAAAAGACAAGAAAGGTCAGGATCAAGCATGCTTTCACCAGCAAACTCAGATAATCTCTGATAACTGGTCTAGCATCCTTCATCTGTTTATATCTCCAGCTCTCATGAGCTCAGTTGTTTGTTGATTAGATGGTGTTTCTCATAAAGCCTCCTTGGATGTTGAGGCATGCCCTTTCAGCTTTTCACTGGTTGAAGGTATGTTCTCTTCATCCCCTTTCATGCCTGAAGGCTCTAGTGCCAGGAGGCTTGGTTGCCTGAGCTGGCAGGGCAGAACTAGGGACAGACTCAGGTTCTGCTTGAGCTTGCAGGGCAGAACTGGGGCCAGACTCAGGTTCAGGCTCAGTTTCAAACTGAGGCTCTGGCTCAGCCTCCTCAGGCTGACTAGGCCTCAGTCTGGCTGAGCATGACATCACTGGAATTACTTTCTAAAAAAGAAGTAGTTCAAATCTCGTTTATGTGTGTAAGAAGTAGTAGTTAGTCATATGTGATTACAACCCCTCAGCCAACAGTCAAATTAGAGAACAGCCCAGTAACATTAATGAGCCTCAGGGAGATAAATTGCTCCAGGCAATGTGAAGCCGAAATTACAATGCCTTGGGTTAAAGTGTACACCTTAAGGGCTAAAACCCACAAGCCATGAATCACTATGACTTTCATTATTCCAATAATGAGCCCAGAGAGTTAAATCACCCCCCAGCAGTGGCAAGCTAAGTTAAAATGCCCCAAGCAGGGGCAGCCAGCACACACAAGCAGAGGTCCCCAATGAGAGCCATCTGTCGCCGGCAGGGGCTACCACCAGGCCTCCAATGGCTTTATCCAGTTCCGAACAGGGACTACCAGTAGGCCACGATGGCCTAAAGCTTTACCAACCAGGGACTACCAGCAGGCACCAATGGCCTTATCATGTCCCAAGCAGGGACTACTTTTTTTTTTTTTTTTTGCAGGCACCAATGGTCTTATCCTGCCCCAAGCAGGGGCCCTGTCCCAAGCAGGGGATGCCGCGTGCCAATTTAGACTGTGACTTAGAATCATAGAATCATAAAGTTGGAAGAGACCCCAAGGGCCATCCAGTCCAACCCCCTGCCATGCAGGAACTCTCAAACTTGCTGTGAGGCATGATGATAGTTTAACACAAGTTAAACTTAACAAACCTGTATTGGGTTATAGTGTTCCTTTAAGGGCTACAACATTTCAGATAGCAATAAGAATAGAAAAACAGCCCCAATGACATAAATGAGCCCCAATAAAATTAAATGTAGCAGGCCCTAATAAGCAGAATGTGTGTGTGTGTGTGTGTGTGTGTGTGTGGATATGTGTATATATATATATATATATATATATATATGGCTCAGGGTTAAAGTGTTCCAATTAAGGACTATACCCCTAAAGCCAACAATAAAATACCTCCTTTATTGAATTAGTATACCCTGAGGGAACAACCCCCCCACCCAGGAAAACAGGCCATGCCAGACTGCAGGCTTCCCAAAACAAGGGGCTGCCCTCCCCGAGGACTTGAAATGTCACCAAGGCCACACCAGGCCTATTAAACAGGGCACCCCTGTCCACACCAGGCCTTGCTAGGCCTATAAACTGAGCGAGGCCTGGGAAAAGCAGGCCGCTCAGGCTTCACAGGCCTCCACTAGGCCTTACCACACTGGCCGTGCCTCCATGGCATGCCAGACCACGCCACGGCCCTGAAATTGTCGCCCTGAAGGAGCTTGGCTACCCGGCCACTCTCCTCCCTTTCTTCTGTGTCCTCCATAGGCAGAATCGGCCGAAGACTGGGCCGCACACCAAAAACTAGGCCGCGGCAAGCCCAAACAATGCTGAGCAGTCAAAGCACCTCACTTGACTGTCCCAGCAAAAATGGCTGCTGACACGTGGCAGCCAAGGGCTATATAGCCCACAAATCTCGCAGACAATCTTGTGAGATCCCCTTGATTGGCTGGGAGGAACAGGAAGGGCGGGACTTCCTGCCCGCCCAGCCAATCGCGGCATCGGCCTCTTAAAATGGCCGGGCAACAGAAAGCCCCTCCCGACATGTTGGGGGAGGGGTTCTTTCTCTTGCCCAAGTTTCCTGAAATAGTATAATGTCATAATTGGATATGAAGTCCAGAAAATCTGGGTCCACTGCTTTACTAGGCCAGCCAGCTATATTCCAAGATAGTATAGTCAGGTCTTGTTTTTCTTGATGAAGTTTTTTTGGAGTTCTTTTCTTGCCATGTTTGTAGAGGTGGGTCATGGAAATTCATAGGTAATCTCTGAAGATATTGCATTATAGCCTTGGTTATCAGGACTTTCTTTTGTAATGTTTGCTTAGGTGTTTGATAGGACAGTTCTTCTTTGTCATTTATCCGTTTTTCATTGTTCCATTCAAGGTGATGAGTTGGATGGGTCTTTCCTGGAATCTCTTCAGGGTCTTCCGTATGCTTGATAATTTCAAAATTGAAGCTTGGCTTACTAACATTTGTAAATATCTTTTTAATTTGGTTAGATTGACAAGTAGGTAAAAATGGTTGTTTCATTAGAGATCCTAGCTCGTTTTTGTCTAGGAATCTCATTTCAATCCATGTAGAGGGTTCCATCTTTTTTACATTATCAAATAGGTAAGTTTCATTGTTTCTAGTCTGGGTTTCACTTGATGGCGGATTAAGGTCTGCCTTGTTTACCACATTTGACTCAAGGTGATATTCTCTCCCTTTAAGTATTTCCACACGTTTAGGAGAGGTAGGGTGCTCTATGATATTATTTTTCATTGTACTATATAGAGTTGTGTTTCTATCAGAGCACAACCCTACTAAATGGGATTTCAAAAGATGTAGTCTTGAAATTATTTCAACTTGTGCCTCCGTAGGGAGAGCACAAAAAGAATTTATTAGTTTGTTTTCTTCTCTGTCAAACAGAGTGTTCTTAGTAGAAAGTGATTTAATTGAATAAGAATTCTTTATTTCATCAAAGTATGATTGTTTAGGTGTTTTGAGGACTATTAAATTTTGTTGGTGAGCATCCTCACTCTGACTTACTTTATGTGTGGGAACTAATCCCTGTGGGGGAGCTTGATTCTCAAAGAACCTAGAGACTAAAATGCCATATTTTGCTAGGGTACTCTTGCAAGCCAAAATTATGTTAACTTAGGGGGGATGCAGACCAGGGCGTCGGAGACGCCCTGGTCCGGAGCACCGCCGGAGTTCAGCCTCCGGACCGCGGCGCTCCTGCGGCACATCTAAAAGGAGCACCAAATTGGCGCTCCTTTTAGATTTAAGAGAAAGTGAGCCCCAAAAGCGGCGGGCGCACTTTCCCTGGCTCAAACAGCGCAGCGCATGTGGGCGCTGCACCGTGAGGTCATCCCCGGTGTGCCGGCCGTGCGGACGGCCGGCGCTTCTGGGGGTGACCTCGGGGAGAGGAAGGGGCGCCGCTCGTGCTGCTGCCCCTCCTCTTCCCTGCCCGGAAGACGACTTTTTTAGTCGTCTGCCGAGGCCCTATGTCCTTTTTGGTAAAGGTAACCACTTCATGCACATGAATATAGTTGTAAAAAATATATTCAACTTGCTTGTAAGGTTTTATTAAGTTTAATATGATTAGTAGATGGTGCTTTCATTCGAACTGTTGTATGAGACCCTTAGGTTTAGGAAAGTTGATCAAGACCAGTTTTTGATGGTTTAATTTCAAGTTCCATTTTCCATTGTTAGCAGTGTTAGTGATCTTCTCAGTAGAGGCTTTCCTTTTTAATGAGAGAAAGTTCCAGGGATCTTGAGAGGCTGACTGTTCTCCTTGTGTTTCTGTTGTTCTTGACTGAGTTGGGTGTGTATGTAGTCCAATTTTCTTTCCCAATTTGAGCTCTTCCGTATTTTTTGCTTGTGCCTTAGCTATTTTTTTCATTTGGGAAGTTTCAATATTGCTTGGTCTATTTTCTTTTAAAATCTTTTTCCTTAGTAATTTATTTTCACTATAGTGTAATAGTTTTAACTTTTGGGGTCTTTTCCTCATGATAGTTTTAGTTTTTCCCTTGAGGTTTCTTGATACCTTTGTTTTAATTGCTCTTGTACTATGAATACTAATGTTGTTTGATGATTTATTTCTTGAGGTACTTGGACTATTTTTTCTATTTAATGATTTGTTTCTTGGACCACTTGAGCTAATTATATTGTTTGCTAATAGTGTTAGAAGATTGTTGCTTGCTGGCAAGAAAGTTTTTATATTCTCAAGCTTCTTCATCAGCAAGAAAATCCATTCTGCAATTGGTAGGTTCTCTGTTGAAGTGGGAGGCGTGGCTTGGTTTAATTTCTTCTTGCCTTCAGCAAGTTCTTGTAGTTGCTTATCAATTGCATTATTTATCTGGATTTCGTTATCATTGGGTTGTGTTTTTTTCTGGGGCAGGTGCAAGGTCTGTATCCCTCATTGTTATTGTGTAATGTCCAGAAGAAAGTGCATCCATTGCTACCTGTGAGTTCACTATAGAATTTGGGTGATTTGGAGCTTTTTTGGGAAGAGTAACATCTGTTTTATTTTCAAGGTATTGGATGGTCTTTGCTTGCTTCCTAGTTTTGTTCAGAAGGGATTCTGCTACCATCGGTGTAATTCCCAAAGACTTATATCTGTTTCTCATAAACACCATCTCTTTTTTGTTTTAATCTGTCTATCAAAGGGCCTCGGCAGACGACTAATAGAGTCGTCTTCCGGGCAGGGAAGAGGAGGGGCAGCCGCACGAGCGGCGCCCCTTCCTCTTCCTGAGGTCGCCCTCGGAGTCGCCGGCCCTCCGCACGGCCGGCGCTCCGAGGATGACTCACGCCATGGCGACCGCACGCGCCGCGGCGTTTGAGTCAGAGAAAGTGCGCCCGCTGCTTTTAGGGCACACTTTCCCTGACATCTAAAAGGAGCGCCAATTTGGTGCTCCTTTTAGAGTCACCAATGGTGCGCCGCGGTGCGGCTGCCGCGGTCCAGCGGCGCTCCGTCCCGCGGTGCACGGGAAGCTCCCGTCTGCTTCCCCCCTTACTTAGCAAGGAAGAACATAGAATTGAACAGTTCAGTTGATTACTTACTTACAGGTTGATACCTGATCATCTACTTAATGTTAAGTGTAAGTGATTTTCATTCACCCTCGTTTAGATTGACTATTTGAAAAGGTAACTAAAATTAAATTTTCCATTCCTATTTGAGTATATATAATAACATTTTGCCATAGGGCAATTGGAAATTCAAATTGTTTAAGAAAAATAAGTATTATCCTACTGGCCCACGTTTCTCTAATATTAAAACTTTAAAAGTAGAGGTTTATATTAAGGTAGAGGTTAAGTATTAAGTCCCATTCATACCCTTCTTAAATAGTTGGTGCGAAAATTAAATTTCTAAAGTTTACCTCTCTTTTCGTATTCAAAGATTAGCAGTGGAAATGTATAGCACTATAGAGTGAGGGCAACTGACATCTAACACTGGTTCAGAAGGATCTAGTTGACACCCACTGGAAGAAGGTTCTTCCTGAATTAGCACACTAAAAGCAGCTTGCTGCCACTACTCAGGACCCCCCGTGCAGTTGGTGGTTGCTGCTGTGGCCTTTTAAGACCAAGAGTTCCAGGTCATGCCCCCTCTCACTGCTGCTGCTTGCTCTAGTCCCGGTGGTAAGGAAAGAAAAAAAGAAAAAGAAAAGAGAAAAAAAGTAGAGAAGCTTGGTGTCCTGGCTGGCTCACTGGAGGTTTCCTGCCCAGTGGTTTCAGAGGGGAGGATGAAGAAGGAGCAGGGCATGCCCCCTCTTACAGCTGCTGCCTTGCTTTTTGTTGCTTGCTGCTTGCTCTGGTCCCGGTGGTAAGGAAAGGGAAAAAAATAAAAGGGAAAAAAGCAGAGAAGCTTGGCGTTCTGGCTGGCTCACTGTAGGTTTCCTGCCAGTGGTTTCCATGATCATATATATATATCAACCCTACATACACATACACACACACACACACACCAGTCCTCTCACAAGCTCATATTTGCTGATGAAATGTCAATGATTCAGCTAGAAATCAGGATGTCTTATTTTGGTTTCCCAACAAAATCACCGGTACATCTTGTCTTCTTCAGTGGTTGGTTGCATCTTTGGTGGCACTTAGGGAAAGACCCATCCTGCAGTGGGCCCAGAAGGCTTAATCTTGTGTTCCAAACCCAATAAATCTGTGGGGAGATATGCAATTGTGCTTAATGACTCCACTTGTCCATGTCCCCTGTTTCCCTTCCATACTGTACTATTGAATAGATGGGAAAATAAACCTCATTCCTTTCTATTATGTCCAAAGGTACTGAACTAATGAAAATAAGGTAAAGCTTTATAACAATATGTGCAGTAGTAGTAGCAATGATGATTGTGATGATGCATTGCTAGAGAAGTTTTCAATTCTGTAACAAATGCTGAACCCATAATGAAATTATTTAATATCAAATAAATCAATCTTACTAAGTTTCAAGGGAATGACCCCTGTGATGGTGTAATAGGTCACATAAAATATCAAGAGAATTAGAGACAGACAAATTTTAAAAACCTAGGTAGATACATTTTGTGGGTTCAAGGTACTAGATTTATGCACAGCACACATGTAGAGTGGGAAGATGGTAGCTTTTCAAAAGATTGCCTGAAGTTTCAAATGAATCATGCTTATGCTAGAACAACTAAAATTTTATAAAAATGTAAAGTGTGCTTGTATTTTGCAATGGATGCTGCATTAAGAGCTGTAATTTATTTATCCTACAAGGTGAGTCAGAAGAGCTTGAAATCTTTCTAAAAACAAATTGTTGGCTTCTTGAATTTATTAGTTTGCTTTGTTGCAATCTTTACAGCCATCAATAAAATCTGTAATTAAAAGTATCCAAAAAACAAGATCTTATCTCAAACTTGATTTTGGTTCTTATCAGTAGATCTCCTAGCAGAAGGTTTATGAGCTGAAAAATTAGGTGCCTTTTTCAGACAACTAAAAGCTACACTAGCTCATAAATCCTATGAAGGTAAGCACCACAGGAACAGTAAGCCATACACGCCAGTGGGCATCCATCACTGAACACCTGCTGAGCACAGAAATAATAAGACAATGGCTCAACAAAGTCACCCATTAAAATGGCACTTTCAAACCATCAACGTTGCTAAGACATCCCTGTGGGAAATTGGTTCCACATCCCTGTGTAAAATTTCATTTAACAGGCACAGAACAATGCTGTTGTGTCACAGCTGAAATTTTATTATCCAGGTACAACCACACTTTCTGGTAAAAATGGCCATGTTTCCAATGGAGCTATTTCCACCATCATGGCACAAAGCAATGTTTGACTCAGCCATAAATACTGAAAAGTCAAATGTAGACTAGTCCTGTGTTGTTGTTGTTGTTTTAAAAAAATCTTTAACTTATTTCCTGACAAATGAGAAAAAACAGATATATGCTGACAGTTTCTATATGTGTATAAACTATGGCTTTGCTTTTGACTTATAGCCTGGAAAACTGAATTATTTTTCATGTGATCAAACATACAGTCTCAGATAAAAAAATTTCAAACTGCAGTAGAGTGCTTGTTTTTTAAATCAACTGCTTCTTGGACTTTAAAACTTGTGATTGATTGATGGATTGGATTGGATTGATTTGTTCACTTCAAAATAGACTATTGAGTACTCCTTTATTTCACAGGCACACCTCAAATTAGTATGTTCTAGTTTTCTATAGAAAACTAATACTTAGTGGTTATGAAATCATACTGGGGGAAAAAAGAATCTTATTTATACTCCTCCCTCCATTTGGAAGTACTCTTGATGAATACATAAAGGGCATGGAAAGTTCACTGATGAGGGATCCAATACCCAAATGGCACTACAAAGCATTTTGGAATTCTCTATTTCCAATACAAACTTAATCCCTTAAGTCAACTGACAGCAATCTGTTACCTCAAACTGAAACCACCAATGTGTTTGATTTACTGCAGAAATCATGGTGCCTGTCAAAGATGTTGAAAGAAAACAAATATTCTTTCTAACCAGCAAGGAAAATGAAAATGAAGCAATGCTACATGAGAAAATGAAGAAATGATAACCAGTTAAAATGGGACAGAAAAGGAAGATAGAAATCTTCCTCAGAAGACTTCTGGAATAGAATTTAGATATCCATTTTTCATGCAGTAAAAACTATTCTTGCACTGTCAGGAGATTATGAGTCATATTATAAATATCTAAGGGCAATGGTGACTTCATGACAGAATGAAGGTTTTCTGCTTTATCCATTGGTCTAAAATATATCATCTGTGATTGAGCTGCAAAGGTTACCAAAACCATTTGAAATTCTTTCCGTTGTCATCAACAGACTAAAGCACTTCTAAGAAAAAATAAAAACTTCATGGCTTGGATCCCAAGTATATTCTAGTTAAACTTTAGGAATTTTTTTTAACAATGGACTACCTTGAAAAGTAGTGGACTCTCCTCTGTTGGTGGTTTTTAAACAGAGGCTTGATGGCCACTTGTTAAAGATGAGAAAGAAGTGGGATATAAAATAATTATCATTACCAACACAGCTTTGCATTCTTGCACTGGTAGGAAGCTAGGTTGTGAAATTCTGATCTCAGAGAAAAATAAAGCCAAGTGTTTAAGCATGTAACCTTGCCCCAAATCCCCCAATGATTAAATTTGCAAAGATAATAAATAGCATTGGAGACTAGCTAGTATCTTGTAGACAAGACTGACAGAAAACTGAAATACAATCTTCCCATGCTATTCTTGGAGAATATGCCCTGTAAATTAGGAGCAAAACCATTATCCCAAACCATCAGTCCACAGAACTGTTCCAAGATCATTGGTCAATGCTATCAAATGTCTAGGAAATGTGTTAAGAGTAACAGGGACATACTTCCTCTCTTCTTCTTCCAATAAAATCCAGAATGATCAAGGCCAATTTGATTCCATAACCAAGCTGAATTCAGACTGGCTTGACTCTTCATCATCAGTAGCCTCCAACAATATCTGCAGTCAACATCTTCTGAATCACCTTAACCAAAAAGTGACTATTCAAAAACAGATGCTCATTATTATAAATTTCTACGTCTCAGAAGTCTGAGAGCAGTCTCGCCATTGCCTGCTTGAGAGCAGGAACCACCAGTTTACTCAGCAATGTATTTACTTCCATTTGTAACATCCTGTCAAACCCCCTCAATTTAGCTCAAATAAGCCTTAATGGACAGAGATTGAGAAAACATGTAGTAATAGAACTGCTATTAGCATCATACAATTTAACTGTTGTCTATTAATTGCTAACAATTTGTTTCACTTATCCTGCATCTTCCAAGCCACCACCACCCCTTTGGGCCCTTTCATACTACAAAATTATAGCACAATGATTCCACTTTAACTGCCATGTCAACATTGTATGGAACCCTTAATTGTGCTTTTGTGAAGCATTAGAGCTCTCTGAGTAGTTAAAAAAAAACAGGAAAGAAAACCTCTGACTCAAAACAACAACATTAGGTTGAAATGTTGCACATAACTACCTCATTATGAACTATGCTGAACACAGTGTGACTTTCTTTTGAATAAATATGCATAGAACTGTTGTAAAGCTGTGGTCTGTTGCCTGAGCACTTTCATGCTACATTGTTAGAGCACTATGATTCCTATGAAAATGTGAGTTTTTAGTTTGGTGAAGCAATAGACCTCTCTAGTTGAGAATTCTAGATACCACTCCTTAAACTAGGATTCCATAGGAAGGAACCATGGCAGTTAAAGTGGAAACAGTACTATAATCATGTAGTGTCAAAGGGCCCTTTATTTTTCCCTGGCATAGCCACTGCTGATGAGTTGCTGTTATATTGCATCTCTCCATTTTAATCCTTAGATACATATTTCTTTGTACTGTGTTGACAACTGCAGCACAAACAATTCAAAACATATTTTTGGAAGCCTCTTGTGAAATATAATATTAAATACTCTTGATTCAGCCCTTTTACTGGCAAAACTATGTGCTGTTTATATTTTGTCAACTCCTTTCTTTTTTTCTAAGCTTCATTTGATGGATCTTTTCCATTGAAAGTCCTAGCAAGACATTAAGGCTTTTTCGAAAGAAATGTGCTTCCCCCAGTGAATTGGTGCTGATAGGTCATTGTATTGTCTTTTCCCAATATATGACTAGGTCTACAGATTTCCTTTCCTAATAAACACAGGAAAGCAACTCTTATACAGAAGGTTTACTATCTGCCCAATTGAAGGGCTGGTTACACAGTGTTATACAGCTTAAAATTCTGGGAGTGTAAGGCTAACACCTCTAATAGCATCCCATGTCTGGAATTTTCCTGTCCCTAGAATAGACTAGGCTAGTCCATTCACTACTGTTTTTCAGGAGGTCAGTTAAGAAGACATTTATTGTAGTTTGTAATTGCTTTTCCACAAGTATAGAAGACGAAATGGGTTCAAAATGAACATGCAGAAATCTATTTTGCAGACAAATGTCCACTCTACACTTATTTTCCTAACAATACTAGTCAAATATTAGAAAGACTCAGAAGTGCTGGCTTTGACCCATAAAGCCTGTGCAGCTCAGTTCTAGGTTATTTGAAGGAACGTATCTCCCTTTACAAGCCAAAAGAGCACTAAGATCATCAGGAGAGGCCCTTCTCTCTGCCTCACCACTCTCTCAAGCTTGTTTGGTGGGAACAAGGGAAAGGGTGGCTGCTCCCAGGCTCAGAAACTCCCTCTCTAGACAGGCCAAGATGGTCTCATCCCTGTTCTTCTTTGAGTGGCAGATAAAAACATTCTTGTGCCATCAGGCTTTCTGAACCTGACAAGGGCTAGGATTTTAATGCTCTGTAATTCAGATTTTAAGGTTTGTACAGAGTTTTTAATACATTTTAAATTTTAATACATAATGTTTTTAACTTTTTAAAATTCTTTAATTGTTTTTTAAACTTTGTGTCTGCAATAATGCTTTTGCATTATTTTTAACTTGTACTTTTAAAAAAAATGTTAGCCATCTAGGGTCCCTATATCAGGATAAATAAATAAAGAGATAAACAGACAAGCAAACAAACAAAACCATAGTTGATGGTGCTGAAAGTGGTTGAGAAGTCCAGCAGAACCAACAGAAACATGCTCCTCTTTCTCAGTTCTCTGCATAGATCATCACCCAAGGTGACCAAAGTCTTCAACCCATAACCAGACCTGAAAAGGACTGAAATAGATCTATATAATTTGCTTCATCCTCAAGTTGAGAAACTGCCACACTCTTCAGTACCATGCCCAAAAACAGAATGTTGGCTACTAGCCTATATTTATCCAGTTATCAGACATGTTCTTACCATGATCTCCTTCAGACATGTTGGGACCCTGCTTTGTTGTAGTATTAATCACTTCCCTAGATAATTTGATTCATCCTCAAGTTGAGAAACCACCACACACTTCAGTACTATGCCCAAAAACAGAATGTTGGCTACTAGCCTATAGTTATCTAGTTATCAGACATGTTCTTACCACGACCTCCTTCAGACATGGTGGGACCCTGCCCTGTTGTGGTATTAATCACTTCCCTTGCCCACTCAGCCAGACCCTCTCTCATCTTTTAAAATGAACTGGAAGTACAACAGTCATGTGGAAGCTTGTATCTCTCCTAGGATCTTATTCATATCCTCAGACTTCACTGATTGAAAAGTATCCATCAACCCTTAATAAGCATGGACAATTGTCTCTTCTCATTAGAAAATTTTCAGTTTAATTGATAACACAATTGATTTTAACAAGTTCATATCCTTGTAGAGACTCAGGTTTTCACAAAACTCATTTTTTTTGCTGGTTTTCTGTAAATAGAAAAAAAATAGACTTGAAAGTAAGTTTAGGGAGTTATCAGTCTTTGTCACTGATGGCTGAGGATCTGTTGCTGATGGTTGAGGATCTCAGTACATTGTGCTCACCATTTCTTTTTCAGACCAAGTTGCCTTCTCCAAAACGAATTACAGTGAACCACGCTAAAGCTTGAATTCATGACTTTAGTTTTCCTAACTAGTCCCTTATCTTGAGTCAGAAGAAGTATCTTCTTTAAATTATGTGTACCATTAACTTTGCTCATAATAGTATCCATTTAGATGCTTGATTTTCTGGTGAAGTCAAGCAATTTGGTCTCTAAATGGTTTCAAGTTTTCTGGCCCAATTAATTAGGACTAATACACATCAGTTTTCAAAAAATAGAGACTACTAAGTAAATACAATAGATTAAAGATTTTATGGGCTAAATTAATTGTGCCTGCAATTAACTCTAGAAAACATGTAGAGTCTTCAATAAAAGGCCAGTACTTATGTACTGAAGTGGACAAATCACTTTAAATAATCATGCTGAGAATTTGAACTGAACTCAAATGTTGTCATTATGGCAGATTTGGAGCTAGCATTTAGGGATCATTTTGCATTTCTTGAAGTTTAGATTTTAATCCATAGTGAAATGAAGACCCTGAATACTGTAGGAAAGATAAAGAAGATGTCTTTGTTTTCCTGAAAAAAAGAGAACAAGATTGTCATGAGGGATCTCATACATAATGTACTCAATGTCATTTACATTTTCTGATTCACAGATAATTTGTTTTTTATTCAGCATAATCTATGAGTATGGTTTTCATTTTTCTGGATCTATACACAGCAGAAATCAGGTGAAAAGAAGTATTTTAGTTTTGATACTTTTGACTTCTGATTAATGTTTTCCCATTTATATTTAAAATCCCTCAATATTGGATGAAAAAGGGATTGGATCACAGAGGAAACTGTTACCCCTAATCTTTAGTAAACGGTTGTTATTAACTGCCTTCAAGTCAACCTTGATTCACAATGACCATGTGGATGAGACATCTCCAAGACCCCCTGTCCTCCACTGCTCTGCTCAGGTCCTGCATGCTCATGTCTGTGGACTCTCTGATTGTATCCAACCATCTGATATGTGATCTTCCTCTCTTTCTATGGACTCTACCTTTCCTAGCATCATTGTCTTTTCCAATGATTCATGCCAATGATTCAGCTCTCAATATGTGACCAAAGTACAACAATCTCAATTTAGTCATCCTGGCTTCCAGGAAGAGTTCAGCCTTAATTTGTTCTGGAATCCATTTGTTTGTCTTCTTTTCCATCCATGGTATTCTCAGCACTCTTCTCACACTCTTCTCCAGCACCTCATCTCAAATGAATTGATTTTCTTCACTGTCCAGCTCTCACATCCAAACATAGTGATGAGGAATACAATGGCTTGAACAATTTTAACTTTGGTGTTCAGAGTTAAATCTTTGCACTTTAGGATCCTGTTCAGTTCTTGCATAGCTGCACTTCCCATTCCTATTCTTCTTCTAATTTTTTGACTGCAGTCTTTGTTTGATCAATATTTAGCACAATATATGATGAGAATTCCTTGACTATTTCAATTTCTTCATTATCTAGTATGAATTCTTGTAGATCTTCTATGGTCATTATTTTTGTTTTCTTAATATTCAGCATTAATCCTACCTTCCTTGACCTTCTTCAGGAATCGTTCCAGGTCTTTGTTAGTTTCTGCTAGTAGTATTGTGTCATCTCCATATCTTAGGTTGTTAATGTTTCTTCCTCCAATCTTCATTTCTAATGTCTCTGAGTCAAAGCCCACATTGCATACAATATTTCCTGTGTATAGGTTGAATATATAGGGTGATAGTATGCAGCCTTGCCTTACCCCTTTGCCAATTGTTTTACCATAGAGATTATCACACTGCCTTTCCTCTTGTGCTAGACATGGGATGTAAACTTAAATGGGTGGATTTTATTGCACATTCTCATGCCCAGGCAGTAGGCATCCTGTACCCAATCTGGGCTCCCTTTTTTAAAGAATGAGATTTTCCCATTCTTTAATATGTGCAGGAGAAGCCTGCATCGGATAAAGATACCTATTGTCTGGGCATGTGTGATAAAATCCACCTATTTAAGTTTACATCCTGTGTCTAGCATGGGAGGAAAAGGGTGCAATAATCTCTCATATTTAGTTCCGATGGCAGTCTCTTGTCTTGAATGCAGGTTGCATATCAGGACAATTAGATGTAGTGGCACTCCCATTTCTTTGAGAGCATTTCATAGTTTTTCATGGTCTATGCCAGGGGTAGGCAACCTTTCCCCTTTAAGGGCCGAGGGACTTCAGCTCCCAGAAACCTCAGCTATGTTGGCCAATAGTCCCATGTTGGCCAATAGCTCCTAGGATTCTGGGAGCTGAAGTCCCTCGGCCCTTAAAGGGGAAAGGTTGCCTACCCCTGGTCTATGCCGTCAAAGACTTTGTTGTAGTCAATCAAGCACATGTAAATATTCTTTTGGAAATCCCTTACGTATTCCATTATCCATTGCATGTTTGCAATGTGATACCTAGTGCCCCTTCCTTTCCTAAATCCAGTTTGCATCTCTGGTATTTCTCTCTCCATATATGATAGTAGTCATTGCTGCAAAATTTGGGCATGACTTTGCTTGCATAGGAAAATAGTGCAATGGTCCTATAATTATTGCAGTCTTTTGTGTCTCCTTTTTTGTGTATAGAAATGCATTTCGATTGCTTCCAATCTGTGGGACACTGCCTTATTTTCAATATTTGTTGGTAGATTTTAGTTAGAACTGTGCTTGATTCCATCTGTGGGTTGTAGTGGGTCCATTGGTATGTCATCTGTTCCTGGTGCTTTATTCTTCCCAATTGCTTTGAGTATAACTTTTACCTCACTTTCAAAAAAATGGGGTTCATCTTCATAGATTTATTCTTCCCATTTGTCATCCATCCTTTTGCCTTTTTTTATAACTATACTGTACATTGTTTCCACCTTTTCTAAAAATTAATTGTGGTTAATTGTGGTTATGTATTACATTCCTCTTCTGATTGTAGAGCGCCCCCACTCTTCGTTTATATTTCTCTTTGATTTCCCAGATCTTGTGGAAGAAGTCGCTTGTTATTCCTCTTTTATTATCAGTGTCTATGTCTCTGCATTTATTGTTATAGTCATTCTCTTTATCCTTGTGCTCTAATCTTTGTTCAGTAGCATTCATGGTTCTGATTGTTCCTATCTCCCTTTTCTCATGCTTCTCATCTTTCTTTAACTACTTGGAGCATTTTGTCTGACATCCATTGTTTCTTCTTCTTTTTGGCCACAGTTATCATCTTTTTGCATTCCTCTTCTGCTGTGCTCCTGACTTCTGTCAATAATTCCAGTTTCTGTCAACTAGGCTTAATAGTGCAAATTTATTTCTCACATTTTCTTTAAATTATGTTGCAATCTTCTTCAGACTATATTTTAGCATGGTTATTGATTTGGTATTATTCTTTAGCTTTTTTCTCATTTTGGATATTAGTAGTTCATGGTCAGTCCTGCAATCTGTGCCAAGTCTCATTTTTGCTGCAAGAATGTAGCTTCTCCATCTTTTGCTCCTTGTTATGTAGTCTATTTGGTTTTTGTATTGGCCATTCAGTGATGTGCATGTGTAGAGTGTCCTCTCTGGTTGTATGAAGAAGGTATTTGCAATGAATATATTGTTGGGCTCACAAAACTATCAGTTGTTCTCATGCTTCATTTCTTGAACAAAACCCAGATTTTCCTATTGCCTTTGATTCTGCTCTGCTTCCTACTTTGGCATTCCAATCACCTATGATTACCATGCAATCCTAATTTGGTCTGTTGTCAGTTTCTTCCTGTACCTGATCATAGAAATTCTCAATTTCTTCTTCTTCTGCCTCTGTGTTTGGCACATATACTTGGATGATGATGATATTGAGTTTCCCTGAAATTGACATGATTTTTTCAGATTTTGCATTATATTCTTTTATTGATTTTGCTGTGTCTTTTTTCACTATTATGCTGCTCCACCCTTTTTTCTTGTATCATTTCCTGAATAGAAATAATTATTGTGACCCTAAGGTTAACCTATCACACAGGTTTTCTTGGCAAGATTTGTTCAGAGAGTGTTTGCTACATTCCTCTGAGGCAGAAACAGTGTGACTGGCCCAAGGTCACCAAATGGATTTCTGTGGCAGATCAGGAATTCAAATCTTGGGCTTCAGAGTCCTACTGTATGTCTACACTGTAGAAATAAAGCAGTTTGACATTGCTTTTAACTGCCATGACTCAATGCAATGGAATTCTGGGATTTGTAGTTTTTTGCCATGCAGAGGGGCCGGCTATAAATAAAACTTATTATTATTATTATTATTATTATTATTATTGAGATATTTAGCCTTCTCTGTCAGAGAGCTCTAGTGCCACAACAAACTACAAATTCCATGGATTGAATCATGGAAATTAAAGTGGTGTCAAACTCCTTTATTTCTCCAGATTATATGAAAGACTGTATTTCCCCATATAAACTACTCAGGTTTAGAGTGGGGGCTTTTCCTAGTCCCACCACTGTCACAGACAAGTTTGGTGATGACACATCAGAGAGTTGTCTAGATCAGGGGTAGGCAACCTTTCCCCTTTAAGGGCCGAGGGACTTCAGCTCCCAGAATCCCAAGAGCTATTGGCCAACATGGGACTATTGGTCAACATGGCTGAGGCTTCTGGGAGCTGAAGTCCCTCGGCCCTTAAAGGGGAAAGGTTGCCTACCTCTGGTCTAGATGACTACATCCAGGCTAAGGAATCTCCTCATTCCTCTAACACAGGGGTAGGCAACCTTTCCCCTTTAAGGGCCAAGGGACTTCAGCTCCCAGAATCCCAGGAGCTATTGGCCAACATGGGACTATTGGCCAACATGGCTGAGGCTTCTGGGAGCTGAAGTCCCTCGGCCCTTAAAGGGGAAAGGTTGCCTACCCCTGCTCTAACAGTTGAAGAAGCCCTTCTTATTTAGACAGGCTTTGGGCTATTACTTGGTGTGAAATGTTTTATTTTTAATATAAGTTGCTGTCATTTTTATCCCCATTGTTTTGTTTTAAACATTATTAACCTGCTTTAAATCAGTGCTCTTTTTAATAGCATAGTTTAAATGTTTTCATTTTCATTTTTACTATTCTGTTTGGCATTAGCTTTAATTTGTTTTAATCTGTGTTGTGAGCTGCATTTGGTCCCACATGGGAGAATTGCAGGGCAGAAGTAAAATTAATAAATAATAATTATTGAAGCAGCTCATTTAAAAAAAATCAAAATAATAATAATATCACCAGAATAGAATAATTACAAAAATCAAAATGAATATGAATATTTAAAGAATAGGATCACAAATGGGAAAGCAAAATTAAAACTGGAGCCTCTTATAAATTTAATTGAATGGCAGCTTTACCAACTGGTTTCACCATGCATCAAGATAATATGCCCACCATGAATGAAGTGATGGGGAGGAAATTGCAGAGAGGTTACAGGGAAGTTGGCAGTTATAACACTACTAATTTGATTCACATCACACCAGTGCAGAACTTCAAGATAATGTGTGTGTGTGTGTGCATATGTAGGTTCAAGTTGCCTGTTGACTTGCAGTGATGCTATGAATTTCATAGGGTTTTCTTAGGCAAGGAGTACTCAGAAGTGACTTACATCACTAAAAAAAAACTTTTAAAATAGCTTTAAGATTCAGTGTTGCCCTGCAACTGATGGTTGTGGTAGTAATGGCAATGATGATGATGATGATGATGATGATGACTCCCAGACTAGAAACCTGGAGGACCCCTGTCAGCATATTTCTTTGCAGTTCTTGTCATACTTTTAAATGATTTTAGCTCTACTTCACAAATGGGTAAGCAAAATGAACAAAAAAGAAATGGAGTTCCACAAGTAAGGCACCAAAACTAAAAACAAAACAAATAAACAAGCTATCACCACACCTGACATGTTAAACCATGATGGTAATCTTACATTGCAGTCTGAAGCTCTGTCATCAACTGAGTAACTCTATTTTACTTCATCATTGTGTAGATCAGCTGCAGCCTTCCATCTTCTTTAGTAATGTGCCTTCCTTCCTGTTTTATAGCTGTAGAAAACTGTAGGTTATCAAAACAATTTTTATCTCAGCATTTCTATTCTTTGCTCTTTTGTCTCACCTTATAGAATCCGTGACCCCAGTATATAATATCTGTCGTGACCTTGAATAAATTTGTAATGAGTGGAGATTAAAAATATCTCCTGTAATGAAACTTAACTTTCAAGAAACTATTTATTCTGTATTACCTATGTGAAATGAATAAATAAGCTACAAAAGAGGTGGGAAAATATGTGAGTGAGCAAAGACAAAGTCCATTGTCATGAATATTATAGCAAGTGTCACCTTTTGCTTTCATGGCCACTGAAGCACAGATGAAGCTATGTTTGCCCAGAACCATCTATTTCAGACTCAAGATCAATTTTCATTTGCATAAACAGAGTCCAGGTAATCAGAGAACTAAAAGCAAACATTAGTATTGTCTGTAGTTAGCTCTGTGATAAATAGGAGAGGGGTTGTTTAATGGTAAAGGCCATAATTATCCACAAC
This sequence comes from Phrynosoma blainvillii, assembly GCA_026167975.1. Classification (NCBI taxonomy): domain Eukaryota; kingdom Metazoa; phylum Chordata; class Lepidosauria; order Squamata; family Phrynosomatidae; genus Phrynosoma; species Phrynosoma blainvillii. Next base: position 75,495,964 of record JANUYF010000002.1, read on the forward strand.
TCTCAGTTTACAATTAGTTTCCCTGACAGTTACGGTCATAAATGCCAGCTTTAATCATGTGCTCAGGTTGAATTAGGCCATGCCAATGCTGTAAGAGATCTAATCCTCTTTCTTCCTTCTCATAATGAAATAATAATGCAAATTCACTACATTGATGGGGTAACCCATGTGAATTTATTAGAAGCCTGGAGAAGTCTCTTGAAAGGGATAAATCCTTTCTGGGTACAGAATTGAGGTAATTCAAACCAGACAAGGAAAAAAATGGAACTGTCATCAGAAACTGGGATATGGAAAGGATTTAATTTGTCTGAATAGGCATTTTAATAAGTAGAAGAGACCTCATTTTCAGCTTTACTAGACGAATATTACTGCTGTCATTTCCCAAATTGGGGTGCACTAACTTTATTGGGGGGAGGGGGATAAAGACTATTTCCAGCCTCCTTTCTCATTACCTTGTGGTTTTCAATATACCACCCAATGGGAAGACCTACTGACCAGGTCTTCTAATTATACGAGTGAAGACAAATTGTACAATTAGCCCTCATAAAACCATTTGCAGTATTCAGTGACACGTATCAACCTTTCCTTGTGGAGCACATGCCCCCTTGTTGTTAACACTTGCTTTTTTATTATTGTGTGAGGCCTATTGTCAATGTGATAAAAAGCTTAATTTGCCTCTTTTTTAAAAAATAGAAAACCAACAACTTCAGAATGACAGTTTATTTCATGGGAATATATAACACTATCTTCTGAGGTAATTGCTCCCAGTAAATAAATGTCTTAGGAATGCAGCACACTGAAACAAGAAAAGCACAATGTAGACTGAAATATTAACACTATATCTCTGTATCTCATCAACCTTAAATCCAGGCCAATTAGCAGGTCTATAACATTTCCAGATTATAAAAGGCTCACTAGTTGCCTATTGCCTAGCTATAACTTTGTGAGCATTCACCATGGAATCCATAGACATCATTACCATTACCTCTATTTTATAAACCTCCTGTTCCTGCCCCAGCAGGCCTCCTCTACTTCTGAAGCTCAGTCTTCACTGATAAGTTAAAACAGGAAATACAGTGCAGATTTAAAGAAACATACCAAAGGCCTGCACTTGCTTGTTCCAGGTGTGATTCCACATAATTATCAGCTTGCAAAGGAACACCACATAAAAAGCAGCCAGTTTGGGAAACACCTCCATGCATATAATGAGAGATTTGCCTGAAAGCTTTCTATCATCATATTATTTATTTATTTGTTATAACATTTCAAAATCATCCTTCACCCACACAGATACTGGCTCTGTGCACAAGTATAATGAAAACACTAAAATAAATTTAGAGTCCAAATATTTCAATACTCCAAATACTCCAAATAAGGGCAAATAAAAGTAATACAGACAATAACCCAGATATATCCAGTATCTCATAATATTTGCTAGTAAACAAAAAGGTTTTGACCTGGCACCAACACAATTGTACTGTGGGTACCAATCACACTTCTATGGGAAGAGTATTCTATCATGGGGGTACCACAACTGAGAAGGTTGCCTCATTTGTTGATTATAGTGTACATGAGCTACTTAGAGAAGACTTCACTGGTAATCTTAAATCATCAGCAAACTGATATGAGAAGCAAGGTCCTGAATGTATTGGGTGTCATCATCATCATGACCAAAGCACAGAAAATATCTACATTCTGCATGAATGAACAGTTGCTCCTCAAAATCTAGACAGAAAAATAAGGAATGAAGAGGGTAAAATTGTTCCCCCTTTCCCTCTCTTCCTATCTAATGCAACGGGATTTAGCCCCAAGTAAAAGTGCTTAAAGGAAATCAAAACAGAACAAAACAAAAACACACACACAAAAAAGGAAAAAGGATAATGCACGAGAAAAGAAAATAGTGTTAATAATTCTTAAAACAGGGGAGCAAGGAATTTTCTCTATGCTTTCTTGGCAGCTTTTGATATTATTGATCTGGACCACACATCATGGCTAAGCATTGGGGGCAGTGTATTGCAGTGGTTGCAATCCTCCCAATCAGGTTGCATCCAGAAATTAGTGCTAGTGCATGGATTTACAAGAACAACACTTCAGTATCAAAAGATCTGCGCTGGTTGTCAGCGGTTGTAAAACTAAATAGTTAGTAGCCTTGGTATGTTTGAGGACTCCCCATATATGGGGGCTTGCCTGTTGGACATAGCAGAAGGGCTTTCTGTCATATTACTCAAAAGCTCTGAAGTAAACTCTCACCTTCAGAATTGCAATTGGTACTCATTTCTTGGCATCTAGGTAAGGGATCTAGATATCTTTTAACTTATTTTTTAATTCTTTTTCTTGTTTTTACAGTAAAATAGCCAAGAATACAGGTTTAAAGTAAGAGGCAAGAAGACATTCCAAAGCAGAATAAAGGAAAATTCTTAGCCTTTCTTATGGCCTGTAAAAACTACTGGCAAATTTTATTTTATTTTATTTTATTTTATTTTTGCATTCTTTTGGTCTAGTGATATTAAATTGTAATAACTCAGATTATTATAATTTAAATGGGCAGCAGGCTGTCGTATTTTGGCCATGGCAGGAGAAGGCACAATTCATTAGAAAAGATGATAATGCTAGGAAAGATGGGTGGGAAAAGGAGAGGAAGATCACATGCTAGCTGGATGGACTCTATTAAGAAAGTTACAGTTATGAATCTGCAGGAACTAAACAGTGTAGTGGGTGACAGGGAGTCTTGGAGATTCTCATCCACAGGGTTGCCATGAGTTGAGATCAACTCAAATGTAGTTAATAACAACAACAACGTTTATATTAATTTAAACCTCAAACCAAAATTGAGGATACCAATTATAATAAAACAGGATGTGCTAAATTACATGCACAGAGGCATAATTAGAAATTGTTTTTATGATTTCAACAGAACTACCAGACATCTCACCTTAGTGAGGTGCATGGGACTATAGTTGTTAGCACTAGGGTACAACCGTGTCCACATGCAGAAGATTGCCAGCCAAGAAGACAAACACCACTGCCAAGTCTGGAAGTAGTTCACAACTGGTGAGGTTCTGCCAAAGAGGCTTTTAAGATCCCTCAATAGTTGCCTGACCCACTGAACTTCACTAGCCATCTCTGATAGTGCAGCAAATTCAGCTTCCGTGGTACTTAAAGCTACACAACTTTGCTTTCTGGATCTCCAAACAACAGGACTATCAACATATTTGAAAACAAAACCAGAAACTGACTTTTTGTCTGCTAACTCAGATGCAAAGAAGCTGTCTGCATAGCACTCTAGTTAAGACTGTCAAGACCATGTGGCACCCTGGTGTGGAAAATGACATGGATATGGCCACTGAAATAAATTGGAGCAATGGTAACAGGGTTACTACAGTTCAAGTGGCAGGTGCATGAGTCAGCATTTGAGAAGCTGTGCATCATGGGAAGTCTGATGCAACATGCACAGTGGATGAGACAAGACAGGTATGAATCATGGGAGGTCTGATGCAACAGGCACAGTGGATGAGACAAGCCAGGTTTCATTAGTGTGTGGCTGTCACATGTCACCAAGAAGACCACCTATTTATGGGTGAGAGTTAGAATCTCTGTTATTGGTTAGTTGTGGTTGGTGGTTGGCGAAGCACTTTATTGGTTTGTATAGCTGTGAGTATTCAAGATGGATGTCTGGTACTCTATGTATCTTTGTAAATATTTGCAACAAGGATTAAAGCCCTCAGTGATGAAGTCTCTCTGTCCGGCAATTCATTTCTCCAAACTGAAAACAGCAGCCTGCGTGTGGGAGGATTTTTCCTATGCAGTCTAGAGCAAGATTCTTCACAGAAGACCATCTTCTGGCATTCCTGCCTATGTGCTTCAACTCTGTATGTGTGTATGCTAGATACTGTGTGTCTCCATACCCCAACAGAGACATGACTCCAGTCATCACCAGCCATCTGCCCCTTGTTCCTTTGAGATATCACACCACACACTTCAAAGCAGTCCAATCCACTAACCTGAGTTTTGAGGCCCTCCTACTCAACAACCCCACTGCAAAACTGATGTCAGACCTAGTGTAATTGGCAATTTACAAAAGGCTAGCAATCACTGAATGGTATGATTCAGGATTCTCAAACACTTTATCAGACTCTAAACCAACAAACTCAGGTGTCATGGGACTTCTAACTACCTTAGCATTGTTCAATCCACATTTCTCCACAATCCCTGTCAATCTTTTTCTGACACAACAGAATCTTCCCATCCTGGGTTCTCTCCACTTCAATTCCTAAGTAATTCTTAAAACTGCCCAAATCTTTTAGTTTGAATTTTCTTCCTAACTCCTCCTGTACATGCCTCACTTCATCCAAACTACTTGCAGCCACACAAAGATCATCAACATAGGGGGGTTGCAGAATGCCAGAAATAGTGCAAATTGAGTCCACTTTTAGGGTTAGGGTTAGTGCTAGGGAATCATGGGAATTGTTCTTTTTCCTGAGACATTGAGCCTTCTCTGTCAGAGAGCTCTGGTGCCACAATAAAATGCAGTTCCCATGATTCCCTAACCCTAACCCTAACCCTAAAAGTGGACTCAATTTGCACTATTTCTGGCAGTCTGCAACCCCCCATAGATCATCAGAATAACACTACACTTGTTATACACACATGCATCAGCCACACTGTTTTGGTACCCAAGTTTGACAAGCTCATCATGAATGCACCTGTTCCAATATCTCACACTCTACTTCAAACAATGCAGGGCCTTCTTCAACCTGTATACCTTGTTGCTACCAGCACAGTCATACCCAGGAACTTGTTCCATGAACACAGGGCCTCTGCAGACTGGCCCAAAGAGCCGGCCTCAGAGTAGAGTTGGGGTGGGGTCAGCTGCATGCCAGCCGCCCCAACCCCATGCCAATGCCGTCCTGATGCCGTGCACCATTATGCATGGCATGCAGTGTCAGACCACCCTTTCAGCACAGCGTTTAAACACACTGCGCTGAAAGGGCACTGAAGAGCCGCGGCACCGGCTCTTAGGGTGGCATTTTGATGCCCCTAAAAGGAGTAGCATTTTGCCACTCTTTTTGGGGTGGCAAAAGGGAGGATCGAGGCCATGGCGTGGTGTTGCCATGGCCCCGATCTGCCGCTTCCTGGGGCAGCCCAGAGCTGCCCATCTGCAGAGGCCCACAGTGTCCTCCAAACATGCATTTAGGTATGCCATCTCAAAATCAAAATGCCTCACCTCAAGATTCCTTTTTGCTGCCACTGCCAACTCCATCCTCAAGCTCTCAGGCTTGTCTGTTGGAGAAAAAGTAATGTCATAACTCTCAAACCTTTCCTGTGAGAAACCTTTGGCCACAAGCCTGGCTTTGTACTGTTGAGTACCATCTGGCATGTCCTTCTTCCTGTATACCCATCTGCAGCCAACTACCTTGTGATCTACTGGCCTATCCACCACTTCAAAAACTTATTTCTCCACAAGTAACTTGAAATCAGAGTCAATGGCCTAGTTCCACCTCTCTTGTTCCTCTAGAGGAAATTTCAACATGTCCTGGAAATCTTTAAGTTCCTCAGCCACAACAGTGCAAACCTTTGCTTCTTGAACTACAAACCTGTCTGGTTTCCTGACTCTATGAGTCCTTCTGGGAATGATCACCCTTGTCCTTCCCATTTCATTCTCACTGGCCTTACTATTAGTCTGCACCTCTCATTCACAACAGACTCTTGCTTAGGCTCAAATATGGGTGTTGGAATTGTTTTGCAAAAGTGTTTGTGTGTGTGGCATGAAGGTAATGTCCTATGATGTGCCTGGCTCTACATCTTTTTCAGCCTCAATCAAATCCACACCTCCATTTCTGGCATTTTGTGGCACAATGCCCAGTGCGATAAACACATCCTGGTTACAGTGGATTCTCTCCCAACCACAGTGTTTGTCAAAATTTTCACTTCTAGGGAACATTACTTTGCCATTGCCCTTCAAAAACCTGTATTTGTTCCCTTCATACCCAACAAAGTGAAGCCTCCTACACTTTGGCTCCCCCTTTTTATGAAATTGTAGTGGAACAAGCACATTTGCATATTGCTCCAAAATTCTCAAATGGTTCAAATTGGGGTATGACCATACAATAGGCAATATGGAGTTTGGTGAATGGTTGAACTCCACATCCGATTGATGATGTGACTTGCTGTGAGGGTGTCCTCTCCCCACAGATGGGCAGGAGCTTGTGCATCAAACAGTCACACATTTGACTGATCACCCCAATGTGCCTTTCAGCCAGACAATCCTCCTGTGGAGTGGCAGGATTCATGGTTATACAGTGAATGCTTTTCTGTTTTAGCCAATTTTGAGAATCAGTACTGAGGAATTCACCTCCTTGGTCAGTTACCAATGCACCAACTTTGTGTGGAAACTCCCTCTCAATTCAGTTTACCCACTGCTTAAATTTTGTAGCTGCCTCATCTTTTGCTTTTAACAAAAAGACATGTCCATACCTTGTGTGCCTATCAGCAATTATGAAAATGTATTTGTTGCCTACTTCACTGGGGGGGAAGCAGATGGGCGGCTGTGGGCCGCCCCGGGAAGCTGCTCCGTGGGGCCGAGGTATCCCCATACCTTGGCCCCGCGGCGCAGCTTCGCCACCCCAGGAAGGAGTGCTAAAATAACGCTCCTTCCACAAGTCACCGAAGGTGCACCGCAAAAGGCTGGCGGAGCACCTTCGGCAACTCTTCCACTGCAGCATGTGCGGCCACTGCAGCAGAAAGGCATCGTTGGAGCACCAGCCATGTGGAGGGGCTGGCGCTCCTACGATGCCTTTGGGAAGGGGTTGGGGCGCCCATGGTGTGGCTATCCCTCCCCTTCCTTGCCCCCAAAATGGCACTTTGCACCATCTGCTTCCCCAGTGGGTTTATAAGGACCAGCCAAATCTACATGAACTATCTGAAATGGCCTCTAGGTGGCATACCTACTTTTCTTGGACACAGGGAAAGCTTTCAGTTTTACCTTTTTGCACACAGAACAATCCAAGTGCCTTACACAGGGGTTTGCCTTTAAATCTGGAATACTTTTTCTAGCTGAGGCAGGCTTGAAAAATTTGCATGCCCCATCAATCAATGCAAGTAATCAGCACAATTCAAATGTAATGGTACATTAGATGCATTTGCACACTTTGCTTTTGCCACCATCTGGTAAAGCTTAATCCTTTTTACCACTCTGATACAGACAAACCCATTGGAAGATATTGTGCACTCATCCCCTTGAAACAACACTTGATACCCATCAGATGTTAGTGAAGAAACACTCACTAAACAATTTTCAAGATTGTCTGCACAAAGTACATTGTTAAGTGTGTTGCCAAAACTGGGAATGAAAGCTGTTTCCATTTTCTGAACCTTGCTAGGAGCTCCATCTGCCAAACACGCAGTGGACACTGGAGTAGGTTTTAATTCCCTGAGAATCTTTGGACTGTTCACCATGTGATGAGTGGCCCTACTGTCAAGAAGCCAAACATCCCCTGGAGTGTTTGCTTGGTTGGCAACTGCAACACTCCTTTCTGCTTGAGAAGCAATGTCCCTCCTTCCCTGAGGTTTCTTCTTCTTGAAGCTGCCTGATGTTACCTTCTGTATTGGTGAAGACATCCAGCATTCTCTCTGAAGATGCCCTGCCTTCCTGAAGTTGAAACAGCATCTCTCTCTGCAGACTGCTGCTCTCTCACCCTCAGACTCTATGAGAGATGTCTTTACATCGTGTGTGGTTGAAGTGGCTCTCTCTCCTCACAGAACTCTGCAGCCTGGCCTCAAAATCATGTCTCTGGATTTCCTCCAGGATCCATGCTGATACCAGATCCAGGGTCAGGTCTTTTTCTGTGATGCTCTGCAGACTGTACATCAGGAAATCCCAATCTTTGGTCAAACTTCTGAGTAGGATGTAAGCCTTATGAGATTCTGGGATGTTTACACCATGAACAGCAACTTGTGTAAACATTCCCTGCATGCTGCTGAGATGTTCAGTAACAGACTGTCCTACAGTCTTAATTGGTGAAACTGCCATTTACATAATGCAGTCATTTCTATTTTAATGATTTCTATTTGGATTTTAATACCTATAATTTTAGTTTTGTAATAGAAATAACTATGAAAATCATCTCTGTATGAATGCAGATAAAATCATATTTATATGTATTTATCTAAAGCAACCATCTCACTGTTCAGCTTAAAAAGATTCCCATAGTGGCTTGCATAAAAAAAAATCAATAAAAGCAACCCTGCCCACAGGCTTAGAATATAAGACACAAAAGGAAAAAATGAGAAGAGAAGGAAAGTGAGAAACAAAAATATTCAGGCAGTATTTATATACAAATTATTAGAAATACTGATTGTACTTTTAAAAGCTCTGAAGGTTAGATTTAGACTTTACTGTTGATAAAATGCGTTGATGATGAATATACAGCTTACAGTCCATGAAGTCAAGTCATCAAGACATCCAGATCTTCAAGCAAGCTTTCTTTTATTGCAAAATCAGCATGAGCAAAAACAAATAATAATAATAATAATAAATCTTCACTTTAGCCAGAAGGCTAAACAGGAACAAAGCCTAACTGCTACATGATTCAAAATTGGTTAGTTGCAGCATCAGAAAATATTTTTAATTAGTCCATTACAGCTTAAAGGTTAAAAGACAAGTGACAAACTTTTCAAGATCACAACGTTCAGCCCCCAATTCTCCACCCATTTGGGTGTAGCCCTTTGAGACTGATTGGTTGATGATGCATGACGTGTGTTAGCCCAACCTTTAATTACCATATTAAATCATGTGACTGCAGTTCCCATAACATTTTACATGTTTATAAATCCTTTATGTAAACAAAGCTCTTTCTCACAGAACTGTAGCTCGTTAACTGCTTGTTTGGGCTAAAGCACACCTGGGCTGATAATTGTGAAACTGGCCTCAGAAAACAACTTTTCTCAGCAAGGAAAAATACAGACACACATCTTTACATTTCAACATTTTAACATTGACTATATGTCCCATCAAATTCTAACATTTACATGCTTAGACAGGTCTATTAAAATCAGGAGATGTTAAGAAGAAGAAGTAAAGTTGTTTCTCAACAGTGTAATGAAATGGCCCTGCTCCCATTTCCCTCTGTTATTGCCTGTTGTAATGGCTGCTTCCCAGTTGAATCTGGGAATGTTATTTTTTGAGAAGAAGTGTATGGGAATTGAACACTCAAAAGTAACTTTTCTAAGTTCTGTTTCCTCCAAAAGATAGAGAAGCTTGATGGAACTGGATTCTCAATACAGTAGGAATATAATTCTTTCCTGATTTTGTTCACAAGTGAACCAATATGTAATTTTAGTAATTTTCTTCCTGCAGAGCACAATCTAGGGCTTATTTTATGCAAAATCCATACATACCTTGTTATCCACTGAGGTTTGGTTCCAGGATCCCCTATGAATACCAAAATCCGTGGATGCTCAAGTCCCATTAAACATCATAGCACAGTGAAATGGTATCCCTTATATAAAATCACAAAATCAAGGTTTGCTTTTTTGGAATTTATATCTTTTTGGAATATTTTCAAACTGTGGATGGTTGAATCCATGGATAAAAAAAATCTGTGGCTATGGAGGGCCAACTGTATTTCTTTTGTGCAAAACAGAGGGGGGGGGTTGCACAGGAAATAATACTTTCAAAAATAATATTTCTGTGCAAAATTTGCATGTAGGTTTTTTTTTTTTTTTTTTTTTTTTTTTTTTTTTTTTTTTGCAAATGATAGCAATAGCAACTACATTTCTATACTGCTTATCAGTGGACTTAAGCACTCCCTAAGCAATTTACAATGTGTAAGCTAATTGCCCCCAAGAAGCTGGGTACTCATTTTAGTGACCTCAAAAGGATACAAGCCTGAGTTGATCCTGGGCCTCTCATTAGTGTTGAACTCGCAACCTTATGGTTTGTGAGTGGCTGCAGTACAGACATGTAACCACTACACCATGAGGGCTCTTCAAAATGATATTTTCGGTGCAGAAAAAAAATAACATGGGACTTGCCACATAATAAATCATGAATGATTCTCATACATCCAGGATTATTTTTATTAGGAATGCCTGATGCTCAAGACATTTGCTTTTCAAACATTTTTTCAAATATTTTTAATATTCTTTTCATTCTTCCAATACAATAGAGCTGATGGAGTGACTGTGTATTTCACTCTGCCTACACCTGATGGAATGGATGCTACAGAAGCAATGGAAGGGAATGGAGGCAGAAGCCCAATATACATGTCATGCCATGATATATTATTTTGATTTGCAGTTTTATTATATTCTGCCACAAATAATCTGAAGTAATATTTACAACAGAGTTAAAAGCCCTTTTAAAAATTGGAAGTTCTTACACAGCCTTTAACTATAGCAGTGGGAACATGCCATTACAACAACACTTGTATTTTCCCCAGGTAAATGATACTTGAGTTAGAAAAGGTGTTTCTAGTTAAGAGACAGATCAATTGACTTAGCCTTAACTCATGTAAAATTGCCTGAAGCATTGCAAGTTGACAGACTATTCCTTTATACAGCTCTTAACAGGCCATCAAAGTGTGAGGTCCTATCAGTGAAAATAAGACAACCCCCAAAGGTACAGTTGATTTTTTTTTAAGCTATGAAGGTGAATTAGCCTGTGGAACATTTTAAAAGTGATTAATATGCTACACATGCCAGCAAAGGGCAGAAGAGGTGAAACTGCTCTATTTATACACAAGCAAGGTACTGTACATGGATACACAATGAAGTCTTTACTACTGTGTGCTGTAGGAATTCAGGGTAGGAGGAGTATTAGGAGATGTAAAAATGAGCAGGCTTATGGAATCTCTCAACAAAGAGCACAAATCCAGTTAATGAAATGGTCTTGTTAAAAAGAGAGATACAGAGAGAAGAGTCTTTGGGCCTAAGCAGACTGCTAGAAATAGTGCACATTAAAACTGTATTTTATTGTGGCACCAGAACTCTCTGACAGAGAAGGCTCAATGTCACAGAAAAAAATACAATTCCCATGATTCCCTAGCACTGAGCCAGGGCAGTGCCTCAATTTATTGTGCATTATTTCTGGCAGTCTGCTTAGGCCTTATGTCAGAGCATTTATGCCCTCATTTAGTTGACCAGTGCATACCTATTTTTCCTCGCATGGGTATGAGTCAGTGCTGGAAAAAGTCTGCATACATGAGACAATTAATTGAAAATATTTGCAAAGGAAATGGAGACTTTAATCCTATTGGCATGGAGTATACACAGTTTTTTCTACAGTTCTATAGTTGTGGGAATTGTATAGCCACTGCAAGTTGAGAGTACGAAGGCAGCAACAAGACTCAGGACAAAATGTATCTTGTTTACATATTTAATTGGAGATATGTAAGCTTTACTTATGATTCTCAAATAAAGTTACCTAGTCTGAAATTTTTCAGAACAGTCACAATTTTATTCTTCCTAATGGAAAGTCCATACAACCGTTAGATAGTCTGATGAAGGAGCAAAGCTTGGAGAAACAACTAACTACCTGCTTAAAGAAAAAAAGCACTAAAGGCTTTACTATACGTACTCCATCGTAAGATAAAAAAGATATGTATGGTACTGTGCCTATATAATTTTATTCTACAGAACGGTTGAATGAGGAACTAGTGAGAAGAGTTTTAGGGTTTAAAGAATATTTTAAAATATTTTTAAAATGGTCAAAAATATTTCATGAATATTAGGAAACTGACAACGAAAATTCTAGATGGGCAAGAATCTTCACAGTTCAATACGTATTCTATATGAAAAATGCATATGGGTTTTTTTTCCACAGAAAAGATTTTTTTTCTCCCTGTGTACAATATTTTTGCTCAGAAAAGAAGCTCCCTGCACAGAAAACAACATTTTCATAGAATCATAGAATCATAGAATCATAGAGTTGGAAGAGACCACAAGGGCCATACAGTCCAACCCCCTGCCATGCAGGAACTCCCAATCAAAGCATCCCCGACAGATGGCCGTCCAGCCTCTGCTTAAAGACCTGCAAGGAAGGAGACTCCACTACTCTCCGAGCGAGTGTGTTCCACTGGTGAACCGCCCTTACTGTCAGGAAGTTCCTCCTAATGTTGAGGTGGAATCTCTTTTCCTGGAGCTTACATCCATTGTTTCAGGTCCTAGTCTCTGGAGCAGCAGAAAACAAGCTTGTTCCCTCCTCAATACGACATCCCTTCAAATATTTAAACACAGCTATCATATCACCTCTCAGCCTTCTCTTCTCCAGGCTAAACATCCCCAGCTCCCTAAGTTGTTCCTCATAGGGCTTGGTTTCCAGACCCTTCACCATTTTAGTTGCCCTCCTTTGGACACGCTCCAGTTTCTCCACATCCTTTTTGAATTGTGGTGCCCAGAACTGGACACAGTATTCCAGGTGAGGCCTGACCAAAGCAGAATAGAGTGGCACTATTGGTCCTCTTGGTCTAGACACTGTACTTCTACTGATGCAGCCTAAAATTGCATTGGCCTTTTTAGCTGCTGCATCGCACTGCTGACTCATGTTGTGGTCCACCTGGATTCCTAGATCCCTTTCACATGTAGTCTCATTCAGCCAGGTGTCCCCCATCATATATCTGTACTTTTTGTCCCCCCCCCCCCCCAAGTGCAGTACCTTACATTTTTCCGTGTTGAATTTCATTTTGTTAGCTTTGGCCCAGCTTTCTAGTCTGTTCAAGTCATTTTGAATTTTGATCCTGTCCTCTGGGGTATTAGCTACTCTTCCTAATTTGGTGTCATCTGCAAATTTGATAACTATGCCCCCAATACCGTCATCCAAGTCATTAATAAAGATATTGAATAGCACTGGGCCCAGGACAGAGCCCTGTGGCACCCCACTGGTCACTGCTTTCCAGGTTGAAAAGGAGCCATTGTTGAGCACCCTTTGGGTTCGGCCAGTCAACCAATTACAAATCCATGTAACAGTTACTTTGTCTAGCCCACATTTTACCAGCTTGTTTGCAAGAATGTCATGGGGAACCTTGTCAAAGGCCTTACTGAAATCAAGATATACTATATCCACAGCATTCCCTTCATTTACCAAGCTGGTAATTGTATCAAAAAAAGAGATCAGATTTGTCTGACATGACCTGTTTCTCTGAAACCCATGTTGACTTTTTGTGATTATGAAATTACCTTCCAGATGTTCACAGACTCTGCTTAATGATCTGCTCCAGAATCTTTCCTGGTATTGATGTCAGACTAACTGGACAATAATTGTTGGGATCCTCTTTTTCCCCCTTTTTGAAGATGGGGACAACATTTGCTCTCCTCCAGTCTGCTGGGACTTCTCCTGTTTTCCAGGAGTTCTCAAACATTATTGCCAATAGTTCCGATATTATGTTTGCCAGTTCTTTTAATACCCTTGGATGTAATTCACCTGGTCCTGGAGATTTATATTCATTTAGATTAACCAGGTATTCCTGTACTATCTCTTTACTTATTCTGTGCTGAAATTCTCCTATTCTGTCCTCTCCTCCATTATCCTCAGGTTGAGCACCCTTTGCCTTTTCTGAGAAGACTGAAGCAAAGAAGGTGTTGAGTAATTCTGCCTTTTCTCTGTCCCCTGTTAATTTTTTGCCATCTTCTCCACACAGTGGCCCTACCATTTCCTTCTTCTTCCTTTTGCTGCTGACATACCCCAAAAAAGCCCTTTTTATTGTTCTTAATTTTGGGTGCAGAAAATATTATGTACAAAAAGTGCATATTGCTGGGCCTTCTTCAGAGATAATAGCAGGACTGGAGCATTTGGGAAGAAGATTGGCACACCTGCAGTTCAGTTAGTGTGGCATCAGCAATAATAAGCCTCCCTAGATAATGCAGGCAGCAAATGTTTGTCTGCTGGAAACAATATTGGTAGCCTGCTCTGTGAGAGATATCCAAGCCAGCACAGAGTTTGCCTTTTCATGAATCTAGACTACTCTTCTGCATGTCCTTCTATTTGGTTTCTGAGCTTTGAACTGTGAGTTATCTTCAAAAACTGCAATTTTCAAAGTAAGAAGAAAAATTGTAATATTATTGATTCTTGCTTGCAAGAATGATTTTTTCAAAGATTTAAATCCCGAGAAAGGAAGTAGTAGAAACATCCCTACGGCTGCAAAAATTATGCGGTTTGACACCAGTTTAACTTCCATGGCTCAAGCAGAGCTCTGGTGCCTCAACAAACTACAGTTCCTGTAATTTCATAGCTTTGAGCCATGGCAGTTAAAGTGGTGTCAAATTATGTGTGCAGTATGGATGAAGCCTCAGAATATTGGTGTACATTGTAGTAGGGTCAGGATAGGTACACAACATGGGAATATACCTTTGATCTCTCTGACTATTTAAAACTACAGCCCTCTGTAAGGTACTCTTGACTATTTGGTCTTTGTTGCACTGGTAACACACTTCATTTCAACATTCCAAATGGTTGATGTGGTTAGACATACTGTTTCCAACATAATGGGAGAAGTCTGCTTGATATCAGACGGGAGCCTAGAATTCTCACAAGGTCTGGAGAATCTTCCACAGGCTGTCTTTTCATGCCAAGAAGTTTATTCTAATCAAAACTTCAGCAACGGTGAGATTTCTTCCTCCTACATCTTTGACAATCTAGCTCAAAGGTCATAAGGTGACTCTCCTTTATGACATTGTTGTGGAACTCCTTACTGTGTTAAGTATTAACAAACCCCTAGTTAACTCAATTACAAGTGTCTCACCCTTTCATTTTAGGCATGGGCTTAAAATTATCTTTTTGGGAGAATTTAAATTCAGAAATACAAATGATATCCTTTCTGAGATCTTGGGTATTTCAAATAGAAAAAAATGCACCCTATTATTTTTTATATTAGCATCTACATACAATAATTTTGAAATAAAGTGTTACATCATCTGCATCTCCTCTTGATGCTGAATCGCAACCACACACTTTATTATTAATAATCAACAAATTTATCAACAAGCATTTTTTCAACATCATTATTATAAGTCATATAGCCCCTGGTTATGTAAAGGAGAAATTAATATGCTCACTCAATTGCAATGAAAGCAGAAAACAAACCCCAAAGGAAAGAAATATATTCCTTGTTGCCTCATCATGTTCTCTGGATGTTCAAAGCAGATAGAAGTAGCAACATTTACAAACTCTTTCCATGTGTTTCCCTTCTGTTTGCTATTAGGGTGTTTTTTTTTTCTCCCTTCAAGTGTAATACATTTCTTATGGATGTATAGCAAAGAAAGACTCTCAAATCCTGAAAACATTAGCTTTGCTCGTTTAGGTCCAGGAGCAACCCTGGATGCAAAATCACTGACTTGTTATTTATTTCTATGAAGAAAAAATTGGGGAGGGATGATAAACTCTCTCTAGAATCATATGCTTCAAGTTGAGGAATTCATAGTCTATGTTATATCTTAATTTCTCATACAACCTTTTATAGGCAAATAATTTATATTTTAATATGGCCTTAGAAAAAAATAGATTTTTCAAAAATCCACCTATAACATAAATTTGAACAAATGTACACAATATCATTCACATTAATTTCCCCACTTGCCAGATTAATTGTCAAATTCCTCTTGACTTGATCAGAAATTGTTTGGTGTCAAATTGGAGTACAGCTAATACAATGATGGACAAAGGGGCAAAACAGATGAGCAGGAAAGAACAGAAGCTGATACCAGCCTGATTGCCCCAGGGCTGCAGTAATCACATGCTGTGGTCTCAAGGGCACCCATTGGAGGGGTCCTAAATGGTCTGCAGAAAGAAGCAGAAAGCATATGCTCTTTTTTGGGCTGCCTTAGGCAACCCCAGTGCAACCTCAGGGGGCTTCTGGATACTCTGGGGGCATGCATCATCTAAATACCCTGCCCCTGAAGCAGCTAGAAGTCACCTCCAACTGCTCTTCTGTTTCAGGCCAAAGTCAGTGTTAATGGAAAGCATTTCTAGGTTGGGCATTTGACTGGTCAAATAATACTATTCAAATACTTATTAAATATTTATTTGTGTATCGATCTATCAATTAATTAATTAAGTACTATTCTGCCTCTCTCCTAGCATGGGATTCAAGGCAGCTCCCAACAATGGGAAACAACATACAATTTTAAAAACTACTAATACAAAAGTTAAAAGAGAATTAACCCAGATTTCTATATAAAACTGAAAAGTTAAAAAACACATGTTAAAATCAGTTTTAAAAGCATATTTTTTAAAAAGAGAGAAACATCACACAATACATGTGCGTGTGCATATGTGCACACACACACACACACACACACACACACACACACAAAGCTGCATTTGCTTCAACAAATTAAAAGCAAATGCCTATCCAAATAAAAAAAGGTCTTTGCTTGCTGGCAGAAAGAAAAGGAGGTCAACCCCATGTTATGTGAATATTATCAAATAATGGTCAGATATTTTTTTTAAAAAAATTAATATTGTGAGAACAAGAAGGAAAATAACTATCCAGTATGCTTATGTTTATGATAATTACCACAAAGTCTTGTTCTAAATCTTACGTTGAAATAAAATTGTTGTTCTTTCAATTATAATGGATCTCATCTCTTTCCTTCTGGGAGCTATTGGATTGGAATGATATGAGTAGAAAGACCTTGGGCCAGAACAGATGAGTGGGAAAGAGCAGCACAAGTCCACTCCCACTACAAGCATATCAGGACCACATCAACCAAACAGCCCACTCCCAAAGTTGGCTGCAGCCACAGGACCCAATCCATACCACTAGGAGCCAGATTATCCCAGCTCCTTTTTGCTTTGAGTGTGGCTTTGGGCTGCACTGGAGGCTTGTGTCATTTGAACACCATGCTTCTAAAATGGCCTGAAGCCACTTCATTTGACCCATGTGTTCCCGACCCTTGTCAGCAACATATGGGAAAGATATTCTAAACTCCTCAGTCAAGCATAGTCCTAGATACAGGACTATCCAGATATGCCCAAGGAAATCTTTAAATTCAGAATCTCAGAAATGGCAGAGGAACCTTCAGGAATTTACTTTTTAAAGAAACACAAAAACTTTTAGATGCCTAGATTTTCACTGTTGGTTCATTTCTTGTTCTAGTTTAATTTTAAACAAAATATTTACTTAGATGGTAAAACTCAAAACAATTTCAAAAAAAAATGAAAACCAGTTAGAAAAGAAAAAATAATTTCCTGTCCAGTGCTGTATGCCTGGACCATATGACTTTCGTATGCTGTAAATTAACTTAACGTGTATAGGTAAATTTTTTGTTTATTTTTAACTTGTAGTAGATTTAATAATTTTTTAAGGGGTGGGTGGGATGTAATTTGTTTTTACTATCATACTGTATTTTTACTGTAAGCCGCCCCGATTGATCTCAAAGGGGCGGGGTATAAATTATTATTATTATTATTATTATTATTATTATTATTATTATATTGTTTTACAGAAATTATCCAGAAAATGAATTTAAATTGCTGGGAAAATTGAAGAATCTTGGAAAGTTTCTATAGAAAGCTCACAAAGCTCTTTTACTAAAAACATTCCTTACTCAGATTTACTGCTTAATCTTTATTCCCCCTCTTCCTTTATCTTGGAGAAATAAGAGTACTTATTTTGTTTTTAACAGTCCTGTTGCCCCAAAGGAACATGAAAGGGTTGTCCCATCTCATGTAGCAAACATAGTCCATTGTTCCCTTTCATTAGACAGTGGTGAGGTTATTAAAAAAAATTGGCAATCTCCCCCCATCTTCTCTATTTGTCATTCAGTTCTTCCTGAAGAGCCAGAATCTTTTCTTATGACCCACCAGTGCTTTCATCACATCTGGAGAAGCTAAAGTGCTATTGTCCTGAAACAATAGTTCATTTGTATTCTCCAAAATGGTACATATCTAAACAAGACCTTCCAAAAGTGATATGTAACAAATAATTTCCTCTTCTGAAAATAAAGCAAAATAGCTTACACTGTTGAGTTCCCATGAGAAAATAAAACATTATTAGTGTTCAAATACATATCCTGGACTCCCCCCACCCTTTTAATTCTCTTCTTTTGGATAGGCAGATTGCCTGATTGAAAAAAAGAAGTCTACCACAAAAAAGCATTAGAGTTTTTGTCCATATTTTTGCAAGTGGTTCTAAAGGACCTCAAGCTAATGATGCCAGGACTTTATCTGAAAGAGACGGACTGTACATCCCATGTGATTTTATTATATTGGCTAGGATCCAAAAGCTAATTTATGCATTCCTAAGGGTTTGGAGGCATATGCAGAAGGATCTTTGATGGTTTTTCTTTGAACAACAGGCCTTTATGCTATATTACAAACTGCTTTTGAAAATCCCCTCCATTTCAAAAGTAGTTTGCTGGGTAGCATGAGAAACAGAATACTAAAGTTCCCTTGCTTATGAACAGCAAATCACATTGCTTTTTGGAGTGTGTCTGCAGTGCCAAAAACTCCATACAGAAGTGGGGTTATTGAATCTGCTGACTACTTGCATATACTTAAAAATAAACTGCAGTGTTAGAAGCTAGCAATGTACTTACATTGAAAAAGAGTGATGATTGAAATTTATCTTGCTGAAATTATTTTGCAATTGAATTGCTTTCAATTGCAAAAGGACCAGGGTTTTAACATACTTCACTGTACACCTGGAAATACTGCCTCCAGCTAGGAATTCTCATACTAGTCACTTGAAAAGGATGTAGATGAGGTTGTGACAGCACTTCTCATTTTTCTAGTATGTAGACAGGTTCACATGGTAAAGATAAAGCAGCATCTCTTCATCTTTACCACTTCCACTTAAAAGTATCACTACAGAGACAAAGAGTATCAAGGCAGTAGATAAAAGCCCATGCCATAGCATCCAGAGTGAGTGAATTTATGCCCAATCTTAAGTGTTTCTCTACATAGTATAATGCAGAAGGCAAGCGCAGACCCATGGGCACATGTGCTCCCTTGCCCCCACATTTATACTGCTTAATTTAAAAAAAAAAAAAATGGCACAAATTTCAGTAAATGTTTACCCTAAAGTGCCCATAAATGTAGTAGTTCTTGTTTACCCACTCCAACATGGCATCTTCAGCCAAAAATTGGTCCAAAGTAGCAATTCTTAAGTGACACAGAAATGGAAATGGAAATGGAAAAAATATATGCCTTGTGGGGAGACTGGGGTGGGGCACTGGTTGCAAACTACTTAAATTTCAATCTACAACAGATCTTTTACCAACACCATGTCAGAAAGATGTGATGTGAAAGAGTCTCAGGATAGGCCATTCACTCCCATCCCACCAGAAAACAGACAGTCTAGGAAGTCTGAAGGTTTAGGGATGAGGTAGCAAGTGCTTAGGGATTTGTCAAGCACATAGGTCAATCTCTTTTTTCAAACTTTGTTTTCAAAAGACTGAATGCTGTCATCTCCACTTTTAAATACTCAGGCTTATAACTCTAGCAAATTGTTCCAAAACTTGCATTATCCAAATATGTGTGCCATCCATATCTTGAATCAATTTTTGTTGTTGTTAGAAAAGATTATTTTAGCTTCAATATCATTTGTCACACTGCCAAGCATTATATTTGTACTTTTGGCAACAGTCTATCGGTACAAAATGGAAAGAGCTAAGAAATAATGCTATTTCATTTTGTTTAGAGAATTCTAGGGGGGTGGAATCACCCTCTTGTCAACATTTCATAGAAAAATGAGCCAACCAAACTCCAACATTTACTACTTCTTAAAAAAAAATAATTAGAGTGAAACAAATTCTCCTGTGAAAAAAAAAAACTAGTGATTACATCTGTTAATAAAATATTCAATATAGTCTTCCACAAAAATGAAGGCCATTCTCATCAAGTTTGGTTGCAAGACAAATGGTATGAAAGCAATAGCAAAACTGAATTGTATTTCAAGTGTAAAAATATAAACAAAAAATATAAAATTAGTCTGAAAATAGGCTATATGCTATCACTAGCTCTCTATAGAATCCATTAGGTGTTTTGCTTAATTTTAAGAGGATTTATAAACAGTAACATATGTTTGGAAGAGGAAGTGAACCCACATAACAGAAGAATGAAAAGAAGGTGAACAGAAGACAACAAAAGAGACATATGCCATGAAACTCTTTTTTCATTCTTCTGGGATAATTTGCATACTATGAAAGCCTCCTGGTTCTATAGGAATGCTACACATGGTCTAGGGTTTTGGGGCAAATCTAGAAATTATGAACATGTTGCTTAAACAGGAGAAAAAAATGCACACATCTTTACACAGCTAGAGATTGCTGAGTTAGCTGCCTCATCTATAAGAATTTTCTTATATTCTCAGCTATAAGAATTTTCTTTTGCTCCCCAAAACACACACACACACGGTGTGTGTGTGTGGAGAAGGGCTGAATTTTAAAGGTTGTGGGTACAGTAATTGGGTAAGCTCTGAAAACAGGAACCAAGGTTTTAAAAATCAATATATTAATATTCCCCCTATGAAACATAAGGACAGTAAAGTATCAATATAAGCAAGATTCAGAGAAATGGTAAACAGATTTATCAAGCAGCAGCACTGAGTGACAGGGAGTGGCATTTTCAGCAGCTTCCATTTAAAAACAATTACAAAGAAAGGAATGTATTTCTAGAAGCAAAACACCATGGATGGATAGGTTGTCTCTTGTCATCTGGTTTGCTCATGATAGGAGGGTCTCCCAGCATGGCTTCTGGAAAGAAGACTTTGGGATCTTTTCAAACTATGCAATTCCACTTTAACTGTCATGATTCCTTCCTATGAAATCCTGGGATACGAAGTTCCAGGATCTAATGCTTCATCAAAGCACAAACCCCAGGATCCAACTAGATGCAGATATGGCAGTTTTTTTTTTTAAATTTTATTTATATTAATCAACTTTCCATACATTTTTATATACTTTTACATCTTAGCCGTTGTTGTTGTTTTTTTAAAACAAACCCCCTAAATATCCCCTCCGTGCACCCCACCCCCGGAGCCATTTCCATCTTTATACTCCATCCAAAATCTTAACTCCTCCCGTGGAGGCAATTTCCCGTCTTCCATTCTTAATACATTTTCAATAAATTTTTTCCATATTTCATCAAAATCATTTCTTTTCAATAATCCTTTTTTCACTTTCAATCTACATGTTAATTTATCATTAATTGCTATCTTCCAAACTTCCTTATACCAATCCTCCAATTTCACACTTATTTTTGTTTTCCAACTTCTTGCTATAATTAATCTCACAGCAGTAAACAAATTTGTTACAAGGTTTTTTTCCTCCTTCCATTCTACATCATTATATATTGATAACAATGCTATATTCGGTTTTCTATCTATCTTTATATTCATAACCTTTTCTATCTCTAATATTACTATTTCCCAGAATTTTTGTACATATTTACATTGCCACCACATATGTAGATATGACCCTACTTCCTGACAACCTCTCCAACAATATTTTGAATTTTCTTTATTTATATTATGTAATCTCAGTGGTGTCAAATACCACTTCCAAATCAATTTATAATAATTTTCCTTAATTCGCACCGATAAATTTTTCAAATGTCTTTGTTCCCACATCTTATTCCATTCATTGTCAGAGATTTTACATTTCAATTCATCTTCCCATATTTCTTTTAAAATAATTTGATCTAGTTTTTCCCTTTTATTATCCATTAATATTTTATAAATTTTGCTAGTTAAGCCTTTCATATTTTCATTTTCCTCCATTCCTTTTCTTTTCTGAACTATTTGTTCAAACTGTGTATATTTCCCTTTTTCTATATTTTTTTTCTTCAAATTCTTAAACCATTGTTCTATTTGCATAAAATGTAACCAAGACATGTTTATCCCCCTAAGTTTTTCTTTTATATTTTCTTTTCCTATCTTTAATTATATCCAATTTTCTATTTTATCTATTTTCCTTTCCTTTAATTCTTTATCTAATAAATCTTTTAAATTTTTGGGGAAAGATTTTTCCATTATTATTGGTGTTATTATTGAATTTTCATTCATTAATCCCTTTTTATATTTATTCCAAATTTCTAATATATTTTCCATAAATGGATTTCCAATTTCTTTAATTTCTTTCCTACTAATTTCTTTAAAAAAAAATTCTCTATTTTCATATCTATCTCTTTTTTCCCCATTTCTAACCAATCTAAATCTGGTACGTCCAGCATTCCTTCTATTACATATCTTAAGTGGTTAGCTTCATAATATCCTTTTATATTAGGGAGGCCTAGCCCTCCTTTTTTCTGAGACTCATACCAAAATTGTTTATTTAATCTACATCTTTTCCCTCCATTACAATATACGTTTAGTAACTGTTGCCATTTACTTAATTCTACTTCTGATATTTTTAGTGGTATCATTCTAAATAGGAAATTTAATTTTGGTAAAATGTTCATTTTAACTAACGCTATTCTTCCAAACCATGATAATCGAATGTTCTTATATTCTACTATTTTTTTTCAACTTCTCTCCATAATACTAAGAAATTTTTCTCTTCCATTTCTTTTAAATCTTTTGTTATATTAATTCCTAAATATTTTATATTACTTTTTATTCTTATCCCTAATTCTTTTTGCTTCATAAGCTCTGATACTTCCTTTTTTGTATAATTTAAATAACATCATTTCTGTTTTATTCCAATTAATTTGAAGTCCTGTTATCTCACCAAATAAATTCAAATGTTCCTTAATTTCTCCTATTTTATCCTTTAAGTCTTTAATAGTTAATAATGTATCATCAGCAAATAAACTAATTTTATGTTTTTTTTCCAATCCTATTCCTTCCAAACTACTATCCTTCCTAATAACATTTGCTAACATTTCTATAACCATTGCAAATAATATTGGTGACAACGGGCATCCTTGCCTTGTACCTCTCGTTACTTTTATTTCCTTTGTAATTCCATCATTAACTATTACTTTTATTGAGTTATCACAATATAGTTGATCTATTAGTCCCCTCATTTTTTCTCCCATTCCAAACTTTTTCATAATTATTTTTAATGTTGGCCATTCCACACAGTCGAAAGCTTTAAATATATCTAATGCTAAAATTCCTGCTTTTAATTTTTCTCTCCCAATTACATGTATTCTACTCAAAACTCTTCCTACTAAATTAGACATTTGTCTTCCCTTCACAAAACCACATTGATCTTTTCCTATATATTTATACACACATTTATTCATTCTATTTGCTATTATTGCTGTTAATATCTTTGCATCCTGATTTATTAATGATATAGGTCTATATGACCCTGGATCAGTTGGATCTTTATCTACTTTTGGTATTAATATTACTAATGATTGAGACCATGATAAAGGCATTTTCTCTCCTTGTAATATTCCATTATATAATTCTAACAACTTTGGAATTAATATACTTTCAAACACTTTATAATATTCAGGTCCCAAACCATCCATTCCTGGACTTTTGCCATTTTTTAATTTTCTAATTACCTCTATTATCTCTTCCTTTTCAATGGGTTTTTCCAATAGTTCTTTATCTTCCTCCATTATTGTTTGTCCCCAATTTTCTTCTACATAATTTTCTATTTTATCTATTGGATTTTTTCCTGCTTGATATAATTCTTTATAAAATTTTTCTAAAATTTTTATTTTTTCTTTCATCATTCTACACATCATCCCAGATCTATCCTTCACTATATTTATCATACTTTCCATTTTCTTTTTCTGTGTGGCTCTGGCCAACATTTTTGAATTTTTATTACTATATTCGAAATATTCCCTTCTTAAATAAATCAAATTTTCCTGTACTTCATCTATCTCTATCTTTTGCAGTTCCTCCCTTTTTGCCCTCAATTCTACGTAAATCTGTTTATTTCTATTAGCTATATATTTATACTCTAATTGTTCTATATCTGTTTCTAATTTTTTTTCCTTTCTTCCTGTCTTTTTTGAAGGTTATATGCTTCTTTCATACATATTCCTCTTGTTAGATATGGCAGTTAATGTGGAATAATATTGATAAAGTTGTGTAAAGTGAAAGGGTCCTTGGACAGCTTTGCATGACACTCTTTCCTGATGCCAATTTACTTGGGGTTTTGTGAGTCAAAATCTACAGCTGCAGCTGTGTCATGAAATAGGTTGTTGGTCAATGCAGTTCTTTAAAGATTGGGTGGGGAAAAACAGTTTGTGGGGTGTGGCTGTGGTGACAAAAGAGCAATATAGAAATTATTTTAATAAATAAATATACAAATAAAACTGCTTGACAATAGAAATATCATATTCTGGTACAGAAAGTGTTTTAAACTGCTTTAAATTCTTTAATACCATTTTATTATCTGTTCCCTATCTTGAGATCTCAAGATGTAGGGAGAGATAGAAATATTTTAGTGAATACAGCAAATAAAGTACAGTCAGCCAGCTCCACAGATTCTTGATCCATGGAATCAACCATCCAAAGTTTGAAAATATTTTAAAATATATAAATCCCAAAAAGCAAACCTTAATTTGCCCTAATAATAATAATAATAATAATAATAATAATAATAATAATTTATATCCCGCTGCTCTGCAAAGCAATCGGGGCGGCGTACAGCATTAAATTTTATATAAGGGACACCAGTTTACTACACCATTATATTTAATGGGACTTGAGCATCCATGAATTTTGGTATCCACATGGTGTCCTGGAACCAATCCCCAGTGCATACCAGAAGACCAATGTATTCCTGAACCAGGCCTGGAAAACAAGTTCTGATATCCCATTTGGGATATTGACTTTTGTGTTAAAAATAGCAGAAGGGAATCAGAGATGCATCTGGCTAAGTTTCCCCAGCCAGACTCAAGCCAAGGACATCTTCTGAGATCTGCCGGGGCCCTCCAGAGCTCTTAGCAAACTATGTCACCAGTCTGCATCTGACCATAGGTACACAGCCAGATGCTCCTCCAATCCCCTCTGCCATCCACCAGCAACAGAATGGCCATGTAGGGTGCTGTTTCAGTACAACAATGATTCAAGTTTAGGTGTTAAAGAGAGAGGAAAAGAATACAAACCTCTGCAACCTCCAAAACTACATACACGAGAATAAGGTGGATTTACAATTGTGTAAATATTTCAAAATAATCATTGCAACAGTGTCTACTGATACCCTCAAACAAATACATTGTAGGAACAAGACACTGGATAAACTAAATCTCTGATAAATTATAGATGACAGTGGTCCAAATTATGGCTGACTGAAAAGACACATTTCGATAAGTAGGTCCCCTAATGCAACAATAGTATGACTAAGAAGAACCAAATTTTCTTCTGATAGAGCATGGAGGAGTGCAGACATAACATATATATCTCCTCACATTTCCTTGAAACTAGATTGCAAGTTTCATACATCCAACTAAGTGCTTTTAAAATAGCAGACATGTAGTACAATCCTAACACAAAAAAGTGCCTCACTGCAGGGGATTAGGAATGAGAAGCCTCTTGTGTTTCCTGAACTAGCTTCTGCCAGCTAAACTGTCCCATGCTGCTATAACCTGTTTTGCTGTCTGATCTAGATTAGACCGCAGAGAGATCTGCTGGCATAATTGTCTGCTGGTTCATATCAGCTGGCAGAAAGCCAAAAAGGGGTGGAGAAGGCACAGAGTGAAGGGTAACTGAATGATAACACATTCAACCCCACCCTGGCATGAGACAATACAAGGCCAGTCCTAAGTAATTTACAACATCCTAGTCATAACTCAGACTAAGAAATCAGATCCAGAGGATTCAGACCTAGAGCAGCCTTTGTCTCCAGATGATGGCTCTCCCTGGATTTTGGGAAGGAAAAGAGAGGCACAACCATCTTCATGATGAGCTTCAGCCAAGGCTAATTTCATTTACAAAAAGACATTGAGTGAGACAAGAAAATGAGAAAAGCCAATGCCTTTTGCAAATCTTTAAAAAGGAGATGTCAAACAATTAGCTGTCTGACATGCTGAAGTCAAATGGCTATAAATCTCCCAGTGGCTGGACAGAGTTTATGTAGTAGTAGACAATTGATCATCAAACTAGGATATGCAACTGTGCCGTCCTATGATAATTTGAATTCCTGACTGCTGATTGACTTTCATTTGTAGATCTTGTAAGTAATATTCCCATGGTTGACTTTGGAATGGTTAACACTTCATAAGCATGTCTCCTTCATTTTTTGACAACTCCAAGGCTATACATATAGACTGCTCTGATTAATCTGTTTTAGCTTCACCTTTCTAAAGACTGAATTGCCAGACACTTGCTTCTAGAAATAGGATAATCTTTAGGTAAAGGCTTGATTTCAGCATAGCTTTATCTGGCCTGGTCTTAATACAGCTGGTCCTTGGCTACCTTAGCCAGTTAGGACTGTGCTGTAAAACACAAGAGATCAACGTTAGGGATATCTGTATAAGAAATTAGTAAGGAATGCTCTCTGAGGTCTCATGAAGGCTCAACCTAAAGACCTTCTTGCTCTGTCACTTTCAAAACAAACCTTCTCAACAAATGCCTTTACAATAATATTGTGATAGTGAAGTCCAAGTTCTTCACAATTTTGGGGATTTTGAACCAATACTTTGGTTTTATCACAAAAATCATATCCACAACCCTGAGAATATATACAGTTATCTCAGTTCTGTGGGCCCTGAGAATATATACAGTTATCTCAGTTCTGTGGGCCTTACAGTATTGTTATTGTTGTTATTATTATTGTTATTTTTATTATTATTTATACCCTGCCTCTCTGACAAGCAATCAGGGTGGCTTACAATTAAAATACTGTATCATATAATACAGGTACACAAATAACCTGGAATCCTCAAACTCACCCACCCCTTAAGACAGTATTAAACAATAGACATGTTCTTGTTTAATGTGGCTTTTCCTGTGCTTCAGGAATGAACCCTGTATCTGCTTAGCAATATAAGACCACTGTCTCCAAAGAACAAAATTATCTCTGTTCAGTTTCTGGTATTATAATATTATTTATGAAGGAAAAAAAAACAGTTCTTAAAGGAGCTAAAACAAAGCAGAGAATCCATACTATATAACTTATATATTATTACAGTTGCCTCCAAAGGCCTAATGGGATAAATGCTCATTTTTAAAATCTATTTGTTAATTAGTTTATGGGGTGGCAGAAAAATGGACAATCTTCAATCAGCCAAAAGAAAAGATCCTGAAGGCATGTAAATTACTAGAAGGATATCATAGATAAATGAAGCTTTGTTTTCATTTTATGTGACAAACCTTTCTGGGGGGAAACCTTAGCTGTATATAGATACTAAAATATTTATAATTCTGATATTAAAATATTTAATATATGTCCAGTAAAAAAGGGTGAACTGTTGAAACATTATGCCTTTGAGAACAAATTTGGTATAATACGACCATATAACCTTCATTTAGAAATATGGATGTATTAGATCAGAACTGCTACTTTTCTTTCCATTTTCTTTCCAAGAGTTACCCCACCAACTCCCCTGAACAGTTGGCCCAACAATGAACATGCCATTTAAATGCAGTATTTGTAAATAGGAAGATTGGGAAGAGCAATCCCCTTGTTTTGTGAATAATAGCTACCTTGGAAGAAAGAGAGTAGATCGAATGGGAAAGCATTCACTCAAAGAAAGCCAATCGAGATCAGATTTCTTCACTCAATATCCAGAGAAAAACTGAAAGGCCAGCTTGTCAGCAAATGTTTAACTACAATGAAATTCATGCCTGAGTACCGGATTCTAATTGGATATTTCAGCATAATTTCACTCTGGGAAATTCCACAGGGTAATCTTAGAACAGACTTGCATCTCAAACTGGAGCCTGATTATAATTAATAGTCTCAGAACATGGAGGGTGTCACCCTTTTCAGAGGATTCTCTTGTTGTGGAGAAGTGAAAACGAAAAAGAAAAGAAAGCAAGAAGTGAAGTGGGTTTAACTTTGAGAACAGTTCATAAAATATGACATGAAGAACCAAACACTCATTGGGGCTGTAAAGAAAAAATAAACAGGGAAAGTATTTCCATAAAGCAGAAAGCTACATTGAAGTGAATTGCCTTCATGAAAATTTAATGCAAATGACAGAGGAGCAAAGCAATGCTTTATGTTCTGGTGTTGAAAGGAAGCTGGTAGAATTACAATTTATGAAACATTCTCTTTGTCATGCTTAACATAGATCATACTAGTGAAAACAAAACAAACAACAAAAAAACTTCTCACTGCCTTATTACTTTTGCAATATATGTAGCTATTTACCAGTAAAATATTTTCATTGCATTTATTAGTTGCTTATATTTTTCTCCCTACAATATTCAGTAGTTTCTTTTACAACCAGTGTGTTTTCTTTTTGACCAAAAACACCCCGAAGTACAAGAAGTGGATCACTTTTTTTTATTTTTCAGATATACTTCCAAGAATAGGATTAGTCATTTGAAATCTCTAATTAAAGGTGATTGCATTGTTTTGAAATAGCTCTGCTTTCTTCAATATATTTAACTTCAGAAAATGTGCCTGGCAAGAAAATCTGTTTTCTGTTGCCCAGAAATAAGGCTTACTGAATTTTGAATGGGTGCCACACAGTATGCAGCTGAACTGAGCTCTACAAAGTGATGCCACCAAAGGGTGTGGTTGGTGATGCCACAAAGCTTTATGGGTAGGAAACTTTATGCATAATATCTTCTACAAAACAGCTTTATGCATAAAGCTTTTTGATAGAATATAGTTTACATTTGGCCTCCTCACAACAATACCAGGTTCAAAGATGCAATCTCTAATGTCTCCACTCTATTTTTAAAAAGAATGTTGGATAGCATGGTAAGATAAAAACTTTCTGCTTGGAACCTGGAATTCTACTCCATAAGAGTACATCAGATCTGACTAGATAGATCTGATTTGGTAAATGGCATCTTTATGTATTTATCACTTCCTATTTTTGCTTTTTTGTTGAAACTATCACCTGAATACTGTATTAAGAGCTAACTCTGCAGGGTTTCCTAAGAGAAAATCCTTTGCATATTTAAAAAGGGATGTGGTGGTTCCATTTAACATCTACTAAAAAAACTCATTTGGTGTCTCAAAGCTTCTTTAGCATTCCCGTTGTGTGCCTTCAAGTCATTTCCGACTTATGGTGATTTTAAAGTGGCCCTATCATGGGGTTTTCTTGGCAAGATTTTGTTCATAGGAGGTTTGTCATTTCCTTCCCCTAGGGCTGAGAGCATGTGACTTTCCCAAGGTCACCCATTGGGTTTCATGAACAAGCTGGAAATGGAACTGTGGTCTCCAAAGTCATAATCCAACATTCAAACCATTATACAATGCTAATAGGACTTTCTTTAGAATACACATCTATTAAAATGTAAGTCAATAAAGTATTTTTAAAAGTGCCAGGGCTCAAGCCTGTTTGGATATTATGCTCTTTAAGCTGGAAGCCCCTTGTTCTACTTTAGTTAGGTTGGCAGCAATCACATTTGTTGTGTTCCTTCAAGTAATTTCTGACTTAGGGCAACCTTAAGGTGAACCTATCACAGGGTTTTCTTGGCAGAATTTGTTCAGAGGATGTTTGCTATTGCCTTCCACTAAGGCTGAGAGAGAGTGAGTTTTCCATGGTCACCCAGTGGATTTCTATGGTTGAGTGGGGATTCAAACTCTGGTCTCTCAGTGTCTAGTACTCAAACCACTACACCACACTACCTCTCTAGTAATCACACCATAACAAAGAAAAATATACATTCAAACCAGGCTCTGAGATTAAATTTTGAGGTATTCTAGCTCAAATTAAAGTCTGTCCAAAAACTAGATCTTATCTACACATTACCTGAATCATTAAATCTAATCTACATTACTAAATGTAATCTACATATGCTTCAGATACTTGGCCATCCATGCTGTTATCTCTCAATTATGAACTGGGATTATGGAGCACAGAATTAATCAATTCTTCTCTGAGAGGGGGCTTAATTTTTGCAGGAAAAAAAGAGACATGTTTTTGTCCCCTGGTCAAAGACAAAAAGTATCTTCCAGTTTTGAATACAGTGGACGTTATCACACGCAGCGGCAATACAAGAAAGCAGCATCATTCCGGTATGGTTCTGGTCGCGGCTGATGTAATTCCTCAAAAAAAGAGGAATTGCAAAGAACGGGGATGATGCCTCAATGCACCGGGGATGGCACTGGATGGGGCGGGGTTTGCTGCGACGTCGTTTGAACACAGGGGCAAAGGATCCGGAATGGGACGGGGATGCGCCGGGTATGGCACTGGATGGGGCGGGGTTTGCTGTGACGTTGTTTGAACACAGGGGCAAAGGATCCGGAATGGGACGGGGATGCGCTGGGGATGGCACTGGATGGGGCGGGGTTTGCTGCGACGTCGTTTGAACACAGGGGCAAAGGATCCGGAATGGGACAGGGATGGTACGGGGATGGGACTGCTTTAGACCCCATGTGATAACGTCCAATGTTGGGGTAAGTGGAAGCCTCTCTAGCAAGGTAGTTTTGGGGAAACTGATTATTTCAATTGAATATTCAACCAGTTTTGGGATGGAAACAATGGGTGTCTTACAGCAGAAACTGAAGAATACAATGCAAATCTATTAGTTTCTTGTAGCTCTCAGAATATTCTGTTTCTGACAACTATGACATTCCTCTGAGATAGCCTTGGGATTGTGGTGGCTCCAGTCCTGAGAAAGTTGGGTTCAGCAACTTCAGATTGAATTCAGTTGGGAAAGATTCTTTGATGCTGCATAGAATTGCTGCAAGTCCATAGAATTGCTGCAAGTCCATATAGGAAATAATGAACTATATGAAATAGTGGCCTGGCTTGGTAACTTGGGACAACTTCCTATGTGCCCTACTAGTCCTCCCAACAGACTGGATGCATTCATGTTGAGAACTGACAAAAGGCACAAATGGAACAGTAAATGGACTATTCAGGAAAAGGAAGCTTCTCCAGACTATGGGTCTGAAAAGAGACAAGTTCTTTGTTCATTCCATTTATTTTTAATAATCAAAGCTGAAATACCTAAAGACAGCTTTGCAATATGAAGCATGATTTTGTTTACTTTTGGTTTTGTATTCAATGTAATGGTTCATTTTATTCACATTAAACTTATCAAGGTATCATTTTGTTTCTTTAATTATTAAATGCTGCTATTCTCTTGCTGCTGAGAGTTTCATCTCCTTAATTCAGCCTCCAAAGACTCTTTAGTTAATGTATATTTGAGGTATCACTCTGCTTACAATGAACTGTGTTGAAAAGTATCATCAAGCCTTTAGCACAGAAAGAAATCAATCTAGTGATGGTAAATGGTCTGTGGTCTCACAGGGATAGGCTCATCTGTTAAAACTTTAAAGCCATACAAATCAAATATCCCTTTCCTTTGTAGAGAGCTTTATCTGGAATTAATGTGCATTAACTCTTTAAGCACTGACACTTGCCAGACTGCCAAGCATGCATCTGAAGCCTTGGAGTCCATATTTATAGGTTAGGTGAGCCATACAGTAGTACCTTTCTATTGTTATATTCTTTTAAATGTAGAACAGCTTGTGGTACTGTTTTCACAATTACAGTCATTTTGTAAAGTGTTTTAAATATTCAGATTAAAAAATATATCAAAGACAGACTGGAAAATTACTTGCATGATTGGTCCATAATTTATTCTTTTCTTTATTCTGCCCCAAGACATACTCTGCTCTTAGATTTTTTTGGAGCCATTTGTTTCTTGAGATGTTAAAGCTTGATGGAGTTCCCCTCCATGCAATCCTAAGTGTGTTCACTCTAGAGTAATCCTACTGGGATCAGTGAAGTTATTAAAGGCATCTGGCATAAGAACACTACAGTTCAACTCCATGTATCAACTTAGAAGTAAGTCCCACTGGGTTCACTGAAACTTACTCACAAAAATACATTCCTGGTATTGGTGGCTTGGAAAATCACCTACCACTCTTCTTATAAGTGCTTTGAGTAATATCCTCCCCCCCCCCAGCTAAGAACTGAGATAATGGATCTTGACCTTAGCCTTCTAATTATCTATTT
This sequence comes from Phrynosoma blainvillii, assembly GCA_026167975.1. Classification (NCBI taxonomy): domain Eukaryota; kingdom Metazoa; phylum Chordata; class Lepidosauria; order Squamata; family Phrynosomatidae; genus Phrynosoma; species Phrynosoma blainvillii. Next base: position 75,527,960 of record JANUYF010000002.1, read on the forward strand.
TGCTAAAACCTACATTAACTTGAGTTCCTGTTGAGATTTTTAAAAAAAAAAAAAAAAAAACAGACATATACAAGTGGATGCTAAAAAATGCTCAGCCCAATCCACCTACCAAAATCTCAAAGTAGCATGAACACTGAGTGTAGCATTTAGTGTAGCATGAACAAGTGTTCTTTTTTTATTGTAACTTCACAATTTGCAGGATTATAGCTCTAATTTCTGATTTTTTTCAGATCATGATAGAACCATGTAAAAAAAAATATTATTTTTTCAAGGGCTGAACTCTGAGCTGTCATGAAGTTCCTTTTCCTGTGGACGAAAATTCCAAAGGAAATCCATGCATGTCTGATGCAAACATTGAGTGACAAGTGCCTGTTGTATTCAACAGTGAAGAAGTGGTGTGCCAGCCTTCTGCATGGAGATATTGAGACTGAAGATACAGCAAAGGTCTGGGAGGTTTTCAACAGTGTCAGTTCCTGAAATTATTGTGAGTGTTCATGATCTGATTTGGGCACACTGACAAATTTCATGTAAAACAATTGCTGAGACACTAGAGATCACATTGGTTACACATAAGCTATTGGCCATGTGGGTGCTGAAATGTTTGAATGTTGATGCTGAATGAAATCTAGTGGATACCTCCAAGTTGATTTTGCAGCATTTTGAGCAATCTAGTGATACTTTTTTGGAATGACTCATCACTGTTGATTAAACATGGTTACATCTATGATCCAGAGACCAAACAACAGTCCTGTGCATTGTCCATGGCCAAAGAAATTTAAGACTAAAATGTCAGCAAGAAATATCATGGCCAGTTTTTTGGCATAAGGAATATATTTTGATGACTATTTTCTGAATGGCAGGGGGATGGCCCTTGTGATCTCTTCCAACTCTATAATCGTATGGTTCTATGATTCAGAAGGGCCAAACACTTAATGCAGAATACTACTCTGATTTTTTGTGTTGGTTAAAGGAAGCATTGAATAAAAAACAGCGGGGGAAACTATGGAAAAGTGCTCTCTTTTTGCAGGACAATGCACCTGCTCACAAGGCTGACAAGATGATAGATATTTTGAAGAATTTGAGGCTTGAGTGCATAAACCACTCACCCTATTCACCAAATCTGCATATTTTGTATTTCCAAACCTTAAAAAGAGCTTGAAAGAAAGGAAATTTTCAATTGATTAAATTAGATTAAATAAACTTAAGAAGCAATGTACCAAATGTGTCAAACTTCAAGGTGAATATGTGGAATGGCATATACATTTCAAGGCCATAGGTAAATCTTTGATGGGCCGAGAACTTTTCAGCACCTTCTTGTAACTATCCCACGTGATGCTGGTACTAAAAAGACATCTCCTTTTGCTGTTCCAGTGACATCAACTATTTTTTTTAAATGTATTCCTTCTTAACTGAGATTATTCTTTTAATTGATTATTTATTTTACTTTGTGTTCATATTTTTAACTGTATTATGTGTTTATTTGTTGCTATATTTTAATCTGTTGCTGCCTGTTCTATCCATAGGAGGAGGTGGAATGATGATGATGATTCTCTTTATTGTTGTTGTTTATTATATTAATATACTTATTAGTTAATTAAATTGGCCCTTTTTTACTTGTCAGCCTTTGATCTATCTATCCAATGTTGTTCAACAGACTAGAGACCCACCCTCCAAAAATGTCCACAGAGCATTATGTAAGATAGACAGATGATAGACTGCCTTCATATACTGGGTTCATTCATTCAAAGCAACACTGTTTTGATGCACCTATCTCCACATCAAGCAGCTGTGCTCCCCCAGACATTACACAGGTCTGTAGGGAGTTGTCAGTATGTGTGGTTTCCTCTGTGTGGTAATTTATAATTATTCCATATAGATATACAATTGCAGTCAGTTTCAAATCTAACGTAGGGCCTTTGCAGACTGCCAGAAATAGTGCACATTAAATTGAGGCACTGCCCTGGCTCAGTGCTAGGGAGTCATGGGAACTGTATTTTTTTCTGGGACATTGAGCCTTCTCTGTCAGAGAGCTCTGGTGCCACAATAAATTACAGTTCCCATGATTCCCTAGCACTGAGCCAGGGCAGTGCCTCAATTTAATGTGCACTATTTCTGGCAGTCTGCAAAGGCCCTGAGTTTCTCTTAAGTAAGTGTGAAAAGTATTAAGCCCTTAAGTTAGAAACACTGCATGAGCAACAACAACATTCAAATGTTGTGCTCCTTGGGGCTCCTCTTGATTGAACAAATGTGTTTGGAGGTTGCTGAAATCTGCTATATTTCTTGCCCTACTTCTTAATTTCTTTGGGGAAAAAATAGTCTAAATGCTGTTTTTGTTGTTGGACTATTTTCTGACAATTCCTGACACAGCTGCCATAATTTAACTCATCTCCTCAAGTGGGTCTTTCTTTCCCTCCTTTCCCTCCTATGCATGTATTTATTTATTTGAGGTAGTGTGCTTTAGCACATAAGCTGAAATGGCACTAAGATTTTTTTAAAATAATAATAACAATAATTCAGAAAGGCCAAAATAAGCCCTTCAGTCCATAGGAACACCTCAGCAAAACATCTCCATTTAAAAAAATGGAAAGAGTCCTGGTGCAGATCATCCCCAGCCTGGAAAAGAATGGAATGAATGGACATGGAGACAACAGCCACAAAAATCCAGAAAAACCTAAAAACCTATATAGTAAGAACTCACATATCTTTAATCCAGACTAAAAGAGCCCTTGTTATATGATGAGATTTGCTTTCTCTCTCTCTCTTTTATTATTCAGATGAAAAAACCCACAGAATTTCCCTCAGTGCAATCTCCCACTGAAGTCATTACAAACAGAAGGCCTTCAGTTTTGCTTGAGTAGTAATTAAAGATCCAACTGCAAGTTTTTACAGAGATCAAAAGGGGAGGGAGGAGAGGTACAAATGAAATTAATTCAGAGGAAATAGTGTTTCTCTTGTAAACAGCTTCATCTTCATTATGAAGGCAGAATGCCATCTATCAGTATTTAAACATAAGAGATGTGTCCCAAGAAAAGGAAAACCCCTTCAAGCCATCAGTCAGAATGGCATTTTTGATAGCAGTCTTGAAGGACTCTCTGTGTTTTTCATTATTTAAACTATAAAACATTTCAGATTAAGGGAGTGGTTCTCATAGATGGGTTTATTTGTAAAACACTAGCATCCAGGGTCAAATGATAACCACATATCCTGGAATAACCTTTCACTATTATTATTATTTTTTTAAAAAAAATTAGAGAGTGGGCAAAGTATGTTTTTTTGTGTGTTTGGAGAATTTGAACTGGCAGTTCAAAATATTTAATAGCAGCTCTAGCTGAGCACTGTGGTTTATGTGGATTAAACTGCCTGCTTATAATGACAATAAGACAACCAACTCAAATTATCTTTTAGTCTAAGCAATTTTTAAAATCTAGTATAACAAAAAACAGATTTCAAGGAGTTAGAGCACACATCTATTCAGACATCTACTTTTTCCTCTCTCAAAATTAACTTACTGTTTTCCCTAAATGCATATTATTAAAATTTTACTTTGAGGTTTCTAAGAACCATGAAGCTTATTAACAGCTGACAACAGACTTATCAAAATATATTATACCACCATGTGAGGGATCAAACACCTGTATGATCTCATAGCTCCCAGGATCTGACATCTAGCCCATACATATGCTCAGAGATCATACCTTTTTTTTCTCCCTGAGTCGCTAGGTTGGGACAAATCTACTGCTTGACTCTAGAAGGGTCATATAGACATAATATATAAAGAAGGTTCACGATGCAATTTAAACTACCCTGTGATTATATTTTCTGAACAGATGCAACAGACAAAACATTCCAGAAAATCCACTGTAGGTCTTAACCATCAGTTCTTGAGTTCCCTACTTACTGCTTTCCTCCCTAACTTTTGCTGCTGTCTCCGCTCCCTCCTTATCCTCCAGCTGAAAGTTAATAAAGCATCCTGTAGCAGATTGACTGAAATGGATCATAATGCAGCCTACTCTTTTACCAGACATCAAGCTCCAAAATGCTTTGTTAGCATTCACTAAATAGAACAGAGGCCAGTCCTAGTGGTGGTAAGCAAGAGGCGGGGGGGGGGGGGGATAGCAAAAGAGGCTGAGGGAATGGAAAGAATGTTTAAACCAGTGTGTCATTTGCTAGAATGTTTGCCCATTAGTCTGCAAAATGAAGAAGAATCCTCTTTATATCATGTGTGACTTCATCCAAAGTTATATTTTAAGTTAATATAGGCCTGAAACAGATGGGCTGAAAAACCTTCAGTAGGGCCACACCAGCATAATTTGCACTGGAGCTGTGGTGACCACATGTGCCCGGCTCCAATCCAGACTGCTGCTGCAGTTTTGAATCAGCTTGGCAAAATGAGTAGTATTTTACCGGTTCTTTTTGGCATGTTCTTTGGGAAAGATATGGCATTGGCATAGGTTCTGGCTGCACTTGGGGCATGTGTCATCTAAACGCTACGGCCCAAATGTAGCAGGAAATCATGTTATTTGGCCCATCTGTTTCAGTCCATAGTCATCCTGAAGCATGCTAGAATTGGATTTTATCCTCCCTTTGAAAAATAATATTTGAAAAATAATATTACCTCAGGGATTTTTTTTTCTACCAAAAAGAGACAAAAAAAAAAAACTTTAACAAACTTGTCAGGTCTATGACAACAATGATGGAAGTCATATAAGACCCCTTCCTATTGGCTGTGAGTCATGTTCACACAACTCATAGAACAGAATCACAGAGTTGGAAGGGACTCCTATAGCCATTTAATCCTGTTTTCTGCCTTGCAGGAATGCACATCTAAAGCAATAGCAATAGCAAGTACATTTTGATACCACTTATCAGTGAACTAGCACTCCCTAAGTTTACAATGTGTAAGCCAATTGCCCCCCAACAAGCTGGGTGCTCATTTTACCAACCTATGAAAAGATGGAAGGCTGATTGGACCTTGGAGCCCTGCCTGGGATTGAACTCACAACCTTGTGGCTTGGTTTTAAAATTTCCAAAGAAAGCTAGATTATCTTCTGGTGTACTTTCTTTGTTCAAATGTTGAACAACTATTATTGTTGGGACTGAATTCAATCAGTTGAGTTAGACTGAACTGTCTGTATAATCAGTTATATAGATGCAGGTAAAAACATGTGGACAAGGATACATGGCTAAAATAGCACAATTTACAAAAATATTTATATATGTATCCTTTATACCCATGGTATACGGCAACATTTTCCCTAGACAATTGAGTATATCTTTGTTGTTAAGGAAAGAGTGAGAATATTACTATGTATAGGAAACCAATGCTTTAAGCCTAGTAACTTTTAACTATAAGTATTTATGATTTGGATTCTCAGGATGCCCTTATCTTTCCAAGCAAATTATATCAATTTAATTTGGCTTGTTACACAGTAGCTCCCTATATTGTGCTTGTTCTATTTTTAATTGGCTGAGCAACTAGGCCTTTGCAGACTGCCAGAAATAGTGCAAATTGAATCCACTTTAACTGCCCTGACTACGTAAACGGGCCTTTGCAGACTGCCAGAAATAGTGCACATTAAATTGAGGCACTGCCCTGGCTCAGTGCTAGGGAATCATGGGAACTGTAATTTATTGTGGCACCAGAGCTCTCTGACAGAGAAGGCTCAATGTCTCAGAAAAAAATACAATTTCCATGATTCCCTAGCACTGAGCCAAGGCAGTGCCTCAATTTAATGTGCACTATTTCTGGCAGTCTGCAAAGGCCCTAGTGCTAGGGAATCATGGGAAGTGTAGTTTATTGTGGCACCAGAGCTCTCTGACAGAGAAGGCTCAATGTCTCAGAAAAAAATACAATTCCCATGATTCCCTAGCACTGAGCCAGGGCAGTTAAAGTGAACTCAATTTGCACTATTTCTAGTAGTCTGCAAAGGCCCTTAATCCTACAAACAAGAAATTTGAAGAGGAAGAAAAGTTACATAGGAAATTGCAAAGAACCTTATAGACTTTGTAAGGATCTTTGTTTTGTTTTGTTGTATTGTACTTCTCAATGTGTTCATTTAAAAATTATAACACGCACACACACATACACACACTGAAATATGCATCACATTTTTTTAAAAAAATGTACAGAATCATTGTTGTTCAATTAGTTTTCAAATGCTGAATATGTACAATCACACACACACCACTCTAGTTAAAGCATCTGCTGCCCATGTTCCCAACATCTGGGATGGTGAATTTTCCACTAAACAGCATAAACCATAGTTAGAACTGGAAGAAACTTCTCTTTTCCACAAGACTCTTAAAATAATGTGAAGAATGTCAGATGTTTGACTAAAATTAACATATAAGGAAATTTAATTGAGAAACTGTCTGGCAAAGCTGTTACTGAAAAGGTGGTTAACTAAAAACATTTTTAAGAGTGCAAGCTATTAATGTTCCCCAAAATAAAAATCTAAAAGAGCAGAAACTTACATGCAATGATATTTAAAAAAGCAAAGCACCAACATGTTTGTCTAAGCCTGTGCTACTTTTATTTCTCTTTATCCACCAGTCATATCTTTTGGCTGATGTAGGTTCTTCCAAATAGGACTATAATATTACTGATCCAATGATCAAAATCCCTTCTGGTTTAAAACCAGAGTTAGACCTGTCTCATGTTGGCTCAAGTTCCAGAAAAACAGAAGCTGAAATCTAAATCCAATTGGTTGTCTAAACTAAAGAAAACCCACTGAATCAACTGTTGAATGGAAAGTTAATGCTTACATAAATCTCACTGATTCACGAGTCTACTTTAGGAGGGGCTTACAGTTGGATTTAAGCCTAAGGATGTTTATATGATAAATAATTCTTCCACATGGTTAGTTAAAATGTCATCAGTGTGAAGTTATCCTTGCTTGCACTTTAGTTACATGCAACCACTCTTTTTAAAGAAAAATCCACCTCAAAAAACCTATAGGTATTTTTTTTTTAAAGAAAAGAAAAGAAAAGAATGAAAAAATGCTGGCAAATTTCAAAAATCCCTACACAGTTTAGGTCCAGACTATTTGAGAAGCTGTATCTCTCCATAGGAAACCAGCTAGAGCCTTAAGATCCTCAGGAGAAGGCTTGGTCCCACCACCATCACAGGCTCTCTTGATGGGGACATGAGAGAGAGCCTTCTCAGTGGCTGCTCGCACCCTGTGGAACTCACTTCCGTGGGAAGCTAGGCTGGCCCCCTCCCTGCTGGCCTTTTGCCAGCAGGTAAAAACATTCCTATGCAGGCAGGCTTTTTAAAATCATGCAAGCCTGTTTTTTTGGGTGGAGGGGGTTAAGATTATGTTTTTAACTTTAGTATGTTTTAAAGTTGAACTTTGTAGTGTTTTAATTAGATTATTTTGATTGTTTTAAAATTTTTGTTTCTATAATGTGTTTCTATATTGTGAGCTGCCTTGGGTCACTTTTTGAGATAAGGGAGACATAGCAATAAAATAAAATAAATAAATATCTGTTGACAAGAGTCTGCTTAAGAAAGAGGGAAAGAAGGGAAGGAGACAATAGGAACAGATCACACACTCACACAACATAAGACTAAGGGCCTTTACAGACTGTCAGAAATAATGCAGATTGAGGCTTCATTTCACATTTTAAGTAGGTTATTGTTTTGCTTTCCCCCCCCCCATTTTCATCTTTACATTTTACTGTTTTAGTTATGCTTCATGTTTCTTGCATGATTGTGTGTTAGCTGTCCTGGTTCCTACATGAATGAAGGGCAAAATGTGCATATTTTAATAGGTAAATACAATAAAGTACAATTTTGAGAGAGTAGTTTGTAATTAGCACTGTGTGTAAGCTACATTTGTGCTGCTGCCTCTCAAGCCAAGTTAGGAAAGTCAGTGGTGTGCTAAAATGTGCAGTGTCTGCTCAGATAATTGATTTACCACAAACACATTTTGAGCCCCGACTGAAAACAAGGAAGCTAACTACGAGCATAAAGGTCATGTGGCTTTGTCCTCAAAGTTTGCATTCAAACCACTTGAGAGCAAAGTGCCATGAGCTAAACCAAACCGCCAAACCTGTGGAATCAAATCAACAAGGATTTTCTTTTTAATGTATGCAATAGTTCCATTGACTGCTGTAAGGAGTCATAGAAAAGATTATAAAAGAGAGAAATCCCTGTATCTGTTATTAGGTAGAATTCTCCCAACCCACATGAATTCATCCTTAATTATCTGCTGAAACTCATAAAAGAGAAACCACATCAGATCCTCCTTAGTGCATAACTCCTTATTAAACACCAAACCACAAATACCACAAAACTTTAAAAGAAAGCCAGCAAAATGACACAATGGTAATGTACTGTGAATGTGAGTGTTGCAACATATGGGAAGCAAGTATATAAAACAGCAAGACTTGCAGATCTAAAATTAACACACTTTAGACTCCAGCAGAGATCAGAGTGGACTTCAGAAAAAACACACTGATTAAGCTAAAAGGCTCTAATGAATACTGTGGACTCACAAACAAACATTCTATCCTCCCTACCATGCTGAAGAAGAAAAGGTCTTTAGTTTAATCTTACTCTAGTGCACAACAGAAGCAATTTCAGGGAAAGTTTAGCTGAATAAAAATAAACAGGTTCATACTCTATGTTTGGACTACAGAGGGCAGTTAGGAATAGCAGAAACTTTTTGAGTCAGAACATTGGTCCATCCAGAGCTTGGAGCATAAGGTTTGTAAATTAATTTGTTACTGTTGCCCTTTAAAATTGGAGAGATTAATTTATTGCCATTAAAATGCATAATGTAATTGTTTAATTTGTTGAACTGCATTGATTAGTTCATTGCTTAAATTGCTAGTAGCCAGCCACAGAGATGACATGAGGGTTATCACTTTTGTTCCTTGGAGGTATGCTTTGTTAAAAGCTCCTTTAGAAAATTTATTTTCCAATTTAAATGTGCTTTCCCCAATTTGGTACTTTTTCCAAATGCCTGCAGATCCAGTATTATGACTATTGGCTGAGAGTGATGGGAGTCCAACACATCCAACAACTGTAAAGTTGGAAAAGGCTATCCTACAGCATGGGATTTTATCTTACAATGGTTGGTTTTGTCCATCAGTCACATTTCTTTTCTTTTTTTTCTTTCCACTTCTGGCAACAAGTACATTAGTCACTCATCCTTCAATTGTCTTGTTAAAGATTGTTAAGGAATGATGTTAAAAGTTAATTAGGAATGCCGTGTTTCTTTCAGTTGGAGGATAGTTGTCCACTGCAAATCGAGCAATAAGTGGCTGACTAAAAATATATGCCAGTGAATCAAGGACAGACATTTCCTAAACAGAAATTTTTTGAATGTAGATTTTGTTTTCTTTCTGTGCAACTGAATCATTGTATCCTCACTGCTTGGCCACTCATAGTTCTGAACTGTAGTCTGGGAAAAGGGAACCAGAGTGGTGTAGTGGTTTGAGCGTTGGACTACAACTCTGGAGACCAAAATTTTAATCCCCACTCAGCCATGGAACCCCACTGAGTGACCTTGACAAAGTCACACTCTCTCAGCCTCAGATGTTGGTGGCAAACCCCCTCTGAAGAAACTTGTCAAGAACACTCAGTGATGGGTCACCACAAGTCAGAAACAACTTGGTGGGACTTCCGGTTGGTATGGCTTCCATTGTAGAAGCCCTATAAGGACAGTGGAGGGGGCACATTGATGGTCTGGGCATTCTGGCAAAAGGAGGAGAGCTCAAACTGCCAGAAAGAGCACCTCCGGGTATGGAGATTCTCAGTGACTGACTTGTGGATCTATTCCTGGATTTCTGGAGTCGGAGCCCTGGATGGATGTGGATCCAGTGGCAAGATGACAGAGAATTATAGAGGAGATCGGTAAGACAGCTGGCATAGAGATCAAGCTTCATCTTTAGATGACCTGGACGCCTCCAGTTTTAACTAAATGTGACAGTTGCTAGAAATAGTAAAAAGAAATCACTGATTTGACATTAATACTCTCACATATTAATCCCTCATTGCCATCTTAAATATAACTATAAAAATTAGACTTTGGAACTGTACGTTTTGTAGTACACACAGAATTACCTATAACTACTTGATAGGGCTGTTGAAGATTGTGAGACTGAGAGATTTCAAGGAGATTGGACTTTAAATGCTTGTTTCATCAAACATTGGGGAGCGAGAGGACGGAGGATAAAAAGAGGACGAGACTCAGGACTTAAGTTGTGAGGGGGATCAGAAGAACTACATTAGATTAATCTCCCAGGGCATTTTTAAATCTATTGTTTGCCAGCTGGTTTGCCCTCCGAGCAGCGGAGACGCTTGCTGTTTGAGTACCAAAGACGCAAAACAGAGACTGCACCCAGAAAAACCAGGACATCCTTAAATCTATTGCCCATCAGCCTGTTTGCTTCTAGAACGGTGGAAACGCTTGCATTTGGGGCTCTGGAGATATAAAACCGAGACTGCGGTTCGAATATTAGGGAATTAAAATTTATTATTGGCTTGCTTGCTTGTTCCTGAAGTGGTGGAGACGTTTACCTTTTGAGTCTTTTTTTTTCCCTTTTTTTGAGCAGCAGAGATGTAAAGGAGAAACTGTATCCCGAACATCGGTGTGTCTTTAAGTTTGCTGTTTGCTGGCCTATCTGTTGAGAGATGGGGACACTGGTCCTTTGAGCCCTGGAGACTCAAACTAGTGGCTGCACGTTAGATACCAGCACATCCTTACATTTATTCTCCCTAGCCGACATGCGGGGTGCAGGCTGTTGCATGGTGATGCATAGTTAGGAAGAGCAGATGGAGCAGTCCTAAAGTCCATCTCTTTTTGGAGCTACGGAGACAACATCTTATGTTTGGGGAGGCGGGATCAAAAAGAGAGTGGTTTCGGGGTAAAATAAGAACAAACTTTTTATGCTATATATATTATTGGTGTGGGTAATAGATAGATAGAAAAGAGTATTGACATAGAGCTGGTGGGGAAAAAATAATTGGGAGATGGGGAAAAAAGCGAAGAAGTTGGAAAGGGGTCGCGTTTGTTTAGAATAGAGGATACTGTTGTGAAGCCTGTATAGAGTTAGATACATTTAATAAGAGGTTGTCTAGACTGGAGAGAAAAAGAGGAGAAATACAGAAGGTTTTGGGAAATGAACTTTTAGTATGATTGCTTGACAATAGAATTTGTTGGAATTAGAAATTATCCCATTATTCTATTATTCTATTACATAAGTGATCAATTAAAGAAAATAGGAGATTAGATATAAGTGGGTTAAAAGAGAGGAATAGACCCAAGTAAAAATAAAAATAGAATAAAATAAATAAAATTAAGTAAAAAAAAATTACAAACTAACAAATCAAAAGAAAAAAAAGAAAGAGAGAGAACAACAATAAGCGACTGAGTGAATAAAATTTAAAATTGGGGTTACAAATAAATAAAGCAAAATAAAAGAAAATAAATATAGACATATATTTATATATATAGACAATACACACATATATACTGTCAATTCAGCAGTAGGGAAATATAAAAAAACCTCTTTTCTTTTATATATCTGCTTTAAATTAGACAACACTGTCAATGGATTTAAGAAGCCAATCAAACAGCTCAGCAAGTAAATCCCAGACCCAAATTCAATTTGTGAGAAGACTATCACTAGAACAAAAGAAAATGGAACCATCAAATCAAATTCTCCTAGATGAAATCAGAAAATTGAGAATAGAATTAATAATAATAATAATAATAATAATAATAATAATAATTTATAGCCCGCCCCTCTGCTTTTGGAGTGGGGTACAGCAAATTTTAAAACAGGCAGTTTAAAACATTCCCACATCCCATAATCCACCCTCCCAACCCCTTAAAACAGAATTAAACCAAAAGCAATTAAAATATGACAACAAAATACATAAAATAAGATAAAACATCCTAATGAAACCAGAATCAGTATAACAATTTAAAAACTTATCTAACCCCAGGCCACAGTTATTCCGGGAAGACCTGCTAAAATTTAGGCAGGAAATGAATGATTTTAAGGTGGAAATCTGTCAAGAGATAAGATCTGAATTAAAAGAAATCAGTCAAACAGTGGGAAAATTAACAAAAAAAATATCAATAGCAAATCAAAAAATAAAGAGATTAGAAGAAAAATCTGATCTGGTAGAGGAAGAATTTGACATATTAAAAGTAAGGAAAGAACAAGAATTAGACGAAAAGGCAAAAAGAAATTAAGAGATAAATGTTTAAAGATTAGAGGTCTGCCAGAATCAAAACAAGAGGATTTAATGAAAATATTCAAGACAAACTTGGTGAGATTGATGGATAAAGAAGAAAAAATATTTTGAATTAGAGTTAGACAGGATTTTCCTTCTCAATTCTGAAATAGCAAGAAAGAAAGATTTACCTAGGGACATTTTTTATTTTGTGAGAAAACAAACAAGGGATGAAATATTGAGATTGCACAGTGTAACACTATTAGTAATCAAAGGATATGAATTGCAACTTTCTAAAGATGTACCCGCGAGAATACTTCAGGAAAGAAAAGATTATTTTTTCTTAACATCGGCATTAAGAGAAAGGGGAATTCCCTACAGATGGAATCTACCAGAGGGTTTGACATTCTGGTTCAATAAAAGAATCATAATCAAATCAATAGAAGAAGCCAAAAGTTTCTGGGAATTTCTCAAAAGGAAAGGGGAAAAAAAAGAAGAGAATATAGGGAAGAACAAGAAAAAAGAACAAAAATAAATCCAGAGGAGATTAAAAGATATATCGAAAAAGATCGGATCAGAATAAAAAATCTGAGGACAACAGAGCTAGAAGAAGCTAGATATATAGAAAGAAGACAAGAAGAAGAACTAGAGGAAGATTTAATTAGACTTGAAAAAACACAAGAAGAAGAGGAGGAAATACTGGAAGACGAAGAAGAAGAAGACCCAGAATTAGAACTAGAGTGGGACCCAGAAAAACTCAAGCTGAAAGATAAATAAATTGAATAGCGAATAGATCGAATCAGACAGAAACCAAATGAATAGACAAATTAATTTTAACTTGGAATATAAAAGGATTAAATTCACCCCTAAAAAGGAAGAAAATATTTTACCAACTACAAAAGGAAAAAATGGGATGTGGTTTGTTTGCAGGAAACATATATAAAAGAAAATTTATAAAAAAATATTTAAAAAACAAGAAATTAGGCCAAGAATTTATTTCCACTTCGAAAGAGAAGAAAAAAGAGGAGTAGTAATATATGTAAATCCTAAGATAGAAACAAAAGAGATAAAAATTTAAAAAATTTTAAATTTACTATTTACCAAATTTAAAAATTTACTATTATGTGAGTACAATGGATTGGACTATAGATTAGTTAAAATTAGAAAATAAAGGACAGTTAAAATTAGAAATAGAAGATTTAAGATTTGGTTGGCATGGGTATTTATTTTATGATAAAATAAAAGCAAATAAGGATTTTAACAGCCATTATATGAGGAGATCCCTGCTACAAATTTGGATAAAATTGAAACCAAGAACGTTATGCCCATGCGTACCAAGATGGGCATCAATAAATGAAGCTTTTTTTTTTTTTAGAATGACCCCTCTTAAATAATCAAATTGGGCCACATATGAGGATTTATTGATTAAAAATGGAACAAAATTGAAAAACCTAGAACAGTTAAGAGAAGAAGGTATACAATGTACCTGGTTTACTTATTGGCAAATAAGAGAACGAGCATTAATTGATTTAAAAATAATAATATTAAGGAAGCAGATTCAAGATTCAAGAATGTAATAAAGGAAGAAAAAAAATCATAGAATTAAAAAAATTATACAAATTTTTATTAGAAATTGATATGGAAGAAGAACAGGTGAAGCCCTATATGATTAAATGGGCCCAGAATATTGGAAAACCAATACCATTAATACAATGGGGAAAAAACATGGTTAAAAAGAATGAAATATAGCATAAATTGTAATATGAAAGAGAACGTATATAAAATGTTATTTAGATGGCATCTCACCCCATATAAATTATCAAAAATATATAAAACAGAGGAAAATATTTGCTGGAAATGTGAAAAGGAAATAGGAACATATTATCATATATGGTGGGAGTGCAAACAGGCAAAAAAAAATTGGACTAAAATTCATGAAGAAATAAAAATAATAATAGAACAACCATTAATAAAAGATCCAAAAAGATATTCACTGTGTATAGATGAAGAATAGAAACTAGAGAAAGAACATGGTAGGCTTTTATTCTATATGACAACTGGTGCTAGAATTATATATGCTGCTAATTGGGGGGGGGGGGGGGGGGGAAGATACCTTAAATTGATGATTGGATATGGAAGGTATATGAATTAATGGAAAATGATAAGCTAACACAATTGTTACCAATAAAAAACCACACACACACACAAAAAAAAACAAAACACATGGGGATATTTTGGTGAAGTTCGGAAACCATTTATTAAATACATTAGAATAAAATGGGGTGAATTATGGACAATGGGTTTGGATTAAATTGTACAGGTAGATATATTGAAGATAGGAATTCTTTAGAACTGGAACTAGATATACCAGAGATAGTCAATGAGGACAAAAGATAAGTTTAATAATGATGAGAATATGTAAATAGGAATTTGTTTTGTTTTTCTTACGTATGGAAAAAAAATTGGTTTAGATGGAATAAGAATGATTAAGGAAGACTTACCAGATACTTTAAGCATCACTTCACATATTGAGAGAAAACTTTAATAATATCAATGTACTAATCAGTAGAAGTCAAAGGAAATCAAATGTGTTGATTGTTTGTGATTGATGTTAGTAAGAATGTATAGTGTATTGTGTATGGGTGGTGGGGGTAGTATGGTATGGGGTGGGATGTGGTGTTATGTTTTGTCTATTCAGTGTATTATGTTTGTTTTCATTGACTTTAATAAAAAAATTTAAAAAAGAAAGAAAGAACTTGGCGGCACACAAAACAACAGTCTGGAAAAAAAATCAGTAGTAGAGCAGTTGTTTTGTATGCAGGAGATAGAGATCCCAAATTCTGTCCATGGCATTTACAGTATAAAATGTGAGTGGGATTGATGGAAAGAAGAATGAGGGAAAGCCAAGAGAGAAAGAAATGGTGGGGTGGGGGCACTGAGGAAAACATTTTACTGAACAACCAAGTGCCCTTCATTCTGTGAAAAATAAACACTGAGGATTACAGATTACAAATAGTAGTAATACACACAAAAGCCAACCATTAAAATATATAAAAGTTAGAAAAAGAGAAGTGATTTTGTTTGTTTTGTTTTTGGCAGCCTCTAATAAGTTCCATAAGGATAATGAAGGGTGGAGAGACACTTGCCTGCAGCCCTTATGGGCTAAAATTCTGAAAGTGCCATGGTTGTCTATGGACCTTCTTTCAGGCAATACATCATCTGCCCCCTACATTACATTCCTGGCAGATGATAATTATTTCTCTTCATCCCTATTCTCTTGCTTCTAAAATCAACAAAGCAATAAAAGAGATTAGAATAATCCACCTAATACAGAGTCAAGTGTTGTACTTCCTTCAGTCCTAATTCTTCTTCTCTTTAGGCTCTCCAGCTTAATTGTATCACACACCTAGTTCATTTACTTGTACAAATAACTGCATCATTAATTAAGCAATACTTGGATTTCAGCCATTAACAAATTAATTTAGCAATTTTTCCAAGTTCTGGGTCCATCTAGCTGAGCACTGTGTACACTGACTGCCAGTAGTTTCATCAGTTCTAGAGAAACTACCCAGCCTTACCTCTCAATATTACGGATTAATCTACAACCTTCTACATGGAAAGCATGTTTTGTACCATGGAGTTTTGGACTAGTGTTAGAACAGAACAGTCGTAGTCAGCAAGAAGGATTATTCTATTATTATTATTTTTAAAAAAACAGTGACAATGGTGAGAATGTTGTGTAGTTAAATATGACATGATTGCATCACTACAAGTGGGAATCCATGGTCATTAACAATGAGTGAAGGGAACAGAGCAAATGAGTAATGGAGACTGTCCTTTCCTTCTTTGCCTGCTTTTAGATACACACATTTTAATTCTCATTCTTATTCCATCACTATCTGTCTGAGAATAGTGTAGACCATATACTACACACACCTTGCCAAAGTACTTCCTGCAGTCCCTGAAGACATCAAACTGAAATCATGAAAGCTCCCCCCCTTGAGATTTTTGTGTATTGAAATGGAAAAAATGTGCTTCTGGGAGCCTATGGGGGTGTAATTCTCAGCTAAAATAAGGCATACTCGCCACACTTTATTTTAGCACTCCCAATTGTATTTGGTTTCACTGGAAACTAGGAGCATGGGCTATAGAGGCCCAGGTGGCTGAAAAGTGGGATGTGGTGCTGTCCACAGACCTTCCCTGATTTCCCACTGTGACATATATATACCATACAGTCCTGATGTAAATCTCTGTTCTTGGAACTCACCTTTAAGTTCACAGCACTGAGCCTGAAGTAGTCAATTGCTTGTAGCTGAAAAACAGCATTTTAAAATGACTATGATTGCCTATGATTGCTATTTGGGGTCAGACTAGATAGTTACATGAGATCTTATAAGATTAATAAGTTTTTTTTTTTCTGTCTGCCTATCTCTCTTGAGACTGAAGCGTTCCACTCCAGGGACAGCATTCATCCCGATAAGACCTCCTGTTCTGTAAACGTTCCCTCTGTTCTGTAAACATTTTCCTGTACGGAAAACAATCTTTCCCCAAATAAGAAGTGCTGAATATTATGAAACTAGTTACCCAAGGAGAGAGGAGGGAGAAATGCTCTTTGTGTATGTGTGACCCTATAAAAAGATGTCCAGTTGCACAGATCGGGGCTCAGCATCTCTGGAAAGCTATTTCATGCTGAGCCCACTAGTGTAATTTAGTTTTGTTTGTTTTTTTCCAAAATAAAACTCACTTTCCTTTAGTCCATGGGACTCCTGTTCCCTTTTTCTGCTACAAGCCAAATGTGGAAATAGTGACAGAAAAACCCTACTCCTGTACAAAAGTAAAACTTTTGAATTCAGTGAACAGGATTCACTCACACTCATTAAATCACCACCTGAATGATGTGGAAACTATTGTATGAAACAGCCTACAAAAGACAGCACATACAATGATTTGTTTAAAAAATAACCTTCACATTAATCTCAACTACTTTAACATTGGTAAAGTGCCATTCTTTGTAAGGCAGAATGCTTTAGGAGGCAGTGATGTCAAATTAGCAGATCTTATATCCTCCCATGACATTTCAGCTTTCTGTTTAACTTTGCTTTTTCAGACCACACCTTAACTGTTTAAAACACAATGTTAAGGTTATCTCTGCTATTGTACAAACAAAATCCATGCATTCTGTTATCTTTTAAAATTGCTTTCCCTGCTGTATTCACTTAACCTATAGGGATAAGGAGGGATCCCTAATGATATCCACAGATATCACTCCTTAATTTTGATTAAACATCCTATGGCCTTTTATTAGCAAAACTAAGCAGTTAGAGCAAGCATTAAGACAGGTGGACTCATGTCTGTCTTGTCAATAAATTGACTCTGACTCCATGGTACAACCTGTTTTGTTCTATGTAGGGTTGCCATAATTCTCTACCACAAAACTGGGACAAAATGTAGGATGTTCAAGAAAAATGGAGGACATGACCAACTAAAAGCCAACATTATTATTATTATTATTATTATTATTATTAAAAAAAACATTAATATAAATTCATGCTTCTCAGTCATGCTCAAAATGGAGTAGATTTTGACATTCCTCCTGGACAGAAGGTTGAAATGTAGCTCCTCTTCTCCAACCAATACAGCATATTATCAACCCCCACCCCCCAAAAAAAAAACAATCCAGGTTTGTCATAGGTTGGAGACTGAGCCCCTAAGAGGAAGGCTGACTTTCCAAATGAGGCTACTGGAGGAAAAAAGGGGACCATAGGCATGACTGTGGAGCCAGTCTAGGGTGACCAAACATCCTCCTTTTCCAGGACATGTCCTACATTCCAACCTTGTGTCCAGGAGGAATCCCAAAAAAGTCCTCCATTTTGAGCAATAATAACCACGAATGTATATGTCTGTGAGTGTCTTTAGCTTCTATTTGACCATGTCCTCCACTTTTCTTGAATGTCTTGCATTTTGTAGTGCCTTTGGTCACCCTGGATATCTTTAAGGGCCTTTACAGACTGCCAGAAATAATGCAACTTGAGTCCACTTTAACTATCCTGGCTCAGTGCTAGGGAATCATGGGAACTGTAGTTTTTTTTCTGAGACATTGAGCCTTCTCTGTCAGAGAGCTCTGTGCCACAATAAACTACAATTTCCATGAATCCTTAGCACTGAGCCAGGGCAGCTAAAGTGGACTCAAGTTGCATTATTTCTGGCAGTCTGTAAAGGCCCTTTGTGGTTAGGATCACTGGTCACACAGTCTTGTTATTTTGAGCATTGGACTAGGACTCTGAAAACGAGGGTGCAAATCCCAGCTCAGCCATGGAAGCACATTGGGTGACCTTGGACAAGTCACACTCTCTCAGTCATGGAAACTCATTAGGTGACTTTGGGCAAGAAGTCACACACTCTCAGCCTCAGAGATGGCCATCAGTAATCCCTCTCTGAAGAAATCTTGACAAGAAAACCTCATGAGAGAAACTACACACAATGGGAAGAAGGCTAGTGGGGGATTGTGGATTGTGGGAGTTGTAGTCCCAAAGGGTAACTAACTTTCCTTCAGTTGGGAGGCCTCCCCTCCCTTCCTCATCCCCAAACTGGGAGAGGATCCCTGGGCCTTTGCCCACCTTGTCTCCCAGCCCTGATCGTGCATGTCCCAACACTGCTGCTCCTGCTCCTCCTGGCTGGATCCCAGTGGGAAGGCATCAAGGCAGGCAGGTGGTCCTGGGAGAGTGACAATTGTTTCTCCTGGCATCTACAGGGCAATCACCCAGGTGCCCAACCAGAAGAGGTGCTGAGCCTCCAGAGGTAGGAGCAGCCTACCCGGAAGGGCAAGAATGGGGGGACTGGAAGACCCCCAAACCTCACACCTTGCTAGGAGAGTCTCTCTCCCACAGCCTTCCTTGGTCAGGAAAAGGAGGAGGGGGAGGAGAAGGAAGGTGTGGCAATTGAGGTGCCAGTGAAAAAGAAGATGAGGATGGAGGTACAGTCAGGGAAGAGGTGGTGTGGGGGAAGAAGAGGAGGAGGCAGCCTCCTGCCACCTGCCATGATGAAGTGGTGAGGTAGGCTGTGGGTGACCAGGGCAGCAAAGAGTCATTGTCCCCAACCTCCACTGCCACCCCTTCCTCCTTCCTCCTCCTCTTCCCTGCCACCTCTTCCTCATCTTCCTTCCTCCTCCTCCTCTTCTGCCATGCAATTGCTCAGCTGCCCCAGCATCATAGGCAACTGGGACATACAGCAGAAAATGGGCCAGGACATTCAACAAGCCTTAAAACTAGGACTGTCCTGCTTTTTTGGGACAAATGCTTAGTTCCATTCTGTCTGGCTTTTTCAAGCTGGTATCCTCCAGGTATCTTGCACTATAAGTCCCAGTACTCCTGAACATGGCCCATGTCAGCTAGGATTGATAGGTGGTGAAGTCTGAAACACTGGAGAGGACCAGATTGGCAAAGACTAGCCTGTATTGTTGTTGTCACGAATCATAACAAGTTGGTGAATGACATTAATATGCACCACAAAATATGGAACATGTAAGCTAGTTCCACAGTATGTATGAATTATTAGGAGGGCAGCTGCCTTCACAATTGCTTTTTCCTGCTGCTTCTGCAAAGATGCTGTTTATGCAGGAGCTCAATTAGAGTTCTTTTAGTGCATGTCCACTAGTCGTTAGCCTTTTAATGAGAGTCAGCAGAGTAACTAATCCTTGTGATATATATTAGCTGCAGTTGGTTTGTTTTCTGGCTATACTCCTGTCTCCCTCATTATTATTTTCTAAGCTGCATTTGCCTTAGCAAGCTTGAGTGAGAGAAATGCAGCCATCCAACGCAGAATGTCAGGTGATCAAAGTGTCATGTTGTCACAGCTGGAGGTTGCTTGGATGAGAATGCTCCACATCCATTCCCTGGCAGAGTAAACCAACAGTGAGTAAAAGGCATTCTCACTGCACTTGCCTCTCATCATATTTTGTTTGTGGCTGCTGATGCCAATATAGATGTCTCTCCCTTTACACTGCACCCTGCTCACAGCTAGAGGTTGTTGATGACCTCCTGTTCTCTTTCTCTTTTATCCCATCTGCTCCTTGAAGTTCAACTGGTTTCTGAGTACAAACATACTGTTTTTTCTAACCTTCAAATACTCAGTCTGTTTTTGTTTGGTTTTGCCATTGAACTGGGGCTGTTGGATGGCTTTCAAATTAGGGATGTAAATCATCAACTGTTCCATCCTGGCATGAAAGGATAAATAATTACAGTAAAAACCCCATATCCATGGGACAACTACCCACAGTTTCACTTACTCATGTACAAAAAATGTTTCTCTAGGCATTTTCTAGGTTCTCCAGTGCACTTCTATTATATGTTTCTGGGGGATCTTGGAAGTCATTCATTTAAATAGTGTTCACTATTATTTGCAGTGTTCACATTAAGTCTAGGAATGTTTTCCTCATGGATACAGGGGTTATACTGTATAGTAGTAGGGTTTTCCCTCCCTCCACACTGAGAGGAAACAAATATTCCATTCAAGTGTTTTTCCCATTATTTAGCATCCCAAAAATATTTTTCTCTGCAGAGAAAAACATGTGGGTTTTTGCATACAAAGACTGCTTTCTTAACAGAGAACAGGTTATCTGTGCAGGAAATAATGCTTTATGTGAAGAAAAACTATTTTCTATGCAGAAAACTCATTTTTTGTTCCAAAAAGTTTTTTCTCTACACATTTTGTTTAATTTGCAACATTTCAGAGTATTCAAATACTGGACAAAAACTACACACATTTCTCACAGTACTATTATTTTTCTCAAAGTAGTTTCCTAACTCTAGGGAAATTTATTTTTCAATCCTGAAATGAATAACAGGATGTTGGTTTTAAACTTGTATGAATTAAAGGAAATGTATTCATTTATTTGTCACTCTAAGAATTTTTCAGTTACAAAAGAACAATTATATATTATATGAAGATACCATTTCAAAGGTAGCAGCCTATTTTCATTTTAATATTTTATTTACAGAGACATCAGTGATCAAGTTAAATTGAAAGTATAATACAATATCTATACCTGTATTGTGCAACAAGTCTAATGTTAGTCCTGCCTATAGCAGACCCAATAAAATATTATGATATATGGTAGTCAAAACTAACATCAGTTTAGAAATGTTCTGCTTGGGCCAAGAAAGCCTTAGTAAAACATGCAGTTTTTAAAAGTAATTTATAATTTGGGATTCATTCTGTGTAAAATCTACACAAGTTTTGAACAGCATTTTCTGCACATGAAACTTAATTACCTTTGCAGAAAGCAACATTTCTATGTGGACATGTTATTTCTTGTGTGAGAAAAATGTTGTTGCACAGAAAATGCTTTTTTCCTGCACAAAACAACCATATATAAATTTTGTACAGAATAATTCCCAAACTCTGAAGATTCCCATTAGTCCAGGATCCTTGCCATCAGGGTTCCTCAAAAACATGTTTTTCCACATTTTTTCAAATATTTTCAAATATTCTTTCCATCTGTATTACAGGATTAGTATAGCGTATAATGAATTCCTTCTAAGTGATACATATACTATATCTTATATCAATCAATACATTAAATATATAACATACAATATGTTAAAATATTAAATAGTCCTTACCATTTTATGGAGCAATGAAATGTATATTATTTCAGAAGAGTTCTTAAAAATTGGGTTAATGAAAGTGGTGACATTAATTATTTCAGTTGCACTAAGAGTTTTTGTTGTTGTTGTGTGCCTTCAAGTCATTTCCACCTTATGCCAACCCTAAGGCAACCCTCTCACGGGTTTTTCATGACAAGTTTCTTCAGAGGAGGTTTGCCATTGCCATTCTCTGAGGCTGAGAGGGTGTGACTTGCTCATGTTCACCCATTGGTTTTACATGGCTGAGCCAGGATTTGAACCCTGGTCCTCATAGTCTAATGCTCAAACCACTTCACCATAGTTTCACACTATGAATTTAGATGCCATTAAATGCTTGGCATATATCTAAGAGAAGCATCATCCCTACTCACCATCAAATTGGCCTGAGCTGGGTGTATAAACAAAATTCTATGTTTGCTTGATACTTTGTAATAATTGTCTGAACTCTGAAAACCAGGTGACCAAAACCAAGTGCTTCCTATACATGGAACTTCACAAGTTCTTCCATTATTCGCTTATTCTCAGTATAATAAAGCAAAACTTCATGTAGGTAGGCTACAAAGAAATTAGCAGATTCAAGAGGTCAAGATTTTTCCATTCTATCTTAATGTGAGTGCCAAACTATGTGCCATATTTACAGAGACTTCATCATCAAAACTGTGGTACAGGAAAGAAACTCTTATTCCATTCCACTTCATTCCATATCTATATGTGCACTACTTCACTATTTAGTTCTTATCAGTCTATGTGCCAGCATATACATGTCTTCACTCATTCATTTAACCATCCAAACTAACAAAAATCCCAGGGAACAATGTGGCAATGTGTATTGGTGAAACACCTGGAGAGAACTCTTGAGGGAGGGGTGGAAGAACCTTTTTCATCTACTAGCCAAGAAATGTTAGAAAGGTCAAAGCTGAGTTGGGGTGTGAGGAGGGATGAGGGGTTATCCATCAGTGCTTAGAATAGTTTGTTGCTGCCACTTCTTTTCCGTGCAGCTTCTAGACCTGGCAGTTATATAAAGTTCTTATATTCCAACACTTTTTTGTGTTGGCAGCATCAGAACAGTCATGCTATATGTGTACTATTAGAATTATGTAAGAAATATTAATATTGGGTTGCATCCAAAGATTCACTTCTTTTGAAAGAAGTAGCTTCCTTTGAAGATTTTCTTACAGTGTAAAAATATCCACACT
Organism: Phrynosoma blainvillii; assembly: GCA_026167975.1. Taxonomy (NCBI): domain Eukaryota; kingdom Metazoa; phylum Chordata; class Lepidosauria; order Squamata; family Phrynosomatidae; genus Phrynosoma; species Phrynosoma blainvillii. Next base: position 75,550,993 of record JANUYF010000002.1, read on the forward strand.
CACTTGAGAACCAGCCCCATTGAATTCATTATGATTCTTAAATCAATGTGTAGGATTTCACAGTTATAAGGAAAGAGAGAAATTTTGAGGGGTCTTACCATATATTCAAGGAAGCAGCATGTCGTAATGTTTTGAGCATTGCACTAGGATTGCGCTTGCATGGAAAATCAATGCTATGGTCAACTACTGCAGTCTTTTATGGCTCCTTTTTATGAATGGGGATGGAAATTGGTCATTTCCAGTCTCTTGGCCATAGTTTTGTTTCTTGTATTTATTGCCATATTTTAGTTACCACTTCAATTATTTCTATTTGTGTGGATTTTATCGATTCAGTTGGAATATCATTCATTCCTCAAATGGAATGAAGAACCGGACAAAGATGAACCTCAAATTCTAGAAGGTGAAGTCGAAGCTGCAATAAGAGAAATTGGTAAGAATAAATCACCAGGAACAGATGATATTTTTGACTACAACTTCCAAAATCCTTTAATCAGCATTCCACAGTGGAGCTTGTTAATTTATGCCATATAAATAAATGCCTTCCCTCTTTGTTTCTATGGCAGAACATAAAACTCCACCATTACAAACAAGGCACCTTACCTTGACAGTACTAGTGCACTGCATGCCCTTAACTGCCCTACTTTAGCAGAAATGTTCCCATTTAACCCTCTAACATTCCACTTTTTCACTTTTTATAAATTTCCTATTTTCTTTCTCTATGTTCCATTTCCCCCTTTGTCCCTAGCTTGCTTCAGTTGCTGCAGACTGCATTCAAAGTACAGAAAAATAGTTGCATTCAGTTAAATCAGCAGGGAGGAGAAGAGAGGAAGGATCAGGAAAAATCAAACTGCTGCACTCTCTCATAGTTTGTGCATTCTTCCTCATTAATACATTTTGAAATTTTGACCACATTCTAATGTTGATTGGCCACAGGCATCCCAGTTTTCATCTGTGAAAGGCTGGAGGGTATGGCATTTAACCAATATATTTGTTTACACAAAGCCTACAGAGGCAAGTGCAATTGCCACCACTCTGCATCTTTGCAATGTGGAGGCCCTGCATCCTCATGTATTCTATTCATAATTCATAATTCACTAGCAACATCAAATATTCTCAGAAACACTTTCTATCACCAAAATAATGGGGAATGAAGGAACAATATAATTTCCCTTCATTTAGGTGAATTGCTTCATAAACAGAGACAAACAGCTTGCATGCCCATTTTTGTCAATGTTTTAACCTTTTGATAATTGTGGCCTACACTAAGTGATTTCTTCTCTCCTAGCAACCAATTATTACCTGTCACACCCTATGATGTTTCTCTGCATATGACATCTCAGTCATATGTTCAGATAATGTTTTGAAAGTATTACTGCTCTTAGAGAGAGAGAGAGGAGGGGAGGGAGACAGAGAGAGAGAGCGCTGAAATATTAGGCAAATTCTTAACATGCTTGCTTTGGTCAGAATTCTTAGCATGTAGATAATAATAATAATAATAATAATAATAATAATAATAATAATTTTTTATTTGTAACCCATCCCTCTGCTTGGCAATCGGGGCGGCGTACAGCAAGGTTAAAAAGACAACAATTAAAACATTCCTTCATCCCACACCCTAACCCTCCCACCCCTTAAAACTGAATTAGATGTTGGCATTCTGTGGGTACAATTGAAAAGTTGTACATTGCAAGCAATGGGATTCTTTCTTAAATTTGTGGAATATCTAGCCCTTTCTGATCCTATTATGAATGAACATTTGTGCAGAGTTAAATATCAAGAAACAATGGCTCACCACCTAGGAAAAAATATCCAGTATGTGCCTCTCTAAACCTTCTAGCTAGTGATATGAAGCAGAAAATGTTAACCCATGCAAACTAGCCAAATATTACACAATTATTCTGGATTACACATCTGATGTTAGTCATATTTAACATACAACAATTCTTTTACATTATATTGATGGAATCAAACCCTCTGATAATGAGATATCTGAGCCTGAGGTTATCATAACAGAATATTTCTTGGGATTTGTTCCATTAAAGGAGGCTCTAGGTGCCTTGATGACAGAAAATTTTCTTGGATAGCTTGTCCAAATTATAGTCAGTGAAGTTGCTTAATTTTAATTCAACAGATCTATAATTATTTCTCTACATCAACTCATGATTGGCAAATTCTAACTAGCCATGTATCAGACTCAGGCATAACTGTTAAGCCATTGTGTGAAACAAGATGGGAGATGTTTTGCACTACACTTGATCTTAGCCAAAAGGCCGAGAAGCGATGGGAGATGTTTTGAAATCACTGAGATATTATCTTAGTAGTATATATGCTGCTTTAATAGTGATGACACAAGCCTAAAGGGTTTATCTGGAAATATTTCCTGAACTAAAGCTAAAGGCTAAAGCCCTCACTGTGGCAATTTGTTAAGTCCAAGTCTGTGGTATCCCTTGCTACATGGTACAAAATTATTTTTTGTAATCTTACAAGTTACTGCAAAATAAGGTAGCTGATTTAAATTCAGCTATAAGTCAATTGTGAATGACTAAGAATTACTTTCTGAGCTGCAGTTGCAATATGTGTTTTCAACAAGTTTTAATAGATGCTACTGAGATTGAAAGGGGGCTAGAAACGGTAACAAACTTTGAAACAGAACAAGTTAGGAAAAGGAGCAAAAACTGGCAGTTTGAATATGAGGCCCAAGAAGAGGCAACAGAAGATCCAAAGCAGAAGTTCAAGAATGCTGCCTTATGCCCTGTCTGCACTGGCAAAGGGCAGCCTGGAGGACCCTGCCCCATTGCAAAGCCCCCAATTCTGCCTCTGAGTGGCTGACCACATGCATGTTCCATTGAGCCTTCTGGCATGTCTGCCACCACTGTGGGTCACTTCACTCTGACCTCAAAGCAAGTGACTTTGTTCTGACCTCAATGGAAGTGAATGGAAGCAGCAGTGGACACACCAAGTGGTTCAGTAAGATGCATGTGCAGTTAGTGTAAGAATGAAGGGTTCTGGATTTTCCAGGAAGATTTGGAGCAGCCTGGGACTTTTGAAAATGCTATAAAACCTGGTTCTGGTTTCATGTTTTGTGCTTTTCATTTTTTTCTACAAGATGTATGTTTTGGTAAATGGAAGTTAGCAATTTGAGAGGAGGTGCAAGTAGTGAGCCTTGGGTAGGGCGCTAGATATCCTGATACTAGTACTGACAGACTCTCCACTCTGTATTGGTCTTAAACATCTTTTTATGGCTGAAGAATTTTGAATAAAGCTGAGTTTAGTTAAAATCCAGCTACTTGCTTATTGATTGCTAGATGTTGTTGTCTTGGGTTTTTTTTCATCTTAAAAAAACTCGTGGCAACAATGAAAATAACTCTCTTTCATGAACAGTGCCAACTTTTAGCAGTTTAATCAACAGAAGCATTGGGAAATTTGTGATTTCTATGGAATGGGAAACAATTCAGAGTCATACCTGACTTAATGGAATCTCAAGATTTTAATGACAGAATGTAAACGTTCACTGAGAGAGAACACCTGTCCCAATTAAAAATAGTTTGCCTATTAAAATAATGTGGGACACAGTGTGCTCATTCTTAATTGATACTGATCTGGGACAAGAAGCATCACAGTAATATAGCACAATTAGTGTTACAGATCTCTTTACTAGCTCTGCACAGTGAATACCTTTGGTGAGTTAAATCTTTAAGAAGTCATTCAGATGGTATTCAGGCATTGTTCCTTAATGAATACTAAAACTGAAGTCTACAGTGGAGTGGGGAAACAATACTAAAGCTAATCAGGCTCAGTGTCTCAAAGGGAGATTTCATTTGCAAATTTCCCAAAAGAAGGATGGCACAGCTGTCATGGGTTCATAACTCCCCAAATGCATTTCTTTTTCTCTTCATTAATCTGTCGCTAATTCAATCTATCATGCCTGTGTTATAATCATATCTTACATTTCTTTCCATTACAGTGGAACAAATTATAACATTCTTCATTTCAGAAAGACTCTCTGCTATTATTTCTGCTCTTGATTCCCTGTTACATATGAAGGTATTTATCTCTCCCTTTGGTAAAGGATAAGGATCACTACTCTGAAATTCAATCTGGATTAGCGATATCAGTACTGGTTTACCTTCCCTTAAGCATAGTATTTATGATGCTAACACTGCACTCCCCCTTAGGTTCATATTTTTGTTACTAGGGTGCTACTAATCTGTTACACCCCTGACTTCTGTTACTGATATTTTATAATAATAATAATAATAATAATAATAATAATAATAACAACAATAGGTTTTATTTCTAGCCCGCCCCTCTGCTCGGCAACTGGGGCGGGTTACAACATATTTAAAACAAAAACAGTTTAAAAACATTCCCTCAACCCAACTATTTATTACTTGTTGTTTGTTATTTTAAAGTATGTTTTAAACTATGACTGTTTAATTGGGTTTTTTGGAGGTGGGGGCTGTTGAGAGATGGGATTGTATGTTTTAGCATGTAAGATGCCCCGGTTGTGCTACACAAAGAGGTGGGATACAAATTATTATTATTATTATTATTATTATTATTATTATTATTATTATTATTATTCCCAGTTCTGTTCCTGGAAGTCCAAGTGATATTTGTTGCCCATTCTATTTTTTCATGAACCTTGCTTGGTATACCAGTTGTGCTGGTACTGGGAGGAAATGCCATTCTTGTGATAATCATCTAATTCTGAGATTTAAAGGGTAATTCTGCATTTGTCATAATAAAGTAAATCTGGGATTTAGCCAAAGAAAAGAACAACATGATAGGCAATGTATTGTGAAGAGAGAAGCTGGGCAGTCTAGTTAGAGCTAGCCAATCATGACTCCAGGGAAGTTTGGGGAGGGGGGTATGCAGGAAAGGGATACAGAATAGAAGCTGGTTTGTAAAAGAGTGAGATAGGGCAAAGATGAAATAAAGTTAGGGCAGTCAGAGATAAAGTGAATATCTGAATAGGTTTTTGGGAACTATGATTGAAGAAAGAGTTTAGGGAGTTCCTGTTTAACTTAACTTGGCTATGCAGACAGGCAGGAAAAAGTGACCTGAAGTTGCCTTTTCCCTAAGTTGCAGCAGCCACACTGCCTGCCTGAGGTTGCCCTAAATGGGGACTGAGCAACCGCACTGGGGGGAGTCAATGCAGCTTTCCTGAGGCTGTATTGAAGCCCAAGCAATGGCACTGCCAGCCCCAAGGACACCTCAAAGGGAGATGGAGCAACCGCATGGACTGGCAGCAGCTGTTTTAATTTTTTTTCTCAAATGCATGCACACATGCACAAAAACATCTCTCCACACCTGCGCATCTGTGCAGGAAAACATCCCTGTGCACCTGCGCAGGAACTGTTATAGAGTGGTATAAGTCTCTCACTCTGTGTACAGAGGTGGCTGAAGTTCGGAATCCCTGTGCACCTGCACAGGACCTGTCATACACCCACAGACATGTAAGGATTTGCTGACCTCTGCTTCCCTTCAAGAAGTGGGTGCAGTAGTCAGATGCCACTGTCTGATTGTGCCACCCTTGCAGTGAAGGAATGGTTTGTCAACTGAAAAGACACCTACTCCATCATCCCCCACAAAACATGTCCCACACAGATCAGGGGGAGGGGAGAGGTACATGCAATGGAGGTTTGTGTGGACAGACTTGATACATGAAGCTAGTGGTCATGCAAGGGACATGGTCAATAGGACACATGGACAAATGTTACTCCAGGAGCCCCCCCCCCCCCCCCCATCATGCCAGGAAGTGGTGTGCAGGTCTTATTCACACCTGCACACCTGCACTGAAGAGGTCACAAAAGTCTCTTTCATGCAAACTGCTGTGCATGATGACAGCAAGCGTCCATCAAACAGAATGCATTTATTGTCATAACAGAGGACAGTTGCTAGGGCGCATGCATAGGGTTACAATTAGGGTTAGGGTTCTAATATTCAAGTGTACCTGGACTAGTGCATCCACACCTGGAATCATAGGGCACTTTAAATTAAAGCTTGCATCATAGTGCACATGCTCTGGATCGCCAAGTCAATTTCCACTGCATGTGCGACCATGCATTTATACAGCTGTTTTCTAGTGCATCAGTATCACTGCATACATACATATATGCGAAGATGTGCATCTTCACCAAAGGAGTGGAAAAAAAGCAGCTCTTTTTTGGATCAGGGTTTTGTTTTGTTTTGTTTCGTTTGGGGGGGCATATGACAGCTAGAGGGTGCTTTCTTGGAGAGTTTTAGGCATGTGTCGTATAAAGGCCACGCCTACAAGTCAGCCTCAAAGCACTTCTTTTTGCCCGTCTTCATAGCCCCTGTATTGCTATATAATAAATCTTGTGACTTTTTCATTTCAGAATTGAGAAAGAGAACTGGTTATGGTTTACCACATTGAACCCACCGATCAACACAGCTACCTCAAGGCTTGAGTACCAGAGGGGATCTTAAGGGTAACACAACTAGGGATGTTATCACACAGGGAGTCGCGGGGAGAAAGTGGAAATAAACCGGATGAGCGGAAGACTTTAATTTACGGGATTTGTCCTGTTCCACCTCGTCTGATAACTAAATTCGAATTTAAAAGGGGGTTAATTTGAACAAAAACCTGATCTTTTCATTTCCTCAAAAATCCCAAAAATGAAAATATCAGGTTTTTGTTCGAATTAACCCCCTTTTAAATTCAAATTTAGTTATCAGACGAGGTGGAACAGGACAAATCCCGTAAATTAAAGTCTTCCACTCGTCCGGTTTATTTCCACTTTCTCCCCGTGATTCCCCGTGTGATAACGTCCAAGGTGAATGACAGGAGCCCTACAGTTGGAATTTCAGGGCCAACTTGAAGGGCCACAGTATGTTTCTTCAGATCTAAAGGCTTATTTCATGAGAAATATGTAATCAATGTGATCTTCATGATCTGTTGACAGCCTAGCTATTAGAGGAGCCAAGTTTTCAGAAGAGTTAGAAGGAAAAAATCTGCCATCTGGCTTGGTATACGCATGACATTGATATCATGTTGAGTTTTCTCCTTTGCAGATTTAGTTTCATGTTATAGATCTTTTAAAATTTCTTTCCAGTTCTGTCACAAAGATATTAGTATCAAGCTGAGGTCATAATAGAGTTGTCAATGCTATTTTCAATGTCCATGAATTACAAAAGCAGTATCATTTTCTCCCATTTAATATTATATTGCTAAACTATCCAAGATCTTATTTATGTTTTATCTTTGGAATAAATGCCTTGTGGGTTGTAACCTGATGGACTCATTTTAGAACTTGCTGCACTAGCAGATTTATACCTAAAATGCATTGTGCCAGCAATAGTGTGACACCACAAAACATTCATTCAATTGCACTTGCATTCAACTCTTCAACAAAGTATTCTTCAGTTCTACCCTGAAATCAACCCTGACACAAAACTCACAGGGCATAGTGGAGTGAGGCAGGCCAGTAACTCCAATACTAAGAACAACTCCATATAAACAATTTGTTCCAACAATGTTTGTAGGTGAACTCAGATTTTATCTTCTGCCACAATCCCTTCCTAAGTTTTTCCTCCTTGCTGGAAGAATGGAGGACAGAATGTACCAGGGGCTGGTGATCTGTCATCTTCAAACACCTACTCTCTATGAAGAGAGAGATATGGTACTCACTTCCCCCCTCTGAATGCAGAAAGGGACTCAGTTGTGACTGAAGAATTGATCCTCCAGGGGCTGGATGAGTCACGTAGTTTCTTTGCTTACTGTGCACCTATCCTATTCAGATGTTGAAAAATAGGAAGGAAAAGGAATTTCTCTGGCACCTAAAAGAGTTGCTCTGTGGGAGCAAGCCAAGTTCTATGTTCTTTTTACCTTCTGAGGGAGAAGGGTTTTGGGATGAGGAAGAAGCCTCTACCCTTGTATCTGCAGGCTCAAGGGATTTATCTGGTTGGTGAAAAATGGGCCTCAAGCTGAAGTCTCACATCTTTGCTTAAAGGAAGACATTTCTGTCTTAGCATCTAAAACTCCTCTCTTCCAGTAAGTCCCTCTGGAGGTGTATCTACATTGTAGTAATAATGCAGTTTGACACCACTTTAAGTTCTATAGTTCCATCCAATGGAATCTTGGTATTTGTAGTTTTACAAGGTCTTTAGCCCTCTCTGCCAAAGTGTGTTGGTGCCTTACAAAACTACAAATCCCAGAATTCTATTAAGTGGAGCCACAGCAGTTAAAGTGGCATTAAATTGCATTATTTCTACATTGTAGATGGGCTTTTGGCCTCTATTTCCAGGTTGTGACAAGGGGATGTGGCTTCCCAGTGTGAAGGGGTTGGTTCTTGGTATGTGTCTTCATGATCTGTAGGTATTGTTCCCTCTGCCCAGATTCCTCTGTTCAGGTCACTTGTTCTCATGAGCCCCAGTCTTCTGGGCTAGAGTTGTCAGTTGGGCCTGTCCATGGTGGTGACACTGGACTGGACTACTGAGAGAGAGGTGTGGCCTGGGCTGCTCCCATTTCTAGCTGCTCTCAAGGTTTGGAACCCTGCTTGTTGTCCTTCTACTGGCAAGCCAAGTAGCTTGTAACAAGTGTTATATTTTGACTGATGTGTTTTTAAGTTCTTTTATTTCACTGGTATCAATATTGTAATGTGTATCATTGTGTTTTAATATGCCACCGTTTTTCTGTTTTAATTTGTCCATCCCCCCCCCCACACACACACACAGTTAGTTAATCTTGATATCAATAAAATACATGGATGAAATAGTAATCAATTCAAAGTTCTTATACCTATGAAATAAATTAGAATAAAAAATGCTAAAAGTTATACAATCATATCTGACTAAGACTTCCATAATTTGTTCCACTTTCTATTCCATATATCATGCTGCCTCACATGGTCCAGGATCCAATTAAATGCCACCAGAGAAGAAAGTCCTGCCTTATTGTCACTTCTTGTCATTTGGCACATGGCAATCCCCATTTGGAAACTGCAACTTCCACTTCTGCATTGATATTCTGGATGCCACGTTGCATGAGTTGTGAAACTGTTAAACTGCTCACTCTATGGTCCATTGCATGAGCAATCTGATGACTAAGAACCAGGCCAGGTTGTTGTGCTGTTACAGGATCAGAAAAACACTTCTGGGCCCTTGTTGTCCTGTGCTATGACAGACCTTTTTTTAAAAAAAACAAAAACAAAGTTTGAACAGATAATGTAAGCAAGTCTGATTACAGCCAGACAATGACCAGTCTTTGGGATGCCAGGGGGGGTAGGAGTTGTAAGGGAAAGGGTATATAATTAGAGGCTTCTCTGTTAAATTGTCAGATAAGGCCAGTTAGAAATACAGAAAGAGATCATGGCAGATAGAAATCTTGAAGGAAATCAGTTAAAGATCGGACCAATTAGAAATAAGAATTCATAAGATATGAATAGGGACTTTGGTTTGTTGGGAGTTTGGGAAGAGTTCAGGGAGAAGTATTATTTTGTTTTAAATTGATGTGTTACAGTGTACTATATATGAAGCCAGATTAGGGCTATACATTTAACTTCCTTGTTATATAATAAATCTTTACTGGTATTTTCTACACTTCTGTCAATAATTTAATAAGATCATGGATATCACACTAAATCCAATTATGAACTCGTCTGTTTGTCCTTTAAGGAGATTATCGTATTGCCTTTTTGCTGATCTGGGCACAGGCTGAGACTGGGCTGGGAACATGTGCTATCGCACAGCTCCATGCCCAGATTGTTACCATTCTGTTCCTAGTTGGGACATCTCTTATAATGGAAAACAAGGATTTTTACCTTAGGATGGGAAGGTAATTATCTGGGCATGGAGCTGTGTGATAAGACATGGTCCCAGCTCACTCTCAGCCCATGCCCAGATAAGGAAAGAGTGGCTAGTGCAATAAACCCCTAAGAGTCATCTTGGAGCCCAATGACCAGACAAGCAAGGGGTTTAAGGAGAAAAGGGCAAATGATAAAGAGTCCAAAGGTTGGAACTGTGGGCCAACCTGTATATGAGATCCATCATACAATGGCACCCACAATGATTCTACTTACCTCAGGAAAAGGTAGTGTTGACCTACATTTTATTGAAAACTAGAGTAGAAGTTACTGCTCAATAGAAATTGGTGTCAGTAGCACTTTGTTTTAACTAATGTGTTATTTGAATTATCCGAGCAACCTTCGTTACTATGGGCCAAAAAAGCCACATGTAACATACAAATGAATTGTGACTTCTCATTAACTTTGAAAAACCTCTCACTTGTCAAGTTCCTAATGCACTTAGAATAGGTGACATTATTATTTTGTAAGACAGAAAAATGTATTAGTATATCATTCTAAAGAGACCTATCCTCTTCATTGTTCTACATGGAGTATGTTCATTTCCTAGACAGTTAGATTTTGCTTTATGGGTTCCATTTCATGTCTTCTGTCTTCACTGCTATCACTGTCTTCACATGCATTGAAAAATGATGATCTGGCTCTTCCTATGTTAAATGCTATCTCTTCTCTAACAACACAACAGAACTTCAAAGAACCGCAAACAATCTATCTGTATGCAATCTCTTCCCAGCATTGATTGAATAAGTAGAAACATCCTGCTGTCTATTGGTCCCTTTCAGTTTTCCAAAATAATGGCCATAGATACAGGACAGCATGACAGATTAAAGCTTTTTATTGGCCTATCAGAATAAGGCTTAGTAGCCCAATATCAATACATATCTGAGGAGTTGTCCACACTGGCCTTATTTCTGTAGTGCAAATGCAGCCTAGGACTTGGAAGGACAACTATGAAAGAGCTATATAAGATCCTGAAGTGTAAAGATATATATATATGAATACTAAAATTAGGACTGTCCATTCCATTGTATTTGCCATTTCTATGTATGGTTGTGAAAGCAGGACACTGAAGAAAACTGCCAGGAAGTGAATCAACTCATTTGAGATACAGTGCAGGAGAAGAGTTCTGCTGATTCCATGGAATGCTAAAAAAAACCAAATAAATGGATCCTAGAGAAAACCGAGGGCAGGGATGCTCTATGAAGAGAAAAAAAAGAACATAATACAGGAACAAGAAGAAATAAAAAGACACTGGAGGTAATACACAGAAGAGTTATACTAAAGAGATGAGGGAATGAATGATATTTGGAATGAGGAGCTATATGAAGATGAACCCCAAATTCTAATAAGCGAAGTGGAATCTGCAATGGGGGAAAAAATCAGCCGGAACAGATGATATCCCAATTGAACTGCTACAGTGTCTACAGACAGATGCAACTTTAGTGCTAACTGAAATATGCCAACAAATATGGAAAACAAATCAGAGGCCAACAGACTGGAAACACTCGATATACATACCAATCCACAAGAAAGGAGATAGAAAAGACTGCAGCAACTATAGGACAATATCACTGATCTCACATGCATGTAAAATAATGCTAAAAAGTCTGCAGTATAGATTCCAACCATACATAGAGAGAGAAATTCTAGAGATGCAAGCAGGAATCAGAAAAGGAAGGGTCACTAGGGACCATATTGCAAACATATGATGGCTAATGGAGCACACCAAAGAATTCCAAAAAAGAATCAGCATGTGTTTCATAGACTACAGCAAAGCATTTGATTATATAGATCACAAAAAACTATAGAATGCACTCAAAGACATGAGGGTGCCAGTACATCTGAGGAATCTGTACATCTGAGGAATCTGTACAAGAGGCCACTGTTAGAACAGAATTCAGAGAATAGGCAAAGGGGTCAGGCAGGGCTGCATCCTCTCACCCTACTTGTTTAACTTATATGCTGAAAACATCATAAGAAAAGCAGAATTAGAAACAGAAAAAGGATGAGTTAAGGTAGGAGGAAGCATCATTAACAACCTAAGATATGTGGACAACACCATAATATTAGCAGAAGACATTCAGGAATTGTAACAGTTAATAAGGAAGGTCAAAGATGAAAGTGCAAAGGCAGATCTGAAGCTGAACATAAAGAAAACAAAAATAATGACACAGAAAAAATACATAAATTCAATCTAGACAGTGAGGAAATTGAAATGGTTAAAGAATTCTTATATCTAGGATACAATATTGACCAGAATGGAGACTGCTATCAAGAAATAAGAAGAAGACTAGGAATGGAAAGGGTAGCTATGAAAGAACTGGAAAAGATACTGAAGAGCAAAGACACACAACTGAGCACTAAAGCCAGAATCGTTCAGGCCATTGTATTCCCAATTACCATGTACGGATGTGAAACCTGGACAGTGAAGGAAGCAGACAAAAAGAAAATTGACTCATTTGAAATATGGTACTGGAGAAGAGTACTTAGGATACTATGGACAGCCAATAAGACAAACAAATGGGGTCTTGAAAAGATCAGACCAGGACTTTCCTTGGAAGCAAAGATGTTCAAGTTGAGACTGTCATACTTAGGCCACATAATGAGAAGGCAGGGATCACTAAAAAAACACCAATAACTCTAGGAAAGGTAGAGGGTAGAAGAAAGAGAAGAAGACCACAAACCAGATGGATGCTCGATCAGGGGGGTTATGGGCAAAGGCTTGCAGGATCTGGGCAAGTCAGTGGAAAATAGGGATTCTTGGAAATGTCTCATCCACAGGATCTCCATGAGTCAGAACCAACTCAAGGGCAGCTAACAACAAAGAGAAAATCAAGCCTGAACTCTCCATAGAAGCCAAGATATTAAGCAGACTGTTGTATTTTGGACATATCACAAGGACAAAAATAATAATGTTTGGCAAAGTAGAAGAACATAGAAAAAGAGGAAGATTGCATTGCAGACTGTTATGCAATCAAAGAAGCCAGATCCCTGAATAAGCAATACCTGTGTAGAGTTGTTGATGACAGTGTATCCTGGAGATCTCTCATTCATAGGGTCACCATAAGTTGAAGTCAACTTGGCAGTAGTTAACATCAAAGCAGTTAATATGCTATCAACTATGATAATGACCATTGGATGTGATATTCACTATGGTGTGGACTATCCCATTAGACAATAGTGGATTTAGTTTGTTTTCCCACTACTTGTGGGGCATTCCATGCTTACTTATGAATTGCAGTGGCAAAATGTGATGCCATGGAGCTTCAAAAGAGAGCTTGGAGGCTGTGTGTGGTCCATGGGAATTACTTGGCAAATGGTTCAGTGTGGTCTATGCAAAGACTGTGCTTTAAGAATGTTTGTTGCAAGAAAGCATCTGCAGAATAAATTCTAACATTTTAACCTGGAAGATCAGAAGAACAGAATGGGATTGGAAGAATAGAATGGGATTGAACGTATGCACATATGATGCATGTGTCTATCTTGAAGGATAAGTTACAAATGTGAGAATCAAATAAATTATTGGTTCATGTTCTCAGAATATCTGCCATCAACAGATATCACAGTAATGCCATTCAATACAGTTAATTGTTGAACATGAATGAGTACATGTCAAGCCATTTGGTTTTGATATTAAATATCAAATATCTACCATACTGATCAATTTCAGTGGTATTGGATTCACTATTGCAAGAGCATGACAGAAGCAAAGATGTGTCATGTTCCCAATGATCAAATAAATATTGAAACACTCAGTAGTGGAAGAAACCTTACAAGATATTTTCTTCCCAAATGCACTGTAAAGATAAAATTCTTCCCAACTACTTTCTATTGTAATTAAACTAAGCTGCATTATGGAAGACATATCAAGGCTAAGCACCAAAAATGGAATGGATAATAGATATCAAATTAATTAGTTATTATCTGTTTTCCAGGGTCACAAGGGAAGCTTTGTTCTTTAAGCTATCATTTGTGACGCCAGCCTTCTGTTTGCAGAACGTATCACTTTGGACAATGTTACTGAACAACGGGTGAGACATACAAGATGACAGTTTGATAGGTCAGCTTGATGTCTCCCAAACTATATACAAAAGCCAAGTGATTCCTTAAAGGGAAACCTTCCAGAGAGGTGGGAGTGGATAGAAGAGAGAAACTAAAGAAATCAGAAGTCAGGACATTCCAGCTACAAAACTTATGTGCAATTTAACACCAATCCTTACAGGCAAACAACTATGTAAACCAGTTTTTATCAATCAGCACAGAAGTAGAATTATTAAATATATCTGCTACAGCTGTTATGTTAGAAAGGAATAGGCACTAATGCTTCATAGATTTCATTCAGTGTACATTTTTAGATGAACTAACCCGATTGGCACTTATCAGACTACTTTGTGAATGGAGCACAACATGCTTTTGGTTTTAAACATCCCTGAATTTTGTTATACAGTTTTTGAATCCGAAGATAGACATAAAATCGTAGGCTTTCATGGCCGGCATCCATAGTTTTTTGTGGGTTTTTCGGGCTGTGTGGCCATGTTCTAGAAGAGTTTCTTTCTGATGTTTCACCAGCATCTGTGGCTGGCATCTTCAGAGAGAGAGAGAGAGAGAAAAAAAAAAGATGCCAGCCACAGATGCTGGCGAAACGTCAGAAAGAAACTCTTCTAGAACATGGCCACACAGCCTGAAAAACCCACAAAAAACTATAGACATAAAATGTATGTAGAATGCATATTTTAGGACAAAATGAAACAGAAATTTGGATTTTTGGACAACATCTATAGAGTTAAGTGTCTTGTCAAAAATGATTGCATTAAAATGTGGAGTTTTGTTGCATTTTTTTTAAGTGAAAGTAGATTTTCCTGCCCTTAAAAAAGTATCATTTTCTGATACACATATTTATGTAGAAAGTACATATCTAATCAGTCCCTGTCACAATTTGCAAAGACTTGAATTCCTCAGATATCCATACAAAGAATATTGCCATGCCTCCAAAAAGCGGAGCAAGAAATGTCAGGTCAGTCCTGTTCCTGAGTGAGAAGGGCCTAGTAACAAGGTCTACAGACAAAAGCAGACCCCAGTAAGGCACAAAGAGATGATCCAGAGAGGGATAAATCTGGAATCAATCAGTAATAATGACCAATATAAAGTCATACCAGACAGTAAGGTAAAAAAAAAAAGAAGAAGACATTAAAGCCAAAGTCAAACAATAGCCCCTCCACCAATTATGCACCTGGGTCAGAGATAAATGTGATAATGACATGTGAAATAAATGCTGTGGCTCTTCAGTGTTCAGAAGGGTTCTTCTTTATGATAATATAAATATCCTGCAAGTAGTAACCCAATTAATACCTTTAATAACACCAATGAAACTGAACTTTTTTGATAGGTTGCAATTAGTTTTGTTAACCATGAAACCTGAAATTTAGGATCCCTCTAAACCAGGGGTTGGCAACCTTTTCTTACCTGGGGCCAGTCCCTTCTGGCGGTCCCTTCTGGTGGGCCGGGGAGGGGGAATGGTGGCACGTGTGCTCATGGACGTGTGTGCCCCCGCCACTGCTGCAAGCCCCGCCGCGCATCCCTGCCACCGCTGCCTCCGCGCATGTTTTGTTTTCCAAAATGGCAGCTGCCACTCGTTTGCACATGCACAGAAGTACTGCACATGTGCAAACAAGTCGCAGCCACGTGGCCACCAAAACACGCAGCGGAGGTGGTGGACAGCGGCAGCAGCGGTGGCGGTGGGGGTCCGCGGGGGCCGGTAAGTGGGGGTTGGCGGGCCGGAACCAGCCCGCGGGCCATAGGTTGCCGAACCCTGCTCTAAACCTATGCCAAGGTTTAATAAATATTTTATAGCCTTTTACAGTAAAAACACAGCATTTTGCATTGTCAAACTGAAAAACATATATTTCACTTTGGGGATTATAATATGTTTAGCTTCTTATTGCAAAATGCTGCAAAAAGATTGCAAAACCTTGGCAGGTTTCAGAATGTATCACACAGTGTTGGATTTGGCAGTGTTTTATATCAAATTCTTGTTGTGCTAGCTGTTAATCAGTTTTGCAGTACTGTAAAATGTGGGTGTTTTGCTGCAAAACATTTGCAAAACTTAGGCATAAGTATAGAGGGGATTCCCCATTTGGAGTTTCATAGTTAACCAAGTTTTTGGGATTCAATGATCCCAAAAAAAATGTTCAATAATTTCCAATTTAATGTCAGTCCTCTGATATTGCAGAAAGGGAATATTTGTCTTTTCAGAAATAGTTACACAGAAATCTATTTTTTTACTAAATTTTAAGTACATTTTTTAAATAAAAAGAAAGCTTCATCATTTAACTTTTCTGAGGTCTATCTTTCAAATAGTGCTTCATAATTTATTTACACTACTCTAAATGGAAAATGAACCCATTAACAAATGAAGACATGAAGAATAGCCAAACTATTTTTTTTCAAAAAATAATAATAATCATATGGTAGTTTCCCATTCCATCTTGCCAGGATCTACTAATCATGGCATCACATAATGTTTGGAGTGTCTTGCACATTTGTCAATCCCATAACTATAGCACTGAATATTATATTTAAAGAGTAGCACATTGAAGCTAGTTGTTCCTTTCTCAAAAGCAGCATGTTACATGCTACTTTAAGAGTAACACCTGGGTAATGTGTTATTACTGCATTTTTTTTCTTTTACAAAAATATACTTTAAAAATTAGAAAACAGAAAAATGTTCTAAAGCCCCTGTAAGCTACCCTCAAAAACAATGTTTTAGAAGCAATGAATAAACATATTTGGTATACTTTTAAAAAGTGTCATTACCAATTGTTATGTGTCTTGGCAAAAGGTATATTGTTATGTCCTTATTATTCCCCAAAGTAACACAGAGGTAGTTGTAAAATGTTTTGACCAAACTCTCACCAGTACTACTGCAGAGTGATTTTTAAATAATAATCTATTCATTCCCAAATGTGAGAAAATTTAAATTGCATCACACAATTTAAAGGGATCCAGTGCAATATTTTAAATTATTTAAAATGCAGATGGTGAACTTGAGTCCTTTCACACTACACAATTATAGTGTTATGATTTCATTTTAACTGTTATGACAATAGAATTCTGGGATCAGAAGATTAGAATTTAGCATTTAGAATTCTCATCCAGAGTATCCCACCAAACTATAAACCCCAGGATTCCATATTATGTTGCCTGTAGAACTTAAAGGAGAATCACAGTCTTGGTCTTTGGTCTAAGCATTAATAAATGAAAGATTGACATTTTTCCAGTGTTGTAATTGTAATTCTACACTGTAGAAATAATGAAGTTTAATACCACTTTAACTGCCATTGTTTCATCCTACAGAATTCAGGGATTTATAGTTTTGTGAGGCACCAGTACTGTTTGCAAAGAAGGCTAAAGACCTTGTAAAACCAAATGTCAGGATTCCATAGGATGAAGTTACAGCATTTGAAGTGGTGTCAAACTACATTATTTCTACAAAGTAGAAGCATCTTGTGCTGTGTAAAAGGGCCCTGTGTGGGTGAAACAAAGAGGAATCCCAATTGTTCTTCCAGATCACAACCCCTACATGTTCATATGAAGATCCAAAACTTTTTTTCATGTGTGTCTGCGACAGTGATACCTTTGCTTTCAGATGGGTTCAATGTACATAAATTTTGTTTCATGAACAAAATTATTAGAAGTACAGTATTATATAAAACTATCTTTAGACTGTTTGTAAGGTATATATGCAACATAAATGAATTCCATGTTTAGATTTGGGTCCAAACTCCAAGATATCTCATTATGTATATGCAAATATTCCAAAAACTCAAACAATCTGAAATCTGAAACACTTCTGGTCCCAAGCATTTTGGATAAGGGATACCCAGCACGTATTGCATTTGTATAACACACTGGAGGTTGTCCTAGGACACCTTGTATATTCTTAGGTTTTATAATTTAAAAGAAATAAATAAACTTTTTTTCCTCAGTTCCATTTAGCCCTAGGACCTGTCAAGATCTGACAGTGTGAGGACTCAAATTTGTCCCAGTACTTGACATGTTCACCTGAAAAATAACGTGCTGGCAACTTTCCAGCCTTGTATGAGTTGACTTCACATTCATTTCAATAGAAGGGGCATCTCGGGGGGGGGGGGAGGGGAGGGGGGATCTGTTCATCGAAATGAGTGAGTCACTGAATGTAATGACAACTGGAAACTAATGCCTTGGGTAACCTCAGGCAAATCACACACTCTCAGCCTCAGATGAAGGCAATGGTAAACCTCATCTGAACAATCTTGTCAAGAAAACCCCATGAAAGGCTCGCCTTAGGGTTGCCATAAGTCAGAAATGACTTGAAGGCACACAATAACAAAAAGGAAGCTGTTGCATGAACACTATAGAAATGCTAATCCTAACTGATAAGTAATAGTAACACAGATATACATACCCATCCCTCAATATGTTTAAAGGCAAAATATTCATCTGCTCCTACACTGTTATAACCAACATAAACCAACAAAAGAAATCAAAAATATCAATGAATGTATTATGATAGAAACCGAAAACAGCCTGAAGTCATAAACATACCTTCATTTTCAGACTAATGGCAAGCTATTATTCTGCCAGAAACAAAGCCTTCTTTGAACCTCTGTGTTTGAATATTCTGCATCTAAAATTATTTCACATGAACACTTTGCCCCCTGGAACCTGCTGGATACAGATAGCCTATTAGGATGTGACTTCAAAACACAGAGTTAGGGCTCCTGATGGTATCAGCTAAGCACTTCATTCCTTAGCATTCTACAAAGTAAACATGAATGAGAGAAGGGGTGATTATGATTTATCATTTTACTTTTGTTGTGTGGGCATTTTAAAAAAGTTTTGCTGTTTTATTAGAAGACTTTTAATGCAATCCTATGAAGTAATGGCTTATTTAAATATCGATTCCTTGCAGACTTAACATGTCTGGATAATGATATGATACACTTTCAAGCTTTGCAGACTTCCCAGCTATACAATAAAGGAATTTTCTGAACCAGCAAGATGGCAAACCTTTTGTAGCCTTGATCCAAAGAATCTAGTGTCATAAAGCAGGCTTTACACCAAGTGGTTCCATACTGGCCTATACTAGTCTATACTGGGGGTGTTCTGGCCCCAAAGATGCCTCAAATCCCCCACCCCATTACCTGGACATTCTGGAGCAATGCCAAGTGGCTGTTTACACAGCTCCTGCTGTGTTGGATACTGCCACTGGTGCAAGTTGCTCCCTCTGATGCAAGAAATGACACAACTAGTGTCAGCCACATGGCTGGGTGCCTTCTGACCTCAGTGTGAATGACCCGTGTCAGTGGTGGTGGTGATGGCACAGTGGGATGCTGGGTAAACAGCCACCCCATGTTGCTCTGGAGTGTTCCTGGTTTTCTTGGAAGATCTGGAAAAAAATTGTGAGGTCTTTTTTTTTTTTTTTTTTAAAAATCCATTTAATACAGAGCTGGCCCAAATTCACTATGGAACTGCCCTTCCCATTAAAAAAAAAAAAAAAAGGCTCAAGGCAAATTGAGCCTTTGGCTCTGCAATGGGAAGCTAGGGGGGTGCAAGGGCAGGGGGGAACTGATACATTTGGCCCATGTAGACATGTCCTCCACTCGCTTTAGTAGTATTAACCATCTGCTGTGCAGGTGGTCAGAATTCACTCCATAAGCTTTTTATGGAGGTGCATCTGCACAGTAGAAATAATGCAGTTTGACACCACTTGTGTTGTAACTACATCATATGCATTTCTCTGATTTGTTGTTTTAGAAGGTCTTTAACCTTTGTTGCCTAAGTGTTCTGGTGGCTCACAAAATTATACATCCCAGGATTCAGGAATGAGTATACTGAAAAGAAAAGTTCAGTCACACATCATATTACAAAATTCCGTAACAGAAAATGTAGTAAGGTGATATGATCTGTTTCAAGCAGTATTATGAAGGGGATGAGAGATAAAGGCCACACAATTGTATCCTAATGGTATAACAGGACTGTTAGCATTGGTTCTAGCAGTGGGCCAGCAAGTTTTAGGCTTGGCTTCAAGAAGGACATGTCTTTGGTTAATCAAAATGATGACATTCCTGTGAACAGGATGGAAAGACAATGAACAACCTGGTCATCCAAAAAATAAGAAATATAGTTGGCTGTACTAAGCACAGGAAAAAGGAAATCACGTATAATCTTCTTACAATGCAAGATGCTTGTGTTTCATATCAGGAACAATAGGAAATTAGTATCTTTGTACACTAGGCTCAACACATGTAATGCTCCATGAAAATTTATCATCTTATGTCCTGATATGATAATCTGGTAGAATGATATCTGATAGAGCAACCTACCTTAGCCACAGCACTTTCCCATCTGAACAAACACCAACAGAAACCGACTACCCAGTGCTATAGTAGTAAATTTTAAGGGCCACTGTGTTGCTCTATATCAACAAACCTGGTGTAATAGTATTTGGATTTTATCACACTAGCCTGCTATCAAGCCACAATCCCAATAATTTAAGAATGGGAGCATGCAGGTTTGGCATCATTTCTTATCACACATCTCCCCATGACAGCTCATTGGCAATCCATGGTTATGTGAGCTATTTTCTGCTCTGCCAAACCCAGGGACACTTTCAGGGTGCCCTGTATTCACTGGGCTGGGGATGCATAGGGGCTTCAGGTGGCCAAAGACAGTAGTAGCAGCAGGTCAGCTGGTACAGGTGTGGATGGGCATGGCTGGCATTGGGCAGGCCTCTTGTTCTGTCAGGATGTCTGGAAGAGTGGCAGTGGCAGCAGCAGCAGCACAAGCTGGCAAGAGTGATTTCTGGAGGCAGCCCACCATCCAACACCTTGGCTTTGTGCTTTTGCTTGCACTGCCCACCAGCACCATGTGTCCTCCACACAGCAGCCCCACATTTCAGAAGGAAGTGACAGGATAAGCAATCCTTGCTGCCAACACCTTCTCAAAGCTGGCTGCTGTGTGAATGTTCTTCGGGAGAGGGGGACAAGCAGTCATGGCAGTCAATCACCTGCTGAAGCCAGCCAGGGTCACTCCTGCTCCTCCCTCTCAAACCACTTTCACATGCAGCAGCTGGTATCAGGAAGGTGTTGGCAGCTGGGATCACTTGTCCATCTGCTATTTTCCAAAGCACGGCGATGCTATGTGAATGTGCTTTAGAAAAAGGGAGGAGGAATGGCCCTGGCCAGCTTCAGGAGGTGGTTTGCTATCAAAGGTGCTTATCACACAGCAGCTCTGTACTTTGGGAGGAAGCAACAGGAACTGGCTGCCAACACCTTCTCAGAGCTGGCTGCTGTATGTGAATGTGCGTTCATGGGGGGGGGGGGGGTACAAGCTGTTGGAGCAGTGAAACACCACCTGAAAACAGCTAGAAACTATCCTCTCTCCCAAACACAAAGCAGTTCACTTGCAGGAGCCAGCTTGGGGAATGTATTGGCAGCCACTATTGGTGCAAAGAGGGAGAGAGGAAAGGAACAGAACCATGTCCTCTCACACCATGTCCATATCACTGCCAGGTGGGCAGAACTGCCACTGAAGAAACCTATCACATCAAAGCAATCTTGGAATAGTAGTGAGATTGAGAACCAATTGATGGTGTTATGCCAGCCAATGAAAATGTGCACAACCTTAACAAATTGAATACAAGGCTGCTGGATGGACATGTGATAAATAACAGCAAAAAAATGCTATTATTCTGTTAAAATTCCACATGTTAGCCTTGTGTGATAAACACTTTTGTCTCCATCAGGATCAGGGCTTTTGTAAAGCTAATAGGTCTAATTGTCCATTCAAGACCAAGCCATGACCACACATCGCTTTGCAGAATAACAGGAATAGTTCACTACAAAATAATTTTATTGGAAAATCAAACCTACCACCACCACCATTACTCTGAGGACTGCAGCTAAATGCAAAGGAAGCATGGAAGCTTGATGGGAGTGACAGATAAAGTTATGAACCTTGCTAATGAAAATCATAATAATCACCTTAGTTCAATAGGAAAAAATATGGATGAAAAGGATGAAGTATACAGTTAGTTATAATCTGAAAGTGAACCTATATAAAATGCTATTTAGATGCCATCTTACTCGCTTTAAATTGGCAAAAATATACAAGTTACAAGAAAATGTTTGTTGGAAATGTGGGGAAAAAGAAGGAACGTAATATCATATGTGGTGGGAGTGTAATTTGGCAAAAAAATTCAGGGTACATGTAGAAATTGAGAAGATTTCAAGATACATGTAGAAATTGAGAAGATATTAGATCAATTGTTATCAAAAGACCCAGGTATATATCTATTGAACATAACTGAGGATGATAAGGTAGAAAACCAATATGGCAGACTCTTTTTTTACATGTCAGCAGCAGCTAGATTAGCTTATTCTGCAATGTGGAAACAAATAAATATCCCCGATATTGATATATGGATCTGCAAATTATATGAACTAATGGAAAATGATAAGTTGACACAATTGTTACCAAAAAAAAAAAAAAAAACAGAGGAGAATTTTGCCAAAGTTTGGAATCCATTTATTAGATACATTAAACAAAAATGGGGGACCTTTGGGTAATAGGTTTATAAAAGCTATAAGCATAAAGAAAGTAAATACATTAGTCTATGAAATTCCAGGTTAAGGTTACAAATTAGACTACATAGGATACGTTAAAGTCAATGCACATAAATGAAAAAGAATATGTAAATTAAAGAATATGGAGAATTCAGAAGTAATAGTTAACGTTGTTTTGAATGGAAACTGAATAAGTTATAGTTGACAGTAATACACTAACCAAGGGGGAAAAAATGATATGATCAAGCAACGTGAGTGGATATTAGAAGGAAGTCAAATTTATGTCATGTTAGTAATGTAGTTGTATATATGTGAATCTTTTATGTGGTGGTGTTAGGTTTGTTTTGTATGTTTTTTTTTTGTAATGTTTTCGTCTAATGTCTTTTTTGTTGATTGTTTTTAATGTTTTTTCAATAAAAAATCTTTAAAAAAAAAGAAATTCATAATAATGAGAATCTTGCTGCTTATCTTCTGTGAACCATGAATCTACTACACCGCTGCAATCAGTGTGATCTGAACAGAATGAAATATATGTATTATGAAAGGATCACTAATTGATATTCCAATACACATCTGTGCATAACAGGTTAAAAAAGACAGCTGTAGACATTATGCCCCATAGCAACCAGATCAGGCCCGGAGATCACCCTGAAGGTTTGCAAAGGCCATAACCTTATTCTCTCAGTACTCAAATTAAGCTTGTTACACAGTATACATGATGCCAGTTTACACCATATGCTATCATTGCAGCAAGCAATTTATAGTTTTCTTATTTCAGCCATTCAATATTACCCTGTTTCAGTCTGGAGAAAATGCCAGAAGAAATCTAACCTCTGATTTTACTGTCTTTTTGAATCTTTATCCTTAAAAGTGTTCAGATCTGTCAGGTCACAAATGTTAATAACATATTCTGAAAAATAGCATGGTTTACTTGAGTCTGATTTAATACCAGTGCACTCATGTTAACATTGACCTCATAAAGTTACAAGATGACTCATTTTTCTTTTTGGTCTCCAGCCATTGTTGAATGCAATGTTGAAGGGGAGGAAAAGAATAAACACAAGCCTCCCCATGACATTTTATACATGCAGTAGGGAAGATAGTCAGACCATGACTTCTAAACTGTCCTTCACATTAGGGAGCTGAAAGAATAGTTCTGTCTGTGCTCAACCGAGTCTGTGAGTTCATTTCTCCTGTAACAAGAACTCAACTATGGTTCCAGTTCCTGGATGACAATCCAAGTACAAATGACATGAGAGAACAATAGTGAACTTTTAACACAAAATAAAAACTGATTAAGGCTTAATAGTAAGGATATTTTCCATTTTGCTTTGTTATCATGAGTAAAAAGAGATGCATCTAATACACCTGGCTATAGATTCATGCATTCAAAGCAGACAAAACCTGTAATTTTTTGACTCTGCTTAGGGGTCACTGCACTTATTAAAGCAAACATGTATTTCTCAATTTCTATAGTAGTACTTAGCACTTAATTAATCTAAACATATTGAGAGGCTAGGGAACTAAATTAAAAATGTGTTTTTATTTATTTCATATTCTACCTTTCACCCAGTACTGGACTAACTGGGACATTATCTCATCCTCTTACAACATTTGAGATATTCTTCAGTTTGGGTCTAACTGGACATTAATAGTTCAGGTTGTATGTGAGAGAGAACTACAGTGGGCCCTTGGTATCTTCAGTGGTTTGGTTCTAGGACCCCCTGTGGATAGCAAAATCTGTGGATGCTCAAGTCCCACTGAATATAATGGCAAAGTAAAAGGGTATACCTTATATAAAATGGCAAAATCAAGGCTTGCTTTTTAGGATGTGTTTTATTTAATATTTTCAAGCCATGGATGGTTGAATCCATGATTTTAAAAAATATGGCTATGGAGGACCAACTGCATTTATACTTTAATACTGAGTCTATGATCTTACATGCATTTCCTTGAAAATAAGCCCCACAACTCAATGAGCAAATAGTCCTTTTCTAGTATTTAGAGTCTAGCTGAAAAAAAATGAGAAAGTACCTCCTCCTTTATCTCTCTCCATGTCTAGTGAACTCTTCTCAGCATGAGGCTCTCCTCATGATCTGGAACTCTATTTTTTTCTGGGTCTCCCATCATAGCAAGCCTCCTCCATATGTAGCAAAAGTCCAAAACACATTGAAGAAATAATCCAGTTTGAGTCCACTTTAACTGTCCTGGCTCAGTGCTAGGGAATCCAGGGAATTGCAGCTTATTGTGGCACCAGAGCTCTCTGACAGAGAAAGCTAAATGTCTCACAAAACTACAGTTCCCTGAATTCCCTAGCATTGAGCCAGGACAGTTAAAGTAGTCTGAAACTGGATTATTTCTGCAGTGTGTTTTGGACCATTGTCTTTTTCAGACTATCTCCCTCTATATGCAGAGAACAAAAACAGAAGGCTAAGATTCTTTGAGCCTTATATTCATTCTGACTTGATTCCAAATGCCCAAACAGAACTATGAATTAGCCATAGATGGGGTTGTTAAATTTAAACTTTTTAAAAAATACTTGGTAACGTTGCCACCTATTTTTAATACTTCTGAACGCTTGGCTTCATTTAAAGGAAAATGAAGATACATTTATAGTTTTATCACTTTATCTTCACAAAAGAGTAGAAACTGTTTGAATTGACATCTTTCCTTGATAGAAAACTACTTTTAAAGTTGGCATACACCCAGAGTGGATCCCAACATACCATATTTTCCGGCATATAAGACGACTGGGCATATAAGACAACCCCCAACTTTTCCAGTCAAAATATAGAGTTTGGGATATACTCGCCGTATAAGATGACCCCTCTTCCAACACACCAAATAATTTTTTTTAAAAAACCATGAGATTTGATTTCAATCTGGTAATTTTAATTCAAATGCTTATGGCATGCAGGTACTTAGCAGGAAAACTGTCACTTATAAACGCATCAAACTACAGCTCCCATGTTCCCTAGAATTTATTTCTGCAGTGTGTTTGGGACCTTACTTTTAAAAAAATAGTCCAGATTTAAATGCTGCTTTAAAAATTATTTCCATCTCCCAGCTATGAGATGGTTGGGGGGAAATGAGAAAGTGTTGGGGGGGAAGGACTGCCAATATACTAGGTGATGCGTTCTGGGGTATGTACAATTTGCAGCCAAGTAAGTGACCCTGGGCATGTCACACACTCTCAGCCTTAGAGGATGGTAATGGCAACCCCCATTTGAAGAAACATGCCAAGAAAACCCCATGATAAGGTTGCCTTAGGGTCACCATAAGTCGGAAAGGACTTGAAGACACACAAGAACAACAAAAAAGTCTGCAATTGTTTCATAGGTAGCACATGGGAATACAAGCCAGCATGGTGTAGTGGTTTGAGTGTTGGACTACCACTCTGGAGATCTGCGTTTGATTTCCCATTCTGACATGAAACCCACTGGGTGAACTTGGACAAGTCACACACTCTCAGCCTCAGGGGAAGGCAATGGCAAACCTCCTCTGAGGGAATCTTGCCAAGAAAACCCCATAATTGCCATAAGTCGGGAACAATAACAAAAACAATAACATTCTTGGAGATCACACTCTCTCAGCCTTGGGGAAAGTAATGGCAAACGCTTTCTGAACAAACTTTGCCAAGGAAACCCCAGGATAGGTTTGCCTTTGAGTTGTCAGAAGTTAGAAACGACTGGAAGGCACACAACAGCCACAACAGAGTAGCATTTTTGGAAGTCACACTCTCTCAGCCTCTGGGAAAAGTAAATGGCAAACACTTTCTGAACAAACCTTGCCAAGGAAACCCAGGATAGGCTTGCCATTGAGTTGCCAGAAGTTAGAAATGACTGGAAGGCACAAAACAGCCACCACCACAACAGCATTTTTGGAAGTCACACTCTCTCAGCCTTGGGAAAAGCAATGACAAATGCTTTCTGAACAAACCTTGCCACCCTGCAAGGGGGCTTCCCTGCCCCTCTTCACCTCCTCCTCCTCCTCCTCCTCCCATGGGGGGGCTTTTTCTGAAGGGAAGGGAGGGAGGGAGGAACAGAGGAAAGAAATAAGGGAGGGAAGGAAGCTGAGGCCTTCCCCTGAGGCTGAGAGAGTGTGACTTGCCCAAGGCCACCCAGTGGGTTTTTACAGGGCCTTCTCTGCAGAGAGGCAGGGCAAAAGAGGGCAGCCCAGCCCAGCCCAGCCCAGCCCCATCTCATCCTTCTTCCTCCTCCTCTTCTCCAAGGCCAAGCCAGCAATACCTCTGCCTCCTGCTCCTCCCTCATCTTCCTGAGGGTGTGGCCCAGCCTGGTGAGTTGAGAGGGAGGAGGAGGGAGACAAAATGGCCGCCGGGTGAACAGGATCTTTCTCTTACTGGCATATAAGACGACCCCCAACTTTTGGGAAGATTTTCTGGGGTTAAAAAGTTGTCTTATATGCCAGAAAATACAGTATTCTAGATATATTTTATCTATTTTATTTCCCTTTTTAAATTTTATAATTTGTCTCATATCATAGTGTGCAGTCATTGTGAAATGCTGTTTCATGTGCAGAAAATTGTGCTTTATCTGCAGAACAACCACAGGCAAATTTTGTGCAGAATATGTCCTACACTGCAAATTGTAATTCTAAACTGCAACATTTTCATAGACTTTCCAACAGTGAGAAGAAAATAGTAAATTTATGTTCTGCTTCCTCTAATCTGCAATGATGGAAGAAATGATCACATTTGAGAAAGAAAATGAAATTCCTACATAGAGATGATGTGTGTTTTGTACTCTGATGTAGTAAAGAGGGCATTGGCACAGGGTTCAGGATATTTGATTCAACTCTTCACCCAGGATCAAGTTAGATGTTGTGCTGAACATATTGCAAGTCCCATTAGTCCCATTATAAAACTGGATCTGCCAGTTCATCCCCATGCATAAAGACCAGTTTCCTATGTCTTTGTGCACTAACAACCATCATTAAGACTGGACCTGTCACTTCATTTCCATACACAAAGGATTTGTAATTGAATTGACATCCTCACATATATATGTCTGTGCCTGGCCTCCACTCCACCAAATGCATCTGAGGAAGTAGACTGAAGTCTATGAAAGCTCATGCTCCCAATTTCTATGGAAGGTAGTCTACATTGTAATCCCCTCCCAAATTCACTGGTTCCAACCTAGATCAGGGACTTTATTTATTTATTTATTTATTTATATGCCACCTTTCTCCTACATTGAGCCCAAGGTGGCTCACAAAGGATGCTTTTAAAAAATATTCCATTTTAAAAACACATCACTTTAATATAACAAATTTCAAAACATCACTTAAATATAACAAGTTAAAAATATAACATCATTTAAAAATGCTAAGCTAAAAAGATGAACCCTTAAAATCATACAAAAGCAAATAACCCAAAATGGGGCACATTTATTTATTTATTTATTTATTTATTTGTGTTTATTTATATTTATTTATATGTACACTTGAGTGAAACATGAGTTTCACTTAGGAAAAAGCAGGCATGAAACAGAGAGCTGCATACTACATGTTTAACACATAATCTAGTATGACTCTTGCTACAAGTTTCAGTGAGTAGCATTAAGTATTCAGTTTCACATGACTGTAACAAGAATAAAATAGGACAACCTCATATATATCATACTGAACTCTTTGGAGGTATGGATGAAACAGAAATATGATAATATATATATTTATGGAGGACATCAACTGTCCTTTATTTTCTTGACATATGAAGGCACCTGTGTTAGTCTACATTGTAATTCCACTTCAACTGCCATGGTTCTATGCTATGAATCTTGGGATTTGCAGATTATGGAGAGGTATTTAGAATTCTCAGCTTAGTGCCTCCTCAAACTAAAAAGCACAGGATTCCATATGATGCAACCATGACAGTTAACATTGATTCAGTGCTATTTGCCCACCCAGGCTATTGTCACACTGCAGAATTAAAGCAGTTTGACACCACTTTATCTTTCATGTCTCCATCCTGTGGAATCTTGGAATTTATAGTTTGGTGAGGTACTCAGCCTGGTCAGTCTGAGAGCTCTGGTGCTTCACCAAACTTCAAATCCCAGGATTCCACAGGATGGAGCCATGACAAGTGATGTCAAACTTTTATTTCTGCAGTGTGGATACAAGTCAGAATAAAGAGATGGACACACAAAATGCATGGATAAACTAAAGACTACATTATTAAATACAGTCAAATCTCTAAATCCATGGATTCTACCATCCACAGGTTGAAAATATTTGGTTTTACCATTTAATATGAAGTACACCATTTTACTATGTCATTGTATTCAATGGGACTTGAAAATCCATGGATTTTGGTAGCCATGGGAGGAGTGTGTGTCCTGGAACCAAATTTTGGTGGATACTGAGAGCCACGGTATATAATTATGATCTGCATCAGGGCTTCTTGCTGTGGTGCATGCTGAAATAGACATAATCTTACCTCCTCTCCACCAAGTCAAAGGCGAGCCACCCCTGACTCCAGGGGCAGGATAATAAATCTAGCTTGTCCTTGGCTAGTCCATTTCCAGTAAGCATGAACAAATTGGTTCCCCACTCAAGCCTGTTGTAAAGGAGAAAGGCAATCAAGTCCAGTCTCAAAGGTTGCTCCTTTTCCTATCCCTGAGTTGCATGACCTATTAGGAAGTCAGGAGCACTCCCATTTACACAAGCTCCACAGGGTTGCTTACCAATTATTGACTTATATTTTACTTTCCCACAGTAACCTGCCACTGGAAAAAAAAAATCAAGCCTCTCCCCCAAGACCACTTAATAAAACTATCATGCCCTGCTGCAGATCCTCTAAAAGTAGTATATTGTCCTTAACCAATAAGTAAATACCATCTTCCCTAAAATGTTCATCTTTCTCATAGGATCCACAATTACTCCATAGGATGGAAATCTGACAAATATCACAATATGAAATTTATGCAACTGTATAATGTAGATGCACTCAAGCTTTATTTGGGACATGTGTTCATGGACTGCAGCCTGTGAATCCCATCATGAAGTGGCACCATGAAGTAGACTGCAGTCTGTGAACAATTATGTCCAATAAAGCTTAGTTTTTAGGGTGCCAACAGACTCTCTGCTTACAAATTCTTTTTATCAAATGTGCAATAATACCTTTTGATTGGAAAGGCAGCAACTGCAAACCAAATTGGTCATATGATAGCTCCAATGTTCCCTAAATAAAGGATTGCCCTCCAGGAAAACCCATGATTTGTGCAGGGGGGGGGGGTTTCCACAAAAGGAATGAGAGCAATTTTAAAACAACAAAAAGTCAGTGTTGCTGCAAAAGTGCTTTTTAGCATCTTATACAAAAAATTAATGAGTATCTTATTTTTGATGTAGCTTGATTGTTTTACAGTTGTGAACTGTTGCCACTGCTTAGACAATTAAAGGGCAATAAAACCACTTTTTAACGTGCTATCTGAATCTTAAAGTATCCTATATTTTCACTCCAAGTTGACATTAGTGTTGAAAATTGTATTTCAATTTATCAGAGGCTTCATCCAAAGCAATTCAGGAGGAGCCAAGTTCAACTGAAATCAATCAGTATACATGCCATGTCTAATATTGGTCAGTAGGAACATATGGTATGGTAGGGTTCTTTGGATCACACGTTAGATCCCCTTTTTTTCTAAAGAACAAAGTTTTCACAATCTTACATGATCAGATGTAGACATCTTGTCTTCAACAAAGTAAAAACTAGTGAAATAATTTCAGTTTTAACTCTGAAATCTACAGACTGGGAAAAGTGTCTCACATAATTCTGGCAGGATGAATTTGGCTAATAGAGACTCTCCAATGCTGACTCTTTTGATAATCTCATTGAAGCACATGCTGCATAGAGCCTTCCATAAGTGTCATTTGTAACTGCTGCCATAATATAATTTACTAAAGTCTTAATATACCTTCATTTGGAATTTGAAATTTTCTGTACCATGCAAAAACCTAGTTCATCTCTTTAATTATGCTCGCTTAAGGGAAAAGTTGCATATTCACGGACAGCGTTAAACATCTGTTTGTACATTCTTGTTTTTTCAGGGTTGTTTTTCCTAGTATTTCTATTATCAAAAGATCTTGCAGTATGGAGGCAAATCACTACTTGGGTTCCAATTTTATATGTCTGCTGAATCCTCATCTCTTTTACTTTTGCCTGCAGCTAAGCGGCTGCAGTAAACAGAGCTTCCTGGATGATAAACTAAGGGTTTTATTCACCCCCTATGTTTTTGTTCATGCTGAATGAAACACACAGCTGTAGATCTGCTTTGCCATGTCTGTTGTGCTAGTAAAAAGTAGTTCAGAAGCCTATAGCTTAACATCCAGGAGCAACCTAGTTTCTCAGATGCTTATGACTCTCCAGTTCTTAAACTATTAGATACCAAGTATGTCATACAGATGGTGTGCTCATTCCCTGTGGAGAGATGTTGCTGTCAGCAGCACTGTACCAGATGTACAACTAAGGCGCACAAGTGTTCGTGGCTGGAATAAAAATTCCAGGAAAAAGCAAGGAATGAGGTAAGGCAATTAAATGAATCAGTTTGTAATGATATCGTGACTGTTTTCCTACTATTGTAATTAAGCACTTGATGTTAAATATTTGAATTATATATGCATAGGCACATGTGTTGTTGTTCTGCATATCAATGGAAAGTAATTCAAGTGTCACATTATAGTGAAGCCACTCTTGTTGTTGTAGGTGTATGGATAATTTTGAATAACAACTAAGGAGGTAAAGAATACTTGCAATTTATCTTATCCTCAGTAAGAAAGAATGGTTCAACACACTGGGGAAGAAAAGTCATGATATTTTTGTGAAAATTATCTGAAAATATATTTTGTGAAAATTATGGGTGGCATACTTATGATATCATAACCCACCTTTTGGTCACCTTAAAAGTCAGAATTTTTCACCAACCAAGTAATGACCAATATCACCCTTGAACCAACCTTTGAAATCATACATGGCTATTTTATCATACATGGCCATCCAACATGGCCATTTTAGTGTTGATTGAGAGCAAGGAGGTCAGTGGAGATCCATCCGCCTAATTTTCTATAACTGGATAGACTGCAAAGGACAAAGGTGTCGTTTGCATGGATCCCCTCTGGCATAATTCTCTTTGTTATGTAATTCCAGCAACAAAGGCAAACTCAAGTGTGAGAATTCCATAAGCTGGGCACTACAACTAAGAAGGACCTGCCCACTATAGTTTCCCACTAGCCACATCATATTTGCCTATAGGATAGGAAATAAGGTTTCCATAACATTGGTGTTCTTACTACTTGATTGAGATGTGCATCAAAAGTTATTGTTAAGAAAACAAACATTGCTTCCATCTAACTTTGGACTTTATCACATGGGGGAAATCTCATGCAGAAACGGGATTTAAAAGATGGGGAAAACCCACAAAAGCAGATTGATTTTCACACACATTGTTGTTGAACTGTTGTAAACCCGAACAGAAAGTAGTAAAAAGCCACTCCTTTTTATTTTCAGGATTTTCCAAAAGTAAAAAGAAATGGCTTTTGACTACTTTGCATTTGGGTTAACAACAGTTTAACAACGTCATGTGAAAATCAACCCGCTTTTGCAGTTTTTTTCAATTTAAGTACTAACCAGGGCTGACCCTGCTTAGTTTCCATGATTAGACAGGATCTAGTGCCTTTAGGATGTTTGTTGTTTATATAAATAATAATGGGGCCAAGGGGCACCCTTGCCTTACACCTTTTTGAATATCAAATTTATTATCAAAAGTTATTGTTAAGAAAACAAACATTGCTTCCATCTAACTTTGGACTTTATCACATGGGGGAAATCTCATGCAGAAACGGGATTTAAAAGATGGGGAAAACCCACAAAAGCAGATTGATTTTCACACACATTGTTGTTGAACTGTTGTAAACCCGAACAGAAAGTAGTAAAAAGCCACTCCTTTTTATTTTCAGGATTTTCCAAAAGTAAAAAGAAATGGCTTTTGACTACTTTGCATTTGGGTTAACAACAGTTTAACAACGTCATGTGAAAATCAACCCGCTTTTGCAGTTTTTTTCAATTTAAGTACTAACCAGGGCTGACCCTGCTTAGTTTCCATGATTAGACAGGATCTAGTGCCTTTAGGATGTTTGTTGTTTATATAAATAATAATGGGGCCAAGGGGCACCCTTGCCTTACACCTTTTTGAATATCAAATTTATTATCAAAAGTTATTGTTAAGAAAACAAACATTGCTTCCATCTAACTTTGGACTTTATCACATGGGGGAAATCTCATGCAGAAACGGGATTTAAAAGATGGGGAAAACCCACAAAAGCAGATTGATTTTCACACACATTGTCGTTGAACTGTTGTAAACCCGAACAGAAAGTAGTAAAAAGCCACTCCTTTTTATTTTCAGGATTTTCCAAAAGTAAAAAGAAATGGCTTTTGACTACTTTGCATTTGGGTTAACAACAGTTTAACAACAATGTCATGTGAAAATCAACCTGCTTTTGCAGTTTTTTTCAATTTAAGTACTAACCAGGGCTGACCCTGCTTAGTTTCCATGATTAGACAGGATCTAGTGCCTTTAGGATGTTTGTTGTTTATTGTTGTGTACATTCAGGTTCCTTCCAACTTTTGGTGGCCCTAAGGCAAACCTATCATAAGGTCTTCTTGGCAAGTTTTGTTCAGAGAGGGTTTGGCACTGCCATCCTCTGAGGCTGAGAAAATGTGACTTGCCCAGGGTCACCCAGTGGTTTACATGTCTTGATATTTCTTTTTAAAGATTACAAATCCAGGAGCAGTAATGTTTACAAGTCAAACTCCAAAATATATGCTATAACAATATATTTTTTGGATTATTTTTAAATTATTTTAATTGTGTTGAATTTTATTGTAATGTTTTTATCATGCTTTTGTCTGTGAGCTCCTTTGGGTCCCTTATCTTAGTAAAGATATTCCCAAAATATATTTACTGTAAAATTTTATCTTCAGCTGCAGATTCAAATATTATTTCCCTTGTTAATAATATTCATTATAATACCAAATGAGTTAAACAAAAGTCAACATTAATTTAACTATACAACTCCAGGAATAATAAATACAAAGTTTCTCTATTACATATGAGGCTGCAGCTGCAGCATATATCCACAAATGTGTTTAGCTTGCCTAACTTCATCTGCTACCTAACAATATAGTGGTAGATGATAGCAGTATGTACCTCTTATGTCCAAGATGAAATTTACATAATTTATGAAAAATGAGAAACGAATTGTATGATGAGAATATAATGAGCCTGTGAAGAAATAATTGTTTTACCACTCATCTAGTTTGAATTCCACTCTTTGAATTGGCCCTTGCCACTCATTCAGGAAAGCAGTGGCAAATAGCAATTTTACTGACAATGAAACTGTCAGCCAGAAAGGAGCATTTGTGAATGTGCTTGACATCTTAATCCAATATCTTATGCAGCCACTTTAAAAAGATATTAATGAGCTCAGCTATAGTATGAAAAAAATAATACCACCCCTGTGAAAGAACTTGTTCCTCATTAGATAAGAAAATATGAAGGACTGTGTTGGCACATGCCAGAATTTCTACCAAACATGGCAAAAAGTGAAGAACTAAAAATATGAATTGAGACATGGATACAAAAAAGTATTCTTTTCCCCATTAAACTGAATCCATGCTTCATTAAACTGGACCCATAAGTATATTTTTATTTTACAAAACAGATATGCACTCTAAGAGCAATTCTGCTATATCATTAGTAAAAAGAAAGAAAGAACAATCACAAAAGCTATCAATGAAAATATCAATTTCTTTCTTTCCTAAGACTTATAGAAAAATTGTCATGTCAGAGAGTGAAGATCATGTAATTAACATTACTGAAAATGGAATAATATTATTAATCAAAATAAATTACTTTTATCTTCAATCTATCCCAAAGTTTGGGCTAAATTTTAATCCTGGTGATGTCACTGGGAATATAGCCTTGCTTCTCCCAGCATTTGCTGAGTCCTCTGCCGCCTATGACCCCTTTCTCAAACTTGTTTGGAATTGGCAGAAAAAGCATACCAGAAGACTTCTATTAGGCTCTAGAAGCTTCCATAAATCATATGTTTGCAGAATTGTCCAGAATCTATATTAGTGTCCTTGCCATTTACTATTACCAGTACTGCTGCCATCTGAGTTACCTGATGTCAAAGTATAATTATTGATAAATATGTCACAATTCTCAATTCATTATTTCCAACATTAAAGTAGTATACAAGCTTGTTCAATGTTTTCAGAGAAGGAATTATACCCATAAGAGACTGTCCAGCCAAAAGCTATTCATATATGTCCATGGCTAAGCAAATATATGGACCCTGCAAGTGTGAGGTTGTGCCAACCATTCAGAATGCAGGAACACAATAGATATGGATATTCCAACTTTCTATGCCCTATTCAGGTGTTTCAATGATATGCTGAATACATTAATCAGAGGAGGTGCACAGCTCTCATCTTCTCCACAGCATTCTTGTATGTGTTCTTTATCAAGGCAAATTTAAAATTTCCAGTTTGAGTTACTATTGGAAATCTGCTTTTCTTGATTACTGTGAAAAGCCTCCAGGCCTTTCTCTGACTAGTAAGTTCCTCTGTGGACAGAAGAGCTCAAAACATTGCCTCAGAGGGTAAGATTGACAACAAGGCATCTTTAAATCTGAGTAAACTAGTTCATTGTCAGGGCTGCCCTCATATAGTTAGGGTTTGCACATCTTATTTTGGTGTTAAGCCAAAACAATCTTTTGCATTTCACTGTTGCTTATGTTTTTGTTGAAATACCTTACAAAGACACTTTGGCATTTTTTTGGATCAGCTTCAATCTGTGAGTACTGATGACGTGGACAGGCTCCTTGGTAAATTGAGGAGGACAACCTGCCCTCTCGATCCTTGCTCATCTTGGCTGGTCGTCCAGGGGGTGACTCGTTGCGGGTATTCCTTCAGGATACCGTCAACGCGTCTTTCTGGGAAGGCACTGTTCCATCTTGCTTAAAGGAGGCGGCGGTTAAACCCCTCCTGAAAAAGCCTTCCCTGGACCCCCTGGACAGGAATAAATATAGACCAGTCTCCTTGCTGCCCTTTCTAAGCAAGGTGATCGAGAGGGTGGTTGCTTCCCAACTCCAAGCTGTATTGGATGAAACCGATGATCTTGATCCATTTCAAACCGGCTTTAGGACAGGATATGGAGTTGAGACCACCATGGTTGCACTGGCTGATGACCTCTGCTTGGATATTGACAGGGGTAGTGTGACTGTTGGTGCTCTTGGATCTCTCAGAGGCCTTTGACACAATAGATCATTCCATCCTCTTGGATCGACTGACAGAGTTAGGAATTGGAGGCACTGCTTTGCAGTGGTTCTGTTCCTTCCTCTCAGGCAGATCCCAGAGGGTGAGGCTCAGGGATAGTTGCTGTTCCAAAATAGAGCTTAATTGTGACATCCCTCAGGGCACCATCCTGTCCCCGATGCTTTTCAACATCTATATGAAGCTGCTGGGAGGGATCATTCGGAGACATGGAGCACGTTGTCTTCAGTATGCTGATGACACCCAGATATAACTCTCCTTGACCCGGTGTCTGCTTAGACTTCAGATGGCATCTCTCCTCTCAATTATTGTCTTAAGGCAGTAATGGATTGGATGAGGAAAAACAGATCCAGACAAAACGGAGGTACTAACAATCATGGGCCCGAAAACAGGCTTGGGAATACAACTCCCAGTCCTGGATGGAGTCACACTCTCCTCCGAGGACTGTGTTCGCAGTCTGGGGGTACTCCTAGATTTGTCGCTTCACATGACCAATCAGGTGAATGTGACGGTCAGGAGTGCCTGTTATTAGCTTTGGCTGATACGCCAACTGTGCCCTTTCCTGGAGATTAGGGACCTTGAAACTGTGGTACATGCTCTGGTAACCTCACGTTTAGATTTCTGTAATGCACTCTACATGGGGCTACCCTTGTGCTTAACCCATAAACTCCAATTGGTTCAAAACATGGCAGCCAGATTACTTACTGGCACATCTAGGAGAGAGCATATTACACCTGTGTTGAAATCTCTCCACTGGATAAACTGAAGAAAAAGAGAGGAGTAGCAATTTTTGTAAAATCCATAGGACAAGCAAAATAAATTTTGCAAGATGAGGAAGGAAGATTTATTGCAATAGAAATACCACACAAAGATGGGAAAATACTATTAGTAAACATCTATGCGCCTCAAGAAAAAAAGGAAAGCTTTTATAAAGAGTAAAATCAGAAAGTGGGAAATCTAGAATATGAAAAAAATAATAGTAACAGGTGACTGGAATGGAGTATGGAATCCAGTGGAAGATAGATTGAATCAAAAATTAAAGATGGGGAGGCAAGGTAAATTACCACAAGCAGCAAAAATTTGATAGAAAATCTAATAGATATATGGAGGTTTTGTCACACAAATTGTAAAGATATTACATATTATTCAGACAGATTTAAAAGCTGGTCTAGAATTGATATGATGTATATTTCAAAGCAACTAAGTAAGGATATTACAAAAACAGAAATTCTACCCAGAACCTTATCTGATCATAGCGCTATTACATTAGAAATAAAAACAATTAAAAAAGAATTTACTTGGAGATTGAAAGATTACTTACTTACAGATATAGACTTTGTACAAAGAACAAAACAACAAATTAAACTGTACTTTAAGGAAAACACAACTAACGAAATACCCACTAATATAACTTGGGATGCAAGCAAAGCTGTGATTAGAGGCTATCTAATCCAACAGGAAAAAGGAAAAAAAAGGTAGTGCAAGAAAAAGAAAAAGTTATAATGGAACATCTAAAAGAAAAAGAACAAGAATTTAAAAAATCACCAAAAAATAAATAAGCCTATCAAAAAGTACAAATATTAAAAAAATCAATTAAACCAAAATATTACACATCAAATAACAAATAATAGTAAATATTCAAAACAAAAATATTTTGAAAATGCTAATAAATTAGGTAAGTGGTTGACCTATAAGATTAAAAAACAAAAGGAAAAGAGAACTATAGCAAAATTGAAAGAAGGAGACAAAGAATATACTCAATAAAATTAGTCAAATTGCAACAACATACTTTAAATCAGAAGAACTATCAGAAAATAAGAAACAAAAATTTAAAGATTTTATTAAGAAAGAACAGATTCCCAAATTTTCAAAGGAACAGCAAGAGGATTTAAACACACCAATAACAAAAGAAGAAATTCTTAAATAAATAAATAATTTAAAAATGAACAAAGCTCCAGGGCCGGATGGATTAAAGGCCAAATATTATAAAACATTTAAGGATGAATTAGCAACACCAATACTTAATACTATAAGTGAAATAGAAATAGGGAAATACCCACAGTCTTGGCATGAAGCAACTATCAAATTAATTCCAAAAGAAGACAGAGATATAAATTTAATTGAAAATTATAGGCCCATATCACTGTTAAATATAGATTATAAAATATATACCTCAATAATAGCGGAAAGAATAAAGAAGGCTTTGTCACAATGGATAAATGAAGACCAAGCATGAGGCAAGATGTGATATTCACACACCACTGGGAAATTCCTTCCTGTGCTAATGGACTGTGTATTGCACCTATAAAATAATCTATGCATCTTGAGGAGGAAAATCTGTTTTGTGTGTGTGTGTTGTCAGGGATGATGGGAGTTGTAGCTCTTCACCTCTGGCTCTAACTCACCACCTTGTTATGCAGCAGAGCTGACCAGCTTTGATCAGTGGTTGATGCTTCTTTCCCAAGCAGCAGAGTTTCAGAGAATAGGCTGAAGACCCTGACAAACTCTCCAAGCCTTCTCTCTCTTCTTCCTGAGATGTCTCCAAACTTCTCCAGGATTCTTCTGGTTCTTGTATCTTCCCTCAAGACACCAGACAACTCAGTAGTCTTATATAAAAGATCTACTTTATTCTACTATATATAAATACTATATGCCCTACAAATCACAATCTCTACTCCACCAAAATACTCCACACTACACCAAAATACTCCACAATGTACATTAGCAAACATTGCAATTTATAGCCATTGTTAGACACCACCCACCAGTCAGTTTCCACCCAGTGGGTGTGTACATACATCTTGATTGGTCCACATAGATCATCCCATACCTAAGACCAACCCAAGTGTTTCATCACTTTACCTTGACCACATAATGAGTCTCAGATATTTGCAATTTATCACAGGTGTTCTCAATATACCTTCTATAACTTTGTCCTTGGCTCTCAAGGCTTCTTAATTATATTATCTTTTTCACCTGTGTATCTTCCTGATTGCTCCTGCTTAGTCACTTTGACATTCACATAAATATTTTTATTTCTATTACTGTATATCCCATGTTGCTTTTTCCTTAACAATCCCCTCCGAAATAAAATATTGTATGTGTCTTACAATGTCATTCCAACCATTTGTGTCAGTCTTTCATGTTTTTCCGCCGTCAATGCTTTTGTGAACAAATCTGCTATGTTGTGTTGTGTTTCTATATATCTCAGTTCTATTTCACCCTTCTGAACCATGTCTCTCACATTTTGATATCTTACTCCAACATATTTTGTTCTGTTCTTCAAACTTTCAGTTTCAGCCATTGCTATGCATGACTGTGAATCTTCCAGAATTTCTACTGGTATCTTGTAACTTTCATTTAAATCATTCAATAACTGCTCAACCCACTGTACCTCATTCACTATCTCATTTAAAGCTGTGAATTCTGCTTCAGTCGTACTTAACGCTACATTAGTTTGTTTTCTACTTCTCCAGACTATTGGACTTTCACTGTACTTAATTATCATTCCTGTAACTGACTTCTTGTCTCCTAATTCTGATGCAAAAGAACTGTCCACATAACAATCTAAATCTGAATTACTGTTTCTAATTACCAATTTCTTATCTAAAGTTCCTTTCAAATATCTTATTAAGTGTTTTACTGCTGTCCAGTCTTCAATTTTTGGATCATTAACCCTTCTGGACAATACATTTACAGCATATGAAATGTCTGGTCTGGTGTGGCAAGATATGAATTGTAAAGATCCTATTATACTCCTGAATAAAGTCTTGTCCTCAAAAGCTCTAGTTGTTTCTTCAGACACAAAACCAGTTGTCATTGGAGCTCTTACTATTTTAGCATTTTGTAATCCACACTTTTCAATCAAATTTTCAATTTTCTTTCTCTGGCTTAACAAACAATGTCCTTCTTCTGTCCATTCAACACCAATACCTAAATAAGACTTTAATAAACCTAGATCCTTCAAAACAAACTTTTTAGACAACTCTTTTTTTACTGATTCAATCTCCTGTCTTGACTTTGCTGCCACGCACAAATCATCTACATAGATCACTAACACTATGTCTCCTTTTGTATAGACACAAGCATCTGCAATGCTTCTTTTGTATCCTAGTTTAGCTAACTCTTCATTAATGCACAAATTCCATGCTCTGGCACTTTGTTTTAACCCATACAATGCTTTCTTTAATTTATAAACTTTCTGACTACCAATTTCTTCAAAGCCTTGTGGCTGCTCCATAAATATCTCTTCATCTAAACTAGCATTCAAGTAGGCTGTTTCAAAGTCAAAATGCTCTACAACGAAACTTCTTTTTGCTGCTACATCCAGAACCATTCTCAGACTTTCTGGCTTTGCAGTTGGAGAATATGTCTTATCATAGTTCTCATACTGCTGTAGTGCAAAACCCTTAGCTACTAACCTAGCTTTATACTTAATACTTCCATCTGGCATTTCTTTCTTTTTGTACACCCACTTACAACCAATTACTTTCTTGTCCTTGGGTCTATCAACGATTTCAAAAACATCTTTATTTACCAGACAACCAAACTCATCATCCATTGCATCAATCCATCTTTCCTGTTCTTCTCTAGACAAACTTTCCAACTCTTCAAAACTTTCAGGCTCTTCCACTGCTAAACAAGCTCTTGCATTTGTCACAACAAACCTATCTGGAGGCTTCCTAACTCTGTGACTACGTCTGGGAATAAACTCTGCTGATCTGCCTCTTTCATCCTCACTTTCTGTACTGGGAGTTATAGTTCTATGACTAAATCTCTTGTCTTCAGTCATTCTGGTAGTAATGGGTCTAGATTGTGTCTCATTATCAGAAGAACGATCACTGCTGCTAGTGGATGCTTCTGGCTTAACTGAAACCCCTCCGTTTCCTGAAGTTGGTTCGATTTGTGTTTCTGGCTCATTTGAACTTCCTAACCTCAAGAAAACTTCTTTATTTGCATGCAGTTTGTCCCAACCGGCATGTCTCTCGAAATTTGCAGACCTACAATACTGCACTTCTTTTCCACCTAAATGAAACTTGTAGCTATTTCCAGAATAACCCAAAAACCTAAGCCTTCTACTTTTGGGTTCTCCCTTTTTCCTGAAACAAGCTGGTATGAAAACATGAGCAAATTGTCCAAAGACCCTCAAATACTTGTAATTTGGCACTCTCCCATACAATACCCTGTAGGGAATGTCTTCAATTTCTGAATGATACAGTCTGTTACTAATATGTACTGCTGTCAAAGTTGCTTCTGCCCAGAAACTATCTTTCACCTCTGCATCTGCCATCAAACAAGCAGTTATCCTTTTTATATCTTGTATTCTTTTCTCCGCTAAACCATCTTCGTTAGGACAAGCGGGATTAGTAGTTTCATGCCTTATTCCTACCTTTTGAAACCAATTAAACAATTGATTACTTAGAAACTCTCCTCCCCGGTCAGTAACAATGGTGCCTACTCTAATATCAAATTGTCTTTCCACCATTCTCACCCATGCTTTTAAACTTTGCCCAGCATCAGATTTGTTTTTCAATATTCTTACAAAAGCAAACCTTGTAAACCTATCAACAATTACTAGGTAATATTTGCTTCCCCCTAAAGATAAACAATTAGCTTGGGCAACACCTGCATGTACAAACTGAAATGGTCTTTGAGCAATTCTTTTGGTTTTCTTGGCTACTGGAAAAGCTCTGACCTTTACCTGATTGCATACAGTACAATCTAAGTGATTTTTGCATTCAGCAACTTTTAAATCTGGACACATACTGATTAACTTCTTTAAACATTTGAAACTAGCATGGCCAAATTTCCTGTGTAGTTCATGTATGCAGTCTTTATGAATTGGACTATTGTCTATGTTATTAGCATTTTCAACCCTGTAGCAATCAATATTGTCCTCCAAATAATAAAGCTTATCTTTTTTCAAGCCTATGCCTCGCAATTCCCCATTCAATTTTATCTTACACATGTCCTTTTCAAATATAACTGTGTAATCTCTGTCTGTTAACCTGCTCACTGATAACAAATTATTTTCTAACTCCTTTACATGTAACACATCATTAAAAGTTTTCTTTTAGCCCTGGAATGAAAACTGTACCCATTTGATTTACAGTGCTGAGCTCTTTCCCATCAGCTAAAACTACAGCATTTACATTAGCTGATTTTCTATTACTTATCAAATTAATATTGTTACACATTGAAGATGATGCTCCTGAGTCAATTAACCATTTACAATTAGCATTTTGTTTTTCCTTAATCATGGTTGCAACCCCCTTTTTATCACCACTGTCTTTCAAAAATGGTTTGGACTGCTTTTGATACTGCCGCGGCTGCCATCTGCTCTCTCCTTGCTTGCTTCTCTCAGCAGCAAATTGTTTACAATGTCTCTGCAGATGACCAATCTTTTTACAATAAAAACACCTCCGTTGCTCCCTTGTAGAAGCTGCTTCTTCCTGCTTTCGTAGTTCAGGCGTTGTTTGTTGTTTTGGCACAGTCCTTAAACTTGCTGAGTCATTCTGCTCAGACTTTCTTCTCAAATTTTCTTCCAATATTTTTGCAACAATTAAGTCTCTGTTCAGCTCAGCTTCTGGCAAATTTTGCAAGCTATTTGTTATGTTGTCCCAAGAAGAGTCCAGCGATTCTATTAAAATATAACACTGCTGCTCCTTGCTAATTTCCACTCCTCTCAGTTCAGCTTGCACAAATAAATCCTGCATTGTTTTTAAATGTTCTATTGCACACTGTCCTTTAGTCATCTTTTGTCTGTAAATTCTTTTAGACCAAAGCATTTTTGCAAACGCAGTTGAAGGTGTGTGTAACCTCTGCAAAGTATCCCACACATCCTTGGCGGACACTTTATCTCTTACATCATTAATCAAGTCTTCTTCTAGCATTAGATAAAGACATGCTTTTGCTTTAGCGTCTCTGTCTCGAGCGGCTTCATCAGCATCAGCTGCCAGCCCTGATTCAACTGTCAACCACAGAGACTCCTTTATGAGTAGAGATTGGGCATATATTTTCCAGGTAGAGTAGTTATTTCTATTTAATTTACTAAACTTTAGTATCTCCATCTTAATTTGTGCAGTGACTCAATTTGACACAGTCCTTCTGAGTATGCACAGCAGACAAAATACAAAATGATTTACTCACAAAGCTCCACAAAACTTTCTTCCACTCTCTGGAACTTTCAGCTTTTGTGGATGCTGGTTGCTCTAGTATCTGGGCCCATAACCCTTGTCAGGGATGATGGGAGTTGTAGCTCTTCACCTCTGGCTCTAACTCACCACCTTGTTATGCAGCAGAGCTGACCAGCTTTGATCAATGGTTGATGCTTCTTTCCCAAGCAGCAGAGTTTCAGAGAATAGGCTGAAGACCCTGACAAACTCTCCAAGCCTTCTCTCTCTTCTTCCTGAGATGTCTCCAAACTTCTCCAGGATTCTTCTGGTTCTTGTATCTTCCCTCAAGACACCAGACAACTCAGTAGTCTTATATAAAAGATCTACTTTATTCTACTATATATAAATACTATATGCCCTACAAATCACAATCTCTACTCCACCAAACTACTCCACAATGTACATTAGCAAACATTGCAATTTATAGCCATTGTTAGACACCACCCACCAGTCAGTTTCCACCCAGTGGGTGTGTACATACATCTTGATTGGTCCACATAGATCATCCCATACCTAAGACCAACCCAAGTGTTTCATCACTTTACCTTGACCACATAATGAGTCTCAGGTGTTTGCAATTTATCACAGGTGTTCTCAATATACCTTCTATAACTTTGTCCTTGGCTCTCAAGGCTTCTTAATTATATTATCTTTTTCACCTGTGTATCTTCCTGATTGCTCCTGCTTAGTCACTTTGACATTCACATAAATATTTTTATTTCTATTACTGTATATCCCATGTTGCTTTTTCCTTAACATGTGTGTGTTTTAAAGTACACTTGAATTTCCATGCCTCATTTGTATGCTCCCTATGATTATATGACCCTTGGGCTTCTTCTAGAAAAACCTAAATCCAAATCCATATATCAAGATATACAACACTTGCTTCATGACATTTTTGGGCTTTCATAAAGAACTTCTAAAATTTTCCACAAGATAAGCAGATAGAAATTTGCATATGTGTTTTCAAATTACAAAGAAAGATACAAATCTCTTGCCAGGAGGAATGAAAGAAAAATAATCTCCCGAGATTACATATGGTAACTATTTGGACTTTCAGCACTGTTTTAATGTTGCATTAAAGAGTTTAGTGGTCATAAAGCAATGAGGAACCAATATATACCTAGCCATAAAGAGAGGAAGTATGATACACTAGTTTTCATTCTACAGTGCTACCACTGAGTTTTATGAAAAGGCGTATACCTTCAGAGAAGGAATATTTAACAGAACAGAAAATAACATGCAAGTACTAAGATTACAGATTAATTCCTGGCTATAAAATTGGTCATCTAAATGCAGGAAGGTTGACAGAGGGCTTTTGAGTTTTTTTAAAAAAAATCTCATCTGTTTGTTTTTTAAATATGTCTGTGCATTGTTTTATTCTCCAT
The DNA here is from genome assembly GCA_026167975.1 of Phrynosoma blainvillii. Lineage (NCBI taxonomy): Eukaryota > Metazoa > Chordata > Lepidosauria > Squamata > Phrynosomatidae > Phrynosoma > Phrynosoma blainvillii. Next base: position 75,595,336 of record JANUYF010000002.1, read on the forward strand.
GCAATCCTACTCCCATAGTGGTAATCTAAAACATAAAAAGAAAAAATTGAACACTGAGTTTATCAATGAAAAATTTACAACTAGTAAATTGTGTCATTAGGAAACACAGTGAGTGATGTCTAAAAATCTGCCCTAGGCTCTTTACTCTTTACTAGGCATATGTACTGACTGCACAAAGTTGCCTAGATTTGACTTATATCTGACTCTGAACCTTAATTTACAAAGCCAAAATTTAATGCCTTCCACTGATCAACACTGGGGATCAGCAGCTATAACCATCTGAAAACCAGAATTAGTGTAATATGTAATCATATTACATGGGAATTTGCCTGCCAAATCTCAGATGAATAAACCACTTTAAGGATGAGCTGGCATCTTGTTAGTGAGTTATACAGTTGCAAGTGTAACTTACTCACCTTTTTGGTCATTGAAAAGGTGGGAAACATCTAGTGAATAAAGTCCATCCTAAAATCCCATGTTTTGGCTGTTGCAGTTCCTTCCAACAACATAGCTATTTACTGGGTGATAGAAAACAGAGTGGTGGTGGTGGTGCAGCATCCAGTTATGTTAGCATCATATGAACTTCCATGTCTGTGTTCTCCAAAATCCTAGCAGTTGTGAGGACAAATGTGCCTATGTGGTTCAACTGCCCAAAGGCTGCAGAACTTTGGAATGAAAGCTTGCAGGTTTTATTCCAAAACAACAAACCAAGCTAGCCACAGTTCAGACTCATGATTGTTAGTGTCAATATTTGAACATCAATATAAATATTTACACTTAAAAGCTTGATAACTTTTAAGCCCTGGTGGTGCAGTGGTTAAATGCCAGTACTGCAGCCACAAGGTTGTGAGTTTGATCCCAGGCAGGTCCACTCAGGGCCTAAGCAGACTGCCAGAAATAGTGCACATTAAATTAAGGCACTGCCCTGGCTCAGTGCTAGGGAATCATGGGAACTGTAATTTATTGTGGCACCAGAGCTCTCTGACAGAGAAGGCTCAATGTCCCAGAAAAAAATACAGTTCCCATGATTTCCTAGCACTGAGCCAGGGCAGTGCCTCAATTTAATGTGCACTATTTCTGCCAGTCTGCTTAGGCCTTCAGCCTTCCATCCTTTTGTAGGTCAGTAAAATGAGCACCCAGCTTGTTGCTTAGGGAATGTTAGTTCACTGATAAGCAATATAGAAATGTACTTGTAATTGCTTTTGTTATTGATATCACTACTCTTAGGACCTTCAAGATTGCATATTTCTAACAGCTGAAAATATTTGGAAGATTTAATTATGAAGAGATGGATGACTATAGTGTGGTCCTTGCCACTTTTGAAAAATTGATATTCGGAATCAAAACAGCATGTGAATACATAGAAATGGACAATGCCTGCCACCCTCATTTTACTATTGTAAAAATCCATTTCAAAATGACTTAGGGATGAAACAGACTGTCCTGAAGGAGCAGCATCATGGTCCCCCTTTGATCACCAGGTTGGGGCCACAGCACTTGCATGCCACACCCCCAACCTGGTGTTGTGCTGAGCCTGGAAAAAGCTGGCTTTTCTGCCATGGTGGCATTTTTTTGGCGGCCCAGCATAAATGCTGCGCTGCTGGAGTGCCGAAAAGCTGTTACCATGTAGATGGCTGCTCAGCTTCATGGCAGCCTCCCGGCAGCTTGGGGACATGCATCATTTAAACAACACACCCTCAGACTTCCAGGAAGCTGCCACAAAGTGTCCATCTGTCCTCTGTGGGCCTTTGAAGACTGCTAGAAATAGTGCAAATTGAGTCCACTTTAACTGCCCTGGCTCAATGCAAGGGAATCATGGGAAATGGATTTTTTTCTGAGACACTGAGCCTTCTCTGTCAGAGAACTCTGATGCCACAATAAACTACAGTTTCCATGACTCCCTAGCACTGAGTCAGGGCACTTAAAGTAGACTCAATTTGCACTATTTCTGGCAGTCTGCAAAGGCCCTGTGTATCTAAAACTTTTCTCACAGCTATTATGGTTCTGAACCATTTTACTGCTCATCTTCTCTGTTCGCTTTATTACTTTTCTTCTTGTTGTTTGCATATGTCTTATTATTCTTAACTGATATATCAATTTAATTTCTTCCATGTGTTTTAATGTCAGCAAAATAAATTAAAAATTCAAAGAAAAATGGACAACAATGTCATCATCCTCCAGACCTTCCTGGGATGTCAGACAAAGTTACTGTCCTTGCTGATGGTGTTTATCTTGGTGTTTACACAGATCAACCAAACTACTACAATTGCTACAAACTGGACAGAGTTATGCATATAAAAAAAATGGGAGGAGGAGCTGCAGAAACTAAAAGGTGGGCTTTGGGTGATGAGAAAGAAATGTTTTGTGGTTCCATGTGTGCAGAACCATGTGTCTTCTGATGGAAGATTTCAGCCAAGAGTTATTTTTAAAGATGGAGCAACTGTTCTTCTTCTTGTTGTTGTTTGCCTGGCAAAATTTGCTGAATTTTGGAGAAATAATTGCCACTTCTAAAAGTACCCAGCCCCCTAATATTCAGGTGAATCTTACAGCATTATGTGAGAGTAGCCATTATTATTTGGGGCTTGTGACTAACCCTATATGGGGCAGGGTAATTATTCTGCAAATGCTATATGCAACAGAAGTATTGATGGCTAAAATGCCTTCAACATTTATGAACAAATTTCAAATCTTAGGGGACTGTTCCCTGGCCAAGGCCCAGGGTATTGATGATGAGATTGTTGCCCACCTGGCTCATTTGGGATGTACAATGGCAGCATGTGTGGCTGTTTGTGAGCAACTAACTCACAGGGGGGTGCAGGGTGGTATCTCTGGAACCTCGGCCCCACCAGCCCCAAGTGCGGGGTCCTCAAAAGAGGTGCAAGAGGCTACACAGGTACAGGAGGTACCATCACCTGGCATGACAGTGGGTGACACATCACGTGGTTCAGTAGATGCCACAGCTATGGAGGGTGGGCAGTCAACTGTAGCTGATGTGATGGAGCTTATGAAAAAGGTTCCAGGTTTGGTGCAGCACGGAGCAGCAGCCTCTGTATCTGTGCAGCCTACATTGGCTGATTTGTATATGGTGGTACAGCAGGTGGTGGCGCCAGGCCAGCGGGCTGGCTGCGAAAGCCCCAGAAGTACAGAGCAATGTGGTGGAAGGTGCTTCCTCCACCCTGCAGCATAACAGCCAAACCCCCGTTCTGTCACACTTGGAGGTGTTCAGGCATCAACGGATAGCCCACAGCAGCTGGCGGGCTCAGGTAGGTCTAATTTACCTATCTCCTTGGGGTCTTAGCCAGCAACAGTATGGGCACCTGGTGTTCAAGCTGGCCAGGGCAGCAAAGCTGAGAGTTCACCTTCAGTTTCACTGAGCACATCTTTAGTGGCAGCTGGAGCAATTCAGACTCAGGTAGCAAGGGTCCAGGTGGAGCAGCCCCTGGTTGGCAAGGTAGGTGCGACCAAAGGAGCTGCTACAGTAGGGGCCTTAGGTCAGATGGGGGTGGAAAGATCAGCTGGTTGTAACACTCTGCTAGGCTCCCATCTTCCATTAGCAAGGAAGGAGCAGATTTGGAGGGGTGAGTTCATTGACCTTTTTTCCTTGACTTTCTGGGACCCAGAACCGAGAATTATGGTGAAAGACGGAGTTGTATTTAGTCTACCTAAAGAGTTTGAGGCCCACAAGCACCCGAAGCTGGAGAGGAATTTTGCTAATGGAATAATGGGGTTTACAATGTATAGGGGTATCATTGAGGAGAAGGAGCCTTTAAAGTCTCTGGAATTATCCAAGTACCAGGAGAAAATGGTAAAGGCCTACACTTTAACTCTAGAGGGTCTGCTTGGCTTCAGTATGATGAGCAATTTCAGATGCATGCCGCTTTGGATCTTTAAATTTTATGGCGGCACATACAAACTGAGCTATGGGCGGATGTGATGGTTGGTGCCTCCCCTTCCAGCAGATATGACAACGGCTTCATGCCTATGGTCACTCAGCTGAGAGGGCAGTATGCAAGGCCTGGCACAGGGGAAAAGAGATTACCAGGAGTCTGCTGGAAGTTTAATGCAGGTAAGTGCAGGCGGCAGACCTGCAAGTTTGAACACCACTGTGGCACCTGTGGAAGGAATCACGCCAGCACCTCTTGCTTCAAAGGTAAGCGGACTGGAGCTGGAGCTGCCTCTCAGGCTACTCTGGCTGGAGGAAAAAGCTCCAACGCCCATTAGGTTGGACATTTTGACTGCTTGGTTGAGGGTTTATCCTAAGCGGGATTCTGCCCAGTACTTACTTGAGGGTTTTACACATGTTTTCACATTCCACATTTGGGTTTAAGAGTTTATTGTTTTGCACCTAATGCACATTCAGTGAGGGCGTTACTGGGGATTGTAAGGGGCAAGCTGGTGAAAGAGCTGGCACCAGGGAGGATATCTGTCCCCATAAACAATTGCCAATGCCAACATTACAGTTGTCACAGCTAGGTGTGGTACCCAAGAAGAGTATTGCTTAATTCACAATCTTTCTTATCTCAAAGGGGAGTCTGTGAATGATGCTATTGACCCAGCGTTGGCATCTGTGAAATATGCATCATTTGACTCAGCAGTACAGATGATTAGAGCCTTGGTCAAGGGATTTTTTTTTTGGCAAAATGTGATATAAAATCTGAGTTCAGGCTACTTCTGGTACACCCTGAAGATTTTCACTTGCTAGGCTTCCAAATTGAGGGAATGTACTATTTTGACAAGGCAATGCCAATGGGCTGTTCCATTTCTTGCTCAGCTTTTGAGAAGTTTAGGGTTTTTTTTTGTTTGTTTTTTGCTTTTTTGCATTGGTGTGCTGTGAAGAGGTCTGACAATCCTGCAATTACACATTATTTAGATGACTTCCTGTTTGCTGGGGCCCCCGGTACGGCAACGTGCTGGGACACTTTGTCAGCTTTTCAAGCTTTGATGGATGAGATGGGAGTGCCTTTGGCTGACGAGAAGACAGAGGGCACTGCCACCTGGTTAACCTTTCTGGGCATAGAGCTTGATATAATCGAGGGTTTATCTCGCCTCCCGAATGAAAATGTGGACCTAATGAGACAACAGGTAAGGGCAATGAGAGGTAAGAATAAGGCCATATTGCATGACTTTCAATCTCTAACAGGTTTGTTGAATTTTGCTTGCAAAGTGGTGGTTCCTGGACGGGCTTTTTGTGCTCACCTATACCATGCCACAAGGGGGGTGTCTTCCCTGCATCACCACATTTTCATTAACAGTGGGATACACGAGAACCTGAAGGTTTGGGACTCATTTCCTGAGAAATTCAATGGTGTATCATTGTGGAGGAGCGAGATGCTCCTAAAGCCAGATTTTCAGGTTCATTCTGGTGCATCTGGAGCCCATGGTTTTGGTATATACTGGAAGGGGCAGTGGGCGGTGGAGAGTTGGCCTCAGGGTTGGGTGAGTAATGGTTTGACAAGAGATCTTACCTTTCTTGAACTGTTCCCTATTTTGGTTGCAGTTCATCTTTGGCCAAAGCAATTTGCTCAGAAAACTATTGGTTTTGGTGTGACAACCAGGCAGTAGTTCATGTTATCAATTCCCAGAGCTCAAAGTCCCCAAGGGTGATGGCTTTGGTCAGATCTATGGTGTTGCAGTGTTTAAAATATAATGTGTTGTTCCAGGCGTGCCACGTGCCTGGCCTATTGAATCCCTTGGCAGATGCCCTTTCGCGTTTTCAGTTTCACAGGTTTCGAGAGCTAGCTCCAGAAGCAGCAGTGCAGCCTTTGACTGTACCAGGTCATCTGTGGAACCTTGGAGGATAGAAATTGAGTGGGCTATTCTGCACTCCATTGCCCCTTCTACACGCAAGTCCTATCAGCTTGCAATGTGAGCTTTTAGACAATTTCTTGTGGCTGTGGGTGAAATCGAGGTTTGGCCCCTGAGGGTGGAGGTTATACTCCACTTTGCAGTTCATCTCAGACATTCTGTATTGTCTCCTGTTACCATTAGGGGAAGGTTGGGGGCGCTGGCTTTTTACTCCCGGGCGGTGGGGGGGGGGGGGTCCCAGATCCTAAAGTGGATTTTAGGGTATGGAGGGCATTGGAGGGATGGTCTAGGGAGCTCCTTGTGGCACACGATACTCGCATGCCAATGACAGATTCAGTCCTAATACAGATTTGGCATTCCCTCCAAGTAGTGTGCTCCTTGCCTGAGGAAGTTACCTTGTTTCGGGCTGCTTTTTCATTGGACTGTTTTTCTGCAACCAGAATTAGTGAGATCATCCCCAGTTCTCGCTCTGATACATCAGGCCGGGCACTATTGTTTTCTAATGTTCAAGATTTGGAGCAGAGCCTGCAATTGTGTTTTAGGTGCTCAAAGACAGACCAGCTGGCTAGGGATCAAACCATAGCCTTATCTCGGGCTCCTAAGGGACAGATCTGCCCAGTAACAGCTTTGACAGATTACCTCAGATTGCGCCCAGCATCCCCTGGTTATTTGTTTTTGCATATCTCGGGCCTTCTGTTGACGCAATTTCAATTTCGAGTTGTGTTGTGGGAGGCTCTGAAGCATGCAGCCTTACCAGCGGCCCAATTTTCTTCTCACTCATTTCGGATCGGAGATGCCCTGGCCACAGCAGCTCACAGCCTAAGTGATGCTGTGATCCGACGTATTGGGCGATGGCGCTCTGGAGCATTTAAAGCCTACATTCACCCTTAGGCTGGTTAGATGTTGATTTCTAGTTCTGGGGAGTCGATACAATCATGCCTTGATGTTCTGGTGTGTGTTTTTCTGTTGGGCAGGTGGAGAACAGGGTGACGTCTGGATTGTTGGTCACAGCTTGGTCTTTTGGGCTGAACAGCATGCTCTCCAGTTGGGCTGAGATCCAACCTTGGGTCTAGAGCAATTTGGCCACATCCATTGATTTGGGCGGAGAGGCATGCTATGGGGGGCCCTCCTTCCCCGAATCATAGAGTTGGCTATTACCTTCCCATCTCCCCGGATACTCCGCATTCACCTGGGTGAGAACAATTTGGTCAAGATCCCCGGATTGCAGTTAATCTGAAGGATCATTGCGGACCTCCATGAAGTACGACACCAGTTACCGGGGACCGTTCTGTTATGGACCAAGCTCTTGCCGCAACGAACTTGGCCTGGTGCAAGGAAAGATTCTGCTATTAACACGGCTCGTCGCTGCATGAATAGGGGTGTTTTGAGGAGGTTGGAAGCTTTGGGGGCCTCATGTGTTGAACATGACCAGATTAGGGTTGATTTGCCACATCTGTACAGGGGTAATGAGGTTCATCTCTCCCCGGTAGGCTGTGATGTATACTTGGACTCCATTGTTTCTCACATTAAATGGGTCCTATTGAGGAGGGGGGATGCCAAGCTAGGCTGGCCCCCTCCTGTGACAGGGCAGGGATTCCCCCCCTCCCCCCCGGGGATAATTGGATATCTGATTTTTCAATATTTGGTCATTTAAGAGGGATAAATGGTTTACATCGTCAGCTTAAAATCTCTTACCTCATCAATCATAGAGATGATGTCAAAATTGGACGGGGGTGATTTGATTACACGTTTGGCAACTTATGTGTGACTCTTGTTGACTTGGTCGGAGGCATGGCTTATCCCTGATGGCTTGACATGATTATGGTGAGGATTACATCAGGAATTATTGCATGCACACATACACATGTGTCAAGAAGGAAGTTATAATAAAATAAAGATTTTTTGGCTGTAAAGTCCTTGTTTCAGACCCTGTACAGATGAATAAAGTTGTGGCCATTTTGTTACCCAAAAAATTGTGTTCAGACTTCTTTGTGCCAGTGCAACATCTGATTCTCAGGAGAGCCAAGGAAGGGTACTTTGATGAACCCCATCTGATAGAAGCAAGATCAGGGGAAAGGAATAATAGCTTTTCCTATTGTCTCTACATTTGTATGCAGTGCTAGTCTCAGCCTAAAGCATGTTAAACTGATTAGCTATGTTTATTGACATAATAGTTTGTAGGCCAGGACACATGTTGAAAAATATTATCTAATTAGTAGGACTTATAACTTGGGAGCTGTCATAAATGCTTACAAAGGGAAAGAATCACAATTTGCTTTTATATTACTTAAGCAGTATGACAAATCTTACATTTATAAAATATCTGTTTACACAGAGACTGTTAAAAGATTATAGTTGTGGTATTAACACCTTCTTCTTTTCTTATTTCTAAATTGCAGAACAATGTAAGGCTTTAAAATAAAACAGATTTTTGCATTTGTCAATTAATAATAATAATAATAATAATAATAATAATTCAAGATATATGATGTAAAAGTAGTTATTTCCCTAAGAAGATTTTTACTTTCTATACTTTGTATGAACTTTAAGCATGACTAGATTCTTAAACTTACAGTGCCAAGCTTGAAAGAAATTAACAAAGCGATCATCCATGAGTTATATCCACTGGAGTGCAATAAGATAGCTCCTAAACCCTCTTACACCAGCAGAGAATACACTACACCAGCAGAAAAATGTATGCTTCTGAATGCTTGAGGAATTTAATCTTTTCAAATTCCTGTATGAACTGACCTGATCTGCACCTCTCTGACTAAGGGCCTCGGCAGACAGCTAATAGGGCCATCTCCGAGACCCGGAAGAGGAGGGGCAGCCGCACGCGCGGCGTCCCTTCCTCTTCCTGAGGTCACCCTGGAAGCTGCCGGCCCTCCACACGGCCGGCGCTTCCAGGGCAACCTCCCTCCGCAGCGACCGGACGCGCTGCGGAGGATAAGTCAGGGAAAGTGCAGCCGCCGCTTTTAGGGCGCACTTTCCCTGAAATCTAAAAGGAGCGCCAATTTGGAGCTCCTTTTAGATTCGCTGCAGGAGCACTGCGGTGCGGAGGCTGAGCTCCACCGGCGCTCCAACCCGCGGCGTCTCCGGGGCCTCCGTCTGCCGAGGCCCTAATGTTCAGATCAGAGTTAGCAATCTGCTTGGTATTGCACTTGACTGAAGGTTGGGAGGGAATTGCAAGCAATGAAACCTAGCAAAATGCACAGCAAAGTATGCAATTTAAGGGGAAAGACACATTTAAATATATATTAAAGCACAATTTTGTGGGTTTCTTTTTTAAAAATTACCTATTAGTACAAAATCAGAGCAGAACTATGGGTTAAAAATGCAAAAGTGACATTGGTTGGAAATACATTGGTATCCCCACCCCCGCCCAGGGACTCTGACAACACAAAGGGAAACTAGATAAAAATTGGGAGGGATATGGGCTTTGGTTGTAATTCTATATGCATTTAGATGTTGGTCAAGACCTCAGTGATGAGAGAACAAAGTACACTTGAAAATAGAGGTGAAACAACTTTCAACAATCTCTCTGACGTTAATGAAGAGTCCTGTACATCGAAAAGATAGGATTTCCAACTGTCACTGGTGAAAATTTAGCTGCTAGTAGCTATGGATTAGACCAGGGGTAAGCAACCTTTCCCCTTTAAGGGCCGAGGGACTTCAACTCCCAGAACCCCAGGAGGTATTGGCCAACATGGGACTATTGGCCAACATGGCTGAGGCTTCTGGGAGCTGAAGTCCTTCGGCCCTTAAAGGGGAAAGGTTGCCTACCCCTGGATTAGACACATCCAGTTCTTCATAGTTCCATCATGAAACATATTCTGTATAATGATTTCCATATTTGGTTTAATTTTTACTGCTGAATTCTATTACAGTTTTATAAGGTGGAATTTGAAAGCCTGTTCAACACAGCAATCAAAAGGAGGGATATCCTGCAAGTAAACTACCAACCAACCATAGCAAACCTCCAGGAGTATATGATGCCTAAGTAATACATTACATATGTTTTATTTTTATTTAGTTATATATTTAAATGTTTTTACACTGCTCTACTAGATTATTCCTAACCAAAGGAGATAATAAAACCAATTAAAAATAAAATACCATATTCACAGTAACAATTTAGCACAAATATTATTGTACAAACAGTACCAGGAGTAAAATGTATAACTTAAGAGTGTAAACCAGCACAATTATTCCATTATCAGATGGTAAACAGCTTGCTGGAAATATTACATGTGCAAATCTACTACACAAGGGAATTCCACAATGTCACCATTGTCCACGATTGAGAAAATCGAATGCTTCTCACTCAATAAAGTAGTGAGAAGGACCTTAACAATAAACCTGTGAGGAGAGTTCCCACAGTTGATTTTAAGCGTCATACACGGTAAGTAAAAATCAAGTAAAATAGAGTAGTGTTCTTACTTGCCTTGACCGGGACACTACTACTGTTGATGCAGCCCAGAACTGCATTACCTTTTTTTTGCTGCAGCTTCATACTGCTGGTCTTTGTGGTCTACAAAGATTCCTAGATACATTTCATATGTACTTTCAAACCAGGTGTCATTCATCCTGTATTGGAATCAGTGCCTAATTTTACCACCACCATGGGTGTTTGAATTTGATGGTGAAAGACTTAGGCATGGTACTTGCATGCCCCAAATCTCTTGTGGAGCACACAGGCCAGCTGGTGATGGTGGAGCCATCAACTGTATCATCCTATGAATCTGTTGTGTGCCACACTAGGTGTTGAAGATTTAATACCAGACTGGCCTGTGATCTATTTGCTTTTCCTGAATTGTATGAAAGCTGGGATGAGTACCAGATTGCTTTTAAGAAAATAGACTATGAAGTTCTTACTGTCTTAAAAAGGCATTGTTCTATCCATTAAAGGATTACTTTGCTAAACTAGAAATCAAGAGAGTCCCTCTATGTACATGAACATGGATCTCCCCCAACTATCTAAAAAGAGCTGAATTCAGACTACACACACACATAGTCTTCATGGAGATTTACTCAAAGAATATCTTTTTTTTTTCATTCTTGCAAGCAAAAATGAGAAAATTCAGCACTTTTCTCCCCACTGCAAGAGAATACCAGAAAAGAGACACTTTTTGAACACTATGTGCAATGTGGGACTTTTCTGAATGAGTCCCAAATTGCACTTGGGGCCTTTGCAGACTGCCAGAAATAAAGCAGATTGAGGTCACTTTAACTGTCCTGGCTCAGTACTAAAGAATCATGGGAACTGTAGTTTATTGTGGCACCAGAGCTCTCTGACAGAGAAGGCTCAATGTCCCAGAAAAAAATAGTTCCCATGATTCCTTAGCACTGAGCCAGGACAGTTAAAGTGACCTCAATCTGCATTATTTCTGGCAGTCTGCAAAGGCCCTATATAGATGTAGAAAGGAACTTTCTACATCTTTCTACTTTCTACATCTTTTTGCAGAAAATGTCATTTGCAGGGCAGGAAACTTGCATTTCTTTCTTTCTTTCTTTTTTAAATAAGTTTATTATTTAAAATCAACATATACAACTCACATTCATTCCACCTCTAACATATTTAAAAAAATCACTTATTTCAAATGAAAAAGAAAGGCCACAATCTACTAAGGGCCTCGGCAGACGGCTTATTGAGCCGTCTTGGAGGCCCGGAAGAGGAGGAGCCACCGCACGAGTGGCGCTCCTTCCTCTTCCTGAGGTCGCCTTGGGAGCTGCCGGCCCTCCGCACGGCCGGCGCTTCCGGGGCAACCTCCCGCCGCAGCGACCACACGTGCTGCGGCGGAAGAGTCAGGGAAAGTGCGCCCGCCGCTTTTAGGGCGCACTTTCCCTGACATCTAAAAGGAGCGCCAATTTGGAGCTCCTTTTAGGGACGCCTCAGGAGCGCCGCGGTGCAGAGGCTCCGCTCCGCCGGCGCTCCATCCCGCGGTGTCCCCAACGCCATCGTCTGCTTCCCCCCTAAATCAGTAAGAGGTTATATGATTGCAAAATATAATTAAACATTGAAGCAATTAATCTCTTAACTTTTGTATTCATTTTTAACACTGAAGTACTTTCCCCAGCTAATGTCAGATTAACTCTTCTTCATTTACAAATGTACTCCTAATACCATCTATATCATTTTCAACTTTCTTATATCCTTTTTTTTGAACCTTCTCATTTACTTTCATCTATTTCTCTTTTCTTTATTTCCTTCCCTCTTCCTTTCTTTTCCCTCTTCTTACCTATCTTCATTACCTTTCATTTCCTTGTTCATTCCATTAACTACTTCCACTCACCTTCTACACTTACCTCTAACCCTCTATCACTTACTTTTCTTTCCTCCTATAAGTTCATTCTCAAGTCCATTCTTCCTTTCATATCCACATTCGTTCCAACTTTCTCCTTGTCTTAGCTGGATTATTAAGTGTATTGTAGTTGGCCTTCTTTAAACTTTTCATTTGTTTTATAACTTTGTAATAATCTATTAAAGTTTTAAAGTGTTGATTATTTATCAAGTTTCTTATATTTTCATCTCTTCTTCTCTTCCTGTACCATTAGTGACTAAAATTTATCATATTGTTATAATTATATTCCGTTTAGTTAAATATTTATTTGTTGTTTCTTCCTATTTTACTTGTCTAGCATCTCTCTTATTTGCCAATTTACTGATTTATTCCTTATTCATAACTGATTGTAGCTATAATACCCCATTGTTTCTTCAAATATGTTAAAGTTGATATCCATTATGAATTGTTTTCCTCTATAATGTTACCATTCAAATAGTTTGTAAGTATGTCCATTTCAATTGCTTTGTATAGTTTTAATAACCAATCTTTAACACTAGGAGTAGCTTTTTTTCCCATTTTTGCACTAAAGAAATTCTGGCTGTGGTAATTAAATAAAATAATATCTTACCAACATTTTTATCCGTCTCATTGTCCCACATATTTAATAAAAATATTTCTGGATGAGTCTGTAATTTGCTTTGTGTTATGCAGTTAATAATTTCAGTTACTTTTACCCAGTATTTTTTAACCAAATTACATGTCCATAAACAATGAAATATTGTTCCTGAAGTTTTCTCACATTTCCAACACAAATTGTTTTTTGTTTTGTACATTTTTGAAATTTTCTCCGGCGTTAGGTACCATCTAAAATAAGTTTTATAAAAGTTTTCTTTCAAATTCTGTGGTTTTGTATATTTTAATCATTTGGTCCATACACACTCCCATTTTTCCAGTTCAATAGGATATCCAAAATTTTTAGCCCATTGGATCATATTCTCCTTTATAACTTCTTCTTCTAACTCCCACTTCAATAATAATTTGTAAAAAGCACCAATCCATTTTTTACTATCTCCTAGCCAAATTTTATCAAATTCATTTAGTTTTAAATTGATACCTTGTGTTTTCATATCCATTTTAAATTGCTCTACAATTTGCCTATATCTAAACCAATCAAATGAAAAGCCTTCCATAATCAATTCTTCCTGAGTTTTAATTTTATAGTTACCTGAACCATCTTCTTTTATCAGTTTAGCATATGTTACCCAATTTGTTTCTGCTCTCATTTCTTTTCTTTGGATTGCCTCTTGCAGGGAAAACCACTTAAGAAGCTTTGGCATGGCTCTCTGTTTATACTTATTCCAAATTTTCAGTAATAGTCTTCTGATACAATGATTGTTGAACTCTTTATTCGCTTTAATTTTTCCGTATCCTAGAAAAGCGTGCCACCCAAAGCACAGGCCATCACTCTCTAGTTCTAACAGTTTTCCCGATTCAAGCGTAACCCATTCTCTTAGCCATGTTAAGCAACAAGCTTCAAAGTACAATTTCAAATTTGGTACCCTTAAACCTCCTCTCTCTTTCTCATCTTGTAGGATTTTAAGTCTTATTCTGGGTCTTTTATTCTGCCAAATGAAACTGCTCATGTCTTTGTGCCATATCCTAAAGAAGTTGTCTTTGTTCACTATTGGGAGCATTTGAAATAAGAAAAATATTTTCGGTAAAACCATCGTTTTCAACGTTGCTATTCTGCCTAATAATGATAATTGCTTTTTGTTCCATCTATTTAGTTCTTTCTTTATCTCATTCCATGTATTTTTATAATTTTCATCAAACAAATTTAATGTTTTCTTAGTCACCATTTATCCCTAAGTATTTTACTTTCTTTTATACCTTCATTCCGGTTTCCTAAATTAGTTGCTGTTCTTTGTCTTTAGACAATCCTTTTGTAAGAATACAGGATTTTTACTTATTAAGTTTGCATCCTGTCACTTCTCCAAATTCTTCTATTGTATTAATTAAATAATTTATGCAATTATTCGGATTACCCAAAAATATAACAAGGTCATCCGCAAATGCTCTGATTTTAAAACAATAATTCTTAATTTTCAAACCCTGTATTAACTCCTGATTTTTAATTTCTTTTATCAATCTCTCAATTACTATAAGAAATAAGAGTGGTGAGAGGGGGCATCCTTGTCTTGTCCCTCTCTTTATCTCTATATTTTCAGTTTTTTCTCCATCAACATTAATCTTAGCTCTCTGTTCTTTATATATTTCTCTTACCCATCCCGTAAATTTGGAGCCTAATTGCATCCTTTTTAGGATCTCAATCAATGTCTTCCAATTAACCGTATCAAAAGCTTTTTCCAAATCTATAAATAGCATTCCCAATTGTTTCTCATTATGTCTTTCGTAATACTCTATTATGTCAATTACTATTCTTAAGTTTTCTCTCATAGAATCATAGAATCATAGAATCATAGAGTTGGAAGAGACCACAAGAGCCATACAGTCCAACCCCCTGCCATGCAGGAACTCCCAATCAAAACATCCCCGACAGATGACCATCCAGCCGCTGCTTAAAGACCTCCAAGGAAGAAGACTCCACTACTCTCCGAGGGAGTGTGTTCCACTGTCGAACAGCCCTTACTTTCAGGAAGTTCCTCCTAATGTTGAGGTGGAATCTCTTTTCTTGCAGCTTGCATCCATTGTTTCGGGTCCTAGTCTCTGGGGCAGCAGAAAACAAGCTTGTTCCCTCCTCAATATGACATCCCTTCAAATATTTAAACACAGCTATCATATCACCTCTCACTCTTCTCTTCTCCAGGCTAAACATCCCCAGCTCCCTAAGTCGTTCCTCGTAGGGCTTGGTTTCCAGACCTTTCACCATTTTAGTTGCCCTCCTTTGGACACGCTCCAGTTTCTCCACATCCTTTTTGAATTGTGGTGCCCAGAACTGGACACAGTATTCCAGGTGAGGCCTGACCAAAGCAGAATAGAGTGGCACTATTACTTCTCTTGATCTAGACACTATACTTCTACTGATGCAGCCTAAAATTGCATTGGCCTTTTTAGCTGCTGCATCACACTGTTGACTCATGTTCAACTTGTGGTCTACCTGGACTCCTAGATCCCTTTCACACGTAGTCTCATTCAGCCAGGTGTTCCCGATCGTATATCTGTACTTTTCATTTTTCCGCCCTAAGTGCAGTACCTTACATTTCTCCGCATTGAATTTCATTTTGTTAGCTTCGGCCCAGCTTTCTAGTCTATTCAATTCATTTTGAATTTTGATCCTGTCCTCTGGAGTATTAGCTACTCCTGCTAATTTGGTGTCGTCTGCAAATTTGATAACTATGCCCCCAATACCGTCATCCAAGTCATTGATAAAGAGATTGAATAGCACTGGGCCCAGGACAAAGCCCTGTGGCACCCCACTGGTCACTTCTTTCCAAGTTGAAAAGGAGCCATTGTTGAGCACCCTTTGGGTTCGGCCAGTCAACCAATTACAAATCCATGTAACAGTTACTTTGTCCAGCCCACATTTTACCAGCTTGTTTGCAAGAATGTCATGGGGACATTCGCCCTCATTTGTCTATGAGGTAAAAATCCTCTTTGATCTTCATCTATCCAGTTTTCAAGCTATTTTTTTAATCTATTTGCCAATATATTCGCAAAAATTTTATAATCAATGTTTAAGAGAGATATCGGTCTATAGTTTTTAATTTCTGCTTTATCTTTCCTTTCTTTGGGTATTACAACAATTTCTGCATCTTTCTATGTTTGAGGTATGCCTTCTTCTCAAATTGAATTCATAACTTTTTGGAGTGGGGTAATTAATTCTTCTTCAAAAGTTTTGTAAAATATAGTAGTAAAACCATCAGGGCCCAGGGCTTTGCCATCTTTCAATCCTCTAATTGTCTCTTTGATTTCTATACTGGAGATTGGCTTGTTTAGTTCTGCTAACTGATTTTGTGTTGGGAACTGAAACATTTGTTTATCTAGATATTCATTAATTTTGTCTATTTCAATTTCATGTGGTTGATATAAGTTTGAGAAAATTTTTTGGAATGCACCTTTTATTTCTTTTTGTTCTGTCACTCTTATACCCTCCGAATTTATTTCTATAATTGTTTTTCTCTCTTTTTTCCTCCTTAATGTTTCAGCCAGCCATTTTCCTGGTTTGTTAGCAAATTCAAATTTTTTTTGTTTTGCTGCTTTTAATTTTTCTCCTATTTCTAATGTGGTTTTCTTTATTTCTTGCTTTTGTAATATTTTTATTTCTTCTATTATGGTTTCATCTCCTGGGTTTCTTTTTGGGCTATTATATTTCTTAATTCCTGATCTTTTTCTTTCTCTTTCTTATGCAAAAAGGCTTGTTGGCTTATTAATAAGCCTTTTATCACTACTTTTGCCATGTCCTATACTATATTCATTTTAGTTTTTCCTGTCATATTTTCTTCAAAATAGTGTTTTAGTGATTCTCTAATCTTTTTATTAATTTCTTTATTTTGGATTAAATTATCTTTTAGTTTCCAATTATATTGTTTTGATTTTTCTTGAAATGTTGCTATTATTGGGTTATGGTCTGAAACATTTCTTGATAAAATTTGTATTGATTTAATTGCATTACAAATTGATTTTGAGATCCACAACATGTCTAATCTAGAAAAGGATATATGTCTAGTTGAGTAAAAAGTAAAACTATCTTGATTTTTTTGTTTATATCTCGAAACATCAAATAATGTATAATTATCAACCAATTCAAAAAAAGTTTTAGGAAGTTTTCCCTGGTTATTTATTCTTTCAATATCTCCTTTTCTATCCACTTTAGGGTCACTCACACTATTAAAATCTCCAATTAAAATTATCTTTTCATAGTTCAGTTCCATTATTTTCCTATGAATTTTTTTGATAAAATACACTTTTATTTGTATGGGGACCATAAACTCCTATTACCAAGATTTTTTGTCCATTCCGAATTATTTCAATACCTCTATAGTGTCCTGTATTGTCATTCATTATTTCTTTTACTTTGATTTGCTTGTTGACGTATATTGCCACTCCTTTTTTCTTTCTTTTATGGGATGAAATAAATACATTTCCAAATTTATTATTTTTTAGTAATCTTTTTTCTGAGCTTTTGATATGTGTTTCCTGGAGGCATATTAGGCTATAATTTTCTTTCTCTAAAGTATGAATAACTCTTTTCCTTTTTGCCATTGAGTTTAACCCTTTCACATTGAGGGATATTATTTTCATCTTTTAATTTATTTTACTAATACTAGTACTAAGGGGGGAAGAAGAGACGAAAGATATATACTACCTAAATGTCGAGTCAGGAAAGAGACAACTTATTCCATATTCATTTTTTCCTCTTCTGTATTGTCGCTCTCTTTTCCTCTGCCAATACCATCTTTACTTTTTTCTTCATCACTTACAAAAAAAAATTCCTCTTCTTCGTCTTCTGATAAATTCGTTTGTAGTTCTTTTTCCCCAATTTTTTTCTTTCTTTCTTGTTGCCCTTTCTCCATTTTTTGTCAGTCTCCCTCCTGAGTTTTCTTTTTCCTCCTCTTCTCCTCTATTCAGTGTTTTCCCATTTCTTCCCTTTTGTTTTGCAATCTCAGTTCTATGCTCCTTCCAAAAGTTACATGCTTTCTCAATTGAATTGAATTTATATCTTTTTTGATTCCACGTCAGTGTCAGTCCTTCGATTTCTTCCCATCTAAGTGGGATTCTATAAACTTTTAATTGTTCGGTTAGAAATTGATAGTCCTTTCTTTTTCTCAAAATTTGAGTCGGTATATCTTTAAAAACTTGAATCTCATTGCCCCGTATCACCAATCTTGTTTTAAAATTCTTCTGTAGAAATTCATCCTTTGTTTGTTTCCTTAACCAATAGATTAGGATGTCTCTTGGTAATCTTTTGTTCTTGGCAATCCATGAATTAATTCTATACATTCTCTCAATTTCATATTGTATTTGCTGCGGTGATTTGTCCAAATATTTGGCTAGATGTGGCACTAAAAATTTGTATAGGTTTTTGTTTGGGTGCTCTGGTAAGCCTCTTAATTTATGCATTTCTCTCTTTGTTTGATTTCAAGTTTTAAGATCGCTTCATAATCTTCTTGTTGACATTTACTTAATTCATCTATTTTAGTTTCCATATGTTTTGATTTTTGCTCAGTTTTTTCCATCTTTGTTGTTATTTTCCCAATGTCTTTGTTGATTTTGTCCAGCTCTTGTCTTATTAGTTTGGCTTCATTCTTTACCTCTTTATTTGTTTCATCTTTGGATTCTCTGATTTCCCATCTCATATCGTCTCTCGAGTCTCTAATTTCATTTCTCAACTCCAGATGTAATCTTTTTATTTCATCCAACAAACTGGTATTTGTGTCATTTCCTTTCGGTACCATTTCTAACGAAGGTCTCCTTTGATTTGATTGTGCTTGTGCTTGAGCCTGTTTTTCTCTTTCCTTTCTCGACATCATTTTGTCCAAAAATTTTAATCACTATCTAGACCAAAAAAAGAAAAGAAAACTTTCCTCTTCGATAAAAAAATAATTCTTTTGATATTTCAATCAATTATTCACTTAAAATATATATTATCTCTATATAATTTCTATCAATTCCCAAGTGGTTAACCAATTAAACTAGACCTTTAAGTTTCAAAATATCTTACGTAATTTTTGGCTATAAGATCAATCAATCAATCCATCAATTAAATCTTCTTCACCAATCTTAAGTTAAACAAGTGACAGCAATTATCTCGTAATCATTATACTCTTAACATCAATCAATCAATTATTTTTAATTATTTATAACAAATCTTTGAGTTAGATTAGATTTTCAATTTGCATATAGTCTAATTAACCTAGATATTGTTAGTGTATTCTCTATTTTAAATTCTAATAAATTAAATCAATCAACTCTCACACTATTATTCACTTATTATATCAATCCCTGATAATTAGTCAACACTTAGTCAATAATTAATCATTAAGTCATTAATCAACCAGTCCTATATCACAACATATATCACTTCACCTTAATTCATATACAATGCTCCACTAAATATTAAATCAATGTTAATCCTATATTTCCTTAATATTTAATTATCTATATCTTACTCAGATGTATTATTCCAAATTATATATCAAACTTTATAATCATCAGTGAATAACAAAAACAAATATACAAAAATTAATATATTAACAAAAGGGAATAGATCTAATAATTTCTTAGATTCTTAGATTAGAATATCTGTCTCATATTCTACGTATAATTTTAATATGGAAAATAACTATATATCAACACATCAACTTCTTTCTATATATCCTGTCTAAATAAATTCTAATTACATATATTTAAATTGTTCTATATGTATATATTATATTCTATATGTATATATCATACACACACACATATATATATATATATATATTTGCAATCAGTTTTAATTCAGTTACCCTTTTCTAAATAGCGTTACTAAATATTACAAAGTAATATGTTTCTTCTTGTTTCAATATTTCAATATTTTAATGATTATATGGTTTGACAGTCTCTATATCTTTATCTTTCTTCTTTTCTTTCTCCTTTTCTCACAACTAAACAGGCTGCTTCTATTTTCTTGTTCTTTATTCTTTCACTCGAAGCTTATTATAGATCTCAGTCCAGATATATTTCAATTCATACCTTTCCCTTGTTGTTAGACTTTAGAGTCTTTAGAGTCTTTAAAGTCTTTAGAGTCTTTCCAAACTTTCCCAGCCTCTCTCTTTTAAAATAATTCCCCTAGTGGATTTTCCAAAAGGGAAGAAGAAGATGGTAAATGATATCCTAGTCCCAGCTACAGTTTCAAAAAGACAGAGTAATTGCTTTGAGGGAAGGTGAAAAGCACCAGAGCCCTCTAAACAGCGAGAGCTAAAAAAAGGTGAAAAGACTTTCAGTTTCTATCCTCTAAAGTCCAGCGAAAGCAGAAAGTCTCCAACTCAATCCACATTTAATAACAATGTTCCATAAGCTGTTTTCTTTCTTTTAAGTTCTTTGTGGCATTCTTTGTGACTCTTTTTTTTTTTTTTTTTTTGTAGGTCAAGTTTGTTTAACAAATCGCCATTGTTGTCATTAAGGGCAGCACGTTCGCACTGCCAAGTCAAGTGAGAGTCTCTAAATTTATTTCTTTAGTTGCAAATCATCAAAGGCAAGAATATCTGTTAGAAATTCTATATTGTGTATCGGTCTCAATTTTTTATCAATTCCAGTCGCAACAATGTCGTATCATAGATCGTTTTTATTTAGATTCTTTTTCTTTCTTTCTTCTCTTTTAACTAGTCTGTTAGTTTTATTCACATAACATAATCACTCGGAAGAACAGTTTTTGGCACAAACAGTTTAGATCAAAGAAGGCAAATCTCCAGTTAATGCAAGGTTTTCTGATAGGTAAATTAGCGGAAAGTCAACAAGACAAATTAAAATCAAAGCGGCGGCGGCGCTGGTGCCGCAGTTGGCGGCTGCTTGCCTGCGATCGTGGCTGGCTCAGACGTCCATATCCCCGGTTCTTACCCTCTCTCCTCACCGTCACTCTTGATCTTAATATTATGGGAAGATATCGGGTCGCTTCAGTCTCTGCTGAGCCCCTCTGAATCCCCTCTAACTGGGGGGATTAATTCTGCCCCACGACAGAAACGTCTATGGAGCCTTGAACACACGAGCAGCGATCTCTCCTTTTAGATCTCATTCTTCAGGAGGATTCTCGCGCCACCATACCACCGGAAGCAAATGTCATTTGCAGGGTAGGAAACTTGCATTTCTTGCTAACTGTTATGAGCAGGATTTGAGAAAAAGGGTTTGAGACAAATTGGATCTCAAAGGCAGTAGCTTTTTGTCTTGCTAATGGAATTTAAACTTACTTTCTGGACTGAATCTCCCAGAACCCACATGGCCAGAAGGAGGAGAGGCCATTTACATGAATACCATCTGAACTGAGGACAACAACAACAACATCCTGACCAAATTCAGGGCTATGACTAACACTGTCAATTCCGTCACCCCCTTCTTTCCCCTGTATGATTTTTAATACCTTTGCCAGATGAAGAAGCTAGTGGAGCTTCAAAAGCTTGCAACATTTATAATATTCATTTTGGTTGGCCCAATAAATGTATCATTGTTTTGTGGCTTTTGGATGATAAAAGGGAAAGGTAAATTAATCCCTTGACATGAATGTCTAGTCATAAGCGACTGAAGAGGATGGTGCTCATCTCCATTTCTATGCTCTGGTGGTCATGTGGCCAGCATGACTGCACCAAATGCTATTACCTTACCACTATTTATCTACTTACATTTGCATGCTTTTGAATTGCTAGGTTTGCAGAAGCTGAGACTAGTGATGGGAGCTCATCCCATCATGCAGCACTCAGGCCTTGAACTGCCAACATTCTAACCTTCCGATCATTAGAACTGGCATCTTAGCCACTAAGCCAATTCATCCCTTTGAATGATACTGTACATTATTCTCTAGCTGGGATTTCTATAGCATTTCCAGTTAGCAACCACAGAAATTAATGAAATGGAAAGAAAAGTTTTTAATTTTGGCTAAGTAAAAAAACTTCACATTTCCCACCTCATTCATCCTTGCATCCTTGCGAAGTATGACATAGTTCTAATTTTTCCTTAGGAAGAGCTAAAGAGAGGGATTCATACTTTTTTTTTTTTTTTTTTTTTGATGTGACACCATACTGTCTCATCAAAAACAAGCAAATTTCGCTAATATACTTCCTAACAGTGCCATCCTTCCTGCTTTCCTTTTGGTGATAATGATCATGTAAACCCTTTGTTTTTACCCCTTTGAATTTCCTGGTAAATTCTCATTTTCAAAAACTCCCTTTAATAGTTCTTCACTGCTATAAATATCCTTTTAGTGTAAGGCCCATCAAAATCTTCTTGCTAACTGTTATGGGCAGTTTTGATTACTATCCTGTCCCCCTTCTTTTACAGAAATCCTGACAAACTCCTACATAATTAACTCCCCGAAACAACCCTGCTGGGTATTCAGCACTGGAAAGCATGTCGGATTGTCTTTACCCAGAATACTTTTCTCACTCTGACTTGTTTCATATGAATGCAGTGGCTAAGCTCTGGATCTTGATCATATT
Source organism: Phrynosoma blainvillii (assembly GCA_026167975.1). NCBI lineage: Eukaryota > Metazoa > Chordata > Lepidosauria > Squamata > Phrynosomatidae > Phrynosoma > Phrynosoma blainvillii. Next base: position 75,617,573 of record JANUYF010000002.1, read on the forward strand.
GTGTTTTCTATTAAAACGTAAAACTTTCCCCCCTTTTCTGAATTATTTTGTCATGGTTCTGCTTTCTCTCCAAAATCTTTATTGTATTTAAGCCTTTCTTCCCTTTAAAATGAAACTTGCTTTTGATCTTTCATACATGGGATACTAACAGATACCTCAGAGGATTAATTTTCTCTCTTTTTTCTTTCCCTCTCTTGGGTAAAGCTTTGACTGTTTATCATTTTCAATTATTACCATAAATAAGATATGAAAACAGGAAAGGAAGTAAATTTAAAGGAAAGAATGTTGACCAAGAACAGTTACTACAATATGCTATGTCTTTTAAAAGCATTTAATGATTGATGTAAGAAAGCTTGTAGAGAAGTTGCACTTTTGAATCACAGTAGATACACTGCACATGGTAAAATATCAACTGGCAGTATTTCAGGGGAAAACAATCTAAAAATGCATGATAACTTATAAACCAAATGTGTACCAGTATTTCCGAGAAATAACACACCATACATCCTGCAAATTAAGCTGTACCAAGATGAATATATCTTAGACATTTGGGAGTTTTTAAAGGGGAAACCCCCATAGTCTGAAGTTGCACATATCTGCAATAAAAATTACATGTAAATTCCATGACGAGGAGAAAATCTCTGGATAATCTCTTCTTGGCAGCATTACACCAAAAATGGTGATTACTGTGGTCAACTATCATAAGCGCATTATAGAACAGATATTATTTCCAGATATTACTTCAGTATAGCTCTGGGCTAGTGGTGACATTACCATGTCTGCTCCTGAATTTTTAGATGCCAATACAGAATTGGATAAAGAATGGAAACTAACTTTCATTATATGCAGGAAGGTGGAGCTGATGTGAATCTGATACATGCAGTTTCTGAACTCCTTGAAACAGTTTGAGACTTACAGATTTTTCTATCATGCAGAAAACTTCTGCTTTTGTATACTGGTTTAATTTGGCTATATCAACAATATATGATCAACAATAATTGCATTTGGTCACAGTATGTGAACACTGATATTACAGTATAACAGTAACAGCACCAGATACTTCTACTGAAGATTTGAATCCATATTTGTTCCTAGTTTTGTTATTAACATAACTCTTCAAAGTGTTGGGTTTTTTTTCAGTTTGTTGTTGTCATCATTATTGTTCTGTGCCTTCAAGATGTTTCAAATTATGGCAACCCTCAGGTAAACCTACCATGATAGTTTTCTAGGGTTGATAGCTAGTTCATGCTTAGGAACCCCACTACAATTTGTACATCTCCCCAATTTATTTTATTCAACCTATCTGGTTAAGAATTTACCCCAAACCAAAGCTCAGCACTAGTAACTGTATTTGGCTATACAGGCTCTTACAGAGTAGTCCAGCTCTCATTATTGCCTTTGGACTATAATTCTGTTCTTCATGGAAATGTCCAGACTGAGCATGTACAAATGCCACTCACTAATAACTGTAGTTCCCACCACTGACAGGCATATCTTTGCTGAAGACTTTGGAATTAAACAGACTATCATCTAGCAAAGGCCATTATGGATTTATCAGAAATGTCAAAGGGTAGACAGAGCAATGGGAAACTTATGAGCCTGAATTCAGTATGCATAATGCTAAAAATGAGATTCCAAATAGCCAGGCAACATGAATTTTAAAATATTGCATTGTCTATCATGCAGAAATAGATCATTAATTTATCCTGAGTAAGTTAACCGCATCCATCACTGCTCTCCCTGAAAGCAGTGGTGTCATTTGCACTGTGAGCACAGCAAGGCCTCACCCATATTTCACACGCACATATCAGTAGGTGTAACTGCATAGAGTGTAGTTGTCTCTAAATTTGACACCAATAATACTTGCAATACCCATAACAGCTCGGAAAATCTGTTGAAATGATCACTAGCCACAGGCTAAATCCGGGATGGAGATGTGTTTTCAGCCTGGGGACTGAATTCCAGATTGAGAAGAAGAAGGCTGAAGGATAAGACCAAAACAAAATGCCAAGGTCAGGCTTAAATCTTATTATTTTACCACAGTTATAGTTTTTAGTCATATAAAAATTCTATGCTTGTTTTCTCAGGAGTAAGCCCTATGGAAACATCCTCCTAGGCTGCAAATCACAGCTCACGTCCATACAATATCTTCTATGGTTGCAAATCAGAATTTGTGTTTGTCTATATCTTCCCACTCTGCAAACTAGAGCTCCATTTCACGGAAAGCCTTCTTCAGCAGCATATCATGCAAAAACTTCCCAACAGCATTTCCAGGCAAAAGCTTCACAGATTTTAAATAGCTTCCATTTCCAGTTTCCAATCACAGATGGGTGATCAAGGCAGAAGTCACTTGCAGCTGTATAGCAAGCTTCATTAGTGGGATTAGGCCTATGGTCCAAAGCAGGGGTAGGCAACCTTTCCCCTTTAAGGGACGAGGGACTTCAGCTCCCAGAAGCCTCAGCCATGTTGGCCAATAGTCCCATGTTGGGCAATAGCTCCTGGGATTCTGGGAACTGAAGTCCCTCGGCCCTTAATAATAATAATAATAATAATAATAAAATTTATTTATATCCCGCCCTTTGGTAACCCAATCAGGGCGGCTTACAACTGTAAAACATATACAAATCCGATCCCAAAAACCCCACCCCCCTTAAAACAATATTAAATCAATGAGGATTAAAACTATTAAAACAAAACAACAAGTTCAAGTCAATAGACTACACATAACCAATGTATCGACCCAGCGGGCATGATCCTACCATCCTTAGATGGGGCCACGTAAGGATCAATGGAGTGGGCGTATCCGAGGCCAGGGAGAATTTTTAATCTGGAAAGGCCTGCCGAAAGAGATCCGTCTTGACAGCCCTTTTAAAGCTGTCTAATGATGTTAGCTGACGGATCTCATCCGGCAGGCCGTTCCAGAGTTTGGGGGCGACAACAGAAAAAGCCCTCTGGGAGGTAGCCGCAAGCCTCGATTTTGAGGGCTGCAGCAAATTCCTCTCAGAGGACTGGAGAGCGCAGGGAGCATTGTACGGGAGTAGGCGGTCCCTGAGGTAGCTTGGACCCAAGCCATTTAGGGCTTTAAAGGTAATAACCAACACCTTGTACCAGGCCCGGAAGCTGATAGGCAGCCAGTGGAGGGACCTCAAAACCGGAGTAATGGGGTCCCTCCAAGATGTTCCTGAGACAAGCCTGGCTGCCATATTTTGTACCAGCTGTAATTTACGAACCAAGCACAAGGGTAGCCCCATGTAGAGTGCATTACAAAAGTCGAGGCGTGAGGTTACCAGTCCGTGCACAACAGTCTCGAGATCCCTTACTTCCAGAAAAGGGCGCAGCTGGCATATCAGCCGAAGCTGATAACAGGCGCTCCTGACCATAGCATTAACCTGATTTGTCATCAGGAGCGACGAGTCAAGGAGCACCCCCAGACTGCGAACACAGTCACTGGAGGAGAGTGTGACCCCATCCAGGACTGGAGGTTGCAACCCAATTCTTGGTTTCGGGGCTGCTACCGTGAGCACCTCTGTCTTGTCTGGATTTAACTTCAATCTGTTTTTCCTCATCCAGCCCATTACCGCTTGAAGACATTCATTGAGAGAGGAGATGCCATTGGAATTCAAGGCCGACAAATGAGACACGGAGAAATAGATTTGGGTGTCATCAGCGTACTGATAACACCCAGCACCATAACTCTGGTGGGGAAAGGTTGCCTACCCCTGGTCCAAAGGTTTCCCTCCTATAAGTTTGAATAAAAAATAATAATTCAGTGATATGCAGAGTTAAGCATCACACAGTAAATGTTAAATTACAGTATAAAAACTTAAATAGGACATCTCCTATCTCAGTGCTTAGATAATACAGGAACTCTGAGGCCATACTGGAGAACCCTATTCTGTGAATTCTCCTCATATCAGCCCTCATTTCTGATAAAATGGCAAGGGTTTGGGAGGAGCCCATGCTGTGACCTGAAGCTTCTCATATTGACCAAGTGACCTGGCAAGAAGTAACACTATAGCTGAAGTTTCCACATCACAAATGTAACCCCTCTGTTTTATGTGGGTCATGTGTCATTTGTGGTCATCTTTTTCATTCACTGTCTCATTAAAATGGGAAAGGAATATAATGGTTAAATGAAATCTCATCTGTTCCTCCATTAATTTAAGTTCAGAGGTAAGTACATCTTCTCTACTTAAGTTGCACACATAGGGCTATCTTGTTGGGAACAATGTTCCTTTAAGACACTGTAAAATAGTTTGTATGGCTGGAAATGATTAGTAACACCAGGTGTTGATCCTTAGTCATCACCACAATATATAAGTGCTCTGAAACCCAAGGCACGTGTGTTGTAGGTTGTATAGAGTGAATTACTGTGTATCAGACAGTGAATGTTGGAGAGAGTCAAAGAAGAGTTTGTATATAACTTGTACATATTGCAACAAGTGATAAAAGCTTCCAAGGACTTTGGAAGAATCCAACTGTGTCTGTGCATCATTTCAAGGTTGGTCAATGCAATATTGCCAAATACTACAAACTGAGTTTGTGTTTCTGCATTCTGCTGCAAGTAGTTACTGTTGAATTCAAGTACCTCAGACAGTACTGATAGTTGGCTTTTCTAGTGGGCCTAGATTTTGTTTTTGTTGTTGTAAGTTTGCATGACATACAAGAGAGCCAACAATGGGTTATGGGCCCAATCTGTGCTAGTCTGTGCCAGTCTGAACCAGTTTAAATCCAGTTTGGACCAGAGCTTCAGTTTTTGGTTTTTGTTCTAGTTTCACAAGCAATTTTTTGTTCCTGAATTAAAGCCAGTAAATTCCAGGCTGTGTAAAGCTTATGGGAGGCTGAAGGAAGAAACTGTGCCACAGAAGAACAGTGTTTGCAGTTTGCATTTTGCTTGTTTTTCCTGTGTTTTGCAAGGAACAAGCAGCAAATATTTGGCTTATTTTTGAGTTTTTGCCTGACCAGACAAAACAACTCACAGAGCAAAGAATGTTGTTTTCATTCTTGTGTGATTTGTTTTGTAAATAGCCTGCAGATATGGCTGGAGACACAGGAACAATGAACTTTGCTAAATTAGAAGATACCAATTATTCCACATAGTCAGTAATGGTGCAAAGTCTGCTTGTCCAAGAGAACTTGGTGAACTATGTAACTAACCTGCCCCCAAGACCATGGAATGATGAGCAGATGCTTGCTGACTAGAAGGCAAGAGCCATAATTATTCTGTATTTACAAGCTGCCTAGGTTGTTTACATAACCAATACCACTAGAGCCTTGGAGTGCTGGCAGAGTTTGAAGGATATCTACCAGTGAGACTCCTGTGATTCCAAGATGATATTAACACCCAGACTTTACAACATGAAGTTGAGAGATGGTAAGGATGTAAAGTATCATTTGAGCAAAATCAAGGATCTGTTCAATGAATTGTGATTTCCCTGAGGCACAAAAAGCATGCATAGTACTCAACAGCCTAAATGAGAGTTGGAAGCTTTTCTTCCACAGTCTACAGAGTTTGCCAGCGGCAGAGCTGACCTTAAACATAGTCTCTGTCCATATCTTGAAAGAGCAAGAGTGGAGGAACTTTGAGGCTGAAAGTCATGGTCAGCAGCATTCCAAGAGATAAGTAGCAACACCTGACATTGGGGTCTCAGAAGCAAAGCAAGGCTATGTGCAGCCTAGTGAGATGGTGTTAGTCTTGTGGAAAGGAGGGGCATTTGAGAAGAAATTATTCTTCCAGGTTTGGCCACAAGAGGGAGCAGAGACAGCAGCAACAGAATCCTGAAAGCAAGTCTTCTCAGGCAGTTGGGCATGGCTTCATTACTGCAGCTGTTTGCAAAGCTGAAGCCAAGCAGGTGTGGTTGCTGTACTCTGGAGCTACATACCATATGGTTAACTATTTTGAGCTTTTCCATGATGTGAAGCCTTGGCTGATGGAGCTCCAAGGAAGGTGTTGAAGATGGGAATGGCTTTCATTACTTGCTTAGGGAAACAATTTTCAGAAGTTTTGTTTGCTCCCCATTTAAGGAACTGTTTTTGAATGTATCAACCTTAAATGGTGATAGTTATAAAGTAATGTTTGAGAAAAATAATTGTGTTATTTCCAAGGATGGTAAGGTCTGTGCTAAGGGTGATAAAGGTCTGTGCTAAGGGTGATAAAAGGGGCAGGCTATATTTCTTACATTCTCAGGCAGACAAGCCAATGTGACAATGTCTAAAGTTTTCTTGCATGATCCATGCATGCATTATCTGCATAGTCTGCTTGGACATGCCAGTTTTGCTACATTGGCACAGTTGGCAAAAGTGTGTCCAGAGATTAAGCTAAAGCCATGCCAAACTTTCCTGCACTGCACTGTCTGAAAGAAGGATTTTGCTGTAGCCAAAGAAAGCCAGAGAGTGACAAAGCAGCCCTTCCAAGCAATTCATGGAAATCTTGCTGGACTGTTTAAAGCAAGTGTAGGAGGTGCTTGATATAATTTTGTTTTGGTTGACCTGGATATGGAGTTGTATATTTGGTAATGTATTTGAGTATTTACTAAAAACTAAAGACCAGGTATTTACCAAATTTAAGGAATGAATAGCCATGGTGGAGAGGAAATTTCACAGTAGTAACATTCATCTCTGACTGAGGTGGGGAATTTCTTGGAAATGCATTCCAAAATTGGCTAAGGACAAAGGGCATTCAGCATAAGACCACTAACGCCCATAGCCCTGCTGAAAATGGCCTAGCAAAGGGTAAGTCTATTACAATCCATTAAGGACTGTACGATAGTTGATGTGCAAGCACCCAGTAATTTGTGGGTTGAAGCTGTGATTTGTGCAAACCATGTCCTAAACAGGGTCTGGAGTTCAAGTGTTAACCAGACACCTTACTATATGTTGTATGGTAGGGAAGCTTGCAGCACATAGCTTGCAGAAGAGAGCCAACATGTCTACACCCGTGAAAAAGCTCCGTACACATCCTGGAACCAGCACTGGCAGTCCTGACAACATAGGGAGGATCCATGTTTTTCTACCCCTAACCTGACTTTACTCCAAACTAAGCAGTCAGGAGAAATCCCAGTGTTTTCTCAAAAAAAAACCCCACGAAATGACCTTGGGTCTGATTCTGTCCTAAGCAGTTGCCCACAAACCAAAAACTGTGCCATTCCCCTTCTCCATACAGGGAAAGAAATGGTCTGGTTTTGGAGCCACTGCTGCCTTTTCCTTGCAGGCAGGAGTTCTATGAGCCTGCTTAGCAAACCACCATTTCTGCTGAGGTCAGAAATGGGCTCCTGGATTCCTTATTGTCACATGTCTGGACAGATGTTTCCAACTTCAGCAGAAGTGACAGTATACCAGGCAGGTCATAAGGAGGTGGTGGTAATGGCTCCAGAAACAGGGAATGGACCAGTGGGGTTGGTGCCATGTTGGCCTGGCTGCCTCATGTGCAAGACAATGCAGTGTCTCAGCAGATTTGAGCCTATGCATGTGGTTGACATCATGCTCACTCAGTCCAGGGCATAAAGCTCTTGACTTGTCCTGGATTAAGCAGATGGTGTAGACTCCCCCATAGACATAAGAAATATTCCCTCTCTACTATGCAGCCTAGTGAGATCACAGATTGATTATTAAAGCTTCCTTCTCTTTCCTGTAGCTGGTGATTTTATTAGGTGAACATAAATGCAAACAAACAAAAAACAATGTCAAACCCTCTTTACTGATAATTGTACTAGTCAAATCACATTATTTTCCCATCAATTTCTAACTCGGAGGGTAGAAAATAGCTAGTTATCTTGAGCTATTTTACTTTTTGTCACTTACAATATAGGAACAGCTACATGGTACCAAATATACAATCTCATTTCATAGTGTTGCATGTTGTTGTCAGTTTTAGTTCTTTGATCTTATTTTAAACTTTCAGGGAGAAATGGTTTCATTTTGGTTTTTAAAAGATTCTTTGTAGCTCCTGAAGAATATGAGATCTAACCTCACTTTAGGGACACATTTGCAAATAACTGAGTGAGCTGATTGGGATGCATCTATGTCACTGCTACCTGCCAGGAACACTGTAGCCTTAGAAACAATGTTTAGCTGATGTGGTGGGGTCATTTCTAGATGTACATCTAAAATAACAGCTTACCTTGCCAAACGGCTTTGCCATTCCCAGGGGGTATGTAGATTTCATTGCAGGTAGCAGGTATTTTGTTTTCAGTATATCCCTTGATAGCAAGTGGGATTCCCGTTATTCTTCTTGAAATATTTCCAGTGGCACTTCTTGTCCATCACAAGTGATCCTTAAATAAAAATGCCATTGTTCTTCCAAAACTCTCTAGTGCTTCTGAATGTAAGAAATAGATCCAGCCTAGAAATTAGTGGTAATAACTGTTATACATTCTAGCCATACCGACATGAAAGGGAAAACATTAGGACAAATTACATATTAAGAGTCATTTTACTTCTCTCTTATGGATGAAATATCTCTTCATAGCTATTCAGTTCCTACTACCTCTACAAAGAGATGGCATTATTAAACAGTAGGGGTTTTTCGATATGTAAGAAAAATGATGGTACTAACCAGATAAGAGAATGACTTGAAGAAATGGAATTTATATAGGAATGGCTTTATCCCCAAAGTAAGTATAACCAAACCTTTCAGAGATTGCAGTTTACTCAGTGGGCTAAACTTTTCCAACATTTAAAGCTCTCTAATATGGTAGATTATTTAGAAATCTGTGTGTTTGTATGTGTGTAAATCCACTCAATAAATCATTCTTACTTTGATCCAATTAAGAAGCACTACCTGGATGCAAGGCAAAGTGTTCTGTGGACAAGTTCCTCAGGGGAGTGGGGCAAAATGCAACTTAAATACCATAAAAAACTGAGACTAACCTAGAGGATACTTACAGAAGCATATTTCAATATTAAGAAAACAAAAATAATGGCTTTGGAGGAGTTATATAAATTCAACATAGACAATGAGGAAATTGAAACAGTAAAAGGTTTCCCATAACTTGGATCAAACATTGATCAGAATGGAGAGTGCAGTCAAGAAATCAGAAGATGACTAGGACTTGAAAAAGCAACAATGAAGGAACTACACAAGATTCTGAAGTGCATAGATATATCTATCACTGGATACTGAAGTTAGGATTGTCCATGCCATCTTATTTCCTATCACTATGAGTGTGAGAGCTGGACAGTAAAGAAAGTGATAGGAAGAAAATCAATCCATTTGAGATGTGCTGGATTCTGTGGACAGCTTTAAAAAAAATGGGTTCTAGAATAAATCAGGCCAGAACTCTCCATAGAAGCCAAGATGATTAAGGTGAGGCTATTATACCTTCGCCACATAATGGGGAGGCATGATTCATTGGAAAAGACAATAATGCTTGGTATGTTGGGGTATGCAGACAGCGGGGATCTAGCATATACACATGTAGAGTAGATGCACATAGGCTGGAATGCCCAGAAGTTGGTCTTCTGTGAAGAGTCTGCTCCAGACAGCACAGGAAAAAGCCTCCCACATGCAGCTGCTGCTTTCACTTTGATGAGAAATCAATAGCTTCACAGCAAGGCTTCTCTCAGAGAGGGCTTTAATCTTTGTTGCAAATATTTACAATGATAGAGTATCAGACATCCATCTTGAATACTCACAGCTATACAGAGTAACAAAGTGCTTCACCAACCACAACTAACCAACAACAGAGATTCTGACTCTCTCATATATAGGTGGTCTTCTTAGGAACATGTGACAGCCAAGCACTATTGAAACCTAGCTGGTTTCATCCCAGTGCCCATTGCATCAGACCTCCCATTATGCATACCTGGCTTGTCCCATCCACTGTGCATGTTGCATCAGGCTTCCCATGATGCACAACTTACCAAATGCTGACTCATGCACCTGCCACTTCAACTGTAGTAACCCTGTTACTATTGCTCCAGTTCCTTTCAGTGGCCACATCCATGTCATTTTCTAGACATAGTCTTGACAAAGTAAGTCTTATTGTTAGTTGAATTGAGCAGAGTAGCAGAGTGTGTGCAGGACCTCCATTCACCAGCTCCTTCTGTCTCTGGATCTGTTGCTCAATCACTCAGGAATGCAGCCTGCAGCTTTTCATGAACCAGACCAGAGATTAGATACTCTTCAAAAGAAGGATTTTATTCTTGAGTTGCAGAATGAACAAAAATAACTATTTACATTTAGAATATCCATCATGCAGGCAGAACATGAACAAAGAACTCCAAGCCAAGCCAAAAAATCTTCACCCCCAGGTTGATACATTTATAGACATTTGCTAAACAGCCTCTAAACCCAGCCTTCTTCCTGTGTCTTGTGTCACGTGACCATTAGTTCTCACAAAACCAGATGACCTAATTTGTTTTTTCTCTTGCCTTCTGTGTTCCCAGAAAGAATGACCTTGGCTGTGTTCTCTGTGTTGTTTTCGTATAATCCACCTGAAGGCAAAAACTTCCCCAGCTAACAAGCTTTCACACATCTATACATTTTCACTCAGTAAGACAGAGACCAGTAGGAAAAGAGGAAAACTGCATTCTAGGTGGATAGATTCAGTTAAGAAGACCACATCCCTAAGTCTGTAGGACCTGAGCAAAGCTGCTAAGGATACAATATCTTGGAGATGTGTCAGGGTCAACTTGAAGGGAGCTCACAACAACAAATAGATGTACTCTCAGCCTAATGCACTTCAGTTTTAGTCCAAGACAGCTGGATGGGAGCAGTTGGAGAAATCAGGCATACACTATCTACATTTTGTGGGATTTTTCTAGAGTTAATCTGACAAAATTTTAGTGTATCTGAGTGTTAGAGTACAACAACTTAACCAATAATAATTAATCTGTCTTTCCTAGAGCAGAGTGATGTAGTTTAAGAAACAGGTTTCTGCTTTCTTCTGTGATAGGCTATAATGAAAGCTACTAGTCCTTCTGAGGGAAGGACATTCTGTAGCCAGACAAAGCTCCATAACAATCAGGTACTTTGATCCCAGGAATAGTGGGATTTAGTGTGGCTGGTGGGATGAACAAGATCAAAATGGGTGTCTAATTCATGCACATGTCTGCCTATAAACATAATTGCAAGAAGTATGAGAAAGTTAGTGCTCATATCACTGCAGGAATTCTACTATGAGAAAAGAATGGCTATGTCATTAACTTGAAAAGACTTTGGAGGAGGAAATGTATTATTCAGCAATGAAAAATGTATGACTCTCCCATGAAAAAAGACAAGAAAACAAAACTTTAAAGTCAATTGGTTTAGATTAAAATGTTGAAAATGTTTTTGTTCACTAGATTTTTAAAAACAAACAAACAAGAACAGGCAAATATCTGTACTAGGACCAAAGTAAACAGTTCCAATTATAGTGGATGTGACTACATGAATAAGCAAATAGCAAACCACTAATTTTATCTTCACACATTCAATGACAAGACCTGAAGAGGATCCTGCAAGCAGGGCACCCATTCACACTATAGAATTGTAGTTCTGTTATTTCATTTTAACTAACGTGCTTCCATTCTATGGAATTTTATGATTTATCGTTTGGTGATGCACTGGAGTGCTCTGGCTGAAGATTCTGAATCCCTCTCCCTAAACTACCTAGGATTCATTAGGATGTACCAAGGCAGTTTAAGTGGAATAATAGTGCTATATTTCAGTAGTATGATGATCCCCATAGTTTCCAGCATTTATGCTCTGTAAGCATATTCAGCCAAATGAACATCAGCCAATTTTCAGACCTTCACATTAAACACATGAGGATCTAAAAGGAAATCAACACACAAACTGGGAGTAACATTTACATGTGTAACCATTCCTTTGCCCTCACTTTAACACTACATGCATCTGTAGGTGAATGCCCATCAGGATCGGGGGATCCAGTTCCTAATAACCAGGACAGCATTGTAGTGTAGTAGAAACTAGAGATTTATTTTGGATATTAAGACAGAAAGTTCTCCATCCTGGGTTCAGTGTCAGAACTAATGAATTTCCCCCTCAGACCATCACAAATACTTTCCCATCCTCCAGGTCCCCTTTCCAACCCTGATCACTCCCCTTTGATCCAGATCAAAGGGCCCTTCATGTTTCCCTCCTTCTCTTCCTGTGTTATCATTTAATCTCCCTTCAGGAAGAACATCATCCCTGTTTCACAGCTCAGATCATGGCACGAAGATTGGGATCACACACAAAAAGCAGGGTTATGCCACATATATCATTTGTTTTTATTTGTGTGCAATTTATCCACATTCCAAAGCTGCAAATGCATCTTGATATTTGCTCAAATGACTCTTGTGAGTGATTAGGGTTGCATCTTGACCAACTTTTCTAGTTTCAGTATTTTGATAACTTGTATCCACAGGTTTTTGTTAGGCAAAGGAATGGATCTGCCTCTTGGATGTTCTCAATGAAGGTTCAATCAGCATGCCACGAAGGGATCATACTATGATAACAGATCTGCTCTCAATCTCTATAAGTCAGGGGTAGGCAACCTTTCCCCTTTAAGGGCAGAGGGACTTCAGCTCCCAGAATCCCAGGAGCTATTGGCCAACGTGGGACTATTGGCCAACATGGCTGAGGCTTCTGGGAGCTGAAGTCCCTCGGCCCTTAAAGGGGAAAGGTTGCCTACCCCTGCTATAAGTCAATTATTTATTATGCATAGATCCTGGGGGTTAAAATTAATGGAACAAGTTAGTTATGACATAACTTAATCCCATTTGAATTAGAATTATCTCATCTACTTACAATTGAATCCAAACTGCATGACCATATGCTACCTTAAGAACGGAAACCTCACAGTGTCAAGGATGGGAATGCAGGTCCAGTTTGGGATTTGAAAATCTATTATTTTCATTTTCATTGTGTTTCTGAGAATCTCGCCACATTATCATCCCAGCTCAACTCTTTATCAGATATATAATTCCCACATAGCAATTGGTGCATGTTTTGGTGATTCCTAAAGTACACAGGTGTATATGTATCTTTCCAGCTGTGTGCATTCCATATGCATTTTTTGCCACTAAAAATAGTAAGTGTGTACACATTTTGAAATATGCACATTTCACTGGCATATACTTGTTTTTTGAATGTGCTGTGCATGCAGTTTGTGTATGCTTTTTCATTATTGAAATGAATCACTCAAGTTTTGGAAATATATAGATTTCTCAGCAAAAAGCATTCCATCCTATTGATTGTATCAGAAGTGGCAGAATGGATATTTTCAGAGGGAAATATGAATCCAGTTCATTTATTTCCATTGTTGATCAATATGCCTCCATACACTGACCCCATCTATAATCAGTTTAGTATGGAATCATGAATATCCTGTAAATAAACTGTTATCTCTATTTCAGAAATGTAACATGTAATTTCACCACAACATCCTAGATACATTACCTCCTGGCCTTCTTATAGCTATGCTATGTTGCATACCTATGTTTTAAAAAACAAAAACTGAAGAATTATCATATAGCCACTTTATAGAATTAAGAAGATGACAAGATAGACTATTTATTCATTGTCCTCTTGCATTTTCTAAATCTCCTAAGAATTCTGAGTATATTATGCCTACTTGATGTTTCTAACCATCTAAACTTAACTAGTGATATTCAGGAGATACAACCTACTTTCTATAGCCCAGTACCAGCAAGGAAAGTAGCAAAGGAGCTACCATACCAACACAGTATTCACAGAATCATAGAACTGGAAGGGATTTCAACAGGCCATCTAGTTCAACTGTTCATTGACCTTCCATTGACCTATAGATTAATTAGGCTTTGGTTGCCCTCTTCAGAGTGGCAGGCACCCATTCAAGTGTCTTTTCTTTGTGAACTTGGTCTATGTTGACACATTCATCTCATGTAAATGTAGGACAACAGTTTTATATGGTGTAACTCACATGATGTTAAAATACTGTTACACCTTAGTGGAATTTGATCCAATGTTTGGATCCAATATATTGTGTAATAAATAAAATAATACAGCTTTCTGAAATGCTATATTTTCCTGTGATATAAAAATATCCTGTAATAGGGTGACAGATTTTATTACCTTCCATAAAGATTTATGGTCTTCTCCCGTGAACATCCTGTTAGCTCTGTGAATTAATGTTGAGTCATTCTAGTGAGAAAACTCAATTACCTTCAATTTAATATTGAATTTTAGAATATTATTTGAGGGGGGGGGAGAAAAAAGGTTCAGGTCAGACATGGAGAAACCTAGGGTACACTCAGAAGCAGGGAGGAGATTTTATGATTCATTCCATCAATAATTAATTAAAATCAAGAAAACTCACAAAATCCTTGAAAGTATGGGTGAAATTTTCCAGAAGAGCCAAGTACCCGCAAGGGAAAATTGATATTAAAGAAATGGCCTGAGTCTTGTTTTTTCAGTGTTGTGGGGGCAGATGTGTGTTCAGAAAGGGGGGAAAGTTTGAATACCTAAAGAGAGTCAGTATGGCTTCTTGGCTTCCTGAACCACTACACACATTTCAACACTATCTGATCCCATCCTCAGGGGGGGTGTCCTAGACTCATCTATCCTCCCCACCTGCAAGCTAGTTTCCAAGGCCGAACTGGTATTGCTTCCTCATTTCCATATCCAATGGCTATGTCTTTGTCCACAAATGACCATCATTAAAACTGGACTTGCTACTTCATTTTCATACTCAAAGGATTTTGAAATTGAATGGACATTCTCACATACCAATTGCATTTATATGTCTGTCCCTGGCCTTCACTCCATCAAAAGCATCTGAGGAAGTAGACTGAAGTCTAAGAAAGTTCATGCTGCCAACTTCTTTCAGTTAGTCTCAAAGGTGTTACAAGATCTCTCTACGTACCGATTCTACAGACTTACATGGCTATATCTTTGAATTCTACCTAGAGAGAGTGTTTGTGTAAATTTAATAAAGATATCAAGAAGTTATTAATAACCCCACAACTATTTAACATTTATATGAAGCCGCTGGGGGAGATCATTTGGAGGCATGGAGCACGGTGTCTTCAGTATGCTGATGACACCCAGATTTACTTCTCCATGACCAAATCATCGTTTCAGACTTCTGATGGCGCCTCTCCTCTCAATGACTGTCTTAGAGCGGTAATGGATTGGATGAGGAAAAACAAATTGAAGTTGAATCCAGACAAAACGGAGGTGCTCATGGTTTCAGGTCCAAATCCGGGGTCGGGATTACAGCCCCCAGTCCGGGATGGGGTCACACTCTCCTCCAAGGACCATGTGTGCAGTCTGGGGGTACTCCTTGACTCGTCGCTTCATATGACTAATCAGGTGAATGCGGCAGTCAGGAGTGCCTGTTATCAGCTTCGGCTGATACGCCAGCTGCGCCCATACCTGGACAGGAAAGACCTGGAAACTGTGGTGCACGCACTGGTAACCTCACGTCTAGATTACTGCAATGCACTCTACATGGGGCTACCCTTGTGCCTAACCCAGAAACTTCAGTTAGTGCAAAATATGGCAGCCAGATTAATCACCGGAACATCCAGGAGGGAGCACATATCTCCTGTGCTTAAATCCCTCCACTGGCTGCCAATTAGTTTCCGGGCGCAGTACAAGGTGTTGGTTTTGACCTATAAAGCCCTACATGGCTTGGGTCCATCCTATCTTAGGGACCGCCTCTTCCCATATGAGCCCCCTCGTGCCCTCCGTTCAACGGGGAAGAATCTGCTTTATCAGCCAAAGGTAAAGTTCAGGCAGACTTCCCAGAGGGCATTTTCCGTTACTGCCCCTAAACTGTGGAGTGGCCTGCCGGAGCAGATCCGTCTTAGTACATCTTTGACGGCCTTTAAGAAAGCAGTCAAGACGGATCTCTTCCGGCAGGCCTTCCCAGATTAACATCCTTGCAGGGTCAACATAATATACTTGGATCTGTTTTGCCCTTCGTCCCTCCTTTGTGTGGCCAAATTACTACATACACTGGCCACTGTTGTTATTCTATTTTAGTTATGTGTTTGATTTTAAAAATTTATTAGTTTAGTTCTATTTTAAGGGGAGTGGGTTGTGGGTGGGTGGGGGGTTGTAGGAATCTGGAATGTTTTAACTGTTGCATTTTAAATTGTTGTAAGCCACCCCGATTGCTTCGCAGAGGGGAGGGGTATAAATAAAAATTTATTATTATTATTATTATTATTACCTGACTGTGCAAGCGCACATGTGATTTTAAAAGGGGAGCCATCCTTTCATTCCACCCACAAACTTCACTGTTGTTTTCCTGTTTCCTCCTACCCTAAAATCATTTCTCAGTAGCTAGTGCACAAACTAAGAATTTCTTTTCATTTTATTTCCCATACTTAACTCTCTCTCTCTCTCTCTCTCTCTCTCTCTATATATATATATATATTCAGCCAGGAAAAAAAAAAACAGTTTTCAAGCTTACATTTCCCTTTCCTTTTCTCCCATTTCATTTATTTAAAAATATGAAAATGGCAATTAAAGCTGGAACTCAGCAGGCATTTGAAAAGCATTGCTTATCCATGTTGTTTATAAACCTCTGGATTTGTGTATGCTTTACCTCATGGTAATGTCAAAAACTATAAATATTGATCACATAATTAAAGGTTAGAAACATTTCAGTATTAGAAATATTCAGTGACCTGATATTTTGGTATGTCAGGTCATTGGGACAAACAAAGAAATTATTTTAAAGGTAATACTTTTCCTGTGGAACTTTCCTCCTATGAGCTTCATGACTAAATATTAGTTGCACTGAGACAGAGAGCTTAATCTCTTGTGAAGTCCCATAGAATTTGTAGTCCTATGAGACTTCCCCTGAGATCTGATATGTGAATCATGTCAGATCTCACCCTAAGGACCTAATATCAGGACTGAATCAATGGTGCCAACCTGAATGGACTTGGACCAACACTGCAATGGTGTTGGGAATAATGCTTACTACTTTTACTATTGATTTGTTACAGTATCTCAGCTTCTCCAAGACAATTGGAGACATTTTTGGAGTGAGTATAGATGACAGGAGATGCTTGGGCAAAGGCAATAACTCTTTCAGCTTTCCTCTCTTCACCTCGTTTTATGAGAATTTACATTGCCTGGAGATAATGATCTTTTAAAAAATGAGTATGGAAAATAAAATAAAAAGAAATAATAATAATAATAATAATAATAATAATAATAATAATAGTTTTATTTATACCCCGCCTTTCCAGAAAACTGATCAAAGCGGCTTAGAACATTGAATAAAACAGTCCAAAAATACAATACAAGTTAAAAAACAAGTTAGAAAAATCAACGGGGAGCAGAGGTAAATCACGACAGTTAGCGGTAGGACAAGGAAGATCAATATCAAGTCCAGGGTCATACACAGGGGCAACAGACAAGAGTTTTTACATCTAGGGTGGGAACGCTTGCTGAAACAAATATGTTTTTAGGTTCTTTTTAAAAGAGACCAATGACGCGGTGGAGCGAAGTTCAGCCGGAAGCCTATTCCAAATTGTGGGGGCTACGATGGTAAAAGCCCTCTGAGAGGTCCTGACTAGATGTGATTTTGGGACCTCTAACAATTTAGTCCCTGATGTTCTGAGTGTACGGGGCGGATTGTACGGAGAGAGGCGGTCCTCCAAGTACCCTGGGCCCAAGCCATTTAGGGCTTTATAGGTCAAAACCAACACCTTGTATTGAGCCCGGAAGCGGATGGGCAGCCAATGAAGGTCTTTCAAAATAGGTGTTATGTGGTCAAACCTGGACTTACCAGCGACCACCCTGGCTGCCATATTCTGCACCAATTGTAGCTTCCGGGATTGGTACAAGGGTTGCCCCATGTAGAGCGCATTGCAGAAGTCCAATCGAGAGGTTACCAGTGCATGTACAACAGTTTCAAGGTCCTTACGGTCCAGATAGGGACGCAGCTGGCGTATCAGCCGAAGCTGATAACAAGCGCTCCTGACCGTCGCGTCCACCTGAGAAGTCAGCTGGAGCGACGAGTCAAGGAGCACTCCCAAGCTGCGCACCGAGTCCTTCAAGGGGAGCGTGACCCCGTTCAGGACCGGATGACAGATCTCACTACCCGGAGCCGGGAAACCTACCACCAGTACTTCCGTTTTCCCTGGATTCACACTGAGTTTGTTTTCCCTCATCCAGCCCATTACCGACTCCAAGCAGGCATCAAGAGGAGAGATGCCATCCTTAGTTACTACATCAGTCGGAGATACGGAGAAAATTATTTGGGTGTCATCAGCGTACTGATAACACTGCGCCCCGCATCTCCGGATGATCTCTCCCAGCGGTTTCATGTAAATATTAAATAGCATAGGGGACAGAATCGCTCCCTGAGGGACACCAGATGTAAGGGCCCTCTTATCAGAGCGACAGTCCCCCAGCTCCACCATCTGGAACCTGTCCGAGAGGTAGGACCGGAACCACTGCAGAGCAGTGCCTCCGATGCCCAACTCCCTCAGGCGGTCCAGAAGGATACCATGGTCGATGGTATTGAAAGCAGCCGAGATGTCCAAGAGCACTAACAGGGACACGCTTCCCCTGTCCGTGCTCAGACGGAGATCATCAATTAAGGCGACCATGGCAGTCTCAACTCCATAGCCCGCCCGGAAGCCGGTTTGAAATGGGTCCAGAAAATCGGTGTCATCCAGGATCGATTGAAGCTGGAAGGCGACTGCTCTCTCGATCACCTTCCCCAAAAAAGGTAGCAGCGAGATGGGCCGATAATTATTATGGATCAGGGGGTCTAAGGAGGGCTTTTTTAGCAGGGGTTTAACCACTGCTACTTTCAATTGAGATGGAAATTGGCCCTCACTTAGAGATGTATTAATGATCCGGTGCAGCATAGCTAGCACCGCATCTCCCCCCTGAGCTGCCAACCATGAGGGACAGGGATCAAGGGAGCAAGTCGTCCTCCTAACACTTCGAAGGATCCTGTCCACTTCCTCAGTACTAACAAACTCAAAGTGATCCAGTAAAACAGGGGCCACGGATGCTCTGGACACCTCTCTTATGGGAACTGTAGAAATACTGGCATCAAGATCAGCGCTTATCCGAGAGATTTTATCCGCAAAGAAGTTGTTAAATGTGTCACAGCAGGCTTTAGATGGTTCTAGAATAGAGCTCAGGGAGGGGGGCAGTTGTGTCAGCTCCTTCACTACCCTGAACAGCTCTGCTGGACGCGATTCTGTGGATGCAATACGTGTAGCAAAGAAAGAGTTCTTTGCTACATCTATTGCCACCCCGTAGGCTCTTAAATGAGAGCGTAGGAGTGTCCTGTCGGCTAAGCGCTGATGTTTCTGCCAGTTGCGCTCTAGTCGTTGCACGACCCACTTCCGTTCCCTGAGGTCTTCCGTATACCAGGGATGTTTATTGGAAGCAGGCCGGAAGGGACGCTTGGGAGCGATACTGTGTATAGCCCTAGAGAGATTAATATCCCAGATGTTAGTTAGGGTATCAACAGAATCGCCGTCAGTGCCAGTCATATGCCCCTCTAGGGCTTCTTGGAACCTTTTGGGTTCCATCAGCCTTCGAGGGTGGACCATCCTAGTAGGTCCGCCACCCCCGGGGGGGCTTAAGGTAGAAGCCTTGATCCGAGCCTCAACCAGGAAATGGTCCGTCCATGACAGGGGAGAGATGTTTAAAATCTCTACCCACGGAACCTCCATATCCGTACTAAAGATCACATCGAGGGTATTACCAGCACAATGTGTAGGCCCTGAGACTAATTGAGACAGGCCCATGACTGCCATGATAGTCATGAACTCCCGGGCTGCACCTGTTGGAACATCACTGGCCTCGAAAGGGATGTTGAGGTCCCCCAGGACAAGAAGCCTAGGGGACTCCAACAGTAGTTCCGAGACCAGTTGTGTCAGCTCGGCCAGGGAGTCTGTTAGTGCACGGGGTGGCCTGTACACCAACAGAATCCCCAGACTGTCTTTGGCCTTCAGGGTCAGGTAAATACACTCAGTGTGAACTGTTTTCCGGATTGGGATCCTGGTTAAGGAAAGGGTGTTTTTATGAACCAAGGCAACACCGCCCCCCCCGCCCACCTAACCTGATCTGGTCCTTGACTGAGAACCCAGCTGGGAGGGCCTGGACCCATACTGCCTCGCTCTCAGGCCCAACCCAGGTCTCAGTAATGCACGCCAGGTCACAGTTCTTATCATGTAATAGATCATATATAATATGGGTTTTATTTTTTACAGACCTGGTGTTGCACAGGAGCAGGGACAGGGTTTGTGGTATGACTGGGCTGACCCTCAGATCTCTTTGGTTAGGAGAGTGGAAGGAAGGAGAGATAGGTATTACACATCGATCTCGCCTTCCCTCAGAACAATAATCCACTCTCCTACCGCCATACCTCCCCATGCCCCGCACAACCTCAATAGGAGCACCCATAACATTCGCTTTAACATCCACCACGTCCGCGAGCAAAACGTCCCAATCCCCATCTGCCCCAAGACCCAAAAAACCAACATTACCCCATAACAAAACCAACCAAAGAGCACACAGCATTCCCCGGTAAACAGACAGCATCAAAAAAGGACCCAGCTGCAACGCCCCCCCTCCTCCGCGCCGAGCCGGAGCAGCTGGAGATGGCAGACAGCTGAGGCTGCAGGAGTCTCTCTCTCCCGGCAAGCGGCGGCGGCGTTGGGGAAGCCGGAGGCCGGCTTTAGTAGTTGCCGCTCCCACCGGCAACTCCCCCCTCCTCCACGCCGAGCCAGGGGCAGCGGATGACACTCAGCTGGGCTCAGCTGGGCTGCAGGAGTCTCTCTCTAACGGCAAGTGGCGGCGGCGTTGGGGAAGCCGGAGGCCGGCTTTAGTAGTTGCCGCTCCCACCGGCAACTCCCCCCTCCTCCACGCCGAGCCAGGAGCAGCGGATGACACTCAGCTGGGCTCAGCTGGGCTGCAGGAGTCTCTCTCTCCCGGCAAGTGGCGGCGGTGTTGGGAAAGCCAGAGGCCGGCTTTAGTAGTTGCCGCTCCCACCGGCAACTCCCCCCTCCTCCACGCCGAGCCAGGGGCAGCAGATGACACTCAGCTGGGCTCAGCTGGGCTGCAGGAGTCTCTCTCTCCCGGCAAGCGGCGGCCAGTCACTCAGACAAAGGATCTGGGGGAAGCAGAAAAAAAGTGAAACAACAGTGGGTGGAAAGATAGGATGGTCAGGGTGGGGCCATATGGAAATAAAACATTCCTGGTGTTCTGTAATGAAAGGCATTTTATACATGTTCTATGCTACTTTGCTTTTCACATTTGAGAAACCAAAAACTTTCACCTGATAATGGGGGGAAGCATGTTAAGGAAAATGCAACATGGGACTTACAGTAATAGAAATAAAATGTGTATGTGAAAGTCACAATGATTAAGCAGGAGCAATCATGAAGCTACACAGGTGAAAAGGATAATGTAATTTGGAAGCCTTGAAAGCCAAGGACAAAGTTATAGAGTGTATATTGAAAACACCTGTTGTAGATTGCAAACACCTGAGATTCATTAAGTAGTCAAGGTAAAATGATGAAATACTTGGGTTGGTCTTAAGTATGGGATGATCCATGTAAACCAATCAAAATGAATGTACACGCCCACTCGGTGGAAACTGACTAGTGGGTGGTGACTAACAATGGCTATAAGTGCAATGTTTGCCAATGCATAGTGTGGAGTATTGTGATTTGTAGGGCATATAGGATTTATGTATATAGTAGAATAAAGTAGATCTTTTATATAAGACTGCTGAGTTGTCTGGTGTCTTGAGGGAAGATACAAGAGCCAGATGAATCCTGGAGAAGTTTGAAGACATCTCAGGAAGAAGAGAGAAGAAGGCTTGGAGAGTTTGTCAGGGTCTTCAGCCTATTCTCTGAAAATCTGCTGCTTGGGAAAGAAGCATCAACCACTGATCAAAGCTGGTCAGCTCTGCTGCATAACAAGGTGGTGAGTTAGAGCCAGAGGTGAAGAGCTACAACTTCCATCATCCCTGACAAAGCAGACAGGAGGCCATGGGAAGCTGTGCCTCAGTCCTGCCCCTGAAAGGAGTGCTAAATTGGCGCTCCTTTCACAAGTCGTTGAAGGTGCGCCGCAAAAGGCTGCGGCACACCTTTGGCGACTCTTCCGCCACAGCACGCGCAAATGCTGTGGCGGGAGGTCGTCCTCGGAGCACCAGCCATGCGGAGGGCTGGGTCCTCCGAGGATGACCTGGGGAAGGGGTTGGGGCGCCGATCGTGCAGCTGCCCCTCCCCTTCCCTGCCTCCAAGACAGCCCAATTAGCTGTCTGCTTAGCCGCAATGAATCCTAGAGACAGATGGAGGCAAAGAAAACTGGTCCTCAACAAGAGAGGAAAATGGGGGGAGACAGTTATGAGAAAGCAGCAGTTTTGTTTCTTGCTAAATGTTGAAGTTAATGGGAAGGAAAAGGAGGAGAGTACTGTGATATGGATGGACAGGATGCATGTATTTTCTTTTGTTGTTTTGTTTTTACTTAGGGCAGTTTTCTAGCAACAAAATATAATGGTTTTCATGGTGTTTACCAGCAATGAAATAACAATGTGTCTTGGAGTATTAACATTTCCCTGAACAAAGACACCTGTGAGATGTCAAGGATTGTATGTCAACATAACATTTAAGTTTGCTTCCCAAGATTTTCTTTCCCATTTGGGAAAAAATAGGACTTAAAAAAAATCCAAATATGGTAACGTTACCAAGAACATAAAATAACTCCAGTTTCAAAAATCATTAAATTTCTTGACATGTCTTATGTCCCGTGCACTACTTTTCTTTATGCAAATTGGTGCTCATCTTACTTCTCTTTGAAAATGGTTTTCAGGAAGAATGCACTATAGTTAAACAACCAGATAAATATATTACTTATTGATAAGAAGTCAAATGTAGCACTATAGGTGCTCAAAGCTTGCTTGGTCTGAAGGCTGACCATATGAGGCAGTAAACTGTAACTGGAGCAGGATAATCACATCTTTGACTTGATATTATTACATGACATTGGCCCTCTTCGTTGTCCCCCCCCCCCCCAGATTGTTTGGAAAGCATTTCTTTTCATTGACACAAACACTCCATTAATGACCTCTTTTCCCCACTACTGTTGTGCTTTATTTTATAGTATGAGAGTTCTGCTTAATGCTGATCTTGGATGGTAAGGGGAAATCAGTGGGTGTGCTTTGGGTGTTTGGGGTGAGGCTTAGGTGCTTTAGTGATAATGTGTAAAGGAGAAGAGAACAAAAGCCAAAACTTTGCTCACTGCTTCCCCACCCACAACTTTTTCCAGCCCCATCCTGGAGTTCTCTCTCTCTCTCTCTCTCTCTCACACACACACACACCTGGAAAGAGAAGTGCAAACAAAACATACCATTTAAGAAAGGGTTTATTTCATTAGACCTCAACATCTTTCTTACGTTCTTCTCCCTTTGGACCACCTTCAAATAAAAATGAAATGTATAAAATGAGCAGTCCTACATTTCATTCATATTTCATGGGATGGGAGTATCTGTGTGCATGTGTGTGTGCACATCAGTGTGCCAAAAGGGACATGGATAATGTCTTTGTAGTCTTTGATAAGCTTTAAGTGCAAACTATTTTAATGTAATTTAAGAAAAGTTTTAGGTATGACAGAAAATGGAACAACTCCGATGCATCACCAAAGAAATTGTAAAGATTCATTCTACATTTCATATTAAATTACTATGGCCTTAATCTTATTGGTAATGCCAAATAAAGTAGATTCATTAACTCAATTGTTGAACAATGAGTCAACACATATGTAATTGAATCTACCCTAGCAAGGAGAAATAATAGGCTGCAAGCCTATGTTTCAAATACTTCAAGAGCAGCACAATAATTAGATACCTCTACCTGGTTGTCCCATAGTTGTTCAAAAATAAGGACAAATTACCCAAGACACTGAGCAAAGCAGAACCTTAATTTGTTAAGAACAACAGCTCCCAAAAACAATCACAAAATTTTCTATCATTCCTAATTATCCCAGAAAAAACAATCTTGCTTTGAGAAACAAAGTAATATTACCCTCTGTCCAGATAAGCAAAGAGAGAATGGCACTAAATGACAGCTGGACTGTTACTCTACACTGAGATTCTCTAAGGGATGTAGAAGATGATTTCAGCTTATTAAAGAAAACTAAATTACATCTTGTGCATTGACCATATGGACAGCGAGACAAACCCTGATTGACCAATACTGTCACTCGGTATGCTAAAAGGGATGTCATTCAGCAATACACTAGAAGCATTCATTATGCTAATTTGGAGAAATAGATGAAGGGAAAACATCTCTGATGCATTTCTCTTTGCAGACAGGTGTGACAATGGGAAACCTTATCAGGGAAGCAATACAGCTTTTAGAGGATGCTTTCAAGAAGAGTGAGGAAGGCATTAAGGGCAGCAAAATGGTAATTTAAGAAGTAATTTGATTTTGTGAACTTTGCATGACTTTTGAAACTCCACATGAAATTTTGATGAGTGTCCATGGCTAATCGGAGAGGGTGGGAAGTCAGGTGTGGTACCTGTGGAATGTTTTTTCTTCTTACAGACTCAGGACTAATTCAACAGAGAGACATTCATTTAGTGTCTCGTGTTGAATTGAAAACTAATACCTGAAATAATATTCTATTCTGTGTGCATTAATGTATGTCAATTTTAATCTGTCATCCATTTATGCACAAGTAGTCTGAGGAAAGTCTTTGATTAGAGAACCTATTTCTTTGGTTCTTTAAGGAGAGGGTGGAATGAGAGCTTTCATAAAGAAAAAGGAGGTAAAGGAAATATGAAAAGAAATAAAAAAGTTGCAAAATATCTAGCTAAAGAATGGGTCAATGTAGCTTCAGAGGTCAGTGCAAAAAATGAAAGTTTATGATGACTAAGCAATGCATGAGTTTGTTAAAGGAATGAATTATATACATACATAATGAAATATCTTGGAAGCTGGGATGCAAGTCCAAACACAAAATTCATTCATTCATTTATAATTTTATACAATTATATTTTTAATAATTTTGTGCATGAAACAAAGTTTGCATACACTGAACCATCAGAAAGCAAAGGTATCACTATCTAAGCCACCCATGAAAAAAGTCTTGGTCTTTGGAATATTTTGGATTTTGGAATTCTGGATAAGGGAGACTCAACCTGTATTAGTATCTAAAATGTCCCATATTTGTATGCATGCATTTATTCTACTCTATTGTTGCTGGTCTTTCTCAACCTATGAGAACATTTAGTTATTTAGATTAATAACAATCAAGATAGGAGCCAGCATGGTGTAGTGATTTGACCATTGGACTATGAATCTGGAGACCAGGGTTTGAATCCCAACTCAACCAATACTCCCCTCCCCCAGGTTACAAAGACACATGCACGCACGCACGCACACACAGAAAGTCTAAATACCTCCATATCTTCATCTCTGCATTCCATCTCAAAAAGGCAACAAGAAGTATTGTCATGTCCCTTTCTGCCAATAGTTTGAGAGAGACTAAAGATGAAAATGACACTATTTGAAGGTAGTAGGGATTCAGTGGATTCAGTAAGAGAGATTCTGTGAGCTTCTCATTAGTTTTAGAGTGAAATCTTAATGAATGAAAAAACAGTGACTACATGCTGTCAAAAGGCTGCACCATATCATCCTTTTGACAAACAATAGCAAATATAACAGCAGCACCAGACATGGAGGGGTGGAGTAGATGACAAGTAGTTCAGAAATGGTTGGAATCAGAGGTGGCTAGTGGCTTCCATGTCAGAAATATAACATATTCACTTTGGGTTTTATGCCAGATGTTAATAGGTTCAGTATCTTAGGGGGGTTGCAGACTGCCAGAAATAGTGCAAATTGAGTCCACTTTAAGGGTTAGGGTTAGTGCTAGGGAATCATGGGAATTTTTTTTTCCTGAGACATTGAGCCTTCTCTGTCAGAGAGCTCTGGTGCCACAATAAAATACAGTTCCCATGATTCCCTAACCCTAACCCTTAAAGTGGACTCAATTTGCACTATTTCTGGCAGTCTGCAACCCCCCTTAGAGAGCTCTTTTAAAGTCCTTTAAAGTCTGAAACTGGAAATCTCTGGCTGCTCCTGTTAAGGGTTTATTTTATTTTATGTTTTAATCTAAGGGCCTTTGCAGACTGCTAGAAATAGTGCAAATTGAGTCCACTTTAACTGCCCTGGCTCAGTGCTAGGGAATCATGGAAATTGTAGGCCTAAGCAGACTGCCAGAAATAGTGCACATTAAATTGAGGCACTGCCCTGGCTCAGTGCTAGGGAGTCATGGGAACTGTATTTTTTTCTGGGAGATTGAGCCTTCTCTGTCAGACAGCTCTGATGCCACAATAAATTACAGTTCCCATGATTCCCTAGCACTGAGCCAGGGCAGTGCCTCAATTTAATGTGCACTATTTCTGGCAGTCTGCTTAGGCCCTGTATTTTTTTTTCTGAGACATTGAGCCTTCTCTGTCAGAGAGCTCTGGTGCCACAATAAACTACAGTTCCCATGATTCCCTAGCACTGAGTCAGGGCAGTTAAAGTGGACTCAATTTGCACTATTTCTGGCAGTCTGCAAAGGCCCTAAGATGTTTTAATTAGTGCTTAGTTTAATCCTTTTTTTTTAAGGGGGTGGATGGGTATTGGTCCTTTCGGATTTGTATTTTATGTATTTTTAATTGTTGTTAGCTGCCCCGATTGTGCACAGAGGGGCGGAGTATAAATAAAATTTTATTAGTAGTAGTATTGTTGTTGTTGTTGTTGTATATTGTGGTAGCATTTAGGGCATAGCAGACATAACAAGTTTGGGAGACCACTGAAGAGTACCAGCAGCATCTGTTGTTTACCTTATAACTTGGGAAGGAAGTGCCATTCAGGTTTTCTGTATCAGGTGCCCCAAAAGCTTAGGCTCTAGGACTAAAACTTAAACAGAATGTGAAAAGATTAAGAAAGGGGGGAAGAGATAGGTAAACTTTTTTTTTTTTTTTTTTTTTTTACTTTTTGTAAGCAATGCTTTCAGTTCTGGTTAAAAGGCTCAAACTGATGTAGAATTCAAAGTCATGGCGTGAAACCATTGTGCCAAATAAAGTGGTTTCGCAAACTGCTTTGAAGGTGGGGCATTTAGATGACAAACATTTCTAAAGTGAGCTGAAACCAGATTGAAGCTGTGCTCTGGGGTTGGACACTGGAGCAAAAAGAACCCAGGATATTCCGACTTAGCCCAGAAAATGTGCACCTTCAACCTTACATATAAATGCCCCAAAGCCAGAGCGGTTCTGAAGGAGTGATCCATCCTAACCCTAACCCTAACCCTAAAGCTGCATATAAACACCCTGGTACAGTTGTGCATTTAAAAAGGATGGAGCCAGCATACCCAAGCGGTCTGGATGGCAATGCAAAAAAGTGAGAGTCTGAAACCTCCAATGGATATAAGTGTAACATATACAAACAGTCCAAGAGGGGGCATGGGGTGAAGGAGTGAAGGGGTTTTGAACCACTTTCAGAAAAAGCAGGTTCCAGCCACTTTTTCCTGCCCATCTGTTCTGCCCCATAGCTGTATTAATCTGGAAAATCAGTTTGCAAAGAGATCTTGTAGCACCTTTCAGACTAACTAATGAGAGAAGTTAGTAGCACAAGCTTTTATAGGTTTGATCATACTTCTTCAGATACATGGGGTAGAATGGAAAATCCAGGGAAGGCTCGTTTTCAGTTAGTGTCAAAGGGGTTACAAAATCCATTTGCAAACTGATATAGTTTTACCTTTTAAAAAAATGGAATCAATTCAGTATGTAACTACCTGACTATGGAAGGCAAACCTGTGAATTACCAGGTAAGTAGCTTCATGTTAGGTATGATTGTGAACCTTTGGGTAGGGCAGTTCTGTGTCAGATCTAATCCATGTCTTCTGACCACACTGCACAAAAAGCAACATGCCAAGATTAAATCATATACTACTTCAAGCCTGTGAAGTAATGTGCTACCCAATCAATCTAGACACCTGAATCTCATTTTCAGGATGCCAAAGGTTTTTTCAGTGATGGATCTGCTGGCTAGATGCACTGCATTATAATTTTCTTCTGAGGGAACAGAGGGATTAGCAATGAACCATGTCCTTAAGGAATATCTACTGAAACATAAAAGTATATTATTCGTATGAAGCCCTGTCTCTAATAGTAATTGAGATAATGATGATAATGAAGACAAATAATGTAATTATGCCCTATATTTAGCCAGAAGTCTCACTCACTGAAACAATCTGTTCTGAGACTTGAGTGCTAGGTTTTATCTCTTGAGAATTTTACAGTCAATATAGGAATTTCCTGTGACAACCTTCCTTCCTTGTTTGTTTGTTTGTTTTAAAAGTTTGCATTTTTCATACTTAAGCCTATCTTTTCCCCTTTTAATGCCTTCTCTGGTTGCTGGAGAGCTATATGATAGTTTGACACTACTTAAACTCTTTATACAGCTGTCATCCCTGTACCCTCTGGAGTGCTGATGATGTATCTATTCCATCATTCCTGCCAGATATTTCAGAATCTCTAAAGAGCTACTGGCCACTCTGATCCAGATTTTGCACTAGACTGAAAAGCCAGAGGGCACTCTATTCTGAATTAGTGCATGCCTGTACATTCTATAATATATGTGTATAGACAGAAGATAGAAGACAGACAGACAGACAGACATGCTCAACTTTTCTTTGGGAAAATCTCAGGGCAATTTACAGTGCCAGAATTTAAATTGCTTAGTGATTGTTTGAGTATCCGTACCATTTCCTAAGAGAGAAAACTAAGAGCCTAAGCAGACGACTAAAACAGTCGTCTTGGAGGCCCGGAAGAGGAGGAGCCACCGCACGCGCGGCGGCCCTTCCTCTTCCTGAGGTTGCCCTGAGCGCTTCCGGGCCACCGCACGCCGGACACGTTCAGGGCGACCTCCCTCCACAGCGTCCGGACGTGCTGTGGAGGATAAGTCGCAAAAAGGGCGCCCGCCGCTTTTAGGGCGCTCTTTTTGCGACTTATGAAAGGAGTGCCTTTTTGGCGCTCCTTTCAGGGTCGCCGGGGAGGCGCCGCGGTGAGGCTGCCATAGCCCCGCGGCGCTCCGGACCAGGGCGCTCCAAACGCCCTGGTCTGCATCCCCCCTAAACTCCCCTTTCCCATATATTAGATTAATTCACATTGTTTAAAAAAAATGAGGAAATGGTCTCAGGCCATGCTTTTATGTATATGGATCTACATGTTTTAAACTCTGACAGGTAGTTAAGATTTGTCTGAGATGTAAGCGCTAGAGCTGTGCTGAAAATCATTTCCTTCTTTTGCAGAATTTTCCACTTTTGGTGAAGGAGGTTCTTCCCTCCCCTCTTTTGCTGAAAGGGGAAGATTACTGATGAAATTTCTTATTGACAGTAGCATAATTTGTGTTTGCCCTATTAACCAAATAAAGTAGCTGAAGTGTCTTTTATTTTTCCTCATTTAAAATGCCCGGTGCCTCCTTCCCTTACTTATACGACTCAATACGTCCCTAACCAGCTTCAAAGCCGAGTTAAAGACCACATTGTTTAGGGAAGCGTTCCCAGGGAGTCTGTGACCGTGACCAGGTTGTTCCTGATGCGTGTCTTAATATTGGATATTTGATGTTTTAACTTCTCTTTTATGATGTTTTAATTTGTTTGTTTTAACTTTCAGATTGTATGCCACAGGCAGGCTTTTTATATATTCTGGTTTTTATTTGATTTTGTACAGCGCCGTGTACATCTACGGCACTTAATAAATAAAGCTAATAATAATAGTAATAATTATAGCCTACTCACAACAGTGAGGGACTCTTCAAATGTAGGCTTTCAGCTTAACAGTACTTTCTGGTATGTCCATGTAGCACATGAGAACTTCAAGAAGTTTTTTCCTGGGTCAGGCCAACCAACTGTGCAAAGAGGCCTATACTGTACCAAACATGCATTGGTCATCTTAAAAGTAAGAAAGCAACTAAAGTCAGCCTTAGGAAAAGTGGGCACCTCATAAGGAAAACACAGCTCCTACCCCCAGTTAAAAACACTATTCTGCTGGTCTCTTTTTCAGCAGTTTTTGTTTGTTTGTTTGTTTCACACCTTCTCCATACCAATATACTCGGGGGTGGAATCTATCTCATACCCACTGTTCAATGCAATATTGATACAAGCCTGTAACAAGAGATCTAAATAATGTATTTACTACCTTGCCTTTCCAGACCACTGACATCTTACAAATTTAAAATGAGACAGCACCTTCTTGGTGGCTGCTCCCAGTCTGTGTGGAACACTCTTGCTCAGTAGGCTAAGCTGGCCACCTCCTTGTGCTGGCATTCATATGTACACTGGCTTTTGCCAATGAACGGGTTGTTCTAGAAGGGTCTTTTGGTGAGATGTCTTCTTGTTGTTGTGTGCCTTTAAATATTCATGTGTCATTTCCATTTCTCATAATTAAGTTTTAAATGCTTTTAAACTGTTTTAAATTAGGGGGTTAATAATTATTGTGTTTTAGGTCACTTTATTTTTCATCTATGCTGTGAATCACCTTGGATCCCAAAAGGTGGTATATGAACAAATAAAGAAACAAAAATAAATGTAATATTTAATGTTCATCCAGTTAGGGATGTGAAGCCAAAACCCCAACTATTATCATATTGTAGGTCTCAGTAGTGTTACAAAACATATGAATTTGGTCTAACCTGCTGAGGAACCTGATAGCATCACAAGCCACAATCTGTAAAAAGACATTCCAGCTCATCCATTACTAAATCAGTTCAGAAATGAGACAGCAAAGACAGCACAAAATAATCTCAAACACCTAACTAGCGACAGACTACAACAAAGTATAGTTGGCAGGCATACAGAAGAATACATGATGTCAACAAATCCTGTCATCCAAGGTAAACAGTCAGGACTGGCATCAAACCAAGGGAACTGTCTTTAGCTTTTTTGTGAGACAACCAATTCAATTTCCAAACCGATTAATTTTTTTTTTAAATCATAATACTGAAAAGACAAGCAAGCAATGGTCACAGAGATAAGAACCAAATCAATCAAGGGAGATATTGCTTAAGCTGGAAGGTAGAATTCAGCTGACACACTACGAGACTAGTCCAGTATGTATCTTTAAAAAAGAAAAAAAAAGAAATTGTTAATGTACAAAATCTTTCTAGTCTCAAAATGGTTCCCTGGGTTAAAAGCTATGAGAACAAGCATCACTTTCTCCTTTAAACAATAAAATGTGAAATCAATATGTTAAATTGTGTCTCACATTATGGTATAGATATCAGTGCAAGTGCATGTCTGAGGAAGGATTTCAACGGTTAGCAAAATAGTGAATACAAGATAAGTTTTAAGTTTAAATTTCTTAGATTTTACATACTCTTTGTACACCCTGTATTATGGAACATAATAGCTTTGCATTATTTATCAGCCAGGTTATCTCTGCAATTATTCAGAAATCATGTTTAAATAACTTTACCCTTGATGGGCAGAGCAAGGTTCCAATGAAGAACTGAAATACAGAAGATTATTATTGATTTTTTGTAAGCTTCACTAACAGCAGTCGGCTTACTTTTATTTCGGTGCATTTGCAACTATTTCATTTGGTTTATATGTCACATTAACTGTGATGTGGTTACCGTGGTCAAAATTCAATGGAACAGTTAAGAACTTGTCTGATTGCAGTTATATTATAACTGTATCTGCGTTACATCTGTTGAATAAAATACATTTCATGGTTCAAGTTTATTTTTCATTATTTATTTATTTATGCATGCTTTGATAGCTATGACTGCCTAGGCCTTGTATACCTTGTATTCCTCCAGTTGAAAAAAGGAGCAAAGAGATGAAATCTTGTTTTTTTTCCTGCATTTATTCCATTTATATTCTCAACTGTTTTTCAGAAATGAAACTCAGACCATGTGGTGACTGAGAACCAAAACTGTTGCAAGATGTAATTAGCACCTAACAAAAGGCCACACCCTTTCACATCCAGCAGCCTCCATTTGTAAGATGTGAATTATGCTCATGCTATGAGATGCCTCCCTGTGTGGCAAAGAGATTAAACTGCTCATGTTCTGGTTCATTTCACAAGTTATTTCATTCACTAGGATCGTGGCCATTGTCCAAGGGAAACTGAGACATTCACCCAGACTTTTGCAGAATCCAAGAACAATCCCCACACCTCGGCCCCGCGGCGCAGCTTTGCTGCCCCTGGAAGGAGACCTAAATTGGCACTCCTTTCACAAGTCACTGAAGGTGCACCGCAAAAGGCTGCCGGCGCACCTTCGGTGACTTTTCCGCTGCAGCGTGTATGGACGCTGCAGCAGGAGGTCCTCCTCAGAGCGCCGGCCGTGTGGAGGGCCGGCTGCTCTGAGGACGACCTGGGGAAGGGGTTGGGGCGCCCACCGTGCGGCTGCCCCTCCCCTTCCCTGCCCCCAAAATGGCTCTTTAAGCCGTCTGCTTCCCCCCCTTAAACTGCATAGCTGTTTGGCTATGCCTAGTTGCAAGCAATCTGGCCATCTCTAACTGGGAGGAGGGATGTGAAGAAACTTCTTAACATTATTCATCTTCAGTTAGGCAAGCTGTTGAAAGTTTAATCCTCATGACATTTCTCACCTCAAGTGTGAGAATGAAACAATGAATGTAATAAGTAATAATATAATAATAATAAGTTTTATTTATAGCCCGCCCCTCTGCTAGGCAATCGGGGCGGGTTACAGCATTTTAAAACAGCACAGTTAAAAACATTCTCTCCAAACATAATCCCTCCACCCACCCCTTAAAACAAGATTAAACCAAAAAATAATTAAAACAACACAAGAATAAATTAAAAACTCAATCCGGAGTCAGTGGTCAATGAGCAAGTTGTCCCTCTCCATGGACAGATATTATTCTGGGAAGGCCTGCCGGAAGAGATCCGTCTTTACTGCCTTCTTAAAGGCAGCAAGGATGGTTATCAGACGGATCTCATCCGGCAGGCCATTCCACAGTCTGGGAGCGGTAGCGGAGAAGGCCCTCTGGGAGGTCCGGGACAGCCTAGTTTTTATTGGCTGTAACAGATTCCTCCCAGAGGACCGCAGGGCGCGGGGGGGATCATACGGGGAGAGGCGGTCTCTAAGATAAGATGGACCCAAGCCATGTAGGGCTTTAAAGGTCAAAACCAACACCTTGTACTGTGCCCGGAAACTAATCGGCAGCCAGTGGAGGGATTTAAGCACCGGTGTTATGTGCTCCCTCCTTGATGTTCCCGTAATTACCCTGGCTGCCATATTCTGTACTAATTGAAGTTTCCGGGTTAGGCACAAGGGTAGCCCCATGTAGAGTGCATTGCAGAAATCCAGACGTGAGGTTACCAGGGCGTGTACCACAGTTTCCAGATCCCTCATATCCAGATAAGGGCGCAGTTGGCGTATCAGCCGAAGCTGATAACAGGCACTCCTGACCACCGCATTCACCTGACTAGTCATGTGAAGCGATGAGTCAAGGAGCACCCCCAAACTGCGAACACAGTCCTTTACGGGGAGTGTGACCCCGCCCAGGACTGGAGACTGTATTCCCAGACCTGGTTTCGGGCCTGTGATTGCGAGTACCTCCGTTTTGTCTGGATTCAACTTCAATCTGTTTTTCCTCATCCAACCCATTACCGCTCTTAGACAGTCATTAAGAGGTGAGACGCCATCTGAAGTCTGAGACGATGATCTGGACATGGAGAGATATATCTGGGTGTCGTCAGCGTACTGAAGACACCGCGCTCCATGCCTCCGAATGATCTCCCCCAGCGGTTTCATATAAATATTAAACAGCATCGGGGACAGGATGGCGCCCTGAGGGACGCCACAATTAAGCTCAATTTTGGATGAGCAACTGTCCCCGAGCCTCACCCTCTGAGATCTGCCCGAGAGGAAGGAACGGAACCACTGTAGAGCAGTGCCTCCAATTCCTAACTCTCTCAGGCGATCTAAGAGGATGGCATGATCTATAGTGTCAAAGGCTGCAGAGAGATCCAAGAGCACTAGCAGGGTCACACTACCCCTGTCAATACTCAGGCGGAGGTCATCGGTCAGAGCAACCATGGCAGTCTCAACCCCAAATCCTGTCCTGAAGCCGGTTTGAAATGGGTCAAGATAATCGGTTTCATCCAAGACTGCCTGGAGCTGGGAAGCAACTGCCCTCTCGATCACCTTACTCAAAAAAGGGAGTAAGGAGACTGGTCTATAGTTGTTTCTGTCCAGGGGGTCCAGGGAAGGCTTCTTCAGGAGTGGCTTAACCGCCGCCTCCTTTAGACAAGATGGTACTTTGCCTTCTCTGAATGATGCATTGATTGTGTCCCGAAGGAACCCCTTCAACGCATCTCCCCCCTGGACGACCAGCCAAGATGGACATGGATCGAGGGGGCAGGTCGTCTTCCTCACCATTCCAAGCAACTTGTCCACGTCATCGGTACTCACAGATTGTAATTGATCCAGTGAAATGTCATCAGCGGAGTTCCTGGATGCCTCATCTACGGATTCTGCCAAAACAATGGTGTCTAAGTCGGCTCTTATCCGAGAGATTTTATCTGCAAAGTAGATATTAAAGGCCTCACAGCAGGCTGTCGTCGGGTTCAGTAGGGGATTCGGCGCAGGAGGAACCCTTGTCAGCTCCCCCACCACCCTAAACAGCTCTGCCGGGCGAGACTCTGCAGACGCAATGCGTGCAGAACTGAAAGATTTCCGCGCTGCACGCAAAGCCTCCCTATAGGAATCAAGATGTTTCCTAAGGCGAGTTCTGTCGGATGAGAGACGGCTCTTCCGCCATTCGCACTCTAGTCGTTGTCCAGCTCGCTTCATCCTCCTAAGCTCCTCGGTATACCAGGGCTTACGATTAGGAGCGGGCTGGAAAGGACGCTTGGGAGCGATCGTGTCGATAGCCTTGGTGAGATCGATGTTCCAGGTGTCCACCAAGGCCTCGACAGAATCACCGGCGTTACCAACCATTAAACCCTCTAAGGCTTTCTGGAAACCAATTGGTTCCATTAGCCTTCGAGGGCGGACCATTCTAATTGGTCCACCACCCCCGGGAGGGTGGGTAATAGCCTTTAGTTCTGCCTTGATCAGAAAATGATCCGTCCATGACAGTGCGGAGATAGTAGTAACCTCCGCCCACGGATATTCCTGCTCCGTACTAAAGACCGCATCGAGGGTATGACCAGCACAATGCGTGGGCCCGTTGACCAACTGGGATAGGCCCATGTTAGTCATGGTATCCATGAACTCCCGAGCCGTGCCAGTTAAATCTTGCAAACTGGTTTCAAGAGGGATGTTGAAATCACCCAGAACCAAGAGTCTGGGCGACTCCAACAGCAGCTCGGAAACCAGGGCAGTCAGCTCGGTCAGGGAGTCTGTTAAGCAACGGGGTGGCCGGTATACCAACAGAATCCCCAAACTATCCCTGGTCTTCAGGCTAAGGTACATACACTCGATGTGTGTCGTTTTCCGGATAGGCTTTCTGATCACAGTTAAAGTGTTCTTATAGACCAAGGCTATGCCACCCCCCGCCCACTTTCCCTCACCTGCTCAGAAACTGAGTACCCAGCTGGGAGAGCCTGCGCCCAGGTCGCTGAGCTGGCGTCCCCCAGCCAGGTCTCAGTGAAGCATGCCAGGTCGGCTGCCTCATCCACCAAGAGGTCGTGGATGATGTGCGTTTTGTTTTTAACCGACCTGGCATTGCAGAGGAGCAGATTGAGGGTCAGTGGAATGGTTGGTACATTCTCCAAGTTATCCCGAGAAACAGAGCCAACTGAAGGAGGGATAGATATCAAGCATCGATCCCTCCTTCTTTTGTAACATTTGTTGGATCTGCAACCGCCATACCTCCCCCTCCCCCACACCACCTGAATGCCCGCTCCCAGACTATGGTCAGCTTCCACATGTAGAGAGAGAGATGAGTGTCCAGCTGACTCCAGTCTTTAAATTGGTCAGCCACTGCCCACACGGCAGGGAAGATATGGGGGAGGAATGGACCATCAAGGCCATCCAGCCTGCCATAGGGGAGGGGAGAGACAAAGCACAAAGGCCTTGAGAGCGCAGGTGGTTCCTCCCTCCTCCTCCTCCTCCTCCGCGCTGGCAAGGGCGCTGGGGCCGAGGACGGCTCAGATGGAGTCCTGCGCCTGCTGCCAGTGCTGCTGGGAAGATGAGGGGCTCTGAAGGGCCTTAAGAGGCCAGATGGTTTCTCCCTCCTCCTCCTCCTCCACGCTGGCAAGGGCGCTGGGGCCGAGGGCGGCTCAGATGGAGTCCTGCGCCTGCCGCCGGTGCTATTGGGAAGGTGAGGGGCTCTGAAGGGCCTTGAGAGGCCAGATGGTTCCTCCCTCCTCCTCCTCCTCCACGCTGGCAAGGGCGCTGGGGCCGAGGACGGCTCAGATGGAGTCCTGCGCCTGCCGCCGGTGCTATTGGGAAGGTGAGGGGCTCTGAAGGGCCTTGAGAGGCCAGATGGTTCCTCCCTCCTCCTCCTCCTCCACGCTGGCAAGGGCGCTGGGGCCGAGGACGGCTCAGATGGAGTCCTGCGCCTGCTGCCAGTGCTGCTGGGAAGGCGAGGGGCTCTGAAGGGCCTTAAGAGGCCAGATGGTTTCTCCCTCCTCCTCCTCCTCCACGCTGGCAAGGGCGCTGGGGCCGAGGACGGCTCAGATGGAGTCCTGCGCCTGCTGCCAGTGCTGCTGGGAAGGTGAGGGGCTCTGAAGGGCCTTAAGAGGCCAGATGGTTTCTCCCTCCTCCTCCTCCTCCACGCTGGCAAGGGCGCTGGGGCCGAGGACGGCTCAGATGGAGTCCTGCGCCTGCTGCCAGTGCTGCTGGGAAGGCGAGGGGCTCTGAAGGGCCTTAAGAGGCCAGATGGTTTCTCCCTCCTCCTCCTCCTCCACGCTGGCAAGGGCGCTGGGGCCGAGGACGGCTCAGATGGAGTCCTGCGCCTGCTGCCAGTGCTGCTGGGAAGGCGAGGGGCTCTGAAGGGCCTTAAGAGGCCAGATGGTTTCTCCCTCCTCCTCCTCCTCCACGCTGGCAAGGGCGCTGGGGCCGAGGACGGCTCAGATGGAGTCCTGCGCCTGCTGCCAGTGCTGCTGGGAAGGCGAGGGGCTCTGAAGGGCCTTAAGAGGCCAGATGGTTTCTCCCTCCTCCTCCTCCTCCACGCTGGCAAGGGCGCTGGGGCCGAGGACGGCTCAGATGGAGTCCTGCGCCTGCTGCCAGTGCTGCTGGGAAGATGAGGGGCTCTGAAGGGCCTTGAGAGGCCAGATGGTTCCTCCCTCCTCCTCCTCCTCCACGCTGGCAAGGGCGCTGGGGCCGAGGACGGCTCAGATGGAGTCCTGCGCCTGCTGCCAGTGCTGCTGGGAAGATGAGGGGCTCTGAAGGGCCTTAAGAGGCCAGATGGTTTCTCCCTCCTCCTCCTCCTCCGCGCTGGCAAGGGCGCTGGGGCCGAGGACGGCTCAGATGGAGTCCTGCGCCTGCTGCCAGTGCTGCTGAATGTGATCTTGTTGTTGTTGTTTCCATGATTTATGTAAAATATCTATGGACAAAACTAATGGATCTTGTTAGTAAAGCATGATAGCAAAAGTTTAATTTACACTATTGCAACTCACTTTTTTGGCAATTGCAGAGGTCAGCATTCTTTAACAATGACTAAAATGCTCTTTAAAAAAATGACTTTTTAAACAATGTAACCCTTCCAAAATGTCAATGGGGGGTTGCAGACTGCAAGAAATAGTGCAAATTGAGTCCACTTTCAGGATTAGGGTTAGGGAATCATGGGAACTGTATTTTATTGTGGCACCAGAGCTCTCTGACAGAGAAGGCTCAATGTCTCAGAAAAAAATTCCCATGATTCCCTAGCACTAACCCTAACCCTAAAAGTGGATTCAATTTGCACTATTTCTGGCAGTCTGCAACCCCCCAGTGTTGGTGTTGTTCAATAGGAGGAGGATCAGGAGAGAAATGTTCAGCTATTTTTCTGTAGGACATCCTGCAGATATTTCTTGCAGCACATACATGCAACTGAACATATCTCCACTCACACACACACACACACACACACACACCAACAACATAAAAATGTCCATTTTGCATTTTGCATGAGTAACAGACTGTATCATTCTGAAATTGAAGACATTCCCTACAGGGTATTGTATGGGAGAGTGCCAAATTACAAATATTTGAGAGTCTTTGGACAATTTGCTCATGTTTTCATACCAGCTTGTTTCAGGAAAAAGGGAGAACCCAAAAGTAAAAGACTTAGGTTTTGGGGGTATTCAGGAAATAGCTATAAGTTTCATTTAGGTGGAAGAGAAGTGCAGTATTCCAGGTCTGCAAATTTCGAGAGACATGCCGGTTGGGACAAATTGCATGCCAATAAGGAAGTTTTCTTGAGGTTAGGAAGTTCAAATGAGCCAGAAACACAAACTGAACCAACTTCAGGAAACGGAGGGGTTTCAGTTAAGCCAGAAGCATCCACTAGCAGCAGTGATAGTTCTTCTGATAATGAGACACAATCTAGACCTATTACTACTAGAATGACTGAAGACAAGAGATTTAGTCATAGAACTATAACTCCCAGTACAGAAAGTGAGGATGAAAGAGGCAGATCAGCAGAGTTTATTCCCAGACGTAGTCACAGAGTTAGGAAGCCACCAGATAGGTTTGTTGTGACAAATGCAAGAGCTTGTTTAGCAGTGGAAGAGCCTGAAAGTTTTGAAGAGTTGGAAAGTTTGTCTAGAGAAGAACAGGAAAGATGGATTGATGCAATGGATGATGAGTTTGGTTGTCTGGTAAATAAAGATGTTTTTGAAGTTGTTGACAGACCCAAGGACAAGAAAGTAATTGGTTGTAAGTGGGTGTACAAAAAGAAAGAAATGCCAGATGGAAGTATTAAGTATAAAGCTAGGTTAGTAGCTAAGGGTTTTGCACAACAGCAGTATGAGAACTATGATAAGACATATTCTCCAACTGCAAAGCCAGAAAGTCTGAGAATGGTTCTGGCTGTAGCAGCAAAAAGAAGTTTAGTTGTAGAGCATTTTGACTTTGAAACAGCCTACTTGAATGCTAGTTTAGATGAAGAGATATTTATGGAGCAGCCACAAAGTTTTGAAGAAAATAGTAGTCAGAAAGTTTATAAATTGAAAAAAGCATTGTATGGATTAAAACAAAGTGCCAGAGCATGGAATTTGTGCATTAATGACGAGTTAGTTAAGCTAGGATACAAAAGGAGCATTGCAGATGCATGTGTCTATACAAAAGGAGACATAGTGTTAGTGATCTATGTAGATGATTTGTGCGTGGCAGCAAAGTCAAGACAGGAGATTGAATCAGTAAAAAAAGAGTTGTCTAAAAAGTTTGTTTTAAAAGATCTAGGTTTATTGAAGTCTTATTTAGGTATTGGTGTTGAGTGGACAGAAGAAGGACATTGTTAAGTCAGAGAAAGAAAATTGAAAATTTGATTGAAAAGTGTGGATTACAAAATGCTAAAATAGTAAGAACTCCAATGACAACTGGTTTTGTATCTGAAAAAACAACTAGAGATTTTGAAGACAAGACTTTATTCAGGAGTATAATAGGATCTTTACAATTCATATCTTGCCACACCAGACCAGACATTTCATATGCTGTAAATGTATTGTCCAGAAGGGTTAATGATCCAAAAATTGAAGACTGGACAGCAGTAAAACACTTATTAAGATATTTGAAAGGAACTTTAGATAAGAAATTGGTAATTAGAAACAGTAATTCAGATTTAGATTGTTATGTGGACAGTTCTTTTGCATCAGAATTAGGAGACAAGAAGTCAGTTACAGGAATGATAATTAAGTACAGTGAAAGTCCAATAGTCTGGAGAAGTAGGAAACAAACAAATGTAGCGATAAGTACGACGGAAGCAGAATTCGCAGCTTTAAATGAGATAGTAAATGAGGTACAGTGGGTTGAGCAGTTATTGAATGATTTAAATGAAAGTTACAAGATACCAGTAGAAATTCTGGAAGATTCACAGTCATGCATAGCAATGGCTGAAACTGAAAGTTTGAAGAACAGAACAAAATATGTTGGAGTAAGATATCAAAATGTGCGAGACATGGTTCAGAAGGGTGAAATAGAACTGAGATATATAGAAACACAACACAACATAGCAGATTTTTTCACAAAAGCATTGACGGCGGAAAAACATGAAAGACTGACACAAATGGTTGGAATGACATTGTAAGACACAATATTTTATTTCGGAGGGGATTGTTAAGGAAAAAGCAACATGGGATATACAGTAATAGAAATAAAAATATTTATGTGAATGTCAAAGTGACTAAGCAGGAGCAATCAGGAAGATACACAGGTGAAAAAGATAATATAATTAAGAAGCCTTGAGAGCCAAGGACAAAGTTATAGAAGGTATATTGAGAACACCTGTGATAGATTGCAAACACCTGAGACTCATTAAGTGGTCAAGGTAAAGTGATGAAACACTTGGGTTGGTCTTAGGTATGGGATGATCTATGTGGACCAATCAAGATGTATGTACACACCC
Organism: Phrynosoma blainvillii; assembly: GCA_026167975.1. Classification (NCBI taxonomy): domain Eukaryota; kingdom Metazoa; phylum Chordata; class Lepidosauria; order Squamata; family Phrynosomatidae; genus Phrynosoma; species Phrynosoma blainvillii. The sequence goes on from JANUYF010000002.1 coordinate 75,658,053, forward strand.
ACTGGGTGGAAACTGACTGGTGGGTGGTGTCTAACAATGGCTATAAATTGCAATGTTTGCTAATGTACATTGTGGAGTAGTTTTGGAGATATTGTGAAGTGTAGAGATTGTGATTTGTAGGGCATATAGTATTTATATATAGTAGAATAAAGTAGATCTTTTATATAAGACTACTGAGTTGTCTGGTGTCTTGAGGGAAGAAACAAGAGCCAGAAGAATCCTGGAGAAGTTTGGAGACATCTCAGGAAGAAGAGTGAGAAGGCTTGGAGAGTTTGTCAGGGTCTTCAGCCTATTCTCTGAAACTCTGCTGCTTGTGAAAGAAGCATCAACCACTGATCAAAGCTGGTCAGCTCTGCTGCATAACAAGGTGGTGAGTTAGAGCCAGAGGTGAAGAGCTACAACTCCCATCATCCCTGACAACAGAGACATGGCTCAGTGCTAGGGAATCATGGGAACCATAGTTTATTGTGGCACCAGAGCTGCTTGACAGAGAAGGCTCAATGTCTCAGAAAAAACTACAATTCCCATGATTCCATAGCATTGGACCAGGGCAGTTAAAGTGGTCTCAAGCTGCATTATTTCTGGCAGTCTGTAAAGGCCCATATATCTCCCAATGCAGAATCAGAGCTCATTTCATTTCCCTTAGCAAACTGAAGTGTACAAATACCCACAGCAAGCACAGAAGAATTCACTGATTGATCAGAAAGATATAAACAAATCATCTCAAGTGTCTAATTTTTAGAAATGCAGCAACTGTCACAGTTAAGGAATATTAACTATGCAATTTGTGCAATATATACAATTGCAGAACTTTTTTGAAAATATAAAACGTAATGATCTATACAGCATTAATGAAAGATTATAGATGTATGTGAATGAATAGGTCAACAATAAAAAAAAGAAATTTACTAATAAAGAAGAAATTTAAACCAAACTAAGAACTCCAAATCTGAGTCATAATTTTGTTCAAATCTTTCAAAGGTTGAAAACTACAACAAAGTGTTACAAAATCAACAGTTAGGTTCTATATGTATCAAGGAAATCTGACCAACATCCCAACGGGTAACAAGGAAGATTGATCATCCCATTATTGTTAACCAAGATTTTTTAAAAAAGGAAACCAAGAATACAGAAAATCATCATCATTTTCCAATCCTTTGGATGCCTTAACAGCATATATTAATTTTTCCATCAGATTCATATTCCATATTTCATTCCACCATGTATCCATACTAAAAATTTAGAACAGGAATCTACAATTTGTAGAATTTATATATATAAAAAAACTATTCTCACAATTACAGGATCTGTCTCAACACAGACAATGTTTAGTGCCTATCAGCTAAGGAGGAAAAAATCCCTGTGGTTTTTCATTTTCACAGAATTATGTCACTAGGATTGTTCAAGGGAAGAGGCTGCTGCTGTTGCAAATGAGAAGGATGAGTGCACCCGACCAAGGCTTCACTGTAGCAATGTTTCCCTCCTGGGGAAGAGTATTCTGCCAAAATAAAAGAGAAGGGCAAGCATACTTTTCCAAGGTTTGCTATGGCAGCAGTTCCCTCCTCAGGAGGAACCCACCACCACAAGGAAGGAGAAGGGCGAGTGCATCCTTTTGGCCAATGCTGCCTCTAGAGCAGCCCTTCCTGCTCAACTGGAGACACCCAGGGTGGGGACATCACTGTTCTCACAGACAAGAACAAAACTGGTGAGGACTTACAAAGTGAAGAAGTTTCACCCTCATCGTACAAGTGCTCCATGAGAATGCACCTGGTTGGATATATCTTCCAAAGCTTCAAAAAGTTCTTTTTTGGACTATAACTCCCAGACTCTCACAGCCACCATGACTATTGATCAGGATGATGGTGGGATTCTTTGAGTTGTAGCCAAAGAAATAATTCTTCCTATCCATTTGATACATATCTTCTCTCCTTATGTCATACCAACTGTGCACAAAAGAGCCATTCAATCCAATCTGCTCACAAGATTACAGTACTAATAAACATTCTCCCATGAGTCAGCTCCCATAGCATACTTGATCTGAATGTGGGTTTGGGTTTAATTTTCTGTAACAATTTAAATTCTCTATGGGCCTCGGCAGACGGCTAATTGAGCCGTCTCCGAGGCAGGGAAGAGAAGGGGCAGCCGCACGCTCGGCGCCCCTTCCTCCTCCCAAGGTTGCCCTCGGAGCAGCCGGCCCTCCGCACGGCCGGCGGTCCCAGGGCAACCTCCCGCCGCAGAGTCCGGAGACGCTGCGGTGGAAAAGTCAGTGAAAGTGCGCCCCACGCTTTTGGGGTGCACTTTCACTGACTTTTGAAAGGAGTGCTGATTTAGCACTCCTTTCAGGGGCACCGACGGTGCGCTGAGGTGCGGATGCCTCAGTCCCATGGCGCACCATCCCGCGGTGTCCTGGAAGCTCTCGTCTGCTTCCCCCCTCAATGTCTCAAAAAGCTTTTTCAGAGTTAAATTGCCATATTGAGAGGCTGTCTAAATAGATAGTTAATAAGGGTTTAATCATTTGTGTGAAGTTCATACACAAACATGCAGATTGTTAAGAATGCTAAAAGCTTGGGCAATAAATGGATATTAATATGTAGTCAGAATCAACTTGATTAAAACTCATATGATGTAGAGGAAAGGCAGAAATTGCTCATATATTTGAACGATTACAACATTGTTCATGAAAAAAGCAACCTAATTGTCAAGAGTGGTTGACAAATGAATTGGCAAGGAAATAAACTGGATCTTTGAGCCAGTTTTCCTCCCAACTGAGGAAAAGAATGAATGTATTTATTCAATCTCTTTGTGGAAAGCCAAGCAAACAAGATGTAAGATAGTAATCTGATACTTGAAGATTCAGAGCTGGTCCATCAAACAGAGGAAGTAATATATTATTGTCCTAAATAAATGTTCAATATTCCTCTGGTCAGACATGCCAATATCCTGAATAATTTCCCCACAGTTAGTGGAGTTCAAGGCTTACATATTGATGTTTGTAAGGGCCTTGAGGAGCAAGCAGTTCCTCATATAAAGGGGCAGATGTTTGTGAATTGCCTCTTTCTTACATCAAAGGTTAAGATAGGTTGACTTTGGCCTTGATTCACAACTATCCTGTACTGTATAGTACAGCAGGGCACTAAACAAATGTGCTCTAATGGTGTTTTACTCCTAGGAAACTGCAGCTCACTGGACCTGTTCATGTGCTCTTTCCATTGTTACCACCAAAATTTAGAGAGATCACATTTTGGACTACAACTCCCAGAAACCTGTGGCCATGCTGATAAAATCATTGGAATTATAGACCAAAAAGAATTTTTTTCCAACATTGTTGTCCCTGTAGTTGGGGGGGGGGGATTAATTAACATCAAGCAAAGAGTTACTAGCCTGATTCAATTGCTAGGAGGCTGTTTTTGTTAGCATATTGTTTTCATAAAGCAGCAGCAGCATGGAAAAACTATGAAGTAGACTCATAGAAGTCACCAGTAAATGATTCCAGTGTACTTGTAAACTTGCACACTGTCAAAATAGGTGAATACAGTAGAACATAAAGTTATATCATAAAATGTGGAGAGGGGTGGTGATACAAGCTCCAGCTCCCATTATATCTCAGATTGCTTTCTGTACTTTTGTCAACCAATGTCCAATGTGTCTGGTAAAGGCCTTATAAGTATAGACTTAACAATACAATAGTGTGATAAAGCACTACAGAAAGTAGTATTACAGGTTGTCTCGCTTTTATCCAGAATTCCAAAATCTGGATAAACTCCAAAATTATTCACATGGGAGGCTGAGATAGTGACACCTTTGCATTCTGATGGTTCAGTGTACACAAACTTTGTTTTATGCACAACTTCATTAAAAACATTATGTATAAAATTACCATTAGGCTATGTGTATAAGGTGTATATGGGACATAAAGAAATTTATGTTTGGACTTGGGTCCCATCTCCAAGATATCTAATTATGTATATGTGAATATTCCAGAATCCAAAAAATTTCAAATTCCAAAACACTTCTGGTCCCAAACATTTCAGATAAGAGAAACTCAACCTGTAGTAACAACAACAGTTAGAATAAATTCCATCTGTCCTTAGTTCAGAGAGCTATTTATCTCTACAGCTGCTCATGCTACATTTGATTCACAATTCTTTTCAGCAGACTTCATAAATATTAATAAAATATATTCATAATACCACTGTAATCCAAACCAAGATTATGTACAGTATACTTTCCCCAGCTCAAACTACATCTTTTCTGTATATCCCCAGGCATAAGCCCCCATCTTTCATTTCAACACATCATCAGCTTTAACATTGTCAAAGGTTAGAACATGAATTAGTGTTTTTGCTAAGAGAATAACTTTTTTCTTCTGTGGTAGAGTTAAATTGGATTTAACCATCAACCTTTCATATATAATGCATCCCATATCCCTTCCCCCACTACACACACTCTAAATTTAATTAAAATAACTGAAATGAAACTAGAGATAATTTGTTTTTGAAATAGACTGTCACATGCTCCATTTACATAAAACCCATTAGTTTGCATTAAATACAAATTAGCTGGTGATATGAATTAAATCACTTATAAATAGTTCAGAATAGCCTCAATTCCACACATTTTAATTAATATAACAGTTAACCAGATTTATTTGTAAGGTAATCAAGGGTTCTTGCTCATTCATTCTTTAACACAATAGGCCAGAGGAGGAAGAGGCTGTCCTGTAATGTCTGGCATTTTTAACAGTCACAACAGAACACCAGACTATTGATGGATTCTATCATTCGGGGGGAAGCAGATGGCTAAAAGGGCCGTTATGGGGGCAAGGAAGGGGAGGGGCAGCCGCATGGTGGGTGCCCCAACTCCTTCCCGAAGGCATTGTCGGAGCGCCGGCCCCTCCGCATGGCTGGCTTGCCGACGATGCCTTCCTGCTGCAGCGTTTGCACACGCTGCGGCGGAAGAGTCGCCAAAGGTGCGCCACCAGCCTTTTGTGGTGCACCTTCAGCAACTTGTGGAAGGAGCGCTATTTTAGTGCTCCTTCCAGGGGCGGCGAAGCTGTGCCGTGGGGCCAAGGTGTGCGGATACCTCGGCCCCGCAGTGCAGCTTCCCGGGGCAGCCCATGGCCGCCCGTCTGCTTCCCCCCTGACTAAGGAAACATGGAGCCAAAACAGTCAAAGCTAGTCTTGAAAAGTCCTAATGGGGTTGCTACTTTTCATCCTGGTAAATTATGGACAGTCCAAGCATTCAGTAGAACAAAACACAATATGAGGACTGTAACAACTACAGTATAATCATAGCAAGTGACCACAATTTGTTTTCTCTATTACATGCAGTCTATCACCAAGTAACAAACACCTAATGGTCAATATATACTCTTTATTTTCTTACACAACCATTTCAGTTTTCAGAATGACTACTGTATAACAAATGATATAATCATATTTAATCTCATACATCATAGTCTTGCAAAGTAACTTGCTCTTATGAGTATTTGCATTTTTAAATTGCCCCTTGCTGCCTTCAGAAGTTTTATGTACTCCAATGGACATTGTTTGTTAGGAAGATCTTCTAAGATATAATGAATCCATTAAAAAATTGCTCTTCATTTCAGTAGGATTTGGCTGCACTTTTGTATAAAACTTATCTGGAGGAATCAACAAGATGATTCTATGTCAGTCTGTATAGTAAAGCTGCCCCACGCCTCGGCCCCGATCCTCTCTTTCGCCGCCTGGGAAAGGAGCCCTAAAATAGCACTCCTTCCACAAGCCGCAAAAGGGGCACTCGAAGAGCCGCCATGCAGCTCTTCTGTGCCTCTTCTGGCTCAGCGTGTTTGGATGCTGAGCCGGAAGGATGTCATCAGAGCGGGCACTCTGATGACATCCTTGGGAAGGGGTTAAGGTGCCCAGCGTGAGGCTGCCCCTCCCCTTCCTTGCCTCCAAGATGGTGCAAAGCGCCATCTGCAAAGGGGGGAAGTCTTGTGGCACCATATTTGGCCAAAGTTTTTGTTGTTTTTCTTACCTGAAAGTAAGTGCCACTGAATTCAGAGAAGGTTATTTCTGAGTAAAAACTCACATTATTATATTGTTAATATAGCAAGATAGTAAACACCTATGTACTCTCTCCCATTAATTTTTCATTTGCAAAGATCAAAGAAGTCAGAAATTATGCTCCTCATAATAGCCTTCATAATGTGGGGACACAGCCTTCATCTCTTACCACTGTGTGCATGTGCAACAAGTGACAGAAAGCAATGCACGATTTGGGCACACAGTATACACATACAAGATTCATGAAAAACAAAAGTCACTACTCTGATCCATAAAAGATAATCCCAGTTCCAGAGTTGGTCCTTTGTGTGAACCAAATGCTACCAAAAATGGTGGAGGATTTTTAATACTGCAGAACTCTTCATGGTACCAAAATGAGGGAATTTAAAAAATTGAAAAATTAGGCCAGATGTTGTAGGGGCTGCAGTTTAGGGAGAAAAAAGACAAGTAAATGTTGCTGGGAGTTCTGGTATTCATGGCTGTAGTTCTTGGTAGTGGTGGTGTGGGGGTTGGGGTTGTAATAGCCAAACATTGCTTTTATTATCCTGGCAATCTGGAGGCAATAGCTGCATCTCCTTTGAGGGGAAAAAAAATCAGACATATAGGATCAAAACTGTCCTCAGGGATATGTGTGCATCTGCTGTTCATGCCAGATTTTGGGGCACTTCCTCAAGGTTGCAAGTTACAAGAAGCAGCAATATAATACCATTCATTCATGTTGCTGGTGTTGCTACCCACTGCTGATTACTCTGCCTGAGGACATTTTGAAGAGCTTCTGCTACAGGATGCTCTCCAAACTTGTCTTATTTTTTAAAAAGCCTAGTTCTGAGTGGTCATTGGCACCAAGGTCTTATGGAAGAGGTGAGCTGAAAATTTGCCTGTGCCTTCTTACTAGAGTCTCCATGCTATTTCTGCCTCTGCCTTTGGCAGTATATAATAATAATTATAATAATACTTTTTATTTATATCCCGCCCCTCTGCAGAGCAATCGGGGTGGCTTACAATATTACAATTTCCATTAAACAAAATATAACATCCCGAATCCCACCCATCCTTTAAGAAATAAGAGTTCTTCTTATTTTAGACTGGGTGGTGCTCGGCCTAGTGTCTCTCCCTCAGATGACATCAGATGGTAATGGAGGGAGGGCTCTTCTTCTCATTTTAGGCCCGATGGTGTTCGGCCTAGTGTCTCTCCCTCAGATGACATCAGATGGTAATGGAGGGAGGGCTCTTCTTCTTATTTTAGGCCCAATGGTGCTCGGCCTAGTGTCTCTCCCTCAGATGACATCGGATGGTAATGGAGGGAGGGCTCTTCTTATTATTCTAGGCCCGATGGTGTTCGGCCTAGTGTCTCTCCCTCAGATGACATCAGATGGTAATGGAGGGAGGGCTCTTCTTTTCATTTTAGGCCCGATGGTGTTCGGCCTAGTGTCTCTCCCTCAGATGACATCAGATGGTAATGGAGGGAGGGCTCTTTTTATTATTTTAGGCCCGATGGTGCTCGGCCTAGTGTCTCTCCCTCAGATGACATCAGATGGTAATGGAGGGAGGGCTCTTCTTCTCATTTTAGGCCCGATGGTGTTCGGCCTAGTGTCTCTCCCTCAGATGACATCAGATGGTAATGGAGAGAGGGCTCTTCTTCTTATTTTAGGCCCGATGGTGCTTGGCCTAGTGTCTCTCCCTCAGATGACATCAGATGGTAATGGAGGGAGGGCTCTTCTTCTCATTTTAGGCCCGATGGTGTTCGGCCTAGTGTCTCTCCCTCAGATGACATCGGATGGTAATGGAGGGAGGGCTCTTCTTATTATTTTAGGCCCGATGGTGTTCGGCCTAGTGTCTCTCCCTCAGATGACATCAGATGGTAATGGAGGGAGGGCTCTTCTTCTCATTTTAGGCCTGATGGTGTTCGGCCTAGTGCAGAGGTAGGCAACCTTTTTGAGCCGGGGGCCGGGTTGCTGTCCCTCAGACAATTGGGGGGGCCGAAGCACCAAAAATAAATAAATAAATAAATAAATATAAAAATTTAAAAAATATGCATGCACACTCTCTCAGCCCCAGAAAAGCCATGGCAAAACCCCTGTGGAGATTTTGCCAAGAAAACTCCAAGAACAAGTAATAACAACAATAATCAATATCATCATGGCGGGAGGTGGCAGCGCCGGGGGGTGGTGGCGGCGGCAAGACCAGCCTGGGGCCGATCAAAAGGCCTCGGGGGGCCACATCCGGCCCCCGGGCCTTAGGTTGCCTACCCCTGGCCTAGTGTCTCTCCCTGAGATGACATCGGATGGTAATGGAGGGAGGGCTCTTTTTATTATTTTAGGCCCGATGGTGCTCGGCCTAGTGTCTCTCCCTCAGATGACATCAGATGGTAATGGAGGGAGGGCTCTTCTTCTCATTTTAGGCCCGATGGTGTTCGGCCTAGTGTCTCTCCCTCAGATGACATCAGATGGTAATGGAGGGAGGGCTCTTCTTCTCATTTTAGGCCCGATGGTGTTCAGCCTAGTGTCTCTCCCTCAGATGACATCAGATGGTAATGGAGGGAGGGCTCTTGGATGATGCTGGTGACAACTCTATGTTACAGTCACCACCTTTCCCTCTTCCCAAGGCAGGAAGAGTGCAAAGGTGCTGCTACCTCTGGAATAGAAAGGTCATCATGTTTGCTAACAATATGGGAAAGCCCTGCAAAATGGTGGTCTTGTACAATATTTGTGGAAGTGGCAATGTTTCACTTTCTGTCTTAGCCTGAATTACTCCTTGGACTTAGTCCACAGTCTATGCACACAATTTGTAAGCAGTGGCTATTATTACTATGATAATATTGTTACTAAATGATTACATATCTTACTGTTGATGGCATGTCAGATTCCACTTTCAACAATCTTCAGAGTCCAGCTTCATATAATTCAGCTCCAGCTACACCTCCCCATTAAGTTTTCTCCTCGGTACCTTACTCATTTTCTCTCTCTTTCCACACTTTTTTGTTAAGAAGGCAGTGCCACCTGAAATCAATTGCAAAGTCATCCATCACTACTTTTTCTTGATAACAAAAGTCTGCTAAAGTATTCCCATTAATCATTACTGAAGCAAAGATTCCTTTCTGTTTCTGATCTGTTTAGACACTTTTGTGTCCCTAGCACTTGAGAGATCAAAATCCAGGTTCCCCTTGGAAGGGGGCTGGGTAATTGTGGCCCTTCACATATTAAACTAAAATTTCCATCAATCCTAGTGAATTAGGGACTTTGCTAATTTTGTTTTCAAAGGAAGCAATGGATAATTTGATATCTTTTCTTCCTGCAGCAAAAAAAATCTTCAAAAACTGCAGATTTCAAAAACTAGTCACCATTTGGGGCTTATTCTCTGTAAAATTCATATGGACCTTTTCCTCAGAAACAGCATTTTCTGCATAGGAAATATTATTTTTCTTCTCATAAAATATTGTTTCTGCCCAGAAATATGCTGCTGTTTCCTGTGTAGAAAATGCAGTAGTTGTGGGTTTAATCTGCACAAAAATTTCATGGTTTTCTTTTCTTTCTTTCTTTCTTTCTTTCTTTCTTTCTTTCTTTCTTTTTGGTTTGTTTTTTTGCATTGAAAACAGCACTTTCTGTGCAGGAAACAGCCTTTCTTATATTTCATGTTTGGAAAATTCACAATAAGTGTTAATTTTGTGCAGAATTCATCCAGAACTTCAAATATTTTTACTCATTCAGAACTCTCCTCATTAGGTTTTCTTAACACTCAAGAAACATATTTTCTTACAATTTTTTAAAAATATTTTCAAATATTTTTCCATACCTATTGAACATAGCCAGTCATAATAACCAAAGTTGAGAGAGGGTGATTTTACTGTCCAGTATCTGAAGAGATACATATCCAGCCCAATCCTGGCTTAACTTATGTGTGTAAGCATCTGGCAAAGGCATTGACCTCTGTTCAGGATTTGTCTGCCCAGGCATGGGTTTTCACCAACTCTTCAGATGTCTTGTGAGTGTGAGGGTAGTAGTGGAATGCCTTCACTGTAAATGACATGTTGGATTGTTTGCAGGTGAGACCTGAAAGTAATTGAAGGCAAACTTATACTGCATTATATGGAGCCTCATATGTAACATTATTTAGATTGGAAATTTCACTATATTGGTTGTATGATTGGGTGTGAGTTCTCCATTTTCTAAAAGTTTTGAATTGTTTCACTGCTTGCATTTTTAATTAAATTATGCACTTTGAATGTCATCACAATTAGATTACCTTGAATTTAGCACTTTTGTAACTGTATTTGACTAGATACTTAGTTCTTATGAATTTTCTTCTAATAATGTTTCTTAGCTAAAACCTTTTAGGCCTTAACTGGAAGTCAAGATTATTAGGGAAAAGCACTATTGGCCCATGGAATGGAATATAAGTAATCTTTGGTTTGTTTCAAATATGTTACCTGTTGGGTGAGAGGGCAAAGCTTTTCATGGGTTGGATGTTTTATATATTCTGGAATAAGTGAAAAGACAGATGAATGGTTGCAGGGGACACAGACTGGGTGATATGCTGATGACACCCAGATATACTTCTCCATGTCCCGGTCATCAGCCTCAGCTCCCTATGGCATCTCTCCTCTCAATGACTGTCTTAGGGCAGTAATGGACTGGATGAAGAAAAACAGATTGAAACTGAATCCAGACAAAACGGAGGTACTTACAGTAGCGGCTCTGAAACCAGGTATTGGGATACAACCTCCAGTCCTGGACGGGATCACGCTTACTGGGGGTGCTCCTGGACTCATTGCTTAATATGATTAATCAGGTGAATGTGATGGCCAGGAGCGCCTATTACCAGCTTCGGCTGATATGCCAGCTGCACCCTTTCCTGGAAGTAAGGGATCTCAAAACTGTGGCACATGCTCTGGTAACCTCACATCTGGATTTCTGTAATGAGCTCTACATGGGGCTACCCTCGTGCTTGGTTCAGAAACTTCAATTGGTGCAAAACACGGCAGCCAGGTTGGTCTCTGGTACATCTAAAAGAGACCACATAACACCTGTCTTGAAGTTTCTTCACTGGCTGCCTATTAGTTTCCAGGCCCAGTACAAGGTGTTGGTTATTACCTATAAAGCCCTAAATGGCTTGGGCCCAACCTATCTTCGAGACCGCCTCCTCCCGACCCGTGCACTTTGGTCCTCTGGAAGGAATCTGTTACAGGTGAATAAATCTAGACTGATGGCTACTTCCCAGAGGGCCTTTTCAAAAACTGCTCCAAGACTATGAAATGGCCTGCCGGATGAGATCCATCACTTACCAACCTTAGACCGCTTTAAAAGGGCTGTCAAGACAGCTTTAAAAGGCCTTTCCTGATTAGTTCTCCCAGTCATAGAACCTATCCTCTGTACCTCTTTTTCCCCCCATTCCAGCTGCTTAAAAACCCTCTCCTGCTGCAATTATTGTAATTTGTAAATTTGTAATTTATTTTAAACTGTTTTAAATTTTGAAGCTGTTTAATAATTTTTTAAGGATTGGGAGGGTTGTGGCTTGGGTTTGATTTTATTGTATTGTACTTTTATGTTGGAAGCTGCCCTGATTGCTATGCAGAGGGGCGGGGTACAAATAAACTTTATTATTATTATTGTTATTAGTCACCCTCAAAGCACCCCTTTTTGCCCATCTGCATAACCCCTTAGAATCATAGAGCTAGAAGAAACCACAAGGGCCATCCAGTCCAAGCCTCTGCAATGCAGGAACTTACAATCAATGAACCCCCAACTGATGGCCATCCAGCATGTTTAAAAACCTCCACATCAACAGACAGCTTAATTGAAAAAAACATTATCAAAGGAAACAGATCATTTAGCATCTAAAATATAGAAGATATTATTGCAATGGGACACAGAAGATGAACAAATAAAAGAATGTATGGTCTTCTGGGAGCAAGATTTGGGAAGACCCATTTAGTTGGAAGAATGGGAAAAGTTGTGGAAAATAAGAATAAAACATAAATTGAGCTATAATCTCAGAGAGAACTTTTACAAATTACAATTTAGATCAGGGGTAGGCAACCTTTCCCCTTTAAGGGCCGAGGGACTTCAGCTCCCAGAATTCCAGGAGCTATTGGCCAACATGGGACTATTGGCCAACATGCCTGAGGCTTCTGGGAGCTGAAGTCCCTCGGCCCTTAAAGGGGAAAGGTTGCCTACCCCTGATTTAGATGGTACTTCACTCCAGTTAAATTAGCAAAGCTTAAAAAAGATCAAAACGATAAGTGCTGGAAGTGTCAGAAATATAAGGGCATGTTCTTCCACATGTGGTGGTGAGGTCCACTAGCAAACAGCTATTGGGGAAATATACGTGAAAATATACAGGAAATACTTCAATACAAACTAGAAAAAGATCCTAAGTTATTCCTGTTAGGAATAACAGAGGAAGAGCTTGGAAAAAAACATGGGAAAAAATCTTTATATGATAACAGCGGCAAGAATAACATACGCAGCTGACTGGAAGCAAAACAAAGTACCAGAAATAACAGAATGATATTGGAGGTTATTAGAATATATTGAAATAGATAGATTAACTCATATGCTAAGAAACAACTCAAATGAGAAATTTAATAAGAAATGGACGGAAGTAATTGATTGGATCCATTGCAAAATACAATCATAAACGGATATTTAAGGAACTTAGATGACAATGAAATAAACAAGTAATAAGACTGATAAGTGAATTGGGAGTTAGATGCGGTAACTAATTTAATGACATAAGAAACAAAAAATAAGCATATGTAGTATCACATATGCATATGCAAATAGAGTATATAGATAAGGATAATTAAAAAATATGCATATAGAATTTAAAACAAAGGGACATTCAGAAATAACATAATTAAAATGTATAAGATGTATAATGATGATACGAGCAGTATACAAAAAGTAATAAGTACAAATAAGTTTATTTGTACTAATAGTAGACAAAGATATTAAAGCTAGAATAAGTTTTCTTTTTTGTAACAAAATACTAGAGGCATTAAGCTAACATAGAATATCTTAGTTATAGCCTTGAGGAAGTTTATTTTAATTTTAGATAAGTGTGGTTATGAATGTAGGTGTATGTGTATTGTAAGTGTAATGTAAATATTGTCTAATGTGAGATTTAATGTTGTAAATGAGTGATTGTTTTTAAAGAATGAGGAATGAAATATTTGTGTTAATTTTCATGAAATGAGAATTAATAAAGATAAAAAAATAAAAACCTCGAAAGAAGGAGACTCCACCACACTCCGAGGGATTGTGTTCCACTGTTAAACATCTCTTACTGTCAGGAAGTTCCTCATAATGTTTAGGTGGAATCTTTTTTCCTGTAGTTTGCATCCATTGCTCTGGGTCCTAATCTCTGGACCAGCAGAAAACAAGCTTGCTGCATCCTCAACATGACATCCCTTCAAATATTTATACAGGCCTATAATATCACCACTTAACCTTCTCTTCTCCATGATAAACATGCCCAGCTCCCTAAGTCTCTCCTCATTGGCATGGTTTCCAGACCCCTCACCATTTTAATCACCCTCCTCTGGACACACTCTAGCTTGTCAACATCCTTTTTGAATTGTGATGCCCAGAATTGGACATAGTATTCCAGGTGATGTCTGACCAAAGTGGAATAGAGTGGTATTATTACTTCCTCAATTGAGACACTATGCTACTACTGATGCAATCTAGGAGATTATCAATCTAGGATTTAATACTGTTTTAAGGGGGGAGGGTAGTGGGTGAAGGGCAAGAATGTGGATTTTAACTGTAATATTTTAATTGATGTACGCCGCCCCGATTGCCAAGCAGAGGGGCGGGTTACAAATAAAATTTATTATTATTATTATTATTATCACACTAGCCACCTGTTCCCAATCTGGGCACACCTTTTCCCAATCCTTCTCCCATCCTTAGTTTAAAATGCTTCCTTTCCGTAATGGGAGATGTTCTGATTTTGGATGGGTTGGAAACGATCTGGGCATGGAGCTGTGTGATAAGACACAGTCCCAGCCTGCTCTCAGCCCATGCCTAGATCGGTAGAAAGGCAGTGCAATAATCACCTAGGCTGCGGTGCGATAATCTCCCTAGAATTGCATTGACCCTTTTAGATGCTGTATCACACTGTTGACACATGTTCAACTTGTGGTCTACTAGGACTCCTAGATCCCTTTCACATATACTATTGTCAAGTCATGTGACCTGTTGAAATTCATTTTGTTAGTTTTGGCCCAGCTTTCTAATCTATTAAGGTCATTTTGAATTTTGATCCTGTCCTCTGGGGTATTAGCTACTCCTCCCAATTTGATGTCATCTGCAAATCTGATAAGCATACCCTCTGTTTTTTCATCCAAGTCATTGATAAAGATGTTGAATAGTACTGGGCCAGAACAGAACCCTGTGGCTGTTATTTTAATCATTGTATTAAAAATCTGAAATCCATTGGTTTTGCTCTGATTTCTCATATTACATTATGCAGTGAAATAACACTCAGTAAGAATTTTATGTCGTGACATTAGATTTTATTTTTTGTATTTTTGGTATAAATAAAATATTGGAGGGGGGGATCTGAAATCCATTGGTTTTCCTCTGATCTCTGTGCTTCCATCTCAAAGACTGGATTCCAAGTCTATCTACTGTGATTTAAGTAAATCATTAAATTAATTACACCTATGAATAGTTTCAATCATTTCCAATTACAATAGAAACTATGATTTTAGAACTGTTATGTCTTGAAGATATGATGGTATTAAAATAGGAAGAAGGTGATCAAATTACTCTATGGCCAGGCATAGATATGTATTACTGGGAACTGGAGTGGTCAGCTGAAACAGTGATGGACAATTTACAGCTGCCTCTTCTTCCAGTACTCTCTTCCTCAAGGTAGACAACCTAGATATCACACTCAGATACCCACAGGTCTGCTGACACTGCTTTATAATGCTAAGTTGGGACAATATAAAACATTGATTACCCATGGCATTACTATGAATAAGAAGGTCAGCTTTGCACAGACAGTTGAGACTGGAAAGGATTAATCTCAATTGTGCCCATCTAAGTATTTTAGTATAGCACCAAGAGAGACTTGGTAGATGGAGCTGGGTGTTATTGTGGTCTATGGTAAGGGTCTGAAAAGTTACTTTATTGCAGGGGTAGGCAATCTTTCCCCTTTAAGGGCTGAGGGACTTCAGCTCCCAGAATCCCAGGAGCTATTGGCCAACATGGGACTATTGGCCAACATGGCTGAGGCTTCTGGGAGCTGAAGTCCCTTGGCCCTTAAAGGGGAAAGGTTGCCTACCCCTGCTTTATTGGGTTAAAACTACTAGGATCATAAAGATGTGGGGATTTGTTGTTTTGAAGATAACATTCCCAAGTTCAGATCTATAGGAATATAATTCCCTTCTAAAGAAGAACTGTTCTTGCAGATCAGGTTTTATGTGCTTGTACTGAACAATGGATATCAGGGATGGATTGGGGCATCTGTTAGAATGCTTACCATCCCATGGCCCTACAGTGACACTATCTACATTTGTCAAGGGGATCCTGAATTTGGAGTTGACAAATCACCAGGGTGGATGATCTGTGGCATCAAAATGTCCATGTCAAATCTTTTTCATTTATTTTTAAAATATTATTTTAATTGGTTTTTTTTAATTGTTTTAAAAATGTTTTCATTTTGTGAGCTGCCTTGGGTCCATTTTTGGGCAGCATAAAAATAAAATAAAATAAAATAAAATAAAATCTGCTTTCCTGAGCTGGCTCAGGATTTCATACTTGTGATGAGATCCAGGGGGTCATTCCCACTATGATTTACAGCTAATTGCTGATTGTTGTATATGTGCCTCATTCCCACTGGGAATGGTTTCAGAAGCAACTGCAATTGTTCGCACTCACATTTAACCACAACAAATCCAAAAGAATCACACTTTTTGAAGAATAGTTTTCTGGCAGTTCTTTTGAAAAAAAAGTTGATTCAGGATCATGTTCAACAAGCATGAACTATTGACCTGAATCACACTGCATTTCACTGGAGGGGCTGTTCAGCTGCTTGGCAGCAGCGGTGTAAGCATGGGTTGTTGTTGCTGGCACTGGGGGTTGGCTCACCACCTTCCCTCAGCCCAGCCCTGGTGCTTTGGGAGCCATGCTGGCTCTCTATGGCTTCCCTCAGCCCAGTCCCAGGGCTATGGGGGCTGTGCCAGCTCTCTCTGGCTTTCCTCAGCCCAGTCCCAGTGCTCTGGGGGCTGCACTGGCTCTCACCACCTTCCCTCAGCCCAGCCCCTCTCCAGTGTTCTGGGGGCACAGGGGGAAGGCCGGCCATGGTGGCCTCAGATACTAGGCCCGTGGCAGGCAGGAGAGCCCCCAGGAGCAGCGCAAAAGGGAGCACATGTGTAAGAGAGAAGAACCCCAGGGGCTCTTTGTTGCCAGAGGGTGCACTGGGCCCCCCTGGCCACAGCCAATCTCCCAGTTGATTGTGGCCTAGCTGGGCCTTTGAAACAGGGCGCCCCATCCTCCTCCACTTTATTCCATGTCACTAGTGGGACATGATTTACATCCATAGTGGGAACAACAGATCAAACTCAATAGAATCAGCAACCCGGTGTCAACACAATTTGCAAATCAGATTAAATGTAAGTGGGAATGAGCCCCATGAGTCAATCCCAGCATGTCACCTTGCACAAAAATCAGGATACCCAGTGCATCTAGATTAGGAATGGGTATGATATTAACCTTGATGCCACCATCAAAGACAGGTAATTCATTTCTACTGAACTATTTCCTTCTGCAGGTTTTTTTTTTTTTTGCTAGATACTGAACCATTAATATTTTAACAAATCTTTTATTCTGGTATTGTTGTTTTTCCTACTGTTTTAATATATTGTTTAATATATTGCATATGGATATGATGTGTTTTAACTATAGTGGAATTTTTATTGTGTTTTATGGTATTCTATTGCAATATTCTATTGTTTGCTATGGGTTTCTGCTGAAGCAATAAACCCAAATTGAACTGCTAGTCAATTAAAGATTGATGGAATAAGATGGCTTCCTGAGTGCTCACTAATTGAAATCCTGAAGCCCTCACCTCACTAAGGAAAAGTGAGATGGTAGACATCAGGGACAGAGGCACAGATCCTCTCTGTATAAAAGCTTATCATTGCTCTGTGGTCATTTGGGTAGTAAAGAGGCAAAAACCTCTCTGCATGATTTTATCTTCAAAAAGTTGTTGATGATGTTGTTGTGTGCCCGTAAATTATTTCAGACTATTTGAGACCCAAAGGCAAATCTATCATGGGTTTTCTGAGGCTGAGCATGTGTGACCCAAGAGCAGTATATATCTCCAATATAAAGCAATATGAAACATTCTAAAATTATATTATGTTTCCAATTATTATTGTTGTTATTGTTATTATTATTATTATTATTATTATTGAATACTGTTGTTTTATATATATATATATATATATATATATATATTAAAAAAGCACTCTGTACCCCCAAAGTACCATCATAAAGTTAAACCTCCAAAAAGTTAAACTATTACAGTAATTTTGAAAAAGCTGCTGAAATTAATTATTACAATAGGAAAGAATAAGATCTCTAGCATTTTTCAATGCTGGTCACAAACTGAAATATTATCCTTCCTATGCAATGACAATGAAGCTAGTGGCATGTGTTATATGATAAAGTGGAATATAATGAAACTAAGTCCCACTCTTCTTTTTCTTTTCTTTTTTATAAAGGAGAATTTGGACACTAAAGCCAGGAGATATTAGTGCTGTTATATCTTTGGCAGGACTGACAGCAAGCGAAGTGGCACTAATGCAAAAATCTTACAACTGCTACAGGTTTAGTACATGAAGTGAAGTCAAGGTTGCAGATGTTCTCAATGATTCACATAATTCAGCTACTGTTCCTCTTGCTGCTAAAAAGAATAAACCCCAGACTGCCTGCATACAACTTGTCAAGATAAAGGCAACTACACTTCCTATCCTGAAGGTTCAGAGCACAGCTTCCAAGACATTAACTTGGAAATTCACTCGCCATTCAATACACAGATGGAGAAAGAGTTATAGCTCAATGGTCAAGCATATGCTCCCCCTGCAGGTGATCCTGGGTTCAATATTTGTCTTTTCCAGAAAAGATCATTGTTTAACTCCCTGGAGAGCCTCATGTGGTCAGCACAGGCAAATATTAAGTCTGTCTATCCACAGCAGGAGACCTTGGAAGGAGGACTCTGGAGGACAGGAGCCAGGCGGTGAGAGTCTTCCCCCGCCCCCTCCTGCCTTGGAACACCTGGCCCCAAGGGAGCTGAGCCTTCAAAGCCTCCCAAGCCCTGACCATCGGCAACAGCAGGAGGCCTTGGAAGGAGGACTCTGGAGGACAGGAGCCGGGCAGTGAGAGCCTTCCCCCGCCCCCTCCTGCCTTGGAACACCTGGCCCCAAGGGAGCTGAGCCTTCAAAGCCTCCCAAGCCCTGACCATCGGCAACAGTGGGCAGCCTTGGAAGAGAAATGCTGCCTATACGCGGCGCCGGCAGCGCTCTGGTGCTCTTGGAGGACTCAGGCCCCTGAAGGACTCTCTTGCCCCTTGCCATCACCTGGGGCAGCCGGGAGCAACTGTGGACAGCGCGAAACTGGGGAGAATGCCGGCGGGTTTTAAATTATTGTTTAATTGTTTAATTGTTTCTTGTTTCATTGTTTCATTGTTTAATTGTTCAATTATTGTTATTTAATCTGTTTAGTTTGATTGGTTTTTGGGGGATGGGTGGGTGTAGGAAGGAGGGATGCGATTTGAATAGATTTTATTTGTTTTCATGTTTTGAAATGTTGTACGCTGCCCCGATTGCCTGGCAGAGGGGCGGGATATAAATAAAAATTATTATTATTATTATTATTAGCTTGTAAAAGCAGTGGCATGATCCAGGAAAGGACCCTGACCAACGGCTCTTCCTACTTGCCACTCCCAGTGCCTCCCTGCTGGTGCCACTTTGCTTTGCCCAGTTCTATCACTACACTGCTACATTAGAAATATGCTACTGTGAACCCCTTGTGTATTCAGGTCAATTTTTTCTCTACCACACCCATTTCCCTAGTTTAGTGGCAGTGTCACACTGAGTTGGAGCCTTTGCAGACTGCTGGAAATAGTGCAAATTGAGTCCACTTTAACTGCCCCGGCTCAGTGCTAGGGAATCATGGGAATTGTATTTTTTTCTGAGGCATTGAGCCTTCTCTGTCAGAGAGCTCTGGTGCCACAATAAACTACAGTTCCTATGATTCCTTAACACTGAGTCAGGGCAGTTAAAGTGGACCTGATTTGTACTATTTCTGGCAGTCTGCAAAGGCCCTTGATTTTTAATTTCTCTCCTGGGACCCTACAGTTATAGATAAATGATTGTACTTTAACTCCCATGGCTACATCCTATGGAATCCTGTCTTTTTATAGTTTAGTGAGGCACTGAAGCTCTCTGACTTAGAATTCAAAGTCTGTGCTTGTTCTTAACCACCTTCAAGTTGATCTTGACCCATGGCAACCCTATGGATGAGACATCTCCAAGGCCCCCTGTCCTCTACTCTTCTGCTTAGTTCCTGAAAAGTGTTAGTTCCTGAAAAGGACTCAGTTCCTAATGGCCAGTAAAACATCTTATTGTGATAGAAAACAAAAGACTTTTATTTCAGACATCAGGACAGAAGTTACCAGTAGAGTGTCTTTGTTGAAACTGAGAGTCTCTTCCCCCTACCATAGCATTAGAATTTAAACTATCCACTACCACCCCCTTTCTGGCTACTGGCATCCTGATCAAATCATATTCTAATAGTCCATTCTTCCCCATTTCTTTTACATGCAGCTTCCCCCGTATTATCATTCTACTGTCATAAAAGAAAAGGAAAATAAGCACCTCTACATATCAGAATCACTGCAGGATGGACAGAGTTATAAAACCATAAATCCCTTCACTCTGCTTACCATTTGCCCACTCTTGCTACTTCCCATACAGAGTCCATACATTTCAGTATTCAATGCACTTCAATATTCAATACATACATCCTTTCCAATAAACCACAACAATCATGGAAGAATCATGCCCATGGATTCTGACACAAAGTCATACCCATGACTTCCTTAATAGAGTCTGTCTAATTAGCATGCAGCTTTCCTCTCTTTCT
Organism: Phrynosoma blainvillii; assembly: GCA_026167975.1. NCBI lineage: Eukaryota > Metazoa > Chordata > Lepidosauria > Squamata > Phrynosomatidae > Phrynosoma > Phrynosoma blainvillii. Next base: position 75,678,256 of record JANUYF010000002.1, read on the forward strand.
ACTTCCCTCCACTTTTCCTAGCATTATTGATTTTTCCAATGAGTCGCACCTTCTCATGATGTGTCCAAAGTACAACAGCCTCAGTTTTGTCATCTTGGCTTCCAGGGAGAATTTGAATTTGATAATTCAAGTACTCTTCCACAAAAGGCAAATCCTAGGATTTCATAGGATGGAATCATGACAGAAAGTGCTATATTTATGTAGTGTGAAAGGCACTGGTATATTTTTCACTTTCTACCTGCAAGAGCACAAACGGGCTGATTTGTGTACTGCCTCCACTAACTTATCCATCTCTACACCATCACTTGCTCTCCACATGTAACCCAGAGAAGAGAATGAGACTGGTCTGGCCCTTTTTCATGGACTGAAATTACTAATCCAAGCCAAAAAGGGAGAGAAGCTGGGCAGGTTCCTGCTACATCTATTTGCTTCCAGAGGCAGGGAAAGAGGGTAGCAAGAGTAGAACAAACAGCAACCCTTTGCACCTCCCTCTTTCAGAAGGAAATGCATTCCTTGCAATGTATTTGCATTCCTTGGACCCAAAGACCCCCCCCCCCCCATTACTTAACACAAAGCCTCAGAAAAAGCTGGGAACAGCAAATGTGAATACTCAAAAAAGTGGTAGAAAATATGAGTTGCAAATTAGGGTTCCCCCTACAGGTTGTAAAAAATGAAAAATGTTTTCCTCTCTGTTTAAATCAGGGGTGAGCTACCTACAGCTCCCCATGGCCATTTTTGTGGCTCCAATTGCATCCTAGGAAGAAGTTTTTTTAAAAAAAAATGGTAAGAAAAATCATTTTTTCAAATTTAAAAAATGCTCCAAGGTGCCCTTTATGGGATATGGAGGCATTTACACAATATTTGGAGGTCCCATGCCCCCAAGGTGTCAATGCTATTTAATAAAATGTTTAATAAAACTCCAAATGCCTTCTATGAGGGGAAGGAATTTCCACCAAGTTTTCAGCAATTTTGAGCAAATTTATACCCAAGAGAGGCCTTTTTTGAAACAATAAGTAGACAGAAAGTGAGTTTTTTCTCTCTTGCAGTTAAAAATTGGCCAGGAAGGAACAAAAACATGCTCAAAATCTTCCCCTTATCCCATACAGGCAATTTGGTGACTTTTTTTTTTTTTTTTTTTTTTTTTTTTTGGTGGCAGCAGATGCGGTGGGGAATGCAGCCCTCCAAGGTCTCCTGGTAGGGAAATGCAGCCCCCTACCCTTCCAAAGTTTTGCACCCATAGTTTAGATGCACACAAACAGTGACTTTAAAGCAGAAATTTACATGAAAAGCCTATATTCCACTGTTGGGGAATAAGCCCCATTGAACTTGGGTAGCCATGTATGGCATTGTTCCTATGAGTGTGGTGGATTCACCTTCAGAGAAGAGTGGGTATGATTTAACATAACTTGAGAGTCATTTCAAGTATGAGTGGTGCACAGGAGCAGTACTAAGAGTGTAAGAACTGTCAAGGGTAGATATACAATGTAACTAAGGATTTGTTTGCCTGGACCAAAGGGCCCATTTTCCCCTCGTTCTGATATTGCCCTGTTGCATCGGCACAAAAAGTCCGAACGCCATTTTTTGGATAACAAATTGGCCACAACTTTATTCATCTGTACAGGGTCTGAAACAATAACTTAACAGCCAAAATTATTTATTATAACTTCCTTCTTGACACATGTGTATGTGCGCATGCCATAATTTCTGATGCAATCCTCACCATAATCAGGTCAAGCCATCAGGGATAAGTCATGCCTCCAACAAAGCATATGTCAAGAAGGATCTCACACAAGTTGCAAACATATAATCAAATCATTCCCCTGTCCAAATTTTGACATCATCTCTCTGATTGATGATGTAACAGATTTTTAAGCTGATGATGTAAACCATTCATCCCTCTTGATTGACAAAATATTGTAAATTCAGATATCCAATTATCCCTGGGGGGGGGGGGTCCCTGCCCCGCCCTGCCCAAGGCAAGACAAGCCAATCACACAATAATTGACTATAAGACCCTATTCCAAGTTGTGACAAAAACAGTAATCAAAAAACATACAACAAACCGTCATGCTTGAATTATTAACAAATGAATGACAACACCAATTATCTCATATTCAAAACCAGAACTACAGTATCCTCTGGGAGGGCAAAAAAACCAAGTTACAATAACTATGGGAAAATTCCCTCTCAGCCCTTGAAGGTGACCAGCCAAAGCATGAGGGTATTAAACAACATGCAAAGCCGAGGGTGACTGCGATGGATCTCTCAGCTGCCTGAAATAAAATGGCTGATTCCACGTGGCAAAGGGGGATTAAATGAGCCCCCAAACCCCACCCGAAATCTCATGAGACTAACCAGTCTCACAAGATTATGGGGGCTGCTGGGGGAATCTCATGAGATCTCTCTGATTGGTTGGGAGCCGAAGGGAGGGCGGGACTCCCAGCCCTCCCAACCAATCACGGTATCGGCCTCCCAAAATGGCCAGCACAACAAAAGGCCCCTCCTGACGCATGGGGGGGGGGGGTTTCAGACAACATACAGCCCAAACCCTGGTTCTGGTGTAAGCAGTCTGGACTTCATCTGGCCTGTTCAGCACCAGAACCAGTATATAACAACCTTAAGGTAACTCTTACTTTCCTTTATTTGAAAAATAGCTAAAATAGGAAATGAATGAATTTTAAAAACTCATGTGCTACAAGCTGCTGACCTGTACTTTCTTCTTGTCTACCTTCTTGTTTTCTGAACACTTACACCAGAGTACAAAACACATAACAAGACTAGACTTGCAATATTTGATATTCCTCTCTACTATTCAGTGAGGCCACACTACTGTAACTATAAAAATAACATTAGAAGTTACGTTTACAAAAGAAGTAATGCTGCCCCTCATTACTCTACAGTTGTACTCAATTTTATTTCTTTTTTTAATATGGAAAAATTAAATAATTACATATAATGTGTTGTTTGTAACTAATTACTTCCAAGTTCCAGCTGAGAAAAAGCAAAAACTCTTAGCTGCTCTAGTTACTACACTGCTTATGGTATTTTAGTGAAATCAAGTGAAATTACATATTCCAGATTTCTAAAGTTTTGTATCCGTGGATTTTGGCACCTACAGAGGGATCCAATTCTCTCTCAGAGGAAAATGATGGCAAACCTCCTCTGAACAAATCTTGTCAAGAAAACCCTGCAATAGCTTTGCCTTAGGGTTGTAATACGTTGGAAGTGTCCTGAAGGTAGACAATAATAAAATAAACAGTAATTTGGGGAATATACAGAGGTCACCTTTGGAAAGAAGTAAGGGTCTAAGGGCCTAAGCAGACGGGTGGCCATGGGCTGCCCCAGGAAGCTGCGGATTGGAACCGAGGTAGCCATAAGATGCCGAAGGTGCGCCGCAAGAGGCGTTAGGCACACCTGCAGACACTGAGGTGGAAGTACATTGTTGGAGCACTGGTCGTGCGGAGCAACGGGCGCTCCGATGACGTGTTCGGGAAGGGGTTGGGGTGCCCAGCACGAGGCTGCCTCTCCCCTTCCTTGCCTCCAAGACGGCGCAAAGTGTCATCTGCTTCCCCCCTAAATCTATTTATTAGTCTTAACTAGAGCAGACCCATAGAACCAATGACCATTTGGGACCTATGTAATGGATGTCCCTGTCTTCATATAGTTGCATGAGCATAAGGTCCTATTCAGCCCTTTGATCAAATGTACAGATATCAAAAACAACACCAGCAGTGTATTCCCCTCCCTTCCAACATGGTCACTCAATGCATGACTGAAAGTGTCAAAATAACTTATGCACTCTCTTTCTACCCATGTTCTCCATCACCCATTTGTGATATATATCCCTCAGATCTGCCAGCCATGAAACACCTATCTCCTAATCTCATCAGTTCCTCACTTTTTATTGAAGGAGTAGGGAACATTTATCCCACACTTGCAAAATAATTTCAGGATGTAAACACTGTAAGATTGTTTGAATCCAAGCTCACTAGACGTTTAATTCCATGTCTGTCTACCCAGCAGTAGGCCCCACTGAGACTCAATGTCTAATTCCAGGAAAGTGTATGTAAGGTTCTAACCTAAATAGGGCAAAATGTAATATACTGTGTTCTTCATCTTGTTACATTATTCCCACAAAATACATGAGAAGGACAGGTAGATATACAGGGGACATAATTTGGAGAGAGGTCAAATATTTAATGACAGCAGCTGACCTGCTGACCCCTTCCCCTGAGAATTTAATCATCCCTTCTTTACAAACTCAGTGTCCTTCAGGAACTGAGATCGGGTGTCAGGTTGTGTTTCTTTTTTCCCTTACTCTTTTGAGATGAGGGGAGCAAATGTTATAGTTGTCAGAGAGAGAGAGAGAGAGACTGACATATCAGCTAGTGCTGTGCCCTGCCTTCTCCTATGCATAATAGAGGGAGACAAGAGAAAGATAATGAGCAGCCAGGCTTGGGGAATGATTAGATGCTACTGGTATGTCTCTTTTTTAAAATGACAACTACCTTTGCTTTTTATAAATGTAATCAGTTGCCCTTTCTGTAATAACAATAATAATAAAAAATTATTTTTATCCCGCCCCTCTGTGTAACGCAACCGAGGCAGCTTACAACATTAAAAATACACTACATATCCCACAATCCCACCCACCCTTAAAATACCATTAAACAATGAACAATTTAAAACACACTTAAAATAAAATACAAATAAACAAACAAACCAACAAATAACAATAACTGTGGTAGAGTTCGGAGAGAAAGCAATGTCTAAAAAACTAAGGGCACTCTCCAGCTTGGTGGCCACTGCTTCCCTTTCTAATAGTGATGGCTCCTGTTTGTCTGGATTGATATAAGCAGAAACTATTGCAAGACTACAGAGCATGTAACCCTCCAGGTGTTTCTGGACTGCATCACCCATTGTGTCTCACCATTGGCTTTTCTGCCTATGGTTGATAGGAGTTACAGTCCAACATCTTGTGAGCCATATATTCCTGAATTACAATTTCATTTTATAATTGAAATCCACATGATTAGGGTTAGTGTTGTGGTGTGGTTCCATGCAATACTCTTGTTAATGTAACAGCAAGTTAGTTCATGGTTTGAAATGTGCCAGGAAGAAGGGCAACAATGAAAACCAGACATTGAAACAGTCCTCAACCCTAAATGTCCAAGGAAACAGGCTTATTTGAGCATACTCTTCTTAAGCTCCCCATTTTATATCCTCATAGCAGCATGAGGTTGCCATAGGCCAAGAAGCAGGGAAGAGGAGGGGCAGCTGCACGATCAGCACCCCTTCCTCCTCCCGAGGTTGCCCTCGGAGCCACCGGCCCTCCGCACAGCCGGCGCTCCAAGGGCAACCTCCCGCCGCAGCATCTGGACACGCTGCGGCAGAAAAGTCAGTGAAAGTGTGCCGCAAGCTTTTGAGGCACACTTTCACTGACTTGTGAAAGGAGCACTATTTTAGCGCTCCTTTCAGGGATGGGGAAGGTGCGCCGCAGGATCGAGGTGTGAGGATGCCTCGGTCCCGTGGCGCACCTTCCCAGGGCGGCCCCGTGTCACCAATCTGCTTCCCCCTCAGTAAGGGCCTTTGCAGACTGCCAGAAATAGTGCAAATTGAGTCCAATTTAACTGCCCTGGCTCAGTGCTAGGGAACCATGGGAATTGCATTTTTTTCTGGGACATTGAGCCTTCTCAGTCAGAGAGCTCTGGTGCCACAATAAATTACAGCTCCCATGATTCCCTAGCACTGAGTCAGAAATTGGACTCATTTTGCACTATTTCTGGCAGTCTGCAAAGGCCCTTAGGGCCTTTGCAGACTGCCAAAAATAGTGCAAATTGAGTCCAATTTAACTGCCCTGATTCAGTGCTAGGGAATCATGGGAACTGTAGTTTATTGTGGCACCAGAGCTCTCTGACAGAGAAGGCTCAATGTCTCAGAAAAAAAATACAATTCCCATGATTCCCTAGCACTGAGCCAGGGCAGTTAAAGTGGACTCAATTTGCACTATTTCTAGCAGTCTGCAAAGGTCCTAAGTTTCACAAATCTGACCACTCTGTAGGAAAACTAGAATTCAGTTATCTCTGATAGAGATAGATAAATGGATTCCACTTTGGTGGGAATCTACATGGCAGCATGTTCTGAACTTTTTCTGAATCTCTTTCAATTTAATTTTGAGTCATGTCAGACCCTGGAATGCCACCCTAGTGTCTTTAGTGTGACTCTAAATTGGTCTTCTTAGCCACATGCAAGTGGAAAAGAATGTGCCAGCATTCTGCGTGTGTGTCTTCTTAGCAAGAGCTCCACTATTGTTTTTGGCCACACATAACAGGATGAACTGAAACCCTGGGATTTAAAACAAACAAACAAAAAAAAAAACCAGAGATCCTGTACATGTATGCATATGTACTTTTCCAATAAATATTTTTATTTATATTTATACATATTTGTGTACATATGTGCAAATTGGATAAACATATGTCCAAATTGAATTAATTTGCAATGTGTTTATTTGTCTTTCAAACACTGCCTCATCTCTGCCTCATCTGCTTATGCCCTTCTACGTTATCTCTGCTTTACACAGACCAAGCCTATATTTGTCTACTTCAGTGGGACCTACTCTGAGGCAAAAGCTGACTCTCCAGCTCTCCTTTTGCTTTCATGAGAAAAGAGGGTGCTTCTGATTTTTTCCCCCAGTAGCTGAATCAGCCTGCTGAGATCCTTTGCTTCTTGCTCACCCCTCAAACAGTGGCTATGGGGAGTAGCTATGGCAAAAACATAATAAAAAAATAACACAAAACAATTAGATACTCTCAAATGTTATAATGGAATGCTTGAGTCTGATTTACTGTAAGCAGCAACAACTACTGAAAATGATCTAATCCCTTCGGCTTGCCCCTAAGCAGGAGCAATATTCTATCTCCCCCCTACACACATTTGTCCTTGCTGGGGGGAAAATACCCCTTGCCCTCACATTCTGAGTCTGAAGCAAACATTATGTGGTGGTGTGTATGAACATATGTTCCCAGTTTGGAAAGGGCGAAATGGTAGTTCTCCCACACACACAAATAAATGACAGAAATATTAATATACTCCCTGACTGCCCCAGCTCAAGATCAAAGCTGAGGCTAAACCAGGATGCTGACCACATGTAAAAAGCCCCCCCCCCAAAAAAAGATGTCTGGATTAAAGGTAAAGGTATTCCCCATTGACAAGAATGTCAGGACATGTCTGACCATAGGGGGTAGTGCTCATCTCCATTACTATGCTGAAGAGCCAGGGTTGTCAGAGGCTACTCTGATCATGTGGCCGGCATGATTACACAGAACACTGTTTATCTTCCCACCAAAGTGGTATCCATTTATCTACTTGCATTTGCACGCTTTCAAACTGCTAGGTTGACAGAAACTGGGACTAGTGAGAGGAGCTCACCCCATCATGCAGCACCTGGACCTCAAACTGGCAACCTGCCTACTTTGCAATCAACAGAGTCAGTGTCTCAACCACTTGAGCCACTGCATCCCTGTCTGGATTACAGGGAGGGAAATGGGGAAAAAAAGGTAAATTTTGTTGTTGTTGTTCCAAGTTTAACCTGTGAGTGCAGGAAGAAGTGAGGGTTTAACTCAGGAATTAGCCAATGCTGTATTCCTAGCACACAGTGCTAGAAATGGTTCTGAAATGCAGTTTTAGCCCCATATAGATTGACCCCGTGTAGATTATTTAATCTATATAGCTTCAATACTCTATAACTCATCTTTTTAAAATTAAATTCACAGCAGTTCACCTGCACATTGAAAAGCTAATAATAAATGTCAGGAAAATGACATGGATGTGACCACAAGGTGGAGCTGTAGGATAGGAAATGCAAGCAGTTCATCTCCAAGGCGCAGGTGTGAGTGGGTTAGTAATTGGAAATATACACACCTGAGATGCCTGACACAACAGGCATTGTTAACTGCCTATGAAAAGGAGATGGGAATTATCTCCAGTATGGGTTTGTTGTATATGGTGGTTGGCGGAGCAGTTTGTAGCATAGTTGTGAGTATTTGAGATGGCTGTCCAATATTCTGTATGTATATATTGTACATAGTGCAACTAAAGATTAAAGCCCTCGTGTTGAGTGAAGGCTGGTCTTCCTGCTATCTTTATTTGGAAGGAAGCCAGAGCTCAAGGCCATGTGCTGCTGTGAAGGAATTTTTCCTTCTCTGCCAGAAGCCCTTTTGCAGACAACTCTCTGGAATCCTTCTCCAGGCATCCTGTCGATGTGGAACAACTCTGCACGTGGTCATGGTGGACACAGGACATCTTTCTATGCCCCAACAATAAATAGCATACATAGGATCACTCAAAAGTTAGAGCACATTCTAAATAAACAATGTGTATAGGATCACTCAAAAGTTAAGGCATATTCTAAGTACTCTTATTTTAAAACCCAAAAGTTCCCTTATGGAATCAGACCATGTTTGACCAAGTAAAATATTTTTTTTGTAAGAAATACAGCAACAAGTAGAAATTTTCCAGTGGTCCTTTTGCCCACCCATGCATCTTTGAATACATGGACATGTATGAAGATCTAGAGGCAAAAAACTGTTCACACAGATGATCAAGAGTGTTCACAGAATTGTAGTGTTTGAAAAGGCTTCAAGGATTACCAAGTTCAACCCCTACAGTATGTTCATATGGAAAATGCAGCAAGTTTGTTTTCTGCAGCTCCAGAGAACAGGACCCGGAGCAACTATTTCTGTACAGAAGCCTCATTTTTTTTAAAAGCAGAAAACAAATGTTATAGTCATAAATGCATGTGGCCAGTGTCTGCATTTCAGTGTTTTCAATTTACACTGGCTTTGTAAAGACTTGCTGGACTGCAGCTTGATTACCATTTCTTTTTTATGTGAATGGTTTTGCAGTTTCCACATTCACAACAAAGGTGGCAGAGTACAACCATCACATAACTCTGTCAGCATAGATTTGTGTTACACAGTCATGATGATCTCAGCCAAAAATGGTAAGTGCAACACTGGATATAGGAACCCATTCTTCTAAAGCCTTTCTAGACTGCTATCCTTTGAAATCAATAACATAGCTTTTTCATAAAAGCAGATCAATTCTCCAATCCTATTCTATATTTTATTCCTTCTCATCCATCTGAAGACAGTCTGGAAAATCTCACTTATGAGAAATTTCATAGACATAGACTGGTGTCTTCTTAGTAATGTACAACACTGGCCTATGCCCCTTTTTAGTCATTAAGAAGGGAGGAGTTCACCATCTCCCTTGCAAAACAACCATCAACCCACCTGAAATTCACCTGCTTCCTGCCACCTACACAGCCATTTAGTGGCTGTGGAGATTGGGTGTGGAAGTTATGCCTGTAGCTGGACACACAATAATGGGATCTCAGCAAGTGCTGCATGTCAGCACAGGACTACAGGTCCCCCAGGTAATACTGGAGAATGACATTATTGCTGTGCATCTGACTATAGAAACATAACTGCATGGCTCTCCACTGCCCTCACTCTTGATCAGCCACTAAATGGATATGCTGCCAGGGGAGGCCAGAAGCAAGAGTCTTATTGCATGAGAAATGAAAGCTGAAACAAAGCAGGGAAGTAGTGGTTTTCTACATGCCTCTCCACATGATATCATAGCACTTCCTTTCTCTTTCTGAGGGAAATAGTCATAAAAACATGCCTTTTGTGAAATGGATTTTTTTAGTGTGAGAAAAGACATACTTTTATAACCATCTCCCTCAGGAAGAGAACAGAAGTGCTACAATGTCATGTGGAGCAGCATGGAGAAAGCCGCTACTCTCTCGCTCCATTTCAGGTTTCTTTTCTGATTTGATAAGGCTGCAGGTAAGTGCTGTAGAAAGAGAAAGAAGAGATAGAGTGGGTTTCTGCTCCATGTGTCCATCTATATGAATCTTAAAAAGAAAAACCAGAGTCAAACTAGACAGTATATTTAGTTTTCAGAAGACATATTCCCTTAAATAGGAGATTTCTGTTATAGAATGTGCTTTTCCTTATCTCATGATCTTCCATCTGACATCCTTTAACTGGTCATGGGAACTTCATACCAAAGTGGTTCATGGCTGCTCTAGACTTGCTGCTTTTAAAAAGAGAGAGAAATAAAGATATGAGACAAATATGCTTTCCCTAGGAGTGTATATACTGTGTAGAAATAATGGAGTTTGATACCACTTTAGGTGTCATGGCTCTATTCTACAGAATCCTGGGATTTGTAGTTGTATGAGGAACCAACACTCCTTGGCAGAGAAGGCTAAAGACCTTATAAAATTACAAATCCCAGGATTCCATAGGGGAGCTATAGCAGTTAAAGTGGTGTCATGCTGCATTATTTCTAGTGTAGTCAATGCAAATGTTGGCAAAATACAGTTTTCTAGATGCTATTGTACTGCATCTCCCATCAGCTATTCCCAGGATAGCCAATGGTGAGGACTGCTTGCATATGGAGTCCAACAGAACCTGGAAAGCCCTCTATTACCTACCCCCGATTGCACAATGCACAACAGCTTCATTGCTGCATTATTGACTGTCTGAGTTTAACTATATTTATTGTTTTGACTTATGATCACCTCATAACCAGTTCAGAGCTTGCTAAAGCTGACTGGTCAGCACAAATAGATGATGACAGAAAGGAATCAGTGCAGATAGAGAAGATATTGAGAACTGATTGTAACAGTTTTTCCAGGCACAGATTGTGACAAATCCCTCTTCACAAAAGACACTGCTGCAATCTTCTAAAAATGTATTTTCCATTGCAAGTAAATGCCTCATGTGAGCATTTAATGATGCTTAATCAAAGCTACCTCTAACAATATCTGAATATCTAAATCACATCCTTTTGCAACCAGCCTTGGCATATAATCTTCAAGTTAACTCAGCTGTAATCTGTGCCTTTCTGTGAGCCACCTGGTGGTTTATCTCATATCCCTCTGCAGTCCCATAGATTCCAGTCACAGATTAAATCTAGGGTACCTATTCCCCACATATAAAGTATACACATACATTACAAATACATACAATGTGTGAAGATATCTACTTCTAAAAGCTGCTTATCAATGATTCTAGGAACAGTCACTCTACAGAAAGCAGGCTGCCATTCCCAGGACTGTCAGCAAACAAGTCCCTTCTCTGAACCATTCATAAAACTAATTTGCACATGAATCCAGTGGTGGGAATCAATGCAAAGATCACCCTGTGACTGAAAACATGTTGAATGAATGGAATCCTTAGAACTAGAATGATTTGGTTGACAACTCAGAAGCTTTTTAAAGACCTCAGTTTATGCCCACACAGCCATCAGGTCAAAGTTGCTGTCAAGATAAATGCCTAATTTTAGGCATTTAAGCTACCTTTAAATAATGGTGTCATTATATTTTCAAATAACCTATTGACTGTGGCATCCACATGTTTCAGCCTCTGCTTTCAGAATTAGCTACACACAATAGACACTGTTTGGAAACAATGGTTCTGATCATCCTTCCCTCCAAAATAGTTCCTTCTTGTAACTATTTTACCTAGTGCATATTTCCATTTCAAATTGGAACACATACTTTCATACTTAACATATAAGCCTAAGTTAGTTTTAAAAGGTAAAAAATTATCAATCATTCACAATAATTACCAAAGCTGTAATACTTTTGATATGGGTACTCACCACAGCTAATTGAAAGTGAATCAGAATCTCATACCAGTGTATGCTTGTGTCATATGGATGTTGTCAAGTTCTTTGTTCTGTTTCATAAGGATGTACATTTCAAGTATATGTTTCAAAAAATTCATTTATGAACTGAATATGATATAATGCTAATTAATTCATTATGTCAAAGTGTGTGGCCACATATGACTTTCCACATGGTAACCAGAACCACCAGTTGGTTGGATGTTGGAAGCCAAGATAGGGTATTTCTTTTAAATAGTTCTTATAGCATCTTCTTATTGCCTTGCAAAACAATATAAGCTACAAAAAAAAAAGTGCTATGTAGAATAGCAAATTTGACACACTGTCAAAAGATCACTGCAATTTATCATGTAGGATTACAATTCTTTGGAGGGCTCCATGTGTATCTCTTCCAAATTTAGTTTCATCTGACATGAAATTTCATATTGGCACCTTGAACGCATTGTCTTATATTTCTAGCATTTCTGAGTACTTATTTAAAATACATTGAATACCTTGGCTTTATTGATACAAGTTAACCAATGCAGATCACAACTAATCCATGCACTGTTATTATGACTAATTCATCATTTATCTGGTAGTCATCCTTCTGGTATTGAGCCTATCAATATTTAGCTAAGTTGGTCCTCAGATGACAGACTTACAGACTCTGGTTTAGGGACCATATTCAAAACCTTACCAGCTTGCTAAAACCTGCCAGAGCTTATACTTCACTGGAATAGTCTTCAGAAAAATCCATGCTCATATCCATGCTATAATAAGGTAGAAATGTAGGACTTTGTGGAGGTTATTTACAATATGAACTCAAAATAGGAACTTTGCCTTAAAAAATCTGTATATTTCCAGGTTTGTCTAATATGTTGTAAAAGAAAAAAAAAGTTTGACATGTTCTACACATTTGAAAATGTATATAAACACTAAGTACACTAATAAAAAGTGCACTAATACACTTTATATAAAAGGGCCACATGTTCATTAATGCTCTGCGTGAGGGGAAAACTGCAGAATTATGTATGGATTTTTAATGTGTGTGGGGTTTTTTAAGCACTTAGAATGAGCAAGGAATCAAAGTGGAGAAAAAAAGGAATTCTATGGAAATGGATCTACACAAATGTGCATCCATTCCTGTCCATTAGCTATTATCTGGAATTCACAATCTTTGAGAATATATAGTCCAAGATCCTAAAGGATAGGGTTGGGGAAGATGTAGTTCATGATCCACATTCAGCCCCTGAGGAACCCCCTCAGGATGCCATATGCTTCCCAACCATTACCATTTTTTTCAGGTGATTTTTGTGTCCCAAAACCATTGTGAGTGCTCCAAAACTACCCCCAGACATGACAATTTAGATTGTAATATCCCTCACTACAGCCCTACAAAACTGGCCAAAGCAAAAATGAAACATCATGCCACTTCTGATGCACTTGCAGTGTACCAGTGCAACCTTTGAAGTGGTATGGGGCTTCTCATGCAGTTGCTTACTTCCGTTATATGGGCATATTGCTCACATATTGGATTCTTGCACGAATGCATCTAGTCTCTTTGTGCTCATGTAGAAAGAGGAAGAGTGTAATGGAAGGAGGAGGTTTTTGACTCCAAGGCACATGTTCCTTGAAGACCTCACTTGTCAGGTGCCATCCACAGTGCCAAGGCAGTATAGAAGAAGTGGGTTGGACAATTGCCTGTGCTATGGAAATAGCAGTTGTTGAATCCCTCCCTCCCACACTGCCTTGCCTCCAAGGACCTTCCCCACCACCACACACAAACAGAAGCCAAGCAATCAAGGAATAAGTGGTGTGGAGCTGGCAGCTTCCTTCTCCCATAACCACCACCACCACAAAACCCTTTTTCATATTGTCTTTGTCATCTCCATCATTTCCTTCTTGCCCTCACTTTTACTGTTTATATAATTCCACCATTGGAGTGAGTTCAATGCCCCCCACCTGCCCACTTCTTTGAATCAATGGAAAGAGCCCCCCCCCCATGTGTCGGGAAGGCTCTTCTGTTGCGCCAGCCATTTTAGGAGGCAGATGCCATGATTGGTTGGGAGGGCTGGGGGTCCCGCCCTCCCTGCGGCTCCAAACCAATCAGGGGGATCTCGCAAGATTCCCCAGCAGCCCACATAATCTCACGGGACTGGATAGTCTCTCAAGATTTCAGGTGGGATTTGAGGGTTTATATAATGCCCCTCTGCCTTGTGGAGGCAGTTATTTTGCACTCAGCAGCCGAGAGACCCAACCCACCCACCTTTAGCTGTGTATGTTGTTTTTCCTATCCTCAGGCTTTTGCTGATTGCCTTCAGGAGCCAGGAGAGAATTTTCCCATAGTTATTGTAACATGGGTTTTTCGTCCTCCCTGAGGATGCTGCAGTTCTGGTTTGGAATGTGAGATAATTTGTATTGTCATTCATCTATTAATAATTCAAGCATGACTGTTTGTTGCAAGTTCTTTGATCCTTGATTGTCACAACTTGGAACAGGGTCTTCTAGTCACTTATTGTATGATTAACTTGGCTTGGCTTGGGTGGGGCAGGGACCCCCCCCCCCCCGGGGGTAATTGGATATCTGATTTTTTCAATATTTGGTCATTTAAGAGGGATGAATGGTTTACATCGTCAGCTTAAAAATCTCTTACCTCGTTCAATCATAGAGATGACGTCAAAATTTGGATGGGGGGCAGGCGGATGATTTGATTACATGTTTGGCAACTCATGTGTGACCCTTGTTGACATATGCTTGGTTGGAGGCATGACTTATCCCTGATGGCCTGACATGATTATGGTGAGAATTACATCAGGAATTATGGCATGCACACATACACATGTGTCAAGAAGGAAGTTATGATAAAGTGGAGATTTTTGGCTGTAAAGTCATTGTTTCAGACCCTGTACAGATGAATAAAGTTGTGGCCATTTTGTTATCCAAAAAATGGTGTTCAGATTTCTTTGTGCTGGTGCAACTTCCTAGGTATGAACTTCCCAAGTTTCCATTGACTAGCAATTAGATTTAGACAATTTTTAAGTTACATGAATTATACAAAACAAAAATGCTCATGTTTGGTGCAATTCAATATATATTTTCAGCATTATCTCCAGAGATTAACCAATTTCCCCACCTTAGCACACACTGCCTACAAGTACTCATTCTATTGCTTAAATTCAGTGTTATCAGTAGTTTTAAAGCTGATTGTGTTACACAGATGCTTTCTGCAACATTATAGTAGGTACCCTTGCTTGGCTGTTGAACAGCAGTTACAATGCAATTAGTGCCAGCTAATGGAAAACATTACCAAGCTGTATATTGTTATCAATCACATTCCAGTATAAAGCTGGCAGCTGTATTAATGTATTAATGCAATTATGGACTGATGAACTGTTCAGCTGAAAACTGGCTTTAGCCAAAATGTCTTTTTTTCATTACTCCTTTTTCCTCAAGTAATGGAGTTCCTATAATTCAGCAGTGTTTTATTTATTGCATATCTGTAAAATGAATCCAGATCTTAAAGTTTATGGTAAATTGTGAATATTATACAAGATTAAATGGCTTTGGAATAAAATAATTGTGACACAACAAAAGGGATCATTTTCAATGAAAGATTTAATATTTCACAGAGAGATTTAATATTTCTGAATAAATAAGTAAACCCTTACCTTTCTTTCAGAGAAAAATAGTTTCCCTTTATTAGTGCATTTGGCCAATTAAAAGTGAGGCGGAAAGTATAAACGCATTTGTTTAGGAAGTAAATATGTATATTCAAGGAAATGGAAAGTTATTCAAATTACTACTAAAAGATGGTCGAAACAATATAGAAGAAATGACTGGCATTCTTTTCTTTCTTCTTTTTCTAATATATTTAATATATTCTAATACATTCTAATTTATAATGCTGTCCTTTACTTTTACTTTTTATATATATATATATATATTTAATACAAATACAGAATGAGACACTTTGCAAAAATGGAAAGTTAGGTCAAAGACACTAATAATCTAACCTTAGCCTAAACTCTTTTCCTTTTCCTTTCACATATAGCCATCTACCTCCAATTTAAAAGTGCTAGAAGCTACAAATACAACATTCTCTGAACTCACCCCTGTGAGATGAAATATAAATGTTCTATGAAATATAGAACATATAAATACAATATTATCTCTTGTGATGTGCATTACATCAGGTACCACAGTCATGTTCTTGTCATGTGTGACTATTATATGTGTTTAGATTATTGGAGTGCCCAACTGCTACAAAACATTGTGGCAATTATTAGTAATAATAAACTGCAAAGTACAACAATGCCTCAGAGAAGGTTGGACCAAATATTCTTGCAATAGGCATACACACAACCCTTCTGCAGAATAATTTATCAACCACAAAAGTGGTGCAGAATGTGGTCAGATTTTAAGGTCAGATAAAATGAAAGCTTGTTTCATTTTCTTAAATTTCTCCCTTAAAAATAAAATAAAATACATAATTGCTGCTTTCCACTTTCTGCATTACAGTAGAATGGATCCCAATGGAAATAATACTGCATTGTGATGTAGTGTCATTTTGGGAGACTTCTTGCAGAAGGGATGACTTTCTCTTTTGCCAATAAATAGCAGGAGAAATCCTCAAGCATGCTCTTTATGGTAAACCCAGTCTGACTTGAATGCTCTTCAGCTCCATACCTTCCCACCCCAAATAATAAAAAAAATATGTATAATGCTTGACACAACCATTCCCTTTTTATACTTGAGTTATTCATGTTGCTGGATCATGATATCTCATCTGAACAGATACAATTTCACACTCCAGGCAGAGCTTGGAAATTTGCATTTTTATGGACTCCAGGTACCAGAAACCCCTAGCCTGGAAGATTCTGGTAACTGTAGTCATAAGATGTCCCAGGCTCTGGGTCCAGGTACATGTCTCTTGCACATTAAGAATAATGGGTTTGTGTGAGAATATTTGGGCATAGTGCTATTTAGCATGAAATTATTCAATAAAAGATAGAATTGGACTGTTAAAGGAACCCTACCCAAAAGTTGCAGAATTCCATTGTTCTTCTTGATTGGATTGATTTCTAGTGCTTCACTGCAAATTGACAGCTGGAAAAAAGATGGACCTCATTCACACCTGCATTTCTTGGCTCATGTCCTATAACCATATTAACAGGCTACTCCAGAAACTGTTGCCTTTTCATGGATATGCCCTCAACAGGCAGTATCTTCTTTTAAAAAATTCCTACAGAGAAATGTGTGTGTGGGATTTTAAAACACTATACAGGTATTGTATATTTCTTGAATCCCATTGTGGGAGAATGGCAGGATATAAATCCTTAAAATAAATAAATAAAAATAAATAAAATATTTCAGCTCCTACTATATTTTAACATGCTCTAGATAAATCCATAAGATGTTTAGAAGTTAGATCTTCTATATAATACCATTTCCCCCCCCCCCCCCATTTCTCTGTTTAAAGCAGTTTTAGATTTGTCTGCCTGTATTTCTGGTATATTATAACATATGTACAGTGCCTTGCACAATCCTGATACTCTGGTGCAAACTGTAAACATTCCTTTGGAGCATTTCTAGGCCAACAAACTGATAATTCTGCGATAATGTACCAGTGATAAAATATTATTAAGAGATTGGTCTTAACTAGCCAGCTAATGATAGAGCTTGGCCATGGAGGTAAATTTGTACTAGGTCTTGAGCTTCATTATATAGACACAGCAAAGCCTTTAAGCTTGAAGTTCTCAGCACTTTGCAGGATAAATCTCTTTAGCTCTGCTTAGAAGAGCACCAAAGATACAGACTTGTTTTCAGTGACAAAGAGGTCTCACTCACCAGATTCACTTCTGGAAGTGTCTCAAAAATTAGAATGAAGGCAAGCTCTTTAGATGAAAAGTTACAGCTTTCTAATTAAATATTGGCCATTCAAATTATGGGAATGGCAAGGCAAAAGACCCCTAGACTGAACAAACAGTGACTATCCGCCCCACCGGGGGTGGTGGACTTATTAGAATGGTCCGCCCTCGAAGGCTAATGGAGCCTACAGGATTCCAGAAAGCTTTAGAGGGTTTAATGGTAGGTAGCACCGGTGACCCTGTTGAAGCTTTGGTTAACACTTGGAACACCGATCTTACTAAGGGCCTTTGCAGACTGCCAGAAATAGTGCATATTAAATTGAGGCACTGCCCTGGCTCAGTGCTAGGGAGTCATGAGAACTGTATTTTTTTCTGGGACATTGAGCCTTCTCTGTCAGAGAGCTCTGGTGCCACAATAAATTACAGTTCCCATGATTCCCTAGCACTGAGCCAGGGCAGTGCCTCAATTTAATGTGCACTATTTCTGGCAGTCTGCAAAGGCCTTAAGGCTATCGACACGATCACTCCCAAGTGTCCTTTCCAAACTGCTCCACATCGTAGGCCATGGTATACATCAGAGCTTAGGAAAATGAATTGGGTTGAACAATGACTAGAGCTCAACTGGCAGAAAACTCGACTCTTATCTGACAGAACTCATCATAGGAACTTCCTTTGGTCCTATCAAGAGGCAACAAATGCAGCTCAGAGATCTTTCTGTTCTCCATGTATTATGTCTGCAGAGTCCTGTCCAGCAGAGCTGTTTAGGATGGTAAGGGAACCGATGCAGGTTTCTCCTGCGCAGAACCCATCACTTAACCTGACAACGGCCTGCTGTGATGCGTTTAACAACTTCTTTGCAGATAAAATCTCTCAGATAAGAGCCAACCTAGACTCCAGTGTTTCGATAGAAACAAGTGACGAGGTGTCTAGCAACTCCATTAGCAAAATTATCCTGGGTCAGTTTCAATCTGTGAGTACCGATGGCATGGAAAAGCTTCTTGGTAGAGTGAGAAGGACAACCTGCCCTCTCGATCCTTGTCCGTCATGGCTAGCCATGCGGGGGGGGGGGGATGCATTGAGGAGGTTCCTTACGGACATCATCAATGCATCCTTCAAGGAGGGTTATATTCCATCTTGTTTGAAGGAAGTGGCTGTTAGGCTGCTTCTAAAGAAACCCTCCCTGGACCCCCTGGATATGAACAAATATAGGCCATTCTCTTTGTTACCACCCTTGAGCAAGGTAATCGAGAGCGCGGTTGCTCTTCTACTCCAAGCTGTCTTGGATAAAACCGATTATCTAGACCCATTTCAAACTGGCTTTAGGACAGGATTTGGAGTTAAGACTGCCATGGTTGCCTTGACCAACGACCTGCGTCTGAGCATCGACGGGTAGTGTGACCCTGTTGGTGCTTCTAGACCTCTCAGCAGCTTTTTTTTAAAATTTATTGTGGATAAAAACAAAAACCACAGACAAAACATATGCAAAACGTATACAAAACACATAAAACAACTAACCTAGTAAATATAACATACTTATATACAATCATAGAATACAGACATGGTCGACAACATACGCAATAAAAAACATATTGACACCCCCTAATCTATATTGACTTCCTAAACAGTGCAAAGAGATTACTCATAAATCATTTTTCATAACTATTTATATACCTCATATGTCAAACATCACAGACATCAGATTCCATTAACTAAGGCGATTATTCCTCTTAATTCTTCTATAGACCCAGTTTTTGGGATAACTACTTCTCTAATAAATATCTCTATCATAACAATTTATACCAGGGGTAGGCAACCTAAGGCCCAGGGGCCGGATGTGGCCCTCCGAGGCCTTTGGACCAGCCCCAGGCCGGTCCTGCCGCTGCCGCCATCCGCCATGATGATATTGATTATTGTTGTTATTACTTGTTCTTGGGGTTTTCATGGCTTTTCTGGGGCTGAGAGAGTGTACATGTATATATATTTTTTATTTTTTTATTTTTATTTATTTATTTGTTTGTTTTTGGTGCTTCAGTCCCCCAATTGTCTGGGGGACAGCAACCCAGGCCCCGGCTCAAAAAGGTTGCCTACCCCTGATTTATACCAATATAATTTACATTCCAAGTTCTGAAATCTGTTCCCACTCTAATACCTCAGATATGTATTCTATTTTTAAGATTAATCCGTTGACTTATTTATTTCTATATTTATTTGTATAATTTTATATAACAATCAGTTGTACTAAGTATTTATACTACTTGATATTATACCTTCAATACACGTCAACAAACCAGTCACTCAATCTTTATCTTTGTAGCCATCTTTCACAACATCCTTATTTCTATCTAACAGAAACATATTGATTTATTCTCATTCTACGTCCCTAAATACAATGTATTTAATTTCTGTTATCTTCATATATCTATACAATGGAGCCCAGTTTTTATAAAATTCAAACATTGATTTATTACCTAATAGGTGAGTTAATTTCTCCATTTTGTAAATTTCAAATATTTTTATCTTCCAGTCTTCTAAAGTAGGAGCTTCTTTTTTCCGCCAATATCTGGCATAAATAATTCTAGCTGCCATTATGAAAACAAACATTAATTTTCCATATTCCCTTTTAATGTCATCCTTAACAATATTTAACAGATATACCTTTGGGTCAACATGCAGTTGTACATTCAATAACTTTCCTATTTCCAAATTTATCTGGTCCCAGAATTTTTTGGCTAATTTACACTTCCACCACATGTGCCAATATGACCCGATTTCATCTTCACAATTCCAACAAACAGGATTTAAACCTTTGCACATTTTTGATAATTTTATCGGAGTCAAGTACCATCGTAAGATTGACTTATACAAATTTTCTTTCAAATCAACGTTTACGGAATATTTTATTCTTTTTTTCCAAATTTTTTCCCATTCAGTCAAGAAAATTTCTTGGTTCAAATCTTGTGACCATTTTATCATATAATCTTTAATTTGGTTGTCTTCCAGCTCCCAATTTCTTATTATCTTATAAAATTTGGCTATCAACTTATTGCTATCCACGCTTATAATTTTTGCGAAAGGTTCATAGGCTGGTCCAATTTGGTCCAAATGATTATCCATTCTAAATCTCTCAATTAATTGCTTGTACTGAAACCAATTTAATTCATATTCTTCCAATTCCACCTGGGTTTTATATACCATGTTACTTCCGTCTCATTTTATTAATTGACTATACCTTATCCAGGAACTATTCTTATATAATCCTTTAATCAAAATTGCTTCTGCAGGGGATGCCCACAAGGGGACTTTTAGACACCATTTTTTTATATATTTGGTCCAGACCCTCCAACATGCTTTTTGTATATAGTGATTGTTAAATTTACTGTCGACTTTAGTTTTATCATAGAATAGGTATGCATGTAGGCTGAAATGTAGATCCGCTCCATCTAATTCCAATATTCCCACATTTTTAAGAGTGAACCATTCATACATCCATTCTAAAATACAGGCCTCATAGTACCATATTAAATTGGGCAAGGCCTTTCTCCGTAGCATCCTGTAAATTTGCAAGTTTAACCTTTGGTTTCTTTTTTGACCAAATAAAATTTGAAATTTCTTTATTCCACTCTTTGAGTGGTTTCTCACTATCAATAATCAGTAAATTTTGAAAATAATACATTAATTTAGGCAAAATTATCATTTTAATGACAGCTATTTTCCTGAGTCAAGATATATTTAATTTACTCCATTTTTGCAAACCATTTTTAATTTCACTCCAAATCCTTAGATAATTATTTTTAAAAAGATCTGAATTTTTATCTGTTACCCAAATTCCCAGGTATTTCACCTTATTCTCTTTTTGAAAACCTTTCTTGTCGATAATTTCCTCAGTTTCTTTCTTTGAAATGTTTATTAACAACATTACTGTTTTCAATTTATTAACACGGTAGCCTGAGATTTGTCCATATTGTTTAAGAATTTCCAATAAGGAATCTAAACATTCCATCGGGTTTGAAATGGTTAGAACCACATCGTCCACATAGGCTCGTAGTTTATACTTTTGTTTTTTAATTTCAACCTCCTTGATAATATCTTCATTTCTTATTTTAACTAGTAAAATTTCCAGGGTAAGAATAAACAATAATGGAGCTAGTGGGCAGCCTTGTCTGATGCCTTTATAAATCTTAAAATTTGAAGTTCTTTCCCCATTTATTAAAATCTGAGCATCTTGATTTGTATATATTTTTTTAATCCAATTGAAAAACCTATCTCCTACCTCTATTTTTTCTAATACTCGAAACATAAAACTCCAGTTAATGTTTTCAAATGCCTTCTCTACATCCAAGAAAATCATAGCCATTTTTTATGTAGGTTCGATTGGTGAATTTCAATTTAATTTAGTATATCCCTAAAATTTTCTTTTGTTTTCCTGGAAGAGAGAAAGCCATTCTGATCTTTATGGATCCAATCATCTAGCACTTTTTAAAATCTTTTGGCCAAAATTGCTGCAAATAATTTGTAATCTGAATTTAATAGAGAAATTGGGCGATAGTTATTAGGGTCCAAATTATCTTTATCTTGTTTTAATATTAGTGTAATGTTCATGGAGTTCCATGTTTGCGGGATTTCTCCTCTAGAAACATTAGTCATTGTTTTCAGTAAATGCAATGCCAGCTGGGATGCAAAAATGTATAGTACTCATTTGAAAAACCATTGGGACCAGGCGCTTTAAATGCTTTAGAGCAGGGGTAGGCAACCTTTCCCCTTTAAGGGCCGAGGGACTTCAGCTCCCAGAATCCCAGGAGCTATTGGCCAACATGGGACTATTTGCCAACATGGCTGAGGCTTCTGGGAGCTGAAGTCCCTCGGCCCTTAAAGGGGAAAGGTTGCCTACCCCTGCTTTAGAGTCTTTTATCACATTGTCTATTTCTTTTGTGTAATAGGTTCATCTAAAGAAAGTTTTTGTGATCGGGTCAGCTTAAATAATTCTGTTTTCCAAATTTTTCTCAATTTTTAATATTGATTCCACTGGTCTGTTGTATATGTTTTGGAAGTGTTTTTAAAAAACTTTTTGTATTTGTTTCTGGTTTGTAATAATTTCAGCCACTTTTCTGATTTTATTAATAGTGCGTTTAGCTCTTTCTCTCCGCAGGGCATATGCTAGCAATTTACCTGGTTTATTGGCCCCCACAAAATATTTCTGTTTAAGAAATCTTATTTTTTTTTCAATTTGTTCCAAATTCAAAATTGAAATTTGTTTTTATATGATTTTGATTTCATTTAAGGTATCCGAGCAATCTGGTTTTTCCCTTAATTTTAATTCCAGTCTTTGCAGTTCCCTGTTAGCTTATTTTCCGTATCTTTTTTTATTATTATTTTTCTGTTCCACTGATTTTTTATTAATACTCCTCTTATTACTGCCTTATGGGCATCCCAAACTATATGCATAGGGACTCCTTTATTATCATTTTCATCAAAATAGTTTTTAATTTGTTTTCCAATTTCCTCCCGAATCTTTGAGTCTTTCAAAATATTTGTATCTAATCGCCAATTAAATGTTGTTTTATCAAATCTTAGCTCAGTTAACAACGGATTATGGTCTGACCATATTTTTGGAAGTGTCTTAACAGAAATTATTTTGAGGGCAAGATGTTCTGTTAATCAGAGCATGTCTAACCTTGAAAATGAGTGATACCTATTGGAATAGAAAGTATAATTTTTCAAATTCTCATTCTTAAATCTGTGTACATCTTTTAGATTTAACAAATCAGTCATTTCAAAAAATTCCTTGGGGAGTTTACCCTGTGTTTTTTAATTGGCGTAACTGAATGTCTATCCAACACGGGGTCCACCACTCCGTTTAAATCGCCCATCAAGATTATATTTTCATATTCCAACTCTATTATCTGATTTTTCAATTTACAAAAAAAAAACTTATTTTTATTTGCTAAAGGTCCATGAATGCCAATTATTAAAAAAAAATTGTCCATTCATAAATATTTCCACCATGAGGAATTGACCATTTGAATCTTAAAAAATAATTTTTGGTTCTAGATATGCATTAATATATATACTGCCACTCCCTTTTTAAAAAAATTGTGAAGCCGAGATAAAATCTAACTCCAATTTAGGGCATCTGAGATGCTTACTATCTTTTTTCTTTATTCTAGTTTCCTAAATAGAACAAATGTCCGGAGATAATGAAAAAAAATCCATTTTTGAGGCGTATTCATCCCTTTTACATTCCAGGAGACTATCTTTATCTGCATGTCGTGGCCCATTTACAAGCTGTCAAATACTGTTATTTATTTAAGTCAGGTGATACAGTCAATCAGTGGATATGATTATCAATTATCAAAAAATTATTCCACTCCCAGTCTAATCTCAGTGGTTAAATTCTCAGTATTATTAATTTCTCTATTGTATGTTAGTGTTTGCTCCTCTATATCTATGTCTTCTTCCTGAACATCACTCTTTTCCTCATCAATACCTGGAGTTTCCTCTTCATCATCTTCATCATGCACCCTCACATCCACTAAACTTTGTAAATGAGCAGAGGCTCCTACACAAGGCTCAATTCCAGCCTCATCATCTTTATGTTCTGCATCTGGCTCGTCGTTTTTTAACCTGAGATTTTTGCCATCTAAAACATTGCCTTATAAAATTGTTAGCCTGTTCTGGTGTGGAGATTCTGATTCTTCTCTTTTTCCACCAAAAAATTAAGCCTTCTGGAATCTCCCACCTAGAGGTAATCTTTTCCTTTCTAAGTAATGTAGTCAAATTGGCATAATTCCGTCTCTTTTTCAGCAAATGAGCAGGGATGTCTTTTAACACCTTAAGCACTTGGTCGTTATAACAGAAAGGCAAATCATTATGCTTGGACAGAAAGAGGACTCGAGTTTGTCTTCTAACAAAATATACAATAACATCTGTAGGGTGACCTCTTTGTTTAGCCAATCATGAATTCACTCGATATAATTTATCTATCTCAAGCACAAACGAATCGAGATTCCTATCCAGAAAAGATGCAATTTTACAAATTAATTTTTCATTTAAGTCTTCATCTTTCTCCTCTATTAAACCTCTTATTTTTACAGCTTTCTCCCATATTTTTTGTTCCATCACTGCAACCTCATCTAAATCATTTTCTCTCTTATTGTCTAATTAAGCAATCTGCATTTCCAAAAGCAAAAAGGAGCTTCATTTCTATACTGCTTCATATCGCGCTATGGGATGTCTAAGCGGTTTACAACTATAAGCTCATTGCCCCCCAACAGTTGGGTTCTCATTTTAGCAACCTCGGAAGGATGCAGGCCTCAGTCTAGCCTGAGCCCTGGCTAGTATTGAACTCACAACCTTGTGGTCTGTGAGTGAGTGGCTGCAGGACAGGCATTTAACCACTGCACCACCAGGGCTCTTCCGTCTTTTCATTTCTAACTTCTAATATGTCCACTCTTTTTTTTTTTTTTTTTTTTTTTTTTTTTTTTTTTTTTTGTCCTCTGTACATCCAACAAAAGTCTATCAACTTTTTGGTTTATTTCTTTTAAATCTGCCTGTATCTCTTGTTTCACCTCTCTTCTAAAATCATTTAATTGTTGTGTAAAATTTACTGACCTCTCAGCAGCTTTTGATATGATAGATCATGGCATCCTCCTGGATCGCCTGAGTGGGCTAGGAATCGGAGGCACTGCATTCCAGTAGTTCTGTTCCTTCCTCTTGGGCAGGTCCCAGAGGGTGCTGCTCAGGGACAATCGCTCCAGTAAAAAGGAACTTTCTTGTGGCATCCCTCAAGGCACCATTCTGTCCCCGATGCTGTTTAACATCTATATGAAGCCGCTGGGTGAGATTATTCGGAGATATGGAGCTGGGTGTTTTCAGTATGCTGATGACAACCAGATCTATTTCTCCATGTTTCGATCAGCAGCATTGAATTCCGATGGTGTCTCCTCTCTCAATGAATGACTTAAGGCAGTAATGGGCTGGATGAGGAAAAACCAATTGAGAGTGAATCCAGACAAAACGGAGGTGCTCACAGTAGCGCCCCAAAACCAAGAATTGGGTTGCAACCTCCAGTCCTGGACGGGGTCACACTCTCCTTAAAGGACTGTGTTCGCAGTCTGGGGGTGCTTCTTGATTCGTCGCTCCTGATGACTAATCAGGTAAATGTAAATCCAACATAAGTTGGTTAAGAACCAAAGACTGCCAGAAATAGTGCAAATAGAGGCCACTTTAACTGTCCTGGCTCAGTGCTAAGGAATCATGGGAACTGTAGTTTTTTGTGGCACCAGAGCACTCTCGAAGAGAAGACTCAATATCCCAGAAAAAAATAAAATTCCCATGATTCCCTAGCACTGAGCCAGGACAGTAAAAGTGGCCTCAATTTGCACTATTTCTAGCAGTCTATAAAGGCCCTTAGTAATAGTAAAAAAGAGATGGAAAGAGGTAGTACAAATCAAAGGAAGCTCCCGCCCTGTCTCTCTCACACACACACCTGACAAATTTGGCCTTTACATCTTTCAATAATACTAAGGGAAAAGACAAAGCATAATGGAGATATAGGGGCTATGAAGACGGGCAGGAAAAAGTGACCTGAAGTTGCCTTCTCCCTAAGCTGCAGCAACTGCACTGCCTGCCCTGAGGTTGCCCTAAATGGGCACAGAGCAACTGCACTGGAGGGAGTCAACGGGCCTCGGCAGACGGCTTAAAAAGCCGTCCTGGAGGCAGGGAAGAGGAGGGGCAGCTACACGCTTGGCGCCCCTTCCTCCTCCCGAGGTTGTCCTCAGAGCCGCTGGCCCTCCACACGGCCGGCGCTCCGAGGGCAACCTCCGGCCACAGCGTCCAGACACGCTGCGGTGGAAAAGTCAGTGAAAGTGCACCGCAAGCTTTTGCAGCGCACTTTCACTGACTTGTGAAAGGAGTGCTATTTTAGCGCTCCTTTCAGGGACAACGAAGGTGTGCCGCAGGATTGAGGCATGGGGATGCCTCGGTCCCACGGCGCACCTTCCCATGGTGGCCCCATGCCGCCAGTCTGCTTAGGTGCATTGGAGCTTTTCCAAGGCTGTATTTAAGCCCCAGCAACCGCACTGCCAGCCCCAAGGATGCCACAAAGGGAGACAGAGCAACCACATGGGTAGGAAGTGGCTGCTTTAATTGTTGTTGTTGTTGTTCTCAAACACATGCACACGTGCACAGGAACACCTCTCCATACCTGCACTTCTGTGCAGGAAAACATCCCTGCACATCTACACAGGACCTGTCATAGGCTAGTATACAGTCTGTCATCCTCTGTACAAAGGTGACTAAAGTTCAGCATCCTTGTGCACTTGCACAGGACCTGTTATAAGGTGATATACAGTCTGTCACTGTGTACAAAGGTGACTGAAGTTTGGCATCCCTGTGAACCTGCACAGGATCTGTCATACACCCATATATCATGCAAGGATTTGCTGACCTCGGCTTCTCCCAAGAAGTGGGTGCAGTAGACAGGTGCCACTGTCTGATTGTGCCACCCTTGGGGTGAAGGAATGGGTTTGTCAACTGGTAAGACACTCCATCATCATTCACAAAACATGTCCCACACAGATCGAGGGGAGGGGAGAGGTACATGCAAGGCAGGTTTGTCTGGGCAGACTTGATACATGCAGCTGGTGGTCATGCAAGGGACATGGTCAACAGGTCACATGGACTAAGGGGGGAAGCAGACTGGTGGCATGGGGCCACCCTGGGAAGGTGTGCCGCAGGACCGATGCCTCCCCACACCTCGATCCAGTGGCGCACCTTCGCCGCTAAAATAGTGCTCCTTTCACAAGTCAGCTAAAGTGTGCCTCAAAAGCTTGTGGTGCACTTTCGCTGACTTTTCTGCCGCAGCGTGTCCGGACGCTGCAGCAGGAGGTTGCCCTCGAAGCGCTGGCCGTGCGGAGGGCCGGTGGCTCTGAGGACGACCTCGGGAGGAGGAAGGGGTGCCGAGCGTGCAGCTGCCCTTCCTCTTCCCTGCCTCCAGGACGGCTTTTTAAGCCGTCTGCCGAGGCCCTAACATTACGCCAGGAGCCCCCCCTCCCCCATCATGCCAGGAAGTGGTGTGCAGATCTTATGCACACTTGTACACCTGGACAGAAGACGTCACAAAAGCCTCTTTCATGCAAACTGCTGTGCATGCTGACAGCAAGTGTACATCCAACAAAATGCATTTCTTGTCATAACAGAGGACAGTTGCTAGGGCACATGTGTAGGATTAAAATTAGGGTTAGGGTTACAGTTAGGGTTAGGATTAGGGATCTAATATTCAAGTGCACCTGCTCAAGTGCATCCACACCTGGAAGCATAAGGCTCTTTAAATTAGAGCTTGCATCATAGGGCACATGCTCTGGATCGCCAAGTCAATTTCCACCACACGTGCAACAATGTATTTATATGGCCATTTTCTGTTTCATCAATGTCACTGCATACATGCCCATATGTGAAGGTGCACATCTTCACTGAAGGAGTGGAAAAAAGAAGCTCCTTTTTGGAGTGGCTTTACTCGGCATACGACAGCTAGAGGGCGCTTTCCTGGAAACTTTTAGGCTTGCACCATCAAAAGGCCACACTTACAAGTCACCCTCAAAGTGACTTGCCTATCTGCATAGCCCCATAGTGACAGCTCTTTGGAGTACACCAATTAAAGCATAGCCCAGAAGCCACCTCCCTCCTGTTTTCTTTTCCCCTCTGTTTGGTTTGGCTACTGGGGTTTTTCTTCCCTTCTATCTCCTTGTTGTTGGTTCTGATATTCTCCCCCATCTTTGGGCCTTTACAGACTGTCAGAAGTAATGCAATTTGAGTCCAATTTAACTGTCCTGGCTCAGTGCTAGGGAATCATGGGAACTGTAGTTTATTGTGGCACCAGAGCTCTCTGACAGAGAAGGCTCAATGTCTCAGAAAAAAACTACAATTCCCATGATTCCCTAGCACTAGGCCAGGGCAGTTAAAGTGGACTTAAGTTGCATTATTTCTGGCAGTCTGTAAAGGCCCTTTATTCCATTATTTTATTCTTTACTTTGGGGGGAAGCAGATGGCGAAAAGCACCGTCTTCAATCCCAGGAAGGGGAGGGGCAGCCGGATGGTGGGTGCCCCAACCCCTTCCTGAGGACGTCATTGGAGCACCCGCCATTGCACATGGCAGACTCTCTGAAGAAATCCTTCCAGCTCAGCATCCGGACACGCTGAGCTGGAAGGAGTGCAGAAAAGGCACCCAGAGCCTGTTCTGGCACCCCTTTTGGCTCCTCTGAAAGGAGCGCTATTTTTGTGCTCCTTTTAGAGGTGCCATAAGGGTGGATTGGGGCCAAGGCATGGGGCAGCCTCGGTCCCAATTCGTGGCTTCTTGGGGTTTCCCATGGCCACCCGTTTGTAGAGGCCCTTTGTATCCTACTTGTTGCTAGTTTGGTTGCTTTGGGGTTCTTCCTGGGCTCGGAGGTGTTTTTTTTTGTCAAAGTGTTGTATTTTTGTACTGAGGCTTTTGCAGGGTTTTAAATTGATTGTTTTAGAAGGGGCACCATTTCTGGCTGCCTCGTGGCATCAGCCATTATGTTTTAAGCCTCATGGTCCCTGGCCTTGTCATTTTCTTGTACTGCCTCCTGGGGGACGCCATTTTGTTGTACTCTGTAGGGGGCTGTAGTTTGTTTGCTGGGCTTCCCAGGTGACACTATTTTGTTTTCTCTTCAGGGCTGTTTCTTTTAGCTGTAGGATCTCTTCTAACATATGAGTTTGGGGATTTGTAGTTTTCTTTTAGCTGTGGGGTCTCTCTGGCTTAAAAGATTGATTTTGTAGTTTTCCTTTTTGACTGTGGGGTCTTTGCCTTGTGAGTTTGGAATTTGTAGTTTTCCTTCTAGCTGTGGGGGTTTCTATGACTTACAAGGTTGGGATTTGTAGTTTTCCTTTTGTCTGTGGGGGTCTCACTGATTTATGAGTTTGGGATTTGTAGTTTTCCCTTTGACTGTTGGGTCTGATTTACGAGCTTCGAAATTTTTGTCTCTCTGAGTTATAAGCAGTTGTTATGGTTCCCAAGAAAGGTGTGGGCAATTCCAAGGGTAAAGTGCCTGCTAAGAAGACCCCCCCCCCTTCAGTGCTCAGCCGCTGAGCTCTCTGACACATTGGAGGATGAGAGTAACATGGTGGCCAGAGCTGCCATTCTATCTAAATTGGATGAGCTTGAAAGCAATCAGGCAGTGGTTTCTAAGACTGCACAGTTGGGAGGTAAAGGAGTACATTCTGACTCTTTTAATGCCATGGTTGTGTTTTGTTTAGAGGCCATGGACAAGTCCTATCATGGCAGACTATGTGGCTTTGCAGATGGGTGGCCGTGGGCTGCCCTGGGAAGTGGAAGATTGGGGCTGAGGCTGCCCCACATCTCAGCCCCAATCCACCTTTTTGGTACCTGGGAAAGGAGCACTAAAATAG
Source organism: Phrynosoma blainvillii (assembly GCA_026167975.1). Lineage (NCBI taxonomy): Eukaryota > Metazoa > Chordata > Lepidosauria > Squamata > Phrynosomatidae > Phrynosoma > Phrynosoma blainvillii. The sequence continues at coordinate 75,708,234 of JANUYF010000002.1, forward strand.
CACTCCTTCCTCAAGCCCCAGAAAGGGAACCAGAAGAGCCATCGCGCGGCTCTTCCGTGTCTCTTCCAGCTCAGCCCGTGCAGAGGCTGGGCCGGGAGATCGTCATCAGAGCACTAGCTGTGTGTAACAGCGGATGCTCCGATGATGTCCTTGGGAAGGGATTGGGGCGTCTGGCGTCCAGCTGCCCCTCTCCTTCCCTGGCTCCAAGACGGTGCTTTGCACTGTCTGCAGAGCCCCTATGTGATCAGATGGTGGAGGAAGAGTGCCCTATCCCTATTGCAGCACCTGTGGCAAGTTCTTCTGCGATGATGCCTGAGAGGTCTGGTATGTCTATTGAGGTTCCTTTCAGGGTGGGGGTGGGGGTCTCAGGCTTCTAATATGAATCAGACACTGGGTTGGCCTTTGAGAGTTTGGCATCATATGATGCAAAGGCCAGTACCTTCAGCCTTGCTCAGGTCAGGATTCTTATACCTTGCAACAGGTGCCCTTGTCACATTTTCAACACGAGTGCTCGATTTGCAGAAGGACAGATTCATTTCGCAATTGCCAAAGAGCAAAGGGAGCTGTGGGTTTCTCACAACTCCTCCAACATATCCTTGAATAATTCTTATTTATATGGTTTAACCTTACTGGTGCTAAATACCACCTCCACATTAATTTATAGTAATTCTCTTTTATCCGTAGAGATACATTTTTAAAATGACATTGATTCCAAATTTCCCCCCATTCTTGAATGTTTATCATTTCTGCTAAATCATTCTCCCATATTGTCCTAAGATATTCTTCTCGCTCTTTGTGTTTTGATAACAATTTGGTTATTTCACTTGTAATGCCTTTCAAAATCTTGTTTTCCTTCATACTATCTCTTTGCTTAATTATTTGTTCAAATTTAATATTTTCTCTAAATTCTTTAATTTTCCTATTCGAATTTTTTGTCCATTGTTCCAACTGAATACAATTAAACCAGGTTATTTTTGAACTTTGCAATTTTCCCTTTATTTTTCCTTTAACCTTCACTATCTTCACCCAATCTTTCAATCAATATACTTCTTGTTTCTTTAACAACAACAACAACAACAACAATATATTATTTATTTATTTATTTATTTATTTATTTGTATCCTGCCTCTCTGTAAAATACAACCAGGTGACTTACACAATAAAACGAACAATCCTGTCCCACAATAGCCCCCCATATACAATTAAACAATCAAAGTTTAAAAACATACTTAAAAATAACAAACTACAATAAATGACAAATAAATTAAAATAGCTGTAGCAGAAATCAGGGTCAAGCATAACTATTTTCAGTTGCCGGTTATCTACTCAGGAAAGGCCTGCCAGAAGAGATCCGTTTTAACACCTTTTTAAAAGCTGTTTAACTGACGAATCTCATCTGGCAAGCCTTTCCATAGTCTGGGTTTGATAGTTGAAAAGGTCCTCTGGGCAGTTGCAGATAATCTAGTTTTTATAGGTAGCAATAAATTCTTCCTAGAGGACCTTAGTGCATTGGGTAGATTATATGGAAGATAGGTCCTGAAGATAGGTTGGACCCCAACCATTTAGGGCTTTAAAGATGATGACCAACACCTTGTACTGTGCCCGGAAAATGATAGGCAGCCAGTGGAGTGATCTTAGAATAGGTGTTATATGGTCTCTTCTGGTTTTACCTGAGACCAGCCTGGCTGCCATATTCTGTACCAATTGGAGTTTCCAAACTAGGCACAAGGGTAGTCCCTTGCAGAAATTGAGACGAGAAGTTACTAGTGCATGTACCACAGTTTTAAGGTCCCCAATCTCCAGGAAAGGGCGCAGCTGGCATATCAGCTGAAGCTGATAACAGATGCTCCTGACCACTGCATTCACCTGATTTGTCATCTGAAGTGATGGATCTAGGAGCACCCCAGACTGCAAACACAGTCGTTTGAGGAGACTAGGTTTGTGTCCCAATACCTGGGTTCGGGGCCATTACCATTAGTACCTCCATTTTGTCTGGATTCAGTTTCAATCTGTTTTTCCTCATCCAATCCATTACTGCTTTAAGACATTCATTGAGAGGGAAGACACCATCTAAAGTCAAAGCTATAGACTGAGACATGGAGAAATATATCTGGGTCTCATCAGCATACTAATAACACCCCGCCCCATGTCTCCGGGTGATCTATCCCAGCGGCTTCATATATATGTTAAATAGCATCAGGAACAGGATGGCATCCTGAGGGATGCCACAATTAAGCTCTTGTTTAGCTGAGCAACTGTCTCAGAGCATCACCCGCTGGAATCTGCCCGAGAGAAAGGAACGGAACCATTGCAGTGCAATGCCTCCGATTCCTAATTCTCTCAGGCATTCCAAGAGGATGTCATAGTCTATCATGTCAAAGGCCGCTGAGAGGTCCAGTAGTACCAACAGGGTCACACTACCCCTGTCGATGCCCAGACAAAGGTCATCAGCTAAGACAAACATGGCAGTCTCCACTCTATATCCTGTCCTAAAGCCACTTTGAAATGGATCCAGATAATCGGTTTCTTCCAAGACAGATTGGAGCTGAAGAGCAACATTCTTTTTGCCATTATTGCTGTTAATATTTTAGCATCTTGATTTATAAGGGATGTAAGTCCATATGGTCCTGGATCTGTCAAATCTTTGTCTGGTTTCAGAATCAGTATTATGAGTGTCCCCATATTTCAGTGATCTTAAAAGTTTCCTGATTTCTTGCATTAAAAGGTCCTTCTTATAAAAGCTTGTTAGTCTCAATATTACATCTCTGGGAAGAAAGCCTCTTATTAGAATTGTTGCTTTATGCAGATATTCCACATCCTGTTCTTCCCAAGTAATCTGAGGAACCATACTTTGCAGCCACTTGAGAATTTCCTTCTTCAAGGTCCTCAGTGTTTCACTTGCCATCTCAGGAAAACCATTGATACAAAGGTTGTTTCTTCTATTGCAGTCCTGCAGGTTGATGATTTTTTTGTTCTAATTGGTCCAGTCTTGATGAATGTTCCAAAGTTATCTTCTGTTGAACTTTTTGTTCTTCTTGCAATGAGTTTACTTTTTCCCACTCTTTCAATTTCTTTTTTAATAATCTGAATAGATTTCTTCATTTCATCCATAACTGTATTAGTTATTACTAATGTTAAAAGATGTTAAAAGATCCCTTCCTTTATGTTGGCATGTAATGTTTCCTGTTTACATGTACATTTGTTTTAATTTGATTTTATTTAGATTTATCAGTTTTGTAAGTGTGATTTTATTGGCTAATATTTATATAATTTTGTGATATTTTGGTCAAAGACCATGAATAAATTCTGATTCTGATTCTATTAGTTATTGTCTCTGATAGTGTTTAATTTTTTTTAAAATTGTGTCTTTAAAAGCTTCATTGCTGCAAGAACCATGTTTTCATTTCATCCCCTTTTATATCTCCATTATTTGGTTGGGTGCCTAGATGTTTCAGCTTAGCTCTGGCTTTTTGCATTGTGCCAGTGGCTCCAGATTTCTCTTTTTGCATTTCTTTATTATGAGCCTCAAAATTTTCTTGTTTACTCTTCTTAAGCATGCATATGCTTTATATAATGGATGTACAGATTGACTCTTCCAATTTAAAACTGTTTGTTTCAGTTCTCTTTTTTGACTTTTGGACATCTGCCAACTTCTAATCTATGCTATGTCTCAAACTGCCGACATGTGGCTTATTGCATTTTTCTCTCTCAATTTGTTCTTTAATTAATATTTCAATGTTTCAATTCTTTATTAACGGGTGGGAGGGTTAAGGCAGGGGATTGGTGTTTTAGCTGTCTTTTTTTAATTGTTGTACACCGCCTCGATTGCCGAGCAGAGGGGCATGATATAAATAAAATTTATTATTATTATTATTATTATTATTATTATTATTGTTATTCACATCCCACATAATCCAATATATTTAATTTTTAACTGTTTTACTTTAATTTTGTTTTGTAAGTCTTAATATCTGATCAGCTTGGCAAACCGCCAGCTGGCAAAAGTTTGCCACATATTTATCTTTCTTCTCATTAAATCCTTAATTAGGCACTTCCGTTCTATTCTCCTCACATACCAATGTGTTTGTTTATAATTACTCACAGTATTTTTTTCCATTTAGACGTAATTTTGGCTTTTTAAGCTTTGGCTTTCAGGAGAATACAATCTCAGCTCCTTAAACCGTAGTGGCTCCTCCCCCCACAAGTCTTGCTTTGTGTCTTTGAATCTCCCCCTCTGCATCTAGCTTTCTTGTAAAAAACAATCTATAGCCAATTGTCCTTTTTTCCTTCTTGCAATTCTGACAAAATTCATGTTTTGTTTTTATATAAAGATTATATCTCCTCACTAGCAACTTGCACCCACTTCTCAGAATCTGTCTTTGGAATTCCCTTGATCTTCTTCTAATCAGAGAGTTTTGGAATTAATTTCTCAGTGGCTTGATAAGAGAATCTGTCAGGTGGCATACCTTTACTGGAGCATTCTGACCTTCTCACCTAGATTTGGATACCTGACTCTGCTTCTTGCATGCTGTCTAATTTCTCATCATTAGGATGATCCATTGCAGGTGTAGCTCCTTCTGGATGCAAGACCTTTAGAGGATGAAAGAACTCCACTTGCTCTGGTTGCTGGTGGGAGTCTTCCTCTTCTGCAAATAAATCTTGATAGACATCTTGGTTTTGATTAGATTTGGGCTGTGGTCTTTCATCAACAAAACAGCACTTGTTAATTTTATTGTGCATCTGGATTTAGAATTCTGTAACAATTTCTAACATAACCAACATAAATTCCCTCTTCACTTCTGCAGTCAAGTTTGCCCCTTTTCAGCTTGGGAATATAGATAAATGCTTTACTTCCAAAAACCTTCAGATGGTTCAATTTGTTTTAACTGCATGCCATAAATGGAATGGGGTTACATCTTTAGGTTTAGTTGAAAGTCAGTTACACAGATATGTAGCAGTTATGATGGCTTCAGACCAATAGTGTTTAGACATATTAGCTTCCAACAGCATAGTGACAACCATCTCCTTGAGAGTTCTGTTCATTCTCTCTGTCATGCCATTTTGTTCTGGAGAAGAAGCCTGTATAGTCTGATACTCAATGCCATGTTCTTTTAAAAGTTCATCAGATTCAGCATTGACTAATTCAGTGCCATTGTCTGTGTGCAGACACTTTGGTTTGTAGCCAAATTTGTTATAGACTCTATTAAAGTAATCTTTGAATTTATGAAATGTTTGACTCTTCTCTCTGAGAAGATAAGTATAAGTGTACCTGCTGAAATCATCAATAATAGTAAAAAAATAAGTTACCTCCTGCTGACTTTTGAGTCATTGGTCCAGAAAGATCAGCATGTAAAAGATCCAATGCCTTGTTGGATTATCTCTCAGTAACTGGAGGATGAGGCTCTTGTGACCTTTTCTTTCAAGTATTCTACACAATTTTCATTGTTAGAGCATGCTTTTAATTTAAAGTCTTTTGCAAACTCTTGATTTGCTAAATCTCTTAATATTTTCAAGACTTCAATGAGCAAATCTGCAATGCCATAAAGCTGAACAGTCTTTGTGATTATATCTGGTCACACTGTTCACAGATGAGTGCAAAATCTGCATCTGATAATAGCTACGAGATCTTAACTGTGCTCTAAAAATCATTTTTTTATCATGAAAACCAAAACTGACACTGTTGCCTCTTGTTGTAGTGGTTTGCACACTGTAAAAGGAGGCTTGCACATCCAATACATAGTAAGCATCTGGGATTTTTAAAGTTCCTATTCTGTCAGGACCAAGTTTTGTTTTCAAATAAACAGCCCCTTTTCCTTGTGCAAAACCTTTTTGAACATTACCAAGATAGACAGGAAAAGTTACATTTGCATCAAAATCAAAAAATCAATTCTTGCTGTTGAAGTAATGTGTACTTGCTCCACTATCCATAAAAACTTGGTTTTTATATTTATCTCCAGCTTTGAAATAATTGTTGTTGAATCAAACCAATTATCAACATGACTGGAAGATTTCTGCTTTGGATTAAAAACTTCTTTCTTAATGTTGCTTTTGTTTTTAGTGATCAGTCCCTAATTTTGCAGTTTTTGCAGCTCAGCTCTAGTCTTTGACTTATTAACATTGTTTCTGTTTGATCTGGGAGAAAGGGAAGTCTTTTTCAAATCCTTTGCAGCAAATGGAGCTAATTCTCTGTCTGTTGTTTTTGTTCAAAATAGTCTTCCATCAAGTTTTGTCTATTTTGAAATTCAACAATTTGAGCAATAGCACCTTATAAAGAAACATCTCCTTTAACTTGTAAAGCATTAATTATTGGAAAGTAGTATTTTGGAAGACTTGTCAAAAACAGTCCAAGTTCTGCATGTTCTAGAAAGGATTCTCCAGCTGCTGTAATTTCAGACAAAGTTGTCATAATATGCTGATTGAAATATGCTGATTGAAATATTAAGGATGATGAAACTTTGTGTTAACAAGTTTGATCATGAGAGCTGTTTGGTTAGAAATACTTGGAGAATTAAATACTTTCTGTAGTTTGTCCCATATTTGTTTTGCATCAGTTAAACTTTGAATATAATAAGCAATGCTGGGATCTACAGATAAGCAAATATAAGCTGCTGCTTCATCTGCATTTTAATCAGACTGTTGTTGATGTTTTCCTGCTTTTGTGGGTTTCTGCCCATTTATTGTTTTAAATTACCCCATAATAGTCAGGTACATTTCCAATTTCCATGACCACGCTTTATAATTTCTTCCAATTAAAATTTCAGTAATCATTGTTGGATTAGGATTAGTAGAAACCATTCTCTGTTGGTTGAGCAGAAAAAAAAATCTTTCTTGAAGTCAGTATCTTCAGGAGAAGCAGTTTAAAAATAATCTGGAACCTCTTTTGAGACTTCACTGGGTCTAGACTGGAACCCCTTCTGGGTCCATAACCCAAAAATGATGGGGTGCAATTTGAGTTTCCCAGGCTGTTTACGCTTTTAAAAGGAAACAAAAATGTGTAAGTATGAAAGTTAAACTTGTTAGAATTCAGCTCTCATCAGCAGAAAAACAAAAGTGTGGGGCAGACTATTTATTCTAAATTTGCCTTCCTAAAGAATAAAGACTCCAAGAAAAAAACAAACATGCAGTTTGTAGTTTAAAAACAAATAATAATGACTTTAATAAATAAATATATAACAAACTAAATCCTGTCCTAAATGGTGATGGTTCGGGTATAGCAGGAAGAGACTGTTACTTTCACTCAGAGGAGACTGTTACGTCAACCTGAGACCGAAAAGAAACTATTTAGGATCCTGAGAGAAAATCCTGAGACATAAACAGTTCCAAGTGTGAGTGACTGGAGTCACATGTTTAGAATTACATAGATAGAGGGAAGTCCCTGTCTATCTATGGAAGGAAAGGAGATTGTAATACATAAACTTTCCAACAACAATGATTATAACTGAACTGTTGTGGTTGAATCTGATGGAATTCTGGTGTTTGTAATTTGGTAAGGCACTAGTATTTCCTCCATAAACTCCATATGACAGAACCTTGGCAGTTCAAGTGTAATCATACTGCTATAATTGTGTACTGTAAAGATGGTAGTAGTGGGCTTATTTATTGGCACTCAGCTAACCATCACTGCTAAGAATGCGAGTCCAGGGGGAGGGAAAACCCTAAAAGGAAAGCTTGGTCAAATTTATTTACAGCTCCAGAATTTCCGGAATTCTTGGAGTCTTGTCCAAAAAAATTTTTCTGTAAGGTGTGAATCATTGGGGTTTGATTGCTTTGGCTTGCTCAGCCAAGCTGCTTTCTTAAAATGAAAGGAGATTGATTTCACTGAGTGATATTTAAAGATAAACCTTAATTGGTAATATATGTCCAAACATTTAGATATAGAAAATAGATGATCCAAAGGGGGGAAATATGCTTTTTGTTAAGCTATAATTATAACTTCTACTGTTTTTCCCGGTTGATTATACTCCCTTCCAGTAAATTCCTTGATGTCTCTTAGATTTAATTGTGAAATAAATTTCTTTACTGCCTTTATTTTGCAATCTGTACTCATTTATTTTGTGCTGCATGAACATGATTATCTACAAAAAATGGAACAACAGTGAATGAACAAAAATGTCATGTGACATATCTTTTGCTGAATTATAAGAAGGAATATAACAGAACACACACATAACACTTGCAAAGGGATCCTGTAGCATCTTTGAGACTAATTGTGCAAAAAGAGTTGTAGCATAAGATTCCGTAGAAGCAGACCACCCCAAAGGAGCGCTCTGCACGTCCCCTTTGAGTGCCAGATTGGGGCCATGGCAACTGCATGCTGCAGCCCTGATCCAGTGTTTTTCCAGGGCAGAGTCAGGGCATGCAGCATGCAGTCACCACATCCCCACTGGTATTTCTTGCTGGTCTGCAGAGGCCCTTGGTCTAGTTCCTCAGATGCATCTAGGATGTAGACAAAATGTATGAAAACATATGCTACAACTTCATCTGCACAGTTATTCTGAAAAGTACTACAGAATCCCTTTGCATACTGATATTCCAACTAATATGGCTGTCTCTGAATTCTGTAGCACTTGCATATTAGGTAGCAAGGAAGAATTTTTTCATTCTCCTTAGGTAGAAGTTCTACCACCATTCTCATTGTCATTGCCACCCTCCCCCATTGCTGCTGGCTTTTCCTTACAGGTAGGCATTGTGGCCTGGAATATCTTCTGTGTCACTATAGTACCTGGAACATGGCTTGTAAGAGTGGAAGAGGGAATTGATCACTCCCTAATAATAGCCAACGCCCAATGTCTCTGGTCCCATTACTTCTGGTACAGACTAGATCTGGCATTGGGGTTCATATATTTTGTGTGTGGTGATCTCTGGAGGGATTCACTTAGCCATTTATCTGCTGTTGCATTGCCACAACAGTTGCTACAGTTCCCTAAAAGCCACTAATACTCTGATCTGAAAATCTAGACTTCTTGCTTCCCAGCAATGGAATTTATTGGAAAGTGGTCTGCAGAACTTTCCAGGGTGGTAGTGATGATAGTGGTAGTGAAGGTGGCCCTTCTTGGAGAATCTGCATATATGCAGCCTCCATCTTTCACTACCTGAGGCTGATACCACACTTTGTTTAACAGGTTAGCCCAAATATCAGGGGAAATCTAGCCTAGAACTTTCCTCAGCACTGTAAATATCCATGTCCAGCCCTAAAACTAAAAGGGAGCTAAAATGTGAATTTAAGGAGTAGTTTCTATTTGATAAAAGAGACAGATCAACCATGCAATAGTTTCAGGGTATACAACTGCCAATATGGCAATGGTAGATTTTGCAACTCTGCCAATGATCATATCTCATACATTGTTGCAAGACTGAAGCAATCTATCAGACTGCAATCCAACTTACTTTCAGGATTATGTGAATCAAAGCACAGTTGGGGGATAATATTCAAGGTGGTCCAGGAGATAATAAGACTTAGCTGACCCCAGCAATTATTATGTGGGGGAGAAAAGTGAGACTTCAGTTTTGTATACACTATAAACCTGAGGGAATTCAAGACATATAGGTGAAGCTAAATACTGGTATCCTGATCTAACTAGAAATGCCCCCCTTAAACTATAGCTCCCATGTAAACAAATGCCACTTTCAACATGATTTGTGTTGAAGGATTTGTGACCACAGAGAATTACATCATCACCAGATAAATCATTTTGTTATAACTTTTTTTAAAAGTCACCATTGGGTAACTGGGTAAGGAAAAAAATATGAACTAGGATAATGTTACGTATTTATTACTTTACTGTTTCTTTTCTTTCTTTATCCATTTCTCATTGCATTTATCATTCAAGTGACTAGCCAGGAACACTGGGACAATGGTTGAAACCTGTCTGAGCACAAACAGGTGGTGTGTAGTCTTTCCATGCTGTTCTGCCAAAGAATCTTAGTTCTATTATGCAGTAGCTACCCTCATAAGCAACCAGTTTCCAAAGCCTTTTGGAATCAGCAGGAATCTCCTAACTGACATGAGCAGGCTTGGATATCACTGATAGTTTCAGGCTTGTATTGACTGTAGATTGCCAAGATCACCAAATGTCAGCAAAATGTGTTTCAATTTTATGACGCAGATTAATGAGAATCAGGGTGAAGTTTTGTGTTATCTGAAACCATGCAAGAAAAAAATTCCACATGATTTAGTGAAGTCTTTTTTTGCTAGTACTCCCAATTCTCAAGCAGTCCTTATAGCTTTCCATTAAACATCAGTCTTAAACAAAAAGGTAGTCTATATAAGACCATGGTGTAGCAGTTAATTGTTGGACTAGGATTCTGAGAGGGCAGGGTTCAAATCCCTGCTCAGCCATGGAAACTACTGGGTAACCTTGGGGAAGTGATACCCTCTCAACCTAGAAGGGAGGCAAACTCTTCTGAATAAATCTTGCCAACAAAACCTTCTAATAAGGTCACCATGAGTTAAAATAATGTTGAAGGCATATAACAACAAGAAATCTATATATTTTTAAAGAAAAACACCACATGTAATGGCTAGGCTTTGCATTATAAGGCTGGAAAAGATCAGCAATGAAATTCCTATGAACAACTGTTTTAGTTAGGGCTGATATGAACTTTAAACAGGTTTAAATGTTCATAAGGTGTAACAAGGTTTTTCTATACTTATTTTACAAAACAGACATACCATTTTCTAAGTATATTGTTACAACATTGCTGCAACAGATTTCTGTTCACCTCTGGACAAAGATCACCACTACCCATCTCTAAACCAAATGTGAAACTAATCTGAAAGGTACCCTGGAAATTATCATACAAGAATGACTAAAGCTGATCAAACACAAATGCCATGATTCCAGACAATAATATTATAATTTTATCAAGCCACAACCTGAGTCAGGCAGAGGAGTCTGTTTTGTCAAGGAGCTTATCCTTCTGTCCCTCCAAACCGACACACATTATACATTTCTGCAGTGATCTAGAGGGCTTCTTCCGATGCCTATGCCTCAAAGAATACTTCAAGGACTATGACACCAGTCAGGTGAACAACATACAAGGATCACCCCTATCTCTTCAACACAACTGTAGAAACTACAATATATCTCAGCCCCAGAAAAAGAAGAACTCCACATCGACTCCTCCTGATGGTCAATGCACAGAACTAGACTTCTACACAGAATGTTTCCACTGACCTGCCCAAACAGAAATAATCAATAAGAGATGCAACTTAAAACAGAATCTCAGTTGCAAAGAACAAGATGCCATACACAGTCTCAAGAAAACCCCCAATAATGTCATCAAAGAAACTGACAAAGGAGGAGTGGTAGTCATCATGGGCAGATCTGCCTACATACAAGAGGCTGAGAGACAACTGTCCAACACCACATTTTACAGAATCTTATCTAACGACCCCACAGAGGAATACCAGAAGGAGTTACACAGGCTGCTCAGGGAATTTCCCATGGAGGCACAAAACTAAATCCTTATTGACACACCCCTGGTGCCCCAACCTGGCATATTCTACCTATTTCCCAAAATACTTAAACAGGGCAACCCTGGACAACCTATCGTATCCAGCATTGGAACACTTACAATTGGCACCTACAAATATATGGACAATATCCTTAAACCATATGCTATCAACACTCCCAGCTATGTGAAGGAAACCATGGACTTCCTACAGAAAATACAATCCATCCACAACTTTCCAAGAAACACCATCTTAGCCACTATGGGTGTGAAATCCCGGTATACCAACATCCCACACAAAGATGGAATGCAAGCCATCAGGAACATCATTCCAGATAGGAATTTATCAGATGTAGCCACTAAGATCTGACACTTTGTACTCACACATAATTACTTCACATTTGGTAACAGCATATACCTCCAAGTTAATGGTACTGCCATGGGCATGAGCATGGTGCCACAATATGCCAATATCTTCATGGCCAACCTAGAACAATGATTCCTTAACTCCTGCACCCAGAAACCACTCCTCTGCCTGAGATAAATTGATACCTTTATATTTTGGACTCATGGAGAAGACTAACTCAAATCATTTCACCAGAGTGAAGTCGTAGGCTTTCATGGCCGGCATCCATAGTTTTTTTGTGGGTTTTTTCGGGCTGTGTGGCCATGTTCTGAAAGAGTTTCTTTCTGACGTTTCGCCAGCATCTGTGGCTAGCATCTTCAGAGAAAACTGAAATGGAAAAGCCTGGTTGTATATATACTGTGAGATCCTGGGTAGGGAGGGGTGGTTCCCAGGTGAACTGTGTGTTGTCTGTGTTGAATAGGTATTGTTCTGTGTTGATGGCTTCGCTTCAGGCTATGCAATCCAGGATATGTCTGCTGTTCCCATGTAAACTGTGTATTGTTCTGTGTTGAATAGGTGTTGTTCTGGTATTAATGGCATGGCTTCCAGGTGAGGAATGCAATCAAGGAGATTGTCTGCTGTTGTCTGCTGACCCTGGTTGGTCTTCCCTTTGCATTTGCTGAGTGCAGATTTTCTTATTTTGTAGGACTGGTAGCCATATCTTGTTTACTTTAAGAGTTTCTTCTTTCCTGTTGAAGTTGTCTAAGTGTTTATGGATTTCGATGGCTTCCCTGTGCATTCTGACCTGATAGTTGTTGGCATGGTCCAGAATTTCAGTGTTTTCAAACAGCATTTTATGCCCAGGATGGTTTATCATGTGTTCTGCTACTGCTGATTTTTCTGGCTGGCCCAGTCTGCAATGTCTCTCATGTTCCTTGATTCGTGTTAGGACACTGCGTTTGGTGGTCCCTATGTAGACTTGTCCGCAGCTGCATGGTATGCGGTAAACTCCTGCAGCTGTGAGAGGGTCTCTCCTGTCCTTCGCTGAGCGCAGCATTTGTTGGATTTTCTTGGTTGGTTTGTAAACAATTTGGAGGTTGTGTTTCCTCACTACTTTCCCAATTCTGTCTGTGACTCCTTTGATATATGGTAAAAATACCTTCCCTTTGGGTGGCTGCTTGTCTTCAGTCCTCTGGGTTTTTCTGGGTCTGGTAGCTCTTCTGATGTCTGAGCTGGAGTAACCATTTGCCTGTAGAGCCCGGTCTAGGTGCTTCAATTCCTCTTCCAAGAAGTGGGGTTCACAGATGCGTTTTGCCCGGTCTACCAGTGTTTTTATTGTGCTTCTTTTTTGTCCTGGGTGATGGTTAGAGTTCTTGTGCAGGTATCTGTCTGTATGTGTGGGTTTTCTGTATAGATGCTGGCGAAACGTCAGAAAGAAACTCTTTCAGAACATGGCCACACAGCCCGAAAAAACCCACAAAAAAACATTTCACCAGAGTTTCAACAACTTCCACCCCACCATCAACTTCAGCCTGGAACTATCTACAGAACAAGTTTACTTTCTGGACAACACAGTGCAGCTACAAAATGGACATCTAAGCACCACTACGGACCACTACACGTACTTACATGCCTCCCACCAGATCAGTACTCTACAGCCAGGTCCTCTGATACAATCGCATCTGGTCAGACCTACAATACAAGCATTCCTCAGACTACAGTACTCACATCAAATAATAATAATAATAATAAAAACAAATAAACAAAGCAAGGCTTGTACCCAGGACTGATCTATTAGAGAACAATTTGAAGAGACAAAATGACAGAACCCCACTAGTGATCACATACAGCTCTCAACTGGGACCTCTCAGACACATCATCAATGAATTACAACCCATTCTGACAATAATGCTACAAGAAGACACATGCCACAGATGGGGACACAGGTATAAACCTTGCCACGTACCTAGATGCCAACTCTACCTGCACAATTATCCAGGAAATGTCATCACAGGAACTAATGGCATCACCCACAATATTAGGGGGACCTTCATGTGCTCATCCTCCAATGTGATTTATGCCATACTATGTCATCAATGCCCATTAGCACTACATCGGACAAACAGACCAGTCTTTACGCCAGAGGATAAATGGACATAAATCAGATATTAGGAATGAGCATGCCCAAAAAATGGTGGCAGAACGTTTCAATCTCCCTGGGCATTCCATCTCAGATCTCAAATTAGTAGTCCTTGAACAAAAGAACTACAAAATTGGAAAGAGAAACAGCAGAAGTGGAGTTCACCCATAACCTACAGTCCCTGAGCAATGGATTGAACAGAGACAATGGCTTTCTGACCCACTACACATTTCAATGCTATCTCACCCCATCCTTGGGGGGGGGGGGGTGCTACACTCATCAATCCACTACTCATGGGTTCTCCTCATGTTAACCGGCTCTGCAGGGGCCAACATTCTTTTTCAGTTTTCTTCCATTAAGCTCCTACCCTCCTGCTTCCCCTGATTTCCACTCTACCAAAAGCATCTGAAGAAGTAGACTGAAGTCTATGAAAGCTCATGTTGCCAACTTCATACTTTCTTTCAGTTAGTCTTAAAGGTGCTTCAGGATCTACCTACAATGAATACTGATTATACAGACTAACACAGCTATATCTTTGAGTTCAAACACATTGGGGTTCACCATATTGATCAGAAACAGCCATTTAAAAACAGACCTATAACTATCTCAACCATCATTACCTAGCCATGAAGAAGAATTTATCTCTCTGGCTAATGGGATCATTCTTTTATATATATAGACCTAATTAGCTGGAAGAGATAGAGAAAATGGGTAGACAACCCAACTATTCATAACCCTATGCATTCACAAGCAAAAAAAAAAAAAAAAAAAAGATTGGAACTGATACTAGCAATTGTGATAAACAGAAAATATTGATGATTCTAGTCTAGATTCTGCTGTAGTCATCATATATATGTCATGGTAAACATGAATAACTTTATCAAAAAGACACAGCAAGCTACTGAAGGTGTGCAAATCTTTCACCACCTTCATAACAAAGCCCTGAAATGATTTCATGTCTGGATGAACTGGTTTAGCTCAAGATTTATCATAGCCAGTGATATTACTAGGATTGGTGTCACCCAGTGCAGTAACTCATAGTGTCACACACACCCCATTGACTTCTTCCTATTTCACACTATACAGAATGCTTAGTAATTCTTTTTTGCACTAGTGTTGCTTGTAAATCATAATTCCCATATACCGTTGAATGTAATGCTGATAGTTGTAACTTAAACAACTAGCAAAATTAAAATTATACCTTCAAATTACAGTATCATATGCACAGCCTAAATGTATTTACATATACATAGTGAAATTTTGGTTAAAATGTGATTTGTAAAAGATTATTTGAAAAGATAATTTTTTTAAAAAATAAAAAAATTAGAAATTTGAATTTTCAAAAATTCTGGAGCCTCTTCCTTTCTCTTCCCACTGAGCTTCACCCCACTCCTACCATCTCTTTAAGCACTTTAAAGGGAAGCAGATGAATGCCACCACCCATTTCTGCTAAAAGGTAGATGTTTGAGTAGCAGTGGTGTCACCCCTCTTCGGGTGTCACCTGGTATAGTCTGCACCTCCTAGTGATGCCACTGTTCACAGCTATGTTTCAGTAATCATTCTGTGGGTACCAAGGTGACTAGTGGCTACCATGTTATTTGGGCAGTGAATATGGGTTTTAGTCCAAATGTTAAAGAAGCTATTGGAAGTGGTGTGTCTATTTGACAAATAGTGTCAAGCCCCATGGATAGCTTCTTTAAATTTTAGGCTAATATCCATAGTGGATTCATTGCCACCCTTACAAGGAAGCCACCAGTCACTGGCTGATTCTTTGCATTTGCTTGTAAAAGAAGACAGATATTTGGACAAGAAAGAGGGTACTAAGGAACATGTTTCCACACTAGGGCTTTCAGGTGTCCCTTATTATAAGAGATGTTCCCTATTTAACAGTTGGAAAACTTTTTATTTTTTATAGATTGGACAAGATGCCCCCAAATCCCATAATTTTGGTTCTGGGCCTATCATAAAGAAATAATGCATGAATTATGTAATTTATGAATGTTGATAATGGTAATTTTACAGAGAGCCACATGTCTAAGTTAACTGCAATCAATGTTTTCATTTGGTATTAGCTAAAACATAAATTTGTTAATCACAGCTTCCTAATTCTCAATCCTGCACATCATGAATTTCAACTCTCCTTTACTCCTGTTTGGAAAACTTGGCAACAATGGTCCACAACCATCAAATAACAAATCCAAACCAGTGGCAGACAATATGATGTTGCAGCAGCTATTGCAGTTCTGAAAACCAACATGATGCACCTACCTGTGGAGATGGATTATCTTTTAAGTAATTGTTCAAAGCTTAATAAACTTTGGTATTCAAGCCTACATTATAATAAAAGTTCATAATTTCCTTTAGCCTCCGTACAGATGCAGTATACTATTATGGTGAATAATCCAGTGAATTATCTGCTAGTCCAAGGAACAAAGACAGTTTAATATATATATATTTTTTTCTGAATCATTCCATTAATATGATTGAATTGGAAAGGCCATTGAATTTTAGTTACAAACTAGTAACAGAACAGTGTCTTCCACCACACCTTCGGGCAGCAGGTTAGTTTAGTCCAGGGGGTAGGCAACCTAAGGCCCGGGGGCCAGAGGCGGCCCCCCAAGGCCTTTGGACTGGCCCCAGGCTGGTCCTGCTGCCACCGCCCACCATAATGATATTGATTATTGTTGTTATTACTTGTTCTTGGGGTTTTCTTGGCAAAATCTCCACAGGGGGTTTACCATGGCTTTTCTGGGACTGAGAGAGTGTGCATGCATATATATTTTTAATTATTTTTTTTTAAAAAAAATATTTATTTACTTATTTATTTATTTATTTTTGGTGCTTCGGCCCCCCAATTGTCTGAGGGACAGCAACCCGGCCCCCGGCTCAAAAAGGTTGCCTACCCCTGGTTTAGTCATTACAAGCAAGCTGCACATACAGCTTTCTTCTCCAAAAGTGAGAAATAGCTGACACTCTCAAGAGGAATGGCTGGAGTTCTGTGGCTGCTGCCCCTCCTGCATCTGCTGCCTGAGGCAACTGCTTCATTCTGTCTAATGGTTAAGATTAGCCCTGCTCCTACATAACAGGTTGGGTGGAAAATTGAGCAAGTCCCATGATTTTTATAGTGACTATTATGTCCAGCTCCAAATTTGTGTGCCTGCAGCATGAATGCTGAATTTTGAAAATAAATGAGTCCAGGCAGGGGACTTCAGCAAATGATCTGAGAATACCTCCAGAACCTTTACTGAATAGAGTTTATGAGGCAGCAGAGTAACAGTGTCCTAAGCATGCTCCATTTTCCTCTGTGTTCAAATGAAACTGTTGTCATGATAATTGCTGATATATATACTTTTCTTATTGATACACCCATAATTTCTCCTGAAAACTGTTGTTTTATTTGGAACTCCACACAGAGAAACTATTTAGGTCAAAACCACATTTTGCTCTGGCAGAGATCTCCCTATCTTGTACAGCCTTGGTATCAAAACAGCTGTTGGTTCAATAAAGGGCTGCAGTGCTGATGGATGTTAACAAAAGATCTTTATCACCTCAAAAGATAAGTGCGAGACCATTCCTGCATGAAAAAGCAACCGGCGTGTTTGTTTGCATGGTAAGTCTCCACTCAAAAGGTCTTAGTGCTCTCCCCTCTCTCTCTCTCTCTGTCAAATACACACACACACACACACACACACACACACACACACACACACTTTCTCGAAAACCCATTGTGGAGCAAAATTGAATTATTTTGAAAACTAAACTTTTTAATAACAGCGTGACACAGGAAATCAATTTGCAGTCCTGTAATGAACTGTGATGTCGTGAACAGTGGTTGTTGATGAGGAAAGAAATGAGAAGATAAAAATGTTCAAATTCAAGGTACAGAGAAAACACATCTCATTAAAAAAAATTAACCCAAATTCTATGGAGAGATACAGTGGGCAGCAAACATTAATGTCCAGAAACAAAATATTTCACACCTTGAATTTCAGACTACAAAATGTCCTTTCCACTCAGCCCCTTCATATAGTGAAAATTACAGAAGGATGTTATTTATAAACAAACCATCACATGAGCCTGTTGCTTATTCTATTCTAATTATTTTTCTGTATACTTGTAATTAAGGACATTCTGGGTCTCCATGTCAGCCTTGACTTGTGATCAATACTATGGTTTAACAAAAGCAAGAGAGATGATCTTCATCATTAGCAGTGTTTGCTTGTACTTGCACAAATGAGATTAGAAACAACATGCATAACAAACTGTGAGAACATGACATGTTCCCAATAAGAGTTTTTCATTATTTTGAAGTCGGCATAAAATCTCCTGCCACACTCAATCTCCCTGCTTGCTACCATGTGTCATTTAAGATTTGAGTTCCACTACTACCCAAGCAACTTGACATTAAATGTGCTCTTTGTAAGAAATTATCATTGTATTAGCATAATGGGATTTCTGTGTCAAGCAAACTAGAGCTTTTAACAGACCACACAGGGCCACATTTTCCAGTCTATAGATCAACTCAGAAAAATGTTCAGGGGTGGGAGGATGGAATGATTTTGCTGTGAAACAGAAGGGAGCTTGGGATTTGTACATCAGAGTCTTTTATTGCTGAACAATCAAATATGTTACCAAATCTAGACAAATGCATTGAAGGCACATAATGAAGCATATTCTGGTATGTTTACATTCTAATCATGTTTTTCAGAGTTAGGAACACATGATATGACATGTTTATATCTCACCAGTGTGAGGTCAATGGAAAAACTCAACTTCCCATTTTGTTTATTTGATGTAATAGAAAACAATTTTAAAAAATGTATTCGCTTTTTTCCAGTTAAATGGGAACTAAAATGCACCTTCAGTTTTACTGATTCTTATGTTGGCAGAAGAATGTGATATATAATTTTATTTTGAAACAAAGACATTGGCTTCTTTTTCAAACAGGCTTCTTAAACTTCCATGCTTTGCAATTATTGTAATCACACTGAAGGTCTCCTGCAGAGTGTCAAGACTTTGTAACTGCCTTTGCACCATAACACACTTTCATAAACAAGGTTTCCCTACTCCCCCCTTTTTTTTCAGGTCAAAGTAATACTTTATATGGTATTTTACAGTCAGATGAAAACTGATAAAATTGGAAGACATATTTGAGTGGCTGTATGTGATGCTTGAAAAAGATGTTGCAGAATCCCCTCTTTCAATGACTGGTGCAAATGCATGCAGTGCTTGGAATATTCGACATGATATATGAAAATGTTATTCATAATACTTCACAGCTGTAAAACTATTGGCAAGAATGTGCAAAGGCAGCTACAAATGTGTAACCTAGAGTTATGCATTTCTGACTGGTTCATATTCACATTCCCTACATGTTCACTGCTTTGGGAAATATCTAGGAACTGTGATCATGCCCCAATCCACATTTATTAAATAGCAGCCTCTGTGATCAATGAGATCCTGTTGTCCTGTCAATTGAGAATAAGCTTACTGATATTTCCTTCCCTGCTCCCAATTTCCAGTGTGAGGGAGAATTGCCTGTCACAACAGAGATTGCTCAAAGGACCGGGTGAGAATAACAGTCATCTGTTTCCTGATCAAATGGGGAACAGACTGATCCATTGCAGCAGCTGCTGCTCAATAAGTGCTGAATTCTTACTGAGATTTTGGGACAGGAGACACTACATATCTATGTAATTACATGGGTTATGTAGCTAAGGGGGGTTGCAGACTGCCAGAAATAGTGCAAATTGAGTCCACTTTTAGGGTTAGGGTTAGTGCTAGGGAATCATGGGAATTGTTTTTTGTTGTTGTTTTTCTGAGACATTGAGCCTTCTCTGTCAGAGAGCTCTGGTGCCACAATAAAATACAGTTCCCATGATTCCCTAACCCTAACCCTAAAAGTGGACTCAATTTGCACTATTTCTGGCAGTCTGCAACCCCCCTAAGTAGCTGATAGGGAATTCCAGACATAATTATTAATACACGCAGACATAGAAGTGAGCTTTAACCAATATTTTAAAATCTATTATATCAGAGGAGGCAACTGAAGTAGAAATTGAAACCAATGTTCTCTCACACATCCTTTGAGAGCCAGATGAAATTCTACAAAAACCAAAATCAAAATGGCTAGAAGTCCACTTCTGGCTTGAAAAAAAAAACTGGGTATTTTTTTAGTGTTGAACTCTGACAAGGGGGCTGCAACCTATTTTAAAAAGTGATTTTCTCTTGTAAAAAAAAACAACAGTGGTTAATGATGTCTGAAAAGGTAACTTCAGAAATGGACTGCATTTCACACTATACAATTATAGCACTATAATTCCATTATAACTGGCATAGTTGCATTCTATGGAATCCTGTGATTTGCAGTTTAGGGATCTGTACTTACACATATCTGTCAGAAAGCTCTAGTGCCTCACCAAACTACAAATTACCAGATTCCATATGATGAAGCCTTAGTAGTTTATTAAGTGGAATCAAAGCATTATAATTGTGTGTGGGACCACCCCTCCCCAGCTTAGCATTGCATTGTAACCACCCTTACATTACATTATCTGGGTCAAATTTATCTTGAATACTGTCATTTCAAGAGTGAAAATATAAAGGCCACTTTTCTATAAAACATTTGCCTTTTTGCCTAACTTCTTTGGCTCTAATTAAATTAATCAACTTTACTACATAAGTCATATTCTATATACCATATAATATCCTTTGTTTTGTTGGAAAGATTTCCCTCCCTCCCCAAGATTAGAAATATCCATCTGTGCAGTGGTAAATTGTGTACAAATAGTTTTGCATCTTCTGATTCTACTATCCAGTTTTCATAGCAAAAATAAAATATTATTATTGGATCAAGTGGCAAAAAGTATCCTTGTTATATTTTCAATTTCATCCATAATGGAAAACTAATTAATAACCAAGCCCCAAGTATGTGATAATCTGTGGTGGTTTGTAAAACAAGCAGGGGGTTCCTCACCCTGAAAGAGTAAAGTCTCCCTCCCCCCATCAATACTCTACCTATGGTGGTAAAAAAACAATAATGTTAGGAAAGGTGGAGGGAAGTAGAAAGAGAGGAGGCCACATCCTAAATGGATGGAGTTTATTAAAGAGATCACAAATATGAGTTGCAGGAGCTGGGCAGAGCAGTAGAGAACAGGGGAGCCTGGAGATGTCTCATCTGCACATATTTGTACCACATCTCAAATAATTTCAGTAATTCTTTAGTCACATTTTATTGTACCTTCATGGGCTTTGTTATAGTTAACTGCCTTCACGTCGATCTCAACCCATGGCAACTTTGCTGAATTCCTTGAGCAAATTCATAAACAATCCAAAGAAAGGCCTTAAAAGGAAAAATCTAAATGAGGAACCATCGGAGAACCCCAACAAGCTTTGTAAAGTAGAAAAATATACAAGCCCATTAAATTGTAGGAAGCCCTTGTCTGGTGATGAATTTAAAACTGAGGAAATCACTCTCTCCCAGATACCTAGGATAAAACAAACATCGCTAAATATTGAAAGTCACAACCCCAAAGCCAGCTGGCAAGATGGAAATCCTTCTGCCACTTATATCGGAGGCAAATTCCCTCACAAGGCTACGTCCAGCCTCTCTATTTTTCGACCTGTAGCATTTTATTCATTGGCTTTAAAACACCCCTCATCCACAGTCTCCTATGTAAATCAGAAAAAGGCACCAATAAAAGGTACAAACTAAAAGGGAAATAAAGAATACCAATTTGTTCTTAGTCAACATCAAATTGCATTGTCAAATTTCCCCAAACCTTTTGGTGCACTTTCTCAAGCCAAGCGCATATACTACCTTTTAACTTTCTTGGAAGAGACATGTCCAAATCAAATTATTATTATTATATCTCACAAATTATGTATTTATACTTTAATAATTGAATGGTGGTCTCCCTAGTGGTGGTTTATCTATCTTGGCTTCTACAAGTATCAAACATGCTTCTTTTCCTATTGCACTGCTGGCTAATCTGGCCTCTTCCTTATTAGTTAAATTTAGTGATACCTGGTTGTTAATTATAAATGTCTATCTAATTTATCTACCTCCCTTATGATGGGGGACAGTGTTGAAGAATGTATAGTCAAGATTGGAAATCTACATCACAAAAGCACTTGCCCAGTATCCCAAAGCCCTCCTGATACTAGCTGGGGACTTCAATGCGAGAACTGGCCCTAATGAAGCAGATCTATACGCTCACTTCCATCTTGTACATCCTGAACTAGAACCAGGTCTCGTTTTGCCATCTAGACAATCGAAAGATAAGGGATATAATTGGGCCAGCCTCTTACCCAACTAACCCATAAATTGAATCTAGTGGTGATTAATAGTTCAACTGAAGGTGATATTGAGGGGGAATACACCTTTGTGTCCAACCGTGGGTCCTCTACGATTTATTATTTTCTGGTATCATATGATTTGCTTTCTGCGATGCCTAGTTGTGTAATAGAACAACATGTGGAGAGTGATCATCTACCCATCACTCTGATACTAGACTGTGCCACACAAGCGGATTTTGCAGAACAGATTGCTTTACCAGAAGGTAACCTGGAATTGAGACCTCACGGTATCAAGTGGTCTCCCAAGGTTGAGAACAACGTCAAAACTATTCTCAACTCTGATAAATGCCTCACTCTTCGTAGATTGATGCTAACTGCAAAGTCTTCTGTTGATATTTTTGAATCTTTTCAGCAGATAATTAAGAATAATTAAGAATTTGCTCAGTTGACCAGTCCTCCCTAGGATATCCAACGTGCCTCCAAGATCCAAAACTTGGTTTGACTAGGATTGCCTCAGTATGAAGCAGGCCCTGGTGGAGAAATACAGGGAATATAGATGAAGAAACATACAAATGATTCTGCTTGAGTGGCTTGAACTTAAGAAAAGCTACAAGAGATTGATAAAAACAAAAAAGCATTAGCTCTTAAAGATTCCTGGTCAAACTTAATAGCAGCTGCCAAAAACAAGAACACCACCTCTTTTTGGAAAATAGTTTCTAGTGGATGGCCAAGACCTACAGGTATGAATTATCATATCTCTGTCAGCAGTTGGGAACAGTTCTACAGCAAGCTGTACGACCATTCTCAGTGTAGTTATAAGCCTTCCCTTGTTGATACTGAAGAACTTCTGAAATGGCCGCCAGTCTCCAAGCTGGAAATTAAAAATTTGATCTCCAGAATCACACCAGGAAAAGCTCCTCAAAGTGACAACATACTCTCAGAAGTGTTTAAAATCAACATTGAATGGTGGATACCTATATTTATGGCTCTTTTCACCACTATAGACAAAACAACTTCTATTCCTGAGGATTGGGGCCTCTCCATTATCATGCCAATATATAAGAAAGATGATAAATGTGACCCTGGGAATTATAGGCCAATTAGCCTTCTTAACATCATAAGCTAAATGCATGCATTACATCTACTGAACAAGCTTCAAGACTGGCTTGAAGAAGAGGACATCATCAGGGAGGAACAGGCTGGTTTTAGGAAGAACTGATCTGCAATAGACCACACCTTAGTTCTTAAACATCTCTTTGAGAAATACTTCACTTCAGCCAAGGGAATACTTTTTACTGCCTTTGTCAACCTCAAATCTACATTTGATCTCATCCCAAGAGACAAACTCTGGAAAAAGTTCAAGACCACTAACATTGATAAACGACTATTAATATTAATTCATAAACTACATGAGAATTCTTGTGTGGTGATACGATGTAACAACCAGGGTAATATGATGAGACCCATCTCTTCATTTAATGGAGTAAGACAAGGCTGCATTTTGGTGCCCACCCTCTTTAATTTTTATATCAATTCTATGATTTTGACCTTATCAAATATACCATCACCACCCTCTGATGCTGTCAAATAGATCTCTGTCAATACTCGCCTATGCAGATGATGTGGTACTCATGTCTCTCACAAGAGTAGGCCTGAATAGATTTCAAAGGGCCCTGGCAATCCAATGTACAAACGACGCACTAAAAATCAACTATAATCCAGTGTAGTCCAATATCAACTGGACTATAAAATACGCATACAGAGATAAAGAGATAAAGAAGTACAAAGAGAAAGTGACCACTGGATGGAAACAAGAGAGACACAAAGGATAAGAGAGAGAGTAAGAAGAGGCAATAATTATTGTGTAGTTATATACATTATGTGGTTGTAATTATTGTATGGTTTTTTGGATCTGAGAAATTGAGAATAGAGAAATAGGATGGACTAATGATGTTATTTGTATAATTTGTTGATATTAAGGATTTACAGGGGGGTTACAGGAAAGGAGGAAGGATATTGACATTTAAAAATTGTTATTGATATTGATATTGTTATTGATATTGATACTGACATTTGAGATTTGGAAAAAAAGGGGGGAAATGAACTAGGAGGTAACATTGGAATATTGATATTTGATAATTTGATAATTGTACTAGGAGAAAATATGTTACATGGGTAATCGGGGGAAATATGAAATATTGATAAACAAGCATAGAAAAATGATTTATAGATAGAGAGTTATTGAATGAGAGGTTTATATTTAAATATTTAAACATTGGTGCTGGTATTGGTACTGGAATTAATTATCAATAGCTGATTGAACTATATAATAGATGGTGTGATTAAAATAAAGAGATAGAGCACTTGCAGTGGTTAGATTAAGGTAAAGGAAAGTAGAGAAGGAGTATTAAGATACATTGGATAGACAAGATAGATATAAGTACATAATATCTATACATAATATCTTAGTTATAAGAATTTAAGTTCCAAAATGAATATGGGGAAATAAGCTTGGTGAAATGGTTTAAGAAATTGGTATATACATATACATATTCATTCATAAATTTAGGGAAGCTGAGTATGGTATACACGAGTATAATCATTGTTATATTATTATTTTAGAAATTATTAATTTGAAAATTATTATCAATTTGATAAATCGATTGAGAACTTGATGA
This sequence comes from Phrynosoma blainvillii, assembly GCA_026167975.1. Classification (NCBI taxonomy): domain Eukaryota; kingdom Metazoa; phylum Chordata; class Lepidosauria; order Squamata; family Phrynosomatidae; genus Phrynosoma; species Phrynosoma blainvillii. The sequence continues at coordinate 75,733,150 of JANUYF010000002.1, forward strand.
AAATGGCTACCTCAAAAAAAAGCTTGACTCAAGTGCAAAGAAGGGGATCTGTAGATGAATCAATCAAAGTAACAGACTCGATAATGCTACTGTTAGAAGAAATATGCCAATTAAGACAAGAAATCAAAGAGAATAGACAGGAAGCAAAAGAAGATTTGAAAGAACTTAGGACCTTATCACACGGGGTCCAATGCAGACAGAATCCAGACGAAATCCCGACCTAATACGCATTATTTTTCTGTGTGTTCACACGATGTCGCACAGAACCGCACAGAACCCCGACAGAACCCCGTCACAATGCGGCATGATCTGAGTTCTTTTGAATTTCGGTTTCTTGAGGAATTGCAATTGCGCGACGGGAATCATTTCGCTTTTGCTGTAAGTGCAATCACCAAATACGTATTGTGGAGCATTTCCCCTTCATGACCCATGGTTCCCAGCACAATTTCCCATGGGTCTGTGAAGAAGCATCTTATGACGTGTACTTCTTGTTTTGATCGGGCAACAAACAGAACAGGTAAACATGGTCCTCTCTGCGTTAAGGCAATCTAGGTTTTTGTTGGAATGCGTGCCATCGCACGACCAGGGGTTGGTGGGAGAGCAATATTGGGGATGGTTACAGCTGTATTTGTTGGCCAGTATTCGGGGTGTTGGCGGAGGAAAAAAAAGAAATTTGGTTTATGATGCTTCTCTTTCTCAGGCTGTGGATACCTGGCTGCCAGCAACATCACTGAGGCCATGGTACCTGTCCACCTGTTCAGTCTGCCAGCACTATGGATGTGTGTGAGTGTCATCTTGCTTAATTATATGTATTATTGGCTCATGATACTATGGTGTCTCCTGACAGTTACCTCTCGCTGCCTGCTGGGTTCTAGGACGCCCTTGTTCTTACAACCTATTTTGGGTTTCTGTATATATAGTCGGAGGGGGGGTACAGACCAGTGGAGACAGGCAGTTATTTAGGTAGAAGAATAGAGTATTGATACAGTGAGTGATGGATAGATACATAAATAGATAGACTGATAGATAGATGGATGGATGGATAGTTACCTAGATGTGTGTAAATGTGCTGCCTTCGATGAGCAATAGTGCATGTGTGACTGCACCTGCCTCAGTGTATGCACCTATGCAGATATCTAGGCAGAGAGGGAGATAGATAGATAGATAGATAGATAGATAGATAGATAGATAGATAATTGGATGGATGGCTTCATGGATAGATAGATAGATAGATAGATAGAACTGATAGATACATGGATAGATAGATAGATAGATAGATAGATAGAGAAACAGATAGAGATAGATAGATAGATAGATAGATAGATAGACAGACAGAAAGACAGACAGACAGACAGACAGACAGACAGACAGACAGACAGATATTGAGGCAGCTGGACAGATAGATATTTAGATAGATGGATGGATGGAAAGATAGATAGATAGATAAAAATATGGATGCATGTATGGATGGATGGATGGCTAGATAGATAGATAGATAGATACTAGAAAGAGAGATACATATACAAAGGTACATACAGAGATAGATACATAGATGGATAGATAAATGGATAGATAGATAGAAAGATAGATAGATAAATGGGGTGGTAGGCTGGTGCAGAAACAGCTAGAGGCTGTTATTGTGAATGCTTTGTACATTCATATCGATATATATGCATGTATCTCTCTCTCTCTCTCTCTCTCTCTCTATATATATATATATATATATATATGTATATATATATATATATATATATACAGAGAGAGAGAGAGAGAGAGAGAGAGAGATGGAGACAGAGTCAGAGAGATAGAGATACATAGACAAGTGGAGAGATTTCTGTGACCAGTGTGTTACCTGCAGAGATGGGGACACCGTACACTATCACTCCCTTCACATGCCCTTTTGCTGCTTTTCTGAATGTCTATAAAATTTCAAGGGATCTATATTTCCTGCTATCTGTATATATATATCTACCTTTAAAGAGAACCTATATATTTACATTATAAAATTAGTGTTCTTTGGTAGGCTGGGGGAAAACCTGAATGTCAATCCAGCTCAACCACCTGCCATGCAGGAATGCCCTTTCTATGCACCCCCGAACGAGGCCCTTGCCGGCTGTGCTTCGATGTACAGTCCAACAAAGATGGCTCCACAAATCTCCAAGGATGTGTTTCCATGCTCGAACGCCCTGTTCTGATAGGAAGTTTTACAAGTGTTTGTGCATTATGTTTCCCTCATGCGCGCATTCCACTGCTCTTGGGCCCGAGCTCACGAGCTACCCAGATCAAGGTAGTTTCCACCACCAATTTGGAAACTGCAACTCACATCACCTTTCAACCTTCTCTTCTCCAGAGTAAACATTCTCATCTCCCTCATTTTTGGGCCCTCCTGGGTTTGCTGTGGCTTGCTAATCCCTTGTCCTGTTCAGAATGTGATATTTCTGAATGATATTGTAAGAGAATACCTGTCCATCTCTACTCAAGAAAGACATTATTAGTGGTTTTCTATTTTCATGTCCCTTTCCCATTTTGGTCTAATGATCTGCCTTGTGTTTTTTCCAGATCCACCTTCTTGTGATGGGTTGATCCTACAGGTATATATACTGGTGGACCGGAGTGAAACAGGTTGTTCAACTCTGTTTCTGCTTCTTTCCTACATCCCCCCTCTGCCAATGCAATAAAGATGCCACACTACCTTGTACCAAAAAATAAATTATTTACTTACAGAATATCATTATTTTCTCTTTTTGTACACAGATACATGATTTTTTTTAAAAAAACGATTCAAATACAAAGAAGGGGCAGGAGGAAGACATTAATGCGGAAAAAAAATATCCACGTCCTGTTACTGCACAGGACAGTGGGGGTGGGGGGTGGGACAAAGAACACAAAATATCCTCATCGTGGTGGGGACCAGTGGGCCTGGAAGTGTTGGACCCACATCCTTAGTTGGTCCACGGTCCTCTCCAGGTCACCGATCCTCCGTAACACCTCCTCCTGGCTTCGGGCTAGGGCAGCGATGAGATCCCGCACTGTAGGGAGACAACAGAAAGAAATCACAATAGCTACTTTCTCAATTATAACATGTGAGCCTGTGTTGGATTCATACTTGTGTCCCAGGTAAGGAACCATACCATACCTACCAGGGGGTTCTTCTTCTTCCTCTTGTGGCTCGGGGGGGGGAATGCCCCCTCGACATGCTGAGGATCAGGTTGCTGCTCCCCAGCCTCCCCCTCAGCAGGGTGTTCTTCCCCCTCCAGTGGTGGAGGACTGTCTCGGCCTTGTCCCTCTTCTTCCTCCTCCTCCTCTTGGGGGGGCGGGCTGCCCTCTGGACTTCCCAGCGCTGGCTCCTGGGACCCCTCAGGAACTGCCTTGATAGGTCCTGGGAGTAAGACATAATACAAAAGGGTACATTACTTGTGATAGACATTCCTGCCATTAGCATTTCAGAGCTAATATCTCAGGCATACTGTCAGGACAGTTAAACACAAATACAAATGGTCACATCCACCCCTATTTATATAAAAGTAGTGGAGGGACTTACCTTGTGGCCTTCTTGCACGCCTTCCATTGGGCCGTCCTGCCTGCTCCCATAGCCGCAGCAGCTGCTGGTAGAAGGGTGGCTGCCCTTCTGCAGGAGGGTCACCGTGAAAGATCTCCCTGGCCCTGTAGAAGGCATTCCGAAGGACCTTGACCTTGGAACGAACCTGGGCCAAGGTCCTTCGGTAGCCTCTACAGGCCAGTTTCCTAGCAATTATCCTATAAATTGCTCGGTTTGGATGTGAGCTCGAGCCCATTAGGAGGTGGAGGTGGGGGCTCCGTCCCATAATAGACAGTAGTGCCTCCACTTCTTCCCTAATCCACAACTGCCACCTGCTACTAGGCATGGCTCCAGGTACAGTTCAGCTGTTGTGGCTTTCCTGGGGTGAATGTGCTTCCTGCTCCAATAGGTGTCACCAGTATGGGGAAGTCGCCAGAGTGGAAGTCTGATTATTGCGCATGTGCAAAACAACAGGAAAACTAGCGCCTGCATTATCGCCATTGCCCACAGCACGTGGAGTTCATTTCAGTGGTAGCTGTTCAGCGGGAAACATCTCCTCAGCCAGTCGCTCCACCAGTTTGCTGTGTGGCTTGCTTCTGCGATCGGTATATCGCCTCAGTCGCTATAGCGATAGTCGCGCAAAAACAGCTGTTTTTTGTGCATTTTGCAAGCCTGTGTTGTGCCTTTTTTGGCATTTTATCCTGTTGGTTCCAATGGCTTCCTCAGTGCCTGTGGACCCCCAGAGAAAGCAGGGAAGGGGAATCGCGTGATCCAACACTGAAATCCTAGAACTGCTTTCTGTGTGGGGTGATGAAAGGATTCAGAGGGAGCTGAATGCGAACCACAGGAATCACAATGTTTATGTCGAATTGTCGATGAAGCTCCTGGAAAGGGGATACACAGGTCGGTGAAGGAAATCAGAAATAAATGTAAAACTCTGAAATCAGAGTTTAACAAGGTCCCCAACCACAACAAGATTAGTGGTAATGCCCTGGTTACATGTCCGTTCTTTAACGAGCTGGGCAGATTTCTGCAAAACGACCAGTCTGTGTTCCCCAGGAGGATCACAAAAAGCCTCCATGTGGTGAGACAATCCACCGGTGGCCCGAGCCAGGATTCCAACTCACAGGCTCCACAACCATCCCAGCAGCAGGATGCATCGACAACCACCGTCGTCACCGTTGAAGGTAGCTACAACTTTGGTTTTATCACCATGTGCTTCCAAGGGCCCTTTCAGTGTGGGGAGGGGGAGGTATTTTGGGCTTCCGAGGGTTGCTTAATCCATATATAAATCATGCTTATGGCCTGTGTTCCCCAACAGAAAGCGCCTTTTCATCCTTCCTTGGTTTTTTGGAGCCTGCAATGGAGTAACCTCCAGGTCGCACTGCTATGGAATTGTGGGAAATACTTTTTTTTTCCTTTAGAGAGTGGGGGGGGGGATATATACAGATCTGTGTTCCCCAAGAGCAAGCGCCTTTTGATCCTTCCTTGAGTTTTTGGAGTCTGCAATGGAGTGACTTCCAGACTGCACTGCTAGGGAATTGTGGGTAAAATAAATTTTCTGGAGAGAAAGGGTCTTTGAAAGCCTCGCTGTCCAAGGAAATGTGTGGATGAGAACATGTATGTTTTATTTATGGGTGGCTTGATGGTATAAATGCATTCAAAAACAAAAACATCACATCAGGAAGCGTTCCCCCACATCTTTTGGCTTCGATGTTCAAAATGGGGGAAACCTCATCATCATTACCACTGCATGTTGCAATAATGGGCCATGTGTCTGTACTGCTTTGGATAATACATGGTTTACCTTTTCGCTATTTCAGATTTAAGCTATTCCTCTCTCCCTTTATTTCCCACAGTTCCACTGGCAATCTCAGAGGATGGTAACGTCATCATCCACTTGGTTCCTGTGGAACAGCCATTGCCAGTGGATCCTCCTCTGGCGGAGGAGAGCGAGCCTCAGGATCTTCCGGCATCGCCTGCTGCCAGTGATGGTAGGATTTTGTCAGATAGCGAGAAGCACATTAAGGGGAATGCTGCACTGTAACTGCTCTGTAATTAGGGCTCCCAATGGTAACCCACTGCTTACATTTTACAATGCTTTTGGTTTTTCCCAGAAACAATGATCAGTGGAGAAGGGCCCCAGGAGGAGGCCACCCAGTCACTAGCTGGAGAAACACAGGCCACCGGGCCTAATGAGGCCAGCAATGCCCCACAGGAAGCAGCTGTCCGGAGGAGTAAGTTGTTCTAAATGCTGTCCCCCCTCAAACACTTTCTGTGGAATGAGTAGGCTTGGCCAGTGTGGCAATTAACAGAAAAGTGTTCCTTCGGTGTATTCCCTGGCATGCCTTCCCCACATCATATTGCTAGGTACAGTGACCCATACCTGTCCCCAAGGAATAAAGATGGGTGTGTGCTGCTAGTGTACATACAGAATGGTCCGTGTCTATATGCATCTAATGATACGTTAACATACATATCTTTCTCTGTAATGGGCGAATACTGGCTGATTGATATGGGGCAGTGGGAATCCTCAGGCAACCCAGGTTGACACACAAAACAAATATGTCTATACGTATTTATATATCTCTATTTAAATGTATATGAATCTGTTTGTGTGTGTGTGTGTGTACATACACATAAACATACATGCATAAATGTATATATATGTCCATGTTCAAACACACACACACACACACACACACACACACCTATATGTTCCCAGGATTAAATCCAGGGGCAGTATTGAGCGGCATGTCAATAGTTTTATACAGTTAGATGTATAGGAGTGCCAACATTTGCGCACATGCTCACATAATGATGACTGTACATTTTAGATGGATGTTAATGGCATTTTTTGTGGTTTCCTGCAGTGCCAGTGCGTACAGTACTCCGCCGGGTGCAGGCTGAGGAGGATATCCTGGACAGGAGAGCAAAGAGGGGGGAACTCATCGCCCACACCATAATGGAGGACTCAAGGAGGGAGGGCCAGCTGAACCACGCACTGGCAAGGAGACAACACCAATCCTTACTCCGTACACTCCAGAGTGACTCCAACTCCCTGTAAAGCCTGGCTCGGACTTACAGAAAAGACTCTGCTATAGCAGCACGGCACCAGCAGCGGCTGTACAGTTATTTGGATGACCTGATTGCTGTTGCCCGGGAGTCCGTGGTGGAGAAGCACAGAAAAAATGACATCATGGAGTGCCAATTGGCCTCCAATAACAACAGCAGCAGCCAGGTGTTACAGTGTCCATCCACACCCACTGGAACCCAAATCCTTTTTGGGGACTCAGGGGATGAGGGGCCAGCACCACCTCCTTGCCTGGTCCCTGGCACGGAGCAAACACAAACCATGGATGACACTCAATACAACCAAAGTTCGCAGCGTGTCTCACAAAGCCAGGTCACATCTCTCCCTCAAAAAGGCAAGAGACTGATCAAAAAGAAGCAGGTTTACTCTCCTTCTTGAGTGTTTTCTTTTGCCACACAGGACTGGCAGTGTGTGAAATTCCCTCATTAATGTTTGTTATTATGTTTAATTTATGAGCACTTTGCAAAGTTATGCATAGTGTTATGTTCTAACATTATACTTTGGTTATGATCACTTTGACCTGTAAATTATAGTTGTTTTACACTTTACTAGCAATGCGGTGGGCGTTATTTTTCCAGATACGGAGTGCACCTTCAGTATTCCTCTGAACTGGCCCATAGAGGTTACCACAGGACCTTGGCCCAGGTGTGTTCCACACACACATGTGTCGGTGTGTGTGTGAATGCATATATATGTGCATGTTTATATACACACATACACAGAGAGAGAGAGAGAGAGATGTTTTTATATATACTATATGGGTAGAAAGATATGTGTGTATATACATGTAATGAGACATATATCTTTCTATCTACCTATTCATATACACATAAATATATACAGAGAGATATATATACAGAGAGATATAAACCTATATCTTGCAATACATATGTAGAAATACACATACACACACACACACACACACATATAGATATAGATAGATACAAATACATATATATAGCTACATATGTATATATATATACACGTTTGTGTGTGTGTGTGTATACATATATACACACCTATACATACATACATACGTACATACATTAATGTATATAGATGTGCATGTGTATATACACACACACACACACAAACACATGCATATATATATACATATTTAGATAAAGATAAATGTGCATATATAATTATATATATGTGTGTATATATATGTATATATACATACATGACGCTATACATGTGTACACATAGATACATATACATATATGCACATAGGTACCACCATGCACAAAACAGAGCCAATAAAGCAAGTGTCACAAGAGTGCGCCTGAGGATGTAAAGCAAACCAGCCAAATTAACAGTAAAGAAAGGGTTTATAATTTTAAAGAGCACATATTAGAGAACACATATTAAACAGCAAACAGTAAAGCAAAGTAAACAGACAGAGAGCTAGCCAGCATTGCTCACTCCCGCTCGGCTAGCATGGCTGCTATAGCACCACGGACCTGCTCCCCCACAGTTTGCCTTCGCCGGTCTCTCACCGCCTGGTACTGCTCTGGCATTGGTGGCAGCTGCAGTTCCTCAGTGGGCTGCTCACCGTGTAGTGTGTGGCCCTTGCTCTCACAGATGTTGTGCAGCACCATGCAGGCCGACACAACCGTGGCAAAGTGGTTTTCCCCAACAGTCACCCTAGCCCCCAGGCAGCCCCATCTTCCCTTCAATCTTCCAAAAGCTCGCTCCACCACACTGCGAGCCCTGCTTAGTGCAATGTTGAATTTTAATTGGTTGTTCTGCAGAGCTCCACTGTATGGCTTCATGAGCCATCGGCGCAAGGGGTATGCCCCATTTGCTATTATCAAGGGCGGCACCTGCACTCCACGGATTGTTACTGTCGGATTTCCAGGGACAAAAGCTCCCTTGTCCATTGCCTGGCACAAGGAGGAATGCCGGAAGATGAAGGCGTCGTGGTTGTGCCCGGAAAAGCCAGCCTTGATGTTGAGGAACAGTCCAGTGGCCGATGTCATCCCTTGCAGGATGATGGAGTGCCCATACTTCCTGTTGAAGTATTCCTCGGCCCTAGCCCTGGGAGGCTGTATTGGGATATGCGTGCCGTCGAGAGCACCAACACAGTGGGGGAAGCCCAGCTGTTCAAAGCCGTCCATGACCTGGAATGTGACAAAAAGGAAATAGGGAAAAGTCATAGGAAAGCAGTATAAGAGCCATATGTTGATGCCCCCCATCTGAGATTTTCTCACAGGAAACTGCCTTGCCAATTGCCCAGCCATGTTTTAGGACCCATTACTAGTGTATAGTTATGCATCACACTGCGTAGCTGTCTATATGTATAGCTATATACATATACCAGTGAGGATTCCTACCTCATAGCTCCCTTTGCAAATAAATCTAACCCCTTTGGATAAGCTGTTTATGCAGATATGCATACCTGATCATAACACACACTGTACTGAACAGGGACAGTTAATATCAAATAGGAAAAGTGGATACTTACAATGTTCTGATTTATTCTAAGCCAAGCCCAAAACCATGGCCCCCTTTTTATGTGCCACAGTTAAATTATTTCAAAGCATGGTTTAATTTAAAGAAGGAAGCAGAGGCCAGGAACATAACACACACTGTTAAAGAAGAAAGAAGAGGAACCAACCTGGTGATAGTTCCCAAGGCAGACCGTTTTCTAGAGAAGTTCCTTCTCTATTGCTGTGATCACCTCAATGCAGATGATGGCTGCTGTCGACACCCCGATTTGGAAATGGCGTCCCACTCTCCGGTAATTGAGGGGGGCCAAAAGCCACCAGATGGTGATTGTGACCCTCTCTTTGACCGAGATGGCCCTCCTCGTGATGGTGTCCCTGGCCTGGAGCTGAGGGCGCAGAGCCTCGGCAATCTCAAACAGTATGGATTTGGACATGTAGAAATTCCACATCCACATGTCCTCATCCCACAGTGGTAGCACCTCCTCTGCCCACCAGTTCCTTATCACCTGTGGCCTGACCCACCACTGGCGTGGACGGGGGACATTGGAGACATGGAAAGCCCGGGCGCTGCGGTGGTGGAGACCTAAAATTCTCCAGAGCGCCGCATTAGCTGTGAAGCCCGTGATGCCATGGCGCCTCATCCAGCGGCGGATGCCAGCCAGTACAGCCCTGCACCTTTCCTCATGTTCCTGCTCCACCCTCTCTAGCTCCGCCAACAACTCACGGATCTGTGCAAGAATAAATCCATGGAAACAGCTATGAGACAGCTGTACAAAACACATGAGTTCAGGCACAGCGAAGCAATGGCGACCACACAGCAATGGCAATGGCAAAACAATGACGACATGGTGAGAAGGAAGTGACGAAAATCACACCCGACAGATGCGGTGAGCATTCCTGCTTCTGCACATGTGTAAGAACATCACTGCTTGTACACGTGCGGGATCTTCTCACTTGTGTGTGAACGGCAAATACGGTTCCCGGGAGCGCTTTCTTGAAAGCACGATAAAAGTGCAATGATCGTAATGGCATGTGATAGCCCATTTGTGTATTGTGGTGTTTCTTTCGGTTTGTTACTGGATTTATTCTTATTTCACTTTATTATCGCTTTGTGGCCCACGTGTGATAAGGTCCTTAATCAGGAATTAAGAGAGGAGATAAAGGAAGTTAGAAACGAGATAAGAAAGGATTTCAAAAAAGAGATAGATAGTCTTGGGAAAAAGATGGAAAAAATGTCGATAGATATAAATAAGACTCAGAAAGAAATGGATAAAATGAAAGAAAGAACAAATATAATGGAAAAGGGATTAAATGAGAATATAAAGAAACAGGAACAACAACAATTATTGTCATGGATGAATGAACTTCAATACCAGGAACGGTGTATAAAAATGAGAGGGTTACCAGAGAAGATGAATGAAGATTTGATTAGTATACCAGAATTAGCAAACTTTATAGGGATGCACAAGGAAGATCTGGAAAAAGAAGTAGATAAAATCTTTCGAGTGAACTCAACCCAAGCGAAAGATAGGAAGATGCCACGAGATGTGGTAATTTGTTGGACGAGAACCAGAATAAGAGATATGGTGATCCATAAAAGTTATGATATGCAACTGATAATCAAAAACACAGAGATAAAAATTTTCAAAGATGTGCCACCTCAAATTATGCTGGAAAGGTAAAAGTATAAGAGTTTAGTGCAACTATTAAAGAATCTGGGAATTAATTATAAATGGGACAGAATCGAAGGACTTATATTTTTTTATAAACAGAAAAGAATTAAAGTTGACAATGCAACAAAGGCAAGAGAAATGGAACAAAAGTTAAAATAAGAATTTGGAGGGGGGAAAGAAGAAAAGAGAGAGAAAATGGTATTAAGAGAATGGCGAGCTAGAAGACATAGAGAAAATAAGAAAGAGAATGAAATAAGGAACGAGGAAGGAAAGGAAGAGGAGGAGAACAGTGAGGAAGATCAGATAAATAAAGAGAAAGAAGGAAAGAGTTCCAAAATAGAATCGGAAGAAGACGGCCTAACTGAAGAAGAAGAAGGGGCAGAAGAAGTGTGTTAAGAAGTTACAAAACAAACATTAAAGTAAGAAAAATAAAGGAATAAAAAAAGGGAGTAAAGGGTGGCATAAAAATAAAACAAATAAAGACTGTTTGGATTACTGGACAAAGAAAAAATGGTCAAACTAACATTGTGGAATGTTAAAGGCATTAACTCTAAACATAAAAAAAAATATTGTATTTCATCAATTGGAAAAATTGAAAAGTGATATTATATGTATCCAAGAAACTAAGATAAAGAAAAATGAAGAAAGACTTATTAGAAACCCAAGATTAGGATGTGCCTATATCTCGGCAGCTAATAAAAAGAAAAGAAGAGTTGTAATCTACGTAAATAGGAAATACCAGTCACAAGAAATCTTTAGTGATGAGGAGGGAGCTTACTTAGGAGTAGAGGTGAAAATTGAAAATCTAAAAGTATTATTGGTGGGGATATATGCACCACTGGAAAGGAGAGACAAGTATTTTATAACAATAAACAATGAAGTAAAGAATTTAAACTATAATGAGATTATTATGTTAGGAGATTTCAATGTGGTCCTGGACCCAAGATTAGATAGATTATCGAATGAAGGGAAAAAAATACGAGCGAACCAAGGCAAACTCCTAAAATCCTTTTTTAACATTATGGAGGATTCTGGGTTAGTAGATGTGTGGAGGTATAAGTATAATGAATCTAAAGGTTTTACTTTCTTTTCGGAAGTACATAATTCTTTCTCTAGAATCGACTTATTTTTGGTTTCTAAATCATTAATACCGAGGATTTGCACAATGGAGGTTCTAACAAAATACATGTCTGATCATAACCCGATAGCAATGGAGATAAAAACAAAAAAGAATGAATTCATATGGAGATTGCACAATGATTTACTGAAAGGTAAGGAAAATATAAACAAAATAAGAGAAACATTAAAATACTATTTTAAAGAAAATAGGATGGAAGGAATACAGAATAAAGTCATTTGGGATGCTAGTAAAGCGGTAATCAGGGATGTATTTATTAAATTAAGGGCAGAACAAAAAAAGGAGAGAAATGGAAAAGGAACAGAAAATTAAAGAAGATCTAAAAAGAAAAGAAGAAGAGTGGAAACAGAAAGGTGATAAAAAGCTGAAATGTGAAGTAGATGAATTACGACATCAACTGAAGATATTAGCGATTAAGGAAATAGAAAAGAAATTGAAATATATAAAACAAGAACATTTCGAGCTGGGAAACAGAGCGGGAAGGGTGCTAGCACATGAATTAAGGAAAGAAAAAGAAAAGAGGATAATTGGGGGAATATATCATAAAGGAGATGTAGTGACGAATCAAGAGATTAAGAAACTCTTTAAGGAATATTATGAAAATATATATAAGAATATGTCAATGACAAAAGAGGAACAAATGAGAAAGATAGAATATATAAATCAACAACAAATTGTTACACTAAATGAAGAGCAAGAAAAAAGCTTAAATCAACCTATCACGGAGAAAGAAATTAGAGAAGCTGTTGAGAAGATGAAATTTAAAAAAAAACCAAAACACCAGGCCCAGATGGTCTGACGGCGAGTTATTATAAAAAATCGATAGATGTATTATTAGAACCATTAAAGGAAATGGTAAACGAGATTCAAAAATATGGAATACCTGACTCTTGGAAGGAGGCACATATCTCATTAATACCCAAAAGAGATAAAGAAATCTGTGAAATGAAGGACTATAGACCCATATCCTTAATAAATGTGGATTATAAGATCTTTACCACAGTTATAGCAGCAAGGATGAAAAGGATAATGGAAGTAATAATACATGAGGATCAGAATGGATTTATACCAAAAAGGCAAATCAAAAACAATATGAGGAAAGTATTGGATATAATTGAATATTTTGAATGCCACAATGAAAACAAAAAACAAAAACTGGTGTTAATCCTCTTAGATGCTGAAAAAGCTTTTGATAAGGTCAACTGGAACTTTATGTTAGAACTAATTAAACAGATGAAAATGGGAGAGATGTTCAATAAATGGATTAGAGCAATTTATACAGAACAAAGAGCACAAATTATTATTAATCAAGAAAGAATGGAAATAATAAACATTGAAAGAGGTATGAGGCAGGGATGCCCACTTTCCCCATTATTATTTTTATTAGTGTCGGAGGTACTAAATAATAAATACTAAATAATAGGATAAGAGGAGAGATTGATATAGAAGGAATTAAGATAAAACGGCATATCTACAAGATGCAAGCATTTGCAGACGACCTTACCTTTCAGTAAATCATTGTTTTCTAGAAGATCCTAACAAAAGTATAAGAAGGTTAAACGAGGTAATACAGGACTATGGTAGAGTGGCGGGTTTTCAGATAAATAAGGATAAAACTGTAATCCTGACTAAAAACATGAGTGTAAAAAAGGAAGAAGTATTAAGAGAGATATCAGGATATAGAATGGAAAAGAAGGTAAAATATCTAGGTTTACAGCTTACTAAAAGGAATATAGATATGTTTAAGAATAATTATCAGAAAATATGGGACGAAATTAAAAATGACTTGCAAAGATGGACAAAGAAAAGATTCTCCTTTTTGGGGAGAATAGAAATAATTAAGATGAATGTCTTACCTAAGTTGATGTATTTATTCCAAAACCTACCCATAATTAGTGTTTTAATATGATACAGGAATATCGGTTAGTAGATGTGTGGACGCATAAGTATAATGAATCTAAGGGAGATGTGGACTACCGAATTTAAAATTGTACTATCAAGCAGCCTGTTTAAACTGGATAGAAGATTGGGTTACATTGAAAAATGACAGATTGTTAGAGCTGGAAAGTTGCAAAATGAGATTTGGTTTTCATGCCTTTATGTGGCATGATAAACTGAAAAATAATAGGGATTTTGCACACCACTTCATAAGAAATTGCACTCTTGAAAACATGGTTAAAGATTAAAAATCAATTTTATAATCAAATTCCCAATTGGGTATCAATCCAAGAGGCTTTTTTTTAAAAGGACAAAAGATGAGGGAGCCCAATGGTTAACATATAAGGATATAATAGAATGGAATGGCGAAAAGGGTGATATGATGAAAACAATGGAACAACTGGAGAATGTACTAGGAAGGAATTGGTTTCTATACAATCAACTGAAGGAAAGATTTAGAGTAGATAAAAAGAATACAGGAATTACAGATGGGAAATCAGAGTTAGACATTATCTTCAGGGATAAAACAAAAGGACACATTGCAAAATTTTATAAGTTGTTGAGGGAAAGGAGTCTAGAAAAAGAAAAAAAATAAACATTTTATGGTCAGATGGGCTCAAGATTATGGGAAACCCATTGATTTAGAAAGATTGGAGAAAGCCTGGCGGAATACCAATAAATTTACGTGTTGCCAAAATTATAAAGAAAATCACATTAAAATGTTATACCGCTGGTATCTCTCTCCAGTAAAAATTAACAAAATATATAAAACAGGAACATTAAAATGCTGGAAATGTGGGAAACAAGAAGGTACTTTTTTTCACGTATGGTGGGAGTGTAGAGAGGCGAAGCGGTTCTGGAGGAACATACAGGAAATGATGTCTAATATACTAGGAGTTACCATACCATGGGACCCAACCTTCTTTTTATTAAATATGACTGATATAATGGAAAAAGACCAGGAATGTAAATATAGAAGTATTGTACTGTACATGATTACCATAGCAAGAATTCTTTATGCAAAAAGATGGAAACAAAACCGAATACCTTCCAAAAGGGAATGGAGAGAAAGAATGAAGGAAGGAAGCTATGGAATTAGATATATTGACAGCCTTAATGAGAGAAAAAGAAGAGGAGGAGGTGGAAGAAGAGTGGAGATGCTTTAAGATATATTGGAAAAAGGGGAAATACGAAGATAAATAATAATAATAATAATGAATTAACATTTATTTATATAATGGGTTTTTTTTAAATGAAAATGTAAATGAATGTCAAAAAGATTAAGTTGAAACACAGTAGAGATGGATAAGATAGGGGTGTCAATGAATTCTGTATAAAGAAGGCAATTATTTGTTTTTCATACTGGAGGTTTATTTATTATTCATATGAAGCATCATATATGATGAGTGATCAATGTTTAATGTTAGTAGATTTTTTGGTATATTTTGTATGTTAGTAGGTATGTGATGTTGTAGGTATGTATGGGCGTTATAAGTAATGTTTATTTTGTATTTTGTAATTTGTGTATGAATGTATATTTGTTTGTTTTTGTATAAATAAATAAATAAAATGATAAAAAATAAAAAATAAAAATCAACTATAATAAAGCCAAAGTTATGTTTTTTTCTAAAAGTCATTCACAGTATAAGTGGACTCTAGATAACAACCATTTGAAACAGGTGTCTTCTTATAAATATCTAGGTATTACATTCCATGATAAGGGAACCACTAAAATACATCAAAAGAATGCAGTAGTAAACACCCAAAGAAGCATCAAGGCTTTATGTTTGTTCTTTTACAACAAAGGAGGCCAGTATATTCCAGCAGCTCTTCAAGTTTTTGTTGCCAAGATTCTAACACAACTACTATATGGCTCTGGGGTTTGTACTTTCAGTAATATTGCCCCTTTCAAGACTGTCCAAACAAAATTCTTAAGAACAATTTTAGGCATTCCAAATTGTGTCCCCAGTGTTACTCTTCATTTAGAAGCAGGTTTGTTATCCATTGAGGCATGCATGTGGATGCGCAAACTTAACCAATGGTTAAAAATGTTTTTTGCCCTGGTTGGTCTAGCCCCGTTAATCTTAACAGATTCTTTTCTCTCCTCTTGGAAGGAATCTCTGACCTTGAAACTTTCCTCTATTGGGCTCTCATTATCGATAATATCTGTGCTAGGTTATGACAAAGCAAAATCTGTTGTCTCTCAGCGTATCAGGGACATTGATTTTCAAACTCACATTAGCAAATTGGCTTTTTATCCTATTGGGAAATCTGGTAGGCCCAGTAAGCATGCTAGATACCTTGAGTCTTTGAATGTCCCAAAGTTTAGGAGGGCATTCCTGCTAGTAATGTTTAACATTCTTCCATCCTCCATTTTGGAGGGCAGATTTAAAAAGATTCCTTACCACTGTAGATACTGCCCCTGTGGCTCAGAGGAAATTGAAACTATCAGTCGTGTTCTCTTTTGCTGTTCTTTGTATACGGAAATACGTGCCTCCTATATAACCCCATTTATTCTCCAGTCTCTGGGCAGACAGGAGAAATTTTATCTTGATTATTTTCTTGCAGACTGAAATGAATGTATAACATATACAGTTGCTAAATTTTTTGCAGCTGTTATCATTTGTCGTAAAAAGTTTTTAAAGCAGATGCAGTAACCGATATTGACATTTTATGGTTCTAAATAGATTATATGATATCTGTCCTATTATTTAAATATATATTATGTAATTCTGCATAAACTGATTGATTATGTTAACACATAGGAATTTGTATATGTCCTTGAAATGTTTTTAAGAGACAGGTTCACTTATAGTTAAATGTTCATGCTATATCTATACTTTAGATCAGTATCAGCCTCCATTGCTGAAAATATACACAACATATTTCTTGGATATTTTGAAGGTTGATACTGGAATCTTATGTTGCTTATGTGCATATATTGTTGAATGCTTTGGTTACTTTTTTTTTCCTTTGTGCTGGCCCTGTGCCATAATGATAATAAATAAATAAATAAATAAATAAATAAATTTCTGGCTTGATCCACTATAGGAACCTTTTGTTTGTCATTTTGGATGCCCATGGAATCTTCAGCACTCTTCTCCAGCACCACATCTCACCACATTCATTGCAGTCTGCAAGAAAGGAGGGTTATCCTCCTTTCTTATCTTCTTTCTTAACTGTCCAGCTCTCACATCCACACATGGCAATAGGGAATACAATGGCTTGTACGATTCTGACTTTTGTACTGAGTTGTATGACTTTGCATTTTAGGATCTTTTCTAGTTCTTTCATAGCCACCCTCCCCATTCTTAATCTTCTGATTTCCTGGCTGGAGTCCTCATTCCAATCAATGTTTGTCATCCAAGAGGAAAGGGAGTGGTAGCCTGAACAAGTTTGGGGACCACTAAGTTACATTGTCTCATTATATGTCCAAAGTACAGCCTCAGTTTAATCATCTTTACTTCTACTGAAAGTTCAGGTTTGATTTGCTCTAGGACCCATTCATCTTTTAAGCAGCTCATGGTAACCATATACTATGGATAGTATAAATGGGAGAACTCATAACAATTTATCAGTAATTGGCCATAGCTTTTCATCAATTTCAAGTGGCCATTTCTTTCTTCTATTAGTAGAAAAATATTTTACACTTTCATTGTGATTGTGAATTAGTAATAGATTGGTATACAATTTGAGAGAAATACTTTTTATAATATTTTTAACATTTTTCTCCATTTATACTATTTTGATTTTGTGTGACTCTATAATTAGAGTCCATCATCTGATCTTTGGCAAGATGGACACAGCAATGTCAGGGACTAAGGAGTGGAAACCTGCTGCTTGGAGTTCTCTTATCTGGTAAAGACTTTTTATGTTACCTTGCAGGAGGGGGACTAGGCAAAATCAAGTCCCAAGCAGATTATGGTTTGTGGGCCTCCAAATTTACCAGTTAAGACTATAGGGCCTAATTGTAAGACCCTTTTTATTGGCTGCATTGGAATATCAGCAGGTCAGATTAAAACACAATCCGTTCACATAGGTAAACTATTATTTTAGTTTTAATCTTAACTTTTTGGTCTTTTTTTTTTCTTGTCTTTTTTGGTGTGATATTATTTTATGGAAACAGGAAAGCCAGTTGCTCTGCACTGCCTGTGAAAAATTTTACTTTTGCTGTGCAAATGCATTTCTGTTAGTAATTTCCTGAATATTTCAATGAATAATTTTACTTATGTGTCAGCCTCAGCAGGATGGAGATGTTATGAGAAAAAAGCTTCAATGTGAGCTTTCTTGAGCTAATGAGAAAGCGATGTTTCACCTTTCTAGACAAAGAATAGTGTGGAAGTTATTTTATTAAAAATAATTAGATTTCCACTAAAACACATGAATAAAGGCATTTTGTTAATTTGTTCAGATACTTAGTATTTAATACTAAATGTTTTACCTTGCCACTGTGCAAAATGTTTCCTTATATAAATTACTATGATTAAATGGCAACAGACAGTGTTTGAATTGCTCTCTGGAAAGCATTGTTTCCATTTATTAGAATGTTTGAGGCAAAGCATTAGTTCTGTACCCTGACCTTTAGGTAACTTACTGTAGTCCACAATAAAATGTGACACAAGAAGCAATCACTTGATTTTGGCTACTAGAATCTTCAGTTGTTTCACTTTATTTTTCTTGATGGTGAATGTGCATACTTTGTCAGAGATAAGAATACAGTCTTCTTTTTCACCACAATTCAAAATGGTACAAATATCTATGCCATTATACTGTGGACATAAATTATCAGGGATTAAACACATAGTTAGAAAGTAGTTGTTATAAACAACCCCCAAATAATTTGCCTGAGATATTTGCCTCCCTCTCTAATAGTAGAGCTCAGTGGTGTCAACCAGGGTTGGTGTCACCTGGTGTGGTAGTTCATGGTGTCAACCCCCCCCCCCTTGACTGCCTTCCATTTCACATCATACAGAATCCTAAATAATGCTTTTTTTTTGCACTAATGTTACTCATAAATCGTAATTCCCATATTCCATTGAATATAATGCTAATAGTTGTGATGTAAAAAAACAAAAACACCCTAGGAAAATTAAAATTATCCCTTCAAATTACAATATCATATGCACAAACTAAATGTATTTACATATGCATTGTGAGAATTTAGTCAAAATATGATGTTTTTAAAGAAAAATTTAAAAGAATTAAAAATTAAAATTTCAAAAAAATTGAAATTTTCATTTTAAAAAATTCTGGGGCCTCTCCTTTCTCCTCCCACATAGCTTCACCCCACTCCCACCATCTCTTAAAGCATTTTAAATGAAATCAGATGAATGCCACAGCCTAGTTCTGCCAAAAGGTAGGTGTTTGAGGAGCAGTGGTGTCACACCCCCTTAGGGTATCACCTGGTGCAGTATGAACTCCCCACACTCCTTAGTGATGCCACTGGTAGGTCTGGTACACAGTAATGAAAAAGAGCAGAACAAAGAACTGGAGCCAAAACAGACAGACAAATAGCAAGAAAACCAGTTGCAAATATGCAGCTTATCAACAACCAGGAAAATAAATTATTTGCATAAAACAATGTCTGCCTATTCTACATTTTTATGGAAAGAGATTCAGGCAAGATGTAGAATACAATGCTTGTATATAGAATGTATGAGAAGATCATCACCATTTATGTTTTGTGAGAAAGAGTTAGATTTTGAAACAAACTTCATTCAATGTCTGAAGACAGCTCTGGTATGATGCCTGGTTATTCTTGAGGAAGTCCTGGTTTGAGTATGGAACACCTTGATTCTTTTAAAGTAGCTTGCATGCTTTTATGATCCTGTTTATCAGTAAATTCAGAAAATTGGGAGAAACTATGCTTTTACAAAAGTGATCAAGCTGAGGATGGCTGTGTGTGCATTTCATCTTATGCTACCAGCTGATGCAATGGGACCTCATGAACTGGCACCAATGAAAACATTGTGGTTGTAGCTGATCACATATGGAAACAAAAATATGTTGATTTTGTTTTGTTCCTTCTATTTTTGTAACAAAGCTGCCATCAGTTTGGTTTCAGAGGGAGGGGGAATATTGAAAATTTCCTTAAACCATTTGCTATTATTCAAAGCACAAGAGAACAAAGCCCATGCAGTGAGACCTATTTGAATTGGATCACATTCTGGCCAGACTAAATTTACTCATATAATGTTAGTAGAAAATAAACTTCTAATGTTTACAAATATCTTCCATTCACAGGCTTCTACAGTCAGACGATATCAAATGATTAGTGAACCTAATGACTGTGACTCAAAAGCTTTGAGAGAGTGTTGGCCACTAGAGCACTTAATGGCTGGCAGATGCTCAAGACTAATTGCACACATTCCCTCCCTTCTACAATTAAATCCTCACAACCTCCAAACTAAAAAATGGATACAAATTATGTCCTGATGGAGACTAAGCACAAAAATAATGCAAAGTGGGTTGAACAGATGCACAATGACTGGTGAGTTCTTGTTTTTGTTTTGTTTTTTAAAAAAAGATTAGCCATGCTTGTGATATGATATGGAAGACCATGATGTAGATTTTCTCATCCATACACATGTTGCCACCCAGAGGTCTAAATCAGAAGTATGTTCATCAAAGGGTCTTGATCTTCCAGCTACTTTGCTTATTCATTATTGATGAGATCAGTAGCCAGGGTCCACTGGAAAACAAAATGTGGGCAAACTCTTATGAGTCCTAAGTACAGGATTACACCCTTATAATTCCTCTCAGCAGTTCCCCTATTGTCTAAAATCTATGGATGGAAAAGTGACCACTCAAGATTATCTCCAAATTTGCAAAAACTACCCTTAACAGACAGTTACTATATAGGCAGTGAATAATCTCTCCTCCAGTGCCAGTATTGTTTCATCCTTGGGTTCTGAGTACCAACTGAAAAACAAAAGGACATCACCAGAGGAGAAAACCCAAGACACTAAAAAACAAATAATGTTATAATGGCATGTAGAGGGTCAATATAGAAAGAAATACATAAAGGGAGAGGGAATTTTATATTGTGGAAGAGGGGGAAAGACTGACTTTCTAGAACCTTGAGTAGAAATAGCTCTGCTAGATGTTCCTTCTATACTCAGTTTCCACATACTGCAATAGTGGGCAGTACAGTAAGATGGCAAATTCAAACCAAAATCCATCAGTGATACCTTTATTGGCCAACCAAAATGCACAATATACTTGTTGCAAGCGTTTGAAGCTCCATGGGCTTCTTCATCAGACAAGATGTTACAAATTGAAAAGGAGAAAAACAATTGGAGATGTTAATCAGATACCTACATGTTGTTTCAGTCTTCAGTTAAGATGGTGTATGATGATGAAGATGGTATATGGAACAAGGAGGAGCCTGACTACAAAAGATATCCTCTTAACCATATACCATCTTAACCAAAGACTGAAACAACATGCAGGCATCTGGCTAACATCTCCAATTATTTTTCTACTGTTTGGTTTGTAACATCTTGCCTGAAGAAGAAGCCCATGGAGCTTCAAAAGCTTGCAACAAGTATATTGTGCATTTTGGTTGGCCAATAAATGTATCCCTGATGGATTTTGGTTTGAATTTGCTAAATGGTCAACGCAGCTACCCCTGAATGTTTTCTGTAATAAGATGGCAGTTTACCATGCAGCTCTTTTCAACATTATAGTGCAGATGGGATTGCAAAGTGTGCCCTGTGAAGGTCAAAAATGCTTCAAAATACCCCCTAACCTTGCTAGGGAGTACAGAATGTATTCCACCACATTTGGAGATCCCCTGAGGTCCCCAGCAATCAAACAAAATTGTTTCAAATATTTTGGTCCCAACATTGCCTCTAGGGGCTGGGGGAAGGAATTTCAATCACAGTTTTGGGTCTAACCTGGGCTGATTTTTTTTTTTTTTTTTGAAACAGCAAGTGAACAGTGAATGGCTTCTTGCTCTCAGAGGGGCAGGGTATAAATCATCATCATCATCACCATTATTTCCTGTTATTTAAAAAAGGTCTCTCTTGGGCCTAAAATGGCACAGGAAGCCCCCAAAATGTGGTTGAAATGTCCCCTGCACTCCCTAAATAAGTTTAGGGGTATTTTGGAGCACTTTTGACCACCCCTGGGCCCCTGGAAACCACACAAATGGCTAGGGGGGGTGCATGAAGTCCACAGGACATACTTTGCAACAACAACAACAAAACTCAAACCCACACACTATAATGTTGAAATGAACAGCACGGTAACCTGCCATCTTCTTGTATTGCTTGGTATTATAGTATGTGGGAACTGAGTATACAAGGAACATCTAGCAGAGCTGTTTCTATTCAGAGTTCTAGACAATCAGCCATTCCATTTTCCCCAAATCCCAAAAAGATAGTGAAAATGCCCCCTTGTCCACTAGAGTGCATTAGGAGGCAAAAATATGATTTATTTGCAGGAGTTGTTGGGATGGAGGTCCACTCCCCCAGATCTCCTGAGAGGCTAATGCAGACCCTTACCATTCCACAGTTGCCCACTCCTGCTATATTGCATAATCAGGAATGTAGAAAATGCCAAAGACAGGCCCTTTTATCCCAGTACATTTTTCTACTATAGTTAGAGTGGAAAGCTACTCAAAGAAATTCTATGGCCTGTGGTAGTCTCATGCCCATTCATTGTGCTATTTTGTTACCTATAGATGGCTGATAAACTAATATTTGTTGTTACAACAACAGCAGGATGGTTACAGATGTTCTGTGGCTACTTCATGCAGTCTAATTTGTAAAGGTGAACAACCATATGAGTCTTTCCACTCATTTATTGTATCAAATAATGCCCAGCTGATAATCATGTGTGTGATTGCTCCAATACACATAATTCAAGGTATTTTAAATGCTACAAAAACACCATGGAAGATGCTCTAATCCATCCCCAAACTATTGTCACATTAACTTTCAAGAATATGGTGAACTAAAAGCACTGAAACCTCAGCACTTGACCTCCAGATTTAAAGACATCTAGATGAATCCAAGGAAACTGGATTGTTCTAAGCATGAACTGTCCATATAAGCAGCCCAACTTGAAAAATTCTTTTGTGCTGTACATGAATTATGCATACCATCACACTGCTAAGAATTATTCTACCTGCAGGTTGGTGATCAAGAAATGTATTTACCATCTCACTTCAGTTGGGTGTATCAGCAGGTCTCTTCAGCTAAAATGAAAAGGAGTTTTGTCGTTAAATGCAAGAGAGTTGCATTGAGAAGTGTAGTGGATAGAATATCATACAGAGAGTTGGTACAGACATCCCCACGGTGAATTTATACTAATCCATATCATGTAGGATGGGGGCCATCGCAGAGTTTCCCTGTGGTGACTGACATGGAAAATCAAAATAATTTATATTTACTGTGTGGCCTCCTCAGTCTCATTATGGGGTAGAAAGAGAGAGAAAAAGCAGGAGATGATAGATAAATTGTGTGCTTCTTTGTGTACATACATACAGACAAAATAAACAAAGCAAGAAATTAAGTAGTTTGGAACTAACATGAGACTGACTGAGGAAACTTGATTTCTAATCTCAGATCAGCTGCAAAATTCAGTACATAGCACTATGGATAGTGGAGAAATACAGCTGGTCTTAAAAATACTGAGAAATACAACTGGTCTTAGAAAGGGTGGCATTGCCCTTAAATGCCTAGGTGCATAGTTTTGGTATACTTCTAGACTCAGGGTTATCCTGAGAAGCACAGGTGAAGAAAATAATTCAGACTGGACCACTGCCTTTACTGATGGCTAAAAAAAAAATCATCTATTGTAACAACCCTTCACTCTGTTCCCGCCATTCCTTTCCTTTCATCAGGATCCAAGTTATTGGCTCATGTGATACAGTATTTTGCTAACATCACTAAATAACAATACTTCCCAGTGGTGTTCCCATGCCTGGTGACACCTGGTGCAGAGGGTGGGGCTTCTAGGGTGTGGGACTTCCAGCCCTGGACTTCTGATGAGGTTTCTGGGGCGAGGGGCACCAAGGAACAACCATGCAGAGCCCAGGAAACCTAAAATGCCCCTGCATGGGGCTCAGGTGGCCCAAAAAGCCCCTGCACCAGGCCCATGAGGCTCCAGAAGCTCCTGTGTCAGGCCCAGGAGTCTCAAAAAGCCCCTGCACTATGCCCAGGAGGCCTGAAAAGCCCACACAACAGCCTAGGAGCAACCACACAGACCGAAACAGCACCTATGGAGGTTGGGGAGCTGATCTGATGTCACCCCACTCCTTCTAGGGTGACACCCTCTGCGGCCCACACACACACACCCGCACCCCCCGGGACACTACTGATACATTCACAAGCTAATGCATTTACAAATTATGAACTGATTTTAAGCCCTTAAATCGTTTGAGCCTAATTTCCTTGAAAGGCTGCTTGTCCTCCTAGTCATCAACAGAGGTCATTTTCACTTGCCTTCCAAAGTTTGACTGATAAGTGTATAGGAGAGAGGACATTTTCAAGGACATTAAACAAAGGGGCTTAGCCATAAGCTTCATCATCAAGCCTTTTCTTTGTAGATCTTGAGGAAAGTTCTGAAGACTTAAAGATTTTTGCTGGTCTTTTCCTAAGCTAATCTTGTTTGTCATTACTGTTATTACTGCATTTATTGAATTTTGTTGCATTGTATGGTTATTTGTATTGTTTTTATCCTATACACCTCCTTGTAGAGTTTTAAATAAATACATAAAATTAAGTAATAATAATAATAATAATAATAATAATAATAATAATAATAATTTTTATTTATAGCCCGCCCCTCTGCGTGGCAATCGGAGCGGGGTACAACAGTTTAAAACTAAACAGAGTTAAAAATCAATCCCTCACCCCATAATCCCACCCTCCCATCCCCTTAAAATAGAATTAAACTACAATCAAATTAAAATGCCACATTACATTAAAATTAAAATTAGTTAAAACATACAATAACAGTAATACTGGAGTCACAGGCAACAAGATTAAAAAACTCGTCTCTTAGCTGAGAATTATTCTGGGAAGGCCTGCCGAAAGAGATCCGTCTTTACTGCTTTCTTGAAAGCAGCGAGAGTAGTGATAAGACGGATCTCGTCCGGCAGGCCATTCCAAAGTCTGGGAGCGGTTGCGGAAAAAGTCCTCTGGGAGGTCTGAGACAGCCTAGTTTTTATTGGCTGTAACAGATTCCTCCCAGAGGACCGCAGGGCGCAGGGGGATCATATGGGGAGAGGCGGTCCCTGAGATAAGATGGACCCAGGCCATGTAAGGCTTTAAAGGTTAAAACCAACACCTTGTACTGCGCCCGGAAACTAATCGGCAGCCAGTGGAGGGATTTAAGCACCGGTGTTATGTGCTCCCTCCGTGATGTTCCTGTAATTAACCTGGCTGCCATATTCTGAACCAGTTGTAGTTTCCAAGTTTCTGTAGTTTCTGAACCAGTTGTAGTTTCCGAAGTATCTTGTTCCCAATCTACTTCGAAGAACTCTTGTACTGAAAGGGGAAAATCAGAAAGTTAGACTGCAACACACTATCATACAAGACATTATAAGTATTTGAATCATGAATCTGTAATGTTAACTACATGCCAGAAGAAATTTATTTCACAACCAGCCAGCCTGAGGATGCTGGAGCAGCTCTCCCCTTTCCCCCACATCATTGGGGCTAAGGCAGCTGGGACAGCAGAGCCAGGCAGGAGCAGCGAGAGGGGGTTTGGCCAGGAGTGACTGGCCTCAAAAGTCACTCCCCCACCCCCACCCCTGGAACATCAATCAGCTAGCCTAAGGTTGCTGGAGCAGCTCTCCCTCTTCCCCCACTCCACTGGGGTCAAATGTAGTCGAGGCAGCTGAGGCAGACAGCAGCCTTGGACTTGGAGAGACTTGGAGGGCTCTGCAAACAAGGGACAGGCATGTGTGGCCAGTTGTGATCTGGCAGAGAAAATCCAGGTTGTGTTGGGAAAAGGAAAGGAATGGTGGGAACAGAGTGAAGGGTTGTTACAAAAGAAGGCGGGATCGATGTTTGAAACC
The DNA here is from genome assembly GCA_026167975.1 of Phrynosoma blainvillii. Classification (NCBI taxonomy): domain Eukaryota; kingdom Metazoa; phylum Chordata; class Lepidosauria; order Squamata; family Phrynosomatidae; genus Phrynosoma; species Phrynosoma blainvillii. Next base: position 75,759,012 of record JANUYF010000002.1, read on the forward strand.
TATCCCACCATCAATTCACTCTGTTTCCTGGAATGGATTGGAGAGCTCACCAAACATACCACAGAACCTTACTTTGCTCCTTTGCAATGCCAGGTCAGATCATTTATGATCTTCTTTGAGATGAAGATGCCAACCTGGCTTGCCTTACAGAGACCTGTCTGGGAGAAGGCAGTGCTGTAACTTGGGCACAGGCCCTCCCAGCTGGGTACTCTGTCAGTGAGCTGGTAAGGTGAAGTGGGCGAGGGGGTGGAGTGGCTCTGGTTCATAATAATCATCTTACCTTGACCAGGATACCTGTCCGAAAAACAGTCCACTTCGCATTAGTATAAAAGCCTGAGGACCAAGGATAGTTTGAGGATTCTGTTAGTATACCGTCCACTCCATTGTCTAACAGACTTCCTAACCAAGCTTACACAACTAGTCTCAGAGCTGCTGTTGGAGTCACCTAGATTTTTAATCTTAGGCAACTTCAACATTCCACTCGAGACCAGTTTATCAAGTCTAACAGGTATGAATCAGGAATTCATGGAGTCCATGACAACATGGGCCTATCCCAGTTGGTCGTCGGGCCCACACATTGCACAGGTCATACCCTCAATGTGGTTTTCAGTATGGAACAGGAATATCTGTGGGCAGAAGTAATAAAAACCTCCACATTGTCATGGACAAATCATTTCCTGGTCAAAGCTAAACTCAGAACCACCGTCCATCCTGTCAGGGGTGGAGGACCCATTAGAACGGTCTGCCCTTGAAGGTTAATGGAACCAATTGGATTCCAGAAAGCCTTAGAGGGTTTTGTGGTTGGCAACACCAGTGATTCTGTTGAGGCTTTGGGTAATACCTGGAACACCAATCTTGCCAAGCGTCCTTTCCAACCCACTTCAAATTGTCAATCATGGTATACTGAAGAACTCAGGAAGATGAAGAGGGTTGGACAATGACCATAGTGCATCTGGTGGAAAACTTGACTCTTATCCAACAGATCTCATCATAGGAAATGTCTCTGTCCCTATAGAGAGGCAATATGTGCAGCGAGGAAATCTTTCTTCTCTGCATATATTGCATCTGCAGAGTCCTGTCCAGAAGAGCTGTTTAGGGTGGCAGGGGAACTGACACAGGTTCCAACTGTGCAGAACCCATTACTTAACCCAACAATGGCCTGCTGTGACACATTTAACAACTTCTTTGTAGATAAAATCTCTCAGATAAAAGCCAACTTGGATGCCGGCATTGTAGTAGAATCGATAGATGAGGTATCCAACAACTCTGCTTATGAGATTATAATGGATCAGTTCCAACTGGTGAGTACTGATGATGTGGACATGCTCCTTGGTAGTGTGAGGAAGACAAATTGCCCTCTTGACCCTTGCCCTTCATGGCTGGCCATCCAGGGGGGAGATGTCTTGAGAATGTTCCTAACGGACATCATCAATGCATCTCTTAGGTAAGGTCGTGTCCCATCTTGTTTGAAGGATGTAGTGCTCAGGACGCTTCTGAAAAAACCTTCCCTTGACCCTCTGGACATGAACAGCTATAGGTTAGTCTCTTTGTTGCCTTTTCTGAGCAAGGTAATTGAGAGGACTGTTGCTCTTCAGCTCAAAGCTGTCTTGGATGAAACTGATTATCTGGATCCATTTCAAACTGGCTTTGGGACAGGATATGGAGTGGAGACTGCCATGGTTGCCTTAACTGATGATCTTCATCTGGGCATTGACAGGGGTAGTGTGACCCTGTTGGTGCTGCTGGACCTCTCAGCGGCTTTTGACATGATAGACTATGACATCCACTTGGAACGCCTGAGTATTAGGAAACGAAGGCATTGTATTGCAATGGTTCTGTTCCTTCCTCTCAAGCAGATTCCAGAGGGTGATGCTCGGAGACAGTTGCTCAGATTAAAAGGAGCTTAATAGTGCCATCCCTCAGGGTGTCATCCTGTCCTTGATGCTATTTAACATATATATGATGCCACTGGGAGAGATCATCCAGAGACATGGGGTGGGGTGCTATCAGTATGCTGATGACACCCAGATATATTTCTCCATGTCTTGGACTACAGCCTTGACTTCAGATGATGTCTCCCCTCTCAATGAATGTCTTAAAGCGGTAATGGACTGGATGAGGAAAAACAGATTGAAACTGAATCCAGACAAAATGGAGATACTAACGGTAACAGCCCCGAACCCAGGTATTGGGACACAATCTCCAGTCCTAGATGGGGTCACACTCTCCTCAAAGGACTGTGTTTGCAGTTTGGGGGTGCTCTTAGATCTGTCGCTTCAGATGACAAATCAGGTGAATGCAGTGGTCAAGAGCCTCTGTTATCAGCTTCAGCTGATATGCCAGCTGCATCCTTTCCTGGAGATTAGGGACCTTGAAACTGTGGTACATGCACTGGTAACTTCTCGTCTTGAGTTCTGCAATGCACTCTACATGGGGCTACCCTTGTGCCTAGTTTTGAAATTCCACATGGTACAGAATATGGCAGCCAGGCTGGTCTTAGACAAAACCAGAAGAGACCACATAACACCTATTCTAAGATGGCTGCCTTCACTCGCTGCCTATCAAGGTGTTGGTCATCACCTTTAAAGCCCTAAATGGCTTGGGTCCAACCAACATTTGGGACAGCCTCATTCTGTATAATCCACCCTGTTCACTGAGGTCCTCTAGGAAGAATTTATTGCTACCTATAAAAACTAGATTATTGGCAACTGCCCAGAGGACCTTTTCAGCTATCACTCTCAGACTATGGAATGGCCTGCTGGATGAGATCCGTCACTTGACCACCTTAAACAGCTTTTAAAAAGCTGTTAAGATAGATCTCTTCTGGCAGGCCTTTCCTGAGTAGATAATCGGCCACCCAAAAAAAAAAAAATTATGCCTGACCCTGTTTCCCGTTACAGTTATTTTAATTTATTGTTTAATTTATTGTTATTGTTATTGTATGTTTTAAATTTCAGTCATTTAATTGTATTTTAAGGGGGGGGCTATTGAGGGACAGGACTGTTTGTTTTATCTTGTAAACTGCCCCGGTTGTTTTTACAGAGGCAGGATATAAATTTATTATTATTATTATTATTATTATTATTATTATAAATTTGCATTTCAATGTGACTGTCTAATATCACTGGCCATAAACTTGCCAGAGAGTTTTAATTAGTCATTTTATTTGAGCAAGTAATTTTATATCAGCAGATAAATTTATTAATATGACAATGTGTTTACTTAGAAAGCCCTTAACATGATGGAAATTATATTATCTTCAGCCTGTAATGGTATCTTGCAGAACAAGAACCCAAGTACTGGAGAAAGGTCCATTTAAAATGATAACTGGCATTCTATATTGCAGTAATAGATTTGTAACATAGGGCCAGACCAGATGGGCAGGAACAAGTGGCTTGATCCCATGCTTCTCACACAGCCCACCCCCAAGGTGGGCCAAATACAAATGGCCCGACTGCACATTATGGCATCAAGCCATGCCACTGGGTAATATTTTATTGTTGCCTCCTCACCACACATGTGCACTGGCACACAAATACACCACCTGTGACTTACCATGTCCACCCAGCTGCCATGCCATTGCATGGTTGCCCCTTTGATTGGCTACATAGTCACACCTGCAATGCTCTGTCAGTACAAGTGATACACTGGCAAAGCACAATCATGGAGCCACCCCAAGCCCTCTTCACCAACCTTCACCCATGCTCCCCTTTTGGACTATCTGTGCGTATTGTATATATTGTAATTACATCCACTGGAGTTGTGATACTTTCATTTCTTTGCTTTGTTGCAGCCCCACACTCATGTTACACCACATTTATATGCAGCAGTGGAGATGTAGGGGTGAAGAAGCAAATTTTCTGCCTTGAGTCAGACTATCCCAGCTTCTTTTTGCTCTATTTTTTAGCCCCAGAGTGCAACTTCAGTCTGGTTTCCAGCTCCTTTTGAAGTGTGCGTCATCTAAAAGTCTCACCTTCAAAGCAGCTGGAAATCACTTTATTTTGCCCCTCTATTTCACTCCCTAGAGTTACTAATCCACAGTTGCTCCATATTCAGTAGAACTATGTAGTAAGAATACATAAATTCTGTTCTCCTGTAGACTGGGGGGGGGGGGGGGGGGGGCAAGGAGGATAATGTTACCATCCCTTCCCACCAGGGAGTGAAGTTATGACAATCAGAAGCAAGAACCCTGTCACAATTCCATATCTCATCCTCAGTCATTGGTAGGAGGGGGCTGGAAATGTCATCTCCTTGTACCCCAGTCCACCACTGAACAGATCTCCTTTGTCCAATGTGGCTGCTGGCTGTTAAGGTGGGCTGAAGATGGGGCTTGAGCCATTACATAGTTATGCATTTGTAGCCAAGTAGCTGATGTAAAATATCAGCTATTATCATTTACTCCCAAATAATGAATTTAATAGAGAAGGGTCAAAGAATAGTACATTGCTACATTCTTAGTGCAGCAAGCTGCATTTAAATCTGCATTGGATTGTGGCCAATTTGTCCAACTCCACTAAAGAAAAACAGTGAATGCATGTGACAAAAGCAATCACAGGAGTTAGTCATACTTTTATTGAATCAAAATGTTAGAAATTCCCATAAATATGCATGTGTCCTAAACTAGATATTCCACTGCATTTATAGTACTATCTAATTTCCAGTTATCTGGAATAAACACCAGGGAGATTCTGTTGATAACTAATAAAATTGTGAATGTCAAGTCTTTTCTGATAAAGCATATGTAAAATGTAAAATGAAAGTCCATAGGAAGCTAACTGGATTCACATTTAAACTAATGTTCAGTAAAGCAGAACCTTCGGAGTTTGAATTAGTCAGTTTATCAGAATTGCAGCAGTGATGGTATTAGATCATTAAACCAATGCAATCCTGTCAATACAAATTCACATCCCAATAATCCACAGTAAAGGAGAAGAATACTGACAACATCATCGTACAAGTTATATAAGTCTTCAGTGGACCAACAAAAACAAATCTTAAGAAAATAAGTTTATCATTAAAGTTAGTAAACTTATTTCTGATACATTGTTTCCCAAATTTTGAAATGAGTGAAAGCATTTGTTACATGTGACAGTTTGCCCCACAGTCATGAACAAGTTACAAACTCAGTGTGATATTTTCAGATAGATAGATAAATGCATCTGAGGACTTCAGGGCAGAGCTCAGACAATAAATGTAGTGTAAATTAATTATTAAACAATCTAAAAAATTCAAAACATAAATAAACAAAACAAAGCAGAAACCAAAATACACAATCCAATATACCCAGTACAAACTGTAGTCTATGTACCTCAAAAGATTGGGCAGATAGTTTAACTTAATTGCCCTATGTCTTCTTTTATAGATAATAGAATGTTCTGTGAAGAATGTCAGAGGACAGTTCTCTTTTTGAGGGTCTCCTCTACTGTCCACTCCAAGTCCAACTTAACATAATGTTAAGGAATTTGATGTTACCCAGCCATGTTTAATCAGGGGTGAAGCAAGCATTCAGCCCTCCCTCATGTCCCTTCTGTCACCTAATTTCTAACATTGCAGACGGTATGACACTGGAAATTTTTCACACTCAGAATTCTCTTATTTGCCTGTGTCATATTCCTTTGGTAACTCTGCCTGTCCCTTTATGTTTGGATGCCTAAACTGTAATATTAAATGGAGAGATATAGCTCCAGGAGAGGAAAATGAGGGCTTTGTTCTACAAATAAGAATTCTTACCCCCTCCCAATGAAATTTCCCATCAGTCCTCAAATTTTTGGCATGGCAGTATCTCAGAACTTCAGTTGACTATTTAGAAATCCAGTTTAGGCTTCCAAAACTAAAGGGGCAGCCAAAGTCACCAAGGGAATGTGACACAGCAAATAAGAGAAGCACTTTAGACTCAGTACTGGCTGTCTGAGCAGCTATGGAAATAATATTCAAAATACAGTATTGGGGGGAGGGTCAAAAATGTATTGAAAATCCTTGGTGAGAAGAATCCTGTACTAATGACAATCTTCACAGTTTGAGACTTATTGTGTGCAAAATTCACACCTACTTTTATTGCACACACACACACACACACTTTCTACAAGAAACAGCTTTTTCTGTCCGAGAATAATATTCTACACAAAATCAACTTTCTTTTACACAGCATTTCCTGCAAAGAAAATAGCAATTTGTGTACATTTCCTGTGCAAAAATAAATTTCTGATGCACAAACCAACATGAATTTTGTGCAGAATAAGTCCTGAGCTGAAAATTGTCTCACAGCCTGAAGTGAGATCACAAACCCTGAAGAAAATTGCTAAAATTACTTGTTGGTTTCTTTTTAAAATGAAATTAATGAATCTATATCAATTAATCTGTGTAACCAGCTATCAATGGTAGGCATTTCTTCAGATTTCCACTTATTGGCGCTTAATATTCTTGCTAATGTAACCATAAAAAGGAGGACCTTCCAAGTATGCTTCTTTTCCAATTCCTTTATCTCCTGAGTCATATTAAACAAATATATTTGTGGTGTACACTCAAATGAGATGTTAAGTATTTTACATATCATATTATGAAAGGTTTTCCAGAATTTTTTTACCACAGGCAAGACCACCACATATGTAGCCATGATCCAGATTCCTTCTGACATTTCCAATAGGTATAATTACTGTTTTTATATATTTTTGCTAATCTAACTGGTGTAAGGTGCCACCTTGTTTCCATTTTAAAAAATTTCACGTAACAGTTGATTACTTGTAAATTTATATGTTGCAATCCATGCTTTATTCCAACTTTCCAGCGTTATTTCTTTACCTATATCCTTAGCCCACTGTATCATGTGATCTTTAACTACCTCATCTTCCAGTTTCCTTTATAGTAACACTCTGTATAAATTAGCGATTTGTTTCCGCTTTTCCATCGATACAAGATTAATTGATATAGCAGAATTAGACAAAAGAGAAGACTTAGCAGAAGGAAAATTGAATAGCAAGGCGGATACAAGGTGGACGCCCATATATTTATACTGTGAAAAAAGGTGGGAAATATAATAATAACCTATCTTAAAAAGTATTATAATATACATAAGGAGAACTGTCACATATTTAAAATAACAAAATGTATAAGTGTTCGAGACACGTAAGAAATAATCTAATACTTAGAAGTTGTAAATTGCTGAAACTGTAATGTAACAGCTTATAAACAAGATATGTCTTGCTCAATGAGAAGGATAAAGCATTCTAGAAGGTAATAACTGTCTAATTCGAAGCAGATTACCAGAACACAACTGTACAGATAAAATCTAATCTGTTTTAAATATGCCGGGGCACACTTTTGCCAAAGTTTGTGTTAATAGTCATGATTAGTATCTGTGTTAATAGTCATGATTAGCTATGTAAGTCAATTTTTGTTATTAAAAAAAATGAAATTAATGACAAATAGCATTCCTAAGAGATTGCTCTATAACTTTGAAAGCCATAAAGAGAAGACTATCTCCTTTAATCGGGTTGCAACCTCCGGTCCTGGCCGGGTTCACACTCTCCATAAAGGAGTGTGTTCGCAGTCTGGGGGTGATCCTTGACTCGTTGCTCCTGATGACAGGTAAATGCAACAGTCAGGAGTGCCTGTTATCAGCTTCGGCTGATATGCCAGCTGCACCTTTTTCTGGAAGTAAGGGACCTTGAGATTGTGGTGCATGTGCTGGTAACCTCCCGTCTGGATTTCTGTAATGCGCTCTACATGGGGCTACCCTCGTGCTCAGTCCAGAAACTTCAGTACAAAACATGGCAGCCAGAGTGGTTTCTGGAACATCTAGGAAGGACCACATAACCCCGGTGCTAAAGTCCCTCCTCTGGCTGCCTATCAGTTTCTGGGCCCAGTAGAAGGTGTTGGTTATTACCTTTAAAGCCCTAAATGGCTTGAGTCCAACCTACTGCCTCCTCCCATACAATTCTCCCTGTGCACTCTGGTCCTCTGGGAGGAATTTGCTCCAGCCATTAAAATCTAGGCTGTCTGCAGCCTCCCAGAGGGCATTCTCAGCAATTGCCCCCAGATTATGGAACGGCTTACCGGATGAGATCCATCAGATTACAATGCTAAACGGCTTTAAAAAGGCTGTTAAGATGGATCTCTTCCAGAAGGCCTTTCCAGAATAGATTTCCCAGCCTCAGGAACCCCCCTACTATGCTCTCTTCCAAATTGGATACTGCCACTATGCTTGTTGCCCTTTCATATTTTGTTGTTGTTCTGGTTTGCATATTGTATGTTATTTTAACCTAAAATGTTTTAATTAGTGTTGGTTTAATACTTTTTTAAGCGGTGGGTGGGTATTGGGTTTTCTTGGATTATACTGGATGTACTTTTAATAGTTGTCAGCCACCCTGATTGTGCTCAGAGAGGTGGGGTACAAATAATGTATTATTATTATTATTATTATTATTATTATTATTATTATTATTATCATTATCATCAAATTTCTTGCTTCTGATGGATTCAAGGGACAACATTGCTCTTACCATGATTTTCATACACAGATACACAGGAGTTTCTATTTCTTTCTTTTTTTCTTGCCATTTTAAAATTTCATTTCATCAGCTGCCACTCATTAAACAGTATGGAAATGCACAACAGGTGGGGCAGGCAAAAATAGAGGGGTACAAGTAGGCCTGAGGCAGAAGATCAAGTTCAGGAAGTTGAAAGCTCCAACCTGAGGCTGCTAGAGGCTATTCTGCAGGCTTTGATGAAAAGTGAAAGCAACTCCATGACTTAACCAATAAGCCAAAGCAGATTTTAAGGGATTTAAGGAATAAAAAGCCTCATCAAAATGAAATGCCACCTATTTCCTGAAAATGTCTTTTAAAAACATATATCATTTTAATCTGTAGACCTGCTCACAAGAGCAAAGAAATGTAAAATGTAGCAGCAAATTTTATTTGTGTGATAACCATTATGTCACAAAAAGACTACCATGTCTTGCACTAGTCAAGATGCCTCTTGCAGGAGAGTTAACAACCTGCTTTAATGTTTAACAAGACTTCTTTTCTTCCACTATCATTAAGAGCCCTGAGAACCTATTCCATACTCTGTAATCTGCAGGTACAAAAGAGGTGCATTATTTCATTGAAAGAGGCTCATATAATACAAGTTAAAACTATGAATATTGTCTATGCCAATTCAGTGAGAACAGCTAATTATAGATCAGAGCTGACTTGGCAAGTGCTGGAAGCCTGTCCAATGATTCAGACACAGTATTGTGTTGTTTAAAAAATTGATATATTTGTTTGCAAAATGTCATGTTATGCATTGTCCTGAGATGTGTAGTTAGTACATATGTATATATGTTGTCATTATATGGGCATGTATGATTTTTAGATCTAAGCTTTCATGCCCACCAGAACTCTAGCTCCCAGAATCTTGCTGTCTGCCTAGTGGTCATACCTGCTGGTGATGTGGGAGTTTTAGTCCAAACAGGTGTTAAAACTCACAATGTACATAAAGAAATTTTGAGGGCAGCATCCCAAATATTTAAAGTATTGCTGTACATGAATAGCCTGAAAGGGTTAAAGTCATTTAGAAAATGGCAAGAAGCCTTATGTTGTTGTTCTTGTTGGGCAGACCTGGAGGCCTGCCTGCCTGCCTTGAATGTACCTTGTTTGTGATTGACAGCCACTGGAAGGTTCTGCTGGAAGGGTCTAGCAAGCTCCATATACATAAGGAGCCTGCAACTGTTGCACTGGCACAAAGGACACGAGACGCCTCTTTTGGGTTTAAACAGGCCACAACTTTTATTTAGCTGTACAGGATCTATTTACAAGGCAATAAACATTAACAAATTTGTCACATGTGTAAGTGAAGGTGTAACCCCCCAAAATGGGTGGTCCTTCACCGCACGTGACAAAACAAGTAAACAATAACATCAACAAATTTACAAACCCCTCCCCTCCGGAAGTGACATCATATTACATCATATGATGTCATTCAATTAATGACGTCATGCATTTAACTGCATTCGTCATTTCCTTTAATTTGTCTTATGCCAATTTTACCCCAATTAATTTAATTAGCCAGATTAATTTTCCTGTGGGGTGGGGGGTCATTACCTGCCCCCCAAGTACAAAACAAGCAATTTTCAAATTATAGACCCTACCCTTAAGTTGTGACAAAGCAATAACAAGAACAACATCAATTATTACACCATGACCCATTCCCAACATCAATTTAATTATTAATCTCAGGGAGGGCGAAAAACCCAGGGAAGCACCCTGGGGAAAAATTCCCTCCCGGCCCCTGAAGGAGACCAGCCTAAGCCTGAGAGTAACCAATTTATAGCTTCTTAATTAAGGGTGGGTGGAATGGGTCGCTCAGTTCAAGCTCAAAAATGGCTGCCTCCACGTGACAGTGCAGAGCTATAAAGAACAAACTCTCGTCCCAAGTCTCGAGAGACCAGGAGCAACACGAGACTTTAGAGTAACAACCAAACAACCTAATTGGACAAAGCGCGCAGGTGTTCTCATTCCCCCGCGCGCTTTAACCAATCAGGCTTCTCATGTCCTTATATGGCCAGCACAACAAGAAACCCCTCCTGACTCTTCGGGGGGTGCCTTTGCACTGGCACAAAGGACACGAGATGCCTCTTTTGGGTTTAAACAGGCCACAACTTTTATTTAGCTGTACAGGGTCTATTTACAAGGCAATAAACATTAACAAATTTATCACATGTGTAAGTGAAGGTGTAACCCCCCAAAATGGGTGGTCCTTCGCCGCACGTGACAAAATAAGTACACAATAACATGAATAAATTTACAAACCCCTCCCCTCCGGAAGTGATGTCATATTATGTCATATGACATCATTCAATTAATGACATCATGCATTTAACTGCATTCATCATTTCTTTTAATTTGTCTTCTGCCAATTTTACCAATTAATTTAATTAGCCAGATTAATTTTCCTGTGGGGTGGGGGTCATTACCCACTGCAAGAGGGGCCAGCCTAACTAGCCATCCCCTCCCACCCCCCACAGACAGCTTTTAGAATTTGATTGGAGAGTGCTGTAACATACCTCTCCGAACCTTCTGGAGAGAGGTGTACCCCATCCTCCCTGTACAGCTGTGGCTGATCAAGTTTGATTCCATGTTCCACCATGAAAATGCCCATTTTAGAGAGCTGTTTAGAAACATAGCGATTCAGCCAACAACGAGCATTGTTAATCGCAGCGTCTTTCTGAGCTCCAGGCCAGCTATGCCATTGCAAGAGCTTAGTCCAAAGTATTACAGCATCCAAGAAGATCTTTTGAATTTCTTGCAGATCCCCCACCATCTGCTTTGCCAGCTGTAAGCATGGGCTCGTAACTAAATCATTTCCCCCCAGGTGTATCACCAAAACCCGGGGTTGTGGATGCGATCATGCCAATTGCATGACCCATGGAAGGAGTGCTCCCCACATCATGCCCCTTTGTCCAAACCACTGAGTGGTTCCAATGTGCAACAGGCCCAGAGTGGAGTCACGCTGATGCTCCAGAAGGTGGTGTTCTGCCCAAAAGAACAGACTATGGCCCACAATCCATATTGAGCCATGATAAAAGCCAGCTGAAAGGAAATAGAACAAATTAGCATAGCTGATCAGGAGCCACATTCCCTGATGGCCTGACAGAAGACTTGAATGCTCGGGAACGCCACCGGCCAATTTGCAAATATCAGCTTCACTCAAACCATGAGTAGCTGCAGCTGTTGCTGCTCCAATACAAAAGGAGTGCAAAGAAAAACAGGCCTGGGGCAGCTTAGCCCTCCTTAATGTCTCCTTCAACACTGCCCTAAATTGAAATTGAGTTAAGGGCATACCAGACAGATGAATGAAAAGATAGCCCGCCACATTGGGCCTAATCTTCAAATAGTTGACCATTGCTATTACTGGGCAAATTTGCCCGTAAGGCACTTTGGCTAAGAAAATAGACTGACCCTTTGCTATCAAATAGGACTTGCGTGTAGATGGGGCAATGGAATTCAAGATTGCCTTGTGAATTTCTAATCTCCAAGGCTCCAGAGCAAGGCCAGTACCTCCAACGGGTGTGTCGATGTCTCAGGAGCCAGCTGTCAGAACCTGGAGAGCTGAAAATGAGAAAGGGTGTCCGCCAAAGGGATAAGCACACCAGGAACATGTTGAGCTTTGAATAACACATTATAGTTCAAGCATTGCATGTCCATAGCCCTCACCAAACCCATAACTCTAGGAGACTTAGAACATTGAGAATTTACCACATGCACAACCGCCTGGTTGTCACACCAAAACCAGACGGTCCTGTTAGCAAACTGGCTTGCCCACAAGTGGACAGCCACAACTATGGGGAAAAGCTCGAGAAACTTTAGGTCTCTGGTCAGACCACTTTCAACCCATGCAGAAGGCCACGCCTCTGCAGCCCACTGGCCATTCCAATAAACACCAAAGCCATGGGTGCCAGCAGCATCAGAATGCACCTGAAAGTCTGCCCTCAGCAGCATTTCAGATCTCCAAAATGATGTGCCATTGAATTGCTCCAAGAAGGAGTCCCAGACCTTAAAATCCTCACAAATGCCCCTTGTAATTCTGATGTGATGGTGCTGTGCCACAACACTTGCAGTAGCCCTGTACAATCTTGCACAGAATGCTCATCCCGGAACTACAACCCTAAAGGCGAAATTCAAGAGTTCTGTAAGGGATTGAAATTCATGAAGTGTAGCTTTTTGTTTCCCCAACATGGCACTAACCTGCTTCCTCATAGCCACCAATTTGTGATTAGGTAATCAAGAAATCCCAGCTATGGTGTCAATCTCAATAACCAGAAAGGTAAGCTGTGTATCTGGCCCCTCAGTCTTTTCTTTCACTAAGGGCACACCCAACTCATTCATTAATTCCTGGAATTGGGCTAAAGAATCCCTACATTGTGAAGAATTGGGATCCCCAGTGATCAAAAATTGTCTAAATAATGTGTTATGGCTCTATTACCAGTCCGCTTAACTGCACACCAGTGAAGAAAGGTACTGAATGTCTTGAAAGCTGAACACGAAATCGAGCATCCCATTGGCATGGCTTTATCAAAGAAAAACTTTCCTTCAAATTGAAAACCCAGTAAGTCAAAATCATCTGGGTGAACAGGAAGGAGCTTAAGGCAGACTTAATATCACACTTAGCTAAAAGGGCTCCCTTGCCTAAATTCCTAATCATCTTAACTGCTGAATCGAATGATGGGTACTTAACAGAGGCTAGCCTAGGATCTATAGCATCATTCACAGAGTCACCTTTTGGATATGATAAATTGTTGATCAACCTAAATTTCCCAGGGGCTTTTTTATTGTAATAATAATAATAATAATAATAATAATAATAATAATAATAATAATTTTGGAATAAATTTATGGAATAAATATGGAATAAATTTATGGAATAAATTTATGGAATAAATAAGAAGCAGCCTCTTTATTAGGGTAAATTATTATTATTATTATTATTATTATTATTATTATTATTATTATTATTATTTCTAGCCCGCCCCTCTGCTAGGCAACTGGGGCGGGGTACAACATATTAAAACAGGCAACAGTTAAAAACATTCCCTCAACCCTCTCCCCAACCCACCCACCCCTTAAAACTGAATTAAACAAGCAAAGATTAAAATACAATGGTACAATAAAATATAAATATATAATAAAAACAGGAAGCAGCAACAATACAAGGGAGAGGAGTGGCAGTCACTCCGATTAGGCCGAGAAGTTATTCTGGGAAGGCCTGCCAGAAGAGATCCATCTTTACTACTTTCTTAAAGGCAGCCAGAGTGGTAATAAGACGGATCTTGTCCGGCAGGCTATTCCATAACCTGGGAGTCGTCACAGAAAAGGTCCTCTTTTTTAGGTTTTTTAGAAACCACACCCAAAGGGGATAGACGGAGGGTGGGAATAGGCAACTGATCATGCAGTCCTGAAATCCTTCCTGCACCTATTTCTTTTGCTAATTTCTCCCTCACAATGTTCGGCAGCTCCCTTACAGAACGAGCATTGGACGCATAGCGATGAACCCTAGGACCTATATAAGGGATACGAAAACCTAGGGAAAAACCATGGAATAAATAAGAAGCAGCCTCTTTATTAGGGTAAATCTTTAGCCATGCTGCTATAGTGTCTAACTTAATTGATGACGGGGCCTTTTCCTCCAGGCGAAGCTGCCTGGGGGGCAGTACCCACTCCTGGCTGCTTGCCTCTACTACAGGAAGCTCTGGGTTGGCCACGCCTACAGGTGTTGCACTTATGCTCAAACCTGTAAGGTTGCCTCTTACACTTGCCTGCATTAAAATCCCGGCATATGCCAAATTGCCTTCTCTCTCCCGTGGCAGGCCTCGCATTCGGCCCTCTCGGCATGGTAACCATTGGGACATACCCATTGTCACACCTGCTCGAGGGGGAGGCCCCCACCATAACATCAGCCCAAAGCTCGGACTGAATATGTCTCCAGGACAAGGAGCGATCCTATTCAGCTCTCATTCTAAACTGCTTGTCGTATTGGAGCCAGGCTGCACCTCTAGAGTTATGATGGCAATTAGTGTACACTTTTATCATGATCTCCTGATATTTAGAAAAGTCAGGAGATCTCAATAGTTCTTTTTCCTCTATAATACCTCTGTAAATAGTGAAATCGATAATCCAATTCACAAAATTGTGCTCCAGCTTAGGGAGTTTGAGTGCTTGAAACAGACTGAAAACAACCCCATCTTTTAGCATGATCCTCGGTTCGGGATCTCTGAAAGTAAGAGTTAATAGGTAGATGTCCTTTCCTTAGTAGAAAAAGGAAGGTGTGAACCAAGGGGTGTAGACATACCAGTGTAAGGGGTAGATTCAACATGCTCAACCACTCCAGGTAACAAAGGAACACTCGAAAGAGACACCACAGAGGTATTGCTAGTCACAGCCATTGGCTGACCATCCTGCACCCTAGTGTCAGGGACCTGTGAAACTGCAGGTGCCTGCAAGGGTGCCTGCAAAACCGCAGGGTTGGGCCATTCCACAGCTACATCCTGACTAACCTGGCCACCTGGAGCCCATACCAAGGCAGACCATTTAGCATGTGCAATATTAAGAGACAAACCTGAAACTGAAGCTTGCTGGGAAGCATCACCAGCCATCCTCACCAGTCCCTTGAAGTGTGGCCCCGCAACAGCTCAGGTGTCAAGCACAGAAGAGGCAGCAGCAGCTTGATCACCTCTTTGTGCTTCACAGGTCTGCTTCATTGCACCAGCACCTGGAAGAACCACTCCTCGTAAAAGGTTATATAAATCAGCCACAGTAGGCTTCACAGACACAGGGGCAGCCGCACCCTGAGCCTCCATACCAGGGACCCTTTTCAGGAGATTCCACACATTAACAATAGTGGGGTGCCCAGCCTCCACAGCTGCAACCACCGAAGGACCCGGTGTAGCATCCATCACCTGAGCATCAGATGCCACGGGAGGAGGCAGCACTTCTGTGTTGGTGGTACCAGAAGCGCCGGCAATAGGGCTGGTGGCTGTAGCCTGTAGCCCCTTCTGGGCAAGTTGATTGCAAAGCGCAACACAAGCCTGAACTGTTTTGCCCAGTTGTGCCAACTGGGCAGTAATCTCATCATCTCTGCTGGTAGACTGGGAAGGCCTCTTTGAAGCAGAGTAACCAGATCTGGGCACAGCCAAAGCTGCACGCCTTTTAGATTGGGCCTTACTGTGTGGCATCTCTCCTCCAGTGAATGGAACACGGGCCCAAGCAAAATCACCCAACCTTTGGATGACTACCACCAGGCCATAAAGGCTGCCCTTACCCACGTCTCACAAGAGATGAAAACAGCCAGGAAGCGTTGCTGGCAACCAACCAGGGGGAAAGGTGTCCACCAAGGGTCCTATGTGAAGCCCTAACCCGAAGACAGCTGTCTTCCAACACACTCACCGCTGGGAAGAAGTGAAGCAACCCTCCCAAACCAGTGATGTGGTCCCAACCTTACCAGACCGTGGTCGCCAGGGTGCCTCTGGGCCTGAATTCAGTACTGGGTCCGTGCACCCAGTGAAGATGCCTGCCACAGGGCCCTCTTCAGGTATACAGCCCCCCAAGAATTGGGAATGCAGAGGCCCCAACAGACCCAGAGGACCAGCCCGAAGGCCTCACTCGGCCCACCGGGTTGCTCAGGGAAAGATACCTGAACACTCCTGCTTCTGAAAGCAAAATAAAATCAGCCCAACGGCCAAAATGCAGCCAAGGCCAGAAGTAAGCGTTAAGCCAAAGCCAAAGCCAACCAATAGTCAGAGCAAAGAGCAGAGTGATGTTACTTGTTCAGTTCAAACTCAAAAATGACTGCCTCCACACGGCAGCACAGAGCTATAAAGAACAAACTCTCGTCCCAAGTCTCGAGAGACTAGGAGTAACATGAGACTTTAGAGTAACAACCAAACAACCTAATTGGACAAAGCACGCAGGTGTTCTCATTCTCCCATGCGCTTTAACCAATCAGGCTTCTCATGTCCTTATATGTCTTTCCCTCTTTGTAACTGCTTCATGTAAGCTCTACCTGTGTGCATGTATAATAAACCTGGGTTACTCATCAGTCTGATATAGTGGTTTGAGCATTGGACTATGACTCAGGAGGGTTCAAATCTGACTTGGCCATGTAAGTGCACTGGGTGACCTTGGGCAAGTCACATTCTCTTGGCAATGGCAACCCCCCTCTGAAGAAATTTGCAAAGAAACCCCCATGATATAGTGTCATCATAAGTCAGAAATGTCTTGGACAACAGCAGCAGCAGCAGCTGATCTTCTGTGTCTCTGTATTTGTCCTATGAGCAAGAACTCCCTCTTTCGGTGTGTGGGGGGAGGGCCCTCTTATGAAGAATTCCCACTTTGCACAGGTAGAAAGTTGAAACTATGTAAGCATTTGGCCCAAGATTTTGAAAATGTGGGAAACAGGGTGGGGGAAATAAACTTACATTTTATTCTTGTGAACTGAAATTCCTACCAGGAAAAACAAACAGCCAGCACTCAGGAAACGAAGCCACACTGAAGGAAAACAGAGTATTAGGTATTCTCTCTTTCAACAATTCCTGGGGTATACGGCCACCTAGATGATTAAAACTATAGTTTCTTTAAAATATTCTATTAATATTAGCTATTCATTAGTGCAATGTAAGGGAAATGCTCTACATATCCTGGTATTGATTGCTCTTTCTCTCCCTTCCTGCATTATATTTGATACACGAGAGAAGCAAGGCACTCAGAAATTAGAAGGAAATAAAATGTCTTTTTAAAAACTAGAATTGTCTCTGTGTGTTTTTAATTATGTTTACAATTAAGACCCTTTCAGCTGGAGAGATATAATGCTGTGTTCATCCTTTAGCAAGATACACCTTGGTTCATATGCTCTAAGTTTCTAATATGCATTACAAACCAGCTTTCATGAATGGACATGTTAATAATGTGGTCATTTATATTCAAGCTTCAGCTTGCTCACCTTTAGGGACCCTTTGTCTCAAAGACTTGATTCATTATTAGTCTAGCTAACAAGGTTCCAGTTTCTCAACATCAGTCCCCTATTTAGTTCCAATTTGTAATATCACAACCTTTGTTTAACCTTGGCTGAAGAGGCATTTTCCAAATTCTATCAGTCAGGAAAGCAACATTAATTCTTCAGTGCTTTGGGATATCAGAAAAGGGATGATGTTAAACTTGCCTTTGGTTTGTGCTGCTTTCAGAATTTTGTTGCCTTTTGGGCAAACAGCCTTCAGAAACCTTTTATGTTGAAGAAGGTGCAGTGTGCAAACTGAAATCATAGGGGAGATGCAGATGGCGAAAAGCGCCGTCTTCAAGCCCAGGAAGGGGAGGGGCAGCCGGATGCCTGGCACCTCAACCCCTTCCTCAGGACATCATCGGAGCACCTGCCGTTGCACATGGCAGGCACTCCAATGACATCTTTCCATCACAGCATCTGGAAACGCTGTGACGGAAGAGGCGTGCCCCGCCTCTTCCAGCGCCCTTTCTGCGGCTTGAAGAAGGAGCACTATTTTAGCACTCCTTCCAGAGCTGCTCAAAGAGTGGATTGGGGCTGAGGAGTGGGGCAGCCTCAGCCCTAATCCTCAGATTCTCAGGGTGGCCCACGGCCACCCATCTGTGGAGGCCCACACTCTGCTTTTCTTACATTCCATGCAAACCAAGAAGACTGAGGGAGGGGGGTTGCAGAGAGCCAGAAATAGTGCAAATTGAGTCCACTTTTAGGGTTAGGGTTAGGGAATCACGGGAACTGTATTTTATTGTGGCACCAGAGCTCTCTGACAGAGAAGGCTCAATGTCTCAAAAAAAAAAATCCCATAATTCCCTAGCACTAACCCTAACCCTAAAAGTGGACTCAATTTGCACTATTTCTGGCAGTCTGCAATCCCCCTGAGACCCTAAGAAATGCCCAACCTTATCTTTTTCTGGAAACAGACTTCCCTTTTACAAGACACAAAGGGGGGTTGCAGACTGCCAGAAATAGTGTGAATTCAGTCTACTTTTAAGGTTAGGGTTAGAGTTAGGGAACCATGGGAACTGTATTTTATTGTGGCATCAGAGTTGTCTGACAGAGAAGGCTCAATGTCTCAGAAAAATAACAGTTCCCATGATTCCCTAGCACTAACCCTAACCCTAAAAGTGGACTGAATTCACACTATTTCTGGCAGTCTGCAACCCCCCATAGTTACTCTCAAAATATTATATGTACTCCACACATGAAAGGAGAACATAGTTGTACCCACAATGCATACCCCAAAACAGATCCTGAAAGAGAATAACTCTGTGAATGTTCTGTGAATAACTCCTCAAATCATCCAACCAGTATGGTCTCTCTGGGGGAATCTGGGTTCTCTAGTCCTAATATGAATTTTTCCAAGGTCTGTCCTACAATGCAAACATACCATCTTGTCCAGTACATGCAGCTTCTCTATATGTTATGAACCCTGGAGCAGCTGTATGCACAGATGCTAATTTTCATCTGAACACAAAACAAAGTGATTGATGTGAAGTCAGGCTACTCCCACAGTCCCACACATTCAGTGCATATATTGTTTCTATAGAACAGAAGAGCTATCCTAGGAACATGATCTAAACCAAACATGAATAACTGCCCCAGGGCCAGAGGCCAGGCATGCATTTCCAGACTGAAGAGGGATACAGCTCTTCCAGAAAAGAGTTTCAATTTTTTAAAAATGATTCTAATGGAAAATTCTTTCTCCATGGGCTATGAGGGCTTTCTTTTTCCATACTCTAGGGGTTTACTGCCTTGAGGCCTTTTTCTCAACCAGTAAATGGCCAGAAGTCACATCTGTTTTAGGGGAAATATTCTCCCCAGCCTAAAATTGACTTTGGAGGCACAGAATGGCCCAAAGCTCTTGGAGTGTGCAGGATTGCTTTTCAGCCATTTTTTAAAATTAAGGCAAATCAGAGTGTTGAAGCCAAACTAGGGGTCCTTGAGGCTATATGCATTCTACAGGCCATGTACACCCTGTCCTTCATCTAGATTTTAAAATCAACATGGAGCAGCAAATTTCCTGGGCAGATCTGCATCCATTTAGTGGTTCAGCTGAAGGCTGTCTGGCAACTCTATGTGTTATACCAGGGACCGGCAACCTACAGCCTGGGGGCCGGTTAAGGCCCCAGGCCCCGGACTTACCGGCCCAGGCTGTAGGCTGCCGCCGTGTGCCGCCGTCGGGGGGCGTTTTCAGCTGCGCTTGCTGCGGCCGCCATTTTGGAAGTCAAAATGGTGGTTGCGACGCGTTTGCGCATGCACAGTACTCTTGCACATGCACAAATGCATCACGGCTGCCATTTTGACTTCCAAAATGGTGGCCACAATATGCGCCGTGGCAGCTGCGGCCGTGCGCACTACGGCGGCGGTCGTGGTAGCGGCCGTGGCAGCAGCATGCGCGGGGGGGTCACGCGCGGCGGATGAGGGTGCATGCGCGCATGTGAGCACGCGCGCCACCATCCCCCCGGCCCAGGTCTCAAAAAGGTTGCCTGTTCCTGTGTTATACCTTAAAAGAAAATGATGAAAGAAAGATAGGCTATAAATGATACCTTTAAAGAAGAAGAAGAAGAAATATTGTATTCTTATTAGAATACAAATCCAATCACCCGTGACCATTGGGGTGCTAGCAACTGCTGATGGGAGATGAAGTCCAATGACAGCTGGACAGCTGCAGAGCCTTTACCTCTGTAACTCAGGGATGGACCAAGACAGGGAAAAGACAATGGCTGGATGCCCCCCCCCCCAATGTACAGTAATACAATAATGAATGCTGAACCCCCCCCATGTTTTTTTTAATAGACTAGAAGAGAGTTGGCATTAGAAGCCACATCATTCCTTAGCCCCCAGTTCCTTTAGAAAAATACCTTCAAGGAATGTCTATATAAGCTGAAAGTAAAATGGAGAGCTTGGCTAACTCCTTGGAACAGGTTTTGAAACCACAATGGCATAAAAACCTAAGCAGGCTCTTAAATTGGCCCATGGCTTTGATAAACCACACAAAAAAGTTTTCAGGCATTTATTAGCTGACTCATTACAGTGCAAAATCCCTAAGTAAATCATAGGCCTTGAAATCACTTTGTCAAAACAACTGGTGAAAGGGTATAATAATCTTGAAATTCTATATGAGTTCTAGCAACCACTAAAGGTGGCAATTTAAGTATTGCATTTTCCCATTATTAGGTTAAATCTTTTCTGCAGCTGAGAGTTATGAGAATTCCTCACATATCACAAGATCAGATATGGGGGATGTGTGTTAGGTCTGGCAGGTCTTAAAACCTAGTATTCTTTACATTGCAGATGAAGAGTAGAAAGTGTTACTCTATGCATATATGGATCTACCAGACACTTACTTATGGTCACAAACTGTACATGCATGTACCAATTAAATGTACATACATTCAATCCTTTATCCATCCTGGTGGTACTTTTACTTTTTATTTAAATGAAATAAGGATAATGTGCTCACACAAACACATACATAAGCACCCAGCCTCATGTACATGCAATCACATTGCTTATCCTTCTTTGTTGCATTTGTAGGAACCCTGGTGGCACAGTGGTTAAATGTCTGTGCTGCAGCCACTCACTCATAAACCACAAGGTTGTGAGTTCAATACTAGCCAGGGTTTAGGCTTGACTCAGGCCTGCATCCTTCTGAGGTCGCTAAAATGAGTACCCAGCTGTTGGGGGGCAAGGAGCTTACAGTTGTAAACAGCTTAGACACTGCATAGCATGGTATGAAGTGGTATATAAATAAAAGCTGCTTTGCATAGCAGACCAGATCAATTAGCTGCCAAGCACAAACACCCTGAGCAAAATAATTAGACAACACTATTTAAGATATTCCAACCTTGAATCCCCAGATACACCACTAGGAGAGTTTCTGTTGTGGGTGATGTGGTCTGTAACCTGGTGACCTGAAAGATGGCTATTTTAGAATTCTCAAAGCTCTGTTTGACAAGACCCTTTTCAAACAGAATAGCAGTATCTCTGCATTATAACTCATGATAAGTCCACTGTAAGCAAAAGCTGCTTTCGCCCATATACAGGAGAGAATGAAATTGCTTTTCCATTCACAATCTGTCTATTCCTGTTAGGTTGAGAGGATATAGGGAGCTAAGATTCACTACTGCATAGAAACCAGTGACAGGGTAAGGGAACACAGGGTTCCTACAATTTCAAAGAGAAGGTGTAGCAGCTCTTCTCAGTCTTCTGATTTAAATACCATCAGAAATATACCATATGAACAGGTTGTAAATATGAATGGGAGCAAATGTAGAGTATATTATATTGGAAAATTTCTAAAAATTTGTGCTTAATATCTTTTAGAGATATTTATCTCTTCAAAAGTATAACCATGGGATGAAACAGCCAGTCAAAATAAGCAGGTTTAAAGCTGGCTTCCAGGTGAGACATTTAGATGATGCAAGCCTTGAAGCCAGCAGGAAACTGCTCTCAAGCCACCCTATGGGGAGAAAAGCTGGACTAAAATGGAGCTGAATTTTTCTGCTTCTTCCAAAAAAATGCACACCTTTGCTTGTACATCTAAATGCAGTGCTGCCAGAGCATCTCTAAAGGGGCACTCTACCCTAACCCTTACCCTAATTGTGCATATAAACACTCCATCACAGGAGCACATTTAAAAGGGACAGATCTGCCATACCAAAGTGGTGGGGTGGCAATGCCCAAAAGAAAAAGTGTGACACTTCTCATGGAGATAAGTACAGCAAACATAAAACAGACAGTCAAAGAGGGGTATGAAATGAAGCAGGGGTGAAGGGTGCATGATTGTACCTTGCTAGCATCTGCATGGGCACACCTCTGCTCTGGTGCCTTTGCCCAGTGAAACACTGCACATGCAAACTTGTGTAGGTTCACAGAGACAGTCATTGAATGGAATGGCAATTGCTGGTGGTTCACTCCTGCGAAGGTGCATAGGGATGCTGGGGGGAACAGTAAAGAAAAGTACCCAATGGCATGGCTTGAAGCCAAACCATGTGGTCATGACATGCACACTCCAGCCACCTCGGGAGTGTGCAGTGCAGTTGGTGGGGTTTCAATGTGGTTTCAGAAAAGGCAGCTTCAAGTTGCTTTTTCCTGCCCGTCTGTTTCACCCCCATGTTAGTCTGTGGCATCAAAAAGAATAAACAGCATGAGTAAGCAAATTTAAAAGAGCAGGCTTAATTATATATTTAGGTTTTATTACTGCCAAGGAAATTTGGGCATATCTGAGCTGCTCTTGGATGAAATTTATTGTTTACTATCATTTCAATCTGCCTTGAGGCCTGGTTCGGAAACAGAAACTGCTTTGGTCACTCGATGATCTGTTTTGAGAGAACACTGGAGAAGGCTGAACTTATTGTTCTGTTAACCATTTTGCAATGGGATCTTTGCAAAATGAACCTTTGATAATAACTGAGTGAAAGTATGTCTAATATTGTGGGTGATGTGATTAGGTCCTGTGATGGCATTTCCCAAGCAGATGTGTGAACAGAGTTGGTGTCTGGGTTGGTTTCATATTTTACAATACACTTTTATTTCATTTTATTTTAAAAAAGAGTTAAGTAGTTTTAAGTCATAAACTCTGTGACAAAACTGTTTAAACATGTTCATTGCACATAACTAAATTTAAGACAATAGACAAATAGAAGAATAGTTGGTGTCTGGGTTTGTGATAAGGCCTGCACCTGTACTGCAGAAATAATGCAGTTTGACACCACTTTAACTTCCATGGCTCAATGCTATGGAATCCTGAGATGTATAGTTTGCTGTGGCACCAGAGCTTTCCGAGAGGAAAGGCTAAATAGCTCATAAAACCACAAATCCCAGAATTCTTTGGTATTGAGCCATGACCGTTAAAGTGTTGTCAAACTGCATTATTTCTGCAGTGCAGATGCAACCATGTTCCTGTAGTCATTCCCCATTTGCTCATCCTCTTCCTTTGTCAATAATGCCCTTCAAGGCCCTACATTGGGCAAACAGGCTAGTCTTTGTGCAGAGGATAAATGGACATACATCAGATATTAAGAATGGGTTAGTTGTTGTTAACTGCCCTCGAGTCAATCTCTACTCATGGTGACCCTATGGATGAGACATCTCCAAGACCCTCTGTCCTCCACTGCTCTGCTTAATTCCTGCAAACCCTTAAGAGCCCTGGTGGTGAAGTGGTTAAATACTTGTACTGCAGCCACTCACTCATAGACCAGAAGGTTGTGAGTTCAATACCACCCAGGGCTCAGGCTAGACTCAGGCCTGCATCCTTCCGAGGTAACTAAAACAAGTACCCAACTGTTGGGGAGCAATGAGCTTACAGTTGTAAACTGCTTAGACATCCCATAGCACGATATGAAGCGATATATAAATGAAGCTGCCTGTCCTGGACTACAGCCAGCCTCAGTTCCAACAACTGCTGCTAGGGATGGTGAGGATGAGCAACAAACAGCAGAGCCAGCTACAAACCTCCTTGTAGTTGAAGCACA
The DNA here is from genome assembly GCA_026167975.1 of Phrynosoma blainvillii. Taxonomy (NCBI): domain Eukaryota; kingdom Metazoa; phylum Chordata; class Lepidosauria; order Squamata; family Phrynosomatidae; genus Phrynosoma; species Phrynosoma blainvillii. Next base: position 75,783,011 of record JANUYF010000002.1, read on the forward strand.
AACAAAGCAGAGTCCAGAATTCAAAGTCAGTCGGTCTAAGGTCAGGGCAGGCAGCAATCAACAGAAGTCCAGTCCGGTCCGAGGTCAAGGCAACAGGGTTCCACAAGGCAAGAACCAAGAGGCACAAAGCAGGAAACAAGAAGCCCCACCGACCATAGTCTCACAAGGAAACTACAATAAATCTTAGCACTGAGGAAGCCTTTTGCAGATGTTTAAATAGCCAAATCCTACCCCAGTGCCAGCTGAGGCTTTTTGAGCAGCTGCTTTTCAGCCAGCCTCATGGACCTGCGAACGCCAGCACTCTCAGCTCTCCTCTGCCTAAAGGAAGGTACTGGCCCTGCTGTATCTTCCTGATTCTCCCTACTAGGCAGCTGAGCCTCCATAGGAGTAGCACTAGGACCTCGCTGCTCTGGGGCTGGGACAATAGGTCTTGGCTCAGGCAGAGCAGAATGAGAGCCAGGTGGAGCCTGTATCTCTTCCTTCTCTGGAGGAGACCCATCCTCCTCATCCTCCGAGTCCTCCTCATGGCTGGCCATGACACTGCCTTGCTTTGCTTTGATTTAACCCCGTGACCTCCTTAATAGGGTCTATTCATCTGACATGTGGCCTTCCTCTCCTCCTACTTCCCTCCACCTTTCCCAGCATTATTGTCTTTTCCAATGAGTCCTCTCTTCTCATGATGTGCCCGAAATACAACAGCCTCAGTCTTTCTGCATCTGTATCACTATCGTCACTCTCCTTTTCAGAATTTCTTTCTGAAGTTTTATCCTTCCCATTAACCTTCTCATCTCTAGAGAGATCTTTTCCATTTATACTCAGAAATTTCTTTGCATCTGGTATAGAATTTATACCTATTCTTCTCTTTTTATACCAAAAGACTAATCCTTCTGGTATATTCCATCTACATGAGATGTTAATAATAATAATAATAATAATAATAATAATAATAATTTTTATTTATAGCCCGCCCCTCTGCACGACAATCGAGGTGGGTTACAGCATTTAAAGCAGACAAAATTAAAACATTCCCTCATCCCCCAATCCAACCCTCCCATCCCCTTAAAACAGGGTTAAACTAGAAAAGGATTAAAATGCTATAATGCAATAAAAACAATAATCAGTAAAAGATCAGACACAATAAGAACAGGATAAAAATGGAAGCTGAAAGTTCATCTCCCTAGGGCAGATGTTATTCCGGGAAGGCCTGCCGGAAGAAATCCATCTTCACTGCCTTTTAAAAGGCAGTAAGCATGGTAATAAGATGGATCTCATCCGGCAGGCCATTCCATAGGCTGGGAGAGGCCGCAGAAAAGGCCCTCTGGGAGGTCTGAGACAGCCTAGTTTTTATTGGTTGTAACAGATTCCTCCCAGAGGACTGAAGGGAGCGGGGGGGGTCATATGGGGAGAGGCGGTCCCTAAGATAAGATGGACCCAAGCCATGTAGGGCTTTAAAGGTTAAAACCAACATCTTGTACTGCGTTATTTTTCCTGAGCTGTGAAGTTAGAAATGAATAATCTTTCCTCCTCCTCAAAATTCTTCTAGGAATATTTTTCAAATTTTTTAGCTCTTTACCACCTATCTCGAAAGATTCTTCATTATGCAATCTTAGAAACTGGTCCCTGACTTGCTTTCTTACAAAATACACCACAATATCCTGAGGGAGATTCTTATTCTTAGTCACATAAGAATTCAGACGAAACATATTGTCAATCTCTAGGTACATTTGATTATCCTCAATCTCTAAAAATCTGGCCATACTGGGTATAATGATCATTGCTAAATCCTCTTCTTTCTCTTCCATAACTCCTCTAATTTTAATACATTTATCTCTCCTTTTAGACTCCAAAGCAGCCTTTTCATCCAGTTCTTTCTCCTTCCACCTCTTAATACTTGATATATCTTTCTCTATAATCACACTTCTTTTTTCTAGTTTTTCAACTCTTTGTTTTGTTTCTAGAATCTCATTTGTTAATTTTTCTACATTTTGATTAATTTCCTGTAATTCTGATCTAATTTCACTCCTAATCTCCACCTTTAAATCCAACATCTCATGTTTAATCATCTTTCTGATTTCCTCAACCAAGGCTTGATTCAACTCAGCCATCTTGGGTTACTCCAAGGAGGGTCTCCTCTTCCACTGTGTCTGCTGCCTAGTAGATTGGTTTCTCATCTCCATCTTAGTTTTACCATATGGGGTATTTTAACTACTCTATACTCAAATTTATTTTCTTTCTTTTCTTTTTTAAATTATTATTAGTATTGTTATTTGTGGAAGAAGTATTAAGTTGCAATATAACAAACACAACTATGACTAGGTTATTAGAGAAAATACAGAAGTCTTTTGGGCTCACTAAACAGATCAGTTCCCAGATTTGTCACAACCAAATGCAACCGCCAAGTATTTCTACTTTAAAAAATAGAGCTAACCAATATTACAGTCTATCCTAGTCTCTCTCTTCTCCTGGCATGCCTGGGCCTCCCCGGCCTTGTTGTGGTCACAGCTGTCTCACTGCCTGGTGGAGATGTTAGAGTTCAGAGTTCAGGTGGGTCCTAGTGCCTCTGCCTCAGTCTCCCCGCTCGCATTGCCACCGAAGCCGCTCTGCTGCCAGGAGAAGGTGGAACCAGCAGGCTTTTAAGAAGTGTACCAGGTTTGCCTAAGCTTCGCCAACCCCCGTTGTGGCCACATCAGCCTCGCTGCCATGGAGACGTCAGAGTTTCAGGCAGATCCTAATGCCTCCACCTCAGTCTATTATTAGTCTATTATTAGTCTCCCCACTCATGTCACCGCCAAGGCCACTCCGCTGCTCCTACAACTCCCAGAGAGCCTCTTTACACTTTATCTGGAAGTCTTGATGACATTGTTTTCCCTCTTCTTCCGTGTCTCGAATCAATTGAATGGGGTTACTCTAAATCAAAATCTTTTCTTGATGACCACTCCTCTCATCAGCATAAGCAGAAAAAGAAAAGGTACGTTCTAGATTAGATTTTGGCTCCAATTATTCTTCTTATTAGCCATTGTTACTTCTCCAATAACATCATCAGCAAAAAGGGAAAACAAAAAATCTCATTAAGGTCTGACTTTTAAGTCTCTTAAATTCACTGATTTTCGTCCCATTAGGCTGTAAAAACAGTGTTCCCTTTTTATTTGTTCAAAAAAAGTCCAAAGTTAAATTCTGGAAAGTCTTCCACAAAACTCAAAATAAGTAATCTCAAATTAGCCTCTCTAAGAGAAAAGAATTTTATATTGTGAACAGATGTAGCTCCTGCTCCAAATTGCTTTGGAAAGTTCGTTGTGGTAGGTCTTCAGCCCTGGGATCCTCCCCCACTAAAGCTCTCTATTTTTTCTTTTTCTTTTTTGGACAGTCCAAAGAGTATCTGTATCCAAAGAGTATCTTATTGACTGAAATTGTTGTTTATCTGGTCTTAAAACCATGACGAAAAAGACAGCTCTTCTGCTACTTGCAAAGAGACATCTTACCGGAACTCCATCTCCACCGGAAGTCGAAATTTTGCCTTTTCATCTTTCTTAACTGTCCAGCTCTCACATCCATACATGTAATAGGGAACATGATGGCTTGTATGATTCTAACTTTTGTGCTGAGTTGTATACCTTTGCATTTTAGAATCTTTTCTAGTTCTTTCACCCTTCCCATTCTTAATCTTCTTTTGATTTCCTGACTGCAGTCCCCATTTCTATCAGTGTTAAATGCCAGGTATGGCGACCCTATGGATGAGACAATTTCTGCAACCCCATACCTGTGACCTCCTTAATAGAGTCCATCAATCTAGCATGTGGCCTTCTTCTCTTCCTGCCTCCCTCCACCTTCCCCAGCATTATTCTTTTTTCCAAAGAGTCTTTTCTTCTCATGATATGTCATTATAATTAAGCAATATTTTTACTTTGCCTTTTAAAGTTTTATTTATGTATTGTTTTGTATCCATTATGCATTGCCTTGAAGGCCCTCATAAGCTGAGAGGCAATATATTAATATCATCACTTACTAATTAACTAAATTCCATCCAGCCTATAGTCAAGACATTTCTGTCCCTCAAAGCATTTTAAAAACTATTACTGTCTTTGTTTTTGCACTGTTTTATTTTTGCTGCTGACTTCATATTGATTTTATTACATGATGTGTTGCCTTTACCCCTTGATGCTAGTTTTAGTTTGTGCTTTTTAATTTCATACATTTACCATGGCTACTGTATTTTATGTTTTTAATTTACCTGTAAACCACCTAGTGAACTTCAGTTATTGGCCAGAGTAAAACTGTAATATTTATTTGCTTATTTTGAAATGTTCAGCATGTTATTCTTCAGTAAAAATATTGCAAGATAGCACATAATAAAAGTAATAAAAACAATGATTTCATAAAGAACTACATAAATAGAAAAGCAGAAACAGCAATTAAAGCAAACTGATCAAATTCATTGGAATGCCCATATCTTGCTCTCCAGGTCGACATACCTTGCTTTCCAGGTTGACAATAAAATATGACAACCCCAGTTTAGTCTTGTGGAATGGAGGAATAGAGTTTGGGAGTGTGGGAGAAATATTGCTGTAGCTCTGCCACCAGTGCCCCATCTGTGACACTGCTAGAAGTTCTGATTCCAATTTGATGGGATGATGTCCAATTGATGTCCAGTTTGGAAGTCAAGATTTTGGGGAAAGATGGCAGAATCAGAAAGCTTCAGACAGATCTATCACTTGGGAATAAAGGAAGAAGATGCCAGTCTTCTCATTCCCCATCCATTGTTCCCACCATTGTTGTTGTTGTTGTTGTTGTTGTTGTTGTTTTGTTCACTGACATCAAGTCAACTTTGGCCTGAAGCAGATGGGAAACATGGAGCTCTTAAAGCGGGCCACTGCTGTGGTTCCAAGCCACGCCTTTTTCCAGTGGCTTTGGGCCACCTTTGATGGCCTCAGAGTGGCTTCCAGCTACTTTGGAGATGTGCATCATCTGAACCCCATGCCCTGAAGCAGCCAAAAGTCACTTCTTTGGGCCTGTTTCAGGCCTTTGATTCATGTCAACCCTATGAATGAGAGACCTCCAAGTTGCTTTGTCATCAACAACCCTGCTCATGTCTTGCAGACTCCAGGTGGTGGCTTCTTTGATAGAATGTAGTGCAGCCTTCCTTTTTTCCTGCTGACTTACCTTACCAAGCATTATTGTCTTTTCTATTGGGTCATGCTGTCTCCTGATCTGGCCAAAGTATGACAACTTCAGTTTAGTCGTCTAGTCATATAGAGAGAATTCAGGCTTCATTTGCTTCAGGACTCATTTTTTTGTCCTTTTAGAAGTGAATCTTCTCCAGCAACACATTTCAAATGAGTTTATTTTCTTCCTATCAGATTTCTTCACTGTCCAACTTTTACAACCTTACATAGAAATTGGAAATACAATGGCATGAACAATCCTGATTTTAGTATGCAATGTATATCTTTACATTTCAGGATCTTATCTAATTCCTTCATACCTGCCCTTCCAAGTCCAAGTCTGATTTCTTGACTACAGCCTCCATTCTGATTAATGACTGACCCATTGTATGAAAAATCTTAAAGCTATTTCAGTGTCTTCATTATTACTTTAAAGTTATGAAAATCATCTGTGGTGATTAGTTTTGTTTTCTGAATGTTCAACTATAAATCTGCCTTTACACTTTCTTTCTTGATATTCTTCAGTAGTCATTCCAAGTCTTTTTTAAAAATTATTTTCTGCTATAAGTATGGTGTTACCTACATACCTTAAATTGTTGGTGTTTCTTCTTCAGATTTTCAGGCTTCCCTCCTCAGAGTCTAATTAATCTTTGTATATGATATATTGAGCATACAAATTAAATAGATAGTGTGATAAAATGCAGCCTTGCCTGACTCCTTTGCCAATTGGAAACCACCCTGTTTCTCTAAATTCTGTCCTAACAGTAGTTTCTTGTCTTGAGTACAGGTTACACATTAAAATAATTAAACATTGTGGTACACCCATTTTTTAAAGAGCAATCCATAGTTTTTTCATGATCTACACAATCAAAGGATTTGCTATAATCTATAATGCACAGTCTGATTTTCTTCTGAAATTCTTTGGTGGGTTCTGTTATCCAACATATGTTTGCAATATAGTCCTTTGGACCTCTTCCTCGTCTGAACTCAACTTGAATATCTGGCATTTTTGACTCCAAATATGGTAAATACTTTTGTTGTAGAATTTTGAACATCTCTTTGGTTGCATGGGGGATTAATGCAAAGATCCAGTGGTCACTGCAATCCCTGGTATCCACTTTCTTGGGGATTGGAATGTTTCCAATTTGTGGGCCATTCTTTTGTTTTCCATATTTGTTGACAGATTTTAGTTATAATTTGTGTGGATTCTGTCTCTGTTGCTTGAAAAGCTCTATTGGTGTGCCATCTGTGTCTGTTGATTTATTTCTCCCAACTGCTTAGAGTGCAGCTTTCACATGAATTTCTAAAATTGTGGGTTTATCTTTACATGGTTCTTCCTTGAATGAATCTATCATAACATTAGTGTCTTTTATATAGTTCTTCAGTGTATTGTTTGCATTTCTAAAAAGCTTCTTTATCATGCAGTTTGTTCATGTGCTGGTCATTGTCATGCCCAGACTGGCTGAGGACTCAGAGGACTCAGAGAATGAACTGGAGCCTCAGCTTGAACCTGAACCTGGCCCTAGTTCTTCTCTGTGAACTCAAGGAGAGTTTGTGGCCTCCAAGGAGGCTTGGCAACCAAGCCTCTCAGCAGCAGAGCCTTCAGGAGACAGAGAAGAGGAGGACAACATACCTACCTTCCACCAGTGAAGAGTTGAAAGGGCATGCCACTGGTGTTTGAGGAGGCTTTATGAGAAATGACATCTAATCACTAAACAGCTGAGCTCATGAGAGTTGATTATATAAACAGGGGAAGGATTCCAGACCAGTTGTCAGAGATTATCTGAATATGCTGGTGAAAGCACGCTTGATCCTGACCTTCCTTTGTCTTCTAGGCTCGGACCTTTGACTCTTGGATTGCTTGATTATCTTTCCTCTCTGGAACCCTTGACCTTGGACTGCCTGATTGACTTGCCTCTCTGGAACCCTGGACCTCAGACTGCTTGACTGCTGGACCTTGGGCTACTTGAATCCTTGACTTGTTAATTTGCTTTGTTTCTACTTTGTGTCTATGGGACTTTGCTTTGCTGTAAACTGCTTAAGCTCCATGAGCAGTTTTTCTTGTTTCTCATTTTGGACTGTGGCTATCAGCATTCTTGGTGGCTTTCCTGAACAGTCATAGATCATCCCCACTCATGGATTAAATCTCCCTTTGAATTCTTGGATCCTGTGGAAGAGGTTTCTTGTTCTACCCATTTTTTTGTTGTTGTAGTCTTCTGTTCTTCTGATTGTTATAGTAATTTTTTGTGTCCTCACACACAAGTCATTAAGCTGTTGTGTTCAAGATTTTGACCCATTTCTATACCCTTTTACTTTTGCTTCTTGTCAGTTCTTAACTGTTTGAAGAGTTTCAGCTGTCATCCAGTGGGACTTTTCTTTCTTTTGGGCTAGAAATACTGTCTTTTGGCATTCTTCCTTCACCATGTCCCTGGTTTCAGACTAGAGTTGTTCAGTTAATTATTCAGTTAAATTAATTAGTCAATTATACTTAATATTGCAAACATATATTTTACATTATCTTTAAATTCTAAAGAAATGTTCTTCAGGTTGTATTTTGTCAAAAGCATTGATTTAGTGTTTTGTGTTAGCTTTAGTCTAATATTTGATATTAGCATTTCAAGGTCTTTGCAACAATCTGCTTGTGGTCTCCCCCCACACACACACACAGACAGAATGGAGCTTTCCTATCTTTTGCTTCCATGTATGTCACTTATCTGATTTCCAAATTGGCCATCAGGTGATGTCCATTTATACAGTCTCCCCTTGGGTTACCTAAAGAATGTGTATGCCATGAATAAACTGTTGGCTTTACAAAATTCAGTTAGTCACTCTACTGCTTCATTTCTCAAACCTAGGCCAAATTATCCTACAATGGTTGGTTCTGCTCTATTTCCTACTTTCACATTCCTGTCACCTTTGATTACCAGTATGTCTTGACTGGGTATGTGATCACTTTCCTTTATTGGCTCAATCATAGAATCTTTCAGTTTCTTCCTCTTCTGCCTCTGTAGTTGAAGGATAAATATGGATTATAGTTATTCGAAAGGGTTTTCCTTGAAGTCTTATTGATATTTTTTCAGTTCAACTTTACATTATGTCCCTTGACTGCTTTTGCTACATCTGTCCTCACTATTAAGGCCACTCCTTATTAGATTTTCATTTCCTGAGTAAAACACTAAGCAGTTCTCTGACTCAAAATGTCCCATTCCTGCCTACTTTCACTCACTCACCTCAAGTACTGCAATGTTTATATATTTCATTTCTTTTATTCCTTCATTGTCTAGCTTCCTCTGATCCATGCTTCTAACATTCCATGTTCCTATAATATGTGTTGTGCAGCTTCAGACTTTGTTTTTACCTCTGATTATGTCAAGAGTTGAATGTCCTTTCAGCATCATTAGTCATAGTGTTATGCATACTTGCCCTCTATTCTTCTCCAGTATTTCATTGAATGCCTTCTGAGCTGGGAGTGTCATCTTCTGACAGTATCTCTTGTTTCAATTTTGATTGTTTTATCATGGGGTTTTTAAGAAGACTTCAAGAGCAGTTTATCATAATAATAATAATAATAATAAAATTTATTTATATCCCGCCCAATGGATACCCAATCAGGGCGGCTTACAAGAATAAAAATACAATCCAAATAAAACATATAATACAAGAACCCCCCACCCCCTTTAAAACAGTATTAAATCAACAGGATTAAAATCAACATAGTTAAAATTTAAGATCCAAACAGAATAACTAAGCCTTACAAGATGATCCCCTCCATCTAACGATGGGGCCACATAGGAGCATCATTTGTGTGGCTGCTTATGTCCGAGGTGGGGGTTAACTAGTCTGGAAAGGCCTGCCGGAAGAGATCTGTCTTAATAGCCTTTTTAAAGCTATCCAAAGATGTTAATAGACGGATCTCATCCGGCAGGTCGTTCCAGAGCCTGGGGGCGACAACTGAAAAAGCCCTCCGGGAGGTAGCCACAAGCCTCGATTTCTGAGGCTGCAGCAAATTCCTCCCGGAGGACAGAAGAGTGCAGGGAGGATTGTATGGGAGTAGGCGGTCCCTGAGATAGCTTGGACCCAAGCCATTTAGGTCTTTAAAGGTAATGACCAACACCTTGTACTGGGTCCGGAAACTAATAGGCAGCCAGTGGAGGGATCTCAGAACCGGGGTAATGTGGTCCCTCCGAGATGTTCCCGCTACGAGCCTGGCCACCATGTTCTTTACCAGTTGTAGTTTCCGAACCAGGCACAAGGGTAGCCCCATGTAGAGTGTATTGCAGAAGTCAAGACGTGAGGTTATCAACGCATGCACAACAGTCTTGAGATCCCTTACTTCCAGAAAAGGGCGCAGCTGGCGTATCAGCCGAAGCTGATAACAAGTGCTCCTGACCGTTGCATTAACCTGATTTGTCATCAGGAGCGACGAGTCAAGGAGCACCCCCAGACTGCGAACACAGTCACTGGAGGAGAGTGTGACCCCATCCAGGACTGGAGGTTGCAACCCAATTCTTGGTTTCGGGGCCGTTACCGTGAGCACCTCCGTCTTGTCTGGATTCAGCCTCAATCTGTTTTTCCTCATCCAGCCCATTACCGCCCAAAGACATTCATTGAGAGAGGATATGCCATTGGAATTCGAGGCCGACGAACGAGACACGGAGAAATAGATTTGGGTGTCATCAGCGTACTGATAACACCCAGCACCATAACTCCGTATTATCTCACCCAGCGGCTTCATATAGATGTTAAATAATATCAGGGACAAAATAGCTCCCTGAGGGACCCCACAAGTGAGATCTCTCTTACTGGAGCTACAGTCCCCGAGCAGCACCCTCTGGGACCGACCCGAGAGGAAGGACCGGAACCACTGCAAAGCAGTGCCCCCGATACCTAACCTCCTCAGGCGGTCCAAGAGGATGCCGTGATCTATTGTATCAAAAGCCGCTGAGAGGTCTAGGAACACCAACAGGGTCACACTACCCCTGTCGATGCTCAGACGCAGATCGTCGGTCAAGGCAACCATGGCAGTCTCTACCCCAAAGCCTGTCCTGAAGCCGGTTTGAAATCATTGCCTTACTCTGTGCAGTACTATCAAGCATTAACTATGGTGCCACAGCTATTATTTCTGACAGTTCTTTTGTTAGTGTCATGCCACACATGCACACAATCACACATACACACACGCACTGCTGTTGCTACTGCCCAGATGTTTGACATATTTAGTATGGCTTCTCAGCAAAAGCCTGTCTGATGCAAGGCATTGTATCTTCTATCCTTTCACCCCCATCCTGCTTACACAACTTTACCTTCTGCAGAACAATGAAATGATGCAATCATAAATGAAGGAACTTTAATTACACACTAAATTTTACAGGAAAAGGTCTTCACTGAATGTTGAATACATCCAGGTTGCCACTACACAAACCTCTTTGGTGTAAGGATTTCTAGATTTCTATTCATTTTCAGTGCTAAGACTTACGGTATTCACAAATCACATCCACCACAGACTACTTGACAACTTAGTGACTGTAGCATGAGTTTCACCATCGTGCTAGGAACTTCTGTCATTCATACATAAACATCAGCTTCATGAGATGCATCTTTTAATGGTACCTTTGAAATAATATGAAATTTTGAAGTAGTATCTAAGATTGACAATCCACTGCCATATGTCATTCAGCAGCAAAACAGAGACAGAGCTGATATCCAATGATATGCAACTCTCATGTTTCCTCCATTTGTGTTCCAGAAGGAACCCCAATCCTCTAGAGAAACTGCAACAGCTGCAAAGATGGTGGAACAATCCCCAGATATTGCCCCCCTCCTCATACCACTAACAATTGGCTGCCATCTGTTGTAGAATGTGAGTGGGATGGCATCCATTTATTTTCTGTTTCAGATTCTGAGTCCACAGTTATATTTTACCATCAGTTCTACCACCCACCAGCATCTCAGATATACAAATGTTCCCCTTATCACATAGCAGGCTGATATGGATAACAGAAGTAACTGTTATCTTTCTTGAGACAATTACATTAAACTGGCAGTTTACTAGTCTGTGGGGAAAGATCATTCAAATGTATTTTGTGTGAATAATATTTTACATGAACAATTACAAATTATAAGGAAAGTTGGATTATACAGAGACATTCTGACTATAACTTGACAAGATTTATAATAATTATGAAAAGAAGCCATCCTTCTTAGGATGTCCATATGCATATTTCTTACACATAGAGGCTCAAGCACAAACAAAGATGCAGACACACACTATAGCAATTTTCATTAAAATAAATGAATTATTTCCCAGAAATAATTAGTGTTGACATCTTTGTTACACATCCTTCAAGTAATAGAGGGCTAACACCAACAACACCCATAATAACTAGCTCCAGATCTATGTGATCAGCCTCTTTCAGGAAATAATGATACAGGGAAAACACACCAAATGCAAATCCCCTGGACTTTTTCAGCAAGCCTCTTAGGGACACCAAGAACTTATTTCACTCCCTTCCAATATTATCACTGAACTAATATGTTTAGTGCAGGGTTGTGGGCAAAGCAGTTAAGGAGGCAATGAATATTACAAAGATTACGAGTTTTGGCTGCTGCACAATCTCTTGGCATTGTAATTTAAGAGCAGGGGATAAAAAGTCTACTTCACTTATGTGTAAAAGAAGTGTATTGCATCTATAAGTGTATTTTAGAACTGTATTTCTAATCTACAGCAAAATCAGATATTTTTTTCCAGAACACCAGGAAAATTAGTTTTGGGGCTTTGGCCCATACTGGATTCTGGGAGCAGGAGTACAAAAAGCTAATGTTTCCAAGTTCTGGTTATGGTTGTCTATTTTTCACAGACTTCATATGCAAAATATGTATTAGACATGTGATATCTAGACATAGTATATCAAAATATCTACAGTATTAAGACATTGGACTTGTAGCAACAAAATAAATTATTCAAGAAGGGACATACAGAGTGATTTTTACTAGATAGTCATCAGAAAGTTAAGCTATCACTGAATATTTTCCTTTCAAAAGTAATAGCCATTATACAACCAACATTAAAAAGTAAATTACTGGAGTCAGTCCTGAAAATATATCTACAGAAATAAGAGCAAAGTTCTTTCTACATGTACATTCTCATTGGGAAATACAACCTGTTTTGTTCAATCTAAGTAAGGAAGTTTTCCATCACCCAGATTTTTAGCATGAGTTCAGGGAGAATGAGCAAACTTTACTAAGGACTCTTGAACAAAATGAGATATACAGTGTTATTTCCAGAAACACTTCCAATTTGGCTGCCCGTTTTGAAATTATCTTTTCCCAACAGTCTGTAGTCTTGGTGTCATTTCTTAAAATTCAGATTCCTACTATCATGTCCTACTCTGGAGGATCATACTGAGTTGTAAATTATTTTTCAGGATATCTATGCCAACTATTGTCTCCTCATGAAATCCTATTCACATTATTTCACACTGGCAAGAGGTGTAGAGAAGGTGCAAAAATATATGTCGCTAACACTTCAAAGCACTGCATCTTGCTTCATACCACATAAATCTGATTAAGGAAAGAGAGAGAGAGAGAAATGATACTGCCAATGCTTGCACACATCATTCCTTTCCTTTGGAAATCCTGTTGGTGTTTTAATGGTTGACATTTTACCATTGCTGGGGGCAAATAAAATTATACAAATTGCTGAAGATTAGCAGGAATCTCAGCCATTGATGAGTAGTAATTGCTCTTGTTTATTTGCAACGGCATATTTTGTATGTGTTTTATTAGACTGTGATGAGGAAAAGTAACTTCATATGAAATTTGCAGAATGGGGTTTTTTTAGCATAGACCAGGGGAAGGCAACCTAAGGCCCAGGGGGCGGATGAGGCCCCCCAAGGCCTTTGGACTGGCCCCAGGCCAGTCCTGCTGCCGCCGCCACCCCCCACCACTGCTGTCACCCGCCATAATGATATTGATTATTGTTGTTATTACTTGTTCTTGGGGTTTTTCTTGGCAAAATCTCCACAGGGGTTTTGCCATGGCTTTTCTGGGGTTGAGAGAGTGTGCATGTATATATATTTTTATTTTATATTTTATTTTTAATTAATTAATTTATTTGTTTGTTTATTTATTGTGCTTCAGCCCCCCAATTGTCTGAGGGACAGCAACCCAGCCCCCAGCTCAAAAAGGTTGCCTACCCCTGGTATAGACTGAAGTCTTATTCATTTATTTACCCACACATATATGATTCCCATACTTGGATAGTCTTCCAGTGCAGTTGAAAACTCTGATCTTTCAGGCTTCTAACTCACACAAGTAGAAAAATTTCCCTACCACAACTGTTCAGCTCTCAACTTGTACACAGCTACAGGAATGTAATGAGAGAAAGAGAACCAATTGGCTTCTTTATATCATGGGGTTTGTATCTAGTGCATGTTCAAGGGCTGAACAAGCAGGAGACATTTGGATAGAGTCTGTGGAGATTATCACATAGGGGAAATTGGGAGTTTAAACAATGATTAACCTGTGAAAAATACACAATTGATATTAAAACATGCTTAAAATGACATTAATGCAAGTGACATTATCCTGTTAACAACCAGGGAATAACTAGGCAAGAAACAGCAAAAAATAATTCACAGAAAAAAATATGTGAATGAGTTACTGTTGTTTCTTGCCTGGTTGTTCATGGGATAATGACACTTTAATCATGTTTCATCTCAACATCATGTGAAAACCATTTGCACAATTACAGATTAATCACTGGTTAATCACCATTTATATTTCCAGTGTTCCCCCATGTGATAAACTCCTATGTGTCAAAAGAAAGTCAGTACCCATTTGTTTGCTTTCCCCCATAATTACCAGGCTTTGTTCAAAACACATAGGCTTCCATGAAAAATAACTTGTATGGAAAACATATTTTATGCAAAATGTATTGTTTTCTGTTCACAAACGTTGTGTATGTGCAATAACCAAGGTTTTTGGGTAAACAACATTGTCATTCAAAAATCAGTTGAAATGCATTGAAAAACTCATGCAATCTCACCTAGGACAATTTTTATTTTTATTTTTTGGAATATTTCATTCCTGCATGGAATAATGAAATAAGGAGAAGGAATACCCATAGGTCATAGCAGAATCCCTTATTCCCAAGCTGCTCAGGCAGTACACCATTCATTAGAGTAATGGAAGGTTACTGTACACTTCCTGTATGTCCTTCTGACTTTCCACTTTTACACAATGAAAGTTGCTCATGTTCATAGTGTCATACAAAGAGAGAGAGAAAGAGAGAGAGAATGAAAATATGGGATTTTTCTGTAGATCTGCCATTCTCTGTAATACTATGTTGGAGGATTAAGGGCAGAAATTTATTGAGAATTATTGGAATTTTCTAGTACATAGATAGTAATGCATACTAAGCATCATTTCTGTATGGTTTACCTATTTAAGTTATCTTAAATACCACCTGTCTTGTAGATGGACTTTATCACACTGCTTTTTAAATCAACTTATCTCTTCCTATTTAAATTTTAATTTGGGCAGCATCCTGATATTATCAGAAGGATTTTGCCACCAAATCTGCCACCTGAATACAATTGATATTAAAAAATGCTTAAAATGACATTAATGCAAGTGCCATTATCCTGTTAACAACCACAGGGGTGCTTCGGCAGCCATTTTCTTAAGCAGGGAGTTTTCTGGCTTCAAAAAAAGGTGCGCTGAGTGCCCCTGTGAGCGGGGATGGACCCGGACTGTATTTGGGCAGCAGATTCAGTGGCAAAATCCTTCTGATAATATCAGGATGCTGCCCGAATTAAAATTTAAATCAGGAGAGGTAAGTCAATTTAAAAAGCTATACAATAAAGTCCATCTACAAGACAGGTGGGATTTAAGATTACTTAAATAGGTGAACCATACAGAAATGATGCTTGCTATGTATTAGTATCTATGTACAAGGAAATTCCAATAATTCTCAATAAATTACTGCCCTTAATCCTCCAACATGGTATTATAGTTTCCGATGTCAAATGGTATTATGTCCATTCTCTTTAAAAACAAATACTGTATTTTTCAAAGTTTGTCCACTATGTTTTAGTGAAATTATGTTTTTAATGATAATTTTGTTTTTGAAGTAGTCCTAATACTGTGCTTTTTCCCCATGAAGGAGGATGCCAATGTGGACACACAGTGTAAGAGTTCCAATTAGAATAGTTTCATTAAATGTGTTCAGACCATTAAGCTGTTCAATTTTGCATTAAAATCATTAGTATCTTAAATGTAGCAAGAAAAATGCTTGGCAAATAGTGATGGATATGGATATAAAACTACAGTAAATATAGAGCTTTTCCCCCTTTTTGTGAAATATAATGGTCACTGTGATTGTATGTTGAAATATCATTCTATGTAAGTGTGTGGGGGCAGAGAAATCCATGATATAGTTTTAATGGGGAAGGGTCTACTAACATGTACTACTTTTAAAATGGAAAAGGGTATTTTACTAATATGAGAATCCTCTAATTGCACTCATAGCACTAAAAAAATGAGTTATGTTAATAGAGAATGAGTGTGGTGTAGTGGCATGAGCACTGGACTACAATTCTGGAGAACTGTGTTCAAATCCCAGCACAGCCATAAAAACCCATTAGAAGACCTTGCTCTCAGCCTCAGTGAAAGCAATGGCAATTTGGGAATAAGCAATGTCCTTCACCCTGGAAAAATAGATGTCCTTCTCCCATGCAGCTGATATCTGGTAAAATGGGGCGGGGGGGGGGGGGGAGCAGTTACAATCATAGCAATAGTGTCACAACTGTGGTTAAGTAATGATTGTGAAGATGGAACCTAGACTCTTCCAGAACTGTTTCATATTCACAAGAACTACTTATGATTGGGACACTATTGCCACAATTATAACTCCCTCTTCATTATCAACTTTACTGGGCATCAGCTGCATGTGGATAAGAAAATCCATTCTACCAGTGATTGGACTATTGATGACTGACATTTCTGTCAGGTTTGGAGGGGTGGGTGGGCCTGGAGAGATTACTCATTTTTAAAAACAGGTTTTAATGCATTTAATAGTTTTGATAGTTTAATCACTTTTCAACCTTTGTACTTTGTGAATTTTTAACTATTTTTGTAAAATCTGATTTCTAAACCGAGAAAAGGCAGGACAACAACAACTTCTTAATTAAGCAGCTAATATAGTATAAATATAATATATTGACCAACATCTGCAAGCTTTAAAGCAACTGGATTGCTATTGCACATGCTTGTACCTCACCAGGCATCAACACTACTTCAAGTCTACTGATATCTCTAGTAAAGACTCAACTCTAAACCACTGAACACAAGTAATGCATCGTGTGTAGCTACATTTCTCAGTAAATACAGATGTACTAGGAAATAAAATGGCTACTTTGCAGTTCATGGCAGAACTTTCAACTGTTTCATACTTTTCCCACAGCCCCCTCAGACCTCCTCAGCACAGCATAACTTCTGTGTCTGGCCTACACAACAGAAATTGTACCTACAAAGTATGTTACCTATTCCAATATCTGTCTTATTGTCTGTCCTATTATCCTACCTATGCTGCTTCTGATGTTCTTCAAAAATCAGTAACATGAATATATATATACTCATCCCCACACTCCTCTCTGCTGTTAACTATGATAAAAATAAATAAAAATAAATAAAAATAAAAATAATTAAAAAGGCAAAACATGATGAATCTCATTGTAATGCTCCAGGACAGAAAATGGTTTCTAGTGTGCTGCTGCTCTGAGTTTGTGTAGATCATCATGTAAAATTAAATTAAATGAAACACAACTTCCTCTTCAAGGCTGCTTTTCTTTTGTCCTCATCTCTCAGGAAGTTATCACATGGGGTCTAAAGCAGCCCCATGCCTGCACCATCGCTTCATCATTCTGGATCCTTTGCCCCTGTGATCAGACGACGTCGCAGCAAACCCCGCCCATCCCTGCATCATCCCTGCGCCATCGCTGCATCATTCTGGATCCTTTGCCCCTATGATCAGACGACGTCGCAGCAAACCCCACCCATCCCTGCATCATCCCTGCACCATCGCTGCATCATTCCAGCTCTTTGTAATTCCTCTTTCAAAGAGGAATTACGGCTGCGTGACCAGAATCATTCTGGTATGGTTCTGGATTGATTCCATGCCGCTTTTCTTGCTGCTTTGAGACCCCTGATGTGATAATGTCCTCAGTTCCTCAGTAAAATAAATCAAAGCAAGTGTCAAATCTCCTCACCTCAATCAGAGTTCAGAGGTCTCTTGCAAGCATCAGTGCAAAACTGAAGATAAAGTTGCATACCCCAACCAGTTCGCCTAGTCCAGGCACATGCAAACTAACTGATTGATCTGGGTGGAGGTCTGTGAGCCTTTTCTTATCCCTGACTGGCCAATTATTCCAAAAGAATCTATTCATTGGGCCCCCTGCTTGGAGGCAGAGGATTTCTGTCTTACGTGATGTGCCTGCACCTTTAAGGAGGGGGAAAAACATGTTTGCCTGTAACTTAACAAACAATATCACCAGAGGGCGGTGTACTTTTAAAGACAACACCAGGGGCTGAGGTCTCAAGTTTTTCGTCCCACAGCCTCAAGATTTCGGATGATCATGAACTGGCAACCTTACTCCCAGCTTATGAAGGCTCGCCCTGTACATGGACCACCAAGAGTGTAAGTTTTATGAGGCATCCATATGCCACTCATATACAAAAAGAACATATTGCAAAGAAACCTTAGAATGAAGGCGACAAATAAGCACTAAGCAAGAATGTTATTGTTGTTATGAGACAGGGCACATACAGCTGTGCGGGTTACATTATTATTATAAGCAGCTTCACAAAGGCCTAGCAAATACTTAAAATATGATACATGCACTACCTACTTTCAGAGCAATTAAAACAGTTATTAAAGATAAACAATTTTAGAACATGAGTAATTAAGTAAGGTCATGCACTGTCTTAGCACTTTAAAAGTTCCTATTAACTAATAATCCATCAAATCCTCACAGCAGCTCATGAATGAAATATTCAACTGAGTTCTCAGTATAAATACTCCAACAATCAAAAAGAGATTAATGGAAGTAATCTACAATATGTGTTGTTCACGTTTTATCATTGCCAGCTGAGACTCCTTTCCTGCATTTTCCTCTGTACAATCATCCCCCGTGTTTTTGTACACACTGGCTTCACAACATAAGTATCAGGACGGAGGCCTGATGCCTTGTTTGCAGACATATCCATCACACCTATCCAGAAAGGTCATCTATACTTGTAAAAAGAAAAAGTCCTGTATAACTTCAGCACACAAGGGCATGCATTATTCATTATTGTGTTCTTTAAAGGTGCTCTCTCTGATACAATGTGTACATTCATCATGATCTCAAAAGTCTGCTTCTTCCGCCAAGCAGAATACTGAATGTTTACTTGTAAATATCTTAATTTTTCCCACACACTCAAAAATCCATAATACTTGATAGAGTATTCTCTCATCCACGTTCATGTGCTTGTGCCTCTCATCTAGATGCAAAGCCAGTACATGGGGAAAGTTATAAGGATTTATACCAATGACCGTGCTTAGAAATCTCTATACTTTTGCAAGGATGCTCTGAGCAGGGAGGAAAGACTTATATTGCCATCAACCTCACTTTAAATAATATATGCTTCTCTAGATCTACATCTATGGGCAAGCAAGGTCTAATAACATATTCTGAACTATGAAAAAGCCTTATCTGCAGCTTTTTGAAAAGAATGTTTCATGCTGTAATGTTGTCCTTGTTAAATTGGGGAAAAATATCAGTATAAATATTTCATAAATTCACAATTCCTTTCTTTATTTCTTTATTTCTTTTCTTTTCTTTTCTTTTTACATAATAATAATAATAATAATAATAATAATAATAATAATTTATATACTGCCCAATGGTATATACTGCCCAGTCCAGGCGGTTTACAGCATAAAATAGTTACAATAAACAGCATATCCCTCCCCCCCTTAAAACAGTATTAAACAATGACATAGTTAAAATCCTAATGACAATATAATGAAAAATCATAACAATTAAAATAATAAAAACCGTACCACATCATCCCATTGTTACACTACGGGGGAACCAAGGTTCATATGGTGTCGCTGAAAGAGGAGGGAACAGCCCGGGGCCAGGCTATTTAGTCTGGAAAGATATAGAAAGACAATTTGGAAGAAAAGAGTACAACTGGGGGCAAGGAGCTGGACTCTGAAGACACCCAATGCCCACTTCAGTGACAGAGATTTGTATACAGTTTGGCCCTCCTGTCAATGGACTAGCTTCTGTTTGTGCAAAGGGGGGGTGCATTTCCCCTCTCTTTTGTAGCCACCATGTGCCTTCAAAACTTGCTCCTGGGGCTCAGGAACTCTGGACAAGAGAGTGGAGGGGGGGAGGCAGTGTTAGGGCCTTTACAGACTGCCAGAAATAATGCAGCTTGAGGCCACTTTAACTGCTCTGGCTCAGTGCTAGGGAATCATGGGCACTGTAGTTTATTGTGGCACCAGAGCTCTCTGACAGAGAAGACTCAATGTCTCAGAAAAAACTACAGTTCCCATGATTCCCTAGCACTGAGCCATGGCAGTTAAAGTGAACTCAAGCTGCATTATTTCTGGTAGTCTGTAAAGGCCCTTAGAGAAGGAGATGATGGGGAAGCCCTGTTGCATATGTAATAGTATATCCATGCAGTATCGGAATTCACTCCCACTGTGGGTCACCCATGGAAACCAAATATAGTTTATTCTCCTCTAGCCATCTCTAAAATAGAAAAATAATGACTTCACAGAATGGATTTCACAGGAGGTTTAGAATAATAATGATTGTAAATCAGTTTGAAAATTAAAAATACCAAAGAAATAAATTCCAATGGGAATGAAAGCCTCTTATTTAAGATCCTGGTGAAGCTTGTACTGGCACCTACACAGAGTTACCATCTACTTTTAGGCTCTAGGAATGAGTTTGCCCTCTCATCTACCCAGGTGAAAATCTATATGTAAAAATCATTAATTTGTGGATTTGCAGATAAACATTTGCATCCACTGGATTTGAAATCTGTGTTGTAGTGAATATAGTTGGTATTGTCAGGATTCTATTGGGGGATGCAGATGGCAAAAAACACCATCTTCAATCCCAGGAAGGGGAAGGGCAGCCAGACGCTGGGCGCCCCATCCCCTTCCTGAGGACGTCATCGGAGTGACAGCCTGTCCACATGACGGGCGCGCCAATGACGTCCTTACAGCTCAGTGTCTAGACACGCTGAGCCGGAAGAGATGCCAAAGAGGTGCACCACACCTCTTGCAGCGCCCCTTTTGTGGCTTGCGGAAGGAGCTCTATTTTAGCACTTTTTTTGCAGGTGACGAAAGGGACGATTGGAGCTCAGGTGTCTGGCAGTCTCTGCCTCGATCCTCCACTTCCCAGGGCAGCCCAGGGCTGCCTGTCTGCATCCCCCCTATGTTTCTCATAGGAATCTGACCACCAAGGGGTGATACATGTAGGGGGAAGAATAAAAGGGAATGTCAAATGGACATTGTAAATAGTAGATGGGACATTGAGGAAGGTTTATGACTGGGATGAGAGTTTGCCTTCCAATCCCAGGAGATGAAAGGAGATGGACCTGGAAGAACTGAACTTCAAAGATCCTTTGATATGGACAACCAGACTACTGGGAGGGGGGAGGGGTTTGGTCAGAGGGCTTTAAAGTACTGGTTTGGTGGGAAAGACTCAGAGTTGTTTCTAAAAGGATTGCTGTGGCGAAGTATCTTGATTCTGGAATAAAGCTATAGTGAATTTACACTTAAAAATATTTTCCTGGTTCTTCAAGTTTTGTGCTACCAAGCATGACAGGTATTTAGCACATAAAAGGCACTGAAGATGATGTAATACTGGAATGACGCTTCATTACACATTGCAACAAACAGATCCAGATAATGATTCTCTTGGCTTTGGATAAGTTTCATGATATATGAAAACATCTGTAACTGTAGGCTTTCATACTGGAGGTAAATGATAGAAATATTCAAAATAATCTTAGCATCCCTGTAGGACGGGCCTGCACAACATACAGCCCACGGGCCGCATGCAGCCTGCCAAAGGATTTTGGGTGACCCATAAAGATCTGGAACAGCTTCAAGGCTCTTCTACTGAAAGCCTTCTCCTGAGGAGAGGGCCATGTGGAGGAGGAGGAAGAAGAAGGGCGCTAGCCCTACAAAGCTCCTCTGCTGCTCAGCATTCTCCTGAGAAGAAGGCTGGATGGAAGAGAAGGAGGAGGATGGGCAAACACTCACCCCTCAAGGCTCCTCCATGTCTGACTTTCTTCCAAGGAGAAGGCCAGGCAGTGATGGAGGAGAACAGGCAAAAACTTGTCCTGCAAGCCTTCTCCAACATCTGACTCACTTCTGAGGAAAAGGTCTGGTGGTGGCAGTAGAGGAAGATGGGCAAACCCTGCAAGGCTTCTCCGCAGCTTGGCTTTCTCCCAAAGAGAAGGTCAGATGGAGGAGGAGGATGGGCAAACATGCACCCTGCAAGGCTCCTCCTGCACCTGACATTCTCCTGTGGGCAGTGGAGCAGAAAGAGGGGCAGATGCTCACCCCACATGGGTCCTCTGTTGTTCAGCCTTCTCCCAAGGAGGTCCAAATGGAGGAAGAAAAGGACAGGCAAGGCTCCTCCAGTGCTCCTAAGGAAAGGGCCAGGTAGAGGAGAAGGAGGACGGAATTAATATTAAAAATTTAATTAATTAATATTTAATGAAAACCTATGTGCAGCCCAAAGAAGTTTAACCTATTTAATTTTGGCCCCTTCCTACTGTCAAGTTGTGCAGGTATGCTGTAGGAGAAAATGCATAGCAATGTACCATAATGTGAAGGTGCATTATGAAATCTGTTTCTGGTAGCTGGGTCTACGAACTGCTGTACCCAAAGGGTCCTTTCCAGTGCTGCCTTAAAAATAAAGCAAATGCATGTACTTTACACATACATTTATGTTTATGCTGCTGACTGCCATTACAAAAAAGTTACAAGTTCTGACATAGTATGTGCACATCTGAAGTGGTGATGATATACATTTCATGGAAAGATAAATCCCCAACACACAACAGAAACAGAAAAATATGTTGACATCCTATCTTTGCCCTTGATTACATGATTTCTGCAGTTTTCTCATTGGTAAAGACACAATCAAAATGCTTATTTCTTTGCTGTCAGGAAGATTAGTTTATTGAACTGGAGGAAAAAATATTTTACTGAGGCAACTGGTGGAATGAAACTGCCATTGATTTGAGAAATGCTGTATAAATATATGAAGTGTTTTGTTATAAAATGTCACCAGAGCATGGAAGGTAACATAGTACAGAGGAACTGTATTAATCATGTTAAATGTAAATTATTCAAGCCAGGGTTTTGTTTTTTGTTTTGTTTTGTTTTTTGTGACTAGAAGAATGCAAAGATTCTTCAGAACTATTTCCACTCAGCTACTGTATTACAAAAATTGTTGATTTAAAGTGAATGAAGTACCAATAGGGTCACATTGATATAACATTTAGGTGCAACTTTCTTAATACCAGCTGTTATGTTGCTGGGAAATTGTAGGCAATTTTGAGTGCATTCTCATGATCTCACACTTTAAACAAACAAAATTCAAAATTCACAAAAGAGTGATACCTTTATTGGTCAGCAAAAATACATCATGCAAGCTTTTAAGGTTCCACTGGCTTATTCAATAGGCAAATATTTTTAAAAGGTGTTAAAATATCATACAGGAGAAGAAAAGAGATGATGGTAGAGTCACAGGCCTATAATCATTGAACATGTGAACGATGGTAGTAATGCTCTTTTGTACCAATGTGACTTCAGGTGGGACAAATGTGTTACTTTCAAGGCCAATTTGAGTTCAGATTAAAATGGGTGAGTGTGAAATCACAAGGTAAAACCAGGGCAGGAAACTGCGCACTGGAGTTAAATTAAATTCTCTGAAGATGCCAGCCACAGATGCTGGCGAAACATCAGAAAGAAACTCTTCTAGAACATGGCCACACAGCCTGAAAAACCCACAAAAACCTATGGAGTTAAATTACTTTGCAGGCATAGATTCAGTCCAGGAAACATATTCAGGGATAGCCTGCATTGAGATCCCTCCAGGACAACTGGACTATAGCAGAAACAATATCTGATACAAAATGTAGACCTGCGAATCTTCCATCATCAGCATTCTTTTCCTGTATAATTTTTCCTGTATAATCTTTTGCTTGATGAAGAAGTCAGTGGAGTTTTGAAAGCTTGCACAATGTTTTATGTGTATTTTGGCTGGGCAATAAAGGTATCATTTCTTTGTGGATTTTGGATTTTGCTGCATGGCAAATATGGCTACCCCTTAATGTTTCTGATGTTCTAAAAGGTAATTTAAAAATCTGTGCTTGATCTTTCAATATGCTTGATCTTTCAGTGTATAGCAGGAACTAGAATAAAGAATGAAGATTCTTTATATGTAGGCCTGTATTCAAGGTAACATAAAAATGCATTCATCAACAATTCTTTTATTCATATTATCAAGATTTTCTTTTCTTTTCTTTTTGATATTAATGGAAATGTTCTCCCAGTTCTACATTAATCTTCACTTTTTACCTAGGATGAATTCTGTTCACAAAATTACTAATATTGAGAATGATTACTTTGTAGTGTTATTTAATTATATCATTTCTGGACAACATTTTTTATATTACTTTACATAAAAAGTAATGTACGTAGGTATCAGAACTCAGGAAGCACTTGGTTTTTATGTTAGAATGGTAGTTGTGCCACTCATCATGTTTCTAATAAATATGGATTAGCAGAAATTGGCACAGACATTGATAACCTGAGTGCATGAATTGTTTAGATCACCTATAGAACACATGTTGAAATTACCCTATCATACATTTAAATTCTTCAATACATACAGTTTATGGAATGGTAGTAGATCTACTTCCTCAGTTTATAAATGGCTCAAACCTCTTGAGCTCTCTTGGAGAATCCTTGGAAAAAGCTTGGGGTTTTCTCTAAAGAAATGTTTCTCTAAGACCAAGTCCAAGTGAGTTTCATATTAATGTTCTGATATTGCCATTCCCACACTTCCCAAAATTACTTTATGAAGCATAGGAGGAACTGATGGTAATGGGACTGACTGCAACTGAGTTCTAGCTTTCATATCCAGGCATCACAGAGGACTTTCCAAGCATGCTCTGCCACCAGAAAAGATTTAGAAGTAACAGAAACCTATTGTTTCCTGCTACATGAATGAGCCTGCACAGGTCGATCTCGCTTTCCCTCTCTTCATCTCCCATGTGCCAGGGAGTAGACACAAGTGGCATAAATTCTTGTGCAAACCATCCCCTGAAAAAAAAAATCTGCATACACAAGTGATCTTGGATACAACTATATTAGCACAATTAGGGTTTTGTTTTTGTTTTTGTTATGTTTTTGTTTTGTTTTTTTGTAAAGCTCTTCTCACATGGGTTAGTCATATATGCTTATTCACATGTCATCATACAGGAACACACCTTTGCCCATTGCTCTCACAGTGGATTTCTTGAATGGGAGATTTGGAGAGTTCTAATCCAAATAAAAGTTATTTCTCCAACTGTGCACATGACCTACTAGTGCATACAAGTGAGTATACAAATATCTTGTGCTTGCATCAGTATACACAGTCCTTGGCTCCCATGACAATTTATATATATGGTAGGATGGAGTGCATATGCTGGATATTTGCTATCAAAAACAGTCAGATGGATAACCAGACCACCTGGGCTATCTGTTAACCAAACTTCAGAATATAGAAATTTGATCTTCTTGTCACTGTCTAATCAATCACTTAAATTCCATCTAGTTTGATGGAGGAAAACATGTGAGAGTTTATTGTGACAACTGTAAACCACAGCGTATTGTCAACAATAGTACTTATTATTGAAAAGTACTTCTGGTGCTGCCCAATTAATGCTGGCAAAGCTTTAATCATGTAATCTAATCTCAACCGTGTTAGTCTTTCAACCTTTTTTATCTCACTGCATCATTCTGATATGTCTCCTGACCTGGGGGTCTGGAGTGTTCACTATTATCAGCCAATTAGTCCTTCTAGCTTCTGGCTCACAGAAGACAGATTCACTATATTTCTTAGCACTTGACAGTTTCAATTCCTTAACCTCCAAATTCCTCTTGATATATGACTCTGTGTCTTACCCTTTATTTCAGTATTTGAGAATGCCCCTATGGCCCTGCATTCTGAAACCAGCCACAGACAGTAGTCACAGGAAGGTGATAATTTTCATCTGACAGCCAGCTTTTTAATGCCAACAGTTTGCTACTAATTCATCATAAATATATAATAACAGAATTTGTCATTTAATATTTTAATAAATGATCCATTTGCTTTATGATGTCTAACTTCATACCTTCCTAGGCATTCATTATTGTACATTTCAACTTGGAACTTTGTTGGTAACTGTCATCAAGTCAACATTCACATAGCAACCCTATGAATGAGAAACCTCCAAGTCACCCTATCATCAACAGCCCTACTCATATCTTATAGACTCAGGACCACATATTGCAGTGGTACTCAAATGTTTTACCCATGGGACCTCCCTTTACATCTATATGTGGACATTACACACAAATACACACACCACTAGACATAATATATGCGTAAAAATATTTTGTTTATTTAGTGTGTATATTTTCATTTGCACATTCATGTATATTTATATTTTAATATATTTTTTAAAAATAACATTGTTCAAATTAGAGCAATTTTATTTAAGTAAATTCAATATTTAATTCAACACATGGAAGAGAAGAAGAAATGAGGAGGGACTCCAAGTCTCATGCCCACCCTTGAGGAATTTTAAGAAACCACTCCATTGTTTGAGAACCACTGGCATAGTGTGTTCTTCATATATCATAAAGTTCGGTTGTTCTGATTTGGCATGGGCAATTCCAGTTAAATCTTTGCCATAATACCCTTTCATCTGCTTTTGAAATGTCCCACTTTTAGCTTTCTTCAATTGCTGTAAAATGAGTTCAAAGTGCAAAAGTAGTTCATCCTCAAATAATTTAGCATGGGGGAGAAGAGTGGTGAGAAGGGTACAGAATCTTTTCCTTCCAAGTAAATGCAGGCAAAAGCAAACTGCTGCAACGCTTCCTAACTTGTTCTTCCTTATTAAAAACATTTGCCATATTGACCACACTTTGGTGTTTGGTCATATATGTCCAGGATTTCATCTGTGAGATGTTGGAGGGTAAGATATGATGGTGGGAAATGGGCAAGCTCATGACTCATTCTATTCTGCCTGCACCAATAAACTACAAGTCAAGATACTTTGTGAACAGTACAGACAGTTCATTGGCTAATGACACATAAACAATTATGAATCCCCAACCACCATTCTTCCTTAGCACTAAAGGAGTTATATTTGGGAAATAGGGTGAAACAGCACAACTGTTAATGGGTTTTTATATGCCAAAGTTTAAGTGTCACTTTTTAAGTGATTAGAATTCGAGAAACATTGAGTACAGGCAGAGCAAGTTAAAGCAAAGCTTCAGCCTTTAGAATCTTCATTGTTAGATACACATCAACTCAAATGAACTGAGTGATTTCTTTACTAATGCACTTGTCTTTTTGTGTTTACATAGGCAGCAACCACACCATAATTTGAACCATTTAGGAACTTTTACTTAATAAAGCCTAATGCTTTGAGTAAATAATGACACAGAATAAATTAACAGGGCAAATTTTAAATACACTTGAGGACCTTTCTAACTAAGAAGAAAAGGCACCAAAATCTAGGAGTGTCACAATAAAAGTAATTAAAGTAGCATTTAAATTGCTGTGCATGAAAACAAAGTAGTAAGATTTGGATTCTGGCTGACTATTTTTGCATAATCCATTTTCATTTTTGCATAATCCATTTTCTATCCCTACCCTACCCTCTCCCAAACTCTTCTTAATTAAAACTGTTATTAGACATATCTGGAGGATTGATTGATTGATTGATTGGGCTACAACCTCGAAACCAGGTATTGGGATACAACCTCCAGTCCCGGACGGAGTCACACTCTCCATGAAGGACTGTGTTCACTCCTGGATCCATCGCTCCAGATGTCAAATCAAGTAAATGCGACAGTCAGGAGTGCCTGTTATCAGCTTCAGCTGATTTGCCAGCTGCACCCTTTCCTGGAAGTAAGGGATCTCGAAACTGTGGTGCATGCGCTGGTAACCTCCCGTCTTGATTTCTGTAATGCACTCTACATGGTGCTACTCGTGCTTAGTCCAGAAACTTCAATTAGTACAGAACATGCCAGCCAGACTGGTCTCCATTACATCTAGAAGAGACCACATTTCACCTATCTTGAAAAGACTTCACTGGCTGCCGATCGGTTTCCGGGCTCAGTACAAGGTATTGGTTATGACCTATAAAGCCCTAAATGGCTTGGGTCCAACCTACCTCCACCTCCTTCCGTATGATCCACCCCACACACTTTGGTCCTCTGGGAGGAATTTGCTTCAGCCTGTTAAAACTAGGCTATCGACAACCTCCCAGAGGGCCTTCTCGGTAACTGCTCCCAGATTATGGAACAGTCTGCCAGATGAGATCCATCAGATTATCAGTTTAAACAGCCTTTAAAAAGCTGTAAAGATGGATCTCTTCCAGCAGGCCTTTCCAGACTAGTACTTCCCAGCCTAAGGAGTGAACTCACCCTAGCTCTACCCTCTGCTACATGCACAATTTGCTGCCTGTCTGCTATTATGATTTTTAGACGTTATTGTTGATTGTTTTTATTGTTTTATTGTTTAAATGCCTGATGTTTAATGCTATTTTAAGGGGTGGGAGGTTTTTTTGGGTGATTCTATATTGTAATATTTTAAATCTTTAAGCCGCTCCGATTGCTTTGGAAGAAGGGCGGGATAGAAATAATTTATTATTATTATTATTATTATTATTATTATTATTGTTGTTATTATTGATTTATTTTTAGAGCAATCTCCTTTGAGAAACCTAAATGCTTTTTGTATGTTCCTTCACGCTAATTGAAACAGTAAAACATAATGTGTGTGTTTATTCAGACATCCTGCCTTGAAAGTAACACATATCCCTTTTCATTTTTTAAAAAAGTCTAGGGAAGTGTGTCTATGGCAAATATCACTGGAATGCTACCAACCAGAGAGAGTGGAGGAAGAAAGAGAGAGAGCATGAATTTTTAATGCTATGTGGATAGATGCCACCTGCAATATTATGGGCCCTGTTTGCTCATAAATGAGGTGAAAATCTCTACACCACTCTAAAGCCTTACAGCCTCAGGAAGAAATAGGGGATCTAATTTAAGAAAGGCTTTCAAAATGTTGCAAAGAGTTGCCAGTCTAAGATTTATCCATTAAAAGAAAACACAAAGGCTATGGTCCTAAGCACACTTAGGGCCTACTTTACATGTTGTAGTAAGTGGCGAAAGAGGAAATAAATGTCTTATTTAACAGAGCAAGTGTAGAAATACAGACTTTTCAAGCCAATAATTGTTCTGGTAAAAGAAAGGAAGTCACAGATATAGGAAATGAGATTTAGATGAGTATGCTGCCTATATCCCATACAAGATCATGTGCTAGCTATTCAGCTCCAGGGCTTTATGGATGAGAGTGATCAAGATACATTTCAATCAATCAGTATGTAGATTACATTCAGCTTTACTAATCCTGTCTACTACTTTAGTCTAAGAACCTGCCTTGATTCTAAACTAGAGCTTGACATCAGGAATGGACCAGATGAGGGCAAACAATTTGAAGTTTAATCAAAACAAGACAGAGGTGCTCCTGGACAATCAGAAAGTGAATCAGGGAACAGAGATTCAGCCTGTGCTGGATAGGGTTACACCTCTTGCAAATGCAGATTCATAGTTTGGGTGTGTTCCTGGACTCAGTCCTGAGCTTTGGAAGCCTTGGTGTTGGTATTTACTCAGCTAAGGCCTGTGTATCACCTGCACTATTTCCCTGAGACATCAGATATGATCATGGGGACACATATCTTAGTTGCATGTCATCTAGATTGCTGTAATGTACTGTATGTGAGGCTGCATTTGAAGAGTGTTCAGAAATTTCAGCAGGTCCAAAAAGCTGTAGTAGGATTGTTAATTTGTTTTATCAGCTCCACTGACTGCCAATCTGTTTCAAGACACAATTCCAAGTACCTTTTATAATCTACAGAGCCCTCCATATGGTTCAAGTCCATATAGGACTTGTTCATGAAGGAATGTATCTCCTTATCCAAGTCTGTTTTGAGAACTTCTGGAGAGAGGCCCTTCTCTCTGCCCTCTCACCCTCAAAGGTACATCTGATAGGACGCATGGGAGAAGGTCTTCTCAGTGAATGCTCCCAGGCTCTGGAATACCCTTCCTTGAAGGGTGGCCTCCTTGCTGTCCTTTAATAGGTAAATGCCTTTTTGTTTTGCAGGCTTTTGAAGGATAACTACTTAGAAAGAAAGGGCCTTATATGGACTGTGTTGTTTATACTGCTTCTTCATCTTCTTGTTGGTTATTCTTTTGTCTGCTTTCAATTGTATTGATAGTTTAATTATATTTTTAAGTTTTGTATGATGTATTTTTTTGTATTTTTAAGCTCTATCTATTTTAATTTAATGTTCCGAGACTAGGCAAAAGGTGTTAAAATAAATAAATAAATAAATAAATAAATAAATAAATAAATGTGAGCCAGGATTGTGTAGCAGTTTGAGTGTTTGACCAGGAGTCTGCAACACCAGGTACAAATCATCACTTTTTCATGGAGACCTTGGGCAAGTCACACTCTCTCAGTTTCAGAGGAAGGCAATGGCAAACCCCCTCTGAATAAGCTGTGATAGGCTCTCCTTAGGGTCTTCATAGTTGGAAATGATTTGAAGACACAACAGCAACAACAACAGTGAAATAGGTAGTTAAAATTGTCATATCAATAAATTCCCAGGCACTTATTTCGATTTAAATTACAGGAAAAGAAATTCCACCTAAACACATTGGCATCAATATGCAGTGGAGTGGACCACACCGGGTTAACACCCCAGAAGAGGGGTGACACTCAGTTGGGCCCTCCCCAAGCTAGGGGGGTGAGGACCGCTACAATGGATGCCTCCATTACATCTCTCCAGACCTTGCTGCTGGCACTGCTTTTCTCCTGAGGAGAACAACGGTGTGACAGTGAAGGACCTCACTGCTGCAGCGGTGCTCTCCTCCTGAGGAGAACGATGCTGCAACAGTGAAGAAGAGGGTGGAGTGTGGCCCTCCTGACCTCATTACCATAATGCTACTATTCTCCTCAGGAGATTGGCCTACAGCAGCAGCAGCAGCAGCAGCAGCAGCAGCAGAGAAGGGGCAAATGCACAGCTGTCCCCAGAAAGCCCTGCCTCACCTGGTGCCCCACCCCCTGCTCAGACACCCTGCCTCTGCATTGGGTGACACTGGGATGGGGATGCCACTCCCTAAACATTAGTAATAACTTTTTAATGGTAAGATCTCTACAAAAGTGGGATAGATTGCATTAGAGGATGGTAGACTCTCCATCTTTGGAGGTCTTTAAACAGAGGTTGGGCGTGCATCTTTCAGGAGTGTTTTAGTTGTGTATCCCTGCAAGGCAGGGGATTGGACTAGATGAACCTAGTGACACCTCCCAATTCTTTGACAATTGATGAATATGATGATGATTGATATCATATAATTGTCATCTGGCCAATATGAAGGGCAATTCTTTAACTTTATCAGTGATATCAGAATCCATGTGTATGATTCTGTCATAATATGATAATATTAAGGAATGAAGCTATGAAGGCATGGTGATATGGTGGGATAAAGCTGTATAGTATGTGGGCTATTGAGAAGGGGATATTAATTTTGCTAAATCCAAGCCTGGAAAACAAACAGGAAAAGCAAATGCCCAATGGTAGAAAGGACTGGTAGTTTATGACCTCAACCTTTCTGCCTTTGAAACCGGGAGCTTTGAAACTGGGATGAGTTTCTTTGTGAGGAAGATTTAAAGATAACACAGGAGGGAAAGGGGGGAAACATGAAGGGCCCTTTGATCTAGATCAAAGTTTAGTGATCAAGGTTGGAAAGGGTGGCAGGAGGATAGGGATATATTTCTGATGATCTGAGGGGGATTTTATTTGATTCTAACACTGAACTTGGTACAAGAACTTTCTGTCTTAATATCCAGAATAAATCTCTAGTTTTACTACATTACGATGCTGTCTTGGTTATTGAGAACTAGATTCTCCAGTCCTGACAGTATGTTAGAACTCACCACAACACCTTGTATGATGCAACAGCATTCGGGCCGAGCTGCATCCATTCCGGAGGAGCCTCCTGAAGGTGAGCTGGAAGGCAGCCAGGGAACTCAAGCCCTGGAAGTGAGTGTGGATTCCAGCTGGGAAGCCAGACCCAAATGATCCTGAGGTGCCAAGGGAGGCATGGAAAATGGAGAGTGACTTCAAGAAGAAGCCCAACCAATGGCACAGAGACAGGTAGAGCAAGGGTCCTCTGACTCTGACGGTATGGAAGGGATGGCATGGAATGGATAGAAACAGCGGGGGTTTTTTTTGGGGGGGGAACACATTCTGGTTACGTTTTACAATCACATTAATTAACTTTCCAGGCATTTATGAGGGGGGAAATTTCAATTGTTATGCCTTTTCTTATCAATCCTAAAATGTTTTCAAAAAAATCTTTAAAAGAATTCATTTTAAAAATATATATATATTAAAAAATTAAAATCTTTAAAATTTTAAAAACAATGAAAAACAATGAATAATGAAATTAGTAACATAACAAATTCTTTTAAAAACATTGGAATGAATAACAACAACAAAATTCATTTTTAAAAGTGCAGTGATGATTAAAAGGGATGTATTGGTGTGTGTTCTTTAAAAAAATAACTTTTAAAGTTCTGGAAGATGGATGTGTGTAACAT
Source organism: Phrynosoma blainvillii (assembly GCA_026167975.1). Classification (NCBI taxonomy): domain Eukaryota; kingdom Metazoa; phylum Chordata; class Lepidosauria; order Squamata; family Phrynosomatidae; genus Phrynosoma; species Phrynosoma blainvillii. The sequence goes on from JANUYF010000002.1 coordinate 75,815,184, forward strand.
AACATTACAGAGATATGCTTCCAGGAGATTCATTCCTTATTTTATTTCACCTTAATCATTGATTTTTATCTAGATCTAGAGGCTGGATTCATGTGGCTTTCCAGATGTTATTAGACTGCAACTCCCAGTATTCTTCATTCTGTTTGTTCCTACTGAGAGCTGTAATTCAACAATATCTGGAGGATTGTTTGATTCTTATCCCTGAGCCACCCCAATGAATGCTGCACATTTATTATATGGTGAGGACATAAGTGTGGAATTTGCCTAGTATTCAAATAAAGGTCTCCAGCCAACATTTGTTCTTCCAGGATATTTATACAGCCCATAAAGCTGCTTTATGCTAAGTACATCATTGACCTCTAGCCAGACTTTGAAAGATACCACTAAGGAAAATATAATGAGATGCAGAAGCCATCCATTCCTGAGAAGTGGCAAGATGATGCTCCATGATCTCTCACTGAAGTTCAAGCTATCCAATGTGACAGCAGCTTGAGAAGACTTTGGTCCTGCTATCTTTTTAAAAACTAGGGACATTATCACATGATAATGTGGGTTTTAAACCATAATTTTAGCATCTTTGGCAATACCTATCACACAACAGCACATCTAACCCTTTGCTGCTGTGCCTCTAAATCATTATTAGATGGCATATTTTCATTGGGAAAACCTGCTAATAGGCAGCCAACTGTACTATCATCCCATTACTCTCCCCCCCACCACTATTCCCATTCTTCTCTCTCCTTGTTGCTATTCCCAAGCAGCCTGTTTTCTTTCCTTTAAAAAAATTCTTTTCTTTTTCTAAATCATGTTCTCATAACTCTGGAATTGCATTACATTTAAAAATTAAATTTAAAATTAAAAAAACCAAAAGATATATTGGGTAGGGCATAAAGCAGGAAGGTGGGGTTAAGGAAGAATGTGGAAGAAGGCATTCAGGACAGTTGATGGCACCAAAAGCCCCAGTCTCACTATTGAAGGCATGTGATAATAAAAGCTCCAAAACCAGTCGGTTCCCATTTTCTTTAAATAATGTGATTGCAGTGAGATGAGGTTCACATGATAAAATCCTGGATGTTCTCAGATTGCGGTTATTTTCTACCAGTTATGTTGATTTAAGTTGACTCCAGTTGCTTCAGTGACTCAACTTAGATTTGACCTGGCAATAAATAACACACTGACTCAACTCAATTCAACTCGTAACTTGCCTTGGACTCAAGTTGCTTCAGTAACTTTACTTGGACACAACTCAGCAAGAAATTACACAGTGACTCAACTTGACTCATGACTTGTATTTTTTTTTTTTTTTTTTTTTTTTTTTTTTGCAACTGACTTGCTGGTGTCATTTACTTTGAGCAACAGGCAAAACCTGTCCCCAGAGTATGGAGCACATTTCACAGTGGAGACCAGCAAATACAATAATGAGCTTGAGGCAGAAGCTTTTCAAAAGCTTTAGAAGGCTCCTCTAATGTGCAGTGGGGACAGGATACCAAGCAGACATCAAGCCCTACCTCAAGCCCATTGCCTAACATGTTTGCTGTTCCCCTCCATTGCCCCCCTTTAAAGTTAAAGTTTGCTCCCATACTTGAAACTTGATTTGAGACTTGACTTGAAAGTATCTTGCAAGGATTTGAGATCTGAGATTTGGACTAAAAGACTTTAATATATCACTTGTTCTACTAATTAAATATGGAAGCTTCTTGTTTGGAATTTTGGGTTTGTTTGTTTGTTTACTTCAGCTTAAACAACAGCGAAAACACTTTGCTGAAGCATCTAGTTCCCAGTCATCATAACAGCCAATGAATTATGACTGCCATAGGCATGCCTACATCCTCTTCTATTAATATTCAGTTTCTCTTTCTCTTTTAATAAACAGACACTTGAAAAAATCTGTAAAAGTAAATAAAAATTTGCAAATGATAAATCTTACTCTATTTCAACTACTGTGGATTTCAAACTGGTACATTGTTATGGCTAGAACAATACTCTGCTCTTTGACTTTTCAGATCTTTTCAACGTATACTCAGTGTTATTTAACCAATAAATAGCATATTTTATTAGCCTACATATAAAGTGGATTATTTTACAGCACAATGCTATAAATACATTTATTCAGAAATGTGTCCCGTTGTGCCAAATTGTTCTCATATTTCCCCTGGCTGAAATGAAATGTACTGTTATAATTTTAAAGCTGTATTAAAGTATACCCATATTTTTGGCAGGTCCAGGCTATCCAAGATTCTGCAACTAGTTTCAGTCATTATTTGAATATTTCTATTATTCATCCTCTTCACATCAATTTCTTTTATGGTACAAAAAGCAGACCTGTGCAGTGAAACTCCTAATGAACACAAAACCTTAAAGAATTTCTTTCTCAATGCACCTTGAGTTTGATTGCATAGCTGTTTCACATTCTCTTCATAATTTAGCATGGGGATGTTTTTGTACCCTAAAAAAATAATGTTTCTTTTGGTTCTTATTTGATCTGACTGCAATGCTGAGATTTGTGATTCACTATTATGAAAACTTATAAGACATGAATTTATACCCAGACCATCCTCCACAATGAAGAAAAAAAGATTAAAATAAAAAGGCCACCTAGGAAAGTCTAGCTGCTTAAGAGTACATTGCAAATGTGTATCTCTCCTTTTGGAATTCTTGTTCACCACTAAACAATTAAGAGTTCACCAAAGTAGTTTTTGATTAACTATGGTCAAGATCCAGCACCAGGATAGATATCATGAAGTTCAGTGGAACTAGAATTGTGATGCCAATCCCCTCTCATCCCTTCAGGGCTTACTTTTTAGCTGCTACAGCCATTCCACAGCCATTTAGTGCTTAGTAGTATGGCGTAGTGATCTGAGCATTAGACTATGACTCTGGAGTTCAGGGTTCAGTTCTCTGCTTGGCCATGGAAACCCACTGGGTGACCTTGGACAAGTCACACCCAGAAAACCCCATGATAGGTTCACCTTAGGGTCACCATAACCCAGAAACAACTTGAAGGCACACATCAACCACAACAGAATGAGTGGCATCAGAGAAGTGTCCAAATATGTCCCTGGACAATGGAATAATGGAATCATCCACCAGTACCCACAAGAGTGATGATAAGTGATAAAACTTAATATACCATCTTAGCTTATGCCATCATAAGTCACTAACAGGATGCCACCATATTAATTGCTTTGGATTAATGCTTATACCAATAGTATGAGTGGTCCTTTTGACATTGCATTATAGTAGCTAAAAAGACAGCTTACATATTTTCCCAGACATAAAGTGTATATCTAACCAAATTGTATGAGATGTAAGGAACACTGCTTTCTATCTTCCCTTTTGCTCTACTCCAAGAAGATGGGTTTTGTCTCTTCCTCCCAAATAATAATAATAATAATAATAATAATAATAATATGCATTTTATTTATAGCCCGCCTCTCTCTGCGGATCGAGGCGGGTTACAACATATAAGAATCACAATAAAACACAAATATACACTTAAAATCCATATTTATAAATAATCCCCTACCCCAACTCCCCCCCATCATAAAAAGAAGCAAACTAAAAACAATAACAATATAAAATGAATAGCAATATAAAATACTAATTAAAAATGGAAGAAATAACAACAACAAATGAAATGTTGAAATTTTGGGTCCAGCACTAGTTTCCTTTGTTGTTGTTTTGTTTGGGTTTTTTTTTTTTTTTTTGGTGTGTGTGTGTGTGTTTGACAGTTATCAAGAATATGTGCAAGAATAATTGAGGTAACCATGGGGGCATTTTGTTTACAGGTTACAACCCCCATATCAATATTCTATATTATGATATGGCTTTGTATTTAGAACAGTCCCAACTGAATGTGGAAAAGAGTCCTGCCTTGAACCAAAGAGCCCTTTCCTAATGTTGTATACCAGGGGTAGGTTACTGGGGCTCTCCAGATTTGTTGTTGTTGTTTGCCTGTAATTCCCATCAGCCCTAGCTAAGATAGCCAATGGAGGGGAATTATGCAAAATGTGGTCTAAAAATACTGAGAAGGTCAAAGTTGCCTGCTTCTGGTGTAAACAATACTTACAAAGATTAACTAAGGGCTTGAATCGCCATAAGGCAGAGCCCTCCACTCTTATATCTCCTGTCAGTCTCTCTGAAGCAACCAATTTTGTGCATGTATGAAACAGACATGAACTAAAAGATTATAGCATAAAATTATTGCATAGGAAGGAGGAGAAACTGGAACAAGCAATATGAAACAGTGGAATACCCCAGGTTACCAAAGAATAAAGTAATTTTCACATCATTCTATGATATATAGAAGCATGCCTCAGTTAATGAAGTAGATGTACTCCTTCTTGGGCATTAGTTCTTTAACAGAACATTTGTGCCACAGATAGAAAGCACAGAAAAACTAGGGATAGGTCCCTGCATCACAAAAACCAAGAGTAGTTTGGCATGTTTCAGCAAACTTTTTATCCAAAACTAACCATATGGAAATGCAAAATTAAACAACCACCTCAGATGAGATTTGCATAAGTTGTTTTTTTTAACTGAACCTTCTAGATATCACTTGAAAATTTCTTCCAAACTGCATCCAGGGATGACTTTTTCTCTCACCAGTTTCCACTTTTTTAATGATTTCTGTTTTGGTGGCCACACATATAGCACTATTCTGTTTGAACATGCTTAGGCTAGACCCTTGTCCTCTCCCCTTGTCCCACTGTTCTGCTATATCAGACAGCAAATGCAATGATTTAGCACTCTTTCCAGTTGAGTCAGTCCCTCCCGTCTAAGGGCCTAAGCAGACTGGCGGCTGTTGGCCGCCCTGGGAAGGCGCGCCGCAGGACCGAGGCATCCCCACGCCTCGATCCTGCGGCGCACCTTTGCCGCCCCTGAAAGGAGCGCTAAAATAGCGCTCCTTTCACAAGTCAGCAAAAGTGTGCCTCAAAAGCTTACGGCGCACTTTCGCTGACTTTTCTGCCGCAGCGTGTCTGGACGCCGCGGCAGGAGGTTGCCCTTGGAGCGCCAGCCGTGCGGAGGGCCGGCGGCTCCGAGGACAACCTCAGGAGGAGGAAGGGGTGCCGAGCGTGCGGCTGCCCCTCCTCTTCCCTGCCTCCAGGATGGCTTTTTAAGCCATCTGCCGAGGCCCTAAATCCCTCAGTGTCTCAGTGGCACAACTGCTACTTAATTGCCTTTTGATGGCTCAGGTTGTCTCCTTCTCCACCAACACCTCCCCACTTGCCTCAAATGGAAAGATAACTATTTTTTAAAAGGAGGGGGAGTGAAAAAAAGGTTTTTACAGGCTTAAATCCAACTTTGTGGCACCATATGTCTGCTGGCATAGGAAGAGTACTTTCCCTGGATGGGGTTGCACCTCATCTGAAGGAGCAGATTTATAGTCTGGAAGTACGACTAAATCCATATTTGTCTTTGGAAGCCCAAATAATTTGCTGGTTCAGAGTGCTTGGGCCAGCTTTGATGGGTTCACTAGCTACAGTGAACAGGGTTAACTTAGCCACAGGGTTAACTGAACCACCGTAGTCCATGCACTAATGATTTCACAGTTAGATTGCTTCAATGGACTCTAGCTGGGGTTGCCCATGAAGATGATTTAGAAACTACAGCTAGGGCAAAATACGGCAGCTAGACTGCTCAGTGGGATTTAAATACCATATAGCACCAGCTCTGAAAGAACTGTACTGAATTCAAGGAGTTGGTGATAACATTTAAATCCCTAAATATCTTTGAATCTCGATATTTGAGGGAGTGCCTCTATATATGCCTACCTAAGAAGTGAGAATTATTGGAGTTTCCCTCCTTTGTGTCCCACCCATAGGGAAAATACTTTGTGGAAGGACAGGGGAGAGGCCCCTCTCTGTGTTGGCACCCCAGTAATGGAATTCTCTTTCCTTTGAGGCCCCTATTGGAAACAACATTGTGATCATTTCAGTACAAAATCAAAATTTGGCATCTTATAGAGACCTTCAGATCTAATTGACTTTATCCAGAATGCACATGTTCTATGGATGTACTATTTAAAATTGTTTTAGCTGCTTTTAAAGCATTTATTTTTCATTGATAAACTATTTAAATATTTTTATTTTTTAAACTGTTATTATTTATTATTTTAAGTTGATTTTATTTAAGCCACTCTGAGTTCCTCCAATATAGGATGGCATATAAATATTTTAATGAATAAAACTAAACAAAATACCTGGCATTCCAAAATTAGCTCCAGCATGGGTTCTGTTCTGAAAATAAGTAAGCAAACTTGAAATTAGGAAAAAGGATGGAATAAAATGATAAATGCAAACAACCAAAGTGAACCCACACTCTATGACATAGAGGCCTTTATTTGTTTGGTGGCAGAGCTTCCCAGCAGCCTCCAGCTAGAAGGCGACTTGATTTCTGTTGCAGTTTTTCGCTTTCAATTCTGAAGAGAATACTACTTAGCAACTTCCAGAGAGCAGCCTGCTGCCTGAATATTTTGCTGCAGTGGCTTAATGGGAAAAGTACAGTGGGGCCAAAAGAACCATCTAGGAATAAAGCTCAAAACCCCTGGGGGCAAGCCATTCCCATAACTATAGTAAGCATTCCAAAGCAGTGGGTAGCTTTAGATTTACTATACTAAGTATTAAAATGCAATGGCACATTACTATCGCAAAAACAAATTTTGTGAACAGAGATGAACCAAAAAAGCTTTTAGCCCATTTCCTGGGTCATAAACAAAGAGCTTTACATGCAGCTACTGGAAGAAGTGTAAAAGGGCATAGTATTATACGATCCTTATTGGATTACCCAAAGGTTTTAGCCATTGCAAGCTATCATCATAGGCTATATAAATCATTAGAAATGTTTCCCATAGAACAGCAATCAGGTTTTAAGAAGTGGCTACTTTCATTCCCCAATGTTGCAAAGCAAAGAATTTTATGATTCTATTGAGCTTTTCTTTTTAACAGAACACTTTTAAAAATGATACTGATTTATTAATTACAAGCTGTGATAAATAATGCATGTAATTACATTTGTATCCCAACCTTCCTTCTAGAAGTCTGAAGTAGAACACATCAGACTATCCATTTTTTATTTTATTTTTTATTTTGTATTTCTGTTATTCAAAGGACTATTTTGATAAGCAGGATAGGTTGAAAGATTGTGACTGGTTCAAGAACTTTAGCAAGCTTCCTAGTGGCATAAAAAAATTGAGTCTTCACTAAATGTGGACCAGCAGTTAAAATGTCCTCTGACCATACTGTCTGAAGATTTTGTGAGTTGTACGTCTAACAGACATTAGGATTTCCTTCACACTGCACAATGATAGCTCTTAGATATCATTTTAACTGAACACTTTAACTGTCTTAAATTTTTTGGTTTGGTAAAGCACTCAAGCTGTTTAGAAGGGTATCTCACAAAACTACCAATCCCAAGTATCCATAAAATACTTCCACAGCAGTTAAAGTTGAATGAAAGTGAACATAAAATTAGGGAAACCTTCTTTCAATCCAGAACTCAGAAAAATAACCTTTTGGACAATTTCTATAAAACTTGAGGTTTCTCAGAGCTGTAATTAAAAAAAAAGGGAACTTCCCTAAACTCTGTTCTAATAATTTTATCATGCTAGTTCTTCAAGGGAAGCCTCAGAGAAAAAGACATCAGATCTGGACCTTTTTCTTAATTATGGTGCATCTTTTTGTGTCCTTTATTTCCAACTGCCAATTAAACAACTAGCAAACTCAGTCTAGTATCAATCATATTGCATCATGTCTGATTTCCTTTCCTTTCAACTGGGTGCCAGCAAATATATGAGAAAATCAAGATAACCACTTTCTTTAGATGCCATTCCTAGTTAATTCACAAGCTGTTCTAGGAAGCCTACTGCTGAATTACAGAAATGGCTCTAAAAATGGAATCATGCTTCTTTGCAATCAGTTGTATTTTCTCTCTCCCTCTCCCTCTTGCTCTCTTTTTACATCTTTGCACTCAAAGCATTTCAAAGTGGTTCTCTAAAAATACTGTTCATAAAACAGCTACATACAAATGGATACACCATTATGCATTCAATAATAGCCTTGAACATTGACAGCTATTTAAGTGACAGTGAAAATATGAAAGAAAACATCAAAGTCAGCCTCTACATTTCAAGGAGTAATGTCAAGAGTCAAGACAGAGGGGAGGAAATAATCATTCCCATCTTCACCATGGTGGGTTATAAGGCTTAATTAATGTTGACAAACTGCTTTGAAGCCTTTAAATGGGGAATATCATTATCAAGCTGACTATGGTGAGCCTGAAAATGTTAGATGATGTTGGATCACCCAAACAGAGCACACAGTTCTTAAGTGGATTGTTTACTGATTGTGCACCAGGTTTTAATGTAGAGGAAGATCAGCTTCTATTTTTTTTTTTAAGCACATAAACATATATTTCTCAAGCTTTCACAACTACACCCATTTACAACCTTAACTCACACAATTGACAATACAGACAATACAGTACAATACAATACACCTTATATTACACTAACAATCCCCATACATCTACATTCAAACCAACATCACTCCAGTTTAAAACTGACTTCCTCGAGGCTATAACTGTTGTATCTTTCATTAAGTTAATATCTCTAGTATTTTGTCATATTAAAAAAGAAAAAATCTATCTTAACTTCTATATTCTGAAACAACTATTTCTAATTGTACCTTTGTTTTTATTCTATATACATGTCTATTTTTTAACTATCATTGTCTATATACTCTATTTGCATATGTATATATGATACAACCTATATTTGTTTTAATTTCTGAAATCATTAAACCATTTAAGTAACTTTTGAATCTCCCTCTCATTTCAATTAACACTTTAAATATTTTCATACATTTAACTTCCTTACATATCCCTCTATGAATGCATTTCATGTTGGATCCATTCAATTACCTCTATCCATTCCTTATTAAATTTCTCAATTGGTTTATTTCTTAACATTTGAGTTAATCTATCCATCTCAATATATTCTAATAGCCTCGAATACCATTCAGTTATTTCTGGAGCTTTATTTTGATTCCAATTAGCCGCATAAGTTATTCTTGCCGCTGTTATCATGTAGAAAAATTTATTTCCGTGTTTCTTTTCAAATTTTTCCTCCATTATTTCTAATAATAATACTTTAGGGTCTTTTTCTAGTTTAAGTTGAAGTATTTTCTGAATTTTATCATGTATGTTTCCCCAAAAATTGTTTGCAAGTGGGCACAACCACCACATGTGGAAGAAGGTACCTTTATATTTTTGACACTTCCAGCACTTATCATTTTGATTGTTTTTAAACTTTGCTAATTTTACAGGGGTAAGGTACCACCTATATAACAACTTATAAAAATTCTCTCTGAGATTATAACACAGTGTATATTTTACTTTTGTTTTCCACAACTTCTCCCATTCTTCCAACAGAATTGGTCTTTCCAGATCTGTGCCCAGCGGATCATACATTCTTTAACCTATTCCTCTTCTGTGTCCCATTGCAACAATATCCTATATATTTTGGATATTATATGCTCTGTTTCTTCTAGTAATACTTTTTCAATTGCACTATCCATTGATATTATGTCTCTGCTTCTTTGATCAGCAGTAAATCTATCTTTTAATTGGAGGTATAAAAACCAGTTATTTTTTATTCCTTCTTTACCAAGCTCTTCCCTTGTTTTCAATCTCCATTTGTAATTGTCTTTCATCAATAGATCTCTATAAGTTATCTATTTTTCCCCCCAACATTTCATCATTCCTATGAAAAGCCTCGTTGGGTGACTTATTAATTCTCAATTTATATTTTTCCCAGACTTTCCATAGAGCATTACTTACAAAATGATTATTGAACTCTTTGTTCACTCTAACCTTATCATAATACATATATGCATAGAATCCATAAATATTATTTACTCCTTCCAAATACAATAGTCTTCTGTCCATAAGTCTTAGCCATTCTTTCAACCAATCCAAGGCACACGCATAGAAATAGAGCCGTACATTTGGGAGACCTAGCCCCCCCCCCAATCCAGAGTGTCTTGCAAAGTTTTAACTTTGATCCTGGGTTTTCTTCCAGCCCAAATAAAATTAGTCAACTCTTTCTGCCACTTCTTGAATGGTTTGTCATTTGCGATTACCGGAATGGTTTGAAAAAGAAACAGCAGTTTGGGTAAGACGTACATCTTTGCTATCGCTATTCTAACCATAAATGATAAATTAAGTTTGTTCCACATTTTTAATTTCACGAATATTTATTTCCATACCACCTCACAGTTGTTTTTGAATATCTCTGAGTTTTTCACTGAAAAGATAACACCCAAATATTTCACAATTTTTCTACTTTTAAGTTTGATTTTTGACTAAATAATTCTTTTTCTTTATTTTTCATATTCATTGTAAGCACTTTCATTTTTTCTATATTCACTTTGAATCCGGAATGCTTTCTGGATTCTGATATTATATCTAATAACTTTTGTATGCTATCCAAGGGATCAACTAAATACACGACCATATCATCTGCATATGCTCTTATTTTGGTCTCATAACCCTTGATCTTCACTCCCATGATGTTCTTATATTCCCTTATTCTGTTACATAATATCTCCAGAGTTATTATGAATAACTAGGGGGAGAGGGGACAGCCTTGGCGAGTGCCTTTTTTAATATTGCATAATTGTGTTCTCTCTATACATTTCTATAATGTGAGCCTTTTGTTCTATATATAACACCTCTACCCATTTATAAAAGGGGCCCTGTCCAGCTAGTTTTCCCAGAATTTTTAACATAAGATCTCATCTTATGTTGTCAAATGCCTTCTCAGCATCTAAAAAGATCATCGCGATTTGTTTATCCGGCTTACTTTGGCAATATTCGACAACATCAAGTAGGTTTCTTGTATTATCTTTGATTTGCTTTCCAGGTAAAAAGCCCCTTTGATCCGGGTGAATCCAATTTACTAGTTTCGCCTTTAGTCTTTTTGCTAATATACCCACAAAGATCTTGTAGTCAACGTTCAATAGCAATATTGGGTGATAACTGCCCAATTCCAATTCATTCTTACCTTCTTTCGGAATCAGGCTTATATGTGCTAACTTCCATGACTCCGGAATTTTCCCTTCTTTTATCTTATTAAATATTAATTGAAGTTATGGACTCAATACATCTTCAAGTGTTTTATAGTATATGGCACTAAGTCCATCTGGGCCTGGAGACTTTGAAACTTTTAATTCTTTAATTATAACTTTTATTTCTGCAGAGGTTATTGCTAATAATAATAAGTTTTATTTATAGCCTGCCCCTCTGCATGGCAATCGGGGTGGGTTACAACATTTTAAAATATCACAAGTTAAAACATTACCTCCTCACATAATCCACCCACCCAACCCCTTAAAACACGATTAAACCAAGAAAATATTAAAACAACTATAAAGTTAAAATTGTGAACCAGCAACTAAGAATCAGCAGACCAATGAAGCAAGTCTCCACCCCCAACGGACAGATATTATTCTGGGAAGGCCTGCCAGAAGAGATCCGTCTTCACTGCCTTTTTGAAAGCAGCAAGAGTAGTAATCAGACGGATCTCATCTGGCAGGCCATCCCATAGTCTGGGAGCGGTTGCAGAAAAGGCCCTCTGGGAGGGCTGGGACAGCCTAGTTTTTATTGGCTGTAACAGGTTCCTCCCAGAGGACCACAGGGCGCGGGGGGGATTGTATGGGGAGAGGCGGTCCCTAAGATAAGATGTACCCAAGCCATGCAGGGCTTTAAAGATCAAAGCCAACACCTTGTACTGTGCCCGGAAACTAATTGGCAGCCAGTGGAGGGATCTCAGCACTGGTGTTATGTGCTCCCTCCTAGATGTTCCCGCAATTAATCTGGCTGCCATATTTTGCACCAGTTGAAGTTTCCGGGTTAGGCACAAGGGTAGCCCCATATAGAGTGCATTACAGTAATCCAAACAAGAGGTTACCAGAGCGTGTATCACAGCTTCCAGATCCCTCATATCCAGATAAGGGCGCAGTTGGCATATTAGCCGAAGCTGATAACAGGCGCTCCTGACCGCCGCATTCACCTGATTGGTCATGTGAAGCAGCGAGTCAAGGAGAACCCCCAAGCTGCGAACACAGTCCTTATACGAGAGTGTGACTCCATCCAGGACTGGAGACTGTATTCCCAGATCTGGTTTTGGGCCTGTAACTGTGAGTACCTCCATTTTGTCTGGATTCAACTTCAATCTGTTTTTCCTCATCCAATCCATTACCACTCTAAGACAGTCATTAAGAGGAGAGACGCCATCTGAGGTCTGAGACGACGATCTAGTCATGGAGAGATAAATCTGGGTGTCGTCAGCGTACTGAAGACACCGTGCTCCATGCCTCCGAATGATCTCACCCAGCGGCCTCATATAGATATTAAATAACATCGGGGACAGAATAGTGCCCTGAGGGATGCCACAATTAAGCTCTATTCTAGAGGAGCAACTGTCCCTGAGCCTCACCCTCTGGGATCTGCCCGAGAGGAAGGAACGGAACCACTGCAAAGCAGTGCCTCCAATTCCCAACTCCCTCAGGCGGTCCAAGAGGATGGCATGATCTATGGTGTCAAAGGCCACAGAGAGATCCAAGAGCACCAACAGGGTCACACTACCCCTGTCGATGCCCAAGCGGAGGTCATCGGTCAGAGCAACCATGGCAGTCTCAACTCCATATCCTGTCCTGAAGCCGGTTTGAAATGGATCGAGATAATCGGTTTCATCCAAGACTGCCTAGAGTTGGGAAGCGACTGCCCTCTCGATCACCTTGCTCAAGAAAGGGAGCAGGGAGACTGGTCTATAGTTGTTTCTATCCAGGGGATCCAGGGAAAGCTTTTTCAGGAGTGGCCTAACCACCGCCTCCTTTAAACAAGATGGAATATTACCTTCCCTGAATGACGCGTTGATTGTGTCTGAAGGAACACCTTCAACGCGTCCCCCCCCCGGACGACCAGCCATGATGGACATGGATTGAGGGGGCAAGTCGTCTTCCTCACCATTCCAAGCAGCTCATCGGTACTCACAGATTGCAATTGATCCAGCAAAATGCCATCAACAGTTTTCTATCTAGATCTTCTATTTCTTCAATTTTCAAACCTGTAAAATTTTGTTTTTCTAAATATTTATCTTGTTCAATCTCTGCTAGTTCTTTCTCTTTAAAAGTTTTAACAAAATTCTCATAAAAGCATCTCTTGATCTCTTTTGGCTTAGAGTGTATTTCTCCCTTGTCTTTTATTTTGGTAATTAGTCTTTTCTTTTTTACTTCACATTAGAGCACTGCAACACATAAACGAATAAAGGCAGTCTGGGTACCAAGAACTGTTTCCAATTTTATTTGCCATTGTTTGAAACTAATACAGTAGTTTAGGGCAGAGATATTATGTTGGTTCACCCACTTGTCAACTGGTGGGCCTATGCTTGGTGGCAAAGCATGCATGCATTCTCCCTTCCAATTGTATGACTCATATTCCATACAGTAATGTATGACACATCCCCCAACCATGGAGAAAGAAGTGAAGATACTTGAGGAGGGTGGGGGTGGAGGTGGGCGTGGGGATGGACTAAAAGAGGGAGTACACAAGGGAAGGGAAGGAAAGGAGGGAAACTCAGGGAGACATAAGGGGATGAGTAAGAAAGCAAATAATGGGAGGAATAATATAGGGAGACAAACAGTTACTGGACAGTAGCAGTAGCAGTGTGTCACTGACAGGAATGAATTGTAGTGACACCATAGCTAACATTGGTCGACACTGTGCACAAGGAAGTGTGTAGGTGGCCCTCCTTGTGTAACCCCATCACTTAGTAAATCCTATGATGTGACACCCCAAGTGAGACACAGGAAGGATCAGAGCATTAACAGAAAGGGAAGGAGTGGGAGATAAAGACCCACCCTGAGGTGTCAGGAGGGGCCTTCTGTTGTGCTGGCCATTTTAAGAAGGCCAATGCCACGATTGGCTGGGAGGGGAGGAAGTCCTGCCCTTACTGCAGCCCCCAGCAGCCCATGTAATCTCTCAAGACTTCATAGTCTCACAAGATTTCGGGTGAGATTTGGGGCCTATTTAAGGCCTTCAGCCACGTGGCGGCAGCCATTACAGGATGAGCAGCTGAGAGACCCAACCCACCCACCCACCCTCATTGCTTTACTACACCCTCAGGCTTTTGCTGGTTGCCTTCAGGGGCCAGGGGAGAATTTCCCCATAGCTATTGTAGCATGGGTTTTTCACCCTCCCTGAGGATGCTGCGGTTTCAGTTAGGATTGTGAGATAATTGGTAATGTCGTTCATGTCTTAATAATTCAAGTATGACTGCTTGTTTCAAGTTATTTGATTCCTGATTTTGTCACAACTTGGGACAGGGTCTTCTAGTCACTTATTCTAATGATTAGCCTGTCTTGGCTTAGGCGGGGCAGGGGACCCCCCCCCCCCCAGGATAATTGGATAACTGATTTGTCAATATTTGGTCATTTACAATGGATGATTGGTTTACATCAACAGCTTAAAATCTCTGACCTCATCGATCATAAGGATGATGTCAGGATTAGACGGGGGGAAGATTTGATTACATATTTGACAACTTATGTATGACCCTTGTTGACATATGCTTGGTTTAGGACATGACTTATCCCTGATGGCTTGACATGATTTATGGTGAGGATTACATCAGGAATTATGGCATGCGCACATATACATGTGTCAAGGAGGAAGTTAAATAATGTGAAGATTTATGGCTGTCAAAACATTGTATAAGACCCTGTACAGATGAATAAAGTTGTGGCCATTTGTTACCCACAAACGGCATTTGGACTTCCTTGTGCTGGTGCAAAGGGATATTGCATTTGCAAGATTAGTCAAGGGGACAAGAAAGATACCAAGACAAATAGCAGACACCCTTAGGTAAAACCTGGAATCCTGCCTGTCTCCTTCTCACAGTTAATACCAGTTGCACATCAAGCATGTACATGTACATGGTAGAGTTTAATGCACATCAGAACACTCCTCTGGTGCCCTGATACACATCTTCAAAATTCACTAGGCAGGTTCTGTAGAGCCTCTATTACATAGCTAAATATGTCTTAAGTTACGCAATGTAGACCGCAACATAGAATTGCAGCCAACATTCCTATCTAATGGCCTTGTTATTTCTGATGAGCTTCTTTCTGTTTGATTTCACACTGATATTTTATGAAGTGTATTACGTTGTTGGCTTTCATTGTTGTAAGTTGTGGTGCATTTGTAGTAGAGTGGCATGGTATAAATCAGGGGTAGGCAACCTATCCCCTTTAAGGGCCGAGGGACTTCAGCTCCCAGAAGCCTCAGCCATGTTGGCCAATAGTCCCATGTTGGCCAATGGCTCCTGGGATTCTGGGAGCTGAAGTCCCTCGGCCCTTAAAGGGGAAAGGTTGCCTACCCCTGATATAAATGTTTATATAAAATGTTTATATTATACATTTGGTGGACTTCCATACTCTTTAGTTAGAGTCAGGCCTGGTTATATATAGATGTATGGGCTTTCTTGCATGTCACAATAACATTTTTAAAAAGAGTCCTATTGGAATAGACTTATTTAATCCATTATCCTGTTTTACTAAGGGCCTTTGCAGACTGCTAGAAATAGTGCAAATTGAGTCCACTTTAACTCCCCTGGCTCAGTGCTAGGGAATCATGGGAATTGTATTTTTTTTCTGAGACATTGAGCCTTCTCTGTCAGAGAGCTCTGGTGCCACAATAAACTACAGTTCCCATGATTCCCTAGCACTGAGTCAGGACAGTTAAAGTGGACTCAATTTGCACTATTTCTGGCATTCTGCAACCCCTTTAAGTTACTAAGGGCCTTTACAGACCACCAGAAATAATGCAGTTTGCAGTTTGAGGACACTTTAACTGTCCTGGCTCAGTGATAAGGAATCATAGGAACTGCAGTTTATTGTGGCACCAGATCTCTCTGAAAGAGAAGGCTCGATGTCTCAGAAAAAAATACAATTCCCATAATTCCTTACCACTGAGCCAGGACTATTAAAGTGGCCTCAAGCTGCATTATTTCTGGCAGTCTGTAAAGGCCCTAACTGGAGTCCTGTGGAAAGTCCATAAGTGCAGTAGGGTTCCTTTTCCTGTTATTCACAAAAGGTATCACTGATCCTGGAGCTTGTAGATAGCTGGTATAAAGTGTCATGTATATTGATGGTGTTATATAAAATTGTTGTTGTTATTATTGTTATTATTTATCATGGCCATTTGTCACTAAGGTTCTTCATAAATGCATTGCTTAGCACAGGGGTAGGCAACCTAAGGCCTGGGGGCCGGATGCAATCCCCAGAGGCCTTTGGACCAGCCCCAGGCTGGTCCTGCTGCCGCTGCCACCACCGCCCACCACCGCCACCGCCGCCATGATGATATTGATTATTGTTGTTATTACTTGTTCTTGGGGTTTTATTGACAAAATCTCCACAGGGGTTTTGCCATGGCTTTTCTGGGGCTGAGAGAGTGTGTGTGCATTTTTTTTAAAAAAAAATTAAATTAAAATTATTTATTTATTTATTTATTTTTGGTGCTTCGGCCCCTAATTGTCTGAGGGACAGCAACCCGGCCCCCAGCTCAAAAAGGTTGCCTACCCCTGGCTTAGCACATACACTCCTCCATTGAAAATATATAAAATCCTCATTTAGATAGCAGCAGGAAGTGGATCCATATATAATACACTGATGTCATAACTATTCAAATAAATTTTATAATACAACCCAACAGAGGTTAACAAGTGAGGTGTTCCTATGGAAAGTCAGATTAGGCTGTACTTTAAAACCACCATATCAAATCACCATAGCAGTCATCAAGTAGTGATCATCATCCAAGAAGAGGAACAAATGATGTCCTTACCCCCTACATGGATATAACAGACACACATGCCCCCTACCTTCCAGTCTGTGTTAAGAGTACTGAGAACAAGATTCTATATGACACACAAAATGTATGCACTGAATTTTAGTGAAGTTGAAAGGGATAATAAAAATGACATATTAATTAGCTTCCTCCTTGCTGAAATTGAGGTCCATTTTGCAGAGGATATCTTTGCTGAACCTTTTCTTCACTTTGATTATGTCTATTTCAGGTGGCTTAGTCACATGGATGTTATTGACAAAATAAGTCTGAACTGTGTGTATATCCTCTGGAATTGTACTACAATATGTCTGCATCTTGATAACATATGTGTATAGCGTAATATTGAAGCAGAGGCCTGTATTTGTGATGTCTCATCAATAAAGTTTAAGATGTTATTTATTAAACCTTTTATCTGAAAATTGATGTAACCAGCTATTTACCTTCACCCTCACCTGAATTGTGGAAATCATAATAGAGAGTGTTAAAAAGCCTGTCTTATAGGAAATATCTAGACATATTAAGAGTGGGCTATATTATAAAGCATTGTACCTCAGCCCATCCTTGTTCCATATCTGCATACAGTATGTGGATATTGACTGGAATTTCTTCTATTGCGGGGTTGTAATGTCAGTGAGCTCCCACCCCTAAACCTGTAATACAGGAATAAGAATATCTGGCAGTTGGGTATAAGAATAACATACATTTTCAGGACAGTCTTGTGTAATTAGCTTTGCCCTCTCCAGAATAAGGATGTACTATCTCTCGGTCTCATTTACAATATAGAGACAATAATACGGATCAGTTTATTTTTCCATTCTTAGAAAAGTTGCTTTTGTGGAGAAATTTGATTGCCTCAAATCATTCATATTTCTCCCATACAAGCCTGCCAGAGCTTTAAGATAATCAATGGAAAGTTTTCTCTCCATCCCACTACCTTCACAGGCTTGCTTGGTGACAGAGACCCTTCTCAGTGGCTGCTCCCACATTCTGCAATGCCCTTCCAGAGGAGGCTGGGTTGCCTACCACTCTCCTTTTGCTGGCAGGCAAAGATCTTTTAGTTCAAGCAGGCTTTTATATGCAGTGACTCTCAGGGAATCTTCTTATTGGGGTTGTGCTGTGTTATTTATGTTTCTAACTTTTGTAGTTTTAACATAATTTTCTACTGTTTTTAATGAAATTATTTTAATTGTTTTTAAAAATGTCTTGGTAAGTTTTTAACCAATTTTATCTATGAGTCACTATGGGCCCCCCTCCTGGAGAAAGGCAGCATATAAAACAAACAAACAATTGTTTTCATTTTTACTGCACTCTAACATTCTTTTATTTGTTCTTGTCAGAAGTGTGTAGCATGACAGTCTATAAATAGGATAAATAAATATCCTAACCATTTCTGCTCTACTTTAGAAACAAAACAATCCTCTCACATACCATGATTGCAGAGACTAGGCCCCAGGGTGATGCAAATGCTCAACATCAAGATCCCACTTGCTCTTCCCCAGTAAACTTCACTGTCATACAAAACTGAAATGTTTATCTTGGGATGTAGTTACCATAGTGCATTTATTTAGGAGTAGGTTTGCACTAAAGTGAGGAAGATTTATTTCTAAGAAAATGGGATTACCAAAAGGGAGCTTGCCTCCCTGTCACATAACAACTAAAACCTTACAGTCTTTCCAGCTGGCTACATATTGCCTTTAGATATCACTCTTTTTCAAAAAAATAAAATAAAAATAAAATAAATTCTAGTACTATAACATTTGAAATCTGTTGGTTATTTTCCCCCCTCAGAGTTCCTTTTGGCATATATGTGTGTGAATAAATAATGTGGCAGTGTTCAAGCACAAAGATGCTGTGCCCTATTGTCACAGGAAACCTTAGAGGCTCACTGCTGAAGCCAAACAGACAGAAGTTTCTTTTTGTTATGAAAAATGTTTTTGTGAAAAACAAAACAGAGAAGAGAAAGTAACTGCTACAGAATTCTTGATGGGCACTTTAATCTTCTATTAATATGCAAATTTTGTTCTTTAGAACCCTTGGTAAAGATTTTTTTTTCCCCTATCAGGCTATTTGAAAATAGTCCTATTCTCCCAAGGGCTCTTCTTGCTTGAGTCTAAGTGAAATACTGTTTCTATGCTAAATTCCCAAGGCTCTCTTGTCTGCATCATTTTCATTTGAAATTATATGGACTTTATTGAACCACATTTGTAAAACATTCCACAGTTGATTTCCTTCTAAAGATCGCCTTTAATAGAGCCAAGTCCCCTGTTGATCAGTGTCGCATGAGGATGTTAAAAGAAATCATCTCAAACAACAAGAATAAAAATGGAAAGGAATCTAAAAAAATCTGGATACAAGTTAGTGGGGGGAAAGATAATTTTAGCTTTGTGATCAAATTCAGGTGAATATTGTTGGATTTGTCTGATAAACATCCAGAAGATGTTTCCTACTAATGATATTTGCTTTCATAAAAAAGAAACTAAAGCTGTGTTTAATAATAGCCTTATCACTGTCTGTTAAAAAGCACATTGCTGTTTAGTAACACATCAATCCTAAATATACCACCCTAGAATTTTTTTAAAAAAAAAACCTCCATCTAACAAAGAGCAGAAACATATTTGCTGCTATGAAATGGGAAAATGAGAAGGGTTTTGTATTATGCTGTATATAAACAACTCTGTACATCTCATCTCTAGATCTCTGTTCAGTAAGCCAGACATTTTCTTCCCGTTCATTATTTTTTATTACGTTCTCCTTCTGCCCATTATACAAAAATGTGCTATACTTTTCTTCTAAGTTTCCATAAATTTTCTGCACTTTCATTTTAAAATGCAGATGAATAAGAAAGTTAGGGTTTGTCTCTGGAAAGTTTTTTTGTTTGGAATCGTAAGCTTTACTAATCTGTTGCCTATTTGCTCTAGCTCCATTCTCACCATGCATACTATCACATTATGCCTATGCACTTTGCAGAGTTTTGTCCGATACAATGCCAGTATCTGCATTTTTCTCTTTTCTCTTTAAAAAGAAAAGAAAAGAAAAAGCAACACTCCAGTGATGCAATTATGAGATTTCATTCTGTCTCTTTAAAAGTGAAGTGTTAGCACTGTGTTAGGAAAGTTTTTTTAAAAAAAACTCACAAAGTGTTAGTGTTGGGTTACTAAAACATTCTACTCCTACTGGAAAATAACCAGTGTCTCATATTAGCTAATTTTCTGCAGGCAGAAATTGGAAGAAAGAGATGCTTAGGGAAGAGGGTATCACTCATACTTTATTAAACTGCAATATCCATATGTTCCAACCTACACATTCACTGAATCTGCACTCATTCTCTCTGTTTTTAATTCATATCTCTTCTTTAAATGTTTTGAGGAGATAGTCATGCTAGACAATTGCAGCAGCAACAACTGCAAAAAATAATCCCTTCAAATTGAGGAATGCTTCAAATGGGAAAATGCGTTGGGAAGTTGTGGCATTTCTGTTGTAGTTCTCAGGGTTGTTTCTTTTTTAAAAAATCCAAACATTTTATTCCCACCCTCAAGTCGGTGTCTTTTTAATTTCAAAACATATGAGAAGTAAAATGAGTCCTTCCCTTTCTTCTCTATTTTATTTTTATCTTTAGTGTTATACTGCATCAGTGAAATGACATTTTTGTTTATAGAACTAAAATTCTTTAAACATTAAAAATCAGGGGGAAAATTTGTTCTTCAGTCTACAGGACTATCCCAGCAACTGGGGAGGGGGATGCACCACCTTTGGAAGGTTCCTAGTGCAGTTCCAAGAAATCACTACACACACTCCCCCAAAGAATATAATGATTGGATACAACAGCAACAACAATCCGCAAAACCCAGCAGTTATATTCTAAGAAGTCATTCTTGGTTAGACCAATCTGTGAGAGCTCAGAGTCGTGTTGCTGTTGTTGTTGTGTGCTTTAAAGTCATTTCTGACTCATGGCAACCCTAAGATGACCGTATTATGGGGTTTTCTTGGCAAGATTTGTTCAGAGGAGGTTTGCCATTGCCTTCCCCTGAAGCTGAGAGCATGTGACTTGGTCATGATCTCTCAGTGGGTTTCATGGCCAAGCTGGGAATTGAATCCTGTCTCCAGAGTCAGAGTCCAGCACTCACACTGGCTCTTATGGCACCTAAAAGACTAAAATGTGTAACAAATTTTGTATGTACTAACTTTTTATTTAGATGCATTGCCTCTCACCAGATGTATAGATTGTTGCCTAAGTAATCAGTCATTTATACACAAGCTCAGGCTGGGATGAGAAAATACAAAAATAGAAAAGCAAAAAGCCGCAACCTCCCAACTCATTTACAATTATCTTAATGTGGCTTTTCAAGTGAACAGACATGGGGAGATTATCAGAATATTCTAGTAAACATAAGCAAATGTACATCTACTCAGAAGCCCTTTTGGATTTAATGGACCTTGATCCTATGTAAATGTGTAAACTCCATTTAATAGTGGAGTACCTACTTCTGAGCAATGATGGATAGGAATGTAGTGTTAGAGTGCTGCCTTGTACACATTTTCTTAACAACTTCCATTCTACTCATTGGTACTTCAAAGTGTGCCCTGAAGGAAATGTAGTAAATAAAATCCTGCATACATGTAGGTATATACATAAATATGATTTTTTGCACTGCTAAGCTCTTAATTTACACAAAAGCCAAATCATTCCCAAAACAAGTTTACTACAGGTTGAAAGGGAATACATTTGGACAGCTGCCACAGTACAGAGCCCATGACTGAAAAGGATTGGTCACTTGTGTCCAGGCACTAAACTTCTGATGGTGGAAGAATGCAGATTACTAGACTCATATCAAAGCTTGGGAAAGTTGAACCCATGGGTTGTATGTGGCTCCCCAGGGATGAAGCCTACAATTATCACCCAATTATCCTGATTTTTTTTATTGAAAAAAAGTTTTTTTCTAAAAAAATATTATAACAATCCAAATTTACATGCACACAAACACACACACACACCAGAAAGACTTTTTCCCAAGCAGAAAATAAAATTGCAGTGACTTCCAGTTTGCTTTCTGGTTCAAGAAAAGGATCTCCTGCATTTAAAACATGTTCAGGGGCATAATAATATTCTCCACACAAACATTCCCTGGAGCAGGGGTGGGGATGGGCTGTATACATCCTACAGGGGCTGGTTTTTTGTTTGGTTTGTTTTTTGGGGGATCCACAGGCCCCTAGGACCAAAAAACATGCTCCAAAATGCACCAAATTGGTTTCAATGGGCAATGGAGAGCAATTTTGCCATGTCTCCTCTGCCTACAGGACATTTTAGGATAGTGTAAAGTCCAATCATACTCATGCTTACACAGATGAAACACCCACTTTTTTTTAACTTAGCAAAATGTATTCCCAAGCAAATATTTAAGCTGAAATGTAATAGGAATAGAAAGAATATTTGTAATTCATCCCCAGGTGTGGAGGGGAGGATTCCCAATAATCAGGTAACCCACATTGGGAAGAATAATGGACCAATGAGATTTTTATGCTATGGAGAAAAACATGATGCAAAAATGGGTTTCCTGCACAGAAAATACTGTTTCCTACAAAGGAAAACTGTTTCCTGCTTAGAAAACAGGGTTTTGTGAAAAACAACAACATGTGTTTTCCTTCACAAAATAATTCCTCAACAACATTTCAGATTGTTCAAATACAGGGAGAACATTACAGAGGAATAGTTGTTTTCTTCTGTAGCAGAGAGACAACTACTGCAATTATTCAACCTCAAATGTGAGAAAGAAATAGTCAGGGACTCACATCCCTAGAATACAGAAAGGTAGTGTCTTCTGAAATTATAACTCCCTTCTTAATGGTTGACCAGAATTTCTGCAGAGCAATATCCTAACACTGGAGCTGTTGTAACATTTATAAATCCAATGTGCAAAACATATGTGAAGACCTCATCAAAGAAACAGGGACTCGTACTTGATGAGGATTAAAAAATTCAAAGAAATGATTCCAGATTCCCCATTTCAAGCCTTCAAACAAGTTACTTCATCTTTGAGAGTATCATCAGAAGGAGATTCCCTGCAGTGCAGTGCACAACAGAGCAAGCAGGAAAGGACCTTTGACAGAACATGAGAAGCGCCTCAGAACATAAAACTTATCAATGGAACCACCCATGGATCATGAAAATATGTGGATATTACAGATTTGCTATACTGAAGGAATGAAATATGGTTTAACTTTGTTAACACAATATGCTGTATGATTCACTAGATTATCTGAGTGAACACACACTTTATATATAATTAGAACTAAGTTAATGAAGAAACAACAATTTTGCATAGTGATAATTTCCCACTTGCCCAACAATGCGTTCTACAAGGAAATCTGCAGACCTATAAAAAGATAAACTTAGAGCATGGAACAAATAAAAAGTTGAACAGAGAAAAGAGCATGTTGCCTTCCTATCCAAACACCCTGCTTATTTTAAAAATTAATTTAAAAATTAAGAAAAGGTCCTATTCTATTGGACTGGATCCTAATAAAAAGCTATATACACTTCTAAATGAAGCAAGATTCTGATTTACAATATCAAGGATTTAAGAGTTTATCTCTCAATTCAAACAAAGAATTTTCAGATGGCAGTATTTTTCACCATCCATTTCATTTGCTTCAGAAATGTTGCTTTCTCATTTACACAGTCCATGACAAACTGGTTGTTGCATCCAAATGGAAGAACTTTTCATGCCCTTATAATCATATGTGTTCCCGTACATACATGCAGAACAATGATACCTTTTGCCCAACAAACCACTCAGACCTCTTTTGTGTGTTACCGCAGTACCTTTTGGGATGCCATCTTTATTTTTTCCTGCCAATGGGTAATCATGATAGAGGTAAAATGGATGAAAACACAGAATCAAAGTAGGGTGCCCAGATGTAAAATCCACAGTCATCCTATACGGCAAAAAAGATGGTAATACATAGCTAACTGATGGCAACAGTTAGCAAATTTGCCATGAGAGCCCCCAGGATAAAAGTGGCAAAGTGCCATGCCAACAAAGATATGTTTCAACTAAAATTAAGAACTAGTTCAGGATAAACAGGATTATGGGGCAAGGTGCTATGCTAACATGGTTAAATACTCCCCCTTCCCTAAGGAAAATAAACCCATGAAAGTATCTGGCCAAAGGGTGTGTTTTCCCTAGTTACATATAGACTTCTTCCAAGCTACAAACATGTATATAGCTTTCTTCCTTTGTTGCAGGGAAGGATTGAAGGGAAACAACATGAAGATTTAGGACTAGAACCCTGAAAGGAATACAGAGGGAAAAGTGGACAATTTATAAACTCTCTCAGCCTCATGGGAAGACAGTGACAAATTTCATCAGAATAAGTTTGCATGGGGGTTGCCATGAAAGCCAATGTGGTGTACGGGTTTGAGCATTGGACTACAACTCTGGAGATCAGGATTTGATTCCCTGCACAGCTATGGAAACCCTGCCTTAGGGTCTCCATAACCAGAAATGACTTGAAGGCACACAAAAACAACAAGAGTTGTCATAAGTTGGAAAAGACTTGAAGACGCACAACAACAAACAACAACAACAACAACATAACTTGCGTGAGCATGAAAGAACACCACAGGATGATACAAGCTTTTAGATTCCTTTAAAGTAAACTGCATAGTCCATCATCCATATTCCCATAGAGTGAATTACATACTGCTTGTCTGGATTTCCTCATTCTTTCCAATGAGCAAATAAGTATCCTCCTCTAAATGAAATATTATAGAACCTGCCAGTCTTCAAAACACTTGGAAAGTAAGAGAACCAGGTTTCTCTTGGGCTTCCACTAAGAAAATGGGATAAATATCATCTACACCAGTTCACCATTACTCTCTAGTAGGTGTCCTGGAAAATTTCATTTAGTTTGCATTCTAAAGGAAATGTACCTCTTTTCCATTTCCTGGTTGAATGCATAGATAAGAATTCAGTCAACCTTTGGTTTTACTCATCCCTGAATTTTGTAATTTAGTGTCCAGCTCAAAAAAGTAACAAAATGTATTTAAAAATCATATATTTGAATAAAATGTTTATTTCACGAACACATGTTTTATGTGGCATTCTTTTAAAATTCTAGACAGTAATGGGACATAATGGGGCTATTAATGAACTCTATGTATGCAGTTATTTGTCCATGGTTACCCATCAAGCCATTCTGAAAAAAGTTACTTAGGTACAGGTACTTAGGAAAAGATGCATAAAGCTGATTTCTGTCATACAAGCAGAATTTTACATTCCTGATTCCTTAGAATATTATTATTATTATTGTATTAGAATAATATTAGAATATTGGATTCTAATCTTACCCCTTTGTGACCTTTACCATAACCCTGCCTGAATTTGGTGAGCCCAGAATCCATTCACAAAATGAGAGATCCCAGTTCATGCCAAAGTTTCCAGTCTTGGAACTGGTTGATCTTTTGCCTAAATTAAAATCCTAGATTAAGCAAACAACTCTGAGACACTACATGCAAGAGAAGATAAACTGTAGAGATTAAAGCCCTATTAAATTATTTGCAGCCTCCATCACTGACTCTCCTCACCTCAGGTTGGAGACAGGGTGGAAATACATGTCTCCATTGCTATTTGTGAAGCTGATAACCTATTATGGGCTGCTGTAAGAAGCCACTTCTACTTAACCAGCTCCCAGTGCAGTTTGGAAGCCCTACCTTCCAGGATTCCAATCCCACAGATAGAAAATGTTCCTTGTTTCAGAAGATAAGCTCTCAACATGTAGAGGTCAAAGACATAGCCATGTTAGTCTGGACTCTGGAGAATCAGTATGCAAAGGGATTTCATAGCACCATTGAGGCTAACTGGAAGAAAGAAGTTGGTAGCATCCAGCTTCGATCTTGTCTCAAAGATGCTACAAGATCCCTTTGCATACTCATCTCAACATGTAGGATCAGTATGTAGAGAGATCTTGTAGCACCTTTGAGACTAACTGAAAGAAAGAGGTTGGCAGCATGAGCTTTCATAAAGTAAACTTCCTCAGATGCACTTGGTGCATTTGGTACATCAACATATAAGATGTTAACTTGATGGGGATGTTGGAAAGGAAGCAGAGGCAGTGGGTTTATTTCCATCAGAGCTTGGAGAAGTCACTTGGTCACTATAACTCCCAGAGTCCACAGGGTCGCTGACTGGAAAGATCTCTTACTCAGCTATAGCACTAAAAAGCACATTTTACAAATATCAGGTTGCACTCTCTGACTCATAAACTGGCAATAGAGGAAGAGACATTTTCAGTGTCTAAATATAGTGTGTGATCCTATTGTAAATATAAGAAGATCCCACATTTCCCTTTGCTTTTTAATAATGTATTCAAAGCTAAGTAGTGGAAATATCCTAGCTATTTGGTTGCAACATTAAATCTATGATTTACAGTAGAGGTAAATCAGCATGACTTCTTCTAAAACAACTACTATTCTTTTTCTATTTACTTTTGAACTGGTTCAGGTTTGATATTGTTGTTGCTAAAACATGCTGTATTCTAAGTATGATATTTTAGGGGAAATAATCTTCTTCCAGAGACTGTGCGATTTTAACTTTCCCAACTCCTATGATGACAATAATAAGTGAAACATTTTACAAACTGATTGAAGTCTTGAATAACATACCATGTAAATGCCACATTGCTGAATGAGGGATCCAGTATCGTAACCAGAGGTAAAATACTTTTAGGTGTGTCCCTTGAGGCCTGCATAATTACATCACTGATAAAGATTTAGTAGTAAATCATCTTTAAATCCTGTTAACAAATTATCACTATTAAACTATTTTTATGGATCAGAAAACATGGTGTGGAAAAGGTACAATAAAAATAAATCATCTATAGTATAATTATACACAATATAAAAAGCTACTGAAATCAACATGCAAAGGCTGTTTCATTTCCTTAAGTACATTTGAGCAGGGCTGACATTCAGCACTAAGTGTAATCTAAAACACTATGTTTTTATACTGTACATGGACATTTGCATGTGTTATACTAAAAAAGAGCTAAAATAACTGGACTCTGAAAACCAAAGAGCAGATTCATTTATATACTGCTTCATATGGTGCTATGGAGTGTCTAAGCAGTTTACAACTGTAAGCTCATTGCCCCCCAACAGCTGGGTACTCATTTTAGTGACCTCGGAAGGATGCAGGTCTGAGTCAAGCCTGAGCCCTGGCTAGTATTGAACTCGCAACCTTTTGGTTTATGAGTGAGTGGCTGCAGTACAGGCACATTTCTGTAGTTATATCACTAAAGAAAGTGTGATTAAACTAGCTGCTTTCATTGTGAAGAAAAATAATAACTTGGAAAAGTTATTTTTTGGATTACAACTCACAGAATCCACCTGATACCATATAATTCTATTCCAAAAATATATATATATATTTTTTCTAAGTCCTGGAAAAATATATATTCAATGAAACCCTTCTATCCCAGAGTTCTCCTTTGTCCACTTTTCTCAAGAGGAAGTAGCATTCTCCTTATAATGAGCAAAGACACACCTGGGAAAGAATGAACAATTTGGAAGAAAAGGTCATCACTCTGGCTCCCTCTTCATTTAAACCTCTGACAGCTAGACTACATTTTTCACTCACCACATAGGAACAGGCTGACTTTGCTTGTTGAAAATTCTTGACATTCTTCAGCACCCAGAAGACACCCCCACACCCCAAAAAGGAGGGGGATTGCCATCAGAAATGTTGCCAAGAATAGGGTTACTGGCTTGTCTATTATGTTTATTTACCTTTCCCTTAAGTAGCTGATAACTTTGATACATGTTACACTGATTATATCAAAATTAGCCCCATGCAAACTAGGTCCTGGCTGCCAAATCTTCTGAAGGTCTCTTCCTGGAGACAAGAAGGTGAAAGAGAATTGTAAGCCTGTCTGCACATGGACACATGCTAGCACAAATGCTGTAGGCTATATTTCAGAAGAAGGATCTGGCAAAACTACCTCTGAGTATTCCTTCCCTGAGAAAACCCTGTGAAATTCATGGGGTTGCCCTAAGTCAGCAGGCAACTTGAAGGCACAGACTTACATATTTATATGCACTAAAGCAGGAACATCTATCTCCCTCTTCCATTTATTCACCAAATTCATTCTCTCTTGTCATGATTAAATGCCTTTTATTCTTCATTTTTTTAACCTTGAGGAGACAGAAGAGAAGAAATCAATAATAAGGAGAGGAAAGGAAGCAACTTTCCTCACATATTTGCCTCCGATCTTTCTCAGCCTTGTCTTCTCAGGCTGAAGGCATAGTATTTCAAGGTTCAGCAGTTGTGAACAAACATTATGGAACACTAGAGGCAAGCCGTCAATAGGGAAAGGGCTCCTTTCTTGATACCACCAGAACTGGGCCTACATTACACCAGAGAAGCGGATGTGAATATTTACAAAAGCAAAATGCCAAGGTTTCTTGAATGATTATGAAGCACATGTGCCTGTTTGCACATGAGTTCTTTGACAGAGAGTCATTCAGAACAATAATGGCATCAGTCCTAGAAATATTAAGAAATAGAATGCATGCCTGTGGATCAAGAGAGAAAATGAAAACCAAAGTAAATGGGAAGCATCCCCTGAACAAGAGGGGTCTTACTAACCTCAAAATGTTCCATTCTTCTATTTTGTTTTTAAGAGGATGTTTTCCTTTTACTGTTTCAAATTTAATAAACCCCCAAAGAGCACAGAGTAGACCATGGGGAAGCAGACTGGAATTTTCTTTGAGTGAATCATACTTACATTCAAGTTTTTTATTATTATTCTCTTCTACTAAGCTTTATGAACAGTTCTTCCACCACAGAGAGAGAGAGAGAGAGAGAGAGAGAGAGAGAGAGAGATGATAGATAGTGATAGAGAATGCATGCATACTGTGGTTAGTTACTATGATTAAGGAGCAGTGACACCAATAGTTATAGAACATAAACTATTTTATATATTTATTTTTATTACAGGAACTCCATTAGAGAAAGAAAAGCTCTCTAAGAATGCTAGGCTAAGCTAAGCTGGAACAGAAAAAGGACTAAATTAGTTTTACTTCTGGAGCAAAGAAAGAGCTAAAAGAAGTAAGATGGAGAGACGAGAAGGATTGATCCATAAGAACATGGGTTCTCAAACTATGGCCCACGGGCCACATGCGGCCCATCGAGAACATTTATCTGGCCAGCCGGGTGTTTTTGCCACCGCTGCCTGTCCTGCTTAGCAGCTGACTTGTCCCGGGCCTGCAGTGCGCATGTCTGGCCCTCCAGTGGTCTGAGGGACAGTGAACTGTCCCCCTGTTTAAAAAATTTGAGAACCCCTGCATAAGAATATCAGTCTTCATGAGCCAAATAAAATGTGTTCCCTCATTCCCATGGCAATGAGTCTGGATGATGCAGGGCCCAATCCCCACTTCTGGTGTGAACTGTTTGGATGACATCTGGCCAGTTTAGCACTGAGTTCATCATATACCCCGCCCCTTAGCAAGGCACCCAACCATGTGATTGATGCTGAGCACCTCATTCTGACAGTAGAGCAAGCCATCTGCCATGGCATCAGCTGCATCAGGTGACACATAGGAATGCGCATGAGAATAACCATCCCCAATGGAGGACCCTAGGTAAGGGGGAGACATCCAGGCATTTTCAGGGCCAGATTACTCTGTGCTGCTCCTGGAATATTATAGTCCATGTGGACATGGGCAAAGAGAGTTTAGGGAAGATGAATAAGACATGAGGAGACATTTTAGGTCAATGAAACATTTATTAAACCTATCACTGTTGCTCTCTCAAAGACACATTTAACTCTTGAAACACTGAGCATTGCCACATGTCCAACAGATGAATAGATAGTCTTATAATCATGCTGCAATAACAGCTATTGCAACCAATCTTAGCTGTAAGTTTCAGCCCATTTAAAGGTCAGTGAGAGAAGACAGAATCCCTATTTTGTTGTTCAAAAATGTATGCATAGAAATCAGGTCCTAAACAAATTTGTTCAAAGGAAATAAGAAGGACTGGAGTAAAATTATTGAGAACTGGGATGTATACTTCAACTCCAAGCCTAAAACTAAGGGCCTGAACAGACTGCCAGAAATAATCCATCTTGAGACCACTTTAACTGTCCTGGCTCAATGATAGGGAATTATGGAAATTGAGGTTTTTCTGAGGCCTTGAGCCTTTTCTGCCAGAGAGCTCTGGTGCCATAATAAACTACAGTTCCTATGATTCCCTAGCACTGAGCCAGGGTAGTTAAAGTGGTCTCAAGATGGATTATTTCTGGCAGTCTGTTCCTGCCCCTAATTAAGTGACCTAAAATCTGCAAAAGGAACATGCAAAAGGACAATGCTCCTCTTGGTTAGGATCAGGGCTATTTCACAATAGTTAATTATGTGAATTCTTAAACAAGCATGCAACAATAAAAAGAATAACAATTGTACATAAATATTTGCATACCCTGTCAACATTCCCAGCCTCTAAGTGATTCAAATTTTAGCAATATCCTACATTATATGGTGCCTCGTGTATATAGGGCTAATAGCAATTAATTTGTCTTGTTCTCCATTGTTTTATCATTATTATTTTGATGTAACTCAGCTGTATGATTGACCATCACTAATAGTATTAGAGAGTTTCATATCTCATGTGCAAATTAGAAACCTTTTCATTTCAGTACCTTAAACTGGAAAGGCCTCAATATCCTAGAGGCACCAGATCCTGTGTGGTTTTGAAAAGTAGAGTTAGCCCTGGTTAGTACATGGATAGGAGACTGTCAAGTGCTGTTGGCTATATTTCAGAGAAAAGAACTGGCAAAACCATTTGTGAGTATTCCTTGCCTAAGAAAACCCTATGAAATTCATGGGGTCACTTTAACCTGACCAGAAACTTGCATGTGCACACATGCACACACATACATACACACTTTAAACTGGGAAAATCAATATAGTTGAGATTATATGGTGGGAAAGTGGAAGCTAAGCATGAAATGACTTTGCTCTTTTGGCAGTCATTTGTATGCTGCTGCTCATGTGCTGCTCAGAGGCAAATTTTATAACGCTGAGATGCTTCAGTGAACAAGACTTGACTCTTTAGTGTTTCACATGGTTGAAGGAAGAATGGTATGACACCTGATTATCTCCATTCTGACATTCAAAAGGTGACCAGCTGAGATTCAGCACAAGTAGTATTGCCATGAGAATGTATTGCATCCAGCAAAGCTTAATTAAATTGGCAGTGCTGGTATCTGTCTGGATCAAGGGACCTTGGAACAGAAGAGCAGGAGGGCTTGAGACCACCTCACAAGACTAGCCTGGGGCTGGTGAGCTGGACCCACCCTTCCTTGAAATCATCTGACACAACTGGATTTACCAAGGTCCCTATGTAGTTAATCCTCATCAATTATTAATCAGAAGTGTGCTAAATGATCAAGCATTAATAAATATTAAGACAGCTGTTGTTGTTGAGTTCTTCCAGGAATAATAAAAGCTTCCTGCAATTTGTGCTATGAATACTTACTTGGGAGTAAGCTGCACTGAACACATTGAGAGCACTTCTAAATACATATTGTGCTTGTTAAGAGTCTTCATATTTAAGGATGTTTTAGTGATAATTGGCAGAGAAAGTAATTTGCCCTCACCTTCAAGTAGGCAAAATGAATAACAGCATCTTGCCAATATGAAGGCCACCCACCTTAAAAACAGTTCCAGTATCCTTATTTGAATTACACTGATAGTACCAACTAGAGTAAATCAGTTGAATCAATGGGATTTACCTAGATGTTGATTCACCATTCAAGAATTTATTCAATGGCTACTCTAGCTGCAGTTACCAGTAGGATTCAGTACTTGAAGGATGGATCTACAAAGATTCTATTGCATTCTGTTGGCCTGTATGTACAGAACCACAGAGTTGAAATAATGATGTAGGCTTTATGCACAAGAACTTTGCATTGTTGTTGCTGTGTGCCTTCAAATCATCACTGACTTGTGGTAACCCTATCACAGGGTTTTCTTGGTAGAATTTGTCCAGAGGGTTTTACACTTGCCTTCCTCTGAGGCTGAAGAAGTATGACTTGCCCAAGGTTATCCAGTAGGTTCCCATGGCAAGTGAAGATTTAAACCCTGATGTCCGAGTGTCCTTGTCCAATACTCAAACCACTACACCATGCTGGCTCTCTGAACTTTGCATAGAATAAATCAATATGTTTTCACACATTGGTGGATGATAGATATTACCTTTCTTTATGCTGCTGACACTGCAGCAGTGGGAAATATTCACACCAAATTGATTATTTTCCAATTTCGCAATGTATAACAATGTTGTAAAATATTTTTTTACATTTGGTTTCTTTCCTAGGCCAAGGATGGGGAACATTTGGTTCTTCAGAAATATTTGACTACATCTCCCATAATCCCTTACCAATTATCACACTGGCTGGTGCTTCAGGAAGTTGAAGTACAAAACTCCCAAGAGGGGCAAATGTTCCCTAAGGGTGGTCTAGACTATATCTGTCAAAGAGCAAAATGCCACAACTTCATTCTTGTTGGCAGACAGAGCAAAGACAAATGTTTACAATTAAGGTGTATATTTCAAATGAGGGAAAGCAATGTTAGTAATTTATATAAACTTAATCTGCAGTTGAAATATGAGAACATCACAGAACCTGAAATCAGTTTCAGTACCATGAAAAACATATTTGTGTTAATTATTTCTACAGCAGTTTTCTATGTACAATTTGGTTTCCCAGGCTAATTTCATTTGCCCTTATCAATTTCGCATTGTTCTTAATTTTACAATGAGAAAATTATTTTTCAGTCAATCTGTGCAGCCTTTTTTTTTTAAAGGGAGAGAAATGCTTTCCGCTTAGGTGCAATTAATTAAGATGAAATTATGTACCCCAGGAAACAACTCAAGGAGGTCACTGTCAAGAGCATACTTCACAAATGATTGAAAACTCATTTTTGCATAAAGAGCACATTACAAAAACCTTCAAAACAAGAAGGCTAGGGATTCATTATTTCTGAAATGTATGGAAGACCTCCAGAAGATTTCACTACCAACTATCTGTAAACAGACTAAAGAAAGAAACACAAGACTTAAGAGTGTATAAGAACTCCAGCTACATAACTAATGTTCATGTTCAGAAAATATAGTCCATTTCTCTCTTAAACCTACTTTTAAAACTTATTCCTACTCATACAAAATCACCAGCCTATCTTAGCAAACAATTCCTTTTCTAGTTTTCAGATTCATTTTTTCCTGAGGTACTTCAAGTGGGTACGTCAAGTCTTTTCCACACCAGGTCTTTAATCCTTTACAATTCCTTACTCATGAACTTTATATAAACTAGAACAGTGAACTAAACAATTAGTGTGGTGATCAAACCAAGGCTAGCATCCTTTTGGTGAATTACAATAGCATAAATCAGACATACAACATTGGAACTCACTTTTTTACCATTCTAGAGGTCAGAATTCTGTTCTGACCATGCAATGACCACATTTCCCTTCAAAACCCACCTTGTAAGCAGTGCATCCCCCTGCCCCCAATATAGTATTTTCCATGTTGTTGGAGAGAGGGGGGAATCAGCAGAGATACAGCCAGAAATTTTCCTAGACATGCTTCTAGGATGTCATCTACAGGGACTTCTCTTACCCATCTTTCTCTCTTCCAAACACTTGTTCTGCATTTCATGCCTGAGGGTTCATTCTTCTGAACCTCAATTTCAGAGAAACATTTCTTTCCCTAAACTATTTTACACTGTTCATATCAACTAGTTCAAGTGTATGCCCTGTCCTTCTGTTTGGAATACTAGCTGGCAAACCGGTGGTCTTCCACCCATACCCATACACTTATCATTTCTCTTTCTAGCAGTAGCAATAGGTTTGTTTGTTTGTTTACATCTGGGCAGAATGAAGGAAGACAGAAAAGCAGAATAACTTTTAAAACTTTTTTAAAAATTCAGCTAATCTGAATATTTGTTTCATGTTTTGACTCTCCTTCTCCCTCCTTCCTTTCCCTATAATTGCACAACACCTTATAAAGAAGAACCACATGGACAGTCACCACATGCCCCTTCCTTCTCCCCATAGGCAGGCAATCCATAATATTACATAGTAAAGTAAGAAATTACAGACCTGCCAATTAAAGGAAAAGGCAACACTCTTCTAGCCCATTACTGCAAAAAGTAACTAATTACCAAAATAGCTCATTACAAGTAACAAATTACAATGAGCCCGCTGTATCAGCAGCTAACCATCTGTGGATTGGAGCTCCTATGGAGCTTCCTGCCCTCATGTTAAGCAAGTGTGACATGCGCCTGTGAGTGCACTGACAACAAGCACGCATGTATCACTGTCCATGGACAAATTTGGGTTTGAGCTCCTGCAGTTTTTCCCATCTAGGTAGAGCCAGAACCAAACTCCCATGGAATGGAAGGGACCACTAGACTTCCAAACTCTGGTCATAACCAAGTTTTCATGGGTGGGCACATATTTCAGAGAGGTATGGCTCTCAATATCTATATGTGAATATTTAAAATTGCACATCTGCTGTACATACATTGCTGTACTACTTTGTAAAGTGTCAAGCCTTGGAATAAAATAAACACTTTGGGATCAAAATAAATGGAATCATTGCAACATGAGCAGAGTGGTGTTTTATTTTGTGGAATGGAGTGCCTGTTATCACCTTCAGCTGATACGCCAGCTGCGCCCTTTCCTGGAAGTTAGGGACCTGGAAACTGTGGTACATGCACTGGTGACCTCTCATCTTGATTTCTGTAATGCACTCTACATGGGGCTACCCTCATGCTTGGTCTGAAAACTCCAACTAGTACAAAATATGGCAGCCAGGTTGGTCTCGGGAACATCGAGAAAAGACTATATAACACCAGTCTTAAAATCTCTTCACTGGCTGCCCATTAGTTTCCGGGCACAGTACAAAGTGTTGGTTATCACCTTTAAAGCCCTAAATGGCTTCAGTCCAACCTATCTGCGGGACCACCTCCTTCCATATAATCCGCCCCACGCACTCAGGTCCTCTGGGAGGAATTTGCTGTGGCCTATGAAAACCTCCCAGAGGGCCTTTTCAGCAACCACTCCCAGATTATGGAATGGCCTGTCAGAGGAGATCCGGCATATCACCACTTTAAACAGCTTTAAAAAAGCTGTTAAGATGGATCTCTTCCGGCAGGCCTTTCCTGAATAGAAATCCCATCCTCAAGAGTTACCTTATCTTCTCTCCTATTCTCTGCAACAGTTTTGTTGTTTTGTTATTTGGTTGTTATGTCATTGTGACTTATTTTAACTATGTTTTAATTTGTTTATTGTTTAATATTATTTAAACAATACGCAAAAGTGTGGGATAAATTATTATTATTATTATTATTATTATTATGTCTTTTCCTTTTATTTTCTAGTCAGTATCCTTTGTTTTATGGCATTTCAGTGGTCTTTTTCTGACTAAAGAGATGAGTTTTGGCAGTGATGTATATATTAGTTTTCCATTTTAACAGCTGGACCATGTGTGTTTGTACTGGTGCCATGTGGCACAGTGTTCAAAGCAGCTGAAGTCTGAATGCCTTGCAAACACATTGCTTAAATATATCACTGATAAAATTTTAAAGATATAGCCTCAGCATTTAAGAAACTCAGCTAGCTCAAGAATCTTTTCTTCCAACAGCATTTTGTGACAGTGCAGATTTTTGACAACTGGGCTGCTACATGATGGAGAAAACTTGATTCAACCCCCTCCCCCCCCCCAAAAAAAAGACAAGAGATATGAGATTGGTATTTTTTAAAAGAGCTTTTCATGTACTTTAGTGGGATAGCTGTAATAAATCAGGCATCTACCAATACTGGGGCATGCACAGATGTGCTAAATTAAATGAGCAGCTTTTGTTTGTAAAGTTTCTGGAGTCTCCAGTTAATGTGAGTACTCAGCAAAAGGGTTCCCTTGTGAATAAATATATTCTGGGGGCAAGCAAAGAATAATAGAGGCAAGACAAGTTTCAGTTTCTTTGGGCTGTGTATAGAGGTGGAAAGAATATTTGAACATTTTCAGAGAATATGGGCCTTTGCAGACTGCTAGAAATAGCGAAAATTGAGTCCACTTTAAGGGTTAGGGTTAGGGTTAGGGAATCATGGGAACTGTATTTTATTGTGGCACCAGAGTTCTCTGACAGAGAAGGCTCAATGTCTCAGAAAAAAACAAACACAACAATTCTCATGACTCCCTAGCACTAGCCCTAACCCTTAAAGTGGATTAAATTTGCACTATTTCTGGCAGTCTGCAAAGGCCCTATGTTTCTCAAGTGTCAGCAGAAATAAGCACAGAAAATGCACTTTTCTGAATTTAAAAAAACAACATGTAAATGTTGTGCAGAATATGTCCCAACCTGGAAATAGTCTTCAAAAACATTCTCACAGCAGGTAGAAAATTGTTAAAATTATTTGTGCCCCCTTCAAGAGTGAAATTACTAAATGAGTACATGCCTAGCTGTGTATTGTGCTCTGAATCTACATGTACATCCTTTCTCTACCTTGGACGGCACAAATATGACTATGACCATTTATGTCATCACTGCTGAAAATGCATTTCTTAAACTTTAGCAACACATCAAATTATATCTGGGAATCCTGGGATTTGTAGTTTTGTGAGACACCAGCAATCTTTGTCAGAGAAGGCTAAATACCTTGTAAAACTACAAATCCCAGGATTCAATAGCTACAGCAGTTAAAGTGGTATCAAACTATATTATTTCTACAGTGTAGATGCACAGTGAGATATCCAAGAACACAACAAATGAGTTCTTCCATTTGAAAAGTAATATGCCAGCACAGGTGGCAGTGGCAAGAGAGGGGAAAGCCACAACTACATGAAGGGGGTGAGACATTGGAAAAATAGGCTGTTTGGAGCCATCAGATTATCTATTGTCTTCCTTGGCCACCGCTGTACAACCTTGGAAAAAGTGCAACTGCTAGACTAGTGCATCACTGAGATGTATGTAAACATGTGTAAAAGATAGAAGGAAGCAAGTAGTAAGGGGGAACTTCTCATATGTTTTGATTTTAGCTTCTTTTTTTTGTAATGCTCCCAAGAAACTTGTGGATACCTTCTGTATGGAAGGTGTGGTTATACAAGGCAACCTCTTTCTTGGATGAAGCAGCAAACAAGCTCCCTATTCTGGACTTCAGTATTAATTAGTATCCTAAAGCAAAACAGACCAGTGGTTTTTTTGTTCTGTTTGTGTTGTGTGTGTTTTTAATTATTTGTCTCTTTTAACATCTCTGACTCTCAGCCTAAGCAGACTGCCAGAAATAGTGCACATTAAATTGAGGCACTGCCCTGGCTCAGGGGGGTTGCAGACTGCCAGAAATAGTGTGAATTCAGTCCACTTTTAGGGTTAGGGTTAGTGCTAGGGAATCATGAGAATTATTTTTTTCTGAGACATTGAGCCTTCTCTGTCAGAGAGCTCTGGTGCCAAAATAAACTACAGTTCCCATGATTCCCTAGCACTGAGCCAGGGCAGTGCCTCAATTTAATGTGCACTATTTCTGGCAGTCTGCTTAGGCCCTCTATTTTAGTCAGTGTATAACACTCTTTTTAAAAATACCTAAAGTGCCATAGCAGTTAGAAAGCAAAAAAAAAAAAAAAAAAGGAAGAAATAAACCTTGTTTCTCAATCCTGGTAAAGTTTCATTCGATGCTTAGGTTCATGGACACTGTTATCCAAAGTGTACTTTTCTGAATTTTAGTGTGTGTATGAATTCCACATAACCCCAGATGTACAGTACAATGGACCCCAAGTGCCAACTAGGCAATGACAGGCAAGTAATACCAAGGTCACTTGGAAGACTGGGAAAAAACCATCCCAAAAGCCAGGCAAATAGTGTGGGAGTTACAAATGGACTATCATCACCTCCATAATCAGAAGAATGGGCAATAATTGCCTAGATGTCTCACCTGATAGGCCAGCTAACTTAACCCTCTCCCATTCACCTTTAATATTGCCAGACTGGATTACCCCACTCATACAATCTCACACCTTTGCCCTGAAGCTAGTTTTAACCCTTAAAAACCCCTGGATTTTCCCTCTCAGTGTCACTAATTTGGAGTTCAGGGGGACACTACATCACTGTGCTCTCTAGTCTAGTTACCGGCACCTCCATTCAAACCAGCACTCTTGGAACGGTTGTGTCTTGCACCACATCACCCAATTGAATCTGAGAGAAAGCCTCATCTGTAGTAAGTATCACCCATAGTTCTGCCTCAACATCTTTTCCAAGCTAACCCCTAACTTCCTGAGCCTTGCATGAGTGTGTGTATATATGTGAATTGCTGTGTGATTTCCCCCCTTTAATAAATAATACTTTCATTGGATAATTCTGTCTCTGCATCAGTTCTTAGATCCCTTGGCCTCTTGGTATACACGTGGGAGATGATCCTGCAGGGCCCTTGTAGCTGACCCCCTCTCTAGTTGAGCTAAATAAAATTCCCCATAATAAACTTTTGACTACAACACACAAAATATGACTACAATATTAGCAGAAGAAATAGTACAGACATTTCACAACAGATAATATTACTTGAGAAAGGGCAGAAACATGAGGACAGAAATTCCTCCGTATTTGATTCTGCTAGAGACCTGTTTAACCTCATCAGGTTCAAAGACCTTTAAAAAAAAAAAAAACAGGCTGTTGAGAACTGAGGTTTTTGTTTTTTTAAGAAAGGGCTTTTAAGAGTGAGTTGTACTGTTTTTCTAGAGCAGAAGATGTATTGCTCCTGCATAACTATAAGATATGTTTTTCACCCATCCCAAAGAGACCTAATGGCTGCTGAAACCAGACCATTTCATGACCAGTGGGAATTAGGAAAAGCAACAAAGAAGCATTAGCTATTTTCCTACTGCTGGGCACACAGAAATGGCATCACCTTCAGAGATCTCTGGAGGTCCCAGAGAATGCCCATCATTATGCATCCAGCTATAGGAAAATAGATGAATGTTTGTCTGCCATTCTCCCTGCTTTCCACCAGACAGGAAATGGCTATGTTGGGCAGGGGGGTTCAGCAAAGGAAAGGGTTAGGAGGTGGTCATTCTGTGGTCAATGCAGAATTTCAGATGCCAACCCAAACAGTTAATTACAATGGTGTAAGTCCAACTTATGTCATTGTACCTCACTTTTGGGGCTTGTTGTAGACATCAGAATTCTTCACTGACCATGCAAAAACACACACTATCATAACTCACTAACAGAATCCCAGTCAAGCTTTTTTTTTTAATTGCTTTTATCAGTTTTGATGGCATGTTCTAAATTGTTTTCAAATGTTTTTGTTAATTAAGTTAATATTGATATTTTGTATACTTTAACGGAATTACATTTTAATTTGTAAATCACCTTGAGTGATGACAGCAATGATGATGATGATGACAACAGTGATGATGTATAAAGGAGCATGCTTAGTAAGATATGATATGGGAGACTTGGAGTCCTTTCTGTGTACACTTTGGATTGGGCCTTCTCACCTCATTTGTGGGTTGAACCTTGAATAACAATCTGGTTGCCATGGAGAGGAGTTACCACAGAAATGACCACAATAGATTCCAATTGGAAGGGAAAGGCCACAACTTTATTGGCAACAGCTGTAATGTAGGGTTGACCCGCAAAGCATGAGGTCTGGATCTGTCATCAACCAATCCCCTGACTGATCGGTGAATCCATTTGCTTGGTCAAGGCCAAGCTTCAGGATGACAAAAGGGGTGACCAGTTAATCGCCCATCTGCATCTCAGGTAACCAGTTGATTGCATGTTTTCATCTCTATCCCTTGTCACCAGGGGATGCTGAATCATTGTTGCCCCCACAATGGCAACACTGCAAGACTCCCAGCACCCCCAGGTCCTTGTTTGACTCCCGATCCAGTGCTACACAGGCTTGGAACCCATGCCCACCAGATCCATGACCTATGTTACCACCCCTGGAAAGTTGTTACAGCAAGCCCCTTAACCCAACTAGAGGGAGAAAGCATGGGGAGAGCCAGTCTAGAATGGCACTGTCTTCATGCCCCAAGTGGCCTTAAATAGACTCATGAACCAGTTAGGAGCTGGGAGAGGGGAAGTTCCACCCCTCTGGCCCCTCCACCAATCACAGGCGCAGCTTGCCTGTGTCACTAACCAATCGGGTGGCACTTCCACCCCCCTGGCACCCACTGGGAAATGTACTCCTGGCACCAGGGCAGGAAGTCCCACCTCCTTTAGCCCCCCTTGGCCAATACCAGCCTGGCTAGCCCACCACAAAGCCTGCTGGGGCTCCACCAAGCTGGGGATGTCTCCCAGCCAGTGGCTTTCCTCTCCCCAGTGGCAACCAGGCCGGCCCAGTGAGTCGGGTGGCTTTATTTAGCATATTCTCTTCTAACCATGCTGATCAAAGATTATGAAAAAGAAAATTTTCCAACAGAAAAAGCCTCCTCTTTCCATATGCTGGATAAACATTCTAAGAGACAGCTCTAGACAAAAAGCAACTTCCAGTGACAGACTCACATAACTATCACATTTGGAGAGGTCCCAATAGGATTTCTTGACATGGAAGGCAGTTCCCTGTGATAAAATTTGAGAATTCGTGCGTTCACCCATGTGTTCTAGTCATTATTAGAAGCTCCCCAGAAACTGAAAAAGATGCATATTGTCAGCCTGTTATCAAAGTGTCTACATTGACACACAATGGGCATAGTTTAAATTTTCTGTTCCAGTTCCCAAGACAATATGTGAAAAAATATTTTGGAAGAAAGCAGCACACCTTTTAGGTTCTTGTTAAAGACTGCAATGACCTGGAATAAAAATGTTTGCCACTGTCAGAATTTCAGAGAGTTCTGGTGTGGATGATGACAATTGTAATTCTGATTACTCTGCCATTTTCCTATTTGTATTAAGTTTGCATGGTCTCCTTCAGACCCCATCAAATAGCTGTCTGGCTGAATCAAAGCATAACCCATGACATCACGCTAGATGTTCAAGATTCCTAAACTTCAGACTGAAAGAACTCTGAGTAAAGTTGAACTATACAAGTAATGTGGAATTTTTAAAAATTATGATCAAGATTCCATGGTATAATTTTGCTGGATCACACTATATCCTCTAGTATCAATATTCCATCCTCTCTTCTCTGGCTCAGAAGAATCTCATTAAAGCAAAATTGTTGGAGACACAAAGGACTGCAATGGGGGGAAGATGGGAAGAAAGTCTTTGTTCCACTGGCACACAATACCAAAGTACACTGTTGATAATTATTAAGATTTTTTTCTTAAAGAAAAATCTCAGAGCTTATGTTCCAAAGATATGTAAATACAGCAACAGCACCAAGAGAAATTTGAAAAGGATTTTTATCAGAACTCGGAAAAGTTCCTTTTTAATCTATAAATTCCAGAATCCTTCATTTTGCCTAGTAGAGCTTGGGAGTTATCTTTCAAAATATAAATTTCCATGTTCTGATTTGTGTGGCTACAGATTAGGCTGGAAGCCCTAGTATCTAGATAGCAGTAGAGATTTCAAAGGGTAGCCACACACAAAAATATTAGGAATGAAAGGAGAAAATCAGAAGATGTAATAGAACTCATTCCTATTATAAATCCTGGCTATAGTAGACACTATGAATCCACTGGATTTTCCTAAAGATTGGCTCACCATTCAACAGTTGATCCAAAGTTGACTCTAGTTAGGAAAAAGATTCAGGTCAATATTTTGTTATAGTAATAATATGTAGAAGTATGCACAAACCACAAGAAGCTGAGACCTGTTTCAGAATTTTGGAAAACTGTTAAACTAGTGTTGGTTTTAAGGTTATCCATATCTTAAGCTGGGTCCCAAACTGTATTGAGATTCAAAAAGTCAAAGGTTTGTTAATTAACTATCATTTGGCTTTTTAAAAAAGTGCAGGAACTAATGTGCAAAGTTCCTTGTGGACTTCTGGTGTGGGGAGCCATCAGAGATAAACCTATACAGTTGCAGAATGACAGGGGCAGGGAAGATTTGGTGAATAACACTCAGTTTAATATATTTTTTGATAATGAAGCATGTTTGTGTCAGAGGAATGGCTATCTTATGGTTCCATCAGCTGCATCTGCACTGCAGAAATAATCCAGCTTGACATCATTTTAACTGCCATGGCTCAATGCTATGGAAGACTGTCAAGTGTAGTTGGTTGTGACATTGCAGTGGCACTCTGGTGCCACAGCCAACTATACTTCCCAGAATTCCATAGCATTGAACCATGGCCCTTAAAGTAGTGTCAACCTAGATTATTTCTCCAATGCAGATGCAGACATCCTTGCCTATTTGCTTAAATCCAGTCACTTTCCCTGAGTGGTGAGTGGTAGCATTGTCTGAAGTGGCAGAAAGTAACCTGTTTGCTCAAGCTATAGTAGGATGAATTGTCTACTCAGACTAGAGTAGCTGCAGCAAATAAGCTGCTAACTTTGCAGGAAATGAACAACTATACACAATTGTGGGAGAAGGCTGAAAGAACAAGGAGGCAGCAGAAAGGGCTGAACACAAATAAGCACGGCAACCATGAAACATCATAGCCAGGACACCACTGACCAGGCCCTGCTTTTCTTCCTGGTACTAGGCACTGACAAAGGGAGGAGTATAGACTTATTACTATAAATAATTTGCAATTAAAATTCTTAACAAATGTTACATTGTCATTAAATTGGGGTGAATTAAATTAAAATTATATATATGCATGTGTATGCATGTGTGTGATAATTAAGCTTTATATATAAAATGTTGATTTGTATTCCAGAACAGATTGATAACCAGGGCAAAAGTTGTAGTACTGGTGTAAACATAATTATAGTGCCAAAAGTACAGCATCTCTATGGTTGCATTCAGCCACTAAAATACCCTAAAGGCACGAGATCCTGTCTTATCTTGGAAGATAAGGAGACAGCTCTGGTTAGTGATTGGATGCAAGACCACCAAAATTATCACATAGTTATTTAAATCGCCTTACCTGCTCTGGCTTAAAATTTAAATCAGGTGGCATCCTGATATTATCACAAGGATTTAACCACCAAAATTGCCACCAGGGTCCATCACCGGTCCATCCCCACTACCAGGGCTGCTCAGTGTGGGCTTTTTTCCTGAAATTGAGAGTTTTCTGGTTTGAGAAAGTGGCCATTGGAGTGGCCCTGGGAGCGGGGATGAACCCGGGTGGTGATTTCAGTGGCTAATCCTTGTGATAGGGTCTGGATGCTACCCAATTTAAAATTTAATCTGGATCAGGTAAGGTGATTTAATTAACTATGTAATAAGCTCCCATCAGTGAATACCAGTGGCTATAAGTTGTATTTCAGAGGAAAGAACTGACAAAACCATTACTGAATATTCCTTGCTTAAGAAAACCCTGTGAAAGTCATGGGGTTACCATAGATCAACAGATGACTTGAAGGCACATAAATATACACTGTGTTGCATTCTGAGCAAAAATAGATTTCCAAACACTCTCCAAAGCTAGTTGCTGGTAAAGTGAACTCCAATACTCACATCTAGACATAACTACAGCAACTGTTGCATACACAACTTTGGGCTATGAAAGTGAATGGTCAACCTGGGAATGTATCTTCACAAGTATTCCTGTGGTATTTAATTTCGTATTATCCCTCTCAAATCTGGGACTAATCTTCCAGAGTTTCTAGTACC
Organism: Phrynosoma blainvillii; assembly: GCA_026167975.1. Taxonomy (NCBI): domain Eukaryota; kingdom Metazoa; phylum Chordata; class Lepidosauria; order Squamata; family Phrynosomatidae; genus Phrynosoma; species Phrynosoma blainvillii. The sequence goes on from JANUYF010000002.1 coordinate 75,858,798, forward strand.
AAAAGAAACACAAATCTTTGTCTCTCTTGAACGATGAGCTTCTGTATTTTCATTTTCATTTTAAAATATCAGAGTGAGGCAGAAGAATTTCTTTAATTAATGTTTTATATGCCTAAATTAGACATGTGTGCTATAATAAGTGTAAAATAATGGTCAAGCAGCCATGCGAAGGGAATGCTGGGAAGTGGGCCTCTAAGGAAGATGCTGGAAGGTTTAAACTCAAAGAATGCTAAAGGGTTATTTGGATAGGATGAGCCAAGATCTGGTAACCTGATGCATTAAAGACCTTCATTAGGAGCCAGCGTGGGCCAAAGAGCCATAATAATCATTGGCAGCTACTCTTGCTTGGGTAAAAGGACTTTTTGCCTGGTACACACCAGCTTATTTACTAATAAGAGATTGTGGTATGTGGTTGGCATGGCAACATGGTAACTTAAGCATATTATAATGTATTCTGAAATCTGTATTCTCATTGCTCAGGATTTTGTGTGTTTAAAGTTTAGAGCATCCAATAGAATGTCAGCTTTGAATTTCTTTGTCTGTGAGTGTATAAAACTATGGCCATCTTGGCTGGTTCTTGGCCCCAATGATCTGAAATGCTAATTCCGTTGGGAACTTGCCGGCAATTAATAAATAAACCTATGCTTTCAATCTATTTTTGGTCCCCTGTTCTGCGCCAAGCTCTGCAAAGAACCATGGATGCTGGGAGTTAATTTGCAACAGTTCGTTTTTCCACTACAAGAGCTGGAAAAGTTACTTTTTTGGATCACATCTCCCAGAATCACTCAGCCAATATAGCCAATAGGTATATTGGGTGGGTGATTCTGGGATTGTAGCCCAAAACAGTAAATTCTCCAAGCTCTGAACTGCACCCTGAGCCTGACCAGTTTAACCAATAGTCACAATAATTTTGATACACAAAAATACCTGATTAGGAGATGCTGTGATTGAGAAGCAACTGATCTTAGCTTTATCTAAAAGGCACTGGCAAAATCAGTTAATTCATGCCATAGTACAAATCTGCAAATAGATAGACTGCAAATCCAGGAACTGTCAGAAGTAGAGAAAGTGAGAGGTTTCTGTCTAGTCTAAACACTAGTGATACTCTCATGTGCCAGAATAAATACCTAGGAAGTTGAGTGCTAAACAGGAACAAAGAACTAACTCACAGAATACAGTACAATACATTGGGCCATTTTCTGTAGCTCATTCCATTTAAAAAGTACACCTAGGACATATCTCGGTATGTCAATGTATATATCCCTGATTGTTCTATTTAACGTATAAAAAGTCAGAAGCATTTTCATATGTCACCATCTAAATTAGCCATGCTTAAAAGGAAAAGGGAAAAGTGAGAGAAACACAAACTGTCTATTTTATTTTTTATTGTTTATTACCTCATTTTTAACACATATGAGTTTATTTACTCATGGAAATATAATGCAGCACTAGGAAAGGGTTGTGTTGTTGTTGTTGTTGTTGTTTTAAAAAGACAATAGTTTAGTTCCACTTGTATCATACTTTAAAAGTCAAGGACTTACTCAAGTTAGGCCACTCTACAATGAGCACACCAGTTCAACCATTGAAATACATATTGAATAGAAGAAAGTAAACTTTATGTGTGAAGAAGAGACAAAACAGAAATGGAATGAAAATAACATACACTTGTATTTTGTAAACCTGTGGATTTGCAATAGAAATTATTAACCATTCAGGGTTCACCTCAGCTGTGCTGCTGTTGGAACTATAGGAACATGTATTCTCTTTGCTCTTGTCTATCTATGCAGTGGTTTTGTTGTTGTTGTGTTCAAGTCATTTCTGACTTATGGTATCCCAACGGTGAATCTATCACAGGGTTCTCTGGGGCTGAGATTGCCGGTTGGCAGCAGTGACAATTTACATGTGAAAATACCAGCTAATAATCCAAAACATGACTATATCCCGTCAGGATAAGTTGCCTTTTTTGTAATGCGATAATCTCCCAAGTGTCTGGATACCCTTCCCCTGCTGAGTTCAGCATGAACCTCTTTCCTACTCCTTCTTTAGTTTTTATGAGTTTTTGGTGAGTTGGCACAATTGATCATTGATATCTTCTCCCATTCCGTAGCTGAAAGCTAAGTTGCATAGTCACACACACCACACCCCAAATGCCTCTCTTTCTGCTTCTCTTTTCCCCAGAAAAGCCATTCTATTTAATTGACTTTGGTTGTACAAAATATATTTTTCTGAAAGGTTCTAACTTCATCCTCATTGTACTATTGTAGGCAATTAGGGCACCCACCATTCAAACCAATTGCACCCTTGGCTTCCTGCTTCATGACCAAAGATGCTAGCTTAGACCAGTGGTGTCACTATGGATAGTGTCACCCAATGCAATAACTCATGGTGTCACCCCATTGACCCATACCACACCATGCAGAATCCTTAGTAATGTTTTTTGTACTAATGTTACTCATAAATCAAAATTCCTTCATTATCACTGAATGTAATGATAATAGTTGTAACATAAAATCATACTTTTAAATTATAATATCATATACCTAACTTAAATGTATTTACATATACATGTGATTAACGTGAAAAATTGGCAAAATGTAAAGATTTTAAAGAATTTTTAAAAGAATAATTTTTAAAACTTATAAAAAAATTAAATTTTAAAAATTTAAAATAATTTTAATAGAAACCTGGGGTCTCTCCTTTCCCCTCCACTGAGCTTTGCCCCACTCACACCATCTCTTCAGTGTTTTAAAGAGACACAGACAAACACCACATCCTGTTTCTGCCAAAAGGCTGATGTTTGCGAAGCAGTGGTGTCACCCCCACATAGGATGCCACCTGGTCCAGTTTGCACTCCCTGCACTCTCCTAATGATCTGACTTGAACCAGCTTTACCAGGCATGGAACAGAAAGTCACCTGGCAGAGGAAAGCCAGAATTGCATTGGGAAACCATTCCCCCAGCACACATTAAGACATAGGGCCTTTACAGACTGCCAGAAATAATGCAGCTTGAGGCCACTTTAACTGTCCTGGCTCAGTGCTAGGGAATCATGGGAATTGTATTTTTTCTGGAACATTGAGCCTTCTCTGTCAGAGAGCTCTGGTGCCACAATAAACTACAGTTCCCATGATTCCTTAGCACTGAGCCAGGACAGTTAAAGTGGCCTCAAGCTGCATTATTTCTGGCAGTCTGTAAAGGCCCTTAATTGCCTAATTTTATGTTCCCAAAGCATGTTTAGAGGCATGTCCTTAAGGAAGTGCATTAACAACATTTTACTTCCCACCATTTCTAATTGCCACATCTTGCTAATTTATCTTGTTTCCTCCCTAGTCATCTGCATTCAAAAACAGTTATTTCACAGGTGTGCGTGTGTGTTTAAAATCAGTAACAGAAAAGATCATCATCATTACTATATCATTTCTGCTACTACCAGTATCAGCAGCAGAAGCATCTGGGAAATTTATTTATTTTTTTGTACCATCATTCCCAACCAAATTCTGAGAGTTGTCATTAAAAATAACTTTTGTAAGCTCTTACTAACAATGCATTTTATCTCATCCCTCTTTCAAAATGGTATGTATTGTTGCTGTTAACTGTGTCAGTGTGTGGATGGTGGGTGTTGCAGTGATGCTCTTTGGCACCCAGCAGAATCTGCAGGACAAGCTGGCTGCTGTGATCCACAGCCACTTTGTAACTCTTACCATCAACTGGCTCAGCTTCCCTTCTTCAGGTTCCTGTCTTCCTCAGTTAAGAAGACACATTGTAAAGTCCAAAAGCATAGTTTTATTAATGCATATAAAAGTAAAATAAGATAACTAAATAAAATCCATTGTGATGAACTTGTCCAGTTCAGCCATGAAAGATTACATCTTTAACAATCCCAAAAGCTTAGGATCCCACTGGTTGCAGTTAAAACCACTGCTACCAGCCAGGCACTCACATCTTGAACAATAACATTCTAGACAAAGGATTCTCTAGGCCCTTCCCATACTCCATCTTCTACGTGTTAACCTTATGTTGATTAGATAATGCCTGTATGATGTATGCTAACCCAGCCTCTTGCTGTCAATCATCCACCACGTGACTATCTTTCCCAAGCCTAACAATGTTTACCTTTTGATATCACTTGCTACCCATAACAAAGTCTGTGTCCATGAGCTGTATCTTTGGGAAAGTCCATGTTTACGTCTGTGTAACCACCTAGTGTTAGATTCACTTTGTTTTTCTAGATGTTGTTCTCATGAGGAAATTTCCACACACACATCTCTACATTTCACCTTTGACTGTATATCCCATCCATATCCTAACAAACTGCCCTCACAATCCTTTGGATGAGACCTCTCCAAGACTCCCTCTCTTCTCAGGTCCTGCAGGCCCAGCCCCATGTCTGCACTGATCAAATTTAACCATCTGGCATGTGGTATTCCTCTCTTTCTACTGTTTTCCACCTTTCCTAGCATCATTGTATTTTCTAATTATTCATTTTTCCTCATGATATGGCCAAAGTTCAACAGCCTATATTTGGCTTCCAGAGAGTATATTGGCTTGATCTGTTCTAGAACGCATTTGTTTGTCTTGTAGGCCATTCCTCAGGACTCTTCTCTAGCACCACATCTCAAATGAGTTGATGCTTTTCCTATCTACTTTCTTCACTTTCCAAATTTCAAATCCTTACATGATGATGGAAAATATGATGGCTTAATTGATTCTAACTTTAGTGTTCAGAGATATGTCTTTACACTTTATCATTTTGTCCATTTCTTCCATAGCTGCCCTTCCCATTCCTAGTCTTCTTCTGATTTCCTGACTGCAGTGTCCATTCTGATCAATATTTGAACCAAGGAATATATGGTCATGTCTATTAATTTGTAACAACACTCCTGTGATATAATTTGGAGAGAGTGTCAGTGCCATTGCAAAGTCCTCAGTGAGTTTTGTTGTTGAGTGGGATTCAGTCTCAGCTCTCTGGTCCAGCTTCTGCACTATCTGATACATTGTGTAGTTCTCAATAACTGAATAAATTATACACCCCTGGCCTCTCTGGCTATTATTCAAAGCCAGAATGAATGTGGAATTAAAACTAATGATTTTAATGATTTTTAAAAGATATATTTCCCTATATTGATAGTAGATGCATGTCCTATTTTAATGTAAAGAAACAAATTAAGTACACCTCAAAGAAAGTTTTTTAGTAGTAATGGGGAAATATTTCTACATTTGTTGCTTTGTTCTTCTTTTCAAAGGCCCTTTTTGTTGAAGACCAGCAATGGGTATTATGTGTTTCTTTTTCATACAAAAATAAATTCCACATGCAAAAGTGCTGTGCATATTCCTGAAGAGAATCATTCTATTGTGTGATTGATAGGAGGTCAAGAACCTTTGACACACACATGCACAGCCTCCCTGCTTTCTACCCACTAATTCATTACTTCAGGGGCTTATTTTAAACTTCTGAGATACCTGGAACTTTTTTTTAAGTATCATCTATCCCATCTATTTAAAGCACAGTCAGGTCACTTGGAGAATGAAATAACAATAAAAGAAATTCCAAAGGCTGCCAGAAGCTGAATAAAAATCTAGGCAGTCTATTTCAGTATTTAATAAAATAAAATGAAAATAACCGGTCATTTCGCTAAACAGAAAGCCAGAAGACTTGTTTAATCAGCACAGCGGAATCAGTTTCATTCAGAATATTAAACTGCTTCATTATATGTGACTAAGCATAATTACATACGCTGGGTAATGCTCATATGTTTCCTATAGGCGAGATGAGTCGAGCAGTAATCATCACAACTTACCATTATAATTATTTGATATTCTGTTTATGATGTTACATATTATCTGAAAGTCTGGGAACAGACCAGCTGAATCTATGCAAGTCATTAACAATGTAGCTAAACTTTAATATCTTTGCTAGAGCAAACATGCAAACATTATTTTCATCTTCTCCCACATTATTTTATATATAAACCATGTTGTGCTGTGCTGGTACTTCAAAGAAATCTAAAACTTATAAAAGTATAAAATCACTAATTTTGATGCTCTGCAAAAGTGAAAGATGCCACCAGACAGCACAGCTCTTTCTGCCACCGTTAATATGTAAGTAACACAGAGTCAAATAATTCCAATAATAGCTCCATCCCTCATCCAAATCAATTATATTTTGGGGGGATTATTTATTCAAGTTTGTTCATATGAGGTATTATAATTGCAAAGAATATTGATATGGCTATCCCTCATTTTTGAAATGGAAATTGCATTTCACAATAAGTAGGTTGTTGAGTGTATTTACCATGTCCATGAAATTTCTCAGCACACACTATCAGATATGTACAAGGTTAAAAAAATTCTGGTATTATATTAAAGTACTTCATTCTGTTCCCAAATTAGTTCTCCTTCTGGAAGATAATGCTGGATAGTTATCCATGTAATACTTTCATTACAAGGGAATGGAGAATAACGTTAGGTTCAAAAGAAAGATGAATGGTAAAGGTCACATTCATCATAATGGAATTCATCAAGGAGACTGAAAGGAAACTGGCCAGGATTCACAAAGAAGATCCATTTTCATCTTATTTCAGCTATTCCTTCAGCCTAGAAGTTGGGAGTGGGGAGTTTTGTCAAGCAAAGTTATTTTCATTTGCCACTCTAACATGTGAGCAACTTTTCCTTATATTTGTGAGTGCCTGAGCATCATCATCTCCAACAGATGAGGGAAAGAAATATGCAGTGGAGAGCTGGAATGGGGTGAAAGCCCTCCACTTTTTCAGTCTCAAAGAATCAAAGTGTATTATGTAATGCACTTTCATTAATTTAATTATTTTAAATTTACTATTGTAAATTATGGACCAGAATCCTCTGTTATAATGTATGTTATATAATTTTACATGTGCTTAGCTATATAGCACAGGGACTAAGGAAATAAGTTAGTGAACTGTGAAGAGGCATAATGGGACACTGGCAAGAATGTCCAATTGCATATCAGCTCTCCATAGTCAGTGGTCTGATGTACAATGGATCTGATGCATGACAAGACCAATGCACATCAGTTTCAAGGCACATTAGTCATTTTCCCAGCTCCCTTGCATAGTAATGTAGCAACAGCCCTTTACTGGATATGGACATTATGGAACTGGCCAGTTGCAATATCCTGCACATGTAAGTCCACTTAGAATTCTAGCCATCATCACCATCACCATCACCATCATCATCTTTACTCATACCCTACCTTTTCCCTAAGATGGACCCAGGCAGCTTCCACATTATTGTTGACCAGCCATAGAATAATGAGACCAGACACAGAGAACTGGATTGAATAAGGGTCACTTTATTAAATCTAGAACTTTTTTGAAATGCATTGAATCTGCAATGGAGCAAGAGTGGGGAGCCACCTATTTGGGATCAATTGACGAGTCAGGCATCACTCCTTGAGTTATTTCTCAGCCTTCCCTTGGGTGAATGACCTGTGCTTCAAGGGCAATAAGAGTTGCTTGTTGTTTAGCCAGCTTTTGGCAGACCCAAAGAATCCAACATCCACCTTACAGGACCTAACTGAGGGCGATGCCCCAAGGCCATCCCTAAGGGTAGCCTCCTCCATCCCTTCTCCACTCTCCACATCCAAGGACCTAGAGAGGCAGTTTCAGAGTCCTTTCCTTCACCAAAATGGTTTCAAGGTGTTCATCATACCTCCTGTTTTCTTCAACCATTACCTATCACAGAAAAGAGATAAGTATCTGCTTAGTCCCTTTTCCCCACCAGGCTGACCAATAGGGCCTTCACTCCCTGTTAGAAATCCCCCATGCATAACATATTATCTTCCACCAATTAATGGATGCAATCAGCTCTGTAGAGCTCAAGCTGCTGAAAAACTATACAGGGATGTGGAAGAAAGTGACCCAATCCCCAATTCATGTCATTTCAAATCTCCCCATTTCCCCTTCTCTGGACTGTATCAATGCATTCAGGATACCCCCACCCAATCAAACTTGGTGAGGCAAAATGACGAACTACATCAATATTATTCCAAGTCATTTATTCGGTATATATGGCCAAGAAGTCATGCAGAGCCTAAAGTATAAGGGCCTTGTATTTCAACTAACCCAAGTCATTCCCTCCCAAAATATGGGGAGGCCACTTATGCGCCCCAAACAACAGAGGCAACAAACTATGCCAAACTAGCCCTCTTCTCCTGCACTACTCTACTATGATCTGGTTACTCAACCCCAGGTGAGTACCAAAATGACAACTCCAAGCCAGGTCTGCTGCCCAATAAGCCATACTATGACTGCAGATCAAGACCTGCCATGTTTCCAAACAAAACCTAGAATCTGGATATATAGTTAAAAACATACAAAAAGTCAACATTAAAATACTGTTTTAAAATAATTAAAAAGCATTTAAAAACCAGTACAATTTACTACAATTGATTTGATTGAATTTGACTTGAGTTCCTGCATGGCAGGGGGTTGGACTGGATGGCCCTTATGGTCTCTTCCAACTCTATGATTCTATGACTCTAATACAGCATGCTTTTAAAAGTCCTTTCCTTAAAAACCTTCAGTTCTAAAGGCCTGTCATAATAATAAAGCCTTTGCATACCGATGGAAGGACAGCAAAGAAGGAGCCATCTTTCCTTCCTATATGGGGAAGGCCAGAGGCAGCCACTGAAAAGGCTGTATTTCATGGCCCCACCAACGACACCTGTGATAGTGGGACTGGAAGAAGACCCTTTCCTGAGGATCTCAGGGTCCAAGCAAGCTCATAATGGTAGATATGGTCAGTCAGATAGCCTGGACAAAAGCAATATAGTAATTTATAGGTCATAGCCAGCACTTTGAACAAGTTTCAGAAACCAACTAGCATCCCGGGAACTGTTGGAACAAGAGAGATGTATGATCCTTGTAAGCAGCCCCAACAAATACTGACTATACCAAAAGAAAGTTTTTGAACACTTTAAAGGCAGCCTCAAGTAGTGTGTGTTATAGTAATCCAAGTTAAGGCATGTGACACCATGGCGGGTTGGGCGTCTCTAGGAATTAGCTCAATTGGCACATTAGCTTTATGTGTGCAAATCACTCCTGGCACTCCAAAATAGTTTTAACCATACAGGCTTAGTCCAGGAGGCTTAGGTTAAAGACTTAGTCCAGGATGACACCCAAAATGCAAAGTTGTATCTTCAAGGAGTGTAATCCCATCCAGAACAAGCATTTGACTAACTAAGGGCCTTTGCAGACTGCCAGAAATAGTGCAAATTGAGTCCACTTTAAGGGTTAGGGTTAGTGCTAGGGAATAATGGGAATTGTTGTTGTTGTTTTCTGAGACATTGAGCCTTCTCTGTCAGAGAGCTCTGGTGCCACAATAAAATACAGTTCCCATGATTCCCTAACACTAACCCTTAAAGTGGACTCAATTTGAACTATTTCTAGCAGTCTGCAAAGGCCCTCAGTGCCTTTACAGACTGCCAGAAATAATGCAGATTGAGATCACTTTAACTGTCCTGGCTCAGTGCTAGGGAATCATGGGAATTGTATTTTTTCCTGCGACATTGAGCCTTCTCTGTCAGAGAGCTCTGGTGCCAGAATAAACTACAGTTCCCATGATTCCTTAGCACTGAGCCAGGGCAGTTAAAGTGGCCTCAAGCTGCATTATTTCTGGCAGTCTGTAAAGGCCCTACGAGCAGCTGTGCTTTTTCTAGACTGAGCTTAAACTTGTTCACTAATACTAGATACTAGGCTAGTACTGAAGAAGATTAGGCCTTCAAACAAGTTCTAGTCTGTATTCATTCAGACTTGCTCCAGGTCTTCTGCCAATGTCACTCTAGTCTCTGTCTCATTTGCTACCTGTCCCATTTGCTACCTGGAAAACTAGGAAGATGATTTGGCATTCTATGAGAGAGGATGTTCAAGAGCAATTGTGTCACTACTGTGGGCATTTCACTGTTCCAGAGTTCAACAAGGACATCAACAGAATCTGCAGCCAATGGGACAGAAAAATCCTAAAGAAATTCATCCGAATCCATCAGCCTTCTGGAATGGACCATCTTAATTGGTCCTCCATTCCTGCAGGGGTTCTGGGTCCCACTAAGTCTAAATCCAACCAGGTACCAATCTATCCATGACAAAAGAACTATAGAATGCTTTCCCCATCAAAGTTGTCATCACCTCATCTTTACAGAAAACTAGGTCCAGAGTATGACCAGCAGCATGAATGGGGCTAGATACAACTTGGATCAGACACCTAATTGTCATGGAAACCATGAAATCCTAAGCCACTTGCGACAGCATGGATGTTGACATTGCCAAGCACCACAAGCTGAGATAAGACCAACACCATTTCAGCTAGCCCAAGAAAGAATGGGCAGTATATCAACACAATCCCTATTCTTGTCCTGGCCATCCATTTTTAATGAGACACACTCAAATTTGACAGACAATTGGAAAGGTCACCTGTTTAAGGACATAGAATCATGACAGACAACAGACCACTGCAATTCCACCTCCTCACCTCTTCCTAGGTCTTGCCTGCTGCTGTACAAAGAAACCTGGCCAGAGGGACTCTCTCTCTCACACACACACACACACACAGAGCCTCATCCAAACAGACTTCTATGATACATGACATGGGGCACTCATCCAGAATCAAATCCTGGATAACCATGTGAATATGAATATGTATGAATATATGAATATGTATGAATATGAAAACACATACACATTTTCCCCCATTTTTGAAGGAATGAGGGAAGGAGAGATTGTATTTAAGTACATGTTACCTGCAAATACTGGCCTATATTGTTCAGAGTCATCAGGAGAAAAATGACAGCTCTCAAGAAGAAAGTCTACTGAGCCTATCTGTTTCTTCTTTAATTGATCAGGAAATGTAACTGGGACTTTCTAGTGGTTAATAATCCACCATAAATGGTGTCCCATTTCTATTCCTATTAATTCCAGCATTATACCTACAACACCAATGTAACATTGAGTGCTAAACATACTGTAATGGGAAGAATAGAAATGATGTAAATGAATAATGATAAATAATCTCAGCAAATAGGGAAAAAATAACAGGATGTGTCTTTCTGTATTTACCAAACTAAAACTACATGCAGAACTACATATACCTGTTTGTTATGGACATCTCAATTCAGATTACTTAGCACACTCTAATCTTCTGCTTGTAATTATAATTTGAATGGGTTTAATATTTTTTTCCTAATATATTTTGCTGTTCTTATTATACAGATAAAATTAACTAAAAGAAATTATTTTTACAAAAACATACAAAAATGTCTGCATTGCTTTCTGTTTTAATGTAGAAGAACTGTGTTTCTAGCTAGTCATAAACCAATACCCTTTTTTTTGTGTCCTGAGTAGTTTTAACCTGAAATTCCCTAAACACACTGAAAAAGGTAATCAGCATTATTATTGTTCCCATTTGATAAACTGGAAAACTACAACAGAATGGCTAAGTACCAAACTAGAGGTCTTTGTAAAAGCCCAGAAGCTACAGAACTCTGACCTCCTACAGGAATGGCACAAGAAAGCATTAGGGCAGAAGAAGCTCGCAAGGAGATCATGACAGCTATCTCTGAGACTTGACCTCCCTTTGTATCTGCGATATGCACTTGACAGTTCTATAAACAAATCACTGCTGTGGAGAATGCTACTTTGAAAGGGAAAAGAGTATGAACTGATGGGGCAATGTCAAGACTTACTCCAAACAAACTGTCATTGCTGGATATTATTATAGGAATACACTTTCCATCTAAATTAATAAATATTTACACTTTTGTGAATATTTATTAATTTAGAATTTTGCCCCAACTATTTTTTCTCAGTGAATTCATAGAGGCATACAAAATTAATAAAACACATCAAAACAGTAGATAAGTTGAGATCCTGCAACAGACATGTAGCCACAATGTCATGACTATGCTCTCAATATGTTCCTGTAAACCAGCCTTGAAATCCAGTCACCCACATCAAGGGATAGTAGAGTTCTGTGGCAGTATTGAATGAGGTACTGAAGAATGATCCATCCATTCACCTCCCACAAGTGAGCCCCAATGAACAGAGGAATTGGGGCAGGACCCACAGAAGTCCCTCAATCAATGCCTTGAAGCGGTAATGGACTGGATGAGGAAAAACCGACTCAAACTGATTCCAGACAAAATGGAGGTACTCACAGTCGGGGTCCCCAAACCAGAGATTGGGTTGCAACCACCAGTCTTTGATAGGGTCACGCTCTCCACCAAGGACTGTGTCCACAGTCTGGGGGTGCTCCTAGACTCGTCACTTCACATGATAAATCAGGTGAATGCGACAGTCAGGAGCGCCTGTTAACAGCTTCGGCTGATACGCCAGCTGCGCCCTTTCCTGGAAGTAAAGGACCTAGAAACTGTAGTACATGCCCTGGTAAGCTCACGACTCAACTTCTATAATGCACTGTACATAGGGCTACCCTTATACCTAACTCAGAAACTGCAATTAGTACAAAACATGGCAGCCAGACTGATCACTGGGACTCCAAGAAGTGATCATATTATGCCAATTTTGAAATCTTTGCACTGGTTGCCAGTTAGTTTCCGGGCACAGTATAAGGCAGGGGTAGGCAACCTTTTTGAGCTGGGGGCTGGGTTGCTGTCCCTCAGACAATTGGGGGGGAGGGTGAAGCAATAAATAAATAAATAAATAAATAAATAAATGCACACTCTCTCAGCCCCAGAAAAGCCATGGCAAAACCCCTGTGGAGATTTTGCCAAGAAAACTCCAAGAACAAGTAATAACAACAATAATCAATATCATCATGGTGGGTGGTGGGGGTCGGTGGGGGTTGGCAGTGGCAGTGGCAGGACTGGCCTGGGGCCGGTCCAAAGGCCTCAGGGGGCCGCATCCAGCTCCCAGGCTGTAGGTTGCCTACCCCTGGTATAAGGTGTTGGTGTTAACCTTTAAAGTCTTACATGGCCTAGGTCCATGTTACCTAAAGAATCGCTTATCTCCTTATAATCCACCCCATGCCCTCAGGTCCACTGGGAGGAAGTTGCTTCAACCAATAAGAACCAGATTGATGACAACCTCCCAGAGGACTTTTTCTGCAATGGCCCCTAGACTGTGGAATACCCTGCCAGAGGAGATCCATCAGATAACCAACTTAGATGGCTTTAAAAAAGCCATCAAGATGGATCTCTTCCAGCAGGCATTCCCGGAATGACATTGTTACAATCTGTCTCCCACCATCAGACCATCAGATCACTCTTCTATATATTCAGAGTACCGGCCATTTAATAGTATTGACTTTTAGTCTTGTTTTAAGTTAATTTTAATGTTGATAATGATTTAATATATTTTAAGGGGGGGGGGGTTATATGTTTATTATAATTGTATGGGATTGTATTTTAATTGTAAGCCGCCTTGATAGCCTCAGCTAAAGGCGGGATATAAATAAAAATTTATTATTATTATTATTATTATTATTATTATTATTATTATTATTATTTCTGCTCCTCATACCACAGCTTACAGGTGCCAAGGGGCTGGACATATCATCATGTAGTGGCCCACTCTCCAGCACCACAGAACTCTGTCTCTCATTGATGCTGGGTGGGTTTTAAGGTGGGTTGGGGGGCATTTACAATTTTGCAGTGGTGCCACATAAATGTGTGTAGGAAAAAATTACAAGGTCAACAACTACTAAGGAAGATCAAAGAAAAAAGTGCAAAGTCAGGCTTAACAAAAATAATGACCACCAAGGACCTTCACAAGTTCAACCTAGACAATGAAGACTTAGAAATAGTAAAAAAGAAAAAAGAAAAAAGAAAATCCCATACCTGGGATTAAACATTGATAGAAATGGGGACTGCAGTCAGGAAATCAGAAGATTAAGAATGGGAAGGGTGGCTATGAAGGAACTAGAAAAGATTCTAAAATGCAAAGATATACAACTCAGCACAAAAGTTAGAATCATACAAGCCATCATATTCCCTATTACCATGTATAGATGTGAGAGCAGGACAGTTAAGAAAGATGATATGAAGCAACTCAATTCATTTGAGATGTGGTGCTGGAAAAGAGTGCTGAAGATCTCATGGACAGCCAAGAGGACAAACAAATGGGTCCTAGAGCTGATCAAGCTGGAAACCTCCCTGGAAGTCAAGATGACCAAACTGAGGCTGTTGTACTTTGGACACATCATGAAAAGGAAGAACTCATTGGAAAAGACAATAATACAGGGAAAGATGGAGGGAATAGGAAGAGAGGAAGGCCACATGTCAGATGGATGGAGTCTATTAGGGAGGTTACAGGTATCAATTTGCAGGAATTAAGTAGACCAGTGGAGAACAGGGAGCAGTGGAGGACATAGGGCCACCATGAGTCAAGATCAACTCAAGGGCAGTTAACAACAACAACAACAATGTCTAACTCACAACAATGTTACAAATAGGATGCCTTAATGTTTAAAATCCCAACATTTCTAAAAAGGAATCATATAATAGAAGAGATATCTAAAATATTTTCAAAAGAAGAGAGATAAAAATATTAAAACATTCTGAAAGCTTGGAATGATATCGAGATTTCAGTAATACATGTGAAGCCTGAAAGAGAGAACTAAATACATGTTTTAAGGTGGGGGTAGGTGGTGAAGCATCTGAGAGCCCAAACAGCAAAGATCTCCTGTGTCCCAAGCAACTGTTTTGCTAAAGATGGAAGAACACTCGGCATGTTGAATGTGGGAAGCAAGAAGTATTGAATGGGTAGAGAAGGTTTTTATATACCCCATTCCCAAAATAGAAGAGTCTTTTTGGATAAAAATCAGCATACTGCATGCTTATTCCATTTTTCTCCCGTCCGTGAAGTGTAACGGCCCTGTTATTTGATATTAACAGAAACTACATGGTACCAGGCTCAGAAAACTAATGTTATTCCCCTGGAACACAGAAACACAAATCTGTTCTAGAGCCACTCTAAACACATTTCTGATATCATCTATTTGACTTATTTCTTTTAAAAAAAAACATTGTGTGTAAAACACTATAATAACATTGAATTCCTCATTTATGCATGTAGCACACTTATTTATACAGTAAAATCATACTGAATTGGTTCATATGTTGTGTGTAGCAGAGTTAGCAAAGTTAATTAACTCGTATTGAATTTTTTTTTAAAAGTCAGGAATCTAACAGCATTTTGTAAGCCTTACAAATCAAGCAGTGCTAATGAGAGCTGACAAAGCTACACTTTTAATCATTTTCATTTGGCATTAGTAGAACCAAACTCTTCTGAAAGCCACCCAGACAGAATGCAACTACTGAACCTCTGTTAAACTAGTTGTAAAGGATTTCTCACATAATTCTTTAAAGATTATTATTGAGAAACTGCACAATGTCAGGTCTGGAGGAAATCTATCAAAAAGAAAACACTTTTGTGCTAATTCAAGAAGCACACACATAGGCACACTAAGAATGTGGAATGTTAGTTGGGAAATCCTTTTTAGAGCAGCAATGTTCCAAACTTGAAGAGGATATGCCAATATTAAAAATGAGAAATGCAGTGGATTTTTCTCATTGTCACCAATATGACTGAATATATTAAGCAGAATATATGAAACTATGACATTGTGTCACAATGCAACATCACGTAAGAAGTCAAATTGGCAAACTCTGAACCAAGATCAATAAATATTGGCATTTCTGCTGCAATCCTGCTTTTAGTTTCTTATGCATTAATTCCATTGAAGTCAGTGAGATGTACTCATGCATAATTGATAGCAGGATTACCCTGTCTGTATAAATAAAAGATCAGAAATAGACATAATGTATCTGTTTATTTAAACAGTTGCTTGGCAAAATACATTATTTTACATAAAGAAGTTGTGCTGATTGTTACTTAGAAATTCTAAATCTTCATATACACAGATGGTCAGGCTGCTGGACAGAAGTTACTAGAGATAATGAATTGACATTTTATGACTACAAGTCAGTGGCAACAGTGCAAGAAAATAATTATTTACATTGTTTTGATAAAGTACATGTATTTCCATGGACGATTATAGAAATCTACACACGCTGAAGGATATTTATACAGAGCTTGAAGAGACTGAACCTTAAATGGTAGATTTTGGGTTATTAGAAAGAATGTCAAAAAGGTTAATCCAATTCCACACCATAGCATTCCCCTTGGACTTTAAAATATAACTTAAATTGTACCATCTGGTCTCTTGTGTCTGTTAATCCTTTATGCCAGTGATTAGTTCCTGTTTAGATTAGCAATTTTTTAAAAAAAAATATTTAATGTGGGTTAAAAGTTCTTCAAGCTTGTTTCTTCCCTATGCACTTTTTAATCAATAAACCAGGGACACTTAAGTAGGCTTTTAGAGAATGAACTGGACATCTCATCCCCATAATGAAGAGGTGTTGTGGGTCCCTTGGTTACATGAAATGCATTAGGTACCCATCTCATATAAAATCAAAGTCTGTGGGTTACTAGGGTCAAATACATTAAGATCCTTCTAAGGACCACACCAGCATCTGAGCCCAAGAACATGCTGCTTAATTGAATATTAAGTACAGTCAGTCAAGGCCAGCCAAAATAGCTCCAGTTATGCAATGCTTTTCAATTGTGATTATTTAAGTCTAGCATATGGAATATTTCACATCACACTTTGCTGATTTTTCACAGCTAGCATCTTAACCTGAAGTGGAAGTTGCATAAATCCTCATTATCTTTCAGGAGTTCTAACATATGAACTATTCAAATGTCTATTTCCAAGCAATTAACTTAACAGCAACAAAAGTCAAATGTTTGATGTAAAGTCTGCAACTTTGAAAAGTGTGCTGACGAAGTGAAAGAAACTGCTAAAGTTCTAAAGTTCTGTTTCTATAGGGTTTTTTCTTGATTGCACAAAATTTGGGGATTGGATTTTTACTTTTACTTTATTTTATTTTTTAAAAAAAATACAAAGATGCAAGGAACCTATCATGACAGGAAACAAGGAAGCAGGAGACCTACAACAGGAAACATCAGTAAATATATGTTACTTTAGGGACATTTATTTCCTAGAGATTAATGATGGACCAGTAATTAAGTATAATTTTAAAAATGTGTTTCTTTTGTTTAGTAACCTTATATCCTGCCCTATGACACAAAGGCACTCAGGCCAAGCCTCAAAGGTAGTTCACAGGACTGAACAGAAAATAAGAAATAAGTTGGGCTCTCTAAAATAGGGGAAGATATAACCAGAAATTCAGGAATACTTTGCTCAGATGCTTTCCACCTCTTTTATCAAAGAGAGAAAAGACCTCAGAAGAAGAAAAGAAAGTACTGAGAAACAAGCACACACATTTTGTAGTACTGTGAGCTAATCTCACAACAATGCCCTCAATAAAGTAATGCAAATTACTTCAGTGTAGGTGGCAAGCATCCCAAAAGATATAATTTTCTCTGTTCTCAGACTACCCATCACATCTAGAGGGATACACTTCACCAAGACCAATTAAAATGAAAAAAAAAAAAAGATTAGGACAAACTGTAGATTAGACAATACATTCCTAAAAAGGGATTTATTCGTATCTATTTAGTGTATCTATGGTCCAGATCTTGTGAGATTCAGCCAATCAGTGGGAGAGCACTCTCAAGTAACATTCTGAGCAACCAGGTTTGTTGGCCTGGGCCCAACCTAATGGTGGTCATTAGAATAGAGAGAGTGTGCTCATGCTGAGAGGTATAGTTTCCTTTTTTTCTTTTTGATATTGCCTCCTTTATCAAAAAACCTGATGAGAAAGGTAATGTAAAGCACTGCAAGTGCAATAAACAGTTGCTTCTGGTGGTGGTAGGATTTGGAAGACCCTGCATATATGTCTAATTTACTGATAGTCAATGATTTCATGCAGTTTTGGACCATGTCAACATAGATTCAAAGAAACTAATAACATTTGGTTTACACTGCATTCAGTCCTAAAATATATGACACTCAAGCTGGGATGGACAACTAATAAGGTGCAGAGCTCCCCTCCCCCCTGAACTTCACAGCGTCACTTCTATACCAACAACCATCTACAGAGAGAGAGAGAGAGAGAGAGAGAGTTATTTCCCATTTACAAAAAAAGCTTTCACCCAAATCGACAAAAGCCCAGGAAGAACAAAAGTATAGCAAAATTGTCCTCATCCCTCTTAGGCAGTGTGGACACATTTTGAGTTTCTTGAAGGCCACAAAAATCATCTGGGAGTCTATTTGGCCCAGACTATACTTTTGTCATCCCTGCAATCAGGTCTTGGGATTTGGAAGATGATTCCAAATAGTTAGTTCATCAATATATCACATTTTTGGTGAATTCTCCTTGTGAAATGTTGCACCTGAAACAGAATCATTGGTGGGAAGTCACTTTGTGGAGAAAACACTTCTGAAAAAGAAGATGAATTGCCTTACATTATTGAATTATTTTTATAAGAAACAACTTCAATTAGTTTTAAGTGAAATATACTCATCTCTACAGACTTTTTAAAAAAAAAAAAAAACCTGAAAATGTGAAATGCTGAAAGAAGCTGACATGGCTTTAATCTAAACTTTAAAAATGCTATAGCATCTTTCCAACATTCTGCACCTATTTAGGAGACATGGTTCAGCACCTTTGGTACCTTCAGCACCTTTACACTTTTGAAATAAAACATAGAGTGGATTCACACACACCCTGGCATGAAAGTCACCATTCATTTATTAAGGAAAAAAACATCAATAAAACAGATTATCTAATCTCGAATTTCACCCTAGATGTATCTTCTTTCCCATAGCACCCAACCACAAGTTCCAAGGAAGCCTACAAACCAAACATGAAAGCATGTTCCTGGTATAATGTATTCAGAATTATACTGCTTCTAAATATAGAGCTTCCATTCAGTCATTGTTAATTATTTATTCATTTAAAATATTTTCATATCATCTTCTACCACATTTGGTTCCATAATAGTATACACTATTAGCAAACCATAGCAGCAACATAGAAATAGGTTAGCACTACTAAGCATAATAGACTGAGAACCAGAGGAACGGTCTGAAGCCAGGGACATAATAAAAGCATAAATGCAGACAGACACTTTCAATAAACAAAAAGAAAGAGAAAAAACATGGATGACAGGAAAAACACTATAAGCAATAAAGAAAAGAAGAGAAGAAAAATAAAAGGGAGACAAGAACAAACTAAGAATTATGAATACAAGAGTACAACGACTTGTGCAGAAAGATAAAGAAAATTACTACAATGACCAATTCAGAGAAACAGAAGACAACAACAAAAAGGGGAGAACAAGAGATCTTTTTCACAAGATCTGGGAAATCAAAGGAAAAAATCAAACCAAGGACTGAGATGATCTATGGAAATAAAAATAACATGATTCAAGACTTCCTGATTACCTGACTGCAGTCCCTAGTATGAGAATTATTTTACTATTTCTATTTCTTCATTGTCTAGGTTGAACTCGGTGGTCATTATTTTTGTTTTCTTTATGTTCAACATTAACCCTGCCTTTGCACTTTCCTCTTTGATCTTCCTTAGCAGATGCTCCAGGTCTGTGAGGTTTTCTGCTAGTACTCTGGTGTCATCTGCATATCTTAAATTATTGATATTCTTTCCTCCTATTTTCATTCTTCCTTCTTCTGTGTTCAAGCCTGCTTTTCTTATAATATGTTCTGCATACAAGTTGAACAGATAGGGTGAAAGGATACAGCCTTGTCTGACTCCTTTGCCAATTGGGAACCATTCTGTTTCTCCATATTCTGTTCTGACAGTAGCCTCTTGTCCTGAGTACAGATTCCTCATCAGGACTATCAGATGTCTCCCATGTCTTTAAGGGTATTTCATAGCCTTTCATCATCTATGCAGTCAAAGGCTTTGCTATAGTCTATAAAGCACATGCTGATTTTCTTTTGGAATTCTCTGGTTCACTCCTATAGCCATCATATATTTGTGATGTGGTCCCTAGTCCCTCTTCCTTTCCTGAACCCCACTTGAACCTCTGGGATTTCTCTTCTCTCTCCATGTATGGTTGAAGTCTATGTTGCAGAATTTTAAGCATGATTTTGCTTGCTCATACATACCATGTATGGATGTTACCATGTACGGATGTACTAATACAGTACGTGGAATGCAATTTTTCACTAATTTTCTTCTTGAAATAAGCAACAAGTAATTTTAGCAATTTTCTTCCCACTGTAAGAATATCTTCTAAAACTATACAATTTTCAAAACCCCTTTATGGTTTACACATTTTGCACATGGATGATTTGCAAAGAAAATAACAATTTCTGCACATGAAACAGCTTTGTTTGTACATAAAATAATATTGTTCTACAAAAAATATCCCCAATTACACCATTTTCTTCACATGAAACAGCTCTTTCCACAAAGAAAATATTTCTGTGTAGAAATATTGTTTTTTGCATAGGTAATGCTGCAGAAAACAGCCACAGAAGCATTTTGCACAGAACTGCAGATTCTTCTCATCAGGGTTTCTTGATACTAAACACACACACACACACACACACACACACACACACACACATGTATTTTGACAATTTTTCAAATATTTTTATAGGCTATCACTATTTAATACTTCCCTGTGTCTTTATCAGCAACCACACGCATACCAAGAAGTTGACTAGAAGTTTCCAAACATAATTCTGTACTACTGTAATGCACCTCTAACTCTTACCTCACAGCTTAGAAGGATACCTTGAGCAATTCTGTCAAATTCCATAAAGAAACCAAGGAAAAATAACCAGGGCTGAATCTATATGAAGGCTGTACCCCAGCTCCACTTCATAGTATCCCTGCCTCAAGCCACACAGGGGCCCCATTACATAGCCACATCAGTGCAATGGGGTGTTTCAACTGTGTGCAGATGTTTTCCATGTTGGTTAATGTCTGGTCACATGACTACAGCAGCTGCAGGGGGGATCCCCACAATGTATGTGCATATTTGCACATTCACTTAACTAAATAGCATTTGTTTTTTCTTTGTTCTGATTGTCCACCAGTGCTTCTATAAAGTGAAATCAGTAGACAAGGAGGAGGTGAAATGTCAACCTGTGAATTTTTCTATACATACACCAAATCCAATAAGAAAAAAGGCAACACTGCCTTTTCCAGGTATTTGATACAAGCAAGGGAACTACGGGGCATTGCAGACAGGCCTAAAGGGCTGGCCTGGGAGTGGAATTGGGGTGGGGCAGCTGCACGCCAGCTGCCCAACCCCAGCCCGATGCTGTCCTGACACAGCACACCCATATGCATGGCACACGGCATCAGGATGCCCTCCCGGCAAAGCGTGCAGACACGCTGCACTGAAAGGGCATGGAAGAGCTGCGGGGCTGGCTGTTAGGATGGCCTTTTTCCACCTCTAAAAGGAGCAGCATTTTGCTGCTCTTTTAGGGGCAGCAAAAGGAAGGATCAGGGCTGCAGCGTGGGGTTGCTGCAGCTCCGATCCACCACTAGCAGGGGCAGCCCAGAGCTTCCCGTCTGCATAGCCCCTATCTCTCCATGGCAGGAGTGATCAGGGGACCTAGGTGACTACCCTCCACCACTTTTTAAAATCCTGTTCTTCTCAAAAACAGCAGAGTAAACTAGCATGATTTTTAATCACCTTAAAGCTATCAGACATCAAAAAGAAGTGTTTTCACACTGGAAAGAGAGAAATGTTATATGTTCCAACAATTACGTGTAGGTGAGATAAGGACACATTATTTATCCTGTGTAGGTTCTGCACAGTTTATATTATAATCCCTTTTCTCTGATAGAGGCTTTCTACATCATTCAAACACCTTTGTGTCTAGTCTGCACATGGCCAATAATGGGAGTGGCCTTTGCTTGCATTGAAGTCCCTCAATAGCATCTTTACTGATAACACCTCAGATAAAATGTTGGCCAATGACTATTGAGTATCACCATTGTTCTCCTGTATGATTTTTAACATCTTTGCCTGATGAAGCCAGTAAAGCTTCAAAAGCTTCATAATTTATGTTATGCTTTGCAGTTGGCACCAAAAAAGGTATCACTGATTGTGGATTTTGGATTTTGTTGTATTTATCTATATGACCAACACAGCTACCCCTGAATATATTTCAAATGTAACTAAAGTCACTCTTTATTTACTCCTGCTGAAGGTATGCTCGAAGGAACTAAGAATATTTTTTTTAGTAAAGTATGGGACTTTCTTATGGTAATGATTCATCTTAAAGGGTACCTGGAGAGTCGAGGCAATCCTGGGGAAAGCTGAAAAGTAGTGAAGAATCTTTTTATATCATGCACCAGTTTATTTCAGATAATGGAGTACTACACATCAGCTGCTTATGATCTCTCTGTTCAATGACTGTAGCCACACAAGAGGCATTTGTATCAATGGACCACATGGCCACCCAACCTTGCAGTTTATGGTTCCATGCTTTTGCAAGGGCACAGTAAGGTCAGTTTCACCACATGCCCAGTCATTACAGATGACAGGCTCCCCAAAGAGGATATTGCCACCATGCAGTTTTCTTCCCACTGCCATCTGAAACTAACTTCTGCAATAATTCCAATGGTAAGCTAAATTGTTTAGTGAACATGATTGTAAGCTGTACTACTATGTCATTCTTTACATGCATAAAAGAGTAATATTAAAATAAATTCACAAATCTCATCATTCTTCTTATTACCATTTGAAGATTTTAGACTTTAAATGCTAAGAATACATCTTTTCCTTCCTTCAGTTACTAATGAAAAAGAAAATGTCTTAGTTCTCATCAGATACTAACATGCAACATAACACGTCTTGATCTTCTGGTTCTCGCCTGCTGAATATGCTCTGAATAATGATTTCCTGGTCTAACAATTACTGGGTATCACACACACATTCAAACTTTAAATCAACTTTCCCTGCTTTCTATACCAGTCTAAATAAAAGTGCTTTACTAGTAAGGTTTCTCATTCACAAGTGCTTTAGTTTCTCTTCAGTGGTTAATGTTTCGGAGATATGGAAATAATATGATCATGATTTTCGCAACAGGGTGAAAATATTTTCTCTAAGGAACTTCTCTCTAATGTGACTGCAATTTCATATTTTCTTACTTGGGTAAATGTTTTATTGAACTTAGCAGGACTTACATCTGTACAGACATGTCTAGGAATGTGTTTATCAAATGCACGCATTGGCTCCCTGTATGGAAAAACAGGCACCTGTAAGAAAAACGGGGAACAAAGGAGGAAAAAAACAGCTCATTTTCTGGACTAAAGATTCTAGAAACTATGGGAGTCTATGAGTTGTAGTCCATAAAAGGAACTTAGCAGCTCTGCTGCTAAAACAACCAAGTGAAAAAGAGGTCAGGGTCCTTGAATTTTCAAGCTGGAAGGGACTTCAGCTGATGTGGCTTGCTACATAACTTGCAGGTATCCTGTCTTCTATTATACTTTTTACCTGAGTACAATAGATCCCTTTTCCTAGTCAATAGTCATGTCTTTACTTTTCAGTGATTCCTTGAATATGCAAAGTATTTTTCCCTTTTTTATAGTGTATGCTTGATATTTCAGTGTATTCTGAAATGTAAAGCAGGCATGCAGGTCTTTTTTAATGGGGAGGTGTTCAGTTTTTCAGCATCAAATTAATGGGTAAATGTAATAGATAAGTGGCTTTACATACATGTAAGGATCAGTGGATTTAAAATACAAAAGGTTTCTATTTTTTGTTTTTTAGTAAGGATTGCTCTTCATTTTTATGTCATTCCATCTTCATTTTCTATTCTGTTTAACAAGTAAGCCAGTGCCTTTATAATAAAAATCACATATTATCAGAGAGTTAAAACTACAAGAGTATGTGTGCTGAAATTAAAAAGAATCACAACTCTTTTAGATTTGGGAACAGGGTTTCAGAACAATTTATGAAGTCTCCATGTATTCCTTTAAAAATTCTCTATTCAACAAGGCCATGCTGCAGTGGAGGGAGTGGGCACTTGTATATATAGAAGTCAGAATTTCATATGCATGCCCATGAAGTGAATACTAAGAAGGTTTTCTAGATCTCCACACACATTTGTTCTCTATGAACCTATACCAATTTATCTGTCAAGGATTCCCACAAACAATTCTAGGATTGAAGTTTGGTGCATATGCTGAGAATTCTTTGTTGGAAATGTTCAAGTGTTCTCATTTAAAAAAAAAAAAACGTGGGAAGGTCATTAATAGTAACTCAAATGGTCAATAGTGCACATTTCCCTATGGGATTGCAGTCATATTTTATTAACACCTGAGCTGGAAACATATTTTACTCCTGAAGAAAAAATTTACTCCCTCCCACACAGATTCATATAGAAAAACACCTACAGATATATATATATTTTTGTCCAACCCAAGCTGAATCCTGGGAGCCCTATTCAGACATGCTTTCCAGTATGTCAACATACTGATTTTAATAGCTGTGCCTGCCCTTCATCTGTTCTAGGTTGGTCAGAAGGCCAAATAGCTGAGAAAGTGTGTGCTGAGTGGCTGACCCAAAATGGTGTGGGTCAGCAACAGTCATTAAAAACAGTACACTAAAATGCTGCCAGACTCAAACTGAAACCAGAAACTGTGAAAGTAGCCAGAGGCAAAACACGGTTTTCTCTTCATTATTGCTTAGCAAATTTCAACTAAATTTTGACAGTAGGCAAATAAGCTCCTGTATATCAGCTTTTGTGAACTGCCCTATCAAGCTCATCATCTAATGACTGGTTTGCACTTAAAATGAGCAAGAATTAGAACAGAAACAGCTAAGAATAAAAATATACAGTCTACATCCATGTATAATACACAGTCTACATTCAGCCAAGGTCAATTAAAAGCAATCTATAAATACATAAGCTTACATGTTCATTTGGTGCATTTCAATAGGGCTTTCCATTCACAGCCCCAGAACAGACTTTGATCTCTCTTCAGGTGAACAGCACTTGTGCTTTGATTACTTCATAGGAGGTTGAGTCAGTTACATTCCAGTCCATTACATTAACAACATTACATGGGGAAGGGTGTGTGTGTATGTCATTATATAATGAGTTATAATGCTACGTTTCTGTTGTTTAAAAAGCATGCTGAAGCACCAATTCATCCAAGCTGGGCCTCCACACAATGCAAGGAATATAGGAAGAAATCATATGTCATGTAAGTTGACTGGCAACACATTTCCAGGTCTTAAGCAGAGATCTTTCCCATCTAGGAGGAGACAACCTTTCACATGTCACATATTTACTGTAAGATATGGTTCCTCTGTTGACTATCAATGGGTTCACCTCAGGAGTTGTCACATATCTCAATCATACCTTAGAATCACTATATCAGTAATGGCGGTGAAGCTGAGCATTCCAATTAACTGCCAAGATCAGAGGCCACCTTGGAACCATGTTTAAGATGCTTTGAATTCTTCAGAAGAAAACTGAGCCATAAAGGCAGTGTATGCATATCCATTTATTGAATTTAGATACCATCTGCCATGACTAAAATTATTATCCTGAAGCAACCGTAAATACATAGAAGGGGCTAACAAAAGGAGCATAATTCAACATGTGATAATCTGACTACAAATATTTGTTGTTGTTGTTGTTGTTGTTGTTGTTGTAATAAGTCTTCTACCAGAATGCTGGTAGAAATTCAACTGCCTATTAGAAATAAGGTGGGTGGGTGTGTGTTTAAAAAGTAAGATTCTAGTATATCATTGATCCAAATATATGGAGTACAGTTGCCATGAAAAATTGAGTTAGAAACACATAAAAACAGTTATTAACCCTTAATAATTAAGGACCAAGGCTGCAATCCTATATATACTGTGGAATATGTCTTAGGAATGTGTGTTTTGCACTTTACGTCCTATTACAATGCTTTCTTATATACAGAGACTAGTAAGCAAACTTTATTTGACATCGGCTTTCCTGGCTGTACCCCACTTAATTAAATGATGCACCTGATTATGGGAACACAGTCTATATGCCACATTCATCTCCCTAGACTTTAAAGGGCTCACTTTGTTTTTTGTTTTTTCTGCAATAGACTAACAGAGATCCTTTCGCCCTGGATCCTACCAATAGCAGGACTAATTCTAATTAATTATGACTAGGATTATGTTCTATATTTTCTTCTTCTAAAAAAAAGAAAAAGAGGAGAGGGGGTTACATTACCTTTTACGAAAAAGCTGCCTCAAACTAAAAAAACCTGAACATTTTAGACAATGAAACATTTAAAATACATTTATACCTAAGGGCCTTCCCCTCCTTTACCTGGCCTCATGTGATCATGTCTGGACAATGCAGGCCATTATCTCTGGACTGGGATCCAGCATATCAGACATAGATCCAGTGGGTCTGGTCTGATTCTGGCCCAGTGGAGCTATGCCCATGCTAAAAAGACCTGTTTGCCATGTAGTTTCTAGGATGGTCTGCAGCAACAGCCAGGAGATTTCTTTGTATTGCCATTGTGTCTGCTGAGAAGATCCCCAGCATGGCCTGGGACATTGGATGGAGGCACCTAGCTATGTGGGTGTATCCAAACACTCCATTTCCATCCTGACAGGCCACAACAGGAGTCTTCTCAGCAGATGCAATGTCAAGGCAGGTACGGGGTATGTGGCAGTAACAGATCCATTGTATGGTGGTGGATGGACCTGTAAACACCCTTCTGTTGTCAAACTGGCCTGGGGACTGACCTGGAGCAGGATAGCATGTTTTATAATGGCCTAAGGTTTGCAATTCCCACACTTTAAAAGCCAGATCTTCATTAGTGAAGAAAATGACTTTTTTTTTCCATTTCACTCCTGGAACTCTACCTCCTCAAACCTACCTAAAAGGACATGTCTTCAAGCATCATCTTGTTTTTAAAATATGTAGTGTCATTTAAACATCTCTCTGGAGCATCTATATGACCAGTGCTTTTGGAATCAGGTATTAATAATAATAATAATAATAATAATTATTATTATTATTATTTCTATACCACTATGGCGAACAAATCTAGGTGGTTTACAACAATTAAAAGAACAACGAAGATAAAACAGTATATTCCCCCCCTTAAAACATTATTAAATCAGATATCAATTAAAACAATAACAGATTCATTAAATATAAAATTTAAATACAAACCGATTAAAAAACAACAACACCCCACCACTTCCATTTCTTGGGGGTATAGAGGGACTGTAAAGGGGGAGCGGAGGAGAGATCCTGTTAATGTTACATTAACATTTAAACAGGTTGCGGTGCCCTAATGAACTTCTACTGCATTCCTCATCCATCAACAACTGACGGGGCCTTTATTAAAATCTTTATTAAAATTATTAAAATCTTTAAATTTTAATAATAACAAACCAAACAATTCATATTTGCAGATCTTTATGATTTTTAGCACTATTTGTTGGTGGAAATGAAAAATTGTAAAATATCTGTATTATATCATTTATGGGCCTTTGCAGACTGCTAGAAATAGTGCAAATTGAGTCCACTTTAAGTGCCCTGGCTCAGTGCTAGGGAATCATGGGAATTGTATCTTTTTCTGAGACATTGAGCCTTCTCTGTTAGAGAGCTCTGGTGCCACAATAAACTACAGTTCCCATGATTCCCTAGAACTGAGTCAGGACAGTTAAAGTTAAAATTTGCACTATTTCTGGCAGTCTGCAAAGGCCCTATGTTAGTTTATCCAGAATAGAAATTGCAAATTTTAACTGTTGCATGTTTAAAAGACTTTGGAACATTGTTGTAATGGGAAAATTGTCTAATGAATTTGGGTTTTAAAAGGCATTGAAAGACCATGTAACCTCATCAAAAACTGGTATACTTTTGCAGACTATGTGGATATTATAGAAACATTGATTCCTTTCTTCTCCCTACCCTGGCCACATGGCTACTTTTGACACAATTACATCACATTTCTTCTTATGAGTGACAAGGTTTTATGAAAGTAATGGTAACCTCCCCTCCTGAGTTTGGATGGATATATATATACACACACACATACACACACAGAAAAACAAAATAATATCACATGTAGCTGCATGACTCCCATATTGGGAGAAAAGCCAGAATAGTTAGTTAATAAAATAGTACAAATTGAGTCCACTTTAAGGGTTAGGGTTAGTGCTAGGGAATCATGGGAATTGGTTTTTTTTTTTTTTTGGTTTTTTTCTGAGACATTGAGCCTTCTCTGTCAGAGAGCTCTGGTGCCACAATAAAATACAGTTCCCATGATTCCCTAACCCTAACTCTAACTCTTAAAGTGGACTCAATTTGCACTATTTCTAGCAGTCTGCAAAGGCCCAATATGAATCAATATAGTTAATATTTGTCACTTTTTAAAAATAAAATTGTGCATCTTTAAAATGTTAAAAATATTTCAATAAAAACATAGAGAAAATATAATTAGAACATTAGCAACACAGCTGCCTTTAAACAAATGGAAGAAAAATAACTTTAAAAAATATCCTGTAGAACAAAACTGGACATATATTCATTTAAATGTAGAACAGAACATTTAATTCTTTAAGGCCCAGTTAAAAATAGACAAAAAGTGGAAGTTACACATACATTTTAATAAATAAAATATTTGTATCTCACCCAATGCTGTGGTATCTTATGACAGCATACAATAAAAACACCCTAATTAATTTAAAATGATTTTAAAAAATAAATTAAACATAGTAAAATATATATTAAACAACTTGACAAGACAGCTTGAAAACTACTTAAACTGTATAAGACATTTTAAAATCATGGTGAAATCAATTAGGTCTCAAAGGCTTTAATAAAGAATGATGGTATCAGAAACAAACCAGCGTTGGTGTGCCACTCACCGGCATCATAGAATCACAGAAATTTAGGGGTTGGAAGAGCTCGCAAGGCCATCTAGTCCAACTTCCTGCCATGCAGGAATACACAACTACAGCATTCCTGAAAGATACACACCCAAGTTTGATTTAAGGACCAAGAAAGGCGAATTCATTACCTTTGAGATAATGACTTTTGTTTGCTGAAGAAGAAACCACTGATTCTCCAAGCTGTCCATGATGTCATGTGTTTTATTGTAAAAACTCAATAAAATTTTAATTAAAAAAAAATGAGCCCTGTGGCTTGGATTTATTTACTTTGGTCAGCCATTCTTTCCTGCCATGTTTTGGCAGGGTAAAGATGGTCCACATTGTCTGGATAGGGCATGCAAACAGGTCAAAAAGAAAGTTAAGAATGGGTTGGTGAAAGGATTGGGGCACTTTTCACCAACAGGGGCATCACTGGGGGGTGCACCACTCCAGAATACACTTCAGAGGGATGTGAACTCCTGGTGGGTTGGTTGCTAACTGCCCCAATACCCTCTTGGACACCACCCCCTGTCAGCCAGGGCACCTCTGCCCACCTAGACCCACTTAGATGGGGTGAGGGATTGGCACTGTGGCACTAGCAATGGCCACAGATTCCTCCCCTTCTTGCTGCCATTGTTTCCCTTTCTTACCTGGCCAGCAGAACCCACCAGACCTGGAAGCAGCACCTTTCCCAAATGGAAGCTGAAGAGGGAGTCTGGTGGAGTCTTACTGCCTCCTTTGCTCCTTCACCAGGTTGCTCCCTTTATTGAATCCCATTGTGGGAGAAAGGTGGGATATAAATCCTTGAAATAAATAAATAAATAAATAAATAAATAAATAAATAGTTTATCATATTGTTTAAATTTATTAAATAGTGTAATTGGTCAATAAAGTTGCCCTTATTCAACCCAAGTTCATGTCTGATCTCTTTATTCCCATTGTGAGTCAGCAAATGCTACTGTTTCTCAGTTGTAACTGTAATTCTCAAGAATGAACACATTTGGGATACTTTCCAAACACCCACTGTGTGCCTACAGCAGGGGTAGGCAACCTTTCCCCTTTAAGGGCCGAGGGACTTCAGCTCCCAGAATCCCAGGAACTATTGGCCAACATGGGACCATTGGCCAACATGGCTGAGGCTTCTGGGAGCTGCAGTCCCTCGGCCCTTAAAGGGGAAAGGTTGCCTACCCCTGGCCTACAGCAATCAAAATTAAACATCAGAACTCCTGCATCAAAAAATATTTTTTTAAATATTATGTAAGCTTTGTGACTTGATTTGATAATCTCAGCTGCTCACTGCTTCAGGCTATCTTTGTCATGCTGTCAGTGTGTCTTTTCCTCTCATACTGGAAAAAAATGGAAAGCAGTGCATAATATATACCCATTCGAAAGTTGCAGTGATGGCTGACAAGACATCATTTTTATAAATACTAAATGTGGCAGAGCAAACTCATTTTTTTTTTTACATAGGTGGTCTGATTTTATCTAGCATTCTAATCTGTTAATATTTCTTCCATACTTGTATCTTTATTTCCAAGATTCCTAATTCATCTTTAGTTCATGGATTTTTCATTTTTGCCAATAAATACAGCTTGTATATGTTTCCACTGTGAAACAAACACGAACTTCCAAGCTATAGTACACACTGGGTCTTAGTAGTATTTGCACAATAACAAGCAGACATTTAAAAAAGAAGACACACACACATTTAAACCAAGAAAGTGGAGACCAGTATTATTTTAGTCATAGTCAGATTTAGGTGGGAAATTACATTTAAAGCCCTAAATGACTTGGAATCACTATACTTGAAGAAGTGTTTCACCACATATAATGCCTGCCCAAGGGCTGAAATGTGCTGGAGTGTCCTTCCTCTATGTGTGGATGATACACTATGGGAAGATGTGGTAGAGGGGCTGCTATGCTGTGGCAACCTGAACACTGTTTCCAGTTGTGAACACCACAGTTCAAAATGGATATTGATAACCTGAAATGTGTCCAGAGAAGGGTGACCAAGATGAGCAGCAGCAGTCTGGAAACCAAGATTTATGAGGAACAATTTAGGAAATTGGGCATGTTTATACTGGAGAAGAGGAGAGAAGACTGAGAGTAACATTATTGTCATCTTTAAATATCTGAAGGGATGTCATGTAGAAAATGGAGTTAGCCTTTTTATTGCCACTCCAGAGACTAGAACTGTTAGGAGTTGGGTATGCACTTTGCCTGCCAGAGAATGTTAGGAAGTTAGTGTGCTGGGTTATACAGTCAAAATGGCTATTGCAGAGACATGATGGTGATCTCAGATGCAGGTGTTGAGATTATATCAGAGGGGAGGTAAGCATGAGTTGAGCCTATTCAAGGTTGTTTATGTGACAAGAATTTATGTAACAATAAAGAAGGGGCGGTATGGGAACACTTGACAAGAACAAGGACCAATGGGTTCAAATGACAGAAAAATAGATTCCACCTAAACACTTTATGGTAAGAGCTATTCAACAATGGCCAGCCATTGATGACCAGAATATATAGTTGAAATTCATTGCACTTTCTGAACAATGAAGGAAGCAAACCATGCCAGCACAGGCCTCTCTTCTCTAACCACTTGACTGTAGCTTGGTCAATAAGGCCCAGTTGTGACCCAAGATAGTATATCCACACCTATCATACTGCCCATGCTATATCTGCAAATCAAAACATGGAACCTCTCCAATCAGAACCTGAAATATAATAATATCAGTAAAGGCTTACTGTTCTGTGGGTGCAAAACAGTAGGCAATTGTCCCCCTCCATGTGCAAGTAAGTTCCAAATTAACTCCATGGTCCACCCAAGGCCATATTTCTAAGCCCTATTGATTGTAAGCTGTACTGCCAAACTCACCTGGTCCACACTGTCCTGACTGAGAACTCTGAGACAGAGGTAAGCTTTAACGGGGTGGCTAAGCCCCCAGCTCCTCCAAAACATGGCTTATGGCAGCATCAGTCTTTGGTAGCATGTAAATGGTTACTCAAGAACTGCCAACAGTCAAGAATCTCATTAGTAACCCATGCTTGTGTTCTTATGTGTTTCTCAAATGTGACCTGGGGAGCTCAGGAGGTCGTAGTCAGCATCTCTAAAACTGCCACCTGCTCTGAGACTGGTAGTAAAGTTATACCCCTCTTAATTGGAGAAGACATATTACTAAAACACTTTTTGAAGGCTTTTCACTTGTCCCCTTTTCCTCATGTGAACTCCATTGTAATATAATGAGAGTTCTAAATTGTTGTGTCAGAGGCAGGAGGCAAAAAAAAAAAACCTAAGTGCATTGTGCTGTCTATATATATAGATCTGCATGCCTACATCTACATGAATGTGCACACACACACACACAAACCTACATACACATACACACACCTGCACAAAATCCATTAAACCACCTCTGATGCTGCCCTTGCATCAACATCATCATTATCAGAATATTAATTATTGTTGTTGTTGTTGGGGGAGTAAACCAAAGGCAGCAGTCTATGAAAGCCTAGGCTAGAGATTTCTTACTCTCAATCTGAAAGGTGCTGTAGCATTCCTTTATGTCTTTTTATGCTGATATGGGGGCTGATATTGAAACATATATTAAAAAACCTTTATTTTCATATCAAGCCAGAACCTATTTTTCTAGTTTAGAAAGAGAAAATGTTTCAGAAATAGCTTGGTTCACATATAAAATGTACTATTTTGCATGTGTGTGCCTTCAAGTCTCCTGACAACTTATAGTGACCCCATAAATTTCACAAGATTTTCTTCATCAAGGAATTACCCAGAGTTGGTTTTGCCAGTTCCTTCTTCTAAATATTTCTGAAATTTAAAAACATAAAAGGCTCTGTTTTGTACAAATTGTGATTATACACTCTACTAAAAAAAAAAAAAAGCAGGAGACTGTTGCACCCTATTGCATCTATAAACACATAATTTTTATAAGAAGGAAAGGAAACATGAACCCAGGAATCAAACCATGGTGTAATATACAAAAAGGGGGGGAAGCAGAGGATTGGGGTCGAAACTACCCCATGCATCAGCCCCAATCCTCCGTTTTGATGCCTGGGACAGGAGCACCAAAATAGCACTCCTTTCCCAGGTGGTGAAAAGGGCACCCAAAGAGCCGCTATGTGGTTCTTTTGCGCCTCTTCCGGCACAGTGTGTCCGAATGCTGTGCTGGGAGGACGTCATCAGAGCTCTCGCCATGTGTAATGGCACGCGTTCTGATGACAACCTTGGGAACGGGTTGGGGCATCCGGCTGCTCCTCCCCATCCCTGGCTCCAAGACAGTGCTTTGTGCCTCCTGCAGGCTCCCAAAGTATGCTATTTGCACAGAAGTAGTCTCTTACAATCACAGTCTTATGGACTGGGGGAGAAGCAGATGGCACAAAGGGCCGTTTTGGGGACAAGGGAGGGGAGGGGCAGCCACACGGTGGGTGCCCCAACCCCTTCCCAAAGGCATCGTCGGAGCACCGGCCCCTCCACACAGCCGGCACTCCGGTGATGCCTTCCTGTCACAGTGTCCACACACGCTGCAGCGGAAGAGTCGCCAAAGGTGCGCCGCCAGCCTTTTGCGATGCACCTTCGCCGACTTGTGGAAGGAGCGGATACCTTGGCCCCGCGGCGCAGCTTCCCGGGGCGGCCCAGGGCTGCCCGTCTGCTTCCCCCCGAGGTTAGCATCTGTGTGGATATCAAGTTTCTCTCATTAAACCTTCACCTCTTAGTCCCAGCTAGAAGAAACCCATTTGCTCTATGGGATTCCATACAGTCATCACATCAAGGACCATCTAGTCCATCTTCCTGCTATAGAGGATTATACAGCAAAAGTATTTCTGAAATATGGCCATCCAACCTCTGTTTAAAATTTTACATAAGTAGTGATCTAACAAGCATTCACTGTTTCAGAGGACTTACTCATGTTAGGATTAAGAATAGCATTCCCAGTCTCATCTTCTATCTTGTTACACCTTTCAGAGACTAAACTGAAAAGCATTCTCCTGGCATCCAGATCTGTTAACTGAACTCTGTAATGTTCCCTTTTAAGGCATAAACCAACCAAAGTAATTTTATTGTTATTCAATTTTTTTATTCTTCTCATCATTTTTCTCAGGAAATTTCCTTCACTCATTTTGTTTTTACAATAGCCCTGTAATGCAGATTCAGCTGAAAATGATTAGCCTAGTGAGCTTCATGGCTTAATAGATATTTGAATTTGGTTTCCCTCATTCTAGGACAATAATCTAACCACTACACCTTGCTGCCTCTTTTTCAGTTCCAAGCCTATCTTTGGGTGTTAATTTTAGGGCTGTGTATCACATCTGTTTGAGGTTTTCACTAATCATGAGTAAAATGGATTAGAAGTATTTTTCCCTACATTAGCAGCATACTGCTGTTGCTCTTTGACATACAACAACTTAAAAGTATAATAAATTGAAGAATTATGGAATGAGCATATCTGAACCTTGGATCATACTTATGTTCCATCTTGGATGAAAAACAGTGGAAAGAAAGCTTAAGGCAATGCTGTAAATTCTTGGACACAACATCAAAAACACATTGATCTGACAGAAATTATAATGATGATTCATGGCCATGCAGGCTGGGGAGTCAAAAGAAAATAATGAGAGTGAAATTAATGGTCTTTACAAATAATGAAATATATATTATGATAACATTGTGTTGGTTTTTAAAAATAATTCTTGGTGGCCTTTAGAAAAATCATTTAAAGTTTGCATTATTACATGCAGGCTACAGTTTTAGGGTTTTTGCTTCTTGTTCCTGAGACTAGATCTGAAACTATCATTCATCATCTAAACCAGGGGTCCCTGGACTTTTTGATCTGGGGGCCAGTTTGCTGGGGCCCAGATCTTCCCAGGGGGCTGAGGTGTGTGCGCACGCATGCGCACGACTTCAGATGCCATTTTTTTCTTCCAAAATGGCATCCGGAGTCATGTGCATGCATGCGGTGTCGCGTGCGCATGCGCATGACTCTGGGCACCATTTTGGAAGAAAAAATGGTGCCTCAGTAGTGTGCATGCATGCGCATGACTCCGGGTGCCATTTTGGAGGACAAAATGGTGTCCGGAGGCAGGTGCGAGCGGCGGCAGCGCGGGCGGCAGCGGCGGGCCAGTAGGAAGGCCTTGGTGGGCCAGGGCCAGCCTGTGGGCCATAGTTTGGGGACCCCTGATCTAAACAAAACTCACAGAACTTGGAAGTGACTTGTTACAAATAGTGGGTTACTTCTAATTAATTCCCTTCTCAGCAGCTAAGGTACATCTATATAACATTATGGCTATAAGATAACAAAAGATAACTCCCTTTGCAGTGTATCTACACTTTTACAGGTAGAAAGGAGTGGCCTTAATTAATAGTGGAGAAGGAATATCGTAGTGTTCAAGTTCTAGCTTGTGCTGTGCCTCATTATGCTATCTCATGCTCCACTGTGGGTGTTCAGATGACAGTGATGTAGACAGTACCTGATAGTATTCAGATGTATTTTATAAAAGTAACTAAAAGGAATTGTTTAGTTGTTGTGAAACAGAAGCTAAAGAATTGTTTTTCAAAATCAGAACTATAATGATAGCTAGCTACTTTTTAAGGGCACTGACAAAACAACTGTAATTAATTACTTTTACAGCTTTGAACAATCATAAAGTAAATGTCTCTTATTGGTCTACCACAAATATTCACAGGAAGTTCCAGCTTAGTAGTTTCATTGAGAAACTTTGCTGTTGCAATTTTGTATTGCATCTTTCAAAAATCTATGTGAATGCTAAGGAAATCACTTACTGTAAACCTTTATACTGTGTTACCTTTATTGACCAACCAAAATGCACAATATACTTGTTGCTTCAAAACCTTGCAACAAGTATATTGTGCATTTTGATTGATCAATAAAGGTATCACTGCTGGATTTTTGTTTGAATTTGCTAAATGGCCAACACAGCTACCACTGAATGTTTTATGTCTCATTCAAGATTTGGTGTGGGAATAGCAAACACAAGACTTCTGGATTTTACACTCTACTACACAGTAGCAGCCCTGGAAACCAACCACTATGTTTTAGCTGGTAGGACTGGGACATTTAGGGCAACAGAAGGGAGTGGGGTGTTAGTAAGCAGTTAGAAAACTGTGATCACT
This sequence comes from Phrynosoma blainvillii, assembly GCA_026167975.1. Taxonomy (NCBI): domain Eukaryota; kingdom Metazoa; phylum Chordata; class Lepidosauria; order Squamata; family Phrynosomatidae; genus Phrynosoma; species Phrynosoma blainvillii. Next base: position 75,894,770 of record JANUYF010000002.1, read on the forward strand.
TCACCAAGGAGTTGAGCAGAATGGAACCCTTATTCCATAGTAAAGCTTAGCCAACCAAAACATTATTTATCTTTGGATATTAATAGTTCTTGTGTAGGGAATCATCATTCTTATAGGCATACTTCAGGTAAGCAGTAATTACCATTTTGTTTACTGTGCTTAATATGAGAATAACAGCATGAGATGATGCTGTGAAAAGTAAAGGCAGAATTATATGACCATTGTTCATCTTCATGCACACCAGGACAAGGTCCTGACTCGGTCACATAATTTTTTAAGGGAGTGTATATTATGTTGTCTTCCACTTGTAGTCTTCCCATATTTTCCAATCTCTTTCCACAGAAAATTGGTTAAGGAGGAAATGACCAAACTTGTTGCACAATGTCTTTTAATTGGCAGTATTAGGACACTTTTATCTGGAAGTAGATTTCATTTCCTACCTCTTCTATAGCTTCTGACCTCACTAAATATGTTGTTGTTGTGTGCTTTCAAGTCATGTCCAGCTTATGGTGACCCTAATGTGAACCTAACACAGGGGTTTCTGGGGATGAGAGTGTGTGATGCATCCAAGGTCACCCAGCGTGTTTCGATGGCCAAGCAGGGAATCAAACCCTGATTCCAGAGTCCTAATCCAGTGCACAAACCTCTATACCATACTGGCTCTGGCTCTCTCTGAATATACTACATCATTTTTTCTGTTTCTGTCATTTAGTCTTGGAACATTGTTGCTTAGGTAGTGAAGCCTGATGTAGAGAACAGAAAGAATTTTAGGATGTAGGTTTTATTCCGAGAAATAATCAATAGGTCCAAAAGTCCAGTTCAAGACATGTCTTCACAGCCTTCCTAAAAGTAGCAAAAGTGAGAAATAATTGCAACTCAGAGGGGAATGCATTCTGGGAATAAGAAAATAGGAGCCCCTCTCTGATGTGCCTCTTAAACAGATCTCCGTGAATGACTGTATTCTCAAGAAGGTCTCTCCTGAAGATCTGAGCACACTTGAAGAGGCTCATAATAGGTTCATCAGTAAATATGGATCTGTATGATTAGAGTGACTTTAATCTAGCTAATCACTTCTCATTTGCAGTTAAAATGACAAATCTCTTACTTGGACAAATTTAATTACTTACTTACTTGTGGCCATACTGAAATCACAAAACATCTTCAGAATTGTCCAGTATGATGTCCACAGTTAGCTAATTGAAAAACTTAGAATAGATCAGGTGAAACAATCTAAAAATATTTAAATGTATCCTTTTGCACATCATGAAATCAGCTGTTGGCCAAACTAGACATGAAGTTAAATGAATGTTTTCATTTTACGTACATAATTTTTAATGGAAATAACAGCTACTGGAGAGTGTAAGGTCTGATCATTACTGGGATCTGAGCAAGCAGGAAAAGGAAATTTAATTCTTCTCTCCCCTTCTACAGTGCCAACACAGATGTTCCCTTTGACCACACTCATTGTACTGGGAGGAACTCTTTCTTGGCACAGGACAAGTAGCAGCATCAGGAGTGTTTTTAAGAACTGGAGAAGAGAATTAGACCCCATTTTGCTACCAGCTAATGTGTCCAATAAAGATCAGCGCATTAATCTGGCTGCTTTTGTTTGTAATTTCTATAAATGTATATGCTTAATACAATAATTCATTTAAACCTTTAAATATGCATGTTCAGCTTGGCCCTTAGATCAGGTAAACTGAATGCAACTGACTTTGCTGTAAATTTCAAGAGCAACGGTATTTCAGTAAAACTTGAAATGCAATTGTTGCTTGGATACCATTCTACCTGTTCTACTGATTTCACCTTCAAATTAATCACATTATTTAGTGGCAGAAATTCAAGGCACATAAATATATGGTAAATTGCCCAGTGGACAATTATTACTTTTTATTTTCTATCTTTTTCATAGTCTAAGACCTTCCTTTAATCACATGCAACAAATAATCACTGTGGCAATTATTACTTGAACCTCTATATGCTCCTTCTTAAATTTAGGTTAGTGCATGTGTGGATTTAATTTGAAAGACATTAAGACAAAACATATATTTCTGTTTAAAAAGAGAAATAGCCCTAATTTGCTTTGGTTAAGGGACAGACTACATCCTCTAGTGTCAATACAATTCAGTGAATACCTCTATAAATATTTGATTTGATTTTAAATCATGGGCAAGCAAAATGAATGTGCAGTCTGAAGACTTGAATTCATACATTTTATTCTTCAGATGAAAACATGTGTGCTTCAAATGAGAAAAGTCTTCTAAAGGAAGTGAAAAGAGAGAATGGAATTAGGATGGAGTTCAATGCATTGAACTTTGTGTAAAGGTTATGCCCTGAAGCTGCAACCAAATGTTCCAGGAGATTGATAACAAGAAAGAAAATGCATGTGTGACAATTGCTAAGACTATCTGCTTGCTGCAGAAAAGCTATGTTTGTGCGCTTGGTTGAAGAACCTCCTGGGTCATAGGAATACAACTGGGCTGAGTAGGCAGGTAGGGTTGAAGGTTTTGCTTGGCTTGCTTTCAGATTAACATAAGAGGCATATTTTAAATGATCTATTCAGTTGGGTAAATATCACAGATATTGGTCTGCATATGAGGACAGCTTTCTTATGGTAATTTGGTGAAAACTGATAGGCAGAAGATTGGTAAATGTTAGGAACCTTTAAGGCAGAAGTGATCAGAGGCCAAATGCAAATGCAAAGGGCATTGTTGAGGGCACCAGAGCCCCTCCCATTTTTAAAATGCAATTAACAACCTCAAGTGGATATGGAAACAATTTCACACTGGTTTGCTGTCATTTACTGTTTTAGCCCAGAAAAGACCTTTCTAAAGTTGACATCTGGCTTACCAAAAAAAGGGCCTTTCCTGGGCTTAAAACTGGTGTGGGTGGAAAGTGAATCAACTTCCCTATGCATCACCTTTTTTTATTTCTGTATCTACTCATAAAAATATCATCCAGTGATGATGAATGAAAGATAGAAGACAGACAAACCTGCTTCTTCACAGGTGAACTGTGGAATTAACTGGCCCAAGATGTAGTGATGAAAGGGAGATTCAACAAATTCATGGAGGATAAGGTTATTAGTGTGGATTAGCCATGATGGCTACATATTAACTCTAGTATCTCCCACAGAATGCTTCTGAATGCCAATTGCTGGGAATATAACCAGGAATGAGCTCCTGTGCTCATTTCTTACTAGTGACATCTAGGTGGCCACCAAGGCAACTTAATTCTGCACTAGACAGGGCTTTACTTTGGTCCTGTGCATCTCTTCATATAATCTTTATTGTCTTTCAAATGAGATTATACATCTTCTTCTAGATCACCAGAACCCCTGCCCAAGAGTATAGCCATCTTTTCTATATTAAGTTAGTCAGGGTGACTAGATGTCCTCCTTTTCCAGTATATGTCCTACATTTTAATCTTCTGTCCAGGAGGAATTTCAAATTGTCCTCCATCTTCCGCATGACTGAGAAGCATGAATTTACATTTATATTAGTGTTTTTAGCTTTTGTTTTGTAATGTTCTACATTTTTCTTGAATGCCTTACATTTAGCAGTGCCTTGTTCTTCTTTGTGGCTATGACATCTGCTCACCTTGGATTTAATTTGTTTATCCCATCTATCTATGAAGTGATAACAGTCACTGGTTGAATTTCACCCTGTGGTTACAACCCTGCACCCCATGGAACTTCAAAGTACACATCCTCCCACCCCAGTTACATATAGATTGTTTCTGAGGGAGCCTTCTCTTCTTTCGCTTTATCAAAGATCTTCCACCCATTGATAGGTGGGGGTGTTATGTGTGAATGACAGATCTGTGTGCAAATGGCCCCAAGCCATGATCACCTATAGCCTTCACAGTCTGAATGTTATATATCCCCAGCATAAGACATTTCATAATGTAGCAAAAGAAAGAGAGAGAGAGAGAAGACAAAGACAGCAAGAATAGAATAAAAATATTTCCATTGTTAGAACACTCTGTGTCTGTTTTATGACTTTATCACACAAGCTTTGGTCTCACCTCAGTCATGCCACAATCATGTTATTTAAAAAGAAGAGAAACATGCAGCATTTGAAGCTTTTATTATTACATTTCTCTTCAATAGCTTGATGGTGACCAAAGACAATCCCATGCACTCTCTTCAGCATTCCTCTTTAACCTTACCTTCCTGCCCTATGCCCTAACCAGCATGCCTTTCTTTCTCTCTTTTTTTTAAAAGTGTAATGCAATTCCAGAATTATGGGAATATGATTTAGTTTTTTAAAAGAAGAAGAAGAGGAAGAGGAAGAGGAAGAGGAAGAAGAGGGGGAGAAAATATGCTGCTTTGGAATACTGAGGGAGAAAGTAGGAGACTGACACCTCATGACTGCTCAATATCAGGATTGGTTTGGACTCAGTAGCATCACTGAGGTTAGTGTCACCCAGTGTGATAACTCATGGTGTCACTCCCTCATTGACCTCCCCCCATTTCACACCATACAGAATCCTTAGTAATGCTTTTTTGCATTAATATTACTAGTAAATTGTAATTCCTATATGCCACTGAATGTAATGCTAGTAGTTGTGACATAAACAACTAGCAAAATTAAAATTATACCTTCAAATTACAATATCATATGCACAACCTAAATGTGTATATATATATATATATATATATATATATATATATAGTGAAGATTTGGTTAAAATGTGATGTTTTAAAGATTTTTTTTTAAAAAGCTTTAAAATGTAAAAAAAAAATGAAATTTTAATTTTAAAATTTGGGGGGCTCTCCTTTCTCCTCCCACTGAGCTTCACCCCACTCCCACCATTTCTTAAAGTGTTTTAAAAGGAAGCAGGTGAATGCCACAGCTTCCATTTCTGCCAAAAAGTAGGTGTTTGAGAAGCAGTGGTGTCACTCCCTTTTAAGGTGTTACCTGGTGCGGTCTGCACCCCCCATCTACATCCTCCTAGTGACACCACTGTGTAGACTGTTGCTTATCACAGCTGTGTAATAATGGAGTGGCAGTGTGATTGACTGCTTATTGATGAGTTTTCCCATCAATGAAAAGATGCCCTCTAACAATTCTTCAGAAGCACAACAGCAATGGAGTTGATGGTGACATAGTTCAATAGGTACTGCCAAAAGCAATATGCTCTTGCTACAACTGCAGTTTAAAACCCGTGTGTGATAAAGTCCCAAGTCTACATATGTGTATTACAGAATGTATATATTCATATATCCCCCGAGAAATCTTGGAGGGACTCTTAATTCTTTGCTACAGGACTCAAACAGTTAAAAGGGGAGACTTAGTGGCTAATTAAACTAAAGTTGTGACTAACTTTACAATTGTTCCTACCCTGAGACGAAATTGCTTAAGAAGCCATTCCATGTCAAAGTAGGTACAGCGTTAGTTCAAACACCAGTTTCTTCTTCTTTTATATATTTTCCTCCTCATAAAATATCTGTGCATTACCACAGCAGATTGTCTTTAAATGAATGAATCATGGCATGATCCCAGCTACTTAGCTACATCTGTTGTGTAGTAAATAGCCCCACATCACCACATGCATAATAAAGAAGAAGAGGATATTTTTCCTAATGCAGACCTCATTATGTGATTGTACATGAACAGTCAAGACAGATGGATCGGCAGCAATACTATAAAATTTAGAAGCAAAACATGTTTATATGAATGCAATCATCAGTTTTTCAGAGGAAATGATACCTCTATCCTATTTAACTTCCTTGTAGGTTAAAAAAGCAAATCACAAAACACTTCTGTAATGCAGTGAGGAAAGTTCTTGCTTATTGGACATATTTCCTTTTAGTTGACTCTCTGTTCTTTTCACAGTAGTTTAAAAAGTAAGCAGATTATTTTCATTACCTTCCATACCTTTAGGGTATTTCAAAGTGTTGACACATTGTCATTTTCAGAGGTGCTGATTCCTGTTCTAATATTATTCAATTAGAATAATTAGCACAAATTAAAAGTAAAAAAAGAAGGATGAAAATGCTGAAGCACAAGGAGGCCACTGTGATGTAGTACATCAGACATCTGAGTCTGAATGTAAATTTCTGGGGGGGGGGGTTGACAAAATAAAAGAAGAGAAAAGCAAGGAAACAAACATGCTAAAGCTGATTTCTTTTCTTTTTTTCTAATTAAATTTTTATTTAGCTTTTACAATAAAACACATAAAGTCTGTAGAACAATGACAACAACAACAACTATTAATTACAAGGGCCAAGGTATGTATCTTATGAGTAGTTATTCTGCAGCAGTTCTCAGCAAGAAGCAGAGAGTCCGGCTTGTCAAGGTGTAGAATGTCTGTCCAAAGATCCATCTGTGAAGTAGGAGGTTGGATCTGGTGGGAGTGATTATTAACATTGTCAATAAAGATCACTTCTTAATGACCTTCTAAACAGCAAGACACCTAGGTAGATGGGATTAGAATTACAACATTTTTGAAACTAGAAATAAATTTATTTTAAACCAAACAGTTTCAGTCCATTGTATTTCCCATCAGCATGTACTGATGTGAGAGCTGGACAATGAAGCAAACTGACAGAAAAATATCAACTTATTTGAGATGTGGTGCTGGAGAAGAGTGCTGAGGATACTGTGGATTGCCAAGAAGACAACCAAATGGATTCTAGAACAGATTAAGCCTGAGTTCTCCCTGGAAGCCAGGATGACCAAATTGAGGTTGTCTTATTTTGGCCACATCATGATAAGGAATGAATAATTGGAAACGGCAATGATGCCAGAAAAGGTGGAGGCCAGTAAAAAGAGAGGAAGACCAAATACAAGATAGATGTATTCAATCAGAGAGGCCACAGGACTGAGCTTGCAGGATCTGAGTAGAGCAGTGGAGGACAGGGATCTTGGAGGTGCCTCATCCATGGGTCACCATGAGTCAAGGTCAACTTAAGATCAGTTAACAACAGCAACAAATTAAACAGGATTATTATGGACAGGATCATTATGGGCAAAGAAGTAGCAATCACTACACCAAACAAACAATGATGCTGTATATGCTTTTATTCATTTCAAGGAAAAATTGCAGAATTCCAGTGAAAAAAATGCAGAGCAAAAACTATAGAACTTGGTCAATAGATATAAATAGGGAAAGGAAGGTATATGATTTAACAGTAAAGTAGGAGTTGCAAAAAAATTGTAGTAAGAGGCAGATGAATTTGCTCTACTAAAGAATAATTGGAAATTATGTTTAAGTTTTTTAAATAAATAAATAAATAAGGGACATATGATACCTACTTTAGAATCTGCTTCCTTCTAAAAAATTTATTTAAACCTGGCAGTGGTTACACAAGAAGTCTGGGGGAAAGGAAAACCATGCAAAGTAGTTCTGCTAGCCAGTGTCTATTTCAATTAAGGGAGGGGTGGAGCAGTGCCAAGCACAGTTTGGCTACCATTACACAGCTTTAGGAAAAGTTCAAGGAGATACTAGATAACTCCTTGTGCAATGTCCCAAAGGACTTTGGCTGAGGTAATCCCAATTTATACTAGCATTTCAATAAGTAAATGCCACCCTTTTGTAGATCCTAGATGCTTAGAATGGAAAACTCTGTTCTCTCTGAGCACAATCATTGCTAGAAAAATCATATTCAGTTAAGAGATTCTAAGAAGTCATCCAAAAAAGTAAATTTCCCAAGCTCCATATGGCTGCTTTCGGTCATTCCTGGCCTTAACAGCAGATCCAGTGGCTTTCGTATGGCTCATTTTACACGAAAAGCCTGTTGTCTGCCAATGTGGTATGCTTACTTTGACTAGCATTTCAGGGCAACTTGGTCTGAGAATAAAACAGCCTATCCCCACTCCCCATGCCATGACTTCAACTTACCTGAGTTGAGCCATTCCTGTCTCAATACATTTTAATGTGTGGGTTGTAAAGAACTGATAGCAGCTTCCCTAACTATTTTTGTGGTTAAACCTGGAGTGGAAATAAGGCACATAATGGGGCTAGAGAAGGAAATGGCAAGTGGGGGCCATATGTTCTTTGCATTTTCCAGACACATACAGCAGGAGTAGGCAATATATGGGCCATGGACCTCATGGAACTGCAGGCCATTTTTACAACCTTTAGTGTTCCTCCCTTCCATGCCATTTAGTGGCAACTTAGAAACCCCTTTTAAAACAAGCAGTTCTCCACTATTTGTAGTGAAAGCAGTCCTTACTTATTCATCCTTGTTAATGAGCTTTTGAAATCTTTTGCTTACTGATTTTATAGTTAAAATAGAACAATGTACTCATTAAATATTCATATTTCTAAAATTAAAGTCCCTGATTTGTGTTTATGTGTTTTCTTTTTAGACTTTCTATTACATGGCCACATCTAATTACAACATTATTACTGAGTAGAAGATGGGAACGGAGATCATTCTGAGTTATCATTTACTGAAGAAAGACTCACCTGAGCCTTTTAGTCAAATGGGGAAAATATTCCAGACAGCAACATCAGAGTGTTGGAGATACTCTAAGCTTCAATCCAACTGTCAGTCCCAACAAATGTAGAACCACTGAATCAATGGGAACTTGGTTAATCAATGTCTATGTAAGCTCAATTGATTCACATGGTCTGCTCTAGTTATGATTAACAATTGGATTTAGGGCAAAGAATCCAAAGAGCAAGCTAAATGAGTGATAGAAGTTTTTATTCCCAACTACTTGGCTTCTGATAGCAGCAGAAAGAATATTAACTTCCACTGTGAAAGAAAAATACTTCAACAGTGAAAGCAAAGGACAGGAAATGAAGGAAAATATCATCATCATAGTTGCTATATTTATTTATCTCACTCTTCTCCCAAAATTCGGACTCAGGCCTGAAACAGATTGGCAGGAAAGAGCTGCTTCTGACTGCTTTGGGAATGGGGCATGCAGATGATGCACACCCCCAGAGAGGTGTGGAAGTTGCTCTGCAGCCATCTAAGGGGGTTGCAGTCTGCCAGAAATAGTGCAAATTGAGTCCACTTTTAGGGTTAGGGTTAGTGCTAGGGAATCATGGGAAATTTTTTTCTGAGACATTGAGCCTTCTCTGTCAGAGAGCTCTGGTGCCACAATAAAATACATTTCCCATGATTCCCTAGCACTAACCCTAACCCTAAAAGTGGACTCAATTTGCACTATTTCTGGCAGTCTGCAACTCCCCTCAGGCAGCCTGAGTCCAGCCAAGAAAGCAGCACAGAAAAAGCATGCCTTGCCAGCAGCCCATTCAGGCCCATAGCAGTGGCTGGCTCCAGGACTGTGGCATCTGGTTGCTGTGGTCCCACACTGATTAGGGGCTGACCAGGAGCAGCCAGATGTTGTTCTAGCTACCAGTCTGCTTTGTCCCCCAGTTTCTCAATTCATATCTAGCAGGTACAGCATTAAAATCATATGAATCTAATTTTGTGTAGACATGTTCTTGGCCCTATGATTTTGGAGAATATTCTGAAAATGTTCAGATAATGTATAGATTCTACTGAAAATTCAAAATCCATGATACATCTTGGATACTATTTCCAGAAACTTCTGTGTCTGTATAGCTTCCTTGTCTCCTATTCTTCTAGTTCCTGCTACTCTGCCAAGCCCATGCTTTTCATCCACCCAGTCCTGCTGAAAACATTTTGAATTCTTGCACAAATATTACAATGAGATATGCAAAGAGTGGTCTTTAAAAGACCACTCACAAGGCTGTCATGTTTTCAAGTATTCCTATAAGTACTCGGAGCAAATAATACAGATCTGTGTTATAATCAGTTAGACTTTTGATCCTTCTAGCCCATTACTGTCAACCCTGGCTGGCAGTAGCACTCCACGGTTGCAGATAGGATTTTTCCCTAGTCTTACTTGGAGAGTCCTGGTGCTCTCCTAACAAAGTGCTAAGCAGGCCTGGTATTACTTAGCTCCCCAAAGCAGATGAATTAGATATTTTCTGGGTGGCCCATAGTGCTTAACATTTTTAGAGAGGAAGGGAGTGAATAAAACCATGGAACATGGGCTTGAGAGTGAGAGAAATCTATAAGTAGTTCTGAATGAAAATAATATTCCTACTACACGTGACCTGATTTGAAATAAAAATAAAAGCATTTAAATTAAAGGATAGACTAGCTGTTTTGTATAAAAATTACCTTGCACTGATTAGGGTCCACTTGGTAATAAGAAGGAACTTATTGTACTGTTCTAGATAATTCTTATACCTTTAAAATGAAGACTCATTTGGAGTGTGGTGCTGGAGGAGAGTTCTACAGATATCATTGGCTATATTGGCTTGTTTCTTTCCTAGAAGCTCTCCAGGGACCAGTACTAAATGACTCCCAGATCAACACTAGTCCACAGACCACCACTTGGGGTAGCACTGCACTGGTGCTCTCTGTCATGTTACTAAAGGACAAGGTTCAACCAATAACATGTTTTAAAGTGGAATGCTTTTTTCGTGATGTCTGGGAGACATATAACTTTTCTCAATTTGGCATTCCTGCAGTCAAGGGCAGACCTCAAGATTATCATTATACCACAAAATTTTAAATAGAATTATATATATATCAGCAGCCATATGGCTTTCCTGTGTTTCCCTGGTCCTGATAAAAGTGATTACAGCTAGATTTGGGAGGTCCTTTGTCCTGAGGTGCCTGCTTAAAGATTTCCCAATTCCTTCCCTATGTTTGAAAACCAGGGGAAAAAAAATATGAAATTATGGGAGACCATTGAAATCATGACTTCAGAAAGCATATCAGCAATTGAAAGAATGAAGGTGTAAAATAAAATTTCCAGAGATTACTTCTGGAGTCTATAGCTTCCTGAATCCCCCAGCCACTTTGTCTGGTCATGTTTGTGGAAAGATTTGGGTCAAAAACTAAATTTTCCAAGTTATAATCATTAGTCCCCAAATTATGTATTATTATTTTAAAAAAACAATGCCTTCTATGCAGGCACAAGTGCAAACGTAGAATTAATTCCTATTTCAATCCAGAGGCATATAAAGTCCGCAACCTTTTATGCAGAGATCCAGATAACAGAAATGGCATGAGGGAGCACCTCTGGAGTTGTTCTGTGGTCTTTTGGTTTGGGGAGAGCTGTACTCAGCTGTCTGGAAGTTGTGGAGGTGCAGAACAAAACACTTTGTAAGGAATTGCTGGATTCTTCTTTATGCAATGATATATAAAGTAAATCTGGTAATGTATCCTTCAGTTTCACTAGTGTGAATATTCAAGAGGTCATTTAGAAACCATTTCATTTTGAACTGGGCCCTTTCCTGCCCTATCTTGAACAAGAGACTCACAAGCTGTCCATCAATGATAACCATAGGTTTGGGGCTGGGAGCTCTAAGATCTTGATAAAGACTTCCAGCTCTTCTTCTTCTTCTTCTTCTTCTTCTTGCTCCTCCTCCTACTCTTCTTTCATCACCATCCTCTTATTTCTCCTTATCCTTCATTCCTCTTTCCTTTACTCATGAATAATGGCTTCCAAGGCTATTATTTTACCTTGAATGGTATCTGTTTCAGCGCTTTCAGAAAACTGAATGCTATTATATGAGGCTTTCACAAGTTATCAGAGGATTATTCCTCCCCTATCTCAGTTTTGACACTCCCTGGCTTATGACCTTTACAAGTACACGCAAGAAGCAGAAAAGATGTTTAGAAGAAGAAACAACCAAGTTGAATGTGAAAAGATATGGCAGAATAACACTCCATCTGGAATGTATGAAGCTACTGCAGTTAGTTCAATAGAAGTTATCACCTCATGTACCTCTCATTTTCTGTGACCAAGGGCAACAATCCTCAATTCTGAACAAATTTTCCAAGAAAAGGAAAAGCATGAGGAAAACTCACAGCAATTGCACAAGAATCATTCAGTCTTGTAAAAATTAGAGCCCTGCAGCATTTCCAAAAGCAGCCTCTGCAATCTGTCACTTCACACCAGTTAAAAATGCACTCAGAAGCAGTTTCTGGTTGTGAACTTGACATTTGTAGAGAAGAAGAGATTGAACTTTTCTATTTCACTTGAAAGCCTAGCTTCATTTTTCTTTCATTTTCAGCACAGCACTGAATAATGTAGAGGTAGTGAGACTCAAAAAATATCCTTCCGTGGTAAAGACAAGCCTTTAATCAAAGCAACATGTTAAATTAGTCCATAGAGGTTAGTAGCCCACAGTAATGTTTACAAGCCCACATGTTTTCACATACCAATATTAGACTTTTATAGTGTAAATGCAGAAAAAAGTCGGAGATGGAACAACTTTAGTAAATCTCCTGTGTTTGATAACCTTAAGGAAATTTTTATTCATCACTCATAACCATGCAAATGGCTGAGACAAACATTCACACATTGTATTTTGAAGAAAAATAGTAAGTGTGAACAACTTTCTCCTGAGCAAACATTCATATGTGTGAACTAGATACGGCTGGCTGTAGTTCATGGGATTACAGAAGGATGCTTTCCCAACTATAACTAGAGATAAATACCTGATTCCTCATTGGCTTCCTTCTTTTGACCTTTCTTGGAGAATTCCTCAAGTTCTTTGGAGATTTATAAGAAAATTTGGGAAAAGGCTACAGTCCAGACTTGTTTCTGACACCTCCCATCATCAACAGCTCTCTTCCTCAGCATTTTCAAAATACTGTTCAGAGCTTGAAAGGAACTCACTAATAAGCTGGATTTTTTTTAAAAAAAAAAATCTACTGCCTTTTTCTAGTGATTTTTGCCTAGGTCATTAAATTCCCTGATTTAAAATAAAGTTAAATTGTTTTCATGGATTAGATCATTACAATCTGTTAGAATTTTTAGGACATGTACCTCTCCCTCTTTCTCATACAGGAAAATAGGAAGGCCTGCTGTCTCAGGAGAAGAAGTGTTAGAATTGGAGGTAATGTTTCACATAGGGTAATCTGTGAAATTTCTTTGGGAAGACAGCAAGAAGGAATGAGGAGAGAGAATTGTCTGAAGTCCAAGTCAGACCAGAACAGCTCAATTTGTGAAGTAGAACAGCTGTGTTTCAGAAAGAATGAAAAAGAAAAGAATAGAAAATAGAAAAAGATGGAGTCTTGGAATGGAACAAAGGGGCAGGGTTTTTTGTTTTTGTTTTGTGTTGTGTTTTGTTTTGTTTGTCTTGATAGATATGAAGACCTTCAAGCAGCCAGGTTTCTTTCAGATTGTCAACTATTTTGTGATTTAAAGGGAGATGTCCCCACCACCCACCCATCCATGGGACTTCATGGAAGGAAAGTCTTTGCAGTCTTTCTAGTGATTGGGAGTGAGTTATTATTTTCTTCAGTAAAGTCATTTTCCCTATAGATTTTATTCTGAACTGGTTGCTATAATCTATTATGGCAGTGCTCCTCAATTATCTGATTTGAATGACCTGAAATTATTATTTTTTTCCAGTGTGCCAGGAACCAGCACTAGATGTGTGTTCATTGGGCACAATTCTTTCTTTCTTTCCTGGAAACTTGCCAGGAACCAGAAGCCAATGGCCAGGCACAACCATTTTGAGTAGCACTGTTGTATGGTATAGTATCCTGTTTTATATAATATTATTTGGGATGAACTGCAATTAATCCCTTTCTAATCTTGCTCACACAGTGCCGTGCACTTAAATAATAATGTGTGTTTTTCCTCTCAAATCAATCCCACATTTTTTTTGTCTCTTTGCTTCCTCTTCTTTCTCTCTTTGTTCCTCTCCACTCACTTTTAATGGTAGAATGAAGTTAAGATGGGTACAGTGAAGAATGAGCATGCTAAATACTTGATTATTACAGATGAAGACACCACAAAATGGATTTGGGAATCCCTGGATCCTGCATGCAAAACATATACTCTGCTATTGGTGTTGGCACACCACATTTCTTGATTGAAAGCAAGGAGGTAGAAAGGTAGAAAGTGTTCCAGTTGTTTTGCATATTCTCAGAGACTCTTAAAAAACAGTTTAAGAATTTTCCACTCTTGATTCACTGGCCAATCTTTTCAGCTAACCGCTTATTGCTGACTTGTGGTACACAGTATCCTTTAACTGAAATAAACCAGTCCTTCTTAATCTTTAACAAACAAGGCATTTGAAGAGTGATGTGTATGTGTTGGTGAGGTTGGAAAGAAAAGAAAGGTGAATGATAGAATGAAAATAAAGATTTAGATAAGTGACTAAATAAAATGAAGGGATTGTGAGATGAGATGCCATGCTGTGGTAGAGCCACTCCCAAGTTGACAGCTCCCAGATGTGTTAGGATCTCACAATTCCCAGGCAACAATCCTACAGTACTATGGGTTTCATGGTCCATGTGGCCAACAATACCAGTTTGGAGGAAGGCAAACTAAAAAGACAAAAAGAACTCTTTTGAAGAAGCAAGTAACAAAATTTACTCCCCTAAGGTCAACAGTGACAACATCCATGCCATTCCCATGGCCCAATATTAAAGTCATTTTAACAAGTTAATTAATGATTTTGTTGTTGTTAAGTGACCTCAAGTCAATCTCGACTCATGGCAACCCTATGGATGAGTCATCTCCAAGACTCTCTGTCCTCCACTGCTCTGCTTAATTCCTGCAACCCCACACCCATGGCCTCCTTAATAGAGTCCACCCATCTAGCATGTGACCTTCCTCTCTTCCTACTTCCCTCCACCTTTCCCTGCATTATTGTCTTTTCTAATGAGTCTTCTCTTCTCATGATGTGTCTGAATTATGACAGCCTCAGTTTGGTCATCTTGGCTTCCATGCAGATTTCGAGCTTTATCTGCTCAAGGACCCATTTGTTTGTCTTTTTGACTGTCCACAGGATCCTCAACACTCTTCTCCAGCACCACATCTCAACTGAATTGATTTTCTTTCTATCATCTTTCTTAACTATCCAGCTCTCACATCCATACATGGTAATAGAGAATATGATGGCTTGAATGACTCTAACTTCTGAGCTGAGTTGTATATCTTTGCATGTTCTTTAATAGCCATCCACCCCATTCTTAATCTTTTTCTGATTTCCTGAGTGCAGTCCCCATTTCTATCAATGTTTGATCCCAGGTATAGGAATTCTTTTACTATTTCTATTTCTTCATTGTCTAGGTTGAACTTGTGAAGGTCCTCAGTGATCATTATTTTTGTTTTCTTTATGTTCAACATTTACACCTGCCTTTGCACTTTCCTCTCTGATCTTCCTTATTAGGTGTTTCAGGTCTGTGAGGTTTTCTGTTAGTATTATTGTGTCATCTGCATATCTTAGATTGTTGATATTCCTTCCTCCTATTTTCACTCCTCCTTCTTCTGTGTCCAAGCCTGCTTTTCTCATAATATAACAACATGGAGTGCAGTGTCATCAGTATGCTGATGCTGATGACACCCAGATATACTTCTCCATGACCCGATCATCGGCTTTGGCTTCAGATGGCATCTCTCCTCTCAATGATTGTCTTAAAGCAGTAATGAATTGGATGAGGAAAAACAGACTGAAACTAAGGGTCTTTGCAGACTGCCAGAAATAGTGCACATTAAATTGAGGCACTGCCCTGGCTCAGTGCTAGGGAATCATGGGAACTGTAATTTATTGTGGCACCAGAGCTCTCTGACAGAGAAGGCTCAATGTCCCAGAAAAAAATACAATTCCCATGACTCCCTAGCACTGAGCCAGGGCAGTGCCTCAATTTAATGTGCAATATTTCTGGCAGTCTGCAAAGGCCCTAAATCCAGACAAAACAGAGGTACTAACAGTTACGGGCCTGAAACCAGGTCTGGGAATACAACGTCCAGTCCTGGATGGAGTCACACTCTTCTCCAAGGACTCTGTTCGCAGCCTGGGGGTACTCCTAGATTTGTCGCTTCACATCACTAGTCAGGTGAATGCGACGGTCAGGAGTGCCTGTTATCAGCTTCGGCTGATATGCCAGCTGTGCCCTTTCCTGGAAATTAGGGATCTTGAAACTGTGGTACATGCTCTGGTAACCTCCTGTTTTGATTTCTGTAACACACTCTACATGAGGCTACCCTTGTGCTTAACCCGGAAACTTCAACTAGTTCAGAACATGGCAGCCAGGTTGGTTACTGGTATTTCTAGGAGAGAGCACATAACACCTGTGCTTAAATCTCTCCACTGGCTGCCTATTAGTTTCCAGGCACAGTACTAAGTGTTGGTTTTGACCTTTAAAGCCCTACATGGCTTGGGTCCAACTTATCTCTGGAACTATCTCCTTCCATATGATCCTCCCTGCGCACTTCGGTCCTCTGGGAGGAATATGCTACAGCTGATGAAAACAAGGTTGTCAGAAACCTCCCAGAGGGCCTTCTCTGCTGTTGCTCCCAGATTATGGAATGGCCTACCGGATGAGATCCGTCTCATTACCACTCTAGACAGCTTCAAAAAAGCTGTCAAAACAGATCTCTTCCAGCAGGCCTTCCCTGACTGGCTTTCCCAGCCCTAGGATTAAGCCACCAGCACCCGGAGCTGCCATCGAACCACTTAACGCGCTGTGTTATTCCTCTTTGTATGACTTCGTTTTTATTGTATCTTGTATTTTAAAAATTGACTAGTTTAATACTTTTTAAGGGGAGGGTGGGTTAGGGAATTGTATTATGGATGTTTTTTAATGTGTAAGCCACCCTGATTGTGCTGCATCGGGGCGGGATAAAAATAAAATTTATTATTATTATTATTATTATTATTATCATTATTATTATTATATGTTCTACATACAAGTTGAACAGATAGGATGAAGGTCAGCCTTTGTCAATTGGGAACCATTCTGTTTCTCCGTATTTTGTTCTGACACTAACCTCTTGTCCTGAGTACAGATTCCTCACCAGGACTATCAGATGTGTTGGCACTCCCATGTCTTTGAGGCATTCCATAACTTTTCATGATCTATGCAATCAAAGGCTTTGCTATAGTCTATGAAGCACATGCTGATTTTCTTTTGGAATTCCCTGGCATGCCCCATTAGCTAGTGTGTATTTGTGATGTGGTCCCTAGTGCCTCTTCCTTTCCTGAACCCCACTTGAACATCTGAGATTTCTCTCTCCATGCATGGTTGGAGTTTACATTGCAGAATTTTGAGCATGATTTTGCTTGCATGGGAAATCAGTGCTATGGTCCTATAATTGCTGCAGTCTCTTGTGTCTACCTTTTTGTGGATGGTGATGTATATTGATCACTTCCAATCTGTTGGCCATCGTTTTGTTTTCCATATCTGTTAACATATGTTAGTCAGCACTAGAGTTGACTCTGTCAATGTGGGTTGCAGCAGTTCAATTGGAATATCATCTGTTTCTGGTGATTTGTTTTTTTGCTATTTCTCTTATTGCAGTTTCCAACTCATTTTTTAGAATTTGGGGTTCATCTTCATATGGCTCTTCATTCCATGTGTCTTTTATTTTGTCACCTCTTTTGTATAATTCTTCTGTGTATTGCATCCAACCTCTATTTATTCCTTCCTGGTCTTGAATTATGTTATTTTTATTGTCATAGATCATCCCAGTTCTTGGTTTGCATTCATAATTCTTAGTTTGTTCCAATCTCCCTTTTGTTTTTCTTCTATTCTTTTCTTTATTACTTGTAGTGCTTTTTTCTATCATCCATGTTTTTTTTCTCTGTCTTTTTGTTTATTGAAAGTGTCTATCTGCATTCTTTTTTTATAATGTCCCTGGCTTCAGACCAAAATTCCTCTGGTTCTCAGTCTATTATGCTTAGTAGTGCAAATCTGTTTCTTATATTGTCACTAAATTATGTTGAGATAGTATTTAGATCATATTTTGGTACAATCACTGGCTTTGGGTTTTGTTTTTGTTTTTTCTTGCATCTTACTCTTACTGTTGATATGAGTAATTCATAATCTGTGTCACAGTCGGCGCCTGGTCCAGCCTTGGTCACCAGTATAGAATTCCACCATCTTTTATTTACAATTACATAATCTATTTTATTTTTGTGTTGACCATCTGGTGATGTCCGTGTGTATAGCCTTCTTTCTGATAATCCAAACCAATTAAATAACTTCAATAATTAGTGTTTGTTGTAGTAAATTAATTTTCCAGTTTCCGATATCCTGACATTTCTCTAAGATTTCAGAACAATCAAGCACAAGAGAATTCTTTTCTTTCTCCTTTACACCTTTACCTTGTGGATATGGGAACAGAAG
Organism: Phrynosoma blainvillii; assembly: GCA_026167975.1. Classification (NCBI taxonomy): domain Eukaryota; kingdom Metazoa; phylum Chordata; class Lepidosauria; order Squamata; family Phrynosomatidae; genus Phrynosoma; species Phrynosoma blainvillii. Next base: position 75,912,867 of record JANUYF010000002.1, read on the forward strand.
GTTGGGGCACTTCCAGTTATATGTGAGTCCATTACAAAGAGCAATGGTATCACTAGGGTTGGTGTTGCCTGGTGCAGTGACTTATGGCATCTCCTCCCCCATTGACCTCCTCCCAACATTTCGATTCAATTCAATTTTATTAATGCTTAAACCAAAGGCCATTCGCATAATTTATGTTTAAAACCGATAACAAAATTTCATGTTATAAAATGCTCCATCAGATAATTAAATAATTAACATCTGAATTTTATACGTTAAACATAAAAAGTTCCTGACAATTAGCTAAAACCACATTAAAAACAACTTCATAGATTAGCTAAGATCGTCTCCATGGCAATCAACTGCAATGTCTGTTATAACTCTAGCCTGAATTTTGATCGCTGCTGAAGCAAACAGTGAAACCTTATATGTTACCTTAGTATCAATATCAGACAAGAGACAAAAAAAAATCTTTTCAGAGATAGTATTAGACTGTAAATTGGACAGAACAGATCCCATGAATTTTGTCCTTGGATCAATATAAAGCGAGCAGAAAAGCAAATAATGAGGCAGATCCTCAATTTCTGGTGCTCCGCAAATACATAGATGGGAGTCCTTAGGTGTGTGTAAATATCTGCCATCAATCATGGCTGAGGGCATTGTTTGAAAATGGAGAGCTGTAAAAGCCTGCCTAAGCTTTGGAAATGTAAGCTTCCCTAGATAAACGCCATCTGGTGGTCCAGTTCATATAATCTAAACCATTTTAGAAAATTTTGAATTGTTAACAGCCTGTCTATCCAAATACACACCATGGTTAAAATGTGTTCACAAAGCTTCTCTCTTGAATTCCAGATAGAAGGATTTTCAATTAGGCCAGGATATAATTCAAGCAACCTATGATATTGTAATCTCCAGACTTTGCAGCTTGGTAAATGTTGGAAACATAACTTAGGAAAGACCTTAACCAGAGAGTCTTTTACAGATCTCCAGTAATTGAATAAAGTAAAATGAATATGGGTTCCGATGGAAGGGAAGCCAACCTCTGCCTGAACCAAAGCTGCTGGCGTACCAGGTAGGAGTATAAGCAATTTCTTAAGAAATGTATTCTGGAAGACCTCCAGTTTGACCAATTGGGAATCATCCCATCCCCACACAGCTGCACCATAAAGGATCTGGGCTATAACTTTACTCTGGAATATTTTTAGAGCTGGTGCAACCAGATGACCCCCAGCCTGATTGCAAAATCTAAGGATTGCTCCAATAGATCTCACAGCCATTGCTCTACTAGCTTCTATGTGGGGTTTCCAGGAGAGGTTTTCTGTAAAGTAAATACCAAGATACTTAAATTCTCACATTGTTCGATCTGGTGACCATTAACAGAGCAGCAGAAATCAGAGTGTCTTTTCCCAAACACCACCAACTTTGTTTTATTATAATTAATAGTGAGCTTTTATTTACAACAAAAAACCTCAAGTTTGGAAATTAACCTTCTCAAACCTATGTGTGTAAGTGAAATCAAAACCATATCATCAGCATATAACAGAATAGAGATCTTTTTTGACCCGAGTGTGGGTGGAAAAAAATCTGGGCCTGAGAGTGCTGGAATGATGTCATTCAAGTATAAATTAAAAAGTGATGGTGCCAGAAGGCATCCTTGTTTGACTCCTTTATTTCTGGGGATAGGATCGATTAATGAACCAGAGATACCAACTCTTATCCTTGCTGTTGTATTGCTGTAAAGTTCCTTAATTAGAAACAATAAGCAATTATCTGTATTAATATTGGCCAGTTTATGCCATAACAAGTTTCTATCAATTGAACCAAAAGCTGCTGCTAAATCAATAAAAGTGACAAATAGGTGTTTTGTGGGATCCTCGATTCCTTGTTGAGCTAGAAAATAAAGAGTCAAGCAATGGTCGATAGTACTCTGGCCTTCCCTGAATCCAACTTGTTCTGGGTAAATAATCTGGTTACTAGATTCCCATTCTTCTAATCTATTTAGCAGATATTTACTGTATAGCTTAGAATCAACATCCAGAAGGCTTATAGGCTGATAGTTGTTGGGATCTTGCTTATCACCTTTCTTGTATATGGGGACAACTACACTCTGTTTCCAGCCTACTGGGATTAGCCCTGTATTATTAATTTGGGTGAACACCTTAGCCAATATTGGAGCCCACCATTCAGAGAAGTTTTTAAATATTTCTGGGGGCATCATATTTTCTCCTGGGGCTTTATTCAATGCAAGGGCTGCTATCAGCATTTTTATCTCAGACTCTGAGACAGGGGGCCAGTAAGGCAAACAAGTAATTTTTAAAGTGATAGAGGAATGATGCTCTACATGTATATCTCCATGAAGTTTACTAAAATGGCCATTCCATTGCTGTAATGCGATATGCCCAACAATAAGCGGTCTGATCCTGTTCATGCCGGAAGCAGTGATATCCCAAAACCGCTTTTCATTTTTTTCAAAAACAGCTTGTGCTAGTTGTTTCCATTGTGTTCTAATATATGCATCTTTTTTCTGTTTTAAAAGTGCCTTGTAAGATAACCTCATAGAAGCTAGGATGTCAGGGGAAATATTACCATATTTTCTGGCGTACAAGATGACTGGGTGTATAAGACGACACTCAACTTTTCCAGTTAAAATATAGAATTTGGGATATACTTGATTTTTCAAAAATCAGATTTGATTTCAATCTGGTAATTTTAATTCAAATGCTTATGACATGCAGGTACTTAGCAGGAAAACTGTCACTTATAAACGCAAAGACCCCCCCGACGAGTTGGGAGGGGGCCTTCTGTTGCGTCTGCCTTAAAAGGGCATAGACGCGTGATTGGCCAGGTGAGCCAGAAGGCCCGCCTCTTCTGGTCAGCCTGGCCAATGGGGATCATCTCGTGGCTGAGGTCTCGCGAGATTTGAAGTCTCGCGAGATTTCGCTGCGAGATTTGCGGGGCTATAAAGCCTCGTGCTGCCTCGTGGCAGCAGCCATTTTAGCTCCGGACAAGCAAGGAGCACCTTGCTTGTCCGTGCTTTTTTCTTCCCATTTTTCTCCTTCCCAACTGCGGAGTGCATCTTGTTCGTCTGCAGATGGGATCCGGGCCTTTGTTTCGCCTCATTGCAAGGCGGGCCCATGGTTTGGTGGTGGCCTGGGGACTGAGAGCGGGCCCTCCTGTGGCCGAAGTGATGCTCTTTGGGTGCGGTTGCACCTGCGGGCCTCTTGGCTTTGAGGCTTGGTTGGCCAGCGCAGAGGGCCCGCGCTTGGAGGGGGGCTGGACGGGCGCGGCCGCTGCCGCATTGTACACCTCGCCGGCTCCCAAGGATCACGTCAGGCCGCTGCCTTAAGGCCGCGGCTGTCCTCCGGTTTGTGGAGGACTCACGGGGGGGCTGTTACACTTCGCCGGCTCCCAGGGATCACGCCAGGCCGCTCCCTTAGGGCCGCGGCTGTCCTCCGGTTTGTGGAGGACTCACATGGTGGGCTGTACTTGGCCTGGGCCTGAGAACAGGCCCTACTGTGGCCGAGAGAAGTACATATACTTGGAGGACTCACATGGCGTAGCGTCCTCTCGACCCAGGCATTTTAGTTTTAGCCTCAATTCGAGGTAAGTTGTACCTTTTACTGCTGGCCTCGTGGCTTTAAGGCCTATTTGGCCTTGCGCGGTGGGCCTGCGGCCGTTTTTACATCTCGCCGCCCCCCCTCCCCCGCCCACCCTTGGGTTTTCAGGACGAGCAAGGAGCACCTTGCTCGTACGTTTCTGGGCACTGCCCCCCCTTTTCCTTTGGGGCCAGCATGGCATAGGGGTTTAACTGTTGGACTATGGATCTAGAGACCAGGGTTTGGATCCCTGCATTGGCCATGTAAACCCACTGCCTGAACTTAGGCAAGACACACTCTCTCAGCCTCAGAGGATGGCAAGGGCAACCCCTTCCCCTCTGAAGAAAATTTATTCCAGCCTCATTGCGAGGCATGCCCCTTCTGTTTTGTATTAACAGCCACAGAGGGCTGAGTGGAGGAGAGCCAGTGGAGGAAAGGAGGCACCCAAGGCTGCGGTGTTGGGTCCCGCTATGCCTTCTCTGAGAAGGCTCTGGCCGAGGGGACACTTCCATGGGGAGTGACATTCCCTGCTGACCTTGTGGCGGCGAGGCCTATTTGGCCTAGCGCGGTGGGCCCGCGCTTGCTCTGGCAGTCGGACGGGCACGGCTGCAGCCGTTTCAACGCCTTGCCGGCCCCTTGGGTTCAAGCCAGGCTGTAGGTTGAAGGCCTTGGCTGTCCTCCGGACTTTGGAGGATGCACGTGTTTGGCGCGGCGGTTCTATTAAAAAAAAAAAAGAAGAAGAAGAAGAAGCCGCGACTCTGTTCTTCTGTGCCTGGGCCCTGGCTTCCAGGTGTCCCCAGATTGGCCATTAGGCCTTGTGTGTGGTGCCAAGTGGCACAAAAGGTGGCAAGAAAGGGACAGGCCCCTGAATTGGGCAGACGGCCTGGATACATAGGTCAGCCCACCCCACCCCCTTATCCATTTCACAGTTGCTATTTAAGGGGAAGGTGGTGGGAAGTGTCCCCCCCCACACCACTCCTTCCTACAGTCTCTGTGGGCTCATATTCGATCAGGCCTAGCAGGGGTTAATTAGCAGCTTGGCCTGGCCATAATAATAATAATGATAATAATATATATATATATATATATATATATATATATATATATATATAAAGTAATATTAAAGGGGGTGAGTTTGGATGAGGGCCTCCTCTTGCAGGTTGGCTAACCTAACTTGGTTGGCAGTTGTTAAACGGGAACACATGCAGTGTTCATGATTTGGTGGCACAGGTATAGTTAGTTATTCTATATCCTGCATCAGTCAGCTTATTAATTATTTTGCAGTTTAATTATTTTAATATTAAAGGGGGTGGGTTCGGAAGAGTGCCTCCTCTTACATGTTGGCTAACCTAACTTGGTGGGCAGTCCTCTAACGGGAGTATATGCAGTTCACATTATAATTTGATGACACAGGTATAGTTAGTTACTCTATGTCCTGCATCAATCAGCTTATTAGTCATTTTGCATTTAATTATTTTAAATTTTGCCGTGAAGTTTGGCTCAATCTAAGCGGCGTGCGACCTCAACTGGGTCAAAAAGCTGACTAGCCAGCCCCGGAGTGAACTGCTAATATTACAAACAAAGAGGATGATATCACCACTCATGTGACACAGATAGGTCGCACTATGAAGGCTTGTGCGGCACTATGGGAGCAATTGGCTCAACATCAATGGTAAAAAAGGGTGCAAGCAATTACCTCTTCAGTTATGCATACTAATGTTAATGTTGGACAAGCCACTGCTCAACAGCTGATTGATAATACAATTACATCACCAGACACTGCATGTAGTTCTCTGAGTACTTCAGCTATGGAGGTTGGGCATCCAACCGTAGCTGATGCAATGGAACTTTTGAAGAAAGTTCCTGGTGTGGGGCACCACGGTGCCACGGTGCTTATTTGTGGTTGACCTACTTGGTCGGATTTATGTCACTTTCTTCGAAGTGTGGTTGTTACAGGCCAGAGTGATGTGTAGACACCTGAGACATCTGCGGCTTACTGTGGTGATGTACCAGGTGCTCATGGCGGACAGCACAGCACTCGAGCTGCTTCAGTGACACCCACGGTGGGAGTTCAGCAAGCATCTTGGAATGCTTCTCATTATACAATGAGTTCAGGTTTGTTGGATGCTATTAATTTGCTGGCAACATGGCCTTCGGCAGTGTGGGCGACAGGTGGGCAGACAGGGTTGACATAGTTGAGCGATCGCCCTAGCCTGGAACCTGTAACAGCACCTCTACATAGCTCTGCCCCAACACAAAAATTTTGGAATTGGGGTTACAGGGCAATACAAACATTATACACCACGGTAAGTCAAACAAAGGTAGGTGCAAAAAGGCAGCTCTGCAGGTTTGAGCATAAGTGTAATATCTGTAAGGAAAGCCACCCAGGATCAACATTTCTTAAAGTTAAGAGGTCAGGAGGTAGAGTCCCCTCGCAACTCTTGGCATGGGTAGCCTTGATGGCAAAGTGTGATATTAAATCGGCCTTTAGGCTACTTACAGTTCATCCAGTGGATTTTGATCTTTGGGTTTTTCAATTTCAAGGGAAATATTATTGATAAAGCCATGCCATTGGGATGTCCCATTTATTGCTCAGCATTTGTAATATTCAGCACTTCCTTACATCGGTGTGCCTATAAAGGTTGGGTAGTCAAGCAATTATTCATTATTTAGATGATTTTCTTTTTGATGGTGCCCCTGGGACAGTTGATTGTGCAAATATGCTTGGCTTTTCAACCTGTGGGCGGGAAAAAACTGAGGGCCCTGTTACACGTATTATGTTTTTGGGAAATGAATTGGATACTCTCATCTCTCACCTGACAAGCTAACAGCTATGAGGCTGCAGGGAGAACGATGAAAAGTAAATCAAAAGCCACACTTAGGGAATTTCAATCTTCATATGTTTGTTGAACTTTGCTTGTAAGGTGATAGCCCTTGGAAGGGCATGCTGTTCACGTTTATATAATGCCGCTAAAGGAGTGAAGGCCCCTCATCATCATTAAAATAAATTATGGGATAAGAAAGGATTTGGAGATATGGGAGTCATTTTTGGAACAATTCGATGGTATTTCTTGCTGGAGATCTGAACTGCTACTTAATGCAGGTTCTCAGGTACACTCTGATACTTCAGGGGCCTGTGGTTTTGGAGTTTACTTTAATGGCCAGTGGACAGCTGAGGAATGGCCAATAACATGGGTTGAAAAAGGTTGGAATAGAGACCTCACCTTGCTGGAATTATTTCCTATTGTGGTGACAGTTCATTTATGGCCAGATCAATTTGCGAACAAAACAGTTCGCCTTTTTGGTGTGATAATCAGGCTGTAGTATTTATAGTGAATTCCTTATTTTCCAAGTCCGACAGAGTGATGTCATTGGTTAGGAAAATGGTGGTCCAATGTTTACAGTATAATATTCTGTTACAAGCTCAGCATGTTTGTGGTTTATTAAATCCCTGGGCGGATGTCCTTTCGCGTTTCCAGTTTTACAGATTCCGCCAGTTAACGCCGGAAGCAGCGGCTCATCCTTTGGAGGTACCACATCAACTTTGGAGCCTGAGAAGGCGATTTTTCTTTCCGTCGCCTCATCGACACGCAAGTCATACCAGCTCGCATTGCGAGCGTCCGGATCCTTTTTATTGTCTATTGGGGAGGTTGAGGTTGGCCACTGGATGTGGATATTGTTCTTCGTTTTGCAGGGTATCTCAGACAAATGGGTTTATCTACAGTCACTATTAGGGGAAGATTAGCGGCTCTTTCATTTTATTCTAGAGCAGGAGGTTTCAAAGACCCTACAATCAATTTTAGAGTACGTAGGACTTTGGATGGATGGGCCAGGGAGTCTTCCATTTCTCAGGACAGTCGCTTGCCTATAACGGGGTCAATATTGTTGCGAATATGGCAATCCCTACCAGTTACATGTTCTTTACCTGAAGAGGTGATTTTGTTTAAGGCAGCCTTTTCAGTAGCGTTTTTTGGAGCTTTAAGAATAAGTGAAATTGTTCCTAGTTCACGTACCGACAGTTCTGGTAGGGCTCTTTTGATATCAGATATTTAAGTGTCAGAACATGGCATGCAACTGACTATTCGACACTCAAAAACAGATCAGTTAGGAAAAGGACAGGCCATAAGCTTAGCTAAGGCTCCTCAAGGCCATATTTGCCCGGTGCTGGCTTTGAATAATTACATGCAAATACGGCCGAGCACAACTGGATATTTGTTTTTACATATATCTGGTTTACCATTAACACAACATCAGTTTAGAATGGTATTGAGAGGGGTTTTAACTCATGCTGGTTTACCAGCGGGTCAATTTTCATCCCATTCATTCAGGATTGGGGCAGCTACAGCTGCAGCTACGCAGGGCCTGAGTGACTCAGCGATTCCTAGGATTGGTCGCTGGCGCTCCAGAGCGTTTAAATCTTATGTTCGCACTTAAAGTTAATGTAGTTCTAATGTTCTTGTTTTGGTTTAACTTGGCAGAATTGATTCCAGGAGACGTATGGATACTGGGACACAGTTTGGTATTCTGGGCTGAGAGACACTTCATCGAGCAGCACCATGATTTGGCCGGTGGACTAGGATTGGTGGGAACAGTGAGGTGGTTCGGGCGCAGTGGCACGCTGTGGGGAGCAATACTCCCTAGAATAATTGAACTGATGGCGTCATTCGCACAGCCAAAAATATTATTGATTCATTTGGGGAAAAACGACCTTCCAAAAATGACTTCGTTGCAATTGGCTAGGCGCATAATCAAAGACATGAAGGAGATTCGGCGAATGTTGCCGCATACACGCCTCATGTGGACAAAGTTTCTTCCCAGGCGAGTTTGGCACGGTGCCAGTAATGACGTTGCATTGATGGACCCCGGCGCTGGCTAAACAGATATATGACGAAGATATTGAAGAAGATGGGGGTGGCCATAGTTGATCACCAGGGAGTTCAGTTAGGGTCGCCACATTTGTACAGGGGTGACGGAGTGCATCTCTCCCTCAAGGGAATGATATGTACCTATCTACTTTGGAGTATTCTTTAAAGGCTTCTATAAGGGGGGGGAGAGGGGATGCCAAGCTAGGCTGACCCCCTCTTGTGGCGGGAAGGGACCCTCCCCCCTTTAGGGAATTTTTAGGTTAATTGGAATTATTAATTGGAATTGAATAAAAAGAAATTGGGTATATATCATTGAGATTAAACAAATTCCTTATGACGTCATATTAAGCTAATGACGTCATAAAGTGGTTGCGTCATAAAATGCTTTGACGTCATATCCGGTTGGGAGGGGATTATAATTGTTAGGTGATTTACTCACTTAAAGTTTTGACGCATGCCCTGAAAAGGTTTAAATTTTACAGCACTTGCACCCAGAACATTTGGGCATGCGTCAAATAAATTATTGTTAAGAAATATTTAAATTGTGGATAAACAAATAGTTGTTATATATTGAATTTAAAATGTCAGACCCTGTACAAATAAAGTTGTGGCCAATGTTTCATCCATAATATTGAGTCGGTGTCCTTTGTGCAGACGCAAAGACCCCCCCGACGAGTTGGGAGGGGGCCTTCTGTTGCGTCTGCCTTAAAAGGGCATAGACGCGTGATTGGCCAGGTGAGCCAGAAGGCCCGCCTCTTCTGGTCAGCCTGGCCAATGGGGATCATCTCGTGGCTGAGGTCTCGCGAGATTTGAAGTCTCGCGAGATTTCGCCGCGAGATTTGCGGGGCTATAAAGCCTCGTGCTGCCTCGTGGCAGCAGCCATTTTAGCTCCGGACAAGCAACCCACCCTTCCCACCCTTTAATTGTTGGTTAACATGTTGTGGACACCCAGGCTGCGGCTGGTCGCCCTCAGGGGGGCCGGGAGGGAATTTTCCCAGTAAATGACTGGGTTTTTCGCCCTCCTTGGGGTAAACAACATTACCATCTATCATGATTCATGTTGTTGGCTATTTGACCTTGTGGGAGTATGTTTTAGGGATAGGGTATTATTATGGTAACGTTAAATGTATTGGGATTTGAGAAGCAAGAAGTTATAATTGTCGCAACTAGGATGTTGGGTCTGTCAATGTTACGAGTATGAAGTTTTGAGTGTTGGCGGGAAGGGACCCTCCCCCCTTTAGGGAATTTTTAGGTTAATTGGAATTATTAATTGGAATTGAATAAAAAGAAATTGGGTATATATCATTGAGATTAAACAAATTCCTTATGACGTCATATTAAGCTAATGATGTCATAAAGTGGTTGCGTCATAAAATGCTTTGACGTCATATCCGGTTGGGAGGGGATTATAATTGTTAGGTGATTTACTCACTTAAAGTTTTGACGCATGCCCTGAAAAGGTTTAAATTTTACAGCACTTGCGCCCAGAACATTTGGGCATGCGTCAAATAAATTATTGTTAAGAAATATTTAAATTGTGGATAAACAAATAGTTGTTATATATTGAATTTAAAATGTCAGACCCTGTACAAATAAAGTTGTGGCCAATGTTTCATCCATAATATTGAGTCGGTGTCCTTTGTGCAGACGCAACAAACTACAGATCTCATGTTCCCTAGCATTTATTTCTTCAGTGTGTTTTGGACCTTACTTTTTAAAAAATAGTCCAGATTTAATTGCTGCTTTAAAAATTATTTCCATCTCCCAGCTATGAGATGGTTGGGGGAAAATGAGAAAGTGTTGGGGGGGAAGGACTGCCAGTATACTAGGTGATGCATTCTGGGGTATGTACAATCTGTAGCCAAGGAAGTGGCCCTGGGCATGTCACACACTCTCAGCCTCAGAGGATGGTAATGGCAACCCCCATTTGAAGAAACATGCCAAGAAAACCCCATGATAAGGTTAAAAGTCACCATTTTGACCATTAAAACGCCCTCCATTTTGAGCATGGCTAAGAAGCATGGTTTTGTTGGTGTGTGGATGATGAGTGTTGTAGTGATGCACTTTGGCACCCAGCAGAGTCTGCAGGACAAGCTGGCTGCTGTGATCCACAGCCACTGTGTAGACTTGTCATCAACTGGCTCAGCTTCTCTTCTCCAGGCAATCCTGTCTTCCTCAGTCAAGAAGACACATTGTAAAGTCCAAAAGCATAGCTTTATTAATGCATATAAAAAGTAAAAATAAGATAACTAAAGGCCTAAGCAGACTGCCAGAAATAGTGCACATTAAATTGAGGCACTGCCCTGGGTCAGTGCTAGAGAATCATGGGAATTGTATTTTTTTCTGGGACATTGAGCCTTCTCTCTCAGAGAGCTCTGGTGCCACAATAAATTACAATTACAATAAATAAGATAACTAAGTAAAATCCATTGTGATGAACTTGTCCAGTTTAGCCATACAAGATTATATCTTTAACAATCCAAAAAGTATTAGGATCCAACTTGTTGCAGTTAAAACCACTGCATCCACACACGCTCTCACATCTCGAACAATAAACAATTCTTAGACAAAGGATTTTCTAAGCCCATCCCATACTCCACCTTCTAGGTGTTAACTTTATGTTAATTGGATAATGACAGTATGATGTATGTTAACCCAGCCTCTTGTTGTCCATCATCCACCACGTGAGTAACTTTCCCAAGCTAATGATGTTTACATATAATTGTTATTACTTGTTAACCATAACAAAGTCTGGTTCCATCAGTTCTTTGCATTATCATTTTTAAAACTCTTGTTCTGCTGTAGTAAAAGCATCAATTTGCACTCCGTGCATCAGCTGCCTTTTTTTCAGGACGCATATCTTGACCTCAAGATGCTGTCCCAGGCTTTCTCCCAAGCCTACATTTTGGCCTTTCTTCAAGCAAACCGCTTGGCTTATCAGATTCCCCATCCTTTTGGAACTTCAGGCCTCTAGCAACACTGTTGCAGCCCCACACAGCATTGACCACTGTGTAAAATTTCACCCTCACCAGGGATTTTTGTATTTTCCTCCAAGAACTGTAAAGTCCTTTGACCACAGCATTTCTGACACAACTGTGTAGAAATCATTCATTCTTTTCTTCAGTTTCCAAAACCTTTGGCTGAAGAAACATCCTCTCCCAAAACTTTTAACTGTAACTCAGAGAGGGGTAACAGAATGAGTCTTTTAGCTTAGGCAACCGCCTGTGTCCAGCAATCATGCTGTATTTTAAAACTGCATACATTGCAACATGTATTCTGTGACTCAAGCCCCAGCTGCTTCCATATCAAACATAATGGCCTTTAACAGAATCTTTTGCAGCTTGAACAAAAACAAAAATTTTCACTGCATTGAACCCGCAGTATTCCCAGCATTCCTAGGCTTTGATTTTCTCTGTATCTTACTGTTTAAAGAGTGGAGATTCCTCAAACACCCGTCTTTAAAGAGGTCTGCACTCTGACATCCGGCAAAAACAGCTTAGCAGTAACTTTAACTGTTTACATCTGGAGATTTGAAGCCACCTCTGCTTTTCCAGCAACTGCTGAAGCATGGTTTCACTTGTCCTGGCACAGCTGAAGTCGTGGATAGGCAATACTTGCCTCTTGGCCACATTGCAAACATGTCATCTGGACTCTTGGGCTTTTGTCCTCCTGGACATTTGGCCTCTTTGTCCTCTGGCAGACCAGCCACATCTGGCAGACAAGCCACTCTTCTGGCAAAAACAGTCTTAGCTGGCAGACTAGCCATTTGTTGTAAAAACAAGCCTCTGTAGCCAGACTAGCCACAATTGGCAAAAACAGTCTTAAATTGGCAGAACAGCCATAACTGGCAGAACAGCCATAACTGGGCAAAACAAGCCACAGACTGGCAAACAGGCCATAACTGGCAGAAAAGCCATAACTGGGCCCATAACCCTTGTTGGTGTGTGGATGATGAGTGTTGTAGTGATGCACTTTGGCACCCAGCAGAGTCTGCAGGACAAGCTGGCTGCTGTGATCCACAGCCACTGTGTAGACTTGCCATCAACTGGCTCAGCTTCTCTTCTCCAGGCAATCCTGTCTTCCTCAGTCAAGAAGACACATTGTAAAGTCCAAAAGCATAGCTTTATTAATGCATATAAACAGTAAAAATAAGATAACTAAGTAAAATCCATTGTGATGAACTTGTCCAGTTTAGCCATACAAGATTACATCTTTAACAATCCAAAAAGTATTAGGATCCAACTTGTTGCAGTTAAAACCACTGCATCCACACACGCTCTCACATCTCGAACAATAAACAATTCTTAGACAAAGGATTTTCTAAGCCCATCCCATACTCCACCTTCTAGGTGTTAACTTTATGTTAATTGGATAATGACAGTATGATGTATGTTAACCCAGCCTCTTGTTGTCCATCATCCACCACGTGAGTAACTTTCCCAAGCTAACGATGTTTACATATAATTGTTATTACTTGTTAACCATAACAAAGTCTGGTTCCATCAGTTCTACCACTGGGAAAGTACATTGTTGATGTCTCTGTTACCACCTCGCGTTGATTCACCCTGTTTCTCTAAATATTGTTTGTGCCTTGCTTAAAAACTGTTCTCAAGTGGAAAATTACAGACACACACACATCTTTACATTTCACCTTTGACTATATATCCTATTCATATCCTAACAGGTTTTACATTTGTATTATTGTTTTTAGCTTTCTCTACATTTTTTTCTTTTATGTTCTACATTTTTGTAGTGACTTATCCTCCTTTGCATTGAAGACATCTGGTCACCCTCTCTGAGTATCGGAGTATGACTCTGGAAACCAGGGTTCAAATCCTGGCTCAGCCATGGAATCCCCCTGGGTGACTTGGGCAAGTCACACTCTCTCAGCCTCAGGAGAAGGCAATGGCAAACTCCCTTCTGAAGAAACCTTGCCAAGCAAACACCATGATAGGTCAGCCTTAGGGTTGCTGTAAATTGGAAACGACTCAAAGGCATGCAACAACAACAATCTTAGAAATCACACTTTCTCAGCCTCAGAGGGTGGCAAAGGTAAACTCTGTCTGAAAAAAACCACATAGGCAAGAAATGATAGGTTCATGATAGGTTTGCCTTAGTGTCATCATCAGTTGGAAATGACTTGAAGGTGCACAGCAACAACAACAACAGTTTTGGAAGTCATACTCTCTCACCCTCAGGGGAAAGCAATGGCAAACTCTTTCTGAACAAACCTTGCCAAGGAAACCCCAGGATAGGTTCATCTTTGAGTTGCCAAAAGTCAGAAACGACTTTAAGGTACACAACAATAGCAACAACAGTCTTGGAAGTCACACTCTCTCAGCCTCACACTCTCGCCTCAAGGCACACAACAACAGTCTTGGAAGTCACACTCTCACAGCCTCATGGCAAATCCTTTCTGAACAAACCTTGCCAAGGAAACCCTCCTTCTCTCCCCAGCTTTCCCCCCCACCTTACACATGTCCTCCTGGACCAGGAGGAAAAGGAGGATGAGGAGGAAAGGTGGGAGGGGTTGGGGAAAAGCGGTGGAGAGAAAGAGGAGGAACAGGAGGACAGGAGGAAAGGTGGGGGGGAAGCAATGGGGAGAAGAAGGAAGCCCATGAGGAAAGGTGAGTGGAGGGGGGGAAAGCAATGGAGAGAAGAAGGATGCCCATGAAGACAGGAGGAAAGGTGGGAGGAGGGGGGGGAAAGGTGTGGAGAGAAGAAGGAGGACCTCCTCTTCCTTCTTGTCTTCTTCCTTCTCTCCCCGGCTCCTTCCCTCCTTGCATCTCTATCTTCCTCCTCCTCCTCCTCCTCCCCCTTATACCCAGCGTATAAGACAACCCCAACTTTAACCCCAGATTTTTCTGGTTAAAAAGTCATCTTATACGCCGGAAAATACAGTATCATTATTTCTAAGTACCTGTTGAGAGCAATCCATCAATGCCTTCCAAGCATTTCGGCATTCCAAGTCAAACCATCTGTTAATTACTACTTTATTGGGATTAAATTGTTTGTTAATCACCAATTTGGGCCTAAGCTTTTGAATAATAATTTGAAAAATGTGTAAAATATCTGAATTGGAGTTTAGAATGGCTCATTGCAAGGCCTTAAAGGTAATACTCTCCAACGTCTGACGAATTGAGATGCCCAAATTAATTGACCATCATATTCTCTGTTCTCCCATATGAATTCCATTTAAATTTTGGAGAACTCCTGGAGAATAGAACAACCCAGAGTTAAATAGTAATGACAGTGGGAAATGATCACTTTCGGCTTGGTTAATAACTTCAAATCTACAAATATCAGGTACCAAGTTTGCAGATGCTATTATATAATCTATTGTACTTGCTCCCCTGTTGATGATATAAGTATAAGAGCCCGATGTCAAGTCATAGTGAGTTCCATTAAGACATTGCAATCCATGCAAAGAAAGAACTTCTATAAGCTTTAAACCAGATTTGTTGATGGTTATATCTTGAGAAACCCTAGGGACAGGTACGACATGAGTGGTCAGCCCATGAGTGGTACTCTCCACTTGCCTTAAATCATTTCCAATTCTAGCATTAAAATCTCACAAAGTAAAAACCTTGTGGAGGGATATTGGCTCTCCAAAGAGGACAGGGTTTCAGATAAACCATCCCAAATACTATTAGGACCTACATTCTTTGTTAATTTAGGCGGAAAATAGATATTTATACAGACTAAGGGGGGAAGCACACGAGTGCTTCCAGGACGCCGCGGGACGGTGCGCCGAGGAACCGCAGCATCCGCACCGCAGCACACCGTCGGTGCCTCTGAAAGGAGCGCTAAATCAGCGCTCCTTTCAGATGTCAGTGATAGTGCGCCCTAAAAGTGTAGGGCGCACTTTCACTGACTTTTCCGCCGCAGCGTGTCCGGACGCTGCAGCGGGAGGTTGCCCTTGGCGCACCACTCGTGTGGAGGGCTGGCAGCTCTGAGGGCAACCTCGGGAGGAGGAAGGGGTGCCAAGCGTACGGCTGCCCCTCCTCTTCCCTGCCTTGGAGATGACTCAATTAGTTGTCTGCCGAGGCCCTAAGGAACCAAAATACTTGCTCTTAATAGCAAGCACTTATATACATCGTGGAAATGCACTAGTTATTGCTTGGATCTTGGCATGCAAATCAACTGAGATAAATATTGTGAGACTGCCACTACCACGGCCTCTTGTACAAGTTTTAACTGCAGGGACTGAAAATGCTTGAAATCCATAAAGAGATGGCAAATTAGTTTCGAGGGCCTATGTCTCTTGTAAACAAACAATTTTAAAGTTTTGTAAATAGTTTACAAAATCTGCATCATGGAACTTGTTTCCCCAACCCATAATATTTCAACATAAGTAGATTTAATTGTCAGGTTGATGTAATCAAATCCATGTCATCACCAGTATTCAAAAATTCTGTTTCAGCTGGAGTTTTTGGGTTGTAAGACGATTCATGCAAAGAAGGTGTAGTATTAACCCTCTTAGGTTCCAGGAGTTGTATTGGAGTTGTGATTATAAAGTCCTTTTCATTCATTGTTAATAAGGTGTCAATAATGTTCCTAACCAAAGCCCTCTCAACATCAGGGACCTCACCAGTAGTTACTGAATTCAGCAGTGGTATGGCCAGATCCTTGGTAGTAAGCAGCATATTTTTAAGATCGTCCACTCTTGAGGCAAAGTCATTTTGTTCTACATTAATTATTAAGTTGCTCGAGTCTGTGGTCTGCTTCTCTATGGGCTGCTCTCTGCGGTGGTGTTAGAGGTTTTAACCAAACCAGGCTTCAATGCAGACTTACACAAGGTTCCTTTGGGGATTCCTTTAGGAGTTATCAAGCAGGCCTTGCTTTCCTCTGTAGGCCCCCCACTACTATGCTTATAAGGGAATAGAGGAGATATAGGGGGGTTGCAGACTGCCAGAAATAGTACAAATTGAGTCCACTTTTAGGGTTAGGGTTAGTGCTAGGGAATCATGGGAATTGGTTTTTTTCTGAGACATTGAGCCTTCTCTGTCAGAGAGCTCTGGTGCCACAATAAAATACAGTTCCCATGATTCCTTAACTCTAACCCTAACCCTAAAAGTGGACTCAATTTGCACTATTTCTGGCAGTCTGCAACCCCCAATAGTTAGATCTCGAAAAACCCATGCTGGAGTTATTTGAAAGTTGGATAAAAAAGGGCTTCATTTTCATCAACATAAGGGGAATTGTAGATTGTTCGAAAGTTAACAAAATACGCTTATGAGCTGATATACTAGGGAGCCATTCCACAGCAAGGATATCAGTGTCGTAGGGTGGTACCCATAATAATTGGCTCAGCGAAGATCTAATAACTCCATTTGATCCCCATCTGCCATTGTTTATTCTATTATAAGCAATTTGCAACATAACTTGATTTACTTGTAGAGTCCTGCTACAGTTTCTTTTCCCGTCTCCTTAGGAATAACTAGTAAACTTCCACTAGAGTCATTTATGGTGAAATTCCCTATTTTTCTAGATGTTTCTCTGTTGGTATAATCCAAACTCTCTTTTCCCACTGTTTGCTTCTGCGTAAAAGTCTCAAAAGAATGCTTAAGAAGCTCCATCTGATGCACACTTTTCCCTAAACACTAATAAATTGAAATAACATTATGAGCTGTTAAAAGACACTGTTTTGTCACAAAGTCAGGAGGATTTAACTGTTGCTTAGTAAATTGTTTCTTCTCGCTATCTGTCAATTTCTCCCACACAAACTCATTTAACTCCAAGGACACTCCTTCGTGGGAAGCAGCTAACTCGTTCCCGATAAATGAGGCTCATTTTCTTTATCCAGCACAAGGAAGTTGTTAGCAGTTGGAATTGTAAACTCCAAATTTAAGTTTACAGGTGTAGTTGGAGTACTCACAGTTTCCTCGTTAGCAAGTAAGGGCCTTTGCAGACTGCCAGAAATAGTGCAAATTGAGTCCACTTTAAGGGTTAGGGTTAGTGCTAGGGAATCATGGGAATTGTTGTTGTTTTTTCTGAGACATTGAGCCTTCTCTGTCAGAGAGCTCTGGTGCCACAATAAAATACAGTTCCCATGATTCCCTAACCCTAACCCTAACCCTTAAAGTGGACTCAATTTGCACTATTTCTAGCAGTCTGCAAAGGCCCTAAGTCATCGATCTTGAGCTGTTTAGAAGCCTTATTATGCTTGTTTATAACAGGGCTTGTTCTAAGGTGTTTTTTGTTACCCATATCAAAAGAGCAACAACAAACAATACTGCACGCCACTGGAAAATAGCGTTCAGGACAAAAATAATCAAGGTAAAAATAACAAAACAAAGAAAAGACTTCGGAGTTCACTATAAACACCTCCTATCGTGCGAGCACCATCTTTCCTCCCCTCTGCTCTCCTCCTCCCATATCACACCATACAGAATCCTTAGTCATGGGTTTTTTTGTAGTAATGTTACTCATAAATTGTAATTCCTGCATATCACTGGATGTAATGGTATTAATTGTGGCATAAACTCAAAAATTAAAATTATATCTTTAAATTACAACATCATATGTACAGCCCAAATGTATTTACCTATACATAGTTTCATGTGGTTAAAATGAAAAATTGGTAAAATCTGATGTTTTTAAAGAAAGCCTAAACACAATAAATTTTAAAACATTAATTTAAACACATACATTTTTTAATTTTTTATTTTATTTTATTTTTTGCAATTTTACATTTTAAAAAACTGGGACCTCTCCTTTCTCCTCCCAGTGAGTTTCATCCCACTCACATCATCTCATCAGCATTTTAAAGGTGAATACCATGGCCCATTTCTGCCCAAACACAGATGCTTGAAGAGCAGTGGTGTCAGCTCCCTTAGGATGTGTCCGCACCCCTCTAGTGATACCAGTGACAAAGAGCTCTCCAATGAGCTCTCTCTTGCATTAATTCCTCCCATTAAAAAAATGTATGTGTTAAAATTAATATTTTAAATTTTATTATGCTTAGGTTTTCTTTAAAAGCATCAGATTTTACCAAATCTTCACTTTAAACACACGAAACTATGAGCTCCCTCTTACATTACTTCCATTGACACCAGTGCCAGTGCAACATAATTGGCACTGGGGTCAATACTAATAATGTTCCAAAGGTGGCTAGGATCTGGTATTTTAATTTTTTACATTTACAAATGTCTATCACCAGCCCTTTTCATCACTCACTCCAGTTTCTTCAACCATGGGGGAGGAGCTAGTCCCATCTCCCCTTGTTACTGCTTTTCTCTCCCTCAGCCTTCTCTTCTTCAGACTTGTTGCTTTCCTCACATGGAAACAGGTGCTCCTGTGTTCCGGTGTTTAAGACACCATGGTGTGTAATGATTAAATAGGTTGACAGTCTCCCTGTCAAAAGAGGATTCAAACACCTGGGTACGTGCCTGCTGGGATCCTGGTGGATTCACTAGGATGCCAGGCATAGAGGCTCAACCTAACAATGGTTTCATTTTATATTGTCATTCAATATAGTACACTCTGGTTACATCTAATTTTGGAAGCTAAGAAGAATTCAGCATGGTTAGTACTTGGTAAAACTAGGGATGTCCAGGCAGGGCTAGGGAAGAATCTTGTCTGAGATTATGGAGAGCTGCCACCAGTCAGAGATGAGAACACTGGGCTAGACAAACCCAGCATGTGTAGATCAGTATAAGACTGTCTTTGTTCCTACATTAGTTTCCCAATGTCAATTTGTGCTTTAGACCATACTAGGGAAATCTTTTATCTTTGGAAATGCAAAGAAATGTAGTTTTCAGTTCCTTTTGATTAAATCCATCAAATCAACAGAAACCAAAGCTTCCAAGCTTTCTTGTGCCACTGAGTACTGAGGGTCATACTTGGGAGCTGTTCATACTATGTTATAAACCAATTTGCAAACCGGTTTAAAAGGGGGTCATTCACACTTACACCAGTTTTTGCCAAGCCAAATTCAGTTTTTCCCAAGCTGATTGCTATGCAGAGGGGCGGGGTATAAATTATTATTATTATTATTATTATTATTATTATTATTATTGGCATCCAGGGCAAAAACGCCTTAACCTGGGTTTTTTGGGAATGGAGATTTTAGCATGTCTTCTCAAAATAACCAATTTTTTGTTTTGTTTTGGTTTGTTTTTTTTACCAGCCGCAAATGGGAACTCGCTGTAGATTCAATTTGGAGAACAGGAAGGGTGGGGTTATTGTGCAGGGAGTGGATCATGCCTACCCCTTTATTCGCTCCCTGCCATCCAAAGCCAGGGAGGGTGTTCTCCCGGGAACATCATTAGACTGTGTGTGTGTTTTTTTAAAAAAAAAATTGACAGCTTATGCACATCTTTGCTATTGCATGGCTGCAGTACACAGTACCTTTAAATACTGGTATCATCAGTATGACAAAGGTGCACATGATTTGATTGAAATTTTTAAAAATCCTATTAGTGGGGGTGGGAGTTATGGGTCTGAAACGCCAAAGGTTCTTCAGATGGGCTTGCCATTGCCATCCTCCAAGGCTGATGGGGGGGGGGGGGAGAATCCCCCCCAAAGAGAAGCTATTATGGGGGTTTCTTGGCAAGGAGTCCTCAGGGGGGCTTAATATCCCCATCCTCCAAGACTGACATGGGGAGAATCCCCCCAAGGAGAAATTATCATGGGGGTTTCTTGGCAAGGAGTCCTCAGAGGGGCTTGCCATTCCCATCCTCCAAAACTGACATGGGGGAATCCCCCCAAGGAGAAATTATCATGGGGGTTTCTTGGCAAGGGGTCCTCAGAGGGGCTTTGATGAAATGGAGATAATAAATGTAGTGCTGAGGAGGATGAGGAACAGGAGGAGGAGGAAAGGAAGGTTTTGCATGGGACTGGGATTGAATGGAAGGAATGGAAGGAATGGGGATAAATGTGGTGCTGAGGAGGAGGAGGAGGTGGTGGTGGTGGTTTTCCATGGGACTAGAAGGAAAAGGGATAAATATGAGTGTGCTGAGGAGGAGGAGGAGGAGAGAAAGATTTAACATGGGACTGGGAAGGAAGGTTAATTTGTCCACTTTACTTTATCTGCACTGCAGATGGCTGATTCCCAGAGCACTCAAAAATTGGAGGTGGGGTCTCTTGGGAACATGATGAGAGGGTCGATTTCTTTTTTAAAAAAAAAAATTGTCAGCTTATGCACACTGTTGCTTTTTTTGTAGTTGCTACTGAGGGTTTGGGTTAGACCATCCTCCGAGGCTGAGATAGTGTGATTCCTCCCAAAGCACACCTATTGCGGGGGTTTCTTGGCAAGGGTTCTTCAGAGAGGCTTGTCATTGCCATCCTCGGAAGCTGAAGGGAGGAGCAGCCCAAACAGTGTGACGTAGATGTGCATCATTTGATTGGCAGTTTTTTAAAAAAAACGAGAACAATTGACATGACAGCTCCAGTTTAAATTGATACAAATGTGTGAACTTCCACAGGGTTAAATTGCCATGGAGAGACTCGAGTGGGGTAAACATAGTGGGAACTTTGATTCGGTATTGCATCATCAAATCTCCCAGATCTACACAGCACAAAAGCGCTAGTGTGAATGGGTAGTATATTGCATGTCAGTATATTCTGACATGGTTACAAGGCTACATTTGAGTAATGTCAAAAACATTTCCTTTGGGCTTGTAAAAGAGAGGGAGGGCTGAGCCTATGAGGGAGTGACTCAAACCTCAGCCAGCATCATCCAATTGTGTGAATTCATGCTAGGTAGCCTTAAGCAAACCATTACCTCTAAGGCTTGACCCCTATCTATAATATAAGGAATAATAATTCTGATCTATCTTACAGTACTTGTACTGAATACTGACTTCAGCATATATGAATTTCTTTGTACAGAATGAATTCATAGAATGAATACATACACACAGACATATACATACACACAAATTCCAAACTTCAGAAGATGAAAATAGTGTTTGTTTGTTTGTTTGTTTGTTTGTTTAAAAAAAATGGAAGTCAGATTTTAGTAAAGGGATTGGAACTTGAACCGGCTATTCTCATTCTGTACTGTATTTCACACCTAAATCCCTATATCATGGCATCAAGAACACCTTACGCATCAGAAGCTGTGATGGAAGAAACTTCTTGAAGATCTACTTTCTTATTCCCTTGGTTTCACCATTAAATCAGACACAAGGTCAAGTGTCAGCACATGTATAACACTAATTTGACAACAGACCCAGAAACTTCTTCCTTTTTTTAAGAGCTTAACACCAAGTGGCTAATAAGGTCAAATATTCAAGGGGAACTCTTTCTGTTGAAGCCACAGATGAATTATCCTGAAGGTTTCAAAAGCCTCCCAACAGTATGACTGATGTCAAGCTGAAAACATATTATGTTGTAAATGTAAACCGAGGATGCAAAAACTTTCAGCACAGATCAGTTTATGTTTTGGAACTAAAAGTTTTACATATTTCACATGTTAGTGAATGTGATTCCTCTATACTGCAGCAGGGTTTTAAAAAAAAAGACTTACATTTGTTTTGGGTTTTACAGTTCATCTTTCTTTATTAGAAAACTGTCAGAGTGTGTGTACAGTATCAGGAACTATGTTTGACAAGGCAGGAACTAGAAAGAAAGGCTGTCGTAACACACAGTACCTACTAAATCAAGAAGAATATGGAGAAAGACAACCCAGCAAAGCTCCTAACAGTACTGTTTAGAAGCTTATAAAGCAATACAGTCATCAGCAGTGCAGTCTAAATGGAACATTAGCACACCGATATGTGTGCTAATGGAAGAAGGAAACACCATAATTTAGCCTTTGCCATCTTCACTGGGAAGGTTCAGCTACCAGGTGAGGTAAAAGAACTCTGCCTGAGACCCTCGAGCACTGTAGTTAGTCACAAGAGACTATAGCTTAAAACCAACAGAAGAAGCAGAAGTCCCCCTCCCTCCCCCCACTACTCAAAACTGGTTCTATGGGGTTTCACAGCCCTTTGGGAAAGATTTTTTGAGTGCGTGGAAGACTAAAAGGAGAAAGGAATATCACTCCCTTCCTCTTCTTCTGTTCTATCAGGAGAGGTCCACCATTGGATCCTGCCCACTATACAGTAAACAGACACACTAGTCCCAGTATGGCAACCTCACATGTTCCAGCAAACAATTCATAGATTTGCACTAGCATAGACACAAATTTGTGTTCTGTCCCAGAATTACTATTTTCCAGGGAAACAAAGTTTATACAGTGAGCCCTTGGTATTTGGTTCCAGGATCTTTTGTGGATACCAAATCCATTGATGCTCAAGTCCCATTATAAACAATGGCATAGTAAAATGGATTCAAACTACAGGAAAAGAGATTGCACTGGCACAAAGGACACGAAACGCCTCTTTTTGGGTTTAAACAGGCCACAACTTTTATTTTGCTGTACAGGGTCTATTTACAAGATTTATAATTAAACTTCCAACACTTTGTCACATGTGTGTGAAGGTGTAACCCACCTAGATGGGTGGTCCTTCACCACATGTGACAAAGTATGTAAACAAATAACAACAAATGTACAAGTCCCTACCCACCGAAAATTACATGTCATATGATGTCATTAGTTGATGACGCCATGCATTTAATTGCATACGTCATTTCCTTTAATTTAATCTTTGGCAAATTTAACCCAATTAAATTTAATTACCCAGAATAATTTCCCTGTGGGGTGGGGGTCATTACCCACCCCAGAATAAATACAAACCAAACATATAGACCCTAACCCCTAAGTTATGACAAGCTAATGATAGCATAAATATAACACATAAGTTATTATTATCCTATGACCCATACCCAACAGTCTGAGTACACATTAATCTCAGGGAGGTGAAAAACCTAAGGTGATAGCCCTGGGGAAAAATTCTATCCCGGCCCCTGAAGGTGACCAGCCTAAGCCTGAGAGTAACCTAACATCATTCTTTAATTAAGGGTGGGTGCGTTGGGTCATTCAGTTCCAACTCTAAAATGGCTGCTGACACTTGGCAGCGTAGAGCTATAAAGAACAAACTCTTGGAGGAAATCTCGCGAGAGTACAATCACCATGAGACTTCCTTGATTCAGGCAAGCATAGTGATTGGGCCAAGCATGCAGGAACCCAGAGGTCCCTGCATGCTTGTCCAATCAGGATTCTCCTGATCTTATATGGCCAGCACAACAAGAAACCCCTCCCAACTCATCAGGGGGTGTCTTTGCACTGGCACAAAGGACACGAGATGCCTCTTTTTGGGTTTAAACAGGCCACAATTTTTATTTTGTTGTACAGGGTCTATTTACAAGATTTATAATTAAACTTCCAACACTTTGTCACATGAGTGTGTGAAGGTGTAACCCACCCAGATGGGTGGTCCTTCACCACATGTGACAAAGTATGTAAAAAAAATCAACAACAAATTTACAAGTCCCTACCCACCGGAAATTACATCATGTTATGTCATAAGACATCATTAGTTAATGACATCATGCATTTAATTGTATACGTCACTTCCTTTAATTTAACCTTTGCCAGATTTAACC
This sequence comes from Phrynosoma blainvillii, assembly GCA_026167975.1. Taxonomy (NCBI): domain Eukaryota; kingdom Metazoa; phylum Chordata; class Lepidosauria; order Squamata; family Phrynosomatidae; genus Phrynosoma; species Phrynosoma blainvillii. The sequence continues at coordinate 75,936,802 of JANUYF010000002.1, forward strand.
CAATTAAATTTAATTAGCCAGATTAATTTCCCTGTGGGGTGGGGGTCATTACCTGCCACAAGAGGGGGCCAGCCCAGCTAAGCATCCCCTCTCCCCACCCCCCACAAACCGCTCTTTTGATATGTTCGGAGAGTGCCTGAACATAAATCTCCGAACCTTCCGCGGAGAGGTGCACCCCATCCCCCCTGTACAGCTGAGGCCTATCCAATTTAATTCCCACATGTTCAATTATGAAAATGCCCAGTCTTTATAACTGTTTGGCCACAGAACGATTTAGCCACCGTCGAGCACTGTTAATGGCGGCATCTTTGCAAGCTCCAGGCCAGCTACGCCTTGGTAGCAGCTTGGTCCATAGCAGTATAGCTCCAGGTACGATCTTTCTAATTTCCTGCAGGTCTTTCACCATCTGCTTTGCCAGCTGAAGACAAGGGACTTTCACTAAGTCATTCTCCCCCAGGTGTCTTACTAAAACCCGGGGTTGTGCATAAGACGTTGACAGCTGGATGATCCAAGGAAGCAGCACTCCCCACATCATACCCCTGCGGCCAAACCATTGAGTAGCACCGATGTTCGCCAGGCCCAAGTTAGTATCGTACCGGTGCTCAAGGAGGTGGCGTTCTGCCCAGAAGACTAGACTGTGGCCCACAATCCAGATCTTGCCATGGAAATAGCCAGCTGAAATGCAAGTAAAGCCAATTAGTATAGTTGATCAGGATTCTTGTTCCCAGAAGGCTGAACATAGGACTTAAATGCCCTAGAATGCCACTGGCCAATTCGGCAAATATCGGCTTCACTTAGACTGTGTGTGGCCATAGCTATTGCTGTGCCTAAGCAGAAGGAGTGAGAAGAAAAATAAGCCTGAGACAACTTAGCTCTCCTTAGTGACTCCTTCTACACTTCCCTAAACTGAAATTGAGTTAAGGGCATGCCTGATAAGTGGAGAAACAGATAACCTGCCAATTTTGGCCTAACACTCAGATAATTGGTCATTGCTAACACCAGGCAAATTTGCCCATTAGGTGCTTTGGCTAAAGCAGGGGTAGGCAACCTTTCCCCAGAAGCCTCAGCCATGTTGGCCAATAGTCCCATGTTGGCCAATAGCTCCTGGGATTCTGGGAGCTGAAGTCCCTCGGCCCTTAAAGGGGAAAGGTTGCCTACCCCTGGGCTAAAGAAATGGACTGACCTCTTGCCAACTGATCAGTTTTGGAATGCCTAATGCAAATCTGAATCCCCTGTTCTGTTAAGATAACGTCCAAAATTAAGAGTGCCCTACCAGACTGATCATCGTAAAGCTGCAAAGAAAGCAATGGCAAATACTGCCTTGAATAAAGCCACTTCCTCAGGTGAATAACATGTATCAGCTAGTTGTTCCCATAACTTAGACAGGACTGTGCCTGTTATCAGCCATCGTGGGTCCTTTACTGCAGGGGATTCTCTGGACCAACCTTCCACAGCTCTTTTAACCCTGAAGTCTGTGTAGGATCAAAACAACCTCTTGCCCTGGAGTGAAAAGCCAGAGCAGCTTCACTACCCCTGATAGGAACAGGTGACAGACCAGCATGCCTGAGATGTACAATAATAATAATAATAATAATAATAATAATAAAGTTTATTTGTATCCCGCTTATTGCCAGACAATCCAAGCGGCTTACAATAATATCTCCAAAGAAAAACCAACCCACCCCCTAATCAACCTCTACTGCGTTCCTCATCCATCAACAACTGATGGGGCCACGAGAAGAATGCAGGAGTCAAGGAACCCAAGGCCGGGGTGATCAGTCTGGGAAGGCCTGCCGAAAGAGATCCATCTTGACAGCTTTTTTAAAGCTGTCCAGTGATGTCAACTGACGGATCTCGTCCAGGAGGCCGTTCCAGAGTTTGGGGGTGACAACAGAAAAAGCCCTCTGGGAGGTCACTGCAAGCCTAGATTTTTGAGGCTGCAGCAAATTCCTCCCAGAGGACCAGAGAGCGCAGGGAGGATTGTATGGAAGGAGGCGATCCCTGAGATAGCTTGGACCCAAGCCATTTAGGGCTTTAAGGGTAATAACCAACACCTTGTACTGGGCCCAGAAGCTAATAGGCAACCAGTGGAGGGACCTCAAAACCGGGGTGATGTGGTCCCTCCGAGATGTTCCAGAAATAAGCCTGGCTGCCATGTTTTGAACCAACTGAAGCTTCCGAACTAAGCACATGGGTAGCTCCATGTAGAGCGCATTACAGAAGTCAAGGCGTGAGGTTACCAGTGCATGCACAATGGTCTCGAGATCCCTTACTTCCAGAAAAGGGCGCAGCTGGCGTATCAGCCGAAGCTGATAACAGGCGCTCCTGACCGTCGCATTTACCTAATTTGTCATCAGGAGCGATGAGTCAAGAAGCACCCCCAGACTGCAAACACAGTCACTGGAGGAGAGTGTGACCCCATCCAGGACTGGATGTTGCAACCCAATTCTTGGTTTTGGGGCCGCTACCGTGAGCACCTCCGTCTTGTCTGGATTCAGCTTCAATCTGTTTTTCCTCATCCAGCCCATTACCGCCCGAAGACATTCATTGACAGAGGAGATGCCATTGGAATTCGAGGCCGACGAATGAGACACGGAAAAATAGATTTGGGTGTCATCAGCGTACTGATAACACCCAGCACCATAACTCCGTATGATCTCACCCAGCGGCTTCATATAGATATTAAATAACATTGGGGACAAAATAGCCCTCTGAGGGACCCCACAAGTGAGTTCCCTCTTACTGGACCTACTGGCCCCGAGCAGCACCCTCTGGGACCTACCCGAGAGGAAGGACCGGAACCACTGCAAAGCAGTGCCCCCGATACCTAACCCCTTCAGGCGATCCAAGAGGATGCCGTGATCTATTGTATCAAAAGCTGCTGAGAGGTCTAAGAGCACCAGCAGGGTCACACTACCCCTGTCGATGCTCAGACGCAGATCGTTGGTCAAGGCAACCATGGCAGTCTCGACCCCAAAGCCTGTCCTGAAGCCGGTTTGAAATGGGTCTAGATAATCGGTTTCATCCAAGACAGCTTGGAGCTGAAGAGCAAACGCCCTCTCGATTACCTTGCTCACAAATGGCAGCAACGACACAGGCCTATAATTTCTCATATCCAGGGGGTCTAGGGAAGGTTTTTTCAGAAGCGGCCTAACAGCCGCTTCCTTCAAACAAGATGGAACATATCCTTCCCTGAAGGATGCATTGACGATATCCATAAGGAACATCAACAATGCATCCCCCCTGGATGGCCAGCCATGATGGGCAAGGGTCGAGAGGGCAGGTCATCTTCCTCAGCTTACCAAGCAGCTTGTCCACGTCCTCTGTACTTACAGATTGAAGCTGATCCAGTATAACTACATTGACGGAGTCGCTGGACGCCTCGCCTATAGACTCTGTTTCAACAGTGGCATCTAAGTCGGCTCTTATCTGAGAGATTTTATCTGCAAAGTAGTTGTTAAATGCGTCACAGCAGGCTGTCACAGGGTTAAGTAAGGGGTTTGGCGCAGGAGGCACCTGCGTCATCTCCCTCACCACCTTAAATAGCTCTGCTGAACGGGACTCTGCAGACGCAATATGTGCAGAGGAGAAAGCTCTCTTCGCTGCATGTATTGCCTCCCGATAGGAACAAAGAAAATTCCTATGGTGAGTTCTGTCAGATAAGAGTCGAGTCTTCCGCCACTTACTCTCTAGCCATTGTCCAACCCACTTCATCCTTCTAAGCTCTGGCGTATACCAAGGCCTACGGTTGAGAGTGGGATGGCAAGGGCGCTTGGGAGCGATCGTGTCAATAGCCCTGGTAAGGTCGGTGTTCCAAGTATTAACCAGAGCTTCGACAGGATCACCGGCATTCCCAACCATTAAACCCTCTAAGGCTTTCTGGAATCGCACTGGCTCCATTAGCCTTCGAGGGCGGACCATCCGAATGGGTCCACCACCACCTGTGGGGCAGATACTAGCTCTACGTTCCATCTTGACCAAGAAATGATCCGTCCATGACAATGTGGAGGTACTTACCACCTCCGCCCACGGATATTCCTGTTCCGTACTAAAGACCGCATTGAGTGTATGACCTGCACAAAACGGAGGACCAGATCTACCCTGATAGGCCAGCCTTCTACCTCCCCAATTTCCAATAAAAATTGATTAAATGTATTCAAGGCCAACTGGTAGGACTTGCGTGTAGATGAGGCGGTGGAGTGTAGGATCGCCCTGTGAATCTCTCGTCTCCAAGGCTCCATAACAAAGCCAATACCTCCATCAGGTGTGTCGAAGCCTCAAGAGCCAGCTGCCAGAACCTGGAGAACTGAAAACAAGAAAGGGCATCCGCCAAAGGGTTAAGCACACCAGGAACATGCTGAGCTTGGAATAAAACATTAAACTTCAAACACTGCATGGCCATTGCCTTCACCTAACACATGACTCTGGGGACTTAGAAGACTGAGAATTTACCACCTGAACAACCGCCACATAGTTTTGTTAGCAAATTGGCTTGCCCACAGGTGCACAGCCACTACAAGAAGAAAAAGTTCAAAAACAGTCAGGTCTCTAGTCAGACCACGTTCAATCCAGGCAGAAAGCCATGCCTCTGCAGCCCACAGGCCGTTCCAGTAAACACCAAAGCCATGGGTGCCAGCAGCATCAGAGTGTACCTGAAAGTCTGCCCTCAGCAGCATTTCAGATCTTCAGAATGAGGTCCCATTGAATTGCTCAAAAAAGGACTCCCAAACCTTCAAGTCCTCATGAATCCCCCTTGCAATCCTAATATGATGGTGCAGTGCAAACACCCCTACCTTAGCCCTATATAATCTTGCGCAGAATGCTCGTCCTGGAACTATTACCTTGCAGGTGAAGTTTAGCAATCCTGTAAGGGATTGAAATTCATGCAGTGTAGCTTTTTGCTTCCCCAGCATCACACTAATCTGCTGCTTCATAGCCACCAATTTGTTGTTCAGTAATCGAGAAATCCCAGCTACGGTGTCTATCTTGATACCCAAAAAGGTAAGCCATGTGTCAGACCCTTCAGTTTTTTCTTCAGCTAGAGGAACTCCCAACTCCGACATCAATTCCTGAAAATCAGCTAAAGTGTCCCTACATTGAGAGGAATTGGATTTCCAGCAATCAAGAAGTCATCTAAATAGTGGGTTATAGCCCTGTTACCTGACCTCTTGACTGCACACCAATGAAGAAAGGTGCTAAAAGTCTCAAAAGCCGAACAAGAAATTGAGCACCCCATTGGCATGGCTTTATCAAAACAATACTTTCCTTCAAACTGAAACCTCAGTAAGTCAAAATCATCTGGGTGTACAGGGAGTAGCCTGAAGGCGGATTTTATGTCGTACTTCGCTAAGAGGGCTCCCTTGTCTAAATTTCTAACCATCTTGACTGCTGATTCGAACGATGCATACTTAATGGATGTAAGCTCAGGATCTATGGCATCAGTCACAGAGTCACCCTTCGGATAAGATAAATTATGAATCAACCTAAATTCCCCAGGGGCTTTCTTAGGTACCACACTCAAAGGTGATAAACGAAGGGTGGGAATTGGCAACTGATCAAGAGGTCCTTCCAGCAGCTATCTCTTTCGCTAGCTTGTCCCTTACTATAGTAGGCAATTCCCTCACAGAACGAGCATTGGGCACATAGCGATGAACCCTGGAACATGTGTAAGGAATGCGAAAGCCCAAGAAAAAAAACATGAAATAAATAAGAAGCAGCCTCCTTGTTTGGATATGCCCTCAGCCAAACTACCATTGCCTCTAACGTAATTGGTGACGGAGCCTTTACCTCCAGGTGATACTGGCTGGGGTGCACCTCCCACTCCTGACTGCTTATCTCTGCTGCAGGAAGCACCGGGGTGACCACCCCCACAGGTGTTACACTTGTGATCAAACCTGCAGGGCTGCCTCTTGCACTTGCCTGTGTTAAAGTGCCAGCATATACCAAATTGCTTTCTTTCTCCCATTCCAGGCCTCGCATTCTGCCCTCTCTGCTGAGTAACCATGGGAACAAACCCATTATCACACCTGCTCAAATAGGAGGCCCTTACCATTACATCTGCTCATAGTTCAGACTGTACATGTCTCCAAGACAGGGAGCGATCTTGTGCAGCTCTCATTCTAAACTGCTCATCGTATTGCAGCCAGGCTGCACCCTGTTCGGTTTTGGTGGAGTAGGGTATTTGTAAATTCAGCAGAATCAGGAAGCAAAAATCCAAGCTTCTAAAAGTTGAGCTTTATTGTTGAAAGAATAATAACAACATGCAGAGTAAAAACACAGTCCACTAAAGTATCACATCTTGCAGATGTGGCTAAACAGGAACAAAACTACAGATCCATGTTTGCAGATCTTAAGGCTACATTGTGAAGCAGTATAAGCATATTATAGATCCATTGTGAAGTAAAGAGAAGAAAAAGTGTGCTCCAATGGAAGCAAATAATAATAATATCAATGCCTAACACAGAGTTTCTCAACCCAGCCCCTCTCCACCTTTTTGGGTGTTAACCTTCAGGTTGATTGGATGATTCATATGTGATGTATGCTAACCCAACCTCTTGTTGTTCATCTTCCATCATGTGATCTACTTTCCCATAACAACTTTTATTATTGTTTCCTTATGTAAACAAGGACACTTTCCCATCTAGTGGTTCTTCTATTTTTTTGTCTTTCTAGCCATCTGGACTAAGTTGTTTGTGTTTGGCCTAGAAGCATGTTCTCAAGTGGAAAAATACAGACACACACATATTTACATTTCACCTTTGACTGCATAGCCCATCTATACTCTGACAATCCTCTCCTGAAGTGTATGGATGTGTGTAAGATGCACACTAATATATGTTGTGAAACTAACTTAGCACGGTTGCTAGGTCTACATACTTATGATGACATTCCAAGTAGACGAGACATCTGGTCATGTCTATCAATTGTCAATGCCTTTGTCAAAATGTCTGCCAAATTTTGTTTTGATTCTATATATTGTAGACGTACAACTCCCTTCTGTACCAATTCTCTGACATTTTGGTATCTAACTTCAATGTACTTTGTTCTGCACTTCAGGTTTTCTGCCTCTGACATGGCAATGCATGATTGAGAATCTTCATTGATCAAAACTGGTTCAGCACATTCCTGATTCAAATCTTGCAACAACTGTCTAATCCATTCAATCTCATTAACTAATTCTGATAGTGCTGTGATCTCTGCTTCACATGTACTTTGTGCTACATATCCCTGTTTTCTACTTCTCCAAACAATTGCACTCTCTCCAAACTTGATCAACAAACCTGTCACTGACTTTCTGTCATGTAGCTCTGAAGCAAAAAAAAACTATCCACAAAGCATTCAAGTCCAACCTGACTGTTCTGTATCTTCAGTTTTCTGTCCAAGCTACCTTTCAGGTATCTCAACAAATGTTTCACTGCAGTCCAATCTTCAACTTTCAGACAATTTGTTTTTCTGCTAAGCACACCAACGGTAAACGAAATGTCAGGCCTAGAATTATTAGCAATATACATCAAACTCCCAACAAGGCTTCGATACAACTCTGGATTTTCAAACTCTCTAGTACCTTCATCATTTACATATCCAACTGACATAGGACTTTTCACTACTTTTGCATCCTGCAATCCACACTTCTCTATCAAACTTTCGATCTTTTTCTGTTGACTCAATAAACAACTGCCATCTTCAGTCCATTGCACTTCAAGGATAGATAGGATCTGAGAGGACCTAGATCTTTCACAACAAATTTCTTGGACAATTCCTTCCTCACTGTTTGAATCTCTTGTTTTGACTTAGCTGCCACACATAAGTCATCAACATAAATCACCAATGTCACATCTCCTTTTGTGTAAACACACGCGTCAGCAATGCTGCGTTTGTAACCAAGCTTCACAAGCTCCTCATGAATGCAAAGATTTCAACTCCTAGCACTCTGTTTCAAACCATACAAAGCCTTTTTCAACTTGTACACCTTTCTGTCACTGTCTTGCTGAAATCCCAAAGGTTGTTCCATGAACACAGTTTCCTCAAGATAAGCATTCAAGTATGCAGTCTCAAAGTCAAAATGCTGCACCAACTGCCCCTTCCTTGCTGCTAAAGCCAAAACCAATCTTAGACTTTCAGGCTTTGCTGTTGGAGAAAACGTTTTGTCAAAATTTTCAAATCTCTGCTGTGCAAATCCCTTTGCTATCAACCTAGCCTTGTATCTCTGACTACCATCAGGCATCAACTTTCTTTTGTACACCCATTTGCAGCCAATTACTTTGTGATTTGTAGGCCTGTCAACAATTTCAAACACTTCTTTATCTGTCAAAGACTTGAACTCCTGCTCCAAAGCAGACTCCCATTTCAACCTTTCCTCATCAGGACAATTCTGCACCTCTTTGTAACTTTCAGGTTCATCAACCACAACTGTGCAAGCCCTAGCTTCCTGCACAACAAAACGGTCTGGTGGTTTGCGAATTCTTTGGGTGTGTCTTGGGATGACGATTTTTGTTTTACCTCCCTCATCTTCAGTATCAGAACTTGTGTGAGGTTCCCTGTCTCTGTGTCTCCTAGTTTCAGTCATCCTAGGTGCCTGTGGTCTGGTTTGTGTTGTCTTATCTGATGCGCTTGCTTCACTGTCTGAAGAAGCAGACTCCTGTTTCACCACCTCTCCATTTCTGGCAGGTGTTCCTAACTCTCCCAATCTCAGAAAAACTTCTTTGTTGGAGTGCACATTCTCCCAACCTGAATGTTTCTCAAAATTTGCGCTTCTTGAAAACAATATTTCCCTATCTTTAAAGAGAAATCTATAACTATTTCCATAATAACCCACAAACATCAATCTTCTCCACTTGGGCTGATTTTTCTTTCTGAAAGCAGCTGGCACATAGACATTTGCATATTGCCCAAACACTCTAAGGTATTTCAAATTAGGTGCTCTTTTGTAAAGCATGTGATAAGGAGTGTTCTTTATAGCTGAGTTCCAAGTGCGGTTTGCCAAAAAGTTAGCTGTAAGAATTGCCTCCACCCAGAGGTTCTCAGGAGCATTTGCATCTAGCATCATGCACTCTTTTATCTGTTTCAAAACGGCTATTCTCCTCTCCATAATTCCATCCTCCTGAGGAGTCCTAGGGTTAGTTGTGTAGTGTCTAATCCCCTTCTTCCTTAGCCAATTTTCCAAAGTGTGAGACAAGAATTCTCCTCCTCTGTCTGTGATCAAAGACCCCACTTTGAAATCAAATTCCCTTTCAACCATGTTCACCCATTCTTTAAATCTTTCCCCTGCTTCACCCTTCTCTTTCAGAAGTATCACATAAGAAAACCTGGTGAAATGATCCACAATCACCATGAAATATTTGCTGCCCCCTAGTGTTGCAACCATGGGACCAGAAACATCACAATGCACAGCCTCAAATGGACGTTTGGCTATAAATTTGCTTCGCTTTGCCACAGGATAAGCTTTCAACTTAATCCTGCTGCAAACTGAGCATTCCAGGTGATTTGAACAGGGTGACATTTTAAAATTTGGACAAATTTCCTCCAGCTTCACAAGACTTTGAAAACCAACATGACCCATTACTCTGTGAAAATAATGAATACAGTTTGAATGCAAAGGCTCATTTTGTACAACTGCACATTCTGCCTTATCTACCATGTAGTACATTTTGTCTTTCTTTACAGCTTTTGCACAGACTTCCCCATCTTTGGAAATTAAGCATTCCTCCCCCACAAAACTCAGTGTATACCCTTCTGTGGTCAAAGCAGACACACTAACTAAACAGTTTTGTAATTTAGGCACACACAAAACATTATCAAAAGTTTTACCAAACCCAGGAATGTAGACAGTTCCCATTTCACTGATTTCTCTTGCTGACCCATCAGCTAGAACAACCGAGTTAACTGTGGAGGGCTTCTTACTTCTGAGTAGTTCAGGATCATTTATCATATTTGCTGTGGAACTGGAATCGAGGACCCAATTTTGGCTCTTAGGATGTTGAGTCACACTGTCACAGCCTCAAGTAACAGCTGCAGTTCCTTTGTTTCTACCAAAAGGATGTGGTTGGTGTTGATTCCTCTTCTTGTTGTCAGCTGCAAGCTTCCTGCAGTCCTTCCTCAGATGACCTGCCTTCTTGCAGTAGTAACAAATCTTTCCTCTGGAAACAGCTGCCTTTTCAGTCAGCAGTTCTCTGGATGCTCCCTCTCTGGCATTTGAGGACTTTGAAGCTGCAGGTGCCTGCTTGCATTGCTCAGTTTCAAACCTTCGGCATTGGCTTTCTTCCATGACTCTAGAAGCCACGATCTCCATAGTAAGTTGTGCTTCAGGCACACCTTGCAGACCATGCAAAACATTGTCAAAACTGGCAGAGAGGGATCCTAATAAAATGTAACTTTTCTGTTGCTCTGAGATATCCATGCCTCTCATTTGGACTTGGGCAAACAACTCCCTTATCACTTCCAGATGCTTATCAGGAGATTGTCTCTCATCCATCTTCTGCCCATAAAGCCGCTTACACCACATCATTTTGGCTAGCGCTGAGGCAGACTGGTGGATGTCCCTCAGGGTATTCCATAAGTCTTCAGCTACAGATATGCCCCTTACATGATTTAATTGGGCTTCAGGAAGAATGAGGTGAAGGGTAGCAACAGCTTTCTCATTTCTTTCTGTCTCAGTTGGAGTGGGTGCTGGAGACAAGCCTGGATCAATAGCCTGCCAAAGATTCTCTCTTATTAGCAATGCTTTAGAATACACACACCAAGAGGTAAAATTCTCACTTGTCAGCTTTGAAAATTTAGTGACATCCATGATGAATTTCACTTGTGGCACAAAGAGTCTGAAAACAGCTTGCCTCACTCCAGCTACTTCAAAGAACACTGTCTCTTTAAATGTGCAGGCCAGAACAACCGTTCCTCATTGAAACCTGGACATTCAGCTAACCAGCAGACAGTTTCTTTCTTGTAAATCATGCAGATAAGCAAAGCATTACTCACAGCTCAAGTTGCAAAGTTGCAAAAGTCCAAGCTTGGAATGTGTGGAGGACAGCTCATCTCCGCTTCCCTTCCAGCACTGCGGAAGCAACCTGGGCATCCCATATCCCATTGCAACAAGAAACCCCTCCCGACTCATTGGGGGGGGGTGTCTTTCCACCTAAATATTGGGAAGAACTTCCTGACAGTAAGAACATGCTGCCTCAGAGAGTGGTGGAGTCTTTTCTTTGGAGGTTTTTAAACAAAGGCTGGATGAATATCTTTTGGGAATGTTTTGACTGTGTCTTCCTGCACAGCTGGGGTTGGACTGGATGAACTTGGTGGTTTCTTCCAACTCTATGATTCTATGAAAATGATGTTCCTTATTAAAATGGACATCTGTGGTGGAGGGAAGGAAGAATAAAATGAAAATGATGTCTCTTATATAAAATGGGAAAAAAATCAATGTTTGCTTTTGGAGGGGTTAAAATATTTTTAAATCATGGATGGTTGAATCTCTGGATGCAGAATCCATGGATACAGAGGCCAATGGTATTTGAATACTAATGCATCTCACTTTCCACAGTTTTAAAGTAGCTGAAAGTGCAGTTCATTCAGGAGTGAATCCCAATTTAGGTTCTCTCTTCATTTATGTGTTAAAATTTATACCAATAATAACCCAGTAAGAGCCAGTGTAGTATAGTGGTTTGAGCATTGGATTTGATCCCCCACATGGCCATGGATACCCACTCAATGACCTTGGGTGTCACTCCTTCTCATCCCCAGAAACCCCCATGATAGGGTTACCTTAGTGTCACCAAAAGTCAGAAATGACTTGAAGGAACACAACAACAACATCAATAGCATATTCTTATTCCACAAACCAGATACTACTAATGTGTAACTGTCTAGGCACCAGAGCCCATCTGATCTTGGAAGCTAAGCAGCAGCATCCCTGGCCAATACTTGGATGGAAGACTGCCAACAAATACCAGGTGTTGTAGGCTATATTTCAGAGGAAGGAACTGGTAAAACTGCCTCTGAGTATTCCTTCCTAAGAAAAACCTATGAAATTCATGGGGTCATCATAAATAGGCAGGCAATTTGAAGGCACTCCATAATGTGAAGTGTAACAGAAACTTTAGGGTCCAAACCTGAAGTACCTATAAGAAGTATAGCTAAGAAAATATGCAAATTAGGAAAGGTAAATCAAATGGGGGGAAATTGGTGAAATGCTTAAACCCATCTGAAAAAAAGTCCAGCTGACACCACTGGGCTTTGCTTTCAAATAAATGTTTTTAGGATAGATGTGTCTAGAAGTATGTGACAATTCAGACTACAGAATTCATCTTTTGGTCAATATACGTGCATGACCAGACAATACATGGTATACTAACTGCAACTTGGGGGGGGGGGTAGGGTGGGAATCAGAACTTCCCTATAGAATTTCATGTGAATACCAGGTTGCATTACTGATTTGTTAAGACTAGTGTACTGCCTCCAGCAGCCATAATAAACTAAAATTTTAGAGAAAGGAAAGAAACATCAAAGAGGTTGTTGGCTCCTCTCTGAAATGAGAAATCTAATTACCTTGTCATTATCTTCCCTTGCGTAGATATAACCATCCACTTTAAAAAAAAATCCAGCCACTGAGAGAAAAAAAAATATTGAGGTACTTTTGAAATGTCAGTTATGGCTTAACAAAAGAAAATAAAAGAAAGGCCAAATGGATATTAGCCATAATCTGGTGAGCTCATTATTTATTATACACCTTCACTAATATTAAGTGCAATCTTATTATTTTATTTATTTGTTTCAGAATTTTTCTAGGGCATTTTACATTTTTTAAAAAATCCCAAAGCAGTCCACAATAAAGTCAGACACAATAAATACAGGAACTAAAAAATAAAATATTCATAAAAATAAAATCAGAAACCACTCCTTAAATACAGGGTAAGCATAGTTCACAGTTGAAAATCTGGGGAAATTATCGGGAAAATGTCTGGACAAAGAAGAATATTTCTGACACCTCCCAATCCCCAATAACATCTTACCTGAGTAGGTTTAAATGAATTAAAATTAATTGAACAGCAATTGTATGTTTATTTACATGAGAATAAGACTCTCTGAAGTCACTAGGATCTATTTCTGAATAGGTAAGTAGCTGATTTCACTACAACCATTTAATTTTCCAAGGCTAAGCAAGAGTTGAATAATTATACAGACCTTTTAAAGAATTATGATTGCCACGTTTTAAAATGGAAGGGTTATAGCCATTTGTATTAAGTAGTTTTGAGTCAGACACTTTGACATGAATATGGCCAAGAAACATAAGTAGATAGAGAAAAAATATTTAAAGTGTTTGGTATTGCAGCTAAACAGAGATTCTTGATTGTCAAGATTATGTTAGTGATTGAACCATCACAGAGAAACATAAATCAAGGTTAAAAAAACACACCTTAATTCTAATATGTGAACATATATATGAAGAAGTATTTTCTTAGGCCAACTCAAATGTTACACGCATGTGTGAACTCTACAGATCTCTTCATCTGACAGAATGTTATAAAAAGCATGTGGGCAGTAAGAAGATGACTTAATTATGAAATCATGAAGGCTGTGTGGTCAGAGGGTCTGAAGAAGAAATGTGGGAGAGGTTACAATGATTCAGATAAGTTGATGCAATGGATTCAGGATGCTAGGGATGAAGAGGCAAACCAACCGTATTTTCAAAAACTTCTTTATCTATTTGCATTTTGAAACCCACAGAAAAGTTCATTTACATTTTGGAAGGATTTTCTTTTTAATGTACATTCTGCATGCATGTTTGAATGCATATATTGTATGTAACCTTGCATGATATATACCTTTTATAAGCACTTTCCCTAATATGTCATTGGACAATATTTTTATTATTATATATGTCTTTAATGCATTCTTTCCCTTAATATATTTCTTTTCAAAGCATTTTTGATCGGAGAACTGAATCACAAAAATTTGAAGAAGGGCATGGATTGAAGAAGAATTCATGGATTTGCCTGGAAAACATGAATTAGGTGGGCTTATTTTAGAATGTAACTGATCAAATCTCTCCTCTGTTCTTAGGTAGGAAACAAGGTTAGATCTATTTCTCTAAGGACAGTCCCCTCATTCCATGTTCTGGATGGCAAGTCTGAAAAAGTATAGTCTCTAACATATACTCTTGGAAGTTGTAGGATTGTGCCCTTGGGAAATTTAGTAATTACACATCTTTTATTTTCAGAGAAGAAGGACAACAACAACAACAACAACAACAACAACTAGTAGCAGTAGTTACAGTGACAGGCAATTTGAAAGCAAAATCAAATATGTGCACACTATTTTTAGCTATAGTACCAAAGATAATGATTCATTAGTTCTAAATACTGACTGGTTGTGTGTTTAACTGATTAAAAGCAAACTTCAATTATTCAAAAGATGTTATGTCCAGCTTCGTGGTCTCAGAGTTGTTAAGAAATGTTTGAATCCAAATTTTGTATTAAGAAACAACATCCTAGTATTTTTTTTAGGGCCAACACACTTGGAATTCCAAATATTAACAGATGACCAGTGCATCATTGCAAGATCAATATCATGTACAGGTCCAGGTAAAGATAATGTATAGCAAGGGTGAACATGAGTGGAGGCTGGTATGCTCCAGTGTCAATGACATGTTGAATCATGTCTGGGTTTTGCTCCAAACGCAGCCTAACACTAGAGCCACAAGACTCCACTGGCAGCCTCTCCTATGTGATTCCTCAGATAAATTGAAACTATTATGAACTGTCCCCTATGACATACTGATAACAATTGCTAATCTTGATGTGAATAGACTGCTTAAAACTATATTAGCATATAAACCAAGGTGTATATTGTTATGGTGAAATACAATTTTGGTCTTGATGGGGGGGGGGGTAGAGGTTAACTATCCAAAAGTTCTGCTGATTGATATTAATAATAAAAACTGTTGACTGCAAGTGAGCATATAAAATGTTGACTATCCTTTAGCCAGAATTCCAAAATCAGAAATTCTCCAAAATGCAAAACCTTTTGAGCTACGTACCTGTATTGTATTTGTAGGGCTAGACAGAGATGTGGCTGAAGAGAGACACAAGAATCTGTGAAACAGCAGAAGGTGTGAATTTGTGTCAATCACTATAGTTGGATTCCTGCCACTTCACAGATGCTCAGTCTCTGTCCGGTCTCATTATGTCTCATGTATGTACAAATATAAGTATTCCAAAATCTGAAAACAGGGAGCACTTCTGGTTCTAAGCATTTTGGATAAGGTATACTCAACCTGTACTGAGTTCTTTGCAGGAAATGCTTTGAAAAAGTCACTTGATGAAAGAATGAACTTCCACTTACAATCAGTATACTGCCAACTGAAGCATCTGAAACATTCTGAATCTGAAACATTCAGGGCTTCAAAATCCTGACATTGGTTGTGTAAACATACTTTGTAATAAATCTCATTGAACAAATTTACATCCCAGTTTTTTAAACAACAACATAGGACCAAGCTTCTTTGAAATGATACCAGTTTCCACATTGTTTCCTGAAAAAAAGGAGTCGGCCAAATTTTCATTTAGTCATGTTTTATTAATTAAATTTCAAATACTAAGAGCAACAGATTTCCAGAGACTTTTGGAGACATAAAACAAATCCATCTGTTGCAAGAAACATGACAATTAAGGTAGCTGTGGCAGCACTGAAGCTAGCATGTTTTGCCTGCATTGTAAAAAAATGGTGCAGGCTAACCGAAACTGGATAGATGAAGACAGAGTTCTTATTTGCCTTAGTAACCTCATCAGTCTCATTAAGGATGACTTGGCTTTGGAAACTGTGTCCAAGTCATTTAGAACTGGGATACGGTCCACAAAGAACTTACTACAAAATGAGTTTGTTGAATTGTAGCTTCAGGCAACAACCCACACAAGCCATTCATTAGAGAATAAGATTGTTCTCTTTGTTCTTTGGCAAGATCATATGGCATAACAAAATCCCTGGCTTTCTGGAGGATACTGAACAAGTGTCATCTACTTCTTACTGGCAGTTCTGCTCTGTAAAGTATTTTTTCTTAAATTCATTTAAGGATTTCTGTGCTGTCTTGATGACATCATGCCTTCCATTAAGCCTCTGTGTTAAGGTTAGTGAAAGAGCAAGATATGTCCTTTAATTGCAGCTGTGACCTTCTCTCTGATGAATGAATGACCTTCTATCTGTGAATAATTGGAAATGCTATAAAATAAAATGTATACTATAGGATATAAATTTCCCTACAAATGATTGTATAATGTTATTTAATTCATTTTTTTCTCAGTATTGCCAGAATTTTGTGAACAGGGGATTTTGTAAGTCCTGCAATTTCATGAGGTGTCAAGACTGCAGCCTGCAGCTACCTTGTGCCAGAAAAAATGAGGTGTATTTGTGTTTTCTTCCAAATTATTTTCACTAGTGAGAGAATGAGACATTTTTTTATTCTCTGTATGATAATATAAGGAAACTTCCAAAATACACCAAATGGCAATCATCAATAGCCTGCATCCTGTTGGTGATATATATAGAAGAGTAACCTATCATGTATGTACTTTTAGGGTAATTGTGAAAGGAGGTTCCTTCCAGCACAATGACCCTCTCCACAAGCAATCTCAGTGGATAGCTCCCGGGCATATCTCCACAGGTAATCAGTAGGTGGGAGATACATACAAATCTGGCTGCAGTTATGCAGTTGGGAAAAATGAAGATGGGTTGCTTTCCAATGTACATCATTGCAGTCGTGGACAGAAAATGGGTCCAAAGTCACATATAAACCACACTTCTCTGGCTGACAGCTTCACAAGACACAGGAAAGAATGGAATCTTGCTCTTGTAAAACTTGGCAGCTCATCCATATAATCGGTATTCTGTGTTGAGATCCCCTTCCACTCTGCATGGCATTTTATAGTTCTCTACATGCCTTTGGAACAAGTTGCTAATAAGGCCAGAATAATCCAACCAGGAACTTCAATATAATACTATAATTGCTTAAAAGTAAGTTCCATTGAGTTCATTGGGGTTTATTTTCTGGTAAGAGCATGTAGGAATACAGCCTAAAAACCCTTTTTTATATAAAGAATTTTAAGCAGACTCTTCACATATAATGAAATGGCTTGAGAGACAAAGGTGCTTTCTCTTTTTGCACTTGTTTATTTTAGTTTGGCTGGAATTCAGACATCACATAAAGCAGTGTGTTCTACTCAGTGATTATGTGTATATCTACTTTCACTCTTCATTCCTGATATTCAACATCTCTTGGAAAAAAATCATGCAATGAACAGAAGAGAAGTTCAGTGTTTAAATCCTCTATTGTTTAAAGTTTCTTTCAGCCCAATGTGTCTGCATATACGTGTCTGTACAGGAAAGAACTATTTATGCTGCCAGAAATATGCTTGATGGTTCTTGCCTCTTACCTTCCTGCTACTGAACAGACAAGCTGCTTTTGGAAACAAAACTACACTTGTAATTCCATCTGGCAAATGCCTGAATTTGTATGCAATTACTTACCAAGTTCAATTTAGACATAAGTAGAGACCGTTGGGATGCTTCTCTAGTTAAATGTTAAAGCTTTCTACCTAGGCCATTTTCTACAAACAGTTGTCCTTCACATGTTTTCTGCTTGCTGGCTGGAAATTGTAATCCTCTACATAAGGAAGGCACCATGTTGCAGAAGGCTGACTGAGACTTTTTCTACAGTAGATTGACTGTTGAGGACTCTGTGTGTCCATCACACAGCCAACGTGCTTTGCAGAAAATTTTGACTCATGTTTTTGAATGCCAAGTCTACTCAGGAGGCATCTACAAATCTCAGGATGCCATAGAATGGAGCTACATCATATAAAGTAATATTGCTACAGTGCAGAAGCACCCTAGGTCTGTGTGGATTAGAAATTTAAGTGGAACATTGAACATTGTGGTCTGCCTGTACATTATAAAGAGGATTTAGCAGTAGCAGGCAGGTTGAAAACTAGTTCACATGAGCAATCCTGTGCAAGCCCCAGAAAACTGACATGCTGACTGGGAAATTTTGGGAGTTGTAGTTTTAAAAAGTACCTTCTCCAAGCTCTTTTCAGAGAGACATTCATGTTAGTCCTTTTCAGAATGAAAAGGAAAGTGGGAAGGAGAAGGCATCTAATACCCATACATTGATTTATTTTAGCATGTTCACTCCACTTCTTCAGATACACTATCGAGTACAATATAGATGCACTCAAGGAGTACACTATACTTCATCAGTGGCCTTGAGAAGTGGACTGAAATTCATGAAAGATCATGCTAAAATATATTAGTCATAAAGAAGCTACTAGAAGACCTCCAGCCCTTTTCCTTTTTCTCCAGCTCAGTTTTATACATTCTTGACCCTTTTAGAGCTTTGTTAAGAACAGATGGATTCCCATCAACATCTCCCATCAAAGTGATGTGGGCAGAGGGAGTAAAACTGAATGCCACACCTTGGGCAGATTACTGAATGACAGGGAACAAGCAGTTCTTTCTTAATAAAATGTAAACCATTTTCAAAGCATACAGAAGAATAATGAACTCTAAACTTAGGGAGCATCTACACTTTACAAATAATGCAGTTTGACACAACTTTAAGCACTGTAGCTCCTTCTTATGGATTCCAGGGATTTATAGTTTTACATGTATTTAGCCTTCTCTGCCAAAGAGTGCTGGTGCCTCAGAAAGCTTCAAATCTCAGGATTCTGTAAGATGGAGCCATGGCAGTTGAAGTGGTGTCAAACTGCATTATTTCTACAGTGTATATGCCCTTTTAAATAAAGAAATCCTTAGAGCTTGTTTCTGTGCATGATGGTCTGCTGTAAGCCTTTAAAAAAAAACTAAGAAGACACTGAAAATGACCTCAGGGAGATAAGGAAAAGAGAGAAAAGCCTAAGAATATGGAGTTTATTGCATTAC
This sequence comes from Phrynosoma blainvillii, assembly GCA_026167975.1. Lineage (NCBI taxonomy): Eukaryota > Metazoa > Chordata > Lepidosauria > Squamata > Phrynosomatidae > Phrynosoma > Phrynosoma blainvillii. The sequence continues at coordinate 75,955,723 of JANUYF010000002.1, forward strand.
AAAACTACCCGTATTACCCCTGCCATGTTCAAGTCTATTATGGGATGCAGATGGGTATTATTGCATGCAAAATGCTGCCAATGCTGCTGCCCAACTGCATCCAACATAAAGCCTGCCTACAAGCCACGCTCAGATGGGAGCTTCCTGACTTTGCAAATCGGCCATCCAAGTGTGGCTTGTAGGTGGGTTTTAGGTGGGATGCAGTCAGGCAGCAGCATTGGCGGCATCTTGCATATAATAGACTTGAACATGGCAGGGATAAGATGTTTGTTTGTTTGTTGTTTTTTGTTTTGTTTTGTTTTGTTTTTTGTTTTTTGTTTTGTAATGTGATATAATTCTGCAAGCAGATGGGGGGGGGGAGAAGAGAAAAACAAGAAGAGAAAGCACAACTGTCTACTTGTGTATTTCTGACCTGCCCCTGACTTGTTCATATCACTTGTTACCTGCTGTATTCCAAAAAGTCAAGTCCTGGCTATGTTGCATGGCATCAATTTCTACATTGATATCAGAATAAGTCCAGGCTAAAATGTCTAAATGTGTGAAGTCGTAGGCTTTCACTGCCTGTTTTAGATGGCAGGGCCTCAGGGTGGGAGGATATGCAAAAGAGGATTATTATCTGCTAATTGGTGATCATTGTCTGCTGGGAAAGCCCCTGATCCTGGATGGTTTCCCATTTGCATTTGCTGAGTGCTTATTTTCCTATTTTGCAGGACTGGTACCAAACTTTGTTTACTTTAAGGGTTTCTTCTTTCCTGTTGAAGTTGTCCAAGTGTTTGTGAATTTCGATGGCTTCCCTGTGCATTCTGACCTGATAGTTGTTGGCATGGTCCAGAATTTCAGTGTTTTCAAACAGCATTTTATGCCCAGGATGGTTTATAATGTGTTCTGCTACTGCTGATTTTTCTGGCTGGCCCAGTCTGCAGTGTTTCTCAGTGTTCCTTGATTCACATTTGGAAACTGCGTTTGGTGGTCCCTATATAGACTTGTCTGCAGCTGCATGGTATGCAGTAAACTCCTGCAGCTGTGAGAGGGTCTCTCCTGTCCTTTGCTGAGTGCAGCATTTGTTGGATTTTCTTGGTCGGTTTGTAAACTGTTTGGAGTTTGTGTTTCCTCACCACTTTCACTTTTCTGTCTGTGACTCCTTTGATGTATGGTAAAAACACCTTCCCTTTGGGTGGTTGCTCATCTTCACTCCTCTGGGTTTTTCTGGGTCTGTCAGCCCTTCTGAGTAACCATTTGCCTGTAGAGCCCGGTCTAGGTGCTTCAATTCCTCTTCCAAGAAGTGGGGTTCACAGATGCATTTTGCCCGGTCTACCAGTGTTTTTATTGTGCTTCTTTTTTGTCTTCAGTGATGGTTGGAGTTCTTGTGCAGGTATCTGTCTGTATGTGTAGGTTTTCTGTAGACTGTGTGACCCAGGCGTTGGTTTGGTTTGCGGATGACTAGGACATCCAGGAATGGCACTGTTCCTCCCTTTTCTTTTTCCATAGTGAATTGGATGTTAGGGTGGATGCTGTTCAGATGGTTCAGGAACACAGCCAGATCTTCTACTCCATGGCTCCAAATGGTGAAAGTGTCATCCACATATTAGAACCAAGTTGTGGGCTTTTTCAGTGCTGTTTCGAGGGCTTGTTTTTCAAAGTGTTCCATGTAAAAGTTTGCTATCACAGGGCTTAGAGCAGGGGTAGGCAACCTAAGGCCCGGGGGCCGGATGCGGCCCCCCGAGGCCTTTGGACCGGCCCCAGGCTGCTGCCGCCGCCCACCATGATGATATTGATTATTGTTGTTATTACTTGTTCTTGGGGTTTTCTTGGCAAAATCTCCACAGAGGTTTTGCCATGGCTTTTCTGAGGCTGAATATTTTTTGATTTTTTTTAAAAAAAATAATTTTTTAATTTTTATTTATTTATTTATTTATTTATATATATTTTTGGTGCTTCGGCCCCCCAGTTGTCTGAGGGACAGCAACCCGGCCCCCAGCTCAAAAAGGTTGCCTACCCCTGGATTACACTTTACATTTATCACCCTTCTTACTATATTGTTCCATCTATTACTAGAGTTGGATAGATACTCCTCCTCCCCCTACTCTCTCAGGACACCGCCGGGATGGTGGTGGTGAGGAGGCTAGCTTTCAAGCCTCCACCTCTGCTTGGCTCTCTCTCTTTCAGCTTCCCCTCCTCTCCTCAGGATGCCACTGGGGTGGTGGTGGTGAGCAGGCTGGCTTTCAAGCCTCTGCTGTCACTTGGCTCTCTTTCTCTCTCTCTGTTTCAGTTCCTCCCCCTCCTCTTCAACATGCCACCAGGATGGTGGTGGTGAGCAGGTTAGCTTTCAAGCCTCCACTGCCACTTAGCTCTCCCTCTCTCTTTCAGCTCCTCCCCCTCCTCCTCAGATGCTGTCCTATAGCAACTTTTTCCATGCTGCTCCATATGCCCTTGTAGCACTTCTGTTCTCTTCCTGAGGGAAGACAGTTGTCAAAGTGTGCCTTTTGCTGGACAGATTTTTCCCATTCCACAGAAGGCACACCACAGCCTGAAACAGATCAAATAAAGTGCCTTCCAGCCACTTTGAGGGCATGGCATTTAGATGACACACACACCCAAAGCAGCTGGAAGCCATGTTGAGGATGTGTCAAGCTGGCCATTTTAGGACCGGATTTAATTTGCTCCTGCTGGCTCCTAGCTTGGGACCATGTTGTCAGTCTGCTTTGGGAGTGGGTCATGTGGTCACTGTGGTCTCAGTCAGAGGCCGCTCCTTCTGAGTCATCTGCTTCAGCCTTTTGACAACCATCTCCCCTTCGTAAGAGAATGGAAGTGCTATGATAACATGCAGAGCAGGACGGAGAAAGCTGTAATTCTCCTGATTGGTTTTGCCTTTCTTTTGTCATGTGGTAAAGTCCCTCATTTTAATTTACCTGAGTTAACCTCTTTTTACAGGATATCAGTCCAATATTACCTAGGCTCCATCTGCACTGCAGAAATAAAACAGTTTGACACTGTATGAACTGCCATGGATGAATGCTATGGAATCTTGAGATTTATAGTTTTGTGAGATATTTAGCCTTCTTTGTCAGAGAGCTTTGGTGCCACAACAAGTTACAAATTCCAGGATTCCATAGCATTGAGCTATGGCAGTTAAAGCAGTGTCAAACTGCACTGTTTTGCTGTGCAATTCATCCCTAGTCTGGCTTGCTTCTGAACTAAAGAGTATTTGAGTCCAAGATATTTAACCTTTGAAGCCCTAGAAGCAAGAAGCATATGTATTCATATTGTCCATGAAGCAGAAGATTGATTTTGTAAAACATGATGGGGGGGAGGGGGAGTAAATAAAAACTCCTTGCTTGGCTTGACACTGTATACAAGATTTTCCTTATTTGCTTCTGATACTTCTGAGCAAACCTATTTAAGACTGTGCTGCATATTTATTTGTAAATTGATGAATCCAGGATAGTCAGCTGAGGAGCACCTTCTGCAATAATCACTTGAGGACAAGGCAGATGGCTGGAAAGGAGCGGCCAGAGGCTGCTCCAACCATGATAGGGCTGGGGCTGCAGTGACTGCATGGTCTGCTCTCAAAGCAGGCTGCCACCTGTGGTCCCAAGGCTTGCTACCCAGTAGCTGGATTAAAATGGCTCCTTTTTGCAGTGCCTTTGGGCTTGCTTTGTTGGACTTTGAGCAGTTTCTGGCAGCTTTTTGGGGGGGGGGGGGTCATGTAAATGCCATGCCCCCAAAATGGTTGCAAGCACTTGTTTTGACCTGTATGTTTTGGCCCTTGGTTAGATGGAAGTTGGGACTGCTGAATGACTATATAGAGCAGGGGTAGGCAACCTAAGGCCCGGGGGCTGGATGCGCCCCCCCCCCCAAGGCCTTTGGATCGGCCCCAAGCCGGTCCTGCCGCCGCCGCTGCCATCTGCCATGATGATATTGATTATTGTTGTTATTACTTGTTCTTGGGGTTTTCTTGGCAAAATCTCCACAGGGGGTTTGCCATGGCTTTTCTGGGGCTGATAGAGTGTGCATGCATATTTTTTTTAATTTTTTAAAATATTTTTATTTTTATTTTTATTGATTGATTGATTTTTGATGCTTCGGCCCCTCAATTGTCTGAGGGACAGCAACCTGGCCCCCAGCTCAAAAAGGTTGCCTACCTCTGGCTTAGAGGGCTTCCCATTGCTACCCCATCTCTCTGTTTGTAGAATTCATTGTCCCACTGGAAACAGCTTGGGGTGAGGCAATATTCGAACAGGGCTGTGATGTCCTCTGGAAAAATTTGGCTGATGATGTCATGGTGTCCATTATGGGGACTTTGGTGAACAGACACCACATCAAAGCTGATTAGTGTGTCTCCAGGTTTAAGTTCAAGGTAAGTTCAAAAATAGAACAATACACAATCAACAACAGAACAATACACAGTTTACATGGGAACCACTGCTCCCTATCCAGTACATATATACCCACTCTCTTCCATTCCAGCATTCTCTGAAGATGCCACCCACAGATGCTGGTGAAACGCCAGAAAGAAACTATTCTAGAACATAGCCATACAGCCAGAAAAAAAACACAAAAAACTATGTCTAAATATGGTCAGAGTCTGACACATTTACTGCAAATGAGCAGGTTTAATCATCTTTGTACGAACTCCACAGCCTGGCTATTTTTTTCCTCCAGCTAGTCAACTGGTCAATTTGAAATACACTTGATAATTAGAGTTTTTTTTGGGGGGGGATACTTGTTTGGACTACAGCTCCTAGAATCCTCCAGCCAGCATAGCCATTGGCCACGCAGTATGAGAGATTCTGGGAATTGTAGTCAAAAAGCAACTTCTCTCAGCTCTTTTTAAAGCACAGCCTCTGCTGCTGGTGTTTGAGAAACCAAATTGTCAACTAACCAAGAATCAGACTAGTGATTCCTCTACCTGTGTCCTGTCACAGAACAAGATGCCACAAGTTTCCAATTCCAGTCAGCAACCAAAACCAGACCCTGCCTGGGCTTGCCTCTGAAGCATCCAGCAACAGCTGCCATTGTCCCAGTTTTAGTTTATTGATGACAAGATAATTCAGACCTTATTGTTATTGTTGTGTGCCTTCAGGTCATTTCTGACTTATGGCAACTCTATGCCAAACCTATCACAGGGTTTTCTGGGGCTGAGAGCATGTAATTTGCCCAGGAATTCGAACCCTGGTCCCCAGAGTCATAGTCCAGTAGTCTAAACACTGTGTTTAGACCTTATTTCCCTTCAAAATACTGAGCCACATTCCAAACACCCCAAATATACTGTGATATTTATATCAAATATATAAAGAATATTTCCAGACTGAGGGCTCCTCATGCCAGCAACTACAAGGCACGATGCAGCTATTTCATCTTTTTCTCCTTTGTAGATATTCTGTGGTAAGGATAAAGACAGAAGTAGCAGTAGAGAAACAATGGAGGGTTATAAGCAGGGGACAATACCATTTCAAAACCTTGTAAAATCCCATTAATGAGGCAAGGCAATGTTCTTATAAAAGCCTGTTCTAAAATTGTGCTCAGATTGCAGATTATTAAAGTGTACTCCACCCAAGCACATTGTCCTCTCCAAATGTAAAGGTGCCTTATTAGCTTGCAAGAATCACAGCACCTTGTCTTTTAGATGGCTATTACCTAGGTGTTTCTTCCATTTTTATTATTATTATTATTATTGCTATTATTATTAAAAATCAAGTTGCTGGTGAAATGGTCTCAGAACAAATGCTGTATCTATAATTTTGCCCTGGCAGTTTGGATCTTAAAGTGGCCTTCAGACAAAGCAATCTTTTCAGCTCTGTGGTGAGTAACATGATGGATAAACCACCAAGATAAAGAATGTGTCACCCTCTTGACATTGTTGGACTATAACTCTCATCTATCTAAAGGGTTTTGTGGCATTCAAACAGCTGGATCAGGCCCAAAGTGGGCTAGCCCACTCTTCACACATCACTTTGCACACCATGTCATTCCCCTTCCTCACACTGAGCAGCACAGCAAAAGGCGATGGCCTGTCCCTGGAGCCATGGTCATCGCTTCTGTACCTGCAGGAGCTCTGTGGTGGGCTCACCCATGTGACCAATGAGACAAGAGGATAGGGGGAACCCCACATGGCTGGGGTCTTCAAAGGTGTATTTCAAACAGCTTTCCACTGAGCTAAGTAAAAAATAATATTTTTCATCAGTTGTCCAGAACTAATAGAGATCAGATCAAAAATAATGTTTAACTAATCAACAAAAATCTAATCATTACTAATCTAATCATTAGAAAGAGAAAGCAAGTATAAATTCCTTATATGCTGTTCATATTTCAAAAAAAAAAAAGTTTCTTGTGCAAAATGCCATCAGCTTCCAGTACTGCAATTTGTAATGCCAACCAGGGCAGCAAAAATAAATGTAATCATGTGTTTTCTATATATTAACAGCAGAAAGCCATTTTCAAACACTTCTAGTGTAATATAAGTATTAACAAAGTGAAATAATCTAACACCATATCTGTCTCCTTTTTTTAACACTCATAACTCTGAGGGATCACCAATGGATAATTAATTTGTAATAGAAAATCTGGCAGCTCCTGTAATGACTGATAACTTGACTTTTAGAGAAGTGCTATAAAAATGTGAGAAAGATGCATAGGTCACAGGCAGGGTTCATTATTAATGGGCCTCAAAATCTTTAAGATGCACTTCAGTTAAAACTAAAAACTGAATTTTTGGGATGCCATGTTCCCATACATTTGAAACCCTTTTATGAGCCTTTTGTTTCCTTTAGTCACTTAGAGATCCTCAGGTCACTGCAAGTCCTCCAACTCATCCCAGACTCATTTAACTAGCATTTTGTCAGTGGGCAGAGTAAGGTGAGCAGTGAGCAAAGTCATGGCACTCTATCACTAGTATTTACTATTTATTGTTTTAAATTAAAATAGAATGGGTTAGATCCAGACATTACTACTGCTGACAAGAAAAGGAAAAAAAGAGTCTCTTGCCAGTTCTGTGCCATGCAACCCATTGCATCTTCCAGTTTTCTGTTCTGGAGCTTTTAGGAACCACAAATGACAAATGAACTAATGGCTGTGCTTCAGCCAATTTCAAGTTCTTAAACTTGTTTTGAAGGATTTAAGGGTGGGACCCAAGAAGATACAAGACAAAGGGCGTTTTCACACAGGCGGCTCTAAAGCCGCCTGGAAGCCCCCTGGAAGCAATCAAGAGCCGTTCCGGCGGCGAAAACAGCAGCCACCAGAAGGGCTCCTGATTGCCTCCGGCGGCAGCCCCTCTAATTCCTTTTTAGAAAAGGAATTAGAAATATAGGGCTAAAGCCGGGAGGGCGCAGGGATGGCGCTGGGATTGCGCAAGATGGGGCGGGGCTTGCTGCAACGTTGTTTGAACACGACAAGCAAGACCCCGGAGTGAGGCAGGGATGGCGCAGGGATGGCGCAGGATGAGGAGGGGCTTGCTGCGACGTCGTCTGAACTTTTAGGTTCTGGAGCCGGAGTGGGGCCGGACGGAGGTAGGTTTGCCTCCATTTAAAGCCCTGTGTGAAAACGTCCAAAGAGAACAATGATGTACTTCCAAGCAATAAATGGAAGGAGGTGCAGACTTGCTTCTTTGACTGGGTTATCTACTAGTGGGATATTCAAGGGAAGAAAGATCAACACTCAAAGCAAAGGAGAGGGTTAAGGCTACAAGACAAAGGACTTTATCACATGGGAGAAATCCCATGCAGAAACAGGGTTTTAAATAGGGGGGAAAAAACTGCAAAAGCAGGTAGATTTTCAGACTATGTTGCTGTTAAGTGTGGTTAACCTGAATGGAATGTAGTCAAAAGCCACTCCTTTTTATTTTTGGGATTTTCTGAAAGTAAACTTTCCATTCAGGTTAACCACACTTTAACAGCGATGTGTGTGAAAATCAACCCACTTTTGCAGATTTTCCCCACCTTTTAAATCCTGTTTCTACATGGGATTTCCCCTGTGTTATAAGGTCCATAGCTAGCTTCAGCAAGTGCAATTGTTGGTTCAGAACTGTGGACATTACCACACCAGGGGTCTCAAAGCAGCAAGAAAAGCAGCATGGAATCAATCCAGAACCATACCGAATGATTCTGGTCGTGCAGCCATAATTCCTCTTTGAAAGAGGAATTACAAAGAGCTGGAATGATGCAGCGATGGCACAGGGATGATGCAGGGATGGGTGGGGTTTGCTGCGACGTCGTCTGATCACAGGGGCAAAGGATCCAGAATGATGCAGCGATGGTGCAGGCATGGGGCTGCTTTAGACCCTGTGTGATAACGTCCTGTGACTATTTTTCTGTTTCTTTTGATTGCTTGGACATGACAGAAAACAGTATTTCTCACCGTGGAAGAAGAATTAGACTGGCATTACTTGGTTGTACAGCAGTATTTTAATGATTATTAATAATAATAATAATAATAATAATAATAATAAATTTTATTTATAACCCGCCTCTCTGCCTTGCAATCGAGGTGGGGTACAGCAATAATAAAAAAATACAAATTTAAAACATTCCTTATCCCAAATCCAACCCTCCCACCCCTTAAAACTGGATTAAACTATTAAAGAATTAAAACAAGATAACATATAAAAACAAAACAGTAAACCAACATATAATGGCAGCTACAGGGAGGGGCGGATAAAACTATCCCTTCGAGCCAGGGTGTTATTCCGGGAAGGCAAGATCCGTCTTTACTGCTTTTTTAAAAGCAGCAAGAGTGGTAATTAGACGGATCTCGTCCGGCAGGCCATTCCAAAGTCTGGGAGTGGTTGCAGAGAAGGTCCTCTGGGAGGTCTGAGACAGCCTAGTTTTTATGTTATGGTTATGTCGTTGTAATTCCAGTGTGACTAGGGGCTCATCTAGATAGGCCAAATAAAATGGTATCACCCCATCCTCATGGCTACCTGTCTTCATGATGCAGGGCCAAATCTCAGATCCAAATACCAACTGTTTTCACAACATAAGGCTAGTTCTGCACCAAACCTATCCCTCCTTTAAACCAGTTTTCAGAAATTTACCTTTTCCTCTAAATTTTTCAGGAAAACCCAGAGTACTCTGTAGTGATGCAAGGCAGCAGTCTTCATACATATCCCCACTGTGTTGCCCAGTGCTGCCACTACTGGCACAAATCACTCCCTCTGAGGTCACAACAAGCCATCAACACCGGGCACCTTGTTTCTGACCTCAGAAGGAGTAATCCACACCAGCAGCAGTGGTAGTGGGTGACACAATGGGGACGCATGTGTAGACAGCCAACCCATGTTGCTAAGAAGTGCAGAGGTAACAGGGGAAGTCTTGGTCAGCTCCAGGGCCAGAATACCCAGCCTGGAGTATTCTGGCTGGTGTAAATGAGCCCTTTGTTGTATTATAATATTTTTAATGATAGTGTATTTTGGTGTAAATATTTCAATATCATTCAGCTTCTGTATTCATTTTTCTTTTATAATTTATTTTGTGTTGTATCCAAATTCTGTGTGGTAACATAGAGTTATATTTCACTAGGGCTCTCTGATAAGTACATCATCAAGAATAAGCCACCCAGTCATATGCACCTCTTTTTGTCTTTGGAGTAACACTCTCTTTCAAACTTATCAAAACATAAAAACAAAAGAGCTTTCTAAAGAGCTTTCTAAAGCCTTTACCTAGTTCCTGACACCCCTTCAAGCACTCTTTTTTCCTCCCCTTCTCTGACCATTGATAGCTGTGGTTGCCTTGTTTCTGGACAACCAAAAAAGTGTCATGACAACATTTCCAGGTATTGCCATTCTCAAACATTGTGATCTCATCTGTGAAGTAACCAAGGCAGTTAGAGTTGGAATAGTAATCCTAGTAGCTCCTCACAAAAGAATAATAGTTTAATGCCAGTTCACTAACCAGGCTTGTAACAGTTATATGTATCCAAACCAGAGTTTTGAAAAGATATTTGAGAAACTCCCAGGATCCTGCATCCAGCCTGGACATAGGTTGTGTTTGCTGGGGGAAGGGGGGTCTGGGAGTTGTAGTTCAAAAGTAAGTTGTCTGAATTGTGATCCTAACTGGGCTCCTGACTTTAAACAACGGAGCAGCTGCGGCGGCGACGCAAGCGGGAGGCCGAGGCCGAGGCGCTAGGGCCGCCAGGGACTAACATCTTCCCCAGAAACACAGCTGCGGCTGGAGCGCGGCCGGGAAGATCTTAAAAGCCCACCGGCTTTCATCCCTCCCACCAACGGAGCAGCTGCAGCGATGACGCGAGCGGGAGGCCGAGGCGGAGGCGCTAGGGCCACCAGGGACCAACACCTTCCCACCAATATAGCTGTGGCTGGAGCGCGGCCGGGAAGAGCTTAAAAGCCCTCCGGCTTTCATCCCTCCCGCCAACAGAGTAGCTGCGGCGGCGATGCAAGTGGGAGGCCGAGGCCGAGGCGCTAGGGCCGCCAGGGACTAACATCTTCCCCAGCAACACAGCTGCGGCTGGAGTACGGCCGGAGAGACCGGGAAGAGTTTCAAATCCTTCCCCAGTAACATCTTTCCCAGCAACAACACAATTATGTATTTAAATTGTATATTGCATATTTAACATTGTATATTGCATATTTTTAACAATTGTTTTTTAAATTGTTTTGTTTGATTTGTTTTTGAGGGGTGGGTGGGGGTGGGAAGGAGGGATGGGATATGATTTGATGTTATTTGTTTTGATGTCTTGAATGTTGTACGTTGCCCCGATTGCTTGGCAGAGGGGCGGGATATAAATAAAAAGTATTATTATTATTATTATTATTATTATTATTATTATTATTATTTTAGCACTCAAGCTTTTAAGTATGTGTATGATAGACAATATTCCATTTGCAAATATAATGTTCTAACACTTCCTGGGGGGGAGCTGAAAAAGTTACATCAAGTTTAAATACGGGGTCTTTTTTTAAAGTTTCAGATCTAAATTGCATGTTCAAACAAGTTCTTGATTCTTAACCATTCTTCATTTATTTCATGAATCCTACCTGGCTTCTCAACAAAGGATGTCCATCACACACCTAATGATTTCTTGCTTTCCATGTCAGAGGCCCATACTTCCACATTCAGGCTCCTTCTGGAGTTCAGTCTGCAACCCTCAGCTTGTCTTTAGTGTGTCATATGCCATTAGAAGCCAGGGAGCAAATAACATGTTTCCATTTTAATATCTGAAAAATGTCACAAAAAGCTTTTGGCATTTACACGGCTCAGACAATCATACTTAACACCCTCTAATTCTCTCCACAACTAATTTCTTATGTTCCATATATATGCTCAGCAGGAAATCAGGAATAACTGGGGGGGGGGGGGTGTTTTGGCAGCATAGCCATTAGTATACACTAGCAACAAGAAGGGAGCATGTCATGTGGCAATATTAGCAGTGTTAAAGAAATACGATAAAAAATCAGAAAGGTGCAGATGGAGAGAATTCAAATACCATTTTAAAATATACATTTAGAACTCTGCTTGAAAGGTTAGTGCATGCAGTTGTGAAGGCAATAATTGCCTGTCTTGTTGTTATGTTGTGCTTGTGTTTCATTGCTTATTATATTTTATTGTATTTGCATAAGACGAGATCCGTCTTATTATCACTCTTGCTGCCTTTAAAAAGGCAGTAAAGATGGATCTTTTCCAGCAGGCCTACCTGGAATAACCACCCGGCTTGCTGGAGGTGATCTCCTACTTACCCCTCCTACCGCCATGACATGTTGGCCAAATTGATTTTATTGTGTTTCATGTGTGAACTTGATTTTAATTCTATGCTAGTTTAATCTACTTTTAAGGGGTGGGAGGGTTAGGGTGTGGGATGATGGAATGTTTTAATTGTTGTGTTTTTTACTTTGTTGTACATTGCCCTGATTGCCGAGCAGAGGGGTGGGTTATAAATAAAAAAATGTTGTTGTTGTTGTTGTTGTTGTCAGATGCCTCAAGCACTATTTGGTGGATAGGTGGATATAAATTTAGCGTTAGAAGTAAATTATGTTCTCGCAGACAATAAGCAATTTCTTTAGAGATAAGCAATGGATACAGCTGTTTTCCCCCATTTGTGAGCCAGCATGGTGTAGTGGTTTGAGTGTTGGACTATAACTCTGAAGGCCAGGGTTCAAATCCCCACTCATCCATGGAAATCCACTGGGTAACCATGGGAGAAAATCACATTCTCTTCGCCTCAAAGGAGAGCAGAAGCAAAAACCCTCTGAACAAATTTTGTGAAGAAAGCTTCATGAGGATCACCATAAGTCTGATTCGGGCAGATGTCCCAGACTTTACACAGCAGACCAAGCAGGCAGTTCCTCAAAGGTTGTGAATTCACTTGCCATATTTTGAAGCAACTGCAACATCAACAGCAACATTTATTTATAATGCCTTTTTCCACCAAAATGGAAGAAGATCAAACATCTACAAGTCAATGAATTAATACACTTTTTAATCTAAAGAAGAATCCCCATAAGATATCCACAGCTGAAAGTTACCTAACTACACTGTTGACATTATCACATCTACTATTCATTCCCGCACATTCTACCTGTACATCTGACTTTGTGAACCAACTGTGTTTGTGTGACTTTCTCTACCAAGAGCAGGTAAATGCCAGAATTGAGAGCTTCATCAGCTCCCTACAAGACCATGGAGAGGTTCATCCCCTGCCACACAGTCAATCACCCTCTGCACCCTTCATCATTGGATTATTTTTTCATTCAAACAATTAGGACCCTTCCATTTTAGGACAAAGAGGGGCTTTTATTAACTCAAGGAGTGTACCAGATCTCAACTTCTGGTTTATTACTTCATTAATTGAACTTGGGTCCTACACTAAACCAGACTCTGCAGCCCCAAAATGTAGCAAAATTGCACCACGTGTGTGTGTGTGTGTGTGTGTGTGTGTGTGTGTGTTAGATACATGTGGTCTCTATTGCTTGCATCTTTGACAAATGTTTGGGGCAGAGCCGAACACATATAATGTCCCCCCACATTCCTGAGTGCTGTTCAGGCATTTGTTTCTTTACATGAGTAAGGGGAGCCAGGAACATGCATGACCACCCTATTCACATGATTCTATGTTACTGGAGAAAATCTGGAAAGTATTTAAGCCCATTCATCTTCACATGATTACAAAATTTCAGAATTCCTAATCAGTCAGTGCTTCCAATTCAAACAAGGTTCCATGACTGCATTCATTTTGATGTAGTTATAGCTCTTTTTCAGACCTCCTGGCAACACAGGTAGATAGGGAGTGAAGGGAGAGGGCTGCAGCATACATCCCCTCAAGTCCCTCTTATGTAGGCCTGAATAATATGACACAAGTATCTCTACATGTAGGTGAATACAAGAACAAGGATAAAAAAGTTTTTTTGCAAACACAATCACTGTGTATCCAGAGGCAGCTATGTTGGCCATATCACAAAGCACAGTATCATCCAAATTCCACAAAACAGCAATACCTTTATTGGACCAATGAAAATGCACATTATACATGTTGCATTGCATTGACATGTTTTATCTTAACAATGCCTAAAAGTTTTCCTGATGCAAAAGCAAGGAGGCTTACTGAGAAATTCAGTGTTTTCTTCCTAATAAAGGGGCTTGTAGCCCCACAAAGGATTTGAGACAGACTGGATCTCAAAGGCAGTAGCCTTTTGTCTTGGTAATCGAATTTAAAGTTTATTTCCTGGATTGAACCTCCCAGTACCAACATGGCCAGAAGGAGGAGGGCCCACCTGCATGAATACCCTTTTATACCATCTGAACTGAGGACAACAACCACAACATTTTGACAGAATGCAGGGCTATAACTAACATCATAATTTTTCTTTCTTTCTCCAGACACTTGCATTACAAAGTGAAATCTTTCCCTCCCTTTTATGGCTCATGTTTGCTCAAGACTCAGAATTTCAAAATTAACAAGGACAAGATTCTGTATAAACTGAGCCTGTTACAAGAAGCATCAAGGAGAAGAAATAACTTTAAAATACTAGTGAGCCTTCTACCACTGAGAGAACAGAACATTTTGCTGGGATTATGTCAGAGATACAGAGATGAAGTGATTCATTGCCACTGGCAAATTGTAGAAACAGTGTTGTTCATGTGCAATGGGAATAAGCATTTATTCAGCATAAACTATAACTCAAGACATAGTCTTTTCAAATAGCACTGCTCTAGGACATGAAAATCTAAACTGATCAATCACCCAGTAGTCCTTCTAACAAGGCAATGTAGAGATGTAAAGGAGGTGGGAGGTGGCTCACCCAAATGCTCTACAGTTTAAAAGTGAAAAATGCTCTAACATTATGGTTTCCTAACATGGAAGTATTTCCACAATTCACTCTCATATCTGTAACATGGCTTTAAAAAAACAACCTATGTTTTCCATCCATGCAAATAATTTGCAGGAATGCTCTTACACCAACAAATTCTAATACCTCTGCAGCCTCCAAAGGGCTATGAGATTTTTACAGTATAATCAGGGGTGTTCCCCTTCAGTGGGCTCCTAAATTTCCAACTAGTAAATAACTTTGGAAACTGGATTTGATCCTAGACAGACATCAGAGGGACATTGGTAAGTGTCTGATTAGAGGTAGATCCCTAGCGTGTTAATCCCTTTTTATGGAAAGATGAAGACTGGTTCAATCAAGAGGCAGTATCCTTCACCAGAATTTGCAAATGGTTACATTGAAATATACATTCAGAGTATAAATACATAATCTGATTAAGTGCTACTATCTGAGGAAAGTTTCAAGAAATAGGAATAGCTCAGCGAAGGCGAGGAGGAGGAAAAGGAGGAGGAACCGTTATGTGACCATAGACACCTGGGAGTTTCTGGAGTCACATGATCTAGTTATTCAGACACATGGATTGTTGATGACCATGCATTACAACTGATGGCTGAGCAAATAAAAGGCCTTATTGCTCATTGCAAATGGGAGAAGGGGACAAAAAGGTAATGCTTGATTGAGTTGTATTTTCCAACAGAAAGGAATAAACTTTGGGACTTTTCAAGGGTTAGGGTGACTTCCAGAATAACCTCAATCCATGATGCTAACAAATTGGGATTGAGCATCCAATTGTTCTCCCCTTTCAAAGATTCATTTTGTGGCTTTTAAATACTTTCAGTTCTTTATGTTCAGGTGCACATCCACACAGGATCATATATTGTGAGTTCCATTTATCTTAAAATGGGGATAAAAGTGTCCAAAGACTGGCATTGATTTTCAATATACAGTGGTGAAATAGACATGACACTGTCTCATGTGGCTGATCATTATCAGGAAGCCATTCATGCAATACTCCTGACAGCTCAAATCACAAAACTAGATTTTCCAAGCCCCTTCTGTTCATCAGGATATTTATAGGTATTAAATCAGAGAGGAAGAACACTGTACCACTCAAAGATAGTGTATACCATGAAGGTGGTAAGATTAATATGTAGTTTTAAAAATTGTTTTGCATAGTTACTTTATATTCAAGTGTGTGTGGGGGGGGGAGACACAAGCTTTTGTGCACTGCATCCCACTTTGTCAGATGTATGAAGTGCAGTCCTTGAAAAATTACATCAAATAAAACTGCTCAGTCTTTAAGGTGGCACAGGATTCTTTTTTTTCCCTTATACAAATTAACATGGCACTGAGGTAAGGTTTAATGGTTTGTGCATGTCTATCAAAACTATTCCATATTTATTTATTTATTTATTTCATTTGTATGCTACCTTTCTACCAGAAAAGGGACCTAAGGTGGCTGACAGATAAAAACATTTTTAAAACTTTACAATAAAAATACAAATTAATATCATCTCACTAAAACAGTATAAAGTTACATAAAAATATACAAAAGTTAAAAAATATAATTAAAGCACACACCCCATATAAAAGCTGCCCTGACATGATTCTGTATTTAAAGCTTGCTTAAATAAAAATGTCATGGCTTGCTGGAGAAAAGAAAGCAGAGGAGAGGCCAGCCTAGCCTGCCTCAGTGAGGAATTCCTGAAGATAGGAATAACCACTGAGAAGACTCTCTCTCTTGTTTCAGTAAATTCAGCATCTTTAAGTCAGTAACCATATTTTTGCTAAATGCTGGTCTACTTTTATGAAAATTAAGCAGTTATCCATTCACTTTTTGGGAAAACTGGTATTCAAATGTAGAGTGTTGCCAAAAAAAAAAGTTTACCCAAAGTCTAGGTAATAAAAACACTTGCAAAATTGCCTCTCATTAGAAACCTAAATCAAAATTGGTATTCATGAATTTAACATGATGACCAATTAACCAACACATCAGAAATGTGTACAAATTGGGGCATACATTTTACAGTAGTCTCATCTATTGTCATTATTGATGTTAGCTAAGCTTCATTGTTGATTTGTAACATGTCACTTTTCATCTGGAAAAAAAAGGAAAGAGGGAGAGGAGAAAAGTAAAGGAAGCAGCACTTTTAAGACTGATAAGTATCATCTTTCATGAATATCAATCAGTTTCTTCAAATGCACTGATGGCGTACAATCTAAAAGCTTTTGGTAAGAACTAGAAGCCACAGGTAGAGCTATCTCAAAAATTATGTTTTAACCAAAGTCTATTATAACCTGAAGGCATTTATTGTCTGCTTCTAAGATACTTCTCACTTCTTATATCTCCTTTTAGCCTTGGATAAACTTCACACACACACCTACCTATCTTACTTTTAGAAATTTCAGAACAGGAATGCCTCAGACATAACCACAAGGGGGAAAATATTTCAATTCTTCATTTTCCTTGCTTTTCTAGTATTCAGACTGCAATCCTAAAACCAGCCAAAGGCCAGCTGAGTGAGTGGCCAATGTATCCAAAGTAAATGATCCTCTACCATTGGAGATAGAATCCTGCCATTTGGTGATGTTAATGCCACATGCAGCCCCTTATAGCATTCACAGAAAGTTCAGTAGACATAGATGATGTCCCACTAACAATATTGTATCAGGAGTGGGAGAGCACGCAAGTTTAATGTAGTGGTATGTTGTAAGCATGACAAACATGTCCAAATGTTGGATCATAAATCCCTCCTTCCTCCTGGCATAGTTAATTCTCCAACTAGCCAAAGTGAAGAAAAGTTTTATTTTATTTTAATTTAATTTAATTTAATTTATTTATTTATTGAAATATATATATAACATCACTTTTCATAGTGGAAAACACACAAATTATAAAACAATATAGCCATAATTAACTTTTCCATCTTCAATTTTGATTCTAACTCCTGGCTAATTTACAACTTGTTCTTGCATGTTTATCAGTGTCTACAAGTAAATAAGTTTAATTCTCGCTATTAACTAAAGAAGTGATATAATAATAATAATAATAATAAGTTTTATTTATAGCCCGCCCCTCTGCTAGGCAATCGGGGCGGGTTACAGCATTTTAAAACAGCACAGTTAAAAACATTCTCTCCAAACATAATCTTAAACATATTTCTGTTAACCCTATTCAAGTAATGAATTTACAAAATTTTCTAACTTCTTGTGGAGATTAATTTGTTGGGTTAATTCTTTTTAAGATTTATTCTAACTTCCCCCACTTTTTTTTCGTATTGTTGTATAGATTTCCCACTTGTATACATTGATAATTTATCCATAACAGCTAGTTCACTTAATTTATTGTACCACTCAAGTATATGTGGTTGATTATTTGCTTTCCAATGTCGTGCATACGTAATTCTTGCTGCCGTTTCCCATTTCTATGTACGATTGTGAAAGCTGGACATGAAGAAAGCTGATAGGAAGAAAATTAACTCACTTCAGATTAATGTTGAAGGAGAGTTCTGTGGATATCATGGACTACTAAAAAGACAAATAAATGGGTTCTACAGCAAATCAAACCTGAACTCTCCCTAGAAGCCAAGATGACTAAACTGAGACTGTCATACTTTGGACATATCATGAGAAGGCATGATTCACTAGAAAAGACAATAATGTTAGGCAAAGTAGATGGCAGGAAAAAAAAATAAGAAGAAGATTGCATTAAAGATTCAACCAAGGAAGCCACAGCCCTGAGTCTGCAAGACCTGATCAGGACTATTAATGATAGGATGACTTGGATGTCGCTCATTCATAGGGTCAACGTAAGTCAAAGTCAACTTGATAACAGTTAACAACTATCTCCTCTATTGCTCTATATCCATTCAATCAGTATTTTCCAGATAACAATAATGGTAGACCAGATCAATAAGGTTTAAGAGAAGTAACACAAGCTCAGCTAGGGGCAACAACTAGGAATTCACTATTAAGACTAGAGAAATTATTGGTGTTCAATAAAACATTAGTCAACTACACTAAAAGAATATAGGAATTCCAATTAATGGGGGGGGGGAGAGGAGGAATAAGAAAGAGAGGGAAAAAAATCCAGGAAAACAAATTAGAACACGGCAAACAACATAAAAGAACTGAACCAAGAGGAAATAAAAGCTACCCCGCAAACAGAAACTATAATAGATAGAGAACAACAAAAAGAAACATATGCCAGTTCTTTCCTTCTAGAAGAAATTAGGAAAATAGGAATGGATATAAAACAGAGATAACAGCAAATTTCAAGGAAGAGATAAAAAGGGAAGAAATTAAAACAGATATCCAAAAAGAGATAAACCTGTTTAAAGGCACTCTAACAAAAATTACAGAAGTGAAAGTATTGGGGGGAAAAAAGTGACAGAAATTCATGAAGCAATGGAAGCACTAGGGAAAAGAACAAGAAAACAGTATCAAGAAGAGCTCTACAAAGCAAAATTAGAATTACATCTCCAAAGGAAATCATTAAAATTAAGAGGTGTAGGAGAACAATTAAATGAAAACCTAAATTCATGAATCATTCCCACTCTAGCTCACTTTATTGATTGGTCAGGTGAGCAACTTGACCTATTTCTATAATGTTTGGCAAAGTAGATGGCAGAAAATAATAACAGAATAGATTCCTGGATAGCCAAAAATCATAATTTACCAAGAAATATAATGGTCTATTTCGTAAGAGAGTAAGAGATTTGATCCTCAAGCTGAATTTTAGTAAAAGAATACTAGAGATAGAGGGCAAAGAGGTAAAAATATATAAAGCAATCCCACAACAAATGTTAAGGAAAAGAAACGACTACACAACATTAACAGAATTTCTAAGACAAAAAAATATAAAGTACAAATGGGGAAAAAACAGAATGAGTCTCCTTTACATACAGAAAAGAAAGATTTACAATAAACTTGGAAGAAAAAATGAAATTTTTCTTAACTAATTGTAAAACAGGCCAAGAATCAGGGGAAACAGGAGAATAAAGAAATAACAAAGAAAAATGAAAACAAAATGATAAAAATGGAAACAAGATTGGAAAAAGAACTTAGAATGGCAAATTTAGAGGAAGAGAAAGCAAGCTCAGAAGACTCAGACAGACAATCATCAGAGGATGAAAGAGAAACAGAAACAGAGCAGGATTCAGATCAAAAATCACAAATTCTACAGGAAGGAAAACATGAAAGTTAGACGAATATGAGAAAACTGGCACAAGTAGAAAGTAATAAAGGGAAGGGAAAAAACAAAGAAACAAAGGAAGACTAAGTACTAAATAAAGGTAGGAAAAAACCTAAAAGAAACAACTGAATAGATTATAACAACATAATTAATATCCTGGAATATAAATGGACTAAGCTCAAAGTTTAAGAGGAGGAAAATCTTTCACTTCCTAAATAAACAAAAAGCAGATTTAATTTGCTTGCAGGAAACGCATATTAAAGAAAAAGATAAACATGTTTTGGACAATAAAAATTTAGGCAAAATGTTCTCCGTGTGTGATGTGATAAAAAAAGAAAGGTGTAGTACTTTATGTTAGGACTAAAGGACAAGCAAAAGAAGTATTGAAAGATGCAGACAGAAGATATGTGTGATTGAAATTATATACCAAGGAGAAAAAACACTGTTAGTAAATATATATGCACCACAAGAAAATAAAGGAATTTTCTATAAGAAATTATATCAAGAAATTGAAAGACTGGAATATGAGAGAATCATAATAACAGGTGATTGGAATGGAGTTTGGGATCCAATATTAGATAGATCCAACCCAAAAACCAAAAAAGGTAATCAAGGGAAATTACCACCATCAGCCTTTACCCTTGTAGAAAATCTCAGTTTAACTGATATGTGGAGGCTATGCCATAACAATTATAGGGACTACACATTTTACTCAGACAGATTCCAAACATGATCAAGAATTGATATAATGTGTCCCTGAAGACAGTTCAGCAAAGATATTGTCAGTATAGATATTCTCCCTGAAACCCTGTTGGACTACAATGCTATTAAATTAGAATTCAAAACAAATAAAAGGGAATTCAATTGGAAACTGAAAGACTACTTACTAAGAGAAGAAGAATTTGTACAAAGATTAAAACAAGAAATAAATTTTTATTTCAAGGAAAATACAAAGGTCAAAATGCCTGCCCATAATATTTGGGATGCCAGCAAAGCCGTTATAAGAGGACAACTTGTTCAACAGGAAGTAAGGGGAAAAAGGATAGAGCAACAAAAAGAAAAGGCAATAATGGACAAATTAAATTTTAAAAATTAAAAATTAAAAATTAAAGGAAAAAGTTTTTTTAAAAAAAACTCCAAAAGATAAGAAATCACAACAAGAATTACAAATCCTAAAGAATTAACTAAACCAAAAAAATTACACAACAAATAGCAAATAAGATAAAATATTTAAAGCAAAAACATTTTGAAAATGTTAATAAAATGGGCAAATAGCTGGCATATAAAATTAAAAAACAAAATCAAAGAAGAAGTATAGTAAAATTAAAAGAGAAAGAGAAAGAATATACACAACAGGAAAAAATTAAACAAATAGCAACAGAATATTTCAAAAATCTATTCAAAGCAGATAATTTAACTGAAGATAAGAAAATAAGGATTCAAGAATTTGTTTAAAAATGAACAAATTACTCAATTTTCAGAAGAACAGAAAAAAGATCTAAACATGCCAATAACAAAGAAGAAATTTATAGAGCAATAAAGAAATTAAAAGACAACAAAGCCCCAGGGCTGGATGGCTTAACAGCCAAATATTATAAAACCTTTATAGATGAGTTAATAAATCCATTACACAATACCATAAGAGAGATCAAAGAGGGCTTTTACCCCCATACATGGTGCGAAACAACAATAATACTAATACCAAAAGAAGATAGCGATACAAACCAAATTGAAAATTATAGACCAATATCCCTGCTGAATCTTGACTATAAGATCTATGCTGTAATTATAGCAGATAGATTGAAAAAAGAACTCTCACAGTGGATACATGAGGATCAATTGGGCTTCTTATCAGGTCACTAAATTAAAAATAATATTAGATCTATAGTGAATATTATAGAGTATTATGAACAGCACAAAGAGAAAAAATTAGGTATTATCTTAATTGATTTAGAAAAAGCCTTTGATAATACTAATTGTTTCTTTATGAATAAAGTGTTAAAACAAAGTGACACTGAAAATAAATTTCAAAAATGGAATAATGCTATCTATTCACAACAATTTGCTCAAATAGATATGAATGAGGATAAATCAAATAAATGTAGAATCAATAAAGAGACATGTCAAAGTTGTCCACTCTCACCACTTCTATTCATAATGATGATTGAGATCCTAATGAGAAGAATAAGAAATTATAAATAAATTATAGGGTTACAAATAGGAAATCAACAACTTAAAACAAAAGCATTTGTGGATGATTTAGCAATAATACCAGTAGACCCCCCAAAAAAGCATAACAAAACTATGGTCAACCCTAGAAGAAGTATGCAACATAGCTGGTTTTAAAATTAATAAACAAAAAAAGTGGCATGCTGATGAAAAAAAAACTTTTCCAAAATAGACAAGAAGGAGCTAGCTATGAAAACAGACTTATGGATATTAACCAAAACAAAATATCTGGGCATTATGATAACAAACCAAAATCAAGATCTTCTAGCAAACAATTACACCATGACATGGAATAAAATTAGAGAGGACTTTAAAAGGTGGAAAACACTGCAACTATCATTTCTGGGGAAAATAGCATTAATACAATCGTATGTACTCCCAAAAAATGCTATACCTATTTCAAACTATCCCTGTGGTAACATCTAATACTATCTTTAAAACATGGACAAGAAACCGTAGAGAATTTGGCTAGGGAAGAAATCAAGAATAAAAATAGCAGTGTTACAAGATAACAAAAAGAAGGGAGGTTTAGGTTTACCTAACCTCCTAATTTATTATAATGCAGCGGCCTTTACATGGCTAAAAGATTGGTTAGATTTAAAGAATAAAAGGTTATTGACACTAGAAGGAGAAAACTTAAAGGATGGCATATGTATTTACACTATGGAGATAAGACAACAGAGGACAACTTCAATAAACAGCTGATCAGGAAAGCGCTTTTAAAAATTTGGAATAAATACAAGAATTACCTATACACTAAAATTCCAAGATGGATTTCATCTCAGAAAGCGTTTCACAAGGCAGAAAAACTCTACAAAGGAAAGTGGCTCACCTGTGAAGATATTCTAACCATAACAGCAGAAGGAGACTATATCAAATCATTAAAAGAACTTCAAAAAGAAGGAGTTAGGAATACATTGGCTAGGATACCTCCAAATAAAAGAAAGATTCAAAAAAGATAAGCATCTTATAGGAATAGAACCTGGGGAAAAAAAGATTTAGAAAAAAAATGGATAAAGGGGGGAAAACATATGATATCTTGTATATATACAAAGCTTTATTTTAATACAATAGAAAAAGGAAAAAGGAAAAGTTGCTATACAACCAATCAGTTTTGCCTTTCTTTTCCTGTGAGAAAAAGTCCTTTTCAGAGCAGTTGTGCATCAGTTATAACTGGATGATGTCGCCAATATAAGAGAGCTAAAAAATGAAAGTCAAGCTCACATTTGCCATTAAATAAATATTCATAATAGCTATGGTCCCATTACAAGACCACAACACATCAATGCTGGAATGACTTTACAACCATTTACTGCAAACATTAAAAGATAATGGGATCTATTGGAAATGGATCAGCTTAACTCAAAGTACAGTTAATTAACTGATTTCAGCTTCAAGCTGTTCACAAATATTATTGTTTCAGTTTTAGCCCATTCGTGGCATCAGATGAACTTGAACTGTTTGCCAAAAGACTTTCAGACAAAATTATTGCTACAGCTCCTCAATACTAAGCTAATCATCTTTTAAAAAAGGAGGAGGAGGAGGAGGAGGAGGAGGAGGAGGAGGAGGAGGAGGAGAAGAAGAAGAAGAAGAAGAAGAAGAAAAGACATGGTTGAATGTGGTTATCAGCATTTTTAAAAAAAATAGAACTATGACCAGAATTTTGTTAGGAACTTATGCACCTGTAAATGTCCCTTATGCTTGCAGCAATTCTTTTTCAGGCTCTTGGGGTTGGTAATCATTTCCTCCCTCCAAATAGCTCAACCTCCCACCCACTCACACTTTCTGGGAAGCTTCTGAAGCCACTCTTCATGGTCATTCCATGCTTTACAGTAGGCAGGCAAGATTGGTGGGCCATCTGGATATGTCCCCAATACTTGAAATTAATACAACAGCATTGAGACCCATGGAGGACCATGGCAAATCTCAGCATTGTTGTGATCATTTTGCATCTGGCTATGGAGACATAGCTTAGATGTTTGCTGCAAAGCATGTAACAACATGAAGGAGGTTTCAAGGTGATTTCAATATGTTGGGAAAATAATATGATTCAATGTGGCATAGGTCCACATGTGGATATTTATGTTATGCTGAGGAGATACTGAACTGAGTCCACAGTGTGTTGCCAATTAACATTTAGATACACACACACACACACACACACACATACACATACACACTGTTTTTTCTTTGTAAACAGCACTCAAAGACCAAGAGATATCACTCAATTTTGAAATCACATTCAGCTTCATTTAGGTCATGTTTTCTAAACAATAGGAATTTCCATTGTGAACTGTACAAATCAGCCCTTAACAAAGTTTTCTGCTTCAAACAAGAAATATACTGATAAAGATTAATTATCCCTTATCTGAAATGCTTGGACTAAAAGGGTTTTGGAGTTAGGATTTTTTAAAGGTTTATTTTGGAATACACAAGTAAAATAACACATACCTGTACTGTATTTGTGAGCCTAGAGAGAGACATGACAATGGAAAAAGACCTGAGGATCTATAAAATTGCATGAGACATGGATTCATGGATCCACTATGCTTGGATTCCCACCATTTTACAGGTCCTCAGTCTGTCCAGCTTGATTTTTTTTTTTTTTTTTTTTTTTTTTTGCCATCAACACTAGCTTCCACTTTTAAGGTGGCAATGACGATACTTCTGCTTGATCATCTCTCTCCAATCTCACATCTCTCTCAGCCTCACACCTCATTCATTCACTACTTGTGTTTTGTATTAGACATGAGTCTAGAGAAAGACTGAGAATCTGAAAATCAAATGAGTAGGAGTGCCACAGCTGTCACATCAAAGGTGGAAGTGGGCAGCTGGGTTTTGTAGATTTTGTGGTTTTAAGTTTCTGGATTAGGGGTACTCAACCTCTATATGCCTTTTCCAATTTCATGTACACAGTTCTGCCATATCACCTCTGAAGTTTTTTGTTTGTTTTTTAAGTAAGCAAAACTGTGAAACAGACCTTAAAGTGATTCTATTCCTAAAAATTATGTTTTCTTTTAAAAAAAAAAACTATTCCATGGATTCTCGAGTTTCTATTTCAAAGTATCTAATTTGTAGTTTTCTCCACTGGAATTTGCTCCCATACTATTTCATATGTAATAAATGTGATGCCACTGACTCATATGGCAGGAATACCAAGCAAATGCCTTTACCCATTCAGTTTTGCAAAGCCACAATTCCTTAGTTGTTGACATTAAGCAATTATAGCAACCTCTAAGAACTGGAAATTTATCCAGCAAAGGTTACACAAGCTGGTGAATTCACAAGTAAATTCTACCTCACCGAACATGTTTGTTGATAAAATGCACACATTTTTAACACAAACAACATGAAAGTTCAGACATTCTGGCAGACGTTTCTTCAAACCAACTGGGACAAAATAAAACAACACTAGATACCAAAAAATTCAGTACAACAGTATTAGTATCGGGTTGTAGCAATTTTTAAAAGAATAATAACATAATAATATAATAATTTCTAAAAATCTCCTCTCTGCTTGTCAAAATTTATCCAGGTAGTGCATACATATCACCATCAAAAAGTATATACTGCATCATGCCATCTGCACATTCTTTAATGCCTGCAACATACTGTATTTATTACATATCTCTGTGCTAATAAATGTAAAGGCCTCCACAGCATTGTGTTCTTTTCTCCTTCTGTTGGATCACAAAATGCCAAATGATCATTGAAAATGGGTTGGGGGGGGGGGGGGGACTTGGTAGCATCATTTTTTTTTTTACAATTTCCACAAACTCTTGCAGTAATACATCACTGGAAAAATGTATTCTTGTGATTCTTGTGATTATTTTGTATTCTCTTCCACGTTCAAAAGCAGATTTCCATAATTTCCCATTTGTTTTGGCATTTTAAGTATTTTCAAGCCCTACTTCTTATATATAAGAAAACATTATCCACTTGTAAGTGATGTACATAGTTACAATTAGAGATGCTAACCTTCATAAATTTCCTTCTCACAGGCAATTATGCATTTTTTAAAAATTTTCTACTCATTGCCAGAAAGTCATTGAAATCAGTTTTGAAAGACTCATAGAGAGGTATATTTGGGTATCATCAGTGTACTGATAGCATCCCTGTCCATGCCTCTGGATGATCTCACCCAGCACTTTCATGTAGATATTGAGACATTTGGGGATAAAATGACACCTTTGGATATGCCATATAACAGCTCATTTTTTTGAAGCAACTATCCCCAAGCAACACCATCTCAGACCTGCCTGAGCAGTAGGTCCAGAACCACTGCAACACAGTGCCTCTGATTCCCCCCCCCCCCAGCATTCCAGAAGGATACCATAGTTGATGGTATTGAATGCCACTGAGAGGTCCAAGGGATACACTCAAAAGAGACACAACCCCCTTTTAGTGTTAAGATGAACATCATCCACTAAGGTGACCATAGCAAGCCTGGGTCATCCCTAGATCCTGTTCTGAAGCTGGTTTGAAATGAGTCAAGTGTGTTGCTTGGAGTTGGAAGGCAACTGCCTTATCAATCACCTTGCCCAAAATAGAATAGTAGTACTTGCAGATATGGGCTGACCATTTCTTTTAAACCAACTGCATCAATAATCAGAATTTTTCATCTGCTTCCCACCAAAGCCAATGGAAAATTGTTGATCAATATTAGTAAAGCTGGACACATTTTGAGCAGATAGTTGTTCAAAGCTAGAACTGAATATTTAGGAAGTCACTACCCAGGCCTTCTCCCTGTTAACAGTGTGTGGTTTGTAGGATGGTGGTTTTGCTTGACAAATCCCCACAAACCTCTAACCCCTATCCCTAAGGCTGAAAATCATATGAAAACAAAACTGGAAGCAATGATTTCTGCATGGCCCACAAAAGCAAAAATTGGACCCCACAACTAGCACAGTTGCCCACCCAGATACCGATATTGAACAGCACTGAGGATAAGAGGATACCCCATGGCACTCATAACACAGGGTAGAATGGTTTCCTAGATACCAGGGACCTGAAAAGCAATCTTTCAATTCTATTCTCTAGAGCAGTGATCCCCAAGCTTTGGTCCTTCTGGTGTTTTGACTTCAGCTTCTAGAAGCTTCAGTTAACTTGATCAACAGTCAGCAGTTCTGGGGGCTGAAGTCCACAACACCGAGAGGACCAAGGTCTGGGAATGACTGCTCTAGAGTCTGGTGTCTCAAACCTGCCTGTAGGTAGGATTTGAACCACTGAAGTACAATTTCAAATCCATTGAACCTATGCTTGAAGGATGTCAATATAGTTTGTGGTTTGATATACCATATGCACTAAGGGCTACTGGGACAGAGAAGTGACAATAATTCTTTTTTTAAATTGTATACTGTATTTTATACTGTAAATGCTAGACAGAAGAAAACATTTATTTTATATTTTAAAATCATAAAACTAATTTTAAAATACCATCAGATGATTATGTTAAAATAGGAAACTGCTATTTTCAGTTTCAGTTTCATATGAAGTATATTTGGTTTCTAGTTTCATATACATCAGAGAACTATTCCCATGGTATTAGAAATTACTCATAAATATCAACCTAACCATCTTAGTAAAATCCTCTCTGTATTGCAGAGGTTTAAAGATTATTATACATAAATGTGCCCTCATAGTAGCCGGGTGAGTACTGAGAGGAGAGGGACATAGACCATCTTACATCAATATAGGTAATAAAGTTACAATGTCCTATCAATAAAAATATGGATTTTTCTAAACCTGCTTGGGTTACAGTATACCCATGAACTAAAATAAATTGTATTGACTGAGTGAACTCTAATGCCATGATGCTACCAATTATATTTGCTACTTCATAACTGTCTGGAAATCAAGCAAAAGATAAAAAAAATGTTTTGGCCACATCATATAACTATCATTTACTCTGGTATGTTTCTTTCTGAAGGATACCAATGAGCAGGAGGCAGTGGCAGCATTCTTAATCTTTCTCACACTGATTAATAAAGAAGCTTTCCTGTGAGATAGGCTTCAAAACAAAGCAAATCTGAATAGGGTTTATAGGTTTCATTCACCATTGGCAGTGTGTGGGAATCAGGGCTCTCAGGGCTGACGTCTTGATTACTTTTTTTGTTAATGATATTAAGTGTGACACTCATGGCCAATGGTGGCTTTTATATCAGTGGAATGGTAAATCTACTCTGGGTTTTAATTAGAAGTTTAAAAACGTTATCCAAATGATGAACTTATTTGGGGGCTGCAGTTCATCAACCTGGATAGCATTGTTAATGTTCAAACTAAAATCCAGAGCAGATCCATAATCTCAGCAACATGGAAACCACCAGCCACCACTGGCAGTAGCACCTATCTCTGAGTTAAGTTGCAATTCTTATAGTAGCTGGAGCAGAGAACTGATTTCCCCCAACAATATATTGTCAACCTATCTGTGTTGTATTCTACCTGTAAACATTAAAGAGTTGCTTGGTTTGAATGGACAATCAAGATCCATTACCTTTACAAAAGACCACTCTAAAGTGCTATCATTGGTTTGTTACATCTGAGATAAAACATTTCTTTTTGGTGCTAGAAAAAAGTGCCATGCTGAGTATCTGCACTTCAGGATTTAGTACTATACAATTGTTTCCAGTGCCAGATATCAATCTGGTTTTGGAGGAATGTTTGTTTTACTGCTATACTTGTACTGTATCATATTTTATTCGAAATTCAAAGTGCATGCAAATTTAGGACTAACTGGCAGTCAAACTACCATATTTTCTGGCGTATAAGATGACTGGGCATATAAGACGACCCTCAACTTTTCCAGTTAAAATATAGAGTTTGGGATATACTCGACCCCTCTTCCAACGCACACCAAATAAAAATTTAAAAAACATCAGATTTGATTTCAATATGGTAATTTTAATTCAAATGCTTATGACATGCAGGTACTTAGCAGGAAAACTGTCACTAATAAAAACAACAAACTACAGCTCCCACGTTCCCTAGCATTTATTTCTGCAGTGTGTTTTGGACCTTATTTTTAAAAAATAGTCCAGATTAAAATGCTGCTTTAAAAATTATTTCCATCTCCCAGCTATGAGATGGTTGGGGGGAAGGACTGCCAATATACTAGGTGGTGCATTCTGGGGTATATACAATATGCAAACAAGAAAGTGAGCCTGGGCATGTCACACACTCTCAGCCTCAGAGGAGGGTAATGGCAAGCCCCATTTGAAGAAACATGCCAAGAAAACCCCATGATAAGGTTGCCTTAGGGTCGCCATAAGTCGGAAAGGACTTTAAGACACACAAAAACAAGGAAAAAGTCTGCAATTGTTTCATAGGTAGTACATGGGAATAGGAGCCAGCATGGTATAGTGGTTTGAGTGTTGGATTACCACTCTGGAGACCTGGTTTTGATTCCCAACTCTGCCATGAAACCAACTGGGTGAACTTAGACAAGTCACACACTCTCAGCCTCAGGGGAAGGCAATGGCAAACCTCCTCTTTACCAGTCTTGCCAAGAAAACCCCAGGAGAGGATCGCCTTAGGGTTCCTCTTCTCCTCCTCCTCTCCCAAATCTTCTTCCCGCCCCCACCTCTGTCCTCCTTATCCTCTTCTCCTCCCAAGGCTTCTTCCCGCCCCCACCTCTGTCCTCCTTGTCCTCTTCTTCTCCCAAGGCTTCTTCCTGCCCCACCTCTGTCCTCTTTGTCCTCTTCTTTTCCCAAGGCTTCTTCCCGCCCCCACCTCTGTCCTCCTTGTCCTCTTCTTCTCCCAAGGCTTCTTCCCACCCCACCTCTGTCCTCCTCCTCCTCCTCCTTATACCTGGCATATAAGACAACCCCCGACTTTAACCCAGATTTTCCTGGGTTAAAAAGTCATCTTATACGCTGGAAAATACGGTATATGTTTTGCCTCTGGCTATATCTTAAACATTTTTGTTAGCTTGATCTTACTTTTGTTTTGTTTTGGTTTAGTTTTGCTAAGTTATTAAAGCTGATTCACTCTAGACCAAAAGCTTGGCAAAAGGGGTACCTCCACCAACAACAACAAAAAAGATGTGGTACTTCTCTTCCTTGAGGGGTTTCCAGAATTTGGGATAAATTACCTAATCAGAGATGATATAAGATGCTCAAAGAGCCTAAGATTCTGCCGTCATATATATCCTGAAGATCTGGGTGCCGGGTGGACGATATTCATCTTCTACTTTGCAATGGCTGCAAATTGGTAGTGAGGTCCACTCCCACAGCCAATCTATGGCCACTGATATTGGGGAAAAGCTTGCCCCAGTGCCTTCCACCTACTGTTGTACTGCTCAGGAAAGGAATTGCAAAAGAATTTACATTGAATATCTCCTTGTGCAGCATCCCCCAGAGTGCTTACATAACAGGGAATACACTAAAGTGAGTCATTAAGAGTACGCTAGCCCAAATTTTTGCTCACTTCACCCTTTAATTTTTAATTATTTTTTTTAAATTAAAAATAGAAAATGACATAAAATAAGCAAAGAAATACATTCCCTTAAAATGACAATAAAATACCATATATACATATACATATACATATACATATATATATATATAGTATTTTATTGTCATTTCAAGGGAGTGTATTTCTTTGGTTATTTTATGACATTTTCTATTTTTAATTTGTTATTGTTGTATGCCTTTAAGTTGGGAGAATGTATAACAAGGTTTTTCTTGGAAAGATTTGTTTGAGTGTGGGGTTCTCTTTGCCTTCATCAGAAACTGACAGACTGTGACTTGCTTAAGGTCACCCATTGGGTTTCCATAGCTGAGTGGAGAACTGAATGCTGGTCTCTAGAGCTGTAGTCCAGTGCTGAAATTAGTATATCAACACCCCCAAATTAACACTATTATCAGTCATTTTATTATTCCATAAAAAGAACATCATGTACTCCTACTTATCACAAAAAGTAAAGCTTCACCAATAACACATTCATTTTACTCTCGAGCTTAAAATGTATTGATAGGATTTTCAAGATTAGCTGTACACAAACATCTGCAATCTCATAATTCCACCCACCTATCTATTGCCACCCCTTTGTGATCATCACAACCCATTTCGGTTCACCAGCAATGTCAAGATCCTCTTTTCTCTTGCATTTCTAACTGAATGATCACCCACAAACAAAAGAAGTTGCCTTTGGTTGTGTTTCTTATGCATCTGAAAGACAGACACCATCAAAAATTGGTATGGATATATTCATGTGCCACTACTAAAAATCAATGTTTCTAAACTTAGCATTACTTAGACAAGCAGTATTTTCTTCAGAGTTTGAGAAATTGGAAGCAGCACCCAGCCTCTCTTGAAGTACCAAAATCTGATCAGATAAAAATAAAATCATAATTATTATAATTAAGGGAACCCACCTGATGAAAAAAAATTAAATGGTAGAAGGCTTTTAAAAAGCTGCCACAGGTGGTTTAATGGGTTTTGAACAAATAGCAGTGTGTTTTTGAAACAAAACTAAACAAAAGGAAAGCAATACAGGTAGCTTTACGAGAGCAAGAGCTGCCTATTAATTAGCATATAACAAAGACATAAATTAAAAGATTGCTACTCCAAGAATGACAAAAGGACAATTTTTAGTATCACTTGAAACATGAATTATTAATGCTGTCAGTGCCTGGCTGCAATATGCTTCATGTCATACTTGCTTCTGCCTATCCATTAAAAAAGAGTTTGATAATGCAAATGTTAATTGTCAAAGACAGTCATGTACAGTATGAAGACCATAAAAGGCTGTCTAATGAGACTAACTTGGCACACACATTTACAGACAAAAAGCCATTTCATCAGTTTTCAAAGTTTCAGGGACCCCTTTCAGTACAAAGTGATTGAAGAAGGACCCACAATACTTAAAAGCCTCTATGCAGCTGGAAACCCTGAAGATCAGAGTGATCCCACATGCACAAGAATATTCATGGATGGGGATGGACACACCTCTCCTCTGCTCAGTTTTAGCATTTATGCATTCAAATAGGGCTGTATGTCCTTGTGGTTCAGGAATAGGGAAAGGAAATCAGAAGAATGCACTTAATTCCATTTTATCCCAGCTTGATTCTGGTAGTGGAAATGAGCCAGACTGGGAGAAATATGTCCAGCCCAATTGTACGACATAGGAAAAGGAGGATCTATTTATTTCCCTTGCTTTATTTTATTCATTTTATTCAGTCCACACAAACAATGATATGTGCCTGCTGCAAAGCTAGAGGGCCAGTTCAGAAATTCTGTTTCCCCCTTCCTTACTACCAGGATTATCTATTCTAGAAAGAAAGATCAAGAACAGGCTATAGGTTCACAGTCTAGTGGAAACTGAAGCTCATGATCCAGGCCACATCTCTTATTTATTATTTTATTTATTGAAAAATTAAGACCACCCTTTAGCATAGGATCTCAAGGTGGTGTGTGATATAAGCACTTCCATATTAAAGCCATAAATAACTTAAACAAGATAAAAACATATTAAACAAGACAAAAATTAAACCAAATGTAACATTGCAACAATATAAAACCATGTACATGTAGATTTTGCAGTAAATGAGTCCCCAAAGACTTGTTTCACATTGGGGCCATAAGGAAACTGGCATTGAAGCTAGTCAGAGCTCCAAGGGCAGACATTCTACAAATGGAGCGACACAATCAAGAAGACCCCTTCCCATGTCCTCCTACTTCATCTTGCTCTCACTGGTGGGACAGGGTTCCTCCTGCAGACCTCATTCTCCAGGAAGATATATATAGGGATAAGTATCAAGGTCCTAAGCCATTTAGGGCTTTAAATGCCATGAACAGCACCTTGAATTCAAAACAGAAGCAAACTGGCTTGTACTCTCAAATATCCTAACCTCGCAGTGATGGTAACAGAGAGAATACAGATGGACCTACCTCCAGTGGCATTACAAATGTTGGTGTCATCCCAATCTGGTCTTCATTGCCTCCCTCTGCCCCTAGAGTAAAGACAGGGGCAGGAGAGGACTCGGACATTGGCCCCCAAGGATTCCTCCTAGTCCTGTAGAAAGGAGCACCGAAGAGGAAAAGAGGTTGTCACCCCTACTCTTGCAGTAGCTTAATTCATCCTGGCATCCTGAAACCCCCTCCTGGCATGCAGTACAAGGTGCTGAGTCCTTCCTTCCCCTTCAGTTGGGATGCACAACCTGAGTAGAGAGCATGAGGGGAGGGGCAACAGAAGGACCTGAAAGGGGCTGCCATGCAGTGGCAGTACTCAGCCCCCACTGGCAGCTGCTACAGACAAGTGGCAAAGGCACTCTGGCTGGCAAAAGGGGCAGCCAGGAGGTCTTGAAACAGATGACCACTCTACTGAGTGTCAATCTCCTCTGATGTTGTCATGCAGTGCAGTGTGTGTGCCACACACACACACACCCCTAAGGAAACCACTGCCTACATCTACTACCTGGACATTTTAATATGTAGACTTTTTTATTAGTAATCCAGATGAGAAGGTTAATGGCTGATCAGCAGTCATAGGGCTCTAGTTAGGCTGACACAGGAAACATTTAAACAAGTGCAGATTGTAAAAGTGACATATGGATAGTGTAGGTCTATTGTCTTCCAGGTTCTTCTGGGGCAAGGCATTTGTTTAGTTTATAGGCCCAAGGGATCCCTGCCTTTTGGTCAGCTTTCAGCACAGAAGTAGACTTGTAGCAGCAACTCAGTGAGAAGAGGGCAAAATACATGTAGCAACATGATGTACAAATGTAGGACTAGAACTGCTCCAAACTCCACACCTAATCAATCCATGAATTTTTCAGACCGTGCATTGGAGTGCACTATCTTTATTCTTCTAAAGGGTTCAAATCTTGTACCACGAGCAGAAGTAAGTAATATCCAACACCCACTCCCATTGCCACATGCCAAGATACTTTGCCATACAGTAGACAAGTGGTTCCTTCACTTCTATGATGCATCTTCCTTCACATTTATTAGAGAGTGGCGAAGGAATATACCCATTGCCAGTAGCTGCTCGTCAGCAGTAGCGTCCTGGATGGGGGGGGGGCACACCGGGTGACACCCCAGAAGGGGGGATGACAACTGGTTGGCTCCCCCCCACACACACACACACAGGACCTCCTGGGGCCTACGTGAGAGCTCCTGGCCTTACGGGAAATTCTGGGGCCTGTATGGGTTCCCCTCAGGCCTGCACAGGACACCAAGTTGCCCCTTGGCCCCAGCCCCTGTCCCCCACTTGCCAGGACTGGCCAAAAAGGTTGCTGGCCACTGCCTCCCTCCACCTCCCACCCAAGGACACCAGCACCTTCCTACTCCTACTCCTTAGAGGAGAATGGGGTTGCTGCAAGGAGCCAATGGATCCAAGCTGGGGTACCTTTCCTAGTCTTCCTCCCTGTAGTGGTACCATTTATTGTACCCATGCCCCAATGGCAGGTCCCAGGTGGGTGAGCACACAGTCCTTCACTCCCTCCAAGGCAATGAGCAGAGAAGGTAGGAACTGCCTGCCTGCCCCAATGCCCAGCTTGCCCTGCCTTGGCTGTCCTGTCCATCTATCAAGGTGGCTTCCTTCCCTGTCTGGGGTACATTGGGGAAAGATGGGGAGCTGCTCTGCCATGGACCTCCACTGGCACTCACCTCCTCCTCTTCCTCCTCCTCCTCCTTACGGGAGGCTTGTGGGCCCCCCTGGGTGGCAATCAGATTCTTCTCAGACCCCTCCTCCTGCTTTTGCTTTTCTAATACCTCCCTCTCGACCCCTGCCCTGCCAGGGTACCCCTCAGGAGGAGGAGGAAGGTGCCAGTGCCCTTGGGTAGGAGGTGGAGGGAGGAGGCAGCTGGCAACCTCTTTGGGCCACTCCTGGTGAGTGGGGGGGAAGGACTGCTTCTCCCACTGCCACATGACCATTCTTTCACCCAGGCAGGGTGACCAGAGGTGTCCTAACTACAAAGGAAGAGAGGGCACCACAAAATGGAGGACATGATGAAAGGAAAGCTAAATCCATTCATAGAAACATAAATTCCTGCCTCTTAGTCCTGCTCAAAATAGATGACTTATTGGGATTCCTCCTGGACAGGAGGCTGACATGGAAGACATGTTTGGGAAAAGGAGCAAGGCTGAGCATGCCCCACTCCCATCACCTCCTTGCTGCAGCTCCATTCTCCTCAGATGACAATGGGGCCACTGCAAGAAGGTGCGGGGGGGCGGTGCATGCTCTGCTTGGCTGAACCTCCCCCACTTCCTTGTGGATGCCCTGCCCACAGGAAGCCCCACCCAGCACTAAGTGACACCAGAGGCAGGAACACTGCTGGTCCTTAGGATCACATATCTGTCATTCTTTCGCTCAGAAAAGAAGGCAAGATAAGACAGCTAAAAACTCTTTAATGAGTTAAACTTAGGGGCCATACAGACAGGCAAAAAAGGTGCTTTCAGGCTGATTTGGAGGCATGGCATTTGGATGATGGATGTCTAAAAGCTGGCAGGAAAGCGCCCTCTAGGTGCCGTATGCCAGGAAAAGCCACTCCAAAAAGGAGCAGCTTTTTTCCACTTCTTCCAGAAAGATGCACACCTTTGCATGTGTGTATGTATGCATTGACACCAGTGCATCAGAAAAAGGGTGCCGGAGATTTAAAACAGCTGTATAAATGCACCACTGTAAGTGTGCCGGAAATTGAGTCAGTGAACCAGAGCATGTGCCCTATGATGCAGGCTTTAATTTAAAGCACCCTATGCTGCCAGGTGTGGATGCATCACACAGGTGCACTTGAATATTTGAATCCAAACCCAAACCCTAATTCTAACCCTAATTGTAACCTTATGCATGCATCCTAACAACTGTTAATATGACAATAAATATGTACACTTGCTGTCAGCATGCAAAGTAGTTTGCACGAAATAGGCTTTGGTGACCTCTTCTTCACAGGTGTACATAAGACCTGCACACCACTTCCTGGCATGATTGGGGGGGGGGGGCTCCTGGAGTAACATTTGTTTGTGTGTCCTGTTGACCATGTCCCTTACAACACCACCAGCTGCATGTATCCAGTCTGTCCACACAAACCTCCCTTGCATGTATCTCTCCCCTCCACCCTGTTCTGTGTGTAACATGTTTGTGGAGGACAATGGAGTAGGTGTCTTTTCAATTGACAAACTCATTCCTCTGCCCCAGGGGTGGCACAATCAGACAGTGGCACCTGTCTACAGCACCCACTACTTGGGGGAAGCTGAGAATCCTTGCATGATCAGTGGGTGTATGACAGGTCCTGCAAAGGGGCACAGGGATGCTGAACTTCCATCACCATTGTACACAGAGAGTGACAGACTGTATACCAGCCTATGGTGTGTCTGTGCAGCTGAGCAGATGTGCAGGGATGTGTTCCTGTGCACATGTGCATGGGTCTGAGAGAATGGGGGGAAATTAAAGCAGCTGCTGCCAACCAGTGCGGTTGCTCTATCTCCCTTTGTGCCTTTTTGGGGCCGGCAGTGTGGTTGGCGGCTCTTCAATGCGGCCTTGGAAAAGCCACATTGACTTCCACCCAATGCGGTTGCTTTGTCCCCATTTAGGGTATTGTCAGGGCAGGCACTGCAGTTGCTGCAGCTTAGGGAAAAGGCAGCTTCTTTTCACCTTTTCCTGCCCATCTATATAGCCCCTCTGTCCTTGAAGTCAGAAAGGAGTTTTTATTTTGAAGATAAACCACCCTTAGATGAGCTATGTCTTCTTAAAAATTGGAGCATTAGGCACAAATTAGGAACAAAAAACCTAATTCTGTTTTTAAGACTTAGGTTAGAGGCCCACAAAATTAATTCAGTTTGCATTATCTTTAGAAGAAAATATTTTAATGAAAATAATAAATAGTAAGTTAAACACTGAACTATTACTAAGATTTGAATAAAATCCTAGGAGAAGATGGTGTTGCTACCCTGTAGTGGTACCATTTATTGTGCACTCCTTTAAATGTGCTCTTTTTATCCCTGAAGTTACCTTATCCAATCCAACCATTCCAGTTGCCTTCCATTGCAAACTACACAGTTCAATTACTGGTTGGAGATGGTGAGATATTTAGTACAGTACAAAATAGCTGGCAACTTCTTAATAGTCTTCTCAAAGCTAAATCTGTGTTCTTTTAATCTCTTTAGTAGTGTCCGCATGAGCCAGAATACTCCATAGCTGTCCTGGCACCCCCCTGTTACCAGAGGCCCTCTATTGCAATGGCTGTTCACATGCATATCCTGCTGTGCCAGCCACCGTGTGCACTGCTGCATCAATTCGTTCATTCTGAGATCAGAACAAGGTGTTCATCATATGACTGGGTATCTCATTCTGAACTCACAGCGAGTTACTTGCTGCAGAGACAGCAGGTGACACAGCAGGGTGCATTGTAAACAGCTGCAAGATATTGGAACAGAGGGTGTCTTATTTTAATCTGCTACAAGGGCATTATTTGGTGGGTTCTGTGCTGAACTGGCTGGATGTCATCTAGACTGTTTACATCAGAATGGGGATTTGCACCATGTATCGTCCAGAAGAGCCATATTTGCCATAAGGGATCCAGACAACTGAAGCCCTGTCTTCATGGGCCAAGTAAAATGCCCTGCCCCCACCAAGAGGATGGACTGGGGGGGGGGTTATTTGGCCCATGCAGGCAGGGCTTCAGTTGTCTAGATCCCTTATTGCAAATATGGCTCTTCACACTTTCCTTTTTCTCAGTTTTGCTTGTCTCAGCCATACATTTCAGACTGCAACTCTCTTTTGTAGGGCCTAGGCCTGGTCCCTCTCTAAACTACAAGGAAGCAGACCAGCAATGGACGTTATCACACCAGGAGTCTCAAAGCAGCAAGAAAAGCAGCATGGAATCAATCCAGAACCATACCGGAATGATTCTGGTCGTGCAGCCGTAATTCCTCTTTGAAAGAGGAATTACAAAGAGCTGGAATGATGCAGCGATAGTGCAGGGATGATGCAGGGATGGGCGGGGTTTGCTGCGACGTCGTCTGATCACAGGAGCAAAGGATCCAGAATGATGCAGCAATGGTGCAGGCATGGGGCTGCTTTGGACCCCGTATGATAACGTCCAATGAACTGTCATATGAGCAACTGAGTCTTTCCCTTTTGCTCCCTCATTCCAGCAGCAAAAACAAAGCAAGCTCAGAGTGAACTGAACAACTTTAATTTCCAGCAGACCATTAAAATGGTATATGTACTACATTGGTGGTATCTACATTAGACACTGATTGTAGTGCTATTTAATCCTTTGCGGCTAAAAGTTTATTAATTAAGCAAACAAATGAATAATTAATTTGTTTTTTCCAGACTCTAGCAAAGATTTATACACTGGTCTATATGTATTGATTACCAGGCAGCTTGCAATCATATAAAAACATTTTTTAAAAAAAATCCAGTGCAACTACAGCAAATCATAATGTAATTTTCTAGGCCAAAAACATGAAAGATTCTATCACTGCCATATCTCCCATCAGAAGGTTCATGAAGCAGCAGGGGACAATTGCCAAAGGAAAGGTTGTGAGTGTGGAAATTTACAGTTCAGTGCTTCTCTTATAAGAATTCAGCAAAATTTATATTTTCAAAATTTGTTCTTCAAGATGTTAA
Organism: Phrynosoma blainvillii; assembly: GCA_026167975.1. Classification (NCBI taxonomy): domain Eukaryota; kingdom Metazoa; phylum Chordata; class Lepidosauria; order Squamata; family Phrynosomatidae; genus Phrynosoma; species Phrynosoma blainvillii. The sequence goes on from JANUYF010000002.1 coordinate 75,993,991, forward strand.
CTGTTTCCTTAGCTATTGTTAGGGATGCTGTGGGGGTGGGGGGTGGGGTCTACATTTTTGAACAAAACTTCCAAATGTGTCCTTCTTGGATTTACAGATCCAATTTGGTCTTATATACAGATTTTCCTTTACTTTGATCATTGCCCCAAATATTAGAGTGCATTATTGGTTTAACAATTGGGTTAAACTGCACTTGTTAGAGAAAGGAGCATACATAATTCATTAGGGAAATTGCAACTGAAAATAAATGTGAATTTCCATGGTGTATTTTAAAATGGTAGACTGCTGAGGAAAACAGATGGAATGGGCCTATGAATGAATGTATACACAAATCTGTATTGGCTGATTTGTCCATAGTTAGCAGTTGCAATGATCACTTTGAAAAAGCTAAGGGATTTTTTAATTTCAGATTGATATATAAATGATATTTTCATCTCCTTTCAGCTCACAACCCATTGCTGTTAATATCTGTGGATCATGTAGACAAGAACGTCTGGACTGTTACTTTAAATTGCATCAGTTTTGCTCCAGGGTCAAAGCATACTGAGCTGATTTCTCTTACACAGACTGGTCACCTATTGCTTAGTCATGCAAAGGGATGCTTCCGTCTCAAGAAATTCTTACTGCTCACAGCTAAGGATAGACAAAAGGTATGGATTAAGATTTTAGGGCAGACTGAGCCCTATGATAGCTTCATTTGCATTAATCACATTGAAACACAGGAAATCACCACAATTTTCACAAATGATAATGTAATGCACACAAATGGAGAGAGAAGATGGCTCATCTGGCTTCGAGTCAGGGATTTCACAGAAGAAAAATACCCAGAGAAATTATGCTGGAGTATAAGAAATAGCTGTCAGTCTGATTTAAAGGCTAGGGAATACATAAAAATCTTTGCTCAGCGAGTCCTTCATGGCCTGGTAGTAAAACACAACTGAGAACCCAGGAAAAGTCATTTTGTGTAGCTTTAATTATGTACTCAGTACTTGAAGAAAGCTTTACACTTTTTTTTTACTATTTTTAATACATGTACAAGTTTGCTAGGCATTTTACAATTTGGAGATAGAACAGAACTCCACAGCCTCTATAATTTGGTGTATCAAGATTCAATGCTGAGAGAGAGAAAGGCATCATTTTTGGTGCTAACTCATTTACAATGTACACAGAAATCAAAACGCGTAAAACCTTTTCTTAAATTTAAATTCATCAAAATATTTTGTACATTTCCTCCCTTAAATTCATCTCTGATATTTTGATTGTATCTCCTTGATTGAATCAATCAAAATAATGATATGGCTTACTCTGCTTCTACCAGTCTCAAAGGATTTTATTTTTTTCTGGACAAGGGATCTGAATTATTCATTGGTAGTAAACCAGTCTCACCATGACACTACCATGGGATTATTTGCTCCTCAGTGGGAAGAAGTTACACCAATCATAGCATTGCTTCTGGGAGTCTTCCAAGTTAGACAAGATTTTGAGCTCCAAATAAATGTGCGAAACAATGTGTTAGAAGGAAGCTATTGGGTAGCAGCAGCAGCAGCAATAGGGGAGACATTGGCAGAAAATCTCTCAGAAACATTAGCAGTGACACTTTAGCTAATGGGGGGTTGCAGACTGCCAGAAATAGTGCAAATTGAGTCCATTTTTAGGGTTAGGGTTAGTGCTAGGGAATCATGGGAGTTGTTGTTTTTTTCTGAGACATTGAGCCTTCTTTGTCAGAGAGCTCTGGTGCCACAATAAACTACAGTTTCCATGATTCCCTAACCCTAACCCTAACCCTAAAAGTGGACTCAATTTGCACTATTTCTGGCAGTCTGCAACCCCCCAATGTTTATTAATACTGTGCAGAAGGCAGCAGAGGTAAAGCACATCTGAATGTACAATGGGCCCTTGGTATCCGCTGGGGTTTGGCTCCAGGACCCCCATGGATAGCAAAATATGTGGATGCTCAAGTCCTATTAAATACAACGACATAGTAAAATGGCATCCCTTATATAAAATGGCAAAATTAAGGTTTGCTATTTGGAATTTATATTTCTTTTGAATATTTTCAAGCTGTGAATGCATAAATCCATGGATGAATAATCCGTGGATATGGAGGGCCAACTGTATTTTATTTTGAAAACTTCTGATAACATAATCCAGAATGAAGCGAGAGATAATTCCAGAAGATGAGACCCCCAATGCAAAAACCTCTCAGCCAGCTCTTGGAGCCGAGAAATGAACAAATAAGAACAGTGCTGTATGTAATGATGCAACTGGATTCAAGGCAAACTGCTGGAATGTGAGAAGCATGAATTGAGGGAAGCTAGAAACAGTAAAACAAGAAATGGAATGTATTGGAACATTACAGTACTTGGAGTAAGTGAATTAAAATGAGAGGGGTGGCACATTTTTCAAACAAATAATTGTGCTTTACTCTGGAAATGACAGTCTAAGAACAAACAGGGTAGCATTCATAATCAGGCAAGTTGTAAGACAAGCAGTCAAGGGAAATAATACAAAGTCTGGCTGAATAGTGTCAGTAAAAACTTCGTGCAAAACTTATAACCATAAAACAGATATACACTCCAATGATAGAGGTAGAAGAAGAAGAAACAGATGAAGCAGGTTGGACAATGACTAGAGTGCATCTGGTGGAAAACTCAACTCTTATCTGATAAGACTCATCATAGGAAATTTCTTTGTTCCTATCAAGAGACAATACGTGCAGCACAGAAATCATTCTCCTCTGCACGTATTGCATCTAACCATGTCATTGGCAGAGCTGTTTAGGGTGGTAAGGGAACTGACACAGGTTCCACCTGTGCAGAACCCATTATTTAACCCAGGGGTAGGCAACCTGTCCCCTTTAAGGGCCGAGGGACTTCATCTCCCAGAATCCCAGGAGCTATTGGCCAACATGGACTATTGGCCAACATGGCTGAGGCTTCTGGGAGCTGAAGTCCCTCGGCCCTTAAAGGGGACAGGTTGCCTACCTCTGATTTAACCTGACAACGGCCTGCTGTGATGTGTTTAACAACTTCTTTGCAGATAAAATCTCTCAGATAAGAGCCAACTTAGATGCCAGTGTTGTAACAGAATCAATTGATGAGGTGTCCAGCAACTCTGTTGATGAAATTATACTGGTTCAGTTTCAATCTGTGAGTACCGATGACATGGATAAGCTCCTTGGTAGAGTGAAGAAAACAACCTGCCCTCTTGATCCTTGCCCATCATGGCTGGCCATCCAGGGGGAGATGCTTTGAGGATGTTCCTTAGAGACATCATCAATGCATCCCTTAGGGAAGGTCATGTTCCATCTTTTTTAAAGGAAGCGGCGGTTAGGCCACTTATGAAAAAAAACTTTCCTGGGCCCCCTAGACATGAACAGCTATAGGCCAGTCTCTTTACTATCTTTTCTGAGCAAAGTGATAGAGAGGGCGGTTGCTGTTCAACTCCAAGCTGCCTTAGATGAAACCGATTATCTAGGTCCATTTCAAACTAGCTTTAGGACAGGATATGGAGTTGAGACTGCCATGGTCACCTTAGCTGATGACCTTTGTCTGGGCATCGACTGGGGTGTTGTGACCGTGCTGGTGCTACTGGACCTCTCAGCGGCTTTTGATAAATAGATCATAACATCCTTGGATTGCCTGAGAAGGTTAAGAATTGGAGGCCCTGCACTGCAGTATTTCTGTTCCTTCCTCTCAGGCAGATTCCAGAGGGAAAAGCTTAATTGTGGTGTCTCACAAGGCCCTATCCTGTCCCCAATGCTATTTAATATATATATTATTAATTATATATATTTATTATATTAATTATATATATTATTATTATTATTTCCTCATCCAGTCCACTACTGCTTAAAGACAATCATTGAGAGGAGAGACACCATCTGAAGTCAGAGCTCATGACTGAGACATGGAGAAATATATCTGGGTGTCATCAGCGTACTGATAACACCCCGCCCCATGTCTCCGGATGATCTCTCCCAGCGGCTTCATATATATCTGAAGTCAGAGTATATCTGAAGTCAGAGCTCATGACTGAGACATGGAGAAATATATCTGGGTGTCATCAGCGTACTGATAACACCCCGCCCCATGTCTCCGGATGATCTCTCCCAGCGGCTTCATATATATATGTACGCTGATGACACCCAGATATATTTCTCCATGTCTCAGTCATGAGCTCTGACTTCAGATATATATGAAGCCGCTGGGAGAGATCATCCGGAGACATGGGGCGGGGTGTTATCAGTACGCTGATGACACCCAGATATATTTCTCCATGTCTCAGTCATGAGCTCTGACTTCAGATGGTGTCTCTCCTCTCAATGATTGTCTTTAAGCAGTAGTGGACTGGATGAGGAAAACAGATTGAGATTGAATCCAGATAAAACAGAGGTACTTACCTTAGCAGCCTCGAAACCAGGTATTGGGATACAACCTCCAGTCCTGGACAGAGTCACACTCTCCTCCAAGGACTGTGTTTGCAGTCTGGGGGTGCTCCTCGATCTGTCGCTCCAGATGACAAATCAGGTAAATGCGACGGTTAGGAGCGCCTGTTATCATCTTCGGCTGATATGCCATCTGTGCCCTTTCCTGGAAGTTGGTGACCTTGAAACTGTGGTGCACATGCTGGTAACCTCCTGTCTTGATTTCTATAATGCACTCTACCTGGGGCTACCCTCATGCTTAGTCCAGAAACTCCAACTAGTACAGAATATGGCAGCCAGGTTGGTCTCAGGAACAATGAGAAGAGACCATATTATTATTATTATTATTATTATTATTATTATTATTAAAATGATTAGCAAGGCTGTGTGGTAGTTTTTTGGGGACCCTGAAAAGAAGTTTCACCCCCACCATGATCCTAAAGGCCACTGGTTCCTCTTGTCTTTCCTGCACACAATACTTTGACTGAAGACCCCCCCTTCCACTTCCTTTTCCCCTCATTGCCCCCCTGGATCCTTTCACCACCCCCAGAGGGGCATACCACCCACTTTGGGAATCACTGGTATAATATATTACATAACATTACATTACAGTGGGCCCTTAGTATCCACTGGGGTTTGGTTCCAGGCCACACACACACCATGGATACCAAAACCCATGGATGCTCAAGTCCCATTTAAATACAGTGGCATAGTAAAATGGTGTCCCCTGATATAAAATGGCAAAATCAAGACTTGCTTTTTGGAATGTATATTTTTAAATATATGTTTTTTTAATACCATGGACTACAAGAAAGATAAACTAAAGGGCTTTGAAGACGGGTGGTCGTGGGCCACCCTGAGAAGTGGAGGATTGGGGCCAAGGCTGCCCCATGCCTCTACCCCAATCCACCCTTCTGCCAGCCCTGGAAGGAGAGCTAAAATAGCGCTCTTTCCAGAGCGGGCAGAAGGGGCGCCCGAAGAGATGCCACAGGTCTCTTCCATGTCTCTTCCAGCCCAGTGTGTTCAATTATATTTTATCATTTGTGGCTTCCACTTTGGAAGATTAGTCATCTAACACACTTTCATGACCATTGTCAGTCCTCTCCTTTTTGCCTAATATATAGTCCATCTGTGTGTGCTTGTATGTGTGTGGTGTGCCTTCAAGTCATTTCTGACTTATGGTGAACATATCACAGGGTTTTCTCGGCAAGTTCCTTCAGAGGTTTGCCATTGCCATCTTCTGAGGCTCCGAGTGTGTGACCTGTCCAAGGCCACCCAATGGGTTTTCATTGGAGAATGGGGATTCAAACCCTGCTTTCCAGAGTCATAGTCCAATGCTCAAACCACTACACCACATTTCCAGACCTTTAATTTAGGAGCTAACTCCTTCTATGATAACTTCCATTTGTCATCTGATGTCATCACTTTGAGTCCTAATTTGGGGGAGGCTATTCTCATAGATATGTATAAATGTTTATCTGTCTATTTCAGGATGTATGTATGGACTTTATCACACAGGGGGAAATCAAGGGTTTAAAGAGTCATCCCATTAAAGTTGTGTGATTGCGGGAAGATTTTCACACATATCACAATTAAAGAGGGTTTATCCCAGGAATAACCAGGGAATAGCCAGCAACAAATAATTCACAGGATTTCCCCATGAATGATTTGTTGCTGGTTATTCCTGGGATAAGCCCTCTTTAATCATGATGTCATATGAAAATCTTTACTGTGATCATGTGACTTTCACAGGTTAATGACGCTTTAAACCCCTGATTTTCACAGATTTTCCTTGTGTTATAAAGTTCTATGTTAATATATACTAAATCAGGATTTGCCCTTCTGGGACCAGCGGGAAGACCTGGATCCAATGACTAATGGAGTAAGGGGACAGGTCAGCAATGTCTTCTTGTTCCCTCTGTCTCCTGAAAGCCTGCCTCTCTCAGTGTTCCAGTGGGTCCTTCAACTCTCCAGGATGACAGGGTGGGAGGTGACAGATTCCAGGGTGGGAATAACTATATTCATTAAAAACAAATCTGAATTCAGTACAGTAGCCACCCCAATTGCGCTCAGAGGGGTGGGGTATAAATAAATTTTATTATTATTTTATTATTATTATATGCTGAACACTAAAGTAACACTGAATTTCTTAAGATACAATGTCCCATCTTTACTTCCCACCCCCCTATACCCAGGAACACATACTGTATACAAAACTCAAATAAAAATATTTCTGAGCAGTATCAGAAGAAAGAGTAGCTGTATCTACAAAATGCACAAAAATACACATGGGACATATCCACATTACAGAAATAAAGCCGTTTGATGCCTCTTTAACTGCCATTATTCTATCAAATAGATCCTGGGATTTGCAGTTTGTTAAGATACCAGAGCTCTCTGACAGACCAGGCTGAATACCTCCTAAATCTACAAATCCCAGGATTCCACAGTATGGAACCATGACAGTTAAAGTGGTGTCAAACCGTTTTGTTTCTTCAATGTGGAAGAAAAGATAGCTTCCTGCACAGACATGTGTTGAGGCAGAAAATGTGTATCCTGTGTAAAAATACTCTGCTTTCTCTGCAAAAATGTTGGATGAAGGAATAGAAAGACATGCTTATCAAATCTGCAAATGACACCAAATTAGGAGGAGTAGCTAATACCCCAGAGGACAGGATCAAAATTTAAGAAGACCTTAATATACAAGAAAGCTGGGCCAAAGCTAACAAAATGAATTTCTACATGGAGAAATGTAAGGTACTGCACCTAGGGCAGAAAAAATGAAATGCATAGATATAGGATGGGGGACATTTGGCTTAACGAGACTATGAAAGGAATCTAGGAATCCTAGTATACTGCAAGTTGAACATGAGTCATCAGTGTGATGCAACAGCTAAAAAGGCCAATGCGATTGTAGGTTGCATCAATAGAAGTATAGTGTCTAGAGCAGGGGTAGGAAACCTTTCCCCTTTAAGGGCCGAGGGACTTCAGCTCCCAGAATCCCAGGAGCTATTGGCCAACATGGGACTATCGGCCAACATGGCTGAGGCTTCTGGGAGCTGAAGTCCCTCGGCCCTTTAAAGCGGAAAGGTTGCCTACCCCTGGTCTAGAGCAAGGGAAGTAATAGCACCACTCTATTCTGCTTTGGTCAGGCCTCACCTGGACTACTGTGTCCAGTTCTGGGCACCACAATTCAAAAAGGATGTTGACAAATTAGAGCAGGTCCAGAGGAGAGCCACCAAAATGGTGAAGGCTCTGGAAACCATGCCTTATCAGGAAATACTGGGGGAGCTGGGTATGTTTAGCCTGGAGAAGAGACAGTTAAGAGATGATATGATAGCCCTGTTTAAGTATTTGAAGGGGTGTCACATTGAGGATAGAGTAAGCTTGCTTTCTGCTACTCCAGAGACACGGAACAATGGATGCAAGCTACAAGAAAAGAGATTCCACTTCAACATTAAAAGGAACTCCTTGATAGTAAGAGCTGTTTTACAGTGGAACACACTCCCTCAGAGTGTGGTGGAGTCTCCTTCCTTGGAGGTCTTTAAACAGAGACTGGATCGGCATCTGTTGGGGATGCTTTGATTGTGATTTCCTGCAAAGCAAGGGGTTGGACTGGATGGTCCTTATGGTCTCTTCCAACTCTATGATTCTATGATTTTGCACAGAAAACAAATGCAGGAAAAATACTCATGGTCTACCTGTGCAGGATTCTCTGTGTTAATGCAAGCTGCATAACACATGGACGCCTGTGCAGGGGGAAGTGTTTTCCTTCATGTATTTTCTGCACAAAAAGCAATATTTTAGTGCCAGAATTTCTGAGTTTTGCACAAAATGACATGGTGATTCAGGATGAATCTTTGACCTCTTGGTCCTCACACATGAGGATAATTATTTTCCATAGTTTTCTCTCCACTGTAGAAGAAAACAAGTACTTTTACTCCTTATTCCTCTCCTGTTTACACGTCCTGAAATAGCCCAAGGAATTATTCTGCAAAAAAGTGCAGGTGGATTTTTTGCACACACATACAAATCCTATTTCCAAATACAGCTATAGACTTTTTGTCAAAAATATATATATATATATATGCCCCACCCTCAAAAAAGAAACATAATTTTTGCACACACAAAAATGGGAATATCAGCCAATAGCTGCTCAAAATACTTGCCTCCTCTGCAATTTTCCTAACTGGGTTTCCAAAATGTTGAGAAGCCAAAATTTTGGTTGGAATAGTATCCCTGGTGCATGTCAACATGCCAGTTTTAACAGTTTTTGGCTGTGCCAGCAGCAAATCTGTAAAGTTAATGGGTCTTAATTCACCTAACTAGTCTACTCAAAAATATTTTGCAGTGTAACAGTGAGAGCTTAAACCAAACAATATATTGTTGCTCGAAAAATCCATCTCTTCACCGTTACCTCTGCTACTGTGAAGAATGCAATAAGATGAGGTCTAAGGGATGTGATAGATGACACCATTGTCCCTGCTAATACATACCTTCCAACTACCCCAGTTTGGCAGACACAGGCTCAATTAATCCTTTATCATTCCACTATTTAAGCTGCTTTTAAAATGTCCTAGTTTCTCCCTCTTCCTCCCACTTTCCCTCCTTGTCCTCAACTAACTTTAGTGGCTGCAAACTGAGTTCAAAGTGTAAAAGTATTCTGTATTCGGGAGAGGTGAAGAGATTGCAGACATAGGCTCGGGCAAAAACAAAATGCTGAAGCCTTTCCTACCTTGTGTGTTCTTCCTCATGAATACCTTTTGCATTATTGATCACACATGTGCTCCAGTTTTCATCTATGAAATGTTGGAGACTAGGGCCTCTGCAGACCGGCCCAAAGGACCGACCTGGAGGCAAAAATGGGGAGGGGCAGCTGCACGGTGACCACCCCAACCCCAGCCTGATGATGTCCTGATGTTGCATGCCAATATGCATGGCACGTAGTATCAGGACATCCTCCCAGTGCAGCATCCTGACAAACTACACCAGAAGGGGTGAGAAAGAGCCGCACGCTGGCTCTTAGGGTGGCCTTTTGCCTCCCCTGAAAGGCGTGGCATTTTGCTGCTTTTATCAGGGTGGCAAAAGGGAGGATCGGGGCAGTGGCATGCAGTAGCCACAGCCCTGATCCTCTGTTTCCCAGGGTGGCCTAGAGCCATTCGTCTGCAGCCCCCTTTTGCTTACTCTGTGTGTTCTATGCCCACTGCACCCTTGCTGTTATTCCACATTTTTGAAATATGTGGGAATCTGTCTCACTTGATCATCATATCTGACTTCAGTCAAATGAGAATTAAGTGCAAAATGCCTACATGCATGGCTTTGCCTGATGCCAGGCCTTTAAATGTTACAGCAGTGTGGGATGCAGGAGAATCTGCATGGCATAGTTGTTTGAGTGCTGGACAATGACATTGGAAATCATGGGGTGACTTTGTGCAATGTTCTCAGCCTCAGAATAAGGCAATAGCAAACCTCTTCTGAACAAATCTTGTCAAGAAAAGTCCATGATAGGTTCACCTTAGGGTTATCATAAATCAGGAATGACTTAAAGGCACACAACAACAACAAAAGTGGGATACAACTATGAGTGCACAGTACAGTTGTCCCTTCCGATTCATGGGGGATCCATTCTGGACTCCCCCTCCAAATTGGGAAAATCACAAATATTGGGGTCTTATTTGTTTTAATGGTTGCGCGTTTTTGCAAGTGATGTGGTGTATGCACCACAGGCACACACACCATTTTATCCCTCCCTGCTTGTAGTCTGTGAATGGGCGAGACCACAGACTCCAAGTCTGCAAACGGGGAGGGAGCAATGTATACAGTACTATGTACAGCTCCTCCATGTTCTTGCCATCTGATTGTATGCAAGTTTAAAGGACCCCATGTCAGAATGACAAGAATAAAAGCAAACTTGCAAATGTTAAAAATGGTGGAGCTGCTCTTACAGAGGTGTAATATTGGGATGTATAAGGAGAGAAATCAATAAGCAATCAATCTCCTATTACAAAAGACAAATTAGATGATTCTGCACTTATGCCAACAAATCTGAGGTGAAATGTAATGCTTGTCTTCCAACCTTTTGCTATGCTGTAGAAGAAATGTGCTATAAGTGACATAACTGTGATGCCCACATGATTAACATCTAAGTAGCTAAATTAACTGTAACTAGCCCAGACAGAGCTAAAGTGTCAGGTATAAATCTTATAACTACACTCAATTTTGAAACTCTCTAATGCAGATCTGTAAATGTTGATCTCCTTCAAAATAGATAAACTCCCATTTATGCTCAAAGCCATAATTTTGAAAACCCCAGAAGGACATTTGTCAGAACCTCTGAAGGACACTGACATTTTGTGCTATACTTTGTGACCTCTTATAACACATCAGAAATAGCTACAGAAGGCAGCTGATCCATGAGGAAACAATATCAGAGGCAACAGAGTGGAAAAAGATCAGGAGCTTCATCTGGAACTGTTGGGAAGTGGAATGAATATTGTTTCATACTGCATAGTAGAGTATCTTGTGTTTTTTGAAAGAAAAACAAAGCAGCCTAGAAACAAATCAAAATCCCAACAGCTAATAAAGACTGTTAAACCTATCTGAAAAATATCAGCCTATTTTGGCTTCACTTTGGGGCAAAACAGACTAACCTGAAGGAGCAGCTTTCTGCCACCCCTTTGAGTGCAAAATTGGGGCCACAGCAACCACATGCCACAGCCCCAACCTGGCATTTTTCCAGTGCAAAAAGAAGCAGCAAATGCCATTTCTTTTTGTGCATGGATAAAGGTGCCTTTACCACTGAGGTAGCAGTTTTTCCACATTTTGGCAGCGTGCAATGTCTAAGTGTCATGCCACCAAAATCTGCTGCCGTGTCATTGCTCGAGCAGCTTCACAGCACCCTCATGGTGACTTGGGGGTGTGCATCATGCATACACCATGCCCTCAAGCCACTGGGACACCAGCTCTTTTTGCCAGTCTGTTCAGCCCCTTTGTCTCTCCTCTCTCTCGCTCTCTCTCGCTCTGGCTCTCGCTCTATATATACATATATATAGTAAGATTTCAACAAACATTGTTATACCAGAATTCTATTTTGACCAACTTCTGGGCTTGTAGCAAAAGTATTTATATAATAAGATGGCTTTCCATTTTCCTTTAATACATTCTGATGTTTGCCTTTTCCATTCCAATTTGATGATGCTACTCCAAATGCTATGTCTCTAAAAATTATGAAGTTTACTTATAATCACAATATAGTATGAAGGCTCATGGAGCAGAAAAGGAAATTATCCCCATCACAGCCCCAGTCCTGGGTTCTTTTAGATTTAAATTTATAAATTTACAATTTCTCAATATCCCTAATTATTCCTGAGATAATTATTTCTGCTACATGTGCAGAGGGGGGAAGTATTGCCTATCATAACTTCTGGACACTAGATTATTTTATCCTATTCATCTACCATAGTCTTATATAAATTATCTTAAGACCAAGGATGACATGATTTATCTGTTTAAGTGAATTTCCATCCATGGTAATCATAGTAGCCTATATTTAGAAGGCTTCAAAATGAAAAAGGGGACATATCACAGTGGATAACAATAGCCAGCTAACAATGCAACAGCACCTCTAGTATTTGCCTTCATCTCTTCTCAAGGTTTCTAAAATGTATTTTGGTAATTTTTATCCTGTTTTTCAATGGACATGCAAAGCAGCTTGTCCAAACCAGCTAATATTCCAAAAGTTCATAAAACATTACACAGTGAAGCACATTAGTTTACTAATAATAGTATTCTGAGCAATATTGAAAAAAATATTTTTATAATAACTGTAATAACTTAACAATTACCCATTGCATTGCTATTAGTGTTTATCTGCCTGTCATAAGCTATTAGTCATGCCTGAACAATTGTAAATATATGCCTTTAAACAATTGCTTTTGTATAGGAAGCATTCAGGACATGATTTCCTACATATTGACATGACAGAAGGCAAGAATTTCCTAGAAACTGTACACAAGTTCTCAGTCTGTCCCAACTGTAATCCAATAGATCCATAGGGATTTGCACACATGTGATGTTTGAGCTTTGTATTACTTCATACAGCTTTTTCATCACTAATCAATGTCATTGTTAGAGGAATTCTGTTGTTTTAAAGCATACTGAATGTTGCTGATTTTATGCAAACAAAATCTACCTTGGACTTTGAAATCAGTAATATTTATATATACCCTTAGCCCAATGTTAAGATATCCTAAGAGCATTTGTATTAGATAACCTTATTATACTGAAAAACTGTACTAAACTCCTATTGTTAAAATGTGAATATTCTAACTGTACACACATTATCTTTTAGTTATGTGCAAACCCATAGAAAAAAGACATAGCTTGTATACTTTGTATATACAATTCCGTGTGTTTGCTATATCTTGCCTTGCATTTTATTTGTTAATTCTGGGAGTGTTCTGGATTTTGCATTTTTGCTGAAATTGCAGGTTTTATCTGCTATACCTCATATTGTTTAAATAGTTTGTATGAAATGAGGAAAAGTGTGTATATGTGGCAGTTTTCCCCTCGGAGACCCTATGACACAGAGGTATTTAGTAACCTTTCAAATTTAATCTGTTTAACGATTTAATATATTTTTAGGGGGGGTGCATTTGTTGCTGATTTGTATGGGTGTACTCTTTTTAACTTGTAAACTGCCTTGATAGCCCTGGCTAAAGGCGGGGTATAAATAAAGTATTATTATTATTATTATTATTATTATTATTATTAAATAATCCTAGTTTTAAGGTAAAAAAATATTTATTTTATTTTTGGATGCATAAAGTACAGTAGCTTTTTCCATATTTTGCTAGCCATGTGTGTGTATGTGCCTTCAAGTCACCTGTTGACGTACAGTGATAGATCAACACCTGAAAAAGACAATAGGCCCACAGATGTTGACGTCTGTTTTGTCTAAAGGAGGTGCAATCAAGTTCTAGTTTGTTTGCTTGCTTGTTGTATTAATACCTCACTGTTCCTCCACAGAGCTTAAGGTAGCACAAATGATTATCCTGCCCATTTTCAAACCCACAATAGTCCTGCAAGATAAGCTAAGATGAGGTAGGTTACCTGGTGAGCTTCAAGATTTGAACCAGGCACTCCTAAGTCCAACAATCAAGCCACAACACCACACTTAATCTACATGTATAGCAATATGAACATAGAGTTTTTCACACAGTATAGAATTCTGATTGTGCAAGATTCGGGATTATGATCAAGTGTATACAGGTGTTTACATGTAAAAATCCCTTTTTCAACTTCTGAATGCATAGTGTGGAATGAAGAAAGTTAATCTGCATGTAGCCACTAGCACCTCAATTTAAAATAAAATAGAAGAAATCCAAAAGGAATTTATGCCACATAGAGAGTGCAGGATGCCATTTGATCACATTTTTTGACAACCTCAGGGTCCTTTAAAGCCAAGCAGATACTTTTATCCAAGAGGAAAGTGACTTTGGGGTCATTTCTTATTGCCAAAAAGGCCTCTCGTGGCCACAAAACAGTTGACAAGGGCCAAAACATGGCTGAGCTGAATCCACATCTCTTGAGGGCATTTGCAGAAAAAATAAATTGTGGGGGGATATGTTGGGAATGTGTGGCCCTCCATGTTCCCCTAAATGGGCAATGTAGCCCCCTAACCCTTAATAGTTGTCCACCCTTGGCACACAGGTTGGTGCAAAATCATCAGGTGTATAGAGTAAAGGAATGGGCAGAGGATGCGATCCTGCTCTCCTTTCCATGTGTTTAGTGAACTGTGAAAAGAATTCTGAGGAAAAGCTATTGCCTCTTATTTATTCATTTTCTGGAACTGAATAAATTTGCAGTGATTTCCTGAAACTTTGGGCTAAAAGCTTCTGTTTTTAACTATAGTTGCACACAATGTGGTGTGTGTTGGTACAATTTCTTAGGCTAAACAAATGTATTGCTGCAGCTTTGAAAGGTTTTGCCTTTGCCCTGAGGTGAAGAGCAATAAAAATGGCCACATAATGTTCCATGCAAATGTGGTCTCAGCTATTTCATATAGCTATTTCATATGTAAACCAGTCCTTTTCCTTCTGTTTGTCATGACAATTAAAAATCTAAGTCTGGGAGCTAATTTACCGCATCTATTTATTCAACTTAAATAGCCAATTTTTCCATTTGTAATTAAGTTGCCAAAATTATATATTTTACTGAAATTTGACAAATAGCCCAACAGTAAGACAATGATGCGTGATTTTATTTTTGGCTCAGCTTTGTATATTTGCAAAAGAAAAGGAAAAGGCCCGCTAGGCTTGATTCAAGTTTATTCCACAATGAAAAACAAAATTGGTAGACATTCAGTCATGGCTTATGGTTCCTATCATCTGTGCTTCTAAGTTGTGTTGATGGAGGTGTGCTGTTTATCCAGCCAGGGAGGATCCAGACCTACTGGGTAGAAAATCTTCCTTAGTATTAGCTTCCTTGCTGTTGGCCAAAATATGACAACTCCCTTTGGTGCCACTATTTAATAAAGGAGATAATGGGGTCTTTTGCCCCCAAGGAAGTCTAATATGGTTTAGGCCCTGATAATTTCACAAGGCAGCATGTTATAGTGGTTTAAGTGTGGGGCTAGGACTCCTGGAGACTCAGGTTCAAATCCCTGCTCAGCCATGGAAACTCACTAGATGATCTTGGGCAAGTCACACTCTCTCCAACTTAGAGGAAGACCATAAAAAGCCTCTGAATAAATCTTGCAAAGAAAACCCTATATTAGGGCTGCTATAATCTGGAATCTACTTGAAGGCACATAACAACAACAATAACGTGACCATGTCATATCTAGAATTGCAGTATCATTACATGCATACCTGCTTCCCCAAATTTAGTTCATCTAGCAAAAAGTGCAGGCCACTCTTTAGCTTAAGGCTGAACACTGTCTTACACAGATTTAATGGACTCTTTACTCACATGAAAGACACACCAGTAACTGAAATTTGTTATATGAGTCAATTTGATTATTTGGAAATCTCTTTAGTAACAAACACTGTATGCCATATATGAAAAAATAGTATCAGCAGGATATTGAAAATCATTGAGAACTCTATATGAAGTGTTAGAAAAACACAGGTTTCTAAATAGACACCCTAGGAACAGAAAGATACTCTAAAATTGGATTCCTGCAACATCAAGTTTCCTAGATGATATTGGTGATTCCAGAAAGCAGTAGATTTCAGAGCCTTTATTCATATACAATTCTTCTAAAAGACAGATGGGTATATGTGTGTGTATGCAGGCCCTTTTTGAGGGAAGACGGGCTCTAGCCTCACATAACTAGGGTACCTCACACGTGGCCAAAACAACATTGGCATTGCTCCCCTGCTGCCAACTCTTTTATTTCAGAACTCTTCTCACTTGAGCTCCATAAAACTAATGGGGGAATCACAAAGCAAACTCAAACAAGCAATGGTGCCCTTCTACCAGGATAGCATGAGCAATATGGTTGTAGCCACGGTAAGTCCTAATAATAGCAAACTGTAGTCTGGCCATATTTATATATTTTTCTTTATTATGTTTTTAGCCAAGTGAAAGGCAGTGACTGGACCAGTGGTGTCATTAGAGTTAGCATAACCTGGTGCAGTAACTTGCAGTGTCACATACACCCTTGACCTCCTCCCATACCACACCATGTTGTTGTTGTTAACTGCCTTCGCATTGATCTCAACCCATGGCAACTCTATGGATGAGACATCTCCAGCCCCAGCCCCCCAGCCCCCATCCTCTACTGCTCTGCCCAGCTCCTGCAAATTCGTATCTGTGGTCTCTTTAATAAAGTCCATCCTTCTGTGGCCTTCTTCTCTTTCTACTTCCCTCCACCTTTCCTAACACTATTGTCTTTCCAAGCAATTCATGCCTTCTCGTGATGTGTCCAAAGTATGACAGTCTAAGGGGCATTGCAGACTGCCCAAAGGACCAGCCTGGGGGTGAGGTTGGGGCAGAGCAGCCACATGCCAGCTGCCCTAACCCCAGCCTGATGCCATTCTGATACTGCGCGCCCGTACGCATGGCATGCGGCATCAAGACGCCCTCCAGGCACAGCATGCAGACATGCTGCACTGAAAGGGCATGGAAGAGCCGTAGCACCGGCTCTTAGGGTGGCCTTTTGCCACCCCTAAAAGGAGCTGCCCGTTTGCATAGCCCCTAAGTCTTGTCATCTTGGCTTCTAGGGATATTTCTGGCTTGATCTGATCTAGGACTCATTTGTTTGTCCATTTGGCTATCCATGGAACTCTCATCTCCATCACCACATCTCAAATGAATTGATTTTCCTCCTGTCTTCAGATCTCACATCCATACATGGTAATAGGGAATATGATGGCTTGTATGATTCTAACTTTTGTGCTGAGTTTATGTCTTTGCATTTTAGGATCTTTTCTAGTTCTTTCATAGCCACCCTCCCTATTCTTAATCTTCTTCTGATTTCCTGGCTGCAGTCCCTGTTCTGATCAATGTTTGATCCTATATATGAGGACGCTTTTACTATTTCTATTTCCTCATTGTCTAGTTTGAATGTGTGTAAGTTACCTGTGGTCACTATTTTTGTTTTCTTTATGTTCAACAGTAAGGCTGCCTTTGCACTTTTTTCTTTGATTTTCCTTAGTAGTTCTTCCAGGTCTGTGAGGTTCTCTGCTAGTATTATGGTGTCGTCATCATATCTCAGATTGGTGATAATTCTTCCTCCTATTTTCACTTCTCCCTCTTCCATGTCCAAGCCTACTTTCCTTACAATATGTTCTGCATATAAGTTGAATACCACACCATGCAGAATCTTTAGTTATTTTTTATGTTAATGTTACTCATAAACTGTAATTCCCACATATCACTGATTGTAATGGCAACAGTTGTAGCATAAAAAACTAAAACATTAAAATTATACTTTTAAATACAATATCATACACACAGCCTAAATGTATTTACATGAACATAGTTTCATGTGGTTAAACTGCAAACTTGGTAAAATATGATGCAATGCAGTGATATATGGAAATTCTAATTGACAACTAACATTAGTACAGAAAGCATGACTAAGGATTCTCTAGTGTGTAGTATGGGAAGAAGTTAAGGGAGGGGGCGGGGAGATGACACTATGAGTTACCACACCAGCTGATGCCAACCCTAGTGATTCTACTGCCTAGATTTAATCTCAAAAAGCACTTCTTTTTACTCCAGCATTTATTTCACTCCTGGAGTTTCTCCTTCTTCCAATTTAGCACATTAGTGCCAAGTCATAAGACCATAACACATAAGACACAAGATGGTTGGGACAATGCTAGATACATAATGTCATTTATGTAAACAACAAGGTCCATGCTTGCTCTTCCCATTTCCTTCCAACCTGTAATGAAGGTAAGTGTAAGGGGTGCATTTCAGTATCTGTATGACTCATAGGGGATTAAATTCATTGGAGAAACACATCTGATTCTTAATAAGAACTCTGTGTAAACACCTATGAATTGGATAGATAATCTGGTTTATTTCCTTTACCCTTCAGAAAGACTTGAGAAGTTGGGTTTAGACATTTAGACATGTACTTGCATGTGTGAATGCACTACTGGGTCAAACTATAATGAAAGGAACAAATGTCACAGAATGCAGATTTCTCAACCTGGCATGCACTGGAAGGCAAAGGAAGTGATCAGTGTACAGTTTGGGGAAGAAAAACAAAACCAAGTGGGCTGAATTACATAAGCAAACAGCCAAGATACAAAAAAGCAGCCATGAACACCAATATGCACATTTATTCAAAATGTAAGCATATTAAATACACACACAGTATTCCAGGCATTGCAAACTTGGGCACTAATCAGCTTGGATTAATGAAAGGTTGCACGTAAATCAGCTGTATTGTCAAAACACTGTTCCTTTAATCCCTGGTAAATGATGGGGTTTGTAAAAGCAGATTTTTATGGATCACTGAAGATAATTTAAATATACATATGGAAAGGAGTTTAAGTGCTAATCCACTGCCATTTAAGTAAACTGAGTATCTGTCATTGGTCTTTGCTATGTCCTGTCTCCTAATCATTTAATAAACTCACAGCTAGTCTATGCTGGAATCCAATTTTAGATTTGTACTCAAAGGTTCCATACAACAGTGCAGAATATATAAACTCTTTTAAAAGGTCTTTTCAACATATCATATCAGCTCAACAAACCTGTTTTGGTTCCGTTTGGGGGAAAGACCAGTTTGTTTTCAGAGAATCTATTCCTGCTGGCAAGCTACTCTGCATAGCCCAATGGAGAAATAGATCCGCCTGAGGATATTTGCACGAGGTGCTTTGTAAATGAGATTGTGTTTTACTGAAAGCTGAGTTGTACATCTGCTTTGCTTTATCAACAAAACATGCAAACATGCTGATGGTTCCAGTCCAAAAATCTATTTGTAGGTGAAGAGGAAATGCAAAAAGTTCATGCAATTGCTAAAGGGAAATCCATATGCACTCTTTGTTTGGGTATGGGTGTGTGTGTGTTTTTTTTGGGGGGGGGAGCTGCTCATGACAACATTGTTCTAGTCTTCAATTGATGACATTTAGCTGTTTAATGTTAAACACAGTCTAATGTTAAACACAGATGTTGCTAAAACAGCTATACATTGCAATGTTTTCAAATAGAATTCTTGCTGCTAAATAGTAACATTTACATTATTCATCTCTCTTCCACCCTTATTTGTTCCTAGTCTGTATTTCATTTCCAGATCTTGAGGGGGGAAATCTTAAGAAATATTTGTCACTGTAGACACTGGTACCTCTAGAAAGGATTTGTCTCCTTTAGTATCATAGAATGCTATGTTTGTTTTTGCCTTCAAAAACAGCCTCAGTTAAGGATAGGGTGTCTCCTCTGAATGAATGCCTGGAAGATGTAATGGACTGCATGATGAAAAACAAACTGAAACTGAATTCAGATAAGAGGGCGATGCTTACTCTCATGGGTCCTAACCTGGATTTGGAGGTGTGTCAACCAGTCCTGGATGGGGTTACACTCCCCTGGAAAGACTGTGTTCTGATTGCAGCTTGTGGGTACTTTTGGATCCATGATTCCAAATGACAACTCAAATAGATCCAATAGCCAGGAGTGTCTGTTATCAGCTTCAGCTGTTATGCAAGCGGTGTCCCCTTCTTAGAGCTCCCCAACACTCCCCAATTTCAAGCCTCCTCTCATCCTCCATCAAGCCACTGCCTCCAATGCTCCAGGTCACTACTACTCAACCACCAGCCTTCCAAAACCTTGCAAGCAAGCCGCAAGCATAGGTTATAATCTTTTCGGAATAATCTTCTGGCTCCAGGGAAGATGGTTTTTAGCGTTCCATGTATTATGGTTGCCTTATTGTTTGTATTGTTTTGTTGGTCTGTTTTTTACGGCATTTTAATTTCCTTTTAGTTTAATCTTGTTTTAATGGGAAGGGGTGGGAGATTTGGGATGAGGGAATGTTTTTAACTCTGTATGTTTTAAAATGCTGTAACCCGCCCCAATTGCTGAGCAGAGGGGCGGGCTATAAATAAAATTTATTATTATTATTATTATTATTAGAGGACCTAAAGCTAACCTCATGGCTGGACTTCTGCAGTGTACTGTACATTGGGATAACTCTTTGACAAGGCTGGAAACTTCAACCAGTTGAGACCATGGCAGCCAGATTAATTACTGATGCATCTAGGAGTGATCATTTTATACCAATATTAAGATTCTTCCACTAGCCACCAATTTGTTTCTGGGCAAGGTGTAAAGTGTTGGTGGTTATCTTTAAAGCCTACACAGCTTGGGTCAAGATTACTTATGGACTCAATCCTTCTCCTGTATAATTGTCCCCATACACTCATGTCCTCTGGGGGACATTTACTTCAGTTATCAAGATTAGGCTGGCAACTGTTACCCAAAGGACATTTTCTTCAGCCTCCCTCAAATTGTGAAATGAACTGCTGGAATAGATTCAATAGATAGATATATTGTCTGAATTTAAAACAACATTAAAGACAAATCTCTTCTGGTGGCCTGTCCAGATGATTTTTAAATTATGAATATATTGTTTTTAATATGTGCGATCTTTTAGCTGATGTTATGATCTTTTAACAAACTATGTATTTTTAATTGGTGTTACATGTTTTTAATTGCTGTTATTTGTCCATCTGTTGTTGAATTTTTAATCCCCACCTCAATCCATAGGGAGAGGCAGGTAAAATATTATTATTACTGTTATTGTTGTTTTAAAGATTTCTTATCCCCTTCTTGGTGGGTGGGGGGGTGGGTGGGTGAGCTTTTGTTTGATGCTGTACAACAAAATTTAAAGCCAGAAAAGACAAGGAAATAATTATCAGAAAGATAGTGACAATGATTATTATTTTTACTTTTTAATCTAAAAACACTATCCAGCAAAAGTCTAAATCAATTATAGGCCAAAGTAAACAAATGTGTTTGAAGACCTGTCATAAAAAGGCTGAAGGCCAACTTATCCCCCATCCCCATGAACTGCAAGAATTTCTGCACATATGCCGAAGTTTCCATTTTCTCACCTTGATTAATGTTGTGGTTTGACCTGACCCTTTTTTGTCTCTTTCTGCTGATCTGCATGATCCAATGCATAAGGGAAACTATGAGTAAAATTATTATTTTTTGTTTGTACAGTTTTAGATAGCTGATTCTTGATGAGCATATGCTTCATATAGACTACCATGCAAGGATTTTCTTCTAGTCTCAGTTCTGCCTTTTTAGTACCTATAATACTGTTTAAGGTATCTGGAACTGCAAGGAAGTCCTTACTCATGGCCCATTTTCCTATATCAACAATTACATCTATGGAGCATACCTTAGTTAGGTTTTCAAGGGGTTGTTTTAATACTACCTCCAGAATCCCCATATAGCTGGTGGTTTCTGAGAGTTGTATTTCAAGAACAGTGCCTTTTCCAAGGTCTTGTACATCTCCTTCAAAATCAAGTCTTTCCTGAAGGCCACCAGTTTTAATTATACAGAGCCCTAGTGTCTTTGAAATGCTCATACTGTACCATCTTCAGTTGGAGAATTGGAAGAAAAGAAGATTACCAAGGCAGAAGCCCGGGCAGGTATAAAACTATGGCTGGGCTCTTTGAAGAGATGAATCTTAACAATCCCATCTGTCCCCCTTTTTTTCTTCTCCTCCTGGATTGGGCCAATTTTGTACTTCTCATTTCTTAGGCAGTGTTTTTTTTTATTATTATTGTTCAGGGAAGAACTACAAAGGCAGATAAAACATCAGTCCCTAAAGTAGGGAAAAAGTCAGGATGAAGTCATATCTAGAGCGCAAAATGTCCCAGATGCAGCAATGGAGTATAAAGGTAAAAAGGTAACTAAAGGTCAACAAATGCATGATGATTGTGCAAAATAGAGGGGTGCTGAGTCCCAGGAAGATGATAACACCTCAGCAGGAAGCAGAATCATAATGCTTCAATAATGCATAGTCGTGGTACACATTTGACAGGGAACTGTGTGACATGGCAGTTGGGGGGTGGATTAAACTGTCAGGCAGATAGTGTTATATAAGAGAGGTTCTGCCACTGTACATTGTTGAGTTGTTGTTGTCAGATGGTGGTGGAGCATTTTGTCAGATAGTGTAAGATATTGTAAATATTGCAACTAAGATTAAAGCCTCCTAGAGAGAACTCAGCTGTTGTGTGAGACTCTATGGTGGAAGGAGGATTTCTTGACTCTGCCCCACTTCCAGAGTGTCCTCTGGCATTTGTTTCTTAGCAGCCTCACTTCTACATGCATGGACTTCAGGTCCCACATGTACCAACAGGGGGCAGAAATGAATGAAAAGAAATCTGTTCAGTTCAGATATAGGGCCGGTGCAGACGGACTGTTTGGGGTGGCAGAGAGCCGCCCCTAAAAGCGGCGGATTGAGGCCACGGCAACTGTACTCCACAGCCTCGATCTTCCCTTTTGCTGCCCCTAAAAGAGCAACAAAATGCCACTCCTTTTAGGGGTGGCAAAAGGCCATCCCAAGAGCCGGCTCCGTCGCTCTTCTGTGACCTTTTGGTGCAGCATGTTTGCACACTGTGCTGGGAAGGCGTCCTGACGCTGCGCGCCGTGCATACAGCTGTGCAGTGTTGGGACAGCATCAGGGTGGGGTTGGGGTGGCCAGCATGCGGCTGCTCCACCCCAACTCCACCCCCAAGTCAGCCCTTTGGGCCGGTCTGCAACAGCCCATAGTTAAGTGTTCATTGGTCTACAATAAGTTGTGGCAGCACAGAATGGTTTAGTAATACTGAACACTACAAATGCATTTTCAGTATAGCAAATTAGTGGTATTAACTGGGTTCCTAGGTGTAGATCACAGATTTCCATTTTACAGATACATAAAACATTCTGTAACACTTTACTCTTATTTAACTGCAAAGTGTATTGATTCATTCATTTGCTGGGATTATTACATTTCAACTGCATTGCATATTTACACTGAATAATAAGTGTTTAACATACACACACAAATCACATCCACATTTAATATCAAATAGGAGATAGAAGCTAGCTCACAACCAGGATCCTGGGAGATGAGAAGCCCAAAGAAGACTCCCTGGAGTGCTTCAAAGCAATTGCCAATAGGAGAACAAAACTTTCTACATAGTTTATTATCCAGAACAGAGCTGATTGTTCCAAAAAGCAACACAGGAAGACATTGGCACAGCTGAAAAGCTGAAGATGAGAATGACAGGAGCCAATGGCACACCTGCTGAGGGTGAGGCGTATGTAGGCTCTGGAAAAAAAGGAGCACTCCAGAATGTATGAAAGGTGGCATTATATCCTGCCTGGCAGCTTGATTGTCAGAAGCCGCTATTCACCTGCAACCACCCTTCCCTAACCTGACATACTCCGACTGTGATAGACTGCAGTATATCCTGTCCCCACTATCTGGTGATGATAGGCTTGTAGTTCAACACATTGGTGGGACATCAGGCTTGGGAAATTTTTCATAAACTAAGTGTTAATGAAAGTGTACTCAGTACTTTGGAAAGTTTGAAATGACAGCAAAAAGAAGGCTGATTGAGACTGAGGCCTAAGTCCAACAAGCACACTGGCAAAGCACAAGTTTCTACAGTATATTGTCACTATCACCAGGGGAGAGGGGCTGCTCCTTCATCCCTGGCTGTACAATAGCAGTTAGGGAGTTCCTGATCACAGCTTAGTTCCCCTGGCTATAGACCATATTCAGAGGCACACCTAGGCATGTTCTGACTGTCCTGGAATACTTCAAGTTCCCTGAGAGCAAAAAGAACACATCTGCACCTCTGCAGTGGCTCAGTAGCTGGAGGAATGGAGTTGCATCAAGGACCCCTTTGTTTCTGGTGTGAGGGCAGAACTGTACTCTCTTTCTGCAATATCCCTGGAATAACTAACAGTTGCACCAGTGTGTCACCTACATGAGCCTACCATATGGTACTGTTTCATGAAGAAATTTCTATGTTCCTAAACATAAACATACACACAGGTGCACACACATACACACAAAGTGGGAGGCAGGTTCTAACAATTCTATTGGGGCTACCCCATTGATCACTATTGCTGTGTTAGTAAGTGGATCTCAAACATCATCAGACCATAGCAATAGCACTTATCAGTGAACTAGCACTCCCTAAGTGGTTTATAGTCTGTAAGACAATTGCCCCCAACAAGCTGGGTATTCATTTTAATGACCTATGAAAGGATGGAAGGCTGAGTGGAACTTGGAGCACTCCCCTAGGATCGAACTTACAATGTTGTGGCTGCACTACCATTTAACCACTGTGCCACTAGGCACTGTCCCATCAAATTGCTTACTTCCAAGTTAGTAGTTAGTAACATTCTACAATAATCTACAAATAGAAACTTGTATTCATCTAATATTTCCACTATGTGGTTCCCAAAATGACCACTATTCCCTCATCTGTTCTATATCAAGCATTATGAAAGTCAGATACAGGAATTTATACTTTTAAAGCTCTATCAATAACCTAGGGACAATAAACTAAAAGGCAAAAGTGAAAAGTATCCATGATAAACCATAAGTACAGCATAGCATTTTTGTTAATGTCTTGGTATGTGTATATCTACCTTAGCACCATAATCCAGAGGCAGAGACTGATACAAAGCATCAATTGTGATACTTATCATCTTTGAGAAAAAGTGATCGATGAGACTGTCATCTGGTAAGAAAGCATTAGCAATTTTCAGTTAGGAAACTACTTCTTCTCAGCTAAAGTTATTTGATGATTCTAAGGGCTATCTCTAGAATTTATCTGAAATGTTATTTAACAATGGGCAGAAGCTTGACTCAAGGAAGAGAAATGCTAGCTTAGAAATGCCACTAGTATTGTTAGTTTGTGGCACCATTAAAGTGTGATGGGAACCTTTATATTTCAGTTCAAAGGGGAAGGTAAAGATTGGGTGAGTATTAGAAAAGCAGGAGCAAAGGACACCATGTTTTGGGATGGCTAACCTTTGACCCTATGACTCCCCTATTATCAAGTTAAGTATAGAATTCATGTAGAAACATGTATATACCACCATTTGAGTGTGTATTTGTAAGCAATAATAATCATAGGATATTACAGAGAAACATTACAGCATGATGACATTTCCCTATAAAATGCTATCTTGGAAGATCTCAGAACTAATATGCAGAACTGTTATTTGCAGCTGGTCCATGTTCTACTCAGCTACAGTAAAAAGTACAACCATTAAGAAGTTCATCTGTAGTTTGTAGTTCAGGGATATCTCTAATTTCAAAACTGGCTTATTAATTAACCTGGAATGTGGAATGCAGGAAACTAAATCCAGACATGGTCCAGAAGTACATGAACCTTAGAAAAACTCTGAAATCTGGCTTACCCTTATAGGGGGGAAAAGCCAAGATTTTATTGTTATTATTATTATGAACATCAACCAGCATGCAAAAGGAATGGTTTTATTTTAACTAGATGAAACAACATTGGACTAAGATGGTTTGCTTTTCTCTGAGCTGACCTGTGAAGAGACAAGGACAATGCTTTTTGTGAACAATTATTTCCAAAACACAGTACAAAACAAATGCATAGCAATGGTAGCCAACTGTCCATTTTTAAATATTTAGCAGTAAAAATAAACATGCTCATGCCAAATTGATTGTGTGACTATTAGCAAGCACCTTTTAAAAGAGCTCACAAATAAGCACTAACATCAAATTATCTATATAATTCCTATTGCATTAGAGGTATGTAGGTAAGTGCTTCCTGGAAGCAAGTATAGACTCTAAATAAAACTTGATGGTTTAACCTTTGTTCCTTCTTTATCCACTAATTCAGGGAAAGTAAAAGCCAAAGGTAATGTATAAGATACAGAAAATTATTAGCATCCCAACAAAGCTCAAATTTACATTTTTAAATAGATCAAAACATTAGATTGGGAAAAGGCCAAGAAGTGTGATACTTAAAATTGCATCCAAATGTTAAGTGGCTCTACTCCATCTCTGAGGTGTAGCTGCCTATGAAACAGTATCATTATTTCTCACTAGCACTCTGCAGATTTGTAGCACTTTTAAGGTACTTATAGCCTAGCTTCTCTGATTTAGGAAATCTGTTACTTACCTTGCAGACTTTGAAAAGCCCATCTTCACTTTAAAAATCTTGCAGTTTAAGAACATACATGTATCCCAATGTATTACAGGGAATCTATCTATACTGTTCATACTTACAAATAATAAAAACAAACAAACAAAAAGTATTGGGCAGATCCTGTTGGGTAGTTATGAATGGGTAACCAAGAGTTATGCATTCATGACTGTGGTATTCATGATTCCTACATAGCCCCTAGTTTAAGATATATAGAGGGACTGTGAAAGTTCCCCAGTCCCCACTTACCTGATGGGGATCTGTCCCATGTCATTCAGGAAGCAGCTGGCTGATGGTCCCACCCACCCCCATACATGAGCCAGTGGAAGGGGAAATTGAAACAGGGGTACTTCCTCTGCCTGTTGCACTGGAGATTGCTCATAGTCACAGATGGGAATGTCAGTTAGGTGCCTGATCCTCCCCAACCCCCACTAACCAAACAACACCCACTGAAGCCACTGTGGGTCTGTATCTGGTATTCAAGGACAAAGCTCTAACTTCCACAGATCTCCTTAATTCCTTTTTATCTAAACTAAGGCCATCACCACATCTGGTGGCATCACATTCCATAAACTGATTATCTGGTTATACATTACTTTTTCTTTAATTGATTAATTTAATGTATACCCACCTTTCTGCCCAAAAAATGCTATATTAATTATGTAAGACTCCCTACCCAGCCAAGCGATCATTGGGGTCAGAGATGTCAATAACTTTTTTTTCAATAGTTGGAAGAGGAACAAATATTCCACACTGAGCATCTGTTCAATATGTGCACAGTAGTAGTTGCACAGCTGTACAGCACATTTTATATCTTTAGTTAAGGGCAACTGAACTCTTAAACAAAAATGCCCTTTAAAAGTGATCCAACCAAAGTTAAGTACTTTTCTGTTCCACTGATTTCAATTAGTTAAGCATGATCTTAAATCTGTCCAGCTGAAATCAATGGGACTTATTAGCTGGACAGTATCTCATTTATTCTTTTAAAACATCCTATAGCAATTGTCTCCAATAGAAGCATTCACAGTAATTTCCCAAATGTCCATGCTTAAAAATCTATTTGGTTTAGCAACCTAAATGCTTTGAGCAAGAGAGAAAAATAGCACTATCTTCCCCCACAAAAAATTTCAAGATGAAAACACACAAAGAACACTGTAATGTGTGTGTGAGAGAAAGTGTGTGTGTGAAAGAGAGAGTCTATATACAAGGTATGATATTGTGTTTCACTTTTTTATGCTTGGCATAATTTGAACAGGTCTAGAAACAAGATTTATTCAGCTTTATTATAATCCTCAGGAAAAATAACTGAGTGCAACCCTATATCTTCTCTGACATCTTTAATGTGGTTCTCCAGGATTTCAGATTTTTGTTGCTAATGCACAGAGAACAGGAAGGATAGGGCTGAAAAAAATCAATACAACTGAATGAAATACTCGTCCACTAGAAAGTGCAAATCTTCACAGTTAAGGGCTCAAATTTACAGTCTACATGCAAAGAAAATCCCCTTATAAATGAGTGATAGATTTACCTTGGCAGGAAACAAGAAGACAGATTCTAAGAATAACTTATTTTAATAACAATCAGAGATATTATGTTGAAAGGTGGAGAAAAACAGGAGAATTTCTTTCTTCAAAATACCTTTGAGAAAACACCTTTTATGATCTTTGATGCTGTACAGACAATGATATGCTGCCAGATAGGAAGAGGAAAGAACTGCAATGGTAAAACATAGTAAAAAGTAACCATTGTTATAATTTATGTTCTTGTTATAGCAAGACAACCGCTTTGTGCAGTAGATTATATACTCATGAGTTTAAAGTAGAAATAAGGGCTAGGCCAAGATAAAGTGCTCCCCTTTCCTTTCACTGTATAGAAACCACCTGGACTTTCAGTTTCATTGTTCCTCTATGGGCAGCATCCTCTACCATACCTGAAAACCAGTTTAGGGGTGCATGACAGGCCATGTGTTAAGAACATATGGTAGAAGAAATGCATCAAACCTTCAGAGAGGGAAAAGAATGTAGAGGTAATATGCCAGTCTACAATACAAGATTCAATGCTTCTGACTACAAAATCAGAATTTTGGAAGGTTGACATCTGTAGAAGGGGTAGTACCTCTTGCCTTCACAGCAGGAGAATGATAGGTTCCCCTGTGACTGATTGACAGCGAGGGAGGCAGAGCAGACTGCCATATGCTCCTTAAAAGGAGGAAAAACTGATTTACTGAATATGCATTTTTCATTTTTGCTGCTGCAATCTAACAATTTTCAAACTGAAGACTGCATTAACAAAGGCCTTGTACATTACTTATGGTAATTTACTTCTACCATATGTCTCTGAAGTGACATACTGTTTGTGTGAGTGATGCTGCTATATGTAATAATATGTAAACAAAGGAGAGTGGAAGAAAGAAAATGGAAGACTGAATGCCTGCCAAAGTGAAAAGGAAATAAACAGCAGGGGATGAAATGACTTTCTCTTAGACTTGGAAGAAATAATTACAAATAGCACTAGATTTATTTATTTTTTACAAAAAAAAAGTTCAGCGAGAAAACTCTTGACATTATCTTCTTGTAGGTCAATAACATTTGTTAGTATCAAAGAATGACTGGCGTCATACTAGATGATACCATGAGCCAAAATGTGGTCAAGAACTGAATATCAACTCACATGCACTTATATTAATGTTATTCTTGTCTAATGATTGTGCAGGGTTGAATATATGTTCAATGGATTTCAGTTATTCCTACTGAGTGTTTCTTTAATCCTTTTAAAATTACAGTTGATTTCTATCAAATGTCTCCATGCAATCACGTCTTTTGTCCACAGCTAAAAGCAAACTTTGATTTCAAATGGTATGATGGAAGAAATAATACATAGGCTATATGCAGTGAAAAAGGTATTTGTTGAATTCTCATGAAGGTGATCAGTGTTTCTGTTGTTCACAAACAGGGAACATGTGGCCAACAGGCTACATGCGATCTCCCATGTTCTTCCACAGTGTATCACAGAAATTCAGTGGTACATTTAAATTAACATGGCCAACCCCTAGGAAATGTTTCATTTAAAGGAGTTTCTATTTTCTGCCAAAGTTACGGAGCAAAGCAACTGGACCCAACTATCTTAAAAATTACCAGTTCCTGCTTGCTTTAATAGTTTTCTCTAATTTGTTTCTGAGGGTTGGCTGCACAATTTGCTGCTAAATCTCAGCAGCCGTCAGACTGGTACCTAAGGTCCAAATCACACTGTAGAAATAATCCAGTTTAAGACTGCTTTAACTGCCCTGGCTCAATTCTAGGGAGTTTTGGGGACTGTAGTTTTTGAGACATTTAGCCGTCTCTGCCAGAGAGCACTGATGCCACAAACTACAATTCCCAGGATTCCCTAGCCCAGAGCCAGGACAGTTAAAGCGGTCTCAAACTGGATTATTTCTGTAATATGTTTTGGACCTAAGATGGGTTCCATGGTCATTGGGCCACTGAAGTTGTTGATTCCTGCTCTAGAAACTCCTCATATATGTGTTAATTTATACACTATTCACATGTGCCCACAGGAATATATTAACTGCAAGAAGGAAAATATTTCAGGATGTTATCTGATGATTCCCCTCTGCTACAGATTTTCAACAGTAGTAATGATTCTTTATGATAAACCAAGGCATTTCAGGAAGAGTAGAAGTCCTTGGTTACCAGAAGCATTACTTTTATGTTTTTAGAGAGAGGCAGTGTTTATTCAGTCTTCTAAAGTAGATAGGCTACACAAGAGTGGAAGAATTCACCTTTACTATGAGCGATAAAGGACCATTATTCAGAGCATATGCTTCACATGCATTATATCTAGGTAATGCTGAGCAAGACTTCTATCTGAAGACCAGATGTGCTGCATTAGTCCTTATAGACTAGCTATGAGAATTATGTGGGCTTCCAGATGTTCTTTGGTTACAACTCCCAGCATTGCTTACCATTGGCTGTGTTGCACAGGGCTCTGAAAATTACAGTTCAACAATATCTGGAGGGCCACACAATTCCACTCAGAAGACAGTATTGAACTTGACAGACCAGTGGTCTGACTTGGTATAACGCAACTTCCTCTGATCAAAGGGACTCTGTCCTAAGCACTTCTGTAACATTATAACACTACTAATTTCTGGGATACTCAAATAGTGGGTGTATCTATTCTCCTTATTTGTTACCTTGTGGAATTGGAAGCATCTTACCATACAGTCAAGCTCAGCTAAGCTTCAGAGTATATGAAGTGTCTTTCATCATCAAGAATTAGTGTGTCCCTCTCAACCTGAACCTGGGAAATGAATAACACACATTTCCAATTGAAAGGGTTACTTTTAAATGTTCATTCTGCTGTGGCCATTACACAAAGGGGGGGTTCAGAATGGTGTGGTTCTCTATTTCTCTGATCTTTTTCCTCTGAAATTTGGCAGGCATAATCCCTATTAAGGGGATACTAAAACCTAAATTCCATTGCTAGTCCCAACCAGAGGAGACCCAACAAGAACAGACTGCTGAATCGTAAATCTAAAAGTGTAAATCTCATTGATTCTATGGGCCTACTCTATTTCAGATTCACAAATGGATGTAGGCCCAAGACTGCTAATAGTATGCAATTCTGAAAAAGAGAACAAAAATTATAACAAAACTTTTTCCCATTTCCTATTGTACTCAATATGGGGCCTCTATCTCCAGGTTTCCAAATCATGACTTGGGTGGAGGAATCAAGTTGCATCGTACAGGCTCTAAATGGTTCCAAGGAGAAGCAGATACTTTCTGAAACATCAGCCTGGAATCCAAACCAAATCTAGTTCTTACACATCCCTGAGTTGTGTTTTGTTTTTTATTCTTTTTTTTTTTAATTTCAATTTAGAGAAAATGAAATAGAAAAAATCAAAACAAATCCACAGTTGCAAGTGGTCAGAATATAAAATCATCTAGTCTTCATTAAATTTGTTCCTCACTGATGGGGCAATATCCTTACTCAGATGAATTTAGTGCTATAATTTTCATCATTTTTAATAGAGCTGAGTGCTAATCTCATGCAACCATTGTTGCCTATGCCATTAGGGTGCGATGAAACTGTGTGATCATAAACAGATCTAAGGCTCAAGGGGATTTCAGT
Source organism: Phrynosoma blainvillii (assembly GCA_026167975.1). Classification (NCBI taxonomy): domain Eukaryota; kingdom Metazoa; phylum Chordata; class Lepidosauria; order Squamata; family Phrynosomatidae; genus Phrynosoma; species Phrynosoma blainvillii. The sequence continues at coordinate 76,025,200 of JANUYF010000002.1, forward strand.
GCCTCATTGACAATTATTATTATTAACTGCATATTATTAAATTAAGTTGGAAGCAGAACATATAGTAAAAGTGTTTCATTGTGGGATGAGGCCAAGTGCTTTCATCTCAGGTTTAAGGACAAAAATTATGAGTAACTGTTTGCTACTGCATTGTATCTCAGTCTTGTCACCAATTATTCATCAAATACAGATATATAGATTGGCATGTATATACACAAAGGGAGGGGGAAGACCTCTTACCCATATTTTGCTAATATCTTTTGCCAAGATAGAACTAACTCAAGCTCTATATAGGCATTATTACATTGTGCTTTCGGAGTTGGATCCAAAAGCTTTTGCTGAGCAGAAAGGTTGGAAGTAGAGCTGGCACACAGAGGGCCTCTACAGACGGCGCTTTGTGCCGTCTTGGAGGCAGGGAAGGGGAGGGGCAGCCACACACAGGGAGCCCCAACCCCTTCCCGAGGACGTCATCATGGTGCATGCCATTACACACAGCACGCGCTGTCAAAACATCCTCCCGGTGCAGCGTCTTAATATGCTGCGCCAGGAGGGATGCAAAAGAGCCGCACGGTGGCTCTTTGGGCGCCCTATTTGCCACCCATGAAAGGAGTGGCATTTTGGCACTCCTTTCCCAGGTGGCAAAAGGGAGGATCGGGGCTGACGCCTCTGGCAGCCTCGGCCTCGATCCTCTGTTTCCCGGGGCAGCCCAAGGCTGCCCATCTGCATCCCCCCAGAGTAATATCAGGTGAAAGCCAGTTCATGTGGCCCCACTTGTCTTTCGCCCACATAGTTTAATAAGACCTAAAACACCCTAAAGGCACAGATCCCATTTGATCTTGGGAGCTAAGCAGGATCAGCCCTTGTTACTACTTGGATGGAAGACTACCAACAAATACCAGGTGCTGTAGGATATATTTCAGAGGAAGGAACTGGCATATCCACTTCTGAATATTTGTTGCCTAAAAAAACCCTATGAAATTCATGGAGTCATCCTTAATCAACAGATAACCTGAAGGCACATACAGAAACAAATAGACTAGCATTAACTTTTAAAGGTTCTCAAACTGTAATTGTACAAGCAAGGCTCAAGGAGTTGTTTGCCACTTCAAGTGGATATGACACAGTATATCTGTCCCAGAATCCTTCACAGCATAGTTCTTGCCTCAAGTGATTGTCTGTGCTATTTGGTGCAGTTTGTTTGCCTGTTTCTTTGCAGGTCTTGCCCAATCTTCACTTCTCAGCCTGAACTCAAAGCCAGATATAATTTGATGCTGGAGAGATGTATTGTACATTTCTGGGCTTGCAACACATTCCTCCAAGAGCAAAAAAAATAAAATAAAACAAATTAAAAAAATTGACAACACACTCATAAAACACTGTATTTACAAAGTGAACATAAACATGGTTTAGTCAACAAGGACATGCATTATTATTATTATTATTATTATTATTATTATTAGCCCACCTTCCTCCTGCTATAGGGACTCAAGGTGGCTAATATGCCCATTTGAAAACTGTGTACAAAAATACACTTGGAGGTACAAAATGGGAGAGACCACAGAAGTGGGTGACAGGTATGCCCATCCCTGGCCCATCTCAGGAGCCACTGGCAGCTTCAATATCAATAAGACAATGAATCCACTCTGTGTTATAATCTAAACATAAGAGAGCTATTAAAGGAGCAGATAGGTTCAGAACCTTTATCTCCTTAAAATCTAGGTTATGTGTGTATGTGCCTTTAAGCTGGTGGTTGATTTATGGCAACCTTATGAATTTCATAGATTTCTCTTGTTAAAGGAATACTCAGAGGTGGTTTGCCACTGTCTTCCTCTGAAGTACAGCCTAAAGCACCTGGCATTCTTTGGTGGTGTCGCATCTATGAGCTAAGCAGAATACATGAAAAAGTCAGCATCCCACCAACATGGGAACCACCTGGCACCACTGCCTAGCCCCAATCCATTCCAGTTGTCTCCTAAAGTAATGAAATTAAGAACTGTGACATATTTCTATCAGAGTTCTCCCTTTGAGAGAAGTGAAAAACTATGCTTACCCACAGGGGCATGTGGACATCATATAGATGTGAAGCACCAACCCCCATATATCTACCACAGAAATGGCTACTGCTATTTACCTTTATAATGTAAACACAGGCAAAATGTGAATCAGTTAATATATTAGCTCTGCATAAAGTGATGGCAACTAAGACAGACACTAGATGAACACTAACACTTATTAAGGGGGGGGGGTTGGAGTCAAAGAACCAAGAGGAGAATGAAAAGGCATATGCTCCAGCTATTACGGCTGACTTTTTGGGTTTTACTAAACTGCAATTAATTGAAGGGGGTTGCTGTGTATCAAATTTCTGACACAAATGTGCAAAAATGCTTTTTAAAAACACATTTGAAAGCATGTAGAGTAGCCTATCAAACCAATTCTTTCCTTATTTTTGTCCTCTGAAGGGTTCGTTAAGAACATAAATTGGCTTCAGCAAAACTGCAAACACCTGTGAACTGTTGAGTTTAATTGGGCAACAGCTGGCGCTGATTGTGAATTTTCTTGCTGTATCTCATTACATTTCTGAATCTGGCACTTGTGAGATGGGTGCTGTTTATGAGAACTTGAACACATTTGAAAGATCTTCAAGGAGAATTATTAAAATGATTTCCAAGAATACTCAGCCAAGGACTATGTACTTTATGTCACTGCTATTTAATTCAGGGTAAGGATTAATACAGAAAAGTTATGGATGAAAACTCTGAATGCTGATAACACAATGACTGGCATCTGGTTAGTGACATGCACATACATAAGTCCACCTTATGCCTGTGTATGTCCTTTTTTCCCTTTTTCCTTTCTTCACTTCAAAAATGAAGAAAAAGTGGAGCAGTGGTAGCAGCAATAAAATACAGTATTATTTTTGAACATCGTACAGGCAGATCACCTTGGGTAGCTAGTTCCTCTCTCGTTGTTGTTGTTAGCTGCCTTCAAGTCGGTTCCGACTCATGGTGACTCTGTGGATGAGACATCTCTCAGAATCCCTCTCCTCCACTGCCTTGCTCAGATCCTGAAAGCCTTTGCCCATAACCCCCCTGATCAAGTCTATCCATCTGGTTTGTGGTCTTGCTCTATTTCCTCTACCCCTCTACCTTTCCTACTATTATTGTTTTTTCTAGTGATCCATTCCTTCTCATTATGTGGCCTAAGTACAATAGTCTCAACCTGATTATCTTTGCTTCCAAGCCCTGGTCTGATCTCAACTTGATTATCTTTGCTTCAGAGCCCTGATCTGATCTGTTCAAGAATCCATTTGTTTGTCTTCTTGGCTGTCCATGGGATCCTAAGTACTCTTCTCCAGCACCACATTTCAAATGATTTGATTTTCTTTTTGTCTGCTTCCTTCACTGTCCAGCTCTTGCATCCATACATGGTAATTGGGAATACAATGGCCTGAATGATTCTGACTTTAGTGCTCAGTTGTATGTCTTTTCTCTTCAGTATCTTTTCCAGTTTTTTCATAGCTGCCCTTCCCATTCCTAGTCTTCTTCTTATTTCTTGACTGCAGTCTTCATTCTGGTCAATGTTTGATCCTAGATATGGGAATTCTTTAACTATTTCAATTTCCTTGTCTAGATTGAATTTGTGCATTTCTTCTGTGTTCATTATTTTTGTTTTCTTAATGTTCAGCATCAGACCTGCCTTTGCACTGTCATCTTTGACCTTCCTTATTAACTGTTCCAATTCCTGAATGTCTTCTGCTAATATTATGGTGTCATCCACATGTTAGGTTATTAATGTTGCTTCCTCCTATCTTAACTCCTCCTTTTTCTGTTTCTAATTCTGCTTTTCTTATTATGTTTTCAGCATATAAATTAAACAAATAGGATGATAGGTTGCAGCCTTGCTTGCCCCCTTTGCCTATTGGGAACCACTTTGTTTCCCCTAATTCTCTTTTGATGGTGGCCTCTTGTCCTTGGTATAGATTCCTCATCAGGATTATCAGGTGTAGTGGCACCCCCATGTCTTTGAGTGCATTCCATGGCTTTTCATGATCAATCAAATGGTTTGCTGTAGTCTATAAACACATGCTGATTCTTTTTTGGAATTCATTGGTGTGTTCCATTAGCCATCATATGTTTGCAATGTGGTCCCTAGTGCCTCTTCCTTTTCTAAATCCTGCTTACACTTTCTACAGGTAGAATTGTTTCTTCTAAGAACATGCCTACTGCAACATTTGAGCACATAAACTATGATGGTTTTGTTTTATTTAGAATTGGTTGTGTGTGTATGCGTGTGTAAACATACATACATGCACATAGACATTGTAACATATATGTAGTGTTGTTGTGTTAGGGTCACCATAGGTCTTCAAATAGTTTCTGGATTATGGTGACCCTGAGGCAAACATATTACAGAGTTTTCTTGGCACGATTTGTACAGTGGGGTTTGCCATTGCTGAGGCTGAGAGTGTGTGACTTGCCCAAGGTCACCCAGTGGGTTTCCATATCTGAGCAGGCATTCAAATGCTGGTCTCCAACACTCAAAGCATTAGACCACATTGGCTCTCCAGTGACATATTTATTTTCTCAATGGCAGAATGCAGAAATACATTGCATGTGTGGCTCAGCTTTGAATAGAGCATATTCAAAACCTATCCCCAGTCCATCCCAAACATCCCCAGAATGTCCCCATTGTATCAATAGCCTGTAAGAGCAACTGAAATTTATTTGCCCTCAACAGAAAAGACTGTGAGTGGTTGTCTCCTCCACCCATAGACCTCTCTCTTCCTCATGGTGTAGAGAGAGATTTGATAAATCCATGTGGCCCCTTGGACATCTTCCTGGGGTCCACAGAGTTCCAGCTAAAGGATCATAATGGTTAATCCTACACTTGCCTCTTTTGACCACATGACCCACATCTAACATTCATCTTAACTGATGGGCAATCTATTGTGTCTCTCATGTCTGTGTGACAGTAAATCTTCTCTGGGTTTATCTCTAAACTTTCAATGGGCTATCCAAGATTCTGGTTCTGTTTGGGGATAGAGCTCCTTTGATAGGTCTGTTAAAGTTTGGATTCAGATGCCTTTGCTGAGGGGTCATGGCAGAACTCCAATGCCTGCCGTTTAGTCCTAAAATTAAAGTCAGCCAGATGAATAAGGAATTACATTAAAGACTTGCACACAAAGGGATGTTGTGGATTTTTGTTCCCTTTTCCTTTCTGCATATTTTCCTTGGGATTAAAATATACAGAGAAGCGGTCATGTGTGCATTTATTGTATCATCTTGCTAAGCATTCTCAAAGTAACGCCTCTGATCCTATGGGCCAAATTACCATCCTTTGCAACTTAGAGAACTAAAAGTTCAGACTGAAGATGTTTAGAATGTTGACCTTGCCAAGAGCAGAACAGCTTGGAGTGCAGCACATAGAAAACTAAATGGCAAATGAAAACCAAATTATTGCAGGCAAGAAGGGGAAAATGAAAGAGTGTGGAGTGAAATTATCAATAGATGCCTATTATCAAGAGCCACATTTGAAAAACCCTCAAGATAATAGAGCGCAGCCATAAATATGTGCTCTTTCTGGTGAAGGAGGAAGCAACCCTAACTATTGAGAATGTCATTCATTTCCTGTTAAGTTCTGCAGCAGTCATTTGAAAGCTAAAATTGTCACGGGCTCCAGGGCTTGAACTAGGAAGCAATCTGTACAGCCTGAGGTTGGAACCTATCCTCACATTAACTGGGAATATTGAGAGTGTACAATGGAATGGTGAGGCTGTGAAAAGTGAAACCTGTGATTGCAGGGCTTCAATGTCAAACCCAATGAAACTACCTCATAAATAACTTAGGTGAATGTTTACATCCATAAACAACAACACCCAATTACAATTTAAAGCCCATCATCACCTCCATAAAGCAAACTCTAGTAGAAGATGAAAGGACACAGACAGTGCACCTTACTGTCAACTCAGAATGGAGGTTTTTTTAGTTCATTTGAAATGGCTTCATTATAATGGAAGTGTTTATAAGATTGCAGTCTAAAAACAGCTATTTCTGCAGCCTCACAAAAGCCTATAAGCAAAGGATCTCCATGGGACTCCCAAAGTAGGGAATTCAAAAGCTAGGGGGCACTAGAAATATTGTTTTTAATTCTTTTATTGTGAGCTCTCTCTCATGCCTTCAGGACTTTATGATTAAAACAGCTGAATTCAGCTCCATCCCTCTTAACTGTAATTCCAGTAAAAATTGCCAGCCTAGGTCTGATAGGGGGAAAAAAATAGACTCCTGACCTCAGGACACAGAAGTACTGGGTTAGATTCAGAGTCTGGAAACATTACTTTTGGGATTATAGATTTCTGAATCTGGCAGGTGGCACAATCATGGCAAAAAAGTAACTTTTCCATGTCTTCATTATATTACATATAGTTGGACCATTACTAGGACTGCTTCTTTTATATAATTTAAGATTAACAGATATTCTCCCTTTAGAAGATTTAAAAAAAAAAACCACCAAACTTTTCTTGCTTTTTTTTTTCTTCCCTGCTCACCCCCAGCTAAGGAAATATTTCTATTTTGTCCTTTTCCATCTTATTTGGGTGGCCTAGATCTTCACTACAATGCCTTTTGCTTTTTATTTTATTTTATTTTTTAAAATACAGTCAGCATCCATAGCCACGGATTCCACATCCACTGATTCAACCATCCATGGCTTGACAATATATATATATATATATATATATATATATATATATATAATCCAAAAAGCAAACCTTGATTTTGCCATAAGGGATGACATTTTACTATACTACTTTATATAACGGGACTTGAACATCCACAGATTTTGATATTCATGCGCGGGTAGTCTTAGAACCACACCCCATTCCATATGGCAAACCTATCATGGTATATTTTTTGGGGGGACAAGTTTCTTCAGAGGGGATTTGCCATTGCCATCCTCTGAGATTCAGAAATTGTGACTTGCCCAGGGTTTTCCTTACCTATCTATTTGCTTTCTTCTTTTTCCTTCAGGGACAAAGTACTCTCAGGGGACCCAGTACTCTCTGTGTTAAGTCCACAGGTGATCTTTCTATTACTACCAGTGAGTAATAACATGCATCTTGCTTGGCATGTTGCATTGAAGTCCAGTAAATTAAATTAGCACTGTTGCCTGAATGAAAGTGCATTTGTCTCAGTCTTGCAGACCAACAATATCCTCCATAAGGGAGCTTAAATTTGGCATCCCTCAGGGTACCATCCTGTCCCCAATGCTATTTAACATCTACATGAAATCATTGGGAGAGATCATCTGGAGGCATGGAGCAGGGTGCTATCAGTATCAGATGACACCCAGATATATCTCTCCATGCCCCAGACCACAGTGTCAACTAAGGAAGGCATCTCCCCTCTGAATGAATGTCTTGAAGCAGACTGAAGCTGAATCCAGATAAGATGGAGGTGCTCATTGTCAGAAGCCCTAATCCGGATATGGAGGTTTGTCAACCGGTCCTGGATGGGGTCACATTTCCCCTAAAGGATTGTGTTCACAGCTTGGGGTGCTTCTGGATCTGTCACTCCAGATGTCAGCCCAGACAGATGCAACAGCCAGGAGTGTCTGTTATCAGCTTCGGTTGATACATCAACTGCACCCCTTTATGGAACTTGAGGACCTAAAAATTGTGGTGCACAGACTGGTAATCTCACGACTTGACTTCTGTAATGCACTCTACATAGGGCTGTCCTTGCACCTACTCTAGAAACTTCAATTAATTCAAAATATGGCAGCCAGATTGGTCACCTGGAGATCTGGGGCAAACATATAACACTTATATTAAAGTCCCTTCACTGGCTGCCTATTAGCTTCTGGGCACAGTACAAGGTGCCAGTTATAACCTTTAAAGCCTGTCATGGATTGGGCCCAGCTTCTTTACGGGATTGCCTTCTCCCATACAATCCACCCTGCAAACTGAGGTCCTCTGGTAAAAACTTACTGGAGCCAGCAAAAACTAGGCTGGCAGCAGTTACCCAGAGGACCTTTTCTTCTGCTGCTCCCAAGTTATGGGACAGATGAGATTCGACACATTGCTAGTTAAGATGTATCTCTTCCAGCAGGCCTTCCCAGCTAACCTCTCAGTCACCTTCCATCAATTGCCCCTTAACTGCCCCACTTTGTTTTAATAACTGAAATGTACTTTTTATTGTGGATGGGAGGGTTTATGGGATGTAATATTTTACTGTATTTTAATGTTATTTTATTATTGTTAGCCACTTTGATCTGTTTGGAGAGGCAGGATATATTATTATTATTATTATTATTATTATTATTATTATTATTAGCCAGCTAGCCAGCCAAATTCAGCAGGTTGCAGCAATATTCTTCACAGACCCAGTCAGAGATTTCTTTCCAACTCTGATACATCTCATAACTCAGTTCAATTTAGCTTATATCTGTTTAGAGCTTCAGCTTTTTAAAGGGTTCAGTGGATAACCAACCTGAGATTAGTTTTAATATAAACAACATAGATAATTTCAAGCACAAGCACAAATGAAAGATGGGACTCCCTAGTCATCCTCACTTACACAAATAAAGCTATACCTAGATGAATTTTGAGAACCTTAGCAAAGCGATTTTGCAAAATAATGGTAACAATCCAATTCTGAAGTCTTTGGCTCAGAGGAATGATGCCTAAATCCATGGTATCCATAGAGATTATTTTGATCTACTATACCCAGAAAAGACAGCATAACCTTTTGGCAAAGCTGAGTCAGCTTTGGTAGTAAACTCAAAAGTACGATACTCTGCCATGGAGAGTTAATAGGGGGGAGATTGCCCTTGAAAGGTACTACTGAAGAATGGGCAGAAAAGTATTATTTCACTAGGGCCATTAGTAGCAACCAGTTTTAGAAAGGCATACAAAATAAAAAGAGAATTAATAACTTTAAAAATGTTTCCTGATTAGTTCTGGCGGGTAATATGTAGCAATAATAATACTCAAAACACATGGGGCACTTCATATTTAATGCAAGATGCAATATCTCCTCCTCCTCCATCATCATCATCACCTTTTTTTGGTGTAATATTCAGTGAATTGATCTGCTTATTGTAAGCACTTGCTAACTGTTCCTCTCAGCTGCATCTTGACTAAAGCATTTGAGACATGTAACAAGGAAGGACTTCATATTTTCCAGAAAAAACATAGATGTGAGATCCTGAGAGACACAGCTCTTGCGTAGAGTTACAACATATCTTCCAGTTCAATTCCCCAGTCCACCTTTTCTGTGTGGCAGCCCCCCTACCCATGTTTCATGTTCATGGAGAGTGAGGGAAACAACACAGATGTGCCCAGCTATTTTTTTTTTATTATTTTTTTTAGTTGGACACACTGGAAGAGTCATTCCTTGGGGGTTCTGGGGGTCCCTTAAACTGATGCTGTGGCTTTGAATCCAGCAGTAGATAAATAGTTGGATGCTCCTCTGCTATGCCTTCTGCTCTCCACCAACAAGGAAATGGCTGTCTTGGGGGGCTGCCACACTGAAAAGGTGGGTTGGGGAAAAATTTTGATTGTTTTGTGGTTAGAGCAGAATTCTCATCTTACAACACTGAAAAAAGACTTATGTCATCATAACACACTAACAGAATACCAGCCATAATCACTTTGAGATGGAAACAAGTAAAACAGTCCTTCCAGTGTGAAGTCGTAGGCTTTCATGGCTGGCATCCATAGTTTTTTGTGGGTTTTTTCGGGCTGTGTGGCCATGTTCTAGAAGAGTTTCTTTCTGATGTTTTGCCAGCATCTGTGGCTAGCATCTTCAGAGAAAACTGAGATGGAAAAGCATGGGTGTATAGATACTGTGAGACCCTGGGTAGGGAGGAGTGGTTCCCAGGTGAACTGTGTGTTGTTCTGTGATGAATAGATATTGTTCTGTGTTAATGGCAAGCTTCAGGATATTGTCTGCTATTCCCATGTAAACTGTGTATTATTCTGTGTTTGAATAGGTGTTGTTCTGTGTTAATGACATGGCTTCCAGGTGAGGATATGCAATCAAGGAGATTGTCTGCTATTGTCTGCTGGGAAAGCCCCTGACCCTGTTTGGTTTTCCCTTTGCATTTGCTGAGTACAGATTTTCTTATTTTGTAGGACTGGTAGCCATATCTTGTTTACTTGCCGGGAGAGAGAGAGAGACTCCTGCAGCCCAGCTGAGCCCAGCTGAGTGTCATCTGCTGCCCCTGGCTCGGCGTGGAGGAGGGGGGAGTTGCCGGTGGGAGCGGCAACTACTAAAGCCGGCCTCCGGCTTCCCCAACACCGCCGCCACTTGCCGGGAGAGAGAGACTCCTGCAGCCCAGCTGAGCCCAGCTGAGTGTCATCCGCTGCCCCTGGCTCGGCGTGGAGGAGGGGGGAGTTGCCGGTGGGAGCAGCAACTACTAAAGCCGGACTCCAGCTTCCCCAACGCCGCCGCCGCTTGCCGGGAGAGAGAGACTCCTGCAGCCCAGCTGAGCCCAGCTGAGTGTCATCTGCTGCCCCTGGCTCGGCGTGGAGGAGGGGGGAGTTGCCGGTGGGAGCGGCAACTACTAAAGCCGGCCTCCGGCTTCCCCAACGCCGCCGCCGCTTGCCGGGAGAGAGAGACTCCTGCAGCCCAGCTGAGCCCAGCTGAGTGTCATCCGCTGCCCCTGGCTCGGCATGGAGGAGGGGGGAGTTGCCGGTGGGAGCGGCAACTACTAAAGCCGGCCTCCGGCTTCCCCAATGCCGCCGCCACTTGCCGGGAGAGAGAGACTCCTGCAGCCCAGCTGAGCCCAGCTGAGTGTCATCCGCTGCCCCTGGCTCGGCGTGGAGGAGGGGGGAGTTGCCGGTGGGAGCGGCAACTACTAAAGCCGGCCTCCGGCTTCCCCAATGCCGCCGCCACTTGCCGGGAGAGAGAGACTCCTGCAGCCCAGCTGAGCCCAGCTGAGTGTCATCCGCTGCCCCTGGCTCGGCGTGGAGGAGGGGGGAGTTGCCGGTGGGAGCGGCAACTACTAAAGCCAGCCTCCGGCTTCCCCAACGCCGCCGCCGCTTGCCGGGAGAGAGAGACTCCTGCAGCCCAGCTGAGCCCAGCTGAGTGTCATCTGCTGCCCCTGGCTCGGCGTGGAGGAGGGGGGAGTTGCCGGTGGGAGCGGCAACTACTAAAGCCGGCCTCTGGCTTCCCCAACGCTGCCGCCGCTTGCCGGGAGAGAGAGACTCCTGCAGCCTCAGCTGTCTGCCATCTCCAGCTGCTCCGGCTCGGCGCGGAGGAGGGAGGCCTTTCCGGCTGGGTCCTCTTTTGATGCTGTCTGTTTACCGGGGAATGCTGTGTGCTCTTTGGTTGGTTTTGTTATGGGGTAATGTTGGTTTTTTGGGTCTTGGGGCGGATGGGGATTGGGACGTTTTGCTCGCGGACGTGGTGGATGTTAAAGCGAATGTTATGGGTGCTCCTATTGAGGTTGTGCGGGGCATGGGGAGGTATGGCGGTAGGAGAGTGGATTATCGTTCTGAGGGAAGGCGAGATCGATGCGTAATACCTATCTCTCCTTCTTTCCACTCTCCTAACCAAAGAGATCTGAGGGTCAGCCCAGTCATACCACAAACCCTGTCGCTGCTCCTGTGCAACGCCAGGTCTGTAAAAAATAAAACCCATATTATATATGATCTATTACATGATAAGAACTGCGACCTGGCGTGCATTACTGAGACCTGGCTTGGGCTTGAGAGCGAGGCAGTATGGGTCCAGGCCCTCCCAGCCGGGTTCTCAGTCAAGGATCAGATCAGGTTAGGTGGGCGGGGGGGCGGTGTTGCCTTGGTTCATAAAAACACCCTTTCCTTAACCAGGATCCCAATCCGGAAAACAGTTCACACTGAGTGTATTTACCTGACCCTGAAGGCCAGAGAGTCTGGGGATTCTGTTGGTGTACAGGCCACCCCGTGTGCTAACAGACTCCCTGGCCGAGCTGACACAACTGGTCTCGGAACTACTGTTGGAGTCCCCTACGCTTCTTGTCCTGGGGGACCTCAACATCCCTTTCGAGGCCAGTGATGTTCCAACAGGTGCAGCCCGGGAGTTCATGACTACAATGGCAGTCATGGGCCTGTCTCAATTAGTCTCAGGGCCTACACATTGTGCTGGTAATACCCTCGATGTGATCTTTAGTACGGATATGGAGGTTCCGTGGGTAGAGATTTTAAACATCCCTCCCCTGTCATGGACGGACCATTTCCTGGTTGAGGCTCGGATCAAGGCTTCTACCTTAAGCCCCCCCGGGGGTGGCGGACCTATTAGGATGGTCCACCCTCGAAGGCTGATGGAACCCAAAAGGTTCCAAGAAGCCCTAGAGGGGCATATGACTGGCACTGACGGCGATTCTGTTGATGCCCTAACTAACATCTGGGATATTAATCTCTCTAGGGCTATACACAGTATCGCTCCCAAGCGTCCTTTCCGGCCTGCTTCCAATAAACATCCCTGGTATATGGAAGACCTCAGGGAACGGAAGTGGGTCGTGCAATGACTAGAGCGCAACTGGCGGAAACATCAGCGCTTAGCCGACAGGACACTCCTACGCTCTCATTTAAGAGCCTACGGGGTGGCAATAGATGTAGCAAAGAACTCTTTCTTTGCTACACGTATTGCGTCCACAGAATCGCGTCCAGCAGAGCTGTTCAGGGTAGTGAAGGAGCTGACACAACTGCCCCCCTCCCTGAGCTCTATTCTAGAACCATCTAAAGCCTGCTGTGACACATTTAACAACTTCTTTGCGGATAAAATCTCTCGGATAAGCGCTGATCTTGATACCAGTATTTCTACAGTTCCCATAAGAGAGGTGTCCAGAGCGTCCGTGGCCCCTGTTTTACTGGATCACTTTGAGTTTGTTAGTACTGAGGAAGTGGACAGGATCCTTCGAAGTGTTAGGAGGACGACTTGCTCCCTTGATCCCTGTCCCTCATGGTTGGCAGCTCAGGGGGGAGATGCGGTGCTAGCTATGCTGCACCGGATCATTAATACATCTCTAAGTGAGGGCCAATTTCCATCTCAATTGAAAGTAGCAGTGGTTAAACCCCTGCTAAAAAAGCCCTCCTTAGACCCCCTGATCCATAATAATTATCGGCCCATCTCGCTGCTACCTTTTTTGGGGAAGGTGATCGAGAGAGCAGTCGCCTTCCAGCTTCAATCGATCCTGGATGACACCGATTTTCTGGACCCATTTCAAACCGGCTTCCGGGTGGGCTATGGAGTTGAGACTGCCATGGTCGCCTTAGTTGATGATCTCCGTCTGAGCACGGACAGGGGAAGTGTGTCCCTGTTAGTGCTCTTGGACATCTCGGCTGCTTTCGATACCATCGACCATGGTATCCTTCTGGACCGCCTGAGGGAGTTGGGCATCGGAGGCACTGCTCTGCAGTGGTTCCGGTCCTACCTCTCGGACAGGTTCCGGATGGTGGAGCTGGGGGACTGTCGCTCTGATAAGAGGGCCCTTACATCTGGTGTCCCTCAGGGAGCGATTCTGTCCCCTATGCTATTTAATATTTACATGAAACCGCTGGGAGAGATCATCCGGAGATGCGGGGCGCGGTGTTATCAGTACGCTGATGACACCCAAATAATTTTCTCCGTATCTCCGACTGATGTAGTAACTAAGGATGGCATCTCTCCTCTTGATGCCTGCTTGGAGTCGGTAATGGGCTGGATGAGGGAAAACAAACTCAGTGTGAATCCAGGGAAAACGGAAGTACTGGTGGTAGGTTCCCCGGCTCCGGGTAGTGAGATCTGTCATCCGGTCCTGAACGGGGTCACGCTCCCCTTGAAGGACTCGGTGCGCAGCTTGGGAGTGCTCCTTGACTCGTCGCTCCAGCTGACTTCTCAGGTGGACGCGACGGTCAGGAGTGCTTGTTATCAGCTTCGGCTGATACGCCAGCTGCATCCCTATCTGGACCGTAAGGACCTTGAAACTGTTGTACATGCACTGGTAACCTCTCGATTGGACTTCTGCAATGCGCTCTACATGGGGCAACCCTTGTACCAATCCCGGAAGCTACAATTGGTGCAGAATATGGCAGCCAGGGTGGTCGCCGGTAAGTCCAGGTTTGACCACATAACACCTATTTTGAAAGACCTTCATTGGCTGCCCATCCACTTCCGGGCTCAATACAAGGTGTTGGTTTTGACCTATAAAGCCCTAAATGGCTTGGGCCCAGGGTACTTGGAGGACCGCCTCTCTCCGTACAATCCGCCCCGTACACTCAGAACATCAGGGACTAAATTGTTAGAGGTCCCAAAATCACATCTAGTCAGGACCTCTCAGAGGGCTTTTACCATCGTAGCCCCCACAATTTGGAATAGGCTTCCGGCCGAACTTCGCTCCACCGCGTCATTGGTCTCTTTTAAAAAGAACCTAAAAACATATTTGTTTCAGCAAGCGTTCCCACCCAAGATGTAAAAACTCTTGTCTGTTGCCCCTGTGTATGACCCTGGACTTGATATTGATCTTCCTTGTCCTACCCCTAACTGTCATGATTTACCTCTGCTCCCCGTTGATTTTTCTAACTTGTTTTTTAACTTGTATTGTATTTTTGGACTGTTTTATTCAATGTTGTAAGCCGCTTTGATCAGTTTTCTGGAAAGGCGGGGTATGAATAAAACTTTTATTATTATTATTATTATTATTATTATTATTATTACTTTGAGGGTTTCTTCTTTCCTGTTAAAGTTGTCTGAGTGTTTGTGGATTTCAATGGCTTCCCTGTGCATTCTGACCTGGTTGTTGTTGGCATGGTCCAGGATTTCAGTGTTTTCAAACAGCATTTTGTGCCCAGGATGGTTTATTGTGTTCTGCTACTGCTGATTTTTCTGGCTGGCCCAGTCTGCAGTGTCTCTCATGTTCCTTGATTCGTGTTTGGATACTGCGTTTGGTGGTCCCTATGTAGACTTGTCTGCAGCTGCATGGTATGCGGTAAACTCCTGCGGCTGTGAGAGGGTCTCTCCTGTCCTTGGCTGAGCGCAGCATTTGTTGGATTTTCTTGGTTGGTTTGTAAACCATTTGGAGGTTGTGTTTCCTCACTACTTTCCCTATTCTGTCAGTGACTCCTTTGATATATGGTAAAAATACCTTCCCTTTGGGTGGCTGCTTGTCTTCAGTCCTCTGGGTTTTTCTGGGTCTGGCAGCTCTTCTGAAGTCTGAGCTGGAGTAACCATTTGCTTGTAGAGCCTGGTCTAGGTGTTTCAATTCCTCTTCCAAGAAGTGGGGTTCACAGATGCATTTTGCCCGGTCTACCAATGTTTTTATTGTGCTTCTTTTTTGTCCTGGGTGATGGTTAGAGTTCTTGTGCAGGTATCTGTCTGTATGTGTGGGTTTTCTGTATACTGTGTGTCCCAGACGTTGGTTAGGTTTGCGGATGACTAGGACATCTAGGAATGGCAGTGTTCCTTCCTTTTCTTTTTCCATAGTGAACTGGATGTTGGGGTGGATGTTGTTCAGGTGATTCAGGAACCCAACCAGATCTTCTTCTCCATGGCTCCAAATGGTGAAAGTGTCATCCACGTATCGGAACCAAGTTGTGGACTTTTTCGGTGCTGTTTCCAGGGCTTGTTTTTCAAAGTGTTCCATGTAGAAGTTTGTGATCACTGGGCTTAGAGAGCTTCCCATTGCTACCCCATCTCTCTGTTCATAGAATCCATTGTCCTTCCAGTCCTTCCAATAACTTATGGAAAAGACTTATTCTGGAAAAGGAAAAATCCCATGTATGTAGTCAAATTGGCATTTCAGCCCAAATCATACACAATGAGCACATTTTAACCCAGCACAAATACATTTTTTTCACATCACTATAAAAATGCCATGTAATTTAATGGGCTGCATATTAATGTTATTGATTTTTCACAAACTCAATTACTTTTAATTTGAGTGGAGGAGCAAGACATTAGGTATGTCATTTTATTAATGAGTTGGATGAAAAAGTAGCAAGCATACTTATCACATTTGCAGGGGACACAAAACTAGGAGGTAGTTGAGAATTATCTTGATAAATTAAAGAAATGGTACTGAAAATGATTTAATGATATTACATGGGGGGGGGGGGGGGGATCCAGACATAAAATGTAAAGTAGTTAGGCATTTGCTAGCTAAGAATGCCCTATGAATTGTCGAAGTGTACAAGTCAGTAAATTTTAAGTGGTACTTAGGTTTCCATTAAACAAAAGCAGAATTTAAAAGGTAAGTAAATAGATCTGCCTATCATGAGGCCAGTCCTTAGTTTTATTCACTATATTTTTAAGGATAAAGTAGGTAAATGTCAGAAGAAGACCAGCAAATTTCAATTCTAAATGGAACACTTGAAAAGATTGCAGAGGAACTATGTATATTTTATTTAGGGATGAGGAAGTTAAAGTGTTGGTAAGATAATAATATTTCTTGGTTCTTTAAGAAGACACCTCTGCTATGAAAATGTAGAACAATCATTTATTGGCACAGAGCTGAACACACTTTTTTTTAAAAAAAAAACTGTCAAAATAGTTTTAAGATAACATAAGGAGAATTTTGGTATCTGTTTATAGATGGCCTATGGGATCAGTATGGACCAATTCTTTCTCTGGACCTTCAGAAAGTCTATGAACTAAGATAGTGATGGCAAACCTTTTAGGTGTCAAGTGCCCAAACTAAAATGCCTTCTGGCACCGGCTGTTACTCAGTGCCAGGGGCTGGACATCTGCTCTCTGTGGGTGGGATCTCCGGGGCAGGACTTCTTCCCCCACTCTCCCAGGCCTTCAGCTGCCTCTTCAGAGACAGGTTAAGGCCCGAGCGTAGGAGGGGGAAAGAGGAACAGATGTGTGCCTCTTCCTCCCCCTCCCCCATGCCGTGCTCGGTCTTCATTTGCCTCCAGAGAGGCAGCTGAAGGCCTGAGATGGCCAGGAAGGAGAAGGAACAGGTGTGCACCTCTTCCTTCTCCTCCCCACCATCCATGTGCTGGGGAAAATGGCTTCACCTACCATCTCTGGCATGCATATCATAGGTTCACCATCCAAGAAGTAAGATAAACACCTAACAAAGATTATTTATGTTGCCTGAATTCTGTTTTTCTGCAGCAGCATTGACATGGAAAAGATAAGAAGCATGCAATCCCCAACTGTGCCTCTCAGCTTTTCATATTTTATGTCTCACTAATCTATTTGTCAGTGAAAACCAGTAAGGTGTAATGGTTTGAGTGCTGGATTAGGAGTGCAGGATATCAGGGTTCAAATTCCTAATCAGCAATGGAAAACTCCGGGGTAGCCCAGTGCAACTTAGGGCCTTTACAGATTGCCAGAAATAATGCAGCTTGAGGCCACTTTAACTGCCCTGGCTCAATGCTAGGGAATCATGGGAACTGTAGTTTATTGTGGCTCCAGAGCTCTCTGACAGAGAAGGCTCAATGTCTCAGAAAAAGCTCCCATGATTCCCTTGTGTTGAGCTAGGACAGTTACAGTAGTTTACACTCCTTTTTGGGGTGGCAATAAGCTGCCCTTAGAGCTGCCACCATGGCTCTTTTGCACCCCTTTGGTGCAGTGGTATGTGGTCAGGTGCGTGCAAACGGGGCACCCTGATGCCACATGGCATGTGGTTGGGTGCATGACATCGGGTGGGTGACAGTTGCCCCACCCCAACTCCACCCCCAGGCCGACCCTTTAAGCCAGTCTGCATTGGCCCTAAGTTCTCACAGAAACTTTATTAAACTTTTTATCTTTTAATTCTTCTGGTTACCTATGACTCCACTAGTCACCAAACACTATGTCTCCCACAGGACACTACAACAATATAATTAAGGACCCTTTCTTGAGTACCTAAAATCCTTTCTAACTGCCCTCACAGCAGCCTATTCTAGCCCCAATGACTCTTCACCCCTCAGGGTACACACAACATCATCCTCTTTCAAACCTGCTCATCCCTCTTATATACTGACTCCTGGGAGCAGCTCCCCCTTTTCCTGGCTTTGCTCCTATTGACTAGTGCCAAGGTTTTATCTGCCTGTTGTCTACTCAGCTGGTTATGACCATTAAATTCCTGTATGGCTTGGTTCCAGACTATCTGAAAGAAGCTATCTTCCATTATGAGTTTGCCTGAGATGTAAGAGCCATACTAATGGAGTAATGTGGTTCATTCATCTAGGCCCAGTTCATGAAAATAAATAAAATTAATGAACAGGAGTGTGATGTCTATTTGAAACTGAGTGTTCTTTTTCATTTGAACCTTTTATATTATATTATATTATATTAGTTTCACAACCCTGTGAGAAAGGTGGGATATATATCATTTTTTAAAAAAAAAAAAAATATGCTGCAGCATTTTTGGGAAATGTGTGGGATAATATTGGATCTCTCTAGAAGAATAACCACTTCCCAAGACAGAAGTTAAACAACAACCAGTCCCATTCCAACCACACAGGATACTTGTGCATAGTCAAACACAGGGGGGATGCAGACCGGCACTTTAGGCCAGCCTGGGGGTGGAATTGTGGTGGGCATGGATGGGTATTTAGATGGGCATGGCACACAGTGTCAGGATGCTCCTTTGGAACAGCGTGCATACACGCTGCACCAAAGGGGTACAAAAGAGCTGCAGCGGTGGCTCTAAGGGCAGCTTTTTGCTGCTTCAAAAAGGAGCACCATTTGCCCATCTTTTGGAGGAGGCAAAAAGGCAGATCGGGGCCACATCATGTGGTTGCTGTGGCCTCGATCTGCCCTCCCATGAGTGGCACAGAGCCGCCCCTTACAGCCTTTCTGCATCCACCCACAGTGTCTTAATGGAGGAGAGAAAGGGAAAAGAAAAATGGCAGAAGGTTACACAGAAGGTTATACAGGAAGAGAGTGGTGTGGCAAACAGACAGGAAGACACCATAGATGTATGATGTGCCTAAACTACTGTAAATAACATGAAATCTAACAATTAGTTAATTTAGGCATGCAAATGTTTCTAACTCCAAAAGCACTGAATTTCCTTGGGCACCCTGAGATTCCCTTCCTAGCAGTCCTTGCATCACTGTTTGCACAAATTATATGGAAACGAAAAACATAAAAATATTATATTTCCAGTATTTTATTATTTATTCTTAAAGTTAAAAAATCTACCATGAATTCTTTCAATACAGTTTAAAGGTAATTCATGAAGAAAACCTGTAGTCCTTTTATTTGGAAATAAGTCTCGCCACTTAGGCTGCATCTGCACAAATAATGCACACCACTTTAACTGCCATGGCTCCATCTAATGGACTCCTGGGATGTGTAGTTTGTTGTGGCACCAGAGCTCTGACCTGGAAAGCTCACAACACTACAAATCACAGAATTCCATAGCATTGAGCTATGGTTAAAGCCAAGTTAAACTGCATTAATTTTGCACTGCAGATGCAGTCTTAGAGTCATAATGGGGGGATGCAGACGGGTGGCTGTTGGCTGCCCCAAGAAGTGGAGGATTGGGGCTGCTGCTAACACATGTAGCGGCCCCAATCCACCCTTCTGCCAGCCCTGGAAGGAGCGCTAAAATCCTGCTCCTTCGAGAGCGGGCAAAACGGCGCCCGAAGAGACGCTGCGTGTTTCTTCCACATCTCTTCCAATGCAGCATGTCCAGATGCTGCGCAGGGAGGACGTCATCAGAGTGCTCACCGTGTGCAACAGTGTGTGCTCTAATGACGTCCTCAGGAAGGGGTTGGGGCGCTCACCGTGTGGCTGCCCCTCCCATTCCCTGGCTCCAAGATGGCACTTTGCGCCATCTGTAGAGCCCCAAAGTTGCAAAGCACTGCAAGTATCATCTAAAACAACCTTCTGTTATCACAGGAAATTAACAAATATATGACATTTTTGGTAGTTAGTCATCCAGCTTCTTCTTAAAAGCTTCCAGTCAATGACAAAGAATTTTCTATTCAAGCAGACTTTGCATAACTGATTGACAAATGGGGAGGGCTTTTAATGAAGGATCCTTCACTTTTATTTTTCTTCTTATGTGTTTTTAACTTGTTTAAAAGTTGTATTTCATTTGGACATTGTTTTAATATAATAAACTACTTTCTGATATTTTTAATATTATATTTTATTGTGTTATTGTGTTTCTGGTGTGCTCTTAATTTATATTGTGAGTTACCCTTTGAGCCATTGTAGTATTGGGGGAAAGGATGAAAATATGAAGATAAATACATACATATAGACAATTACATACAGATAGACAATTCTGAGAGCCAACATGGTGTAGCTGTTGGACTGTTGGACTATGACTCTGGAGACCAGGGTTTGATTCTCACTCAGTCATGAAAGCCACTGGCTGACTTTGGGCAAGTCCCATGCTTTCAGCTTCAAGGGAAGGCAATGGCAAACCTCCTCTGAACAAATCCTGCCAAAAAAACCCTCCATGATAGGGTCACATTAGGGTCTCCATAAGTTAGAAATTACTTGAAGGAACACAGCTCTCACACATAGACAATTATAAGCTGAAAGGCATGTCTGTTGAAAACATTCATAAAGCTCAAACAAATCTGGGCAATTATGAATATTTATAGTTCTGTATTGCAAGGAGCTGGAGTTGGATTTGCATTATTGTTGATAGAGCAAGGCTTTGGATTTACCTATTAATGTTCGTGTAAATCTCATTAATGGATGTAATAGAGGTCTTTTTAGCAATGTGCCCTAATTCTGCAATTCTAGGAAGGAAAGCATTAAACTGCCTTGAGATAATTTTTGTTGGAAACCATACCTTGGTATCTAGGAAGAGAAATTTATGGCAACATTGTTTTATGTCTTTATTAATGCTGTATTAGCATTGATGTTGCACCTGAAGGGAATTACTATGTACTGTACAGAGAATGTCTAAATAATGAAGAGGAAATGTATTATTTGTTCTTATTAAGATAAGGAGCATATTTGTAATAACTTGATGGAATGAACCCATTCTGATGTAAAGGTCATGATCTTGAAAGGAATCGGGTATCCATTAATTTGGGATTTACAGCCAACATCAACATTCTGCTTACTTCAAAGGTTGTTGCTAATTTAGATTTTATTATTAGAAGTTCAGTTGAGTATAGGAATTTAATTCACAACATGAGGTAGCTCCTATCCTCCATCGAC
The DNA here is from genome assembly GCA_026167975.1 of Phrynosoma blainvillii. Classification (NCBI taxonomy): domain Eukaryota; kingdom Metazoa; phylum Chordata; class Lepidosauria; order Squamata; family Phrynosomatidae; genus Phrynosoma; species Phrynosoma blainvillii. The sequence continues at coordinate 76,046,283 of JANUYF010000002.1, forward strand.
ATTTGTTGTACCATTTATTGGGAATTGTGTGTGTATGTAATTCTGCATGCAGGATTAACTGGTTTTTGTTTTTGTTTTGTTTTGTTTTGTTTTGTTTAAAAAACATTACTCTGTCCCTTACATTCAAATACAGGCCATACCAGTATGCATGTTCATGAATACATAGAGATATGTATGGACTACGGAATACATTTGGAGAGGTGTGCATGTCCAAAGTGGTGGTCTGCACACATCTGCTTACACTAGAAAATGATGGGGTAGTCTCCTAGTTTCAAAAACAAGTGATTAGCTCAGCCAGATTTCCATGACATTGGGCCTTTACAGACTGCCAGAAATAATGCAGCTTGAGGCCACTTTAACTGTCCTGACTCAGTGCTAGGGAATCATGGGAACTATAGTTTATTGTGGAACCAGAGCACTCTGACAGAGAAGGCTCAATGTCTCTGAAAAACCTACAATTCCCATGATTCCCTAGCACAGAGCCAGGACAGTTAGTGACCTCAAGCTGCATTATTTCTGGCAGTCTGTAAAGGCCCATTGTTTACCTGGGGCCCTTTCATACTATATAATTATAACACTATGATTCCACTTTAACTGTCATGGCTGCATCCTATATAATCCTATATAATCCTATATAATCCTGGAGTTTGTAGTTTCTCTAGCTAAGAATTCTAAATACCCATCCATAAATAGCAAATCTCAGGATTCCACAGGATGTTGTCATGGCACTTAAAGTGGAATCATTGCACTATACTTGTGCAGTGAAAGGGCCCCTTGTTGGTGCTGCAGATGAAGTTCTCATAGTCTACATTTCACAGCAGTACTCTGGCCAAGCAACATCAGAATGTGATCAAACTCAAAACCCATTTCTCTAGGAGCAAATGTCATAGCTGTCATAACATTTACCTGGCTACAACTCCTCCCCTCAAAGGTCCTAGTACTGATGATGATTAAAGAACAAAACAAAACTAAGAGCTCCCAACTCATTCTTTCCCTCTTCAAAGACCCACAGGACCAAAAAGGGGGGTTTTCAGATTAGGTAGTATAATGTTTTTGCTGATTGTTCATTTGTTTGCTTACTTGTTTGTTTGTTTGAGGATGATGTCTGAGAAAAAAAATGGATTCCCTATTATTTTTCCATCTAGAATAAAGTATTTTGAAGGTATGAGTTCCCAGCTAATCAATGAAAATTGTGCATACAAATTGTGATGCAGTAGTCTAGGGCAAGGAAGTACATGTACAACATCCTTTTATCTGCATGTTTTGTTTTGTTTTTATTAAGACAGGATTAATTAAAACAACAACAACATCACAATCAGAATATACATTATTTGGTACCTTCCTTTTAAAATAATGCATTCCTTCTTTACATTTGAAAATAAAATACTACTAAAATAACAAAATTTGTAACATGTACTTTTTTGTGGCTAGCATCCTCTTCAGCAGTTGAGATAGCATAAAATGGACTTATAATATCCTAATTGCAGGGGATTCATTTGTGGTCATGAACACAGCCCCCAAACCCTACCTTGGTAGCCTGACAGTGCCCTGACCAAAGCATTTTTGAAGTGCCTGAAAGTGGAGCATTGGGAAATGACACATCTGCAGTGTGCTTCAATCACAGAGTGCCTTGGGTCAAGGAGTTGTGGCAGGACCCTGAGGTTTCTTTCGAGCTGCTTGTTTTCAAGGCATCTTACAATTGGAGGATGCTGCAGATATTGGCTAGAATCATAAATCTGTTACATAACCCAGAGTCATTTAGGGATACTTAAGGGCCACAGAATCCCCCCCCCCTTACTGGGCAACAGATGCTGTAATCAACAGGGATTTGTTCCCCTATCAATCAAGAAGCAACTGACTGATGTTGTCACCCACACCCTTGTGGGAGCAGTCTCTAGTGGGAGGAAGTGCAACAGGGACCTTGCTTCAGCCTGCCACACTGGAAATCTCTCACGAGATGCAGTGAGAAAGTCAATCAGCTGCTCCCTGAATCACAGAGGAACAGACTCCGATTAATCACAGTGGCTGCTGCCCAATAAGTGGGGATGGTGTGGTGCAGTGGTGCAAGAGATGCGTATGTAACTACATACTAAGGTGATAAACTATGCATTTGTAACTGCCTTAGTGAGTTCCACCAATTATTTCCCAGTGTCTCAGTCTTAGAAAGGCTTCAGGCTGCAAAACTAGGTTAGTGGAGCATCATCAGTCATACCTATGAGAGAAAAATATACCTATATTGAGAGATGAAAACTTTCTTGCATTCTTCACTTTATGGTTATGCACCAGGACCATGTAGTTGATAAATTGCAGAGATTAGGATAGGCTGTTGAAGAGAAAATATTTTCCAGAGACTATCTTTAAAGATTTGTCAGAGTAAATTGCACTCTAGGTAGAAAATGTCATAGATGTGGCTATGGTATGAAACTGGAGCAAAGGGTAAAAGGTAATCTAAGTTCAGTTGGGAGACATGATGACTCATCATTGAAGAGTCCTGAGTCACAGGAAGCTGATGACAGAAGGGCAGGAGATGAAGTTAGCAAACTTCAATTCTGCAGTCATGGCTATCAGGTGACAGGAAACTGGGTGACATACCAGTAGTGGGCTAGACTCAAATCCCTGGGGGAGATATTGTATATAAGTGAATAAGCTGAATGCTCAGTGTGCATTGTAAATAGGAGCCTGGCATAGCACTTTGTCAGCTGTACTCAAGAATAAAGGCCTCTTCACAAGAACCCAGTAGTCCAGCAGTTTGTGTCTTGCTGACAGCTTCTGCGTTGGAGGTGTTTTTGTTTGTTTGTTTTGTTTTTCTGTGCAGCCTGCAGGTAACTTCACAGTAGAGGCTCTCCTGTGACATTTTGTTCCTGGCATAAGTCTTCTGCATGTTGACCCCAGATCACACATGCTCCAACAAGATTAACAAATCCTTTTATGCACTTTCTTCAGTTATATGGAGTGTTGCCTGATCTAACAGATTATTAAACATGTGCTTAGTGAGCTGGTAGATGTGGAATTGGTAATCAGCAGAGTCAGAGAGACATGAAATACAATGGTACCAAAATGAGAATCACCATTGGTCATGTCATGCCCTGCTTGGATGAGAACTTGGAGGATGAGGAAGACGAGCCGGAATTTCCTTCAGGTCCTGATTCTGCAGTGGAGGAGCCCCAGCCCAGCCCTAGAAGCCCTGCTTTGCCAACTCACCCTTCCTTGACAGGGGTTCCCAGGTAACTGGCATGTTCTTTCCCTGGTATCTGTGAGTATTGCCATTTCTGATCTCGGATTTGTGTACATTTACTATTTTGTGCAGAGACTGGCCTATTTGGCCTATAAAGAGGGTATCATAAAGTTTTAATTATTGCCTTTAAAAAAGTTTGACAGAATGTTTGTTTTGATTTGTAGTTATTAACTTTTCTCTATGTAGTCACTATCCAGATTTACACATTTTTCCCAGCGTTTCTTGACCTTCCAAATACCATTATTGTCGAAGTCTGCAGATTATGCCTCAAACTACTCTTTCACTCCATGAATGACATCATTTCTGCTGTCAAATCAGCAAACCCACAATTGATTTTTCATTTCTAGCAACAAGAAAAAGTCATTTGGTGTGAGGTTGGGAGAATAAGGCGGATGCTACAAGATCTCAAAGCCACATGCTCTTGCTTTGTTAATTGCAACTGAAGATGAGTGAGCTGGTGCATTGTCAGCTAGGAGAAGAATGCCTCTGGAAAGTAAACCATGGTGTCATTTTTTTCAGAGCATTTCACAATGTGTCTGGAAGATTGCTGTAGTATGTGCCAGTTTGTCCCTTTGCAAGGTAATCTGTGAGAATGAATCCACAACAGTCCCCAAAAAACTGAGAGCATGACCTTCCCTGCTGACTTTTGCACCTTTGCCTTTTTTTTGGGGGGGGGGGGGGGGAATCAGCATGCTTCCACTCCATGCTCATGGTTTTGGTCTCTGGACCATACTGATAGATCCAAGATTCACCCATGGTTACCAGAAAACCAAAAACATCCTCTTCATCCTGTTGCAACAGTGTCAACATCTGTCTTGAAAGGTCATGCCGTATGTTTCTGGAAAGGGGTTAGCAAACATGGAACCCAGAGTCCAGACACTTTAGATATATGCAGTTCATCATGAATAATTTTCCACATACTACCATAACTGAGACCAGCTTCATTCATGATCATTTGGATGGTTGTTCATCTGTCTTCCAGGATTAAACACTCCACTTTCTTCACTATTATTTAACATCTATATGAAGCCGCTGGGTGAGATAATACGGAGTTATGGTGCTGGGTGTTATCAGTATGCTGATGACACCCAAATCTATTTCTCCGTGTCTCGTTCGTCGGCCTCGAATTCCAATGGCATCTCCTCTCTCAATGAATTTCTTTGAGCGGTAATGGGCTGGATGAGGAAAAACAGATTGAAGCTGAATCCAGACAAGACGGAGGTGCTCACAGTAGCGGCCCCGAAACCAAGAATTGAGTTGCAACCTCCAGTCCTGGATGGGGTCACACTCTCCTCCAGTGACTGTGTTCGCAGTCTGGGGGTGCTCCTTGACTCGTCGCTCCTGATGACAAGTCAGGTTAATGCGATGGTCAGGAGCGCCTGTTATCAGCTTCGGCTGATATGCCAGCTGCGCCCTTTTCTGGAAGTAAGGGATCTCGAGACTGTTGTGCACGTGCTGGTAACCTCACGCCTCGACTTTTGTAATGTGCTCTACATGGGGCTACCCTTGTGCTTGGTTCAGAAATTACAGCTGGTACAAAACATGGCAGCCAGGCTTGTATCAGGAACATCTCGGAGGGACCACATTACTCCGGTTTTGAGGTCCCTCCATTGGCTGCCTATCAGCTTCCGGGCCCGGTACAAGGTGTTGGTTATTACCTTTAAAGCCCTAAATGGCTTGGGTCCAAGCTATCTCAGGGACCGCCTCCTCCCATACAATCCTCCCCGCGCTCTCCGGTCCTCCAGGAGGAACTTGCTGCAGCCCCCAAAAGTGAGGCTTGCGGCTACCTCTCAGAGGGCTTTTTCTGTTGTCACCCCCAAACTCTGGAACAGCCTGCCGGACGAGATCCGTCAGCTAACATCATTAGACAGCTTCAAAAGGGCTGTCAAGACGGATCTCTTTTGGCAGACCTTTCCAGATTAAAAATTCTCCCCAGCCTCGGACATGCCCACCCCAGTGATCCTTACGTGGCCCCATCTAAGGATGGTTAGGATCGTGGCCGCTGGGTTTATATATTGGTTATATGTTGTTTTACTGAATTGAATTGTCTGTTTTAATTTCTATTGATTTAATACTATTTTAAGGGGGGGAGGGATTACTGGGATTGGGTATTGTATATGTTTTTATGGTTGTAAGCCGTCCTGATTGGGTTACCAAAGGGCGGGATATAAATAAATTTTATTATTGTTGTTGTTATTATTATTATTATTATTATTATTACTACTACTACTACTACTACTACTGTGGCTGCATCATCCATTAATGATGGTCTTCCAGGTCTTGGCTTGTCTGTGAGAGACATGTGACCAGTTTGGAAATTCCTTTTCCACCTCACAATAGTTTCATAAAATAGGCAATAATTTCCATAAACTACCATCATTTCATCATGAATTTGCCAGGCACTATTACCCTTCAAATATAGGAATTTTATAACACTGCAAGCCTCAATCTTCTCCATCTTACACTTTAGTCACTTCTGGCACAACCTGTAACAAAAATAAAGGACACAAAGAGGTGATTTTCTTAACATTGTGCACTTAGGGATCAATGATGAGACTGATCAAATTTCATCAATATACCATAATAACTTCAAGGTGATAATTATTACTTTATGATACCTTCTCGTATAAAATGCAATGTGGCATTGTTAGCAAATGATGGCATAAGAGTCAATTTGAAGTGCTGGACCAAAGCTATTAAGGGATTTGTTTCCTTTGAAAACAGTGATTTATACTTTTCTAGTTGTTGTTTTTCTAAGAGAATACCAAATTCCATGCATTTAACAATGCTAAATGAAATCAGGATGTGGCAAGAATAGTCTAGTCTCAGCTTTACTTCTACCTGTCTCTTTCAATAAAAATTATCTGAATTCATGCCATTTTGCCAAAGGCTGCACATTTTGACATCAAAGACCAAATTCTTGGCATAAGCAATTATCTCTTTAAGCCTTTGCCAAAATGATTTTGGCCGTTTCTTGCTGCAGCCCTCAGCAGTTTCAAAGATATTCTAATGTTACATTTAAAAGGATATATGCAAGTTCAATTGCCCACTATGATCTGTCTTTCTAAAGTTCTCTTTACAATGAGCAAATTCAACTGTGCTTGGTTATAGCTTCTATAAGGGACTATGACCACCATTCATGAAGCATGCCTGGGTAGAAAGACTCACAACAGTTAGGCCTCAGCTGCCGTGAGTTCATTATTAAGAAGAATAAAACTTATTCTTGTTTGAACTTTCCTGAAACCTTCATGGTGTCAAAAAGGCAACACAGAGAGAACTAGAAAAAGATCCTGTGGCATCTTAAAGACTAACAGATTAGCTTTTGTGGAGTTTCTTCATCAGATCCAGATAGGATAGGGACACTTCAGTCTATGAAAGCTTACACCAGAGAAAACATGTTAGCTTTTAAGATGTAATGACACTCTTGGGATGTTTTGTATCTTTGTTGTTGTTGTTTGCTTGCTCCAGCAGACTAAGGGACATTGCAAACCGGCCTAAAGGGCTGGCCTGCGGGTGGAATTGGGGTGGGGCAGCTGCACACCAGCCACCTCAGCCCCAGCCCAACGCTGTCCTGATGCCGCATATGCACAGCGCACAGCATCAGGATGCCCTCCTGGTGCAGTGTGTAGACATGCTGCACCAAAAGGGCATGGAAAAGCCGCAGCACCGGCTCTTAAGGCAGCCTTTTGCTACCCCTTAAAGGAGCGGCAAAAGAGAGGATTGGGGCCATGGTGTGTGGTTGCCACGGCCCTGATCCACAGCTAGCAGGGGCAGCCCAAAGCCGCCCATCTGCATAGCCCCTACGATGGCTAGATCTCCCTGTTCTCCCATCTTGTTTTTTTCTTAAAGTAATTGATATCTTCATGAATTCAAATTTATAACTGTGCTATTCACTGAATATTCAAAGGTTAGACTGAAAACATTGAACATTGTTATTTTTGCTGCCACAAATGTCTACAGAGAGAGGGAGAAACAGACATGCAGATGTTATTTGTATTATACTAGTTACAAGATATCTTGCAGACAAAATCTTCCTGTTGCTAAAGGTAAAGGTAAAGGTTTCCCCTTGACATGAATGTCTAGTTGTAGCTGACTGTAGGGTGTTACAATAGCTGGAACTCTTCCATTTTTGATATCAAATGTGGTGATGTTTGGTCCTCCATGACCCTAAATGTATCCTAAGTACATAGGCAGTTTGGGAGTTGTGATAAGAGGAACATTCACACTTACATCCCAGGAAGGCTAGGCAATTAATCACAGGATGTCTGGGACCCAAGCTAGAGGATACCCATTTGCAACCCCAATTCCCACTTGAAGACCTCCATCTTGAGTGACCATTCCCATGCAGATTTTGACTCTTTGATGTAGGATGCTGGTTTTTGCCTCAGGCTAGTTTTGCATTATAAAAGATCCCAAATTTCCTTTGTTCCCCGAGCTAGTTGGGATTTTAGGTTGACTCCACGTCACTCTGAATTCCACTTGTTCCAATCTGCCGCTACCACACTCCAAGTGCCCAAGCGACTGGGTCCCATATCCCCACTATCAGACCATATCTTCAAGGAGTGACCATGTCAATGGTAATGATTGCTGTTAGTAAAGCATCTTGATCTATTCCAACACTCATCTCTTTATTTCTTAGCTTGTGTGTGTGTGCGTGTGTGTGCATGTGTGCATTTGGTGTGTATTCTTAATAAAGTACAATTGATTGAAGAATCCTGCCTCTGCAATTGTTTATCCCAGCACCTCTGTAAACATTGGGAAGTATCCTGGGACTGCTTGTAACGCAATCCATTGTATTGAGCTAAATTAATATTCCCCTTAGACCAGGGGTTGGCAACCTTTCCCCTTTAAGGGCTGAGGGACTTCAGCTCCCAGAAGGCTCAACCATGTTGGCCAATAGCCCCATGTTGGCCAATAGCTCCTGGGATTCTGGGAGCTGAAGTCCCTCGGCCCTTAAAGGGGAAAGGTTGTCTACCCCTGCCTTAGACCCTTAGTTACAAGGGGGTGGTGCTTATTTCTGTTACTAAGACAAAGAGCCAGTGTTGTCCAAAGACGACTCTGTGGTCATGTGCCCAGCATGACTGAATGGAACACTGTTACCTTCCCACCAAAGTAGATACCTATTTATCTACTTGCATTTGCATGCTTTCAAACTGCTAGGTTGGCAAAAGTTGGTACTAGTGATGGGAGCTCATCCCATCATGTGGCACTTGGGCCTCTAACTGCCAACCTTCCAACATTATGAACATCAGAACTGGCATCTTAACCACTAAGCCACCACATCCCTAGTTACAAGATATCTTGCAGACAAAATCTTCCTGTTGCTACTTGTTCTCTAAGACAATCCTCTTGGTGATGGCCTTTCTTTCTGATTTGCTTTCTGCAAGTGTATCTAGAGGACATCTGTTCCTAAAGTACAACTGGTGCTAGGTTTAAAAAAAGAATATTATTCAAATATAGCACATCAGAAATAAACTTACTGTGTGGCTTTAGAAAGCCACTTCCTCTTATGATGTTTCCAAATGTGAGGAAGGGAGTCTCTGCATCATCAACTAGAAGGCAAATTTGAGTTATTCCATTTTTTCTCTCTCCTCAACAACTTTTCTGTAGCAAAGGGAAGTATTTCAAACTACTAGAAATGCAAGGGAAGAATATAAATGAATGATGTCATCTAGAACACCCATACAATTTAGTAATAATGTGAGACTAGGGCATGGTGAATATCCTCACTTCAAAACATCCAATCTGTGTTATGTGGCCTATACAATCCTATTCATGTCTGTTCAGATGCCAGTCCCTGTGAGCTGGAGTCTTGTATATGTGTGTAGGGTTGCAATCTAAGAAAAAATAAGAATATATAATTTTCCATTGTGTGTAACACATTCAAACATGATTTTTTTCCTCACACAAATATTTTAGTATACACCAGCTTATATGCAGGAATCCAGCAATGGGTTGTGTTGCTGTTAACTGCTGTCAAGTAGACTTTGACTTATAGTGATCCTATGAATGAGAGACCTACAAGTCACCCTGTCATCAACAGCCCTGCTTAGGTCTTGCAGACTCAGCGCCCTGGCTTCCTTGACTGAGCTTATCCATCTGGAATGCTGTCTTCTCATTTTCCTACTGCCTTCTACCTTACCAAGCATTATTGTCTTTTGAGGGAATCATGTCCTTTCATAATATGTCCAAAGTACAACAATCTCAGTTTAGTTATCTTGGCTTCTAGGAAGAATTCAGGCTTGATGTGATTTAGGATCCTTAAGTCAGGAAAGCCAAAGCACAGAATGAGCTCAGGCTTGCTAAAGGGGTTAAGAACAATAAAAAGGGGTTTGGAGGGGGGTATGTCCATAGCAAAAGAAAGAAGAAGGGCATGGTAGGACCACTGCACAGAGAAGATGGAGAAATTCTAACAGGGGATAGAGAAAAGGCAGAACTACTCAACATCTTCATTGTCTCAGTCTTCTCACAAAAGGAAAAGGGTGTTCAATCTGAGGAAAATGGAGCAGAGGACACATTAGGAGAAATGCAGCACAGAATAAGTAAAGAGGAAGTACAGGAATACCTGGTTAACCTAAATGAATTTAAGTCTCCAGGACCAGATGAACTACATCCAAGGATATTAAAAGAACTGGCAAATGTAATCTCAGAGCCACTGGCAATAATCTTTGAAAAGTCCTGGAGAACAGAGAAGTCCCAGCAGACTGGAGGAGGGCAAACATTGTCCCCATCTTCAAAAAAGGGGGAAAAAGAGGATCCCAACAATTATCACCCAGTTAGTCTGACATCAATACCGGGAAAGATTCTAGAACAGTTCATTAAACAGAGAGTCTGTGAGCATTTAGAAGGGAATGCCATAATTACTAAAAGTAAACATGAGTTTCTCAAAAACAAGTCATGCCAGACTAATCTGATCTCTTTTTTAAATAAAATTATCAGCTTGCTAGATGAAGGGAATGCGGTAGACATAGCATATCTTGATTTCAGTAAGGCTTTTGACAAGATCCTCCATGATATTCTTGTAAACAAGATAGTAAAATGTGGACTAGAAAATACAACTGTTAGGTGGATTAGTAACTGGTTGACTGACCAAACCCAAAGGGTGTTCAGCAATGGCTCCTCTTCATCCTGGAGAGAAGTGACCAGTGGGGTGCCACAGGGTTCTGTCCTGGGCCCAGTGCTATTCAACATCTTTATCAATGACTTGGATGAAAGAATAGGGGGCATGCTTTTCATATTTTCATAATTTGACACCAAATTAGGAGGAATAGCTAATACCCCAGAGGACAGAATGAAAATTCAAAATGACCTTAATAGATTAGAAAGCTGGGCCAAAGCTAACAAAATGAATTTTAATATGGAGAAATGTAAGGTACTGTACTTAGGGCAAAAAATAATAATGAAATATATAGATATAAGATGGGGGACACCTGGCTTAACGAGACTACATGTGAAAGGGATCTAGGAGTCCTAGTAGACCACAAGTTAAACATGACTCAACAGTGTGATGCTGCAGCTAAAAAGGCCAATGCAATTTTAGGCTGCATTTTTTTTTGAAGGGGGGTATAAAATTCTTTATTAGTATTACAACCTACATACAATAATATTTGAAAAACTTTTACATAATATTCCACATATATATGGTATCTCACATTTATTATTCATTCTTTACTACTTTATCTAAATCTAATTTGTATTAAACTATTTAATATTAATTAAACCCATAAATTTAAAAAAAACCATAAAATTATTGTTAATATCTTCATTCTACTTACTAATTCCACATAGGTATAATACTGTTAGTTTTTCACTAATTCATTTTCCCCTTTTCTTTTCTTTTTTTTTCTTTTCTCTCTCTTACTTCTCTTTATTATTTTTTCCCCTTCCCCAAGTGCTCCCCATCACCAGAGCCTAATATCTTCATATTACTCTCCCCTCCAAAATTGTAACTCTTCCTGTATAGGTAAAATACCTCCCTCCTTTACTAAAACCTTTTGTAGAAATATTTTCCAAATTGCTTGAAAATCATTTCTCTTCATTATTCCTTTTTTTTAATCTTAATTCCACAAGTTAATTTATCATTAATTGCTATTTGCCGTATCTCTTTATACCAATCTTGTATTTGTAGATCTCTCTGATCTTTCCACTTTTTTGCTATGATTAATCTTGCTGCTCTTAATAAATTTGTAATTAAATCCTTTCTAGCTTGAATACTATTGATCGTATCATATATAGGTAATAATGCTATCTTTGGACACAATTCTAGATCAACTTCTGTTATTTCTTTTATCTCTTTAAATACTAATTGCCAAAAATTCTTTACGGATCTACAGCTCCACCACATATGAATATATGTACTGATTTCTTGGCATCCCCTCCAACATAGCATTGAATAATTTTTATTTATATTGTTTAACCTTACTGGCATTAAATGCTATCTCCATATTAATTTATAATAATTCTCCTTTATCTGTATGAATAAATTTTTTAAATGAGGTTGATTCCAAATTTTTCCCCATTCTTGAACATTTATTATTTGTGCTAAATCCTCCTCCCATATTGTCCTAAAATATTCTTCTTTCTCATTATATGTTAATAGTAGTTTGTATATTTCACTTGTAACTCCTTTCCAAAGTTTCATTTACCCCCATACTATCTCTCTGCCTGATCATTTGTTCAAATTTCATGTATTCTATAAATTCTATAATTTTCCTATTCTAATTTTTTGTCCATTGTTCCAGTTGAATACAACTAAACCAGGTTAATTTTGAACTTTGTAATTTCTCCTTTATTTTTCCTTTATACTTCATTATCTTTATCCATTCTTTTATCCTATTTCTTGTTTCCTTAACTATTTCCCTAATTCTTCCTTTAAATTTATTGGAAAAATTTGTATCATTATAACTGGTGTTAATGGTGAGATAGCTGGCATTAATTTTTATTTTTATTTTTTTCCAGATCTGTAGTATATTCTTCAGAATGGGGTTTTCTATTTCTTTCATGGTAAAGTCCTTAAAAATATATTTTTGACTTTTGTCTCTATTTCTGTTGTTTCCATCTCTAACCAATCTAACTCCCCTTTCTTTATAATTCCATCTATAATATATCTTATATATTATAGATGATGACACCCAGATATACTTCTCCATGACCGGATCATCGACTCAGACTTCAGATGGCATCTCTCCTCTTAATGACTGTCTCAGAGCGGTAATGGATTGGATGAGGAAAAACAGATTAAAATTGAATCCAGACAAAACGGAAGTACTTACAGTCACAGGCCTGAAACCAGATTTGGGAATACAGTCTCCAGTCCTGGATGGAGTCACACTCTCCTCTAAGGACTGTGTTAGCAGTTTGGGGGTACTCCTCGACTTGTCGCTTCACATGACTAGTCAGGTGAATGTGGCGGTCAGGAGTGCCTGTTACCGGCTTCGGCTGATACGGCAACTGCGCCCTTATCTGGATATGAGGGATCTGGAAACTGTGGTACATACTCTGATAACCTCACATCTGGATTACTGCAATGCACTCTACATGGGGCTGCCCTTGTGTCTAACCCGGCAACTACAACTGGTGCAAAATATGGCAGCCAGGTTAATTACAGGAACATATAGGAGGGAGCACATAACACCAGTGCTTAAATCCCTCCACTGGCTGCCTATTAGTTTCCGGGCACAGTACAAGGTGTTGGTTTTGACCTTTAAAGCCCTACATGGCTTGGGTCCATCTTATCTTAGGGACAGCCTCTCCCCATATGTTCCCCCCCCCCCATGCCCTCTGGTCCTCTGGAACAAATCTGCTGCAACCTATGAAGACCAGGCTGTCCCAGACCTCCCAGAGGGCCTTTTCTGCAACCGCTCCTAGACTATGGAATGGCTTGCCAGACAAGATCCATCTTATTACCACCCTTGCTGCTTTTAAAAAAGCAGTAAAGACGGATCTCTTCCTGCAAGCCTTCCCGGAATAACCTTTCAGCTCAGGGGAGATGGTTTTCATTTGTTCCCCCTCCTGCTGCCTGCCCTACTGTCCATTGCTGCCTGTTCTATTGCTGTTTGTTGTTTTTATTGTTTTAATTACATTATTGTATTTTAACTCTTCAATAGTTTAATCTTGTTTTAATGGGATGGGAGGGTTAGATTGCGGGATGAGGGAATGCTTTTAACTTTGTATGTTTTAATATGCTGTAACCCACCCCGATTGCTGAGCAGATGGGTGGGCTATAAATAAATTATTATTATTATTATTATTATTATTAATTGATTTGCCTTAATATACAATTATAAATTTGGGAGACCCAAGCCTCCATCTTTTTGGGGTTTATACCAATATGTTTTATTAATCCTCACTTTTTTATTCCTGTCACAAAAAATATTTACTAATATTTGCCAATTGTTTATTTCCGCATCTGATATTCCAAACCATGATAATTTAATATTTTTATATTCTTCTAATTTCCTTTTAATTTCTTCCTTAATTTATTATAAATTTGTTCCTCTAATTTTTGTAATTTTTTTGTAATATTTATTCCTTAATATCTAATTATATCTTTTAATTTAATGTCTATCATTTTATCCTTTAGTAAATCTTGTTCTTCTGTTTTTGTATAATTAAACAGCATTAACTCTGATTTATTCCAGTTTACTCATAGGCCTGACATTTCCTCAAACTCCTTTAAATGTTGTCTTACTTTGTCTATTTTTTTTAAGTGGATCTTTAATTGTCATCTGCAAATAAGCTTATTTTATTTAATTTTCTAATCCCAATTCCTTCCCAATTTTCATCTTCCCTAACAGCATTTGCTAATTATTTGCTCAATAATTTGCTCAATAATTATTGCAAATAAAATTGGGGAAAGAGGGCAGCCTTGCCTTGTACCTCTAGAAATTGGAATTAGATATGTTAGTCCATCATTTACTGTTACTACTGCTGTGTTGTTTGAATATAACTGATTTATTAATCCTCTAAACTTTTTCTCCATACCTAATTTCTTTAATGTTATTTTTAATGCTGGCCATTCCACACAATCAAAAGCTTTATGTATATCTAGTGCCATTATTCCTGTCTTTTGTTTACTCTTCCCTATTATATTTATTTTATTCAGTACTCTTCCTATTAAATTTGACATTTGTCATCCTTGCACAAATCCACATTGATTGTTTTGAAGAGATTAATATATAAACTTATTCATTCTTTTTGCCATTATTGCTGTTAATATTTCAATGTCTTGATTTATCAGGGATATAGCTCTGTATGATCCTGGGTCTGTTAAATCTTTATCTGGTTTGAGAATCAGTATTATCAATGAATGATCCCATGATGGTGAGATCCTTTCTCCATTTAAAATTTTATTATATAATACCTCCAATTTAGATATTAATATCTTTTTAAAAGTGTTATAATATTCTGGTCCCAACCCATCCATTCCTGGTGTTTTCCCTCCTTTAATTTATCTATCACTTCTTCTATTTCTTTTCTCAACATTAGGAGGAACTTCCTGACAGTGAGAGCTGTTCAACAATGGAACACATTCCCTCACAGTGTGGTGGGGTCTCCTTCTTTGGAAGTCTTTAAAAAGAGGCTGGCCATCTGTTGGGGATGCTTTGATTTTGACTTCCTTCATGGCAGGGGGTTGAACTGGATGGCCCTTGTGGTCTCTTCCAACTCAATGCTTCTATGATTCTATTTCTCTTTTTAGCAGTCCATAATATCTAGCAATAAATAACAGTCCCAGAGTCTTCTTCCTATTTATCCCATATATCCAGGATGCTTTCCCAACTGGGTGCCTACAGGATGCTTTGAATTTTAACTCCCAACAGCCTCAGCCAGCATATCCAATTATTAGGAATACCAGGAGGTGTAGCCCAAAACATCTGGAGCACATCTGCTTGGGAAAAGCTTCTTCACATTCTTTGCTCTAATTTACTTCCTCTTCCCCCGTAATTTTTGTTCCATTTCTTTTCTTTTTCTAGTTCTGGAGAGATCCCCCTTCTTTATTATGCTATGCCAATGTAGCAGTGGCATTGAAGAGATGTGCATGTAAGACTTCATTTGGAAGTTAGTGAGAACAGTATCTCCTGGGTTTGTTAGTTTGTACCACCTTCACTTTGTTGCCAAGAAAGAGTCATATATATATCCTTTTAGCAGCCTTTTAACTTGACAAGTTCAATGTAGCTCCCAAAGACAATGACTGTTAAAGACAAAGGCCACTTTGAGAAGTGACACTTAAATTGGTTTCTACATTTCCCACATCAGTAAAGGAACACTGACTAGAATGTATATCCAATTTAAAGATGGCTTCCCTGTGCTTTGTCTTCTGCACTAACAGCACATCATTCTTAGCATCCCATCTCAAGCAAATCTCTATAAGTATTACATCACAAGTAACATATCCTTCTTACCATCATTATAATAGCACATGGAGAAAGAGAGAGAGAGAGATCTCAAGTTGTCTCTTACAGTCTGAAGTAAAATGACATGCTTTCAAGTTTCAAAAACAAACATAATAGTATCATGGCACTATGGTGGCAATACTGTGGTCCATGGGAGATTGTCCCAAGGGAATTTGAAGGACTGAGAGAAATGTTTGTGGATGGAGAAGTAAGTATGTCTTCTCATGGCTCTGTAGTACAATTATGAAAACTTCCAATGTCCTTTCTTTTGATGTTCTGATGGCAATACACGCAATTGCAGATGGGGGGTAGGGTGGCTATGCTATATCCAAAGTTCAGTCTTTTCCTCTGACATTCTCACAGAATAAGAATATAAGAGTTCTGGGGTTGCTATAATTTGCCTTTCAGGTGTCCTTCTACTGTACAACTAGCTTTTGCCCTCCTAACAGGAGCTGCAGAGGACTTCAGATCTGGCAATTTTTCTATCTAGGAGTCTTCCTTCCCTGTTAACTTTGGCTTGGCCTATAATAATCAATAGTTCTCCAATGGTAGGGTGGGACCCCCAGGGAGGAGCAAGAGATAATCAAGGGGGAGGTACCTTCTCCTTTTCCCAAACTTTTTTTACATGTAAAATTTATACATGCCTTGAGTTACATATTTACTTAAATAAAACTTTTCTGATTTGAATGATGTTATTTCCTTATAACATGTTAAAATATGAATATTCACGAATGTGCAAATGAAAATACACACACTAAATAAACAAAATATTTCTATTCATATACTATGTTGTGTGGATGGGTGTGCAACATCCACATGTAGATGTAAAGGGGGGTCCCAAGGGTAAAAAATTTGAGTACCTCTGATCTGTATGAAAAACACTCTGAAACTGAAACTAGCATCATAGTGTGTTTCCACACTTCAGAGTTGTGGCAGTTTGATAACCATTTTAGCCATGGACTCCATCCTCTTGAGTCCTAGGATTTGTAGTCTGGCAAGATACTCTGATACTGAAGTTTAGAGTGCTGAAGACACTAGTGCTTTCTAGCGGAAAACTCTCTTTTTTAATAATAATTTTTATTAAACCTATTAAAACATAAACCTAAACATAAGTTCTTTTTTCTTTAAAAACAAACAAACATACAGTTATTGCAAACATACACACATACAAACTTACAATTATATAAATATACATCCTGTTAATACTCTTCTTTGTTTCGTTCTCCTAATACAATTGGTATTGATGCCCTTTCAACTATTCTTTTTCACTCTATATCTTGCCATCATACCACTTACTCTAACCTTCTCTCACTTTCACTTTCACACTCTTTACCCTCTTTCCACTTATACCTTACTTTCTTTCCATCATTTACCAATTTGTCTATTTCCTTAACTTCTTGACTATTATCACGATTATCAATACTACATCTTGTTGTTGCATTCATCATTTTTCCTTTTGTTATAGCTTACTTTTGTAATTTCTTATTCTATTCACATTTGTGTTTTAATATTTTCCTTATCTTTTATTAGTCTTTAATACATGTTATACTTTTAAGTAGAGATTCGAGTTGTTCTAATTCATCATGTAATAAGACAAAATACATATTCATTTATCATTGACATATTCGAATTACATATCATTGCTTCTGGATTCTGAATTTAATTATATATCCCAGATTGAATTACATATCTTTGAACATTGTTTTTCTTTTGTTTGAAGTTCTTTAGTAAAAAAAAATTATGTCCATTTAACATTAACACATTTTAAGTTTTTTTGTTATTTTGTTATTTTCATTATTTCAAAATCAATAATCTATTTCACCATTTCCCCCATTTTTTCCCTTAATTGCAAACTTGTCAAGAAAGCAGAAATGTCTTGTTCCCAATCTACATGTTTGTTATTTTTAATTATTCCCATATTTCTTTCAGATATTTATAAACCAAAGACCATTCTTCTTCCACTCCATCTGATGATTTCTCTCTCATCAGTTGTGTCAATTTGTCCATTTTGATTGCATCATAATTTTTTATCAGCCAAACGTTTCTCCCCAGGATAGATTCAGATTTCCATTTTTGTGCTAGAGCTGTCCTTGCCATGGTGATCATGTAAAAAAGGACTTTTCCATGTTTCTTTTCAAGTTCTTTTTCCATCATATTTAACAAGTAAAATTCTGGTTTCATATTTATATTAATCTTTAACATATTATGTATTGTATTATTCCCCATTATCCAATATTTTTTTACGTTTTTACATGACCACCAGCAATGATAGAATGTTCCAATTTCTTCTTTGCATCTCCAACACAAATTATTTTTGTTTTTGTATATTTTTGAAATCTTTATTGGTGAGAGGTACCACCAAAAGTACATCTTATAGTAGTTTTCTCTTATAGAATGTTCCAATTTCTTCTTTGCATCTCCAACACAAATTATTTTGTTTTTGTATATTTTTGAAATCTTTATTGCTGTGAGGTACCACCAAAAGTACATCTTATAGTAGTTTTCTCTTATGTTCTGTGACATTGTATATTTTGATACCTTTTCCCATGAGTTTTCCCATCTACTCAATTCTAATGAGTATTCTATGTTTTTGCCCACTTTATCATTCCTTTCTTTACTACTGCTTCTTCCATTTCCATTTTTAATAAGACTTTGTAGAATTTCCCTATTAATTTTTTGAGTCTCCATTTAAAATTTTGCTAATTTCAGATTCCTTGTCTTCAAATCTGGATGTTTTACTGTCCATTTTATATATCTCTCTGATTTGTCTCTATGGGAACCAATTTAATTCATGTCCCTCTTCTTTTAATTCTTCTTGAGATTTCAACTGAATTTTCCCATTTCATTTTTTTAACAGTGATTTGTATGTTAGCTAATTCTCATTTTGTACCATTTCTCTCCTTTGGAGGGCCTCCTGGGGCAAAATTCATAATGGAATTTTATTTAATATTCTAGCTCTATATTTTTTCCATATCTTAAATATTGCTCTTCTAATACAATGATTGTTAAGGTCCTTGTTAATTTTCTCTTTTTCATATCCCAAATATCTGTGTCATCCAAATCTAAGGCCTTTTCCTTCTAACTCAAGCAATCTATTGTTTTCTAATCTTGTCTCTTCCCTTAACCAAGTCAAGCAGCATGCTTCGTAATATAATTTCAAATTAGGTACACCTAGTGAAAAACGCTTGATTACTTCATCAAACTATAAATCCCAATATTCTGACAGAAGGCACTTAAAGTTGTATCACAATCTTACAACTGTGCCAAGTGGATATAATCATACAAAGATTCGGATTTGCAGTTAATATATACAACTCCTCTTCTGTTTGGCACATGTAAGCAGAGATGGCAGAAGGAAAGGGGGGAGAAGAGGGCATGTAGCTGAGGAATTAATCACAGATTTCATGGGTCAGAAATGGGAAAGTTGGATGACATCATAAATACACAAAAGCAATTTTTTCATAGACAAGCTGAAAGAACGAATGGATAATTAGTGTCTTCAAAATACACATTTTTCTTGATAGATAGTTCAGCCATTTTGAACTCTCCAGCTGAATGAAGTTTCCTTTTACTAAAAACACAGCCAACATCTGCTTTGAATGCTAGAATCTGGACAATCACATGGAGAGTTAAGGTTAATCTTCATATAATCTAAAACACAAGTTTCAGCTCTTCTCCAGCATGAGGCAAACATCTGCTCTATCTAATATTGAATAATATGCCAGACAGCAAGGAGTTGAAGGCATTGGTTCATTTGGAATGTTCTAACTCTAATGGAACTTTTTAAAAAAAAAAATATCATTTGATAGATAATCTTAAGAATGCTAATTATAAATCATAAGGAATATTATTCTCTCCATTATATGTCAGCCTGTTGGAAGACTTTCCCATATTTTTTCCTTTCAAGGCCAACCTTATCCTATCTAACACAGAAGGACATCCTACTGAGTTCAATGGAGTTTACTTTTAAGTAAATGTAGACTGGTTTTTGGCCTTTGAGAATAAATGCTATAATTTGTGGAGAAGGCTATATTATTATTATTATTATTATTATTATTATTATTATTATTATTATTATTATTATTATTTTCTACCATATCCTTGTCAGGAGAGGGAATATTTCTTCTTCTAATCAGTTTAGTTTGCATATGTTGGGTTTGTGGTAGAATCTTTCCTTACCTATATTGAATGTATTAATGTATTATGTATGTATGTATGTATGTATGTATTTTATATTCCACCTTTCATCTGGCATGAGACCCAAGATAGTTTACAGAATAAGGTTACAACAAAATACAGTTATAACAATATATGTTACAAAAGTTTAGAAAGTATAAAATAGATATGTAAAGGGATCCTGTAGTACCTTTGAGACTAAATGAATGAAAGACATTATAGTATAAGCTTTTGTAGACTTAGGACTTGTCTGCAGGGGCCAAAGGCCTCTTCTGTCATTGCCCCACCCATTCTGGACCAAACCCCAGTTTGGGTGCAGGAAATCTGGATGGCATCCAGCACATTCTATACCAAAACCAGGCCCTCCATTCCCATGTCATGGCTGTTGTCTGCATGGGTGTACTGCTGGGCCACCCAGTGCACCCACCACTGCAGTGAGACACTTATTCTGAAGTTTAGAACAAGGCATCCAGAATGTGCTCATTGATAGGAGCCTTGTTCTGACCTCAGAAGCAAGCAATCCATGGTGGCAAGTGTGCCAGATTATCCAGCAGGACACCCATGCAGATGGTCATGATGGCACAGGAATGAGGGGCAGGTAACAGAGGCAGGTTCAGGCAGCAGCAGGATAATCATATTCAAGTATTTAAAACAGTTTAAAATACCTATAAAGCATAAGATAAAAGTACAGCACACCCTATTAAAAAGCCAGTTAAAGACCAAAGGCCAGTTTAAATAAAGAGGTGTCTGTTTACCAGTGAAAA
This sequence comes from Phrynosoma blainvillii, assembly GCA_026167975.1. Classification (NCBI taxonomy): domain Eukaryota; kingdom Metazoa; phylum Chordata; class Lepidosauria; order Squamata; family Phrynosomatidae; genus Phrynosoma; species Phrynosoma blainvillii. The sequence goes on from JANUYF010000002.1 coordinate 76,066,850, forward strand.
GAGAGCACAGAGAGGCTCAACTTCATGTGCAACATGCATAAAAAGGGCATGTTGATCAGGCCCAATGGCACAGTCCAAAGCAGTCAGTGTGTCCCATCATCAAATGTCTATTAGCAGTAACCTGTAAATAAGGAATTTCTTTTTCATTGAGCAGGCAATGCTAGACACTCCGAAAAGAATTTGGAATTTTCCCAAAACAAAATAATGTTGTACATAAAATATGAATCTCCTTATATGGACTCCTCATATGAACCTCCTCATATGTACTGCCTCTGTTCCTTGGAATAGCGTTATTATATATCATCTTTCCTTGCTTTTACAATGGAGTTTGCTGTAGTGATATTTCCTTTCAGTTTACCCCAAATGAAATCGTCTTCTGAAAGCAAGAGCAAATTCTTGTTTTCTAATCTTAAATGAGCATTGCTGGTGCTAATTGGCCACCTTTCATTTAGCTGACTGACTAAATAGAAATACAGGGATAAGATGTTGCTACAAACTCAGATTCCAACTCTGTCCCCATATCTGCTCTGGCATTAATATTACAGATTCCAACAATATCACCCACAACAGCTCAGGCACATTCACTTGCTCATTCCCCAGTGTGATATATGACTGTCTGTATTAGCAGTGCCCCTCTGCTTTGGACAAATAGGATAATCTTTATGTGAGATGATAAATGGACACAAATCCAGCAGCAGAAATGACAAAACAATGACTCTTCACATACGTATAATATCTGACTTAAAAGTAGCAATTCTAGAACAACAATAAAATTCAAGGGAGGCTTAGAAAGAGAAAGAGCTGCCTTGGGCTATATTGACAAATTCCAGCCCAATAGTAGAGGTAGAGATAATGACGCACTGTACATATTAATATGCAGGTTCTCATAACTGCATATGGTTCTCATAACTGTAATTGTACTAAATTTTACTAAAGAATTTTTACTAAAATTACTAAAGAATTCTCCCTTAGAGTCTTTGAGGCCAAGGAAATTGGGGGTTTGTTGTTGTTTGTTGTCATTTTTGTTAAGTAGATTTATTGCTTTCAGATCTCTATATTGCCGATTGTCTACTTCAAAGAAATATATAATCTTACACTATGCTTTGAAACCAGATTCACAATTTACATGTTTCTGTATATTGTCACATTCTGATCTCACTCCCACAACTCAAATTCCTGGACTGTAATATTGTGCTCCACCTGTGCATCTGAAGAAGTGGAATATGAAAATATGTGCTGAAATAAACCAGTCAGTCTTAAAGGAGATTATCACACTGGCTGTCTTTTCCTGATCTGGGCATGGGCTGAGACCAGGCTGGGACCATGTCTTATTGCACAGCTCTGTGCCTATATCAGATGCATCCCATACCAGATCGGGACATCTCCCATAGTTAGCTAATAAACAGGTCTTTTCTGTTCTTAACAAAGTAATGGGAGGCATTTCGATTGGGAACGGGATGCCTCCGATCTGGGCATGGAGCTGTGTGATAACACACAGTCCCAGCCCAGTCTCAGTCCCTGCCCAGAACAGGGGGAAAGCAGTGTGATAATCTCCAAAGTGCTAGAGATTCCTTCTTTGCACCATCATATCCAGGATAACTGAATATCTTTGAATCAGTGTGATCCAATGACATGAAATGTTCTCCTGGTGGCTGGCACAATTTCTCCAGTTTTAAAATATGACACCTATGATAATATCTTCTAAGTAATGAGGTAATGAGGTGACTTTGGAAGCTTTGAATTTAGAAAAGAGGAAATAAAATGGAGAACACATTCAGGCCTGTAGTACCTTGGGCTCTAAGCCCTGGCTCTGGGAATCCAAAGCAGCATTATGTAAATCTAAACTGAAAATGGTGAAACATTTTCACAAAAGAGGCAGATTAAAGGATTCATTTGATAAGACACAACCTAAGGTTAGAATTTACAGAAAAATCAATGTCTGCACATAGGAAGACTGTGGAACTGCACACTAAAAGGAGAGGAATATTGACAGGCAGAGGCATAGTTTGCTGAAGGAGGCAAGTTGCAAATCAGAGGGAAAATAGAGGAGAATAATTTAAAATGTGAATTTGAAAATGTCCCATTTGGAAGCTATCTAGTGAATCTTATAACCCCCTTCCTTTGATTGTTCTTTTTCTTTTTTCTATTAAACCTACACATGAATCTTAATAAAAACTTCAGAAACATGAAATCATAAAGCTTTTCTATATTTTTGATTTGGTAAAAGTTTTAATGGGTATGTTTCTTTCTACTGCAGTTTTCTACTGCAAATTGATGAACTTCTACTCACAAATAAGTTCAGGTTACTCCTGAATAAGTGAGCACAAATTTATAGCCTTCAGGCTTAAGCCATATGCTTAATACCAGGTAATATAAAACAACAGAATATATATATACTGCATCATAAAATGGGGCAATGTGTCATGAAAAACTTTAAAATGTTTAATAAATAAATTAGAAAGCAACCAAGGGCATCCAGTGTTCCTTACAATTTGGATCAGAAGCAGCAAAGGGTATATCCACACTGCAGAACTAAAGTAGTTTGACACCACTTTAACTCCCATGAATCTATCTTGCAGATTCCTAGGATGTGTAGTTTGGTGAGGCACCAGAGCTATTTGACAGACCAGGTTACCTCACCAAACTACAAATCCCAGGATTTCACAAGATGGAGCCATGACAGTTAAAGTGGTGTCAAACAGTTTTAGTTCTGCAGCTACTAGTGTTGATACATCCAAAAAGCCCTGTGGCACATCAAAGACCTACAGATTTATGACTGTGTTAAGTTTTCATGGCTTTGGCTGAATACGCACTGCAGAAATAATGTAGTTTGGTACTGCTTTAATTGCCATGGGTCCATCCTGTGGAATCCTGGGATTTGTAGTTTGTTGTGGCATCAGAGCACTCTGACAGAGAAGGCTAAACTACAAATCCCAGAATTCCATAGCATTGAACCATGGTAGTTAAAGCAGTTTCAAATTTCATTATTTCTGCAATACTGATCCAGCCCTAGATGTTTCTTCAATGGGTACTTTAACAGTGTAACTAAACAGATGTAGTCCGGAATCCTACTGGTTAGTCCCAGCTAGATTAGAACTACTGAAATAGTCACTGAATGGTAAATCAACATGGAGATAAATCCCAATTGTTCAATGGGTCTGCTCTAGTTGGGATTCATGCCACAGTGTGTTAAACATAATCAGTGGCTGAAATACAGTGGTGACCATTGGCTTCTAGACATAAATGGATACATAAACATATATAAATGCTGGGACAGACAGCTTCTTCCCTGTGAAGCACACTACATGCCTATATTGTACTCTGGGAAGTTGGAAGAATCTTTCAAGCACTTGGAGGAATGCAGGAAAGAGGAGAATGATGATGTGTCCATTTGTGTGACTGTGAATATAAACCAGTGTTACTGTACTTGTTCCTAGTGTACAGCATCTTCCTAATAAAAAAGGGCATCTATATGACCACTTTAACAAATTAATTTTAGTTTGCCTGCGATAGGGAATGATGAGTAGAGTGCAATGCTGGTTCACCTGAATGGTTCACCTACATCTCAGCACAGCTTTCAGTGCCATTCACCATGGTATCATTAAGGGCCTACTAGCTAGGATGAGCTTAGATGAAGTGGCATGATAGTTCTTGAAGAAATCTTGGTTCTTCCTGGAGAATATTTCAGAAGGCAGCACTGAAGGACTTTTGTTCTGCCACATACTGCCTTTCCAGCTGTGCTCCCATGCCTGTGGTACTCTGTTCCAGATAATATATTTCAAGCCCTATTGCTGTAGGCATTTGTGTCCAAAGATTCATCTCTTTTCAATTGTCTTTGATAAAATGAGGGTTTTATCAGGATCTTGTATATGTGATGCTGCTATAATTTTGAATCATTTATCTGATTTTACTGTTCTACCTGAACTGAATGTTGACAGAGATCCAGCATCAGGAGGCATATGTGTATCATGTAGCTATGTCTCCGTAGCTATTTCTTCCAATGCTACATCATTTGCTGAGGACCCCTGGAGGTCCCTGCACATGGTTGTCACATTGTACCCATCTACAGGAAAACAACTGAACACATCCTCACTGATCCCTTCACTCTCCAACAACAGGGAAATTTCTATGTTGTGGGGGGGGGGGTATGTACTGCTTATAAGTGAGTTTGGGCCACATATTGGTCACTGCATGATCAGAACAAAATTCTGTCCTCTGAAATGACCAAATGTTAGATGCAAAGATGCATTAATGTTTGTATAGAGTAATTAGAAAGAAAAATAGCATGCCCACATTTTTATTTCACCTGTATCTTTCTTTGATCTATGTACTCAAGCCTTCTTCTATTCCTGCCAGCTTGCAAAGATAACTTCCCCCTTCTCCCAAAAGTTAGTCCCTTCATCTTGGAAAAGAACATCCATGAGGCTCCCATCTCATGATAGACACTAGCCAACTTCCACACATGACAGACAGCTTTAGAGGTTCTTCTATTGGTTTTTAAGTAATCTTCTTTTGTCTTTCCCCTTTCCTATATGAAGATGAATTTTCTGAAACAATACATATTAGTTACTTTGTTTGAATAATCTGTTAACAGGGGTTAAGTATTTATGTTAATAGTTATGAACAACTTGAATATGACCTCCAAAATCTATCTTCATAGCCTGGCAGCATCCCAGACAAAGAATTTCCAGTGCTGGAGATCAGGACACTGGGAAATGATGTCCACAATGTGCTCCCAGTCATGCAGTGCTTTCAAACAAGCAGTTCTGGAGAACCCCAACAGCTACCCATTATCAAGGTACCCCAGGACTGGAAGCAAACTGCAAACATAATTTCCCAGACCACTAATCTCCAGCACCTTGGAAACGCTTCAGTTGGGGTATTGCCATGCTGCAAAGATAATTCTCGGGGAAATAATCAGTAATTACTGATGATATTACATTGATGATACAGATTTTCAGTCCAAGTTTCTACTGATTCAGTACATATACTCTAGTTGAGACTATTTAAATTAGGTCTATGTTTTTTGCCAGCTGCCTATGTCAGACTACAACTTTCATTGCAGTACATCCATTTTCATGGATCATAGGGTACATCCCACTTTACAATTATAGCAGTTTGATGCCACTTTAACTGCTATGTCTCAGTCCCATGGAATCTTGGGACCTGTAGTTTTCTAAAAGATTTGGAATTCTCAACAGACAGCACTACCCACCTACCTCACATACAATTGTCAAGAAACTCTGATTCTGTACATGACAGACCAAACTGACTATTCCTTTTCATTTCAGGCTGCTTCGGCATCTCACAAATAGCTTCCAAACAGAAACACCGTCTTTTGGAGTAACAAATGGCCACAACTTTATTAATCTGTACAGGGTCTGTAACAATATCTTTCCATAACAAATTCTTAACTTGACTATAACTTCGTTCTTGACACATGTGTCCATGCACGTGTCCTGACGCCTGATGTAATCAACGATTTTAATCAAGTCAATGTATCAGGTACAAGACATGCCTCTCACAAGCATATGTCAAGAAGGTTCCCAAATAATTGTTAAACATGTAAACAAATCATCTCTCCCCATCCAAATTATGATGTCATCATTAAAAGGATGACTTAAGCAAGTTATGATGTCATCGTTAATTTTTTGATGATGGAAGAAAATTTTTCTACAAGCGGATGATATAACCCTTCATCCCCATTAACAAATCAAATATTGCAAATCAAATATCCAATTATCCCTGGGGGGGGGGGGGTGTCCCTGCCCGCCCAACTGAAACAAAGCATTTGCACCATAATTGACCAAAGACCCTGTTCCAAGTTGTGACAAATTAGCATTAATACAAATATACACATGTGTAGCTTAATAACAAACAATGACAACTGCAAATGTCACTAACATGTAGAGCCACACAACATTATTCTCAGGGAGGGTGAAAAACCCAAGTTACAATAACTATAAGAAAATTCCCTCCCTGCTCCCAAAGGCGACCAGCTGAAGCCTAAGTGTAATAAAACTCCTGCTGAACTAAGGGTGAGTGGGTTGGGTCATGCTGCTGTCCGAGCTTGAAATGGATGGCGCCACATGGCACCCGGGGATTCAATAATCCCCAAATCTCGCCCCAAATCTCATGAGATTATCTAGTCTCGTGAGATTATGCGGGGTGTTGGGGGATCTCGCAAGATCCCCCTGATTGGCTGGGAGGTCCAGGAAGGCCGAGACTTCCTGCCCTCCCAGCCAATCATGGTGTCGGCCTCTCTAGGATGGCTGGCGCAGCATAGAGCCCCTCCTGATGTGTCAGAGGGGTTCTTTGCACTGGCACAAAAGAGTCTGAATGCCGTCTTTTGGAGTAACAAATGGCCACAACTTTATTAATCTGTCCAGGGTCTGTAACAATATCTTTCCATAACAAATTCTTAACTTGACTATAACTTTGTTCTTGACACATGTGTCCATGTGCGTGTCCTGACGCCCGATGTTATCAACAATTTTAATCAAGTCAATGTATCAGGTACAAGACACGCCTCTCACAAGTATATGTCAAGAAGGTTCCCAAATAATTGTTAAACATGTAAACAAATCGTCTCTCCCCATCCAAATTATGATGTCATCACTAAAAGGATGACTTAAGCAAGTTATGATGTCATCGTTAATTTTTGATGACGTAAGAAATTTTTTCTACAAGATGATGATATAACCCTTCATCCCCATTAACAAATCAAATATTGTGAATTCAAATATCCAAATTATCCCCAGGGGAGGGTCCCTGCCTGCCACAGGAGGGGATCAGCCTAACTTGGCATCCGCTCCCCCCCAGAAGAATCTATTTAATGTGATCCCCGATGGAATTGAGATATATATCACAGCCTACTGGGGAGAGATGAACCCCATCCCCCCTGTGCAGATGTGGCAAGTGAACTCTAATTCTATCATGTACAACAAGATAAGCCCCCAAGTCTTCCAGATTCTTGCTAAGAGTTCTGTTGACCCAACAATGAGTCACATTGATAGCAGAGTCCTTTCTTGAGCCCAACCAATTTCGAAGTGGCAAGAGCTTAGTCCAGGGGTAGGCAACCTTTCCCCTTTACGGGCCGAGGGACTTCAGCTCCCAGAAGCCTCAGCCATGTTCGCCAATAGCTCCTGGGATTCTGGGAGCTGAAGTCCCTTGGCCCTTAAAGGGGACAGGTTGCCTACCCCTGGCTTAGTCCATAAAACAACAGTTTGTGGCAATCGTCGTCGAACTTTCTGCAAGTCCCTTAGAGTCCTTTTGACGAGCTGCAAACTGTAAAGCTTCACCAAGTCATTCTCCCCTAGGTGAATAAGAAGAATCCTAGGGGGTTGAAAAGTCACAGTCAATTCAATAATATGCAGGAGAAGAGTATTATTTGCAAGTTCCGACAACTGGCTCTGGAAGCAGTGGGAGAATTCAATAACACGTGGGAGAACAGCATGCTCCTATGGCCAAACCAGCGAATGGGCCCAACGTGCTCCAACCCCAGGTTCGAATCGCAACCCAACCTGATAATATACTGTTCGGCCCAAAAGACAATGCTGTGCCCAATTATCCACACATCACCCTGTTCTTGACCTACTCAACAGAAAAGATATGCTAATTCATGAATATGTGATCCCCTCAACTCCCAGTATCGAAATTAGAACTAGGCCTAACTATGAATGAATATAAGCTTTAAACGCTCTAGAGCGCCAATGCCCAATATGTTGGATCGTAGCGTCGCTTAAACCGTGAGCTGCAGCAGCAGTTGCCGCTCCGATCCGAAAATAATGAGATGAGAATTGAGCTGCTGGCAAACCTGCATGTCTCAAAGTCTTCCGCAACACCGCACAAAGTTGAAACTGCATCAATGGAAGGCCTGAGACATGAAGAAACAAGTAACCAGGACCAGTTGGGCGTAATCTGAGGTAGTTGGACAATGCCGATACAGGACAAATCTGACTACCACACGCCCTGGAGAGTATTATCATTTGACCTCTAGCCACCTGGTCTGTCTTTGAATGCCTAAAACACAAATGAATGCCCTGCCCCAGAACGTGAACATCAGATAATACAAGCGCCCTGCCTGAAGTGTCAGAGTAGGAGCTAGGGACAAGTTCACTGATTCTAGTAGCTGCAAAAAAGGCCAAAAAAAAAAGCCACCCTGAACAAAGTAACCTCCTCTGGCAAAGAGCACACTGCTTAGAGAGATTGCCAAATATGAATAAGAACTGTCTCTGCTACTGGCAAACGGCTGTCGCGTGCCACAGGGAGCTCTCTAGACCAGGGGTAGGCAACCTTTCCCCTTTAAGGGCCGAGGGACTTCAGCTCCCAGATGCCTCAGCCATGTTGGACAATAGTCCCATGTTGGCCAACAGCTCCTGGGATTCTGAGAGTTGAAGTCCCTCGGCCCTTAAAGGGGAAAGGTTGCCTACCCCTGCTCTAGACCATCCCTCCAAAGCCCTCCGAACCATAAAACAGGGGTAGGCAACCTTTCCCCTTTAAGGGCCAAGGGACTTCAGCTCCCAGAATCCCAGGAGCTATTGGCCAACATGGGACTATTGGCCAACATAGCTGAGGCTTCTGGGAGCTGAAGTCCCTCGGTCCTTAAAAGGGAAAGGTTGCCTACCCCTGCCCTAAAATCAATCACAGGATCAGTAACACACACACCCCGCCCGAGAGTAGAAGGCCAGGGCTGCCAACCTCCCCCTAATAGTCACCGGGGACAACCCAGACTGTCTAAGGTGAACTGCAAAACGAAGTATAATCTCCACCCGCAGGGGCCAGACCTCGACTTCCCTCACATCTGCCAAGAACTGTCTAAAATAGGGGTAGGCAACCTTTCCCCTTTAAGGGCCGATGGACTTCAGCTCCCAGAAGCCTCAAGCCATGTTGGCCAATAGCTCCATGTTGGCCAATAGCTCCTGGGATTCTGGGAGCTGAAGTCCCTCGGCCCTTAAAGGGGAAAGGTTGCCTACCCCTGGTCTAAAAGCTTGCATTGCAAGCTGGTAAGACTTGTGTGTGGAAGGAGCGACGGACTGAAGAATCGCCTTGTCCATCTCTACTCTCCAAGGCTCCATAAATGGGTTGGCACTTTCAACAGTTGTGCCGCTACTTCCAGAGCCAGTTGTCGGAACCTGCAAAACTGAAAACATGAAAGGGCATCTGCCAAAGGATTTAGTAAGCCAGACATGTAGCGAGCCTGGAAGACGACATTGTATTTTAAACACTGCAAAACCATAGACCTGACCAATGCCATCACCCTTGGGGATTTGGAGCTCTGTGAATTAACCACATGAACTACTGCTTGGTTGTCACACCAAAACCAAACCGTTTTGTGTGCAAATTGCGTTGCCCATAAGTGAACTGCCACCACAATAGGGAATAGTTTGAGAAAAGTAAGATCCCGGGTCCAACCCTTACTCACCCAAGTCTGAGGCCAACTCTCAGCTGCTCATTGCCCTTTCCAGAATAGACCAAAACAGTGAGCCCCAGAGGCATCAGAGTGAACCTGAAAGTCTGCCTTTAGAAGCATTTCAGTCCTCCAAAATGAAACACCATTGAATTCCTCCAGGAATATTTCCCAACTCCTCAAGTCCTCCTGTATCCCACTTGTGATTCGAATGTGGTGATGCGGGGCAGAAACCCCCTTTGTGGCATTGTATAAATGGGCACAAAAGGCCCTTCCCGGAACTACAATCTTACAAGCAAAATTCAGCAAACCCGTTAGAGATTGAAATTCGTGCAGCATGGCCTTATTCTTACCTCTCATTATCCTCACCTGATGCCTCATTAGATCCAGTTTCTCACTTGGAAGGCAGGATAAACACTCAACTGTGTCAATTTCAATACACAAGAAAGTTAAACGAGTTGCAGGGCCCTCTGTCTTTTCCTCAGCCAAGAGGACACCCATCTCTGCCATTAAAGCTTGAAAAGCTGACAAAGTATCCCTTGCCATGCCAGGAGCTCCCGCAAACAAAAAGTCATCCAAATAGTGTGTAATTGCTTGGTTGCCAGACCTCTTTAAAAAGTACTAAATTTCTCAAAAGCCAAGCAGGAAATAGAACACCCCATTGACATTGCCTTATCAAAATAATACATACCATTAAATTGAAAGTCCAGCAAATCAAAATCCTTAGGATGTACTGGAAGCAGCCTGAATGCAGATTTTATGTCACATTTTGCCAATAGGGCTCCCCTGCCTAAAGCTCTAACCATTTGCACTGCTGAGTCAAATGAAGCATACTTCACAAATGCCAAAGCTGAGTCAATGGCATCATTAACAGACTCCCCTTTGGGATAGGATAGATTATGAATTAAACAATATTCACCTGGTGTCTTCTTGGGAACCACACCCAGAGGTGACAACCGTAAAGTCGGCATTGGGAGATGTTTATGGGGTCCAGATATCCTCCCTGCAGCTAGCTCTTTGGCCAGTTTATCTCTAACAATCCCTGGTAACTCCTTCACCAAACGTGCATTAGGTGCAAACCAGTGAACTCTCAAACCAGAATAAGGTGTGCAAAAACCGTGTGAAAAAACGTCCAATAAATATTGGGCGGAATCCCGTTTCGGATATATCCGCAACCAAGTAGCCAAAACGTCCAATTTAATTGGCATTGGTGCTTTTCCCTCCCGCTGGGGATGGCTGGGGAGTGGCTCCAGCTCTGGACCTCTTACCTCTGAAGCAGGAAGTACCAGAGTGATTGCTTCAGCAGGTGTTACATCTATGTTCAAACCTGCAGGTCTGCCTCTTACACTTACCTGCATTAAAGTCCCAACAAACTCCTGGTGCTTTTTTCTCCCCCGTGCCAGGCCTCATACTGCCCTCTTGGCTGTGTGACCATAGGCACAAATCCATTGTCACACCTGCTCGAAGGGGAGGCCCCTACCATGACATCTGCCCACAACTCAGCTTGTACATGCCGCCATGACAAAGAACTGTCTAAGGCAGCCCGCATCCTGAATTGCTCATCATACTGCAACCAAGCAGATCCTCTGGAATTAAAATGACAATTTATGTATGCCTTAATCATAATCTCTTGATATTTAGAAAAATCAGAAGATCTGGACGGCTCCTTCTCCTCAATGACAACCCTGTAGATTGTAAAGCCCATTTTCCAATTAACAAAATTCCTCTCTAATTTTGGGCATTTGTGAGCCTAGAACTCCTTAGGAAGGCTAAAAACAACACCATCCTTCACCATAATCCTTGGTTCAGGATCATGGAATGTTAAGGAGAATAAATCAATAAACTCGCCTTTCCAAATCCTCTCTTTCATGGCAAGCAGGAGATGTGATCCAAAAGGGGTGGACATACCCGCATAAAGGTTGCACTCGGCCATTCTGTCCACCCCAGCTATGCCTAAAGCCCATACTGTAACAACCCCATGAGACTCACTTCCCTTGCCCACCAAGGGCTGCCCCCACCTGAACCCTTGGTTCCTGAGCCTGACCTACCCCAGCTGTCACTGAGGTTGTACTCAGAGATACTGAGGTTGAGCATTTGGTTCCACAGCTCTGACCAGCCTGCACTCCTGGCGCCCATACCGAGGTAGACCAAGAAGCCAATGAAATAGGTGAAGTAGACAAACCTGAGCCCGCCAACTGCTGCGAAGCATCCACCGATGCTTGAAGGGCTCCAGCCGAGTGTGATGCAACCACCCCTCGGCTGTCCTGCTGCAGGGTGGAAGAAGCACCTGTCACCCCGTTGTCCTGTATCTCTGAGGTTTCAGGAGTCGGCCCACTGCTCTGGCCTGAAACCACCGCCTTCTGCACCAAATTGAACAAATCTGACAGTGTAGGCTGAACAGACACAGGGGCAGCCGCACCCTGGATTCCCAAACTTGGAACCTTTTTAAGCAGCTCCATCACATCAGCTATGTTGGCTGGCCAACCTCCATAACTGAGGTAACCAGGGGACCACATGAAGTGATATCTGCAGACAGAGCAGGTGAGAATACCTCCTGCACCTGTGTAACTTGAGACCCCACCAGATGGTCATCATTAGGAGCTGGAACAGCCGGCGTTCCGGAACTAGCATCCTGAACCCCCCGCTGAGCCAATTGTTCACAAACCACTACGCATGCTTGCATAGTACAACCCAACTGGGCCAGGTGTGCAACAATCTCATCCTCTCTACCCTGGGGCTTAGAGGTTTGTTTAGGTGCCGACTGACCAGCACTAGGTCTAGCAGGCACCACACGCCACTTGGACTGAGACTTGCTGCACAGCATAATGGCCAATTTTTCAGAGGGAATTACCAGGCCCTTGGGTTAGAGCAGGGGTAGGCAACCTTTCCCCTTTAAGGGCCGAGGGACTTCAGCTACCAGAAGCCTCAGCCATGTTGGCCAATAGTCTCATGTTGGCCAATAGCTCCTGGGCTTCTGGGAGCTGAAGTCCCTCGGCCCTTAAAGGGGAAAGGTTGCCTACCCCTGGGTTAGAGCATTCCTAATAAGGACTAAAAACCTCCAGCCAACAAACAATATATAGAAAATCCTCTATTAATTAATGCCCCAAGTAGATACAAACTTCCTTAAGTACCCCGCAGCAGAGACACACCAAACACAGTCACGGGTCCCCTTACTGAAGCACCTGTCCCAAAGAGGGACTGACAACAGGCCCCAATGGCCTGATCCTGTCCCAAGCAGGGACAAAAGGCCAAACCTGAGGGCCCCAAGCAGGACACAACCCCAGTGTTATGGCTGCAGGCAAGGCACCACACCTGGCACCACATACACGCTGGGCCCTCTGGCCCCAAGGCCCATCATCCTCTCCTTCAAAGAGATCAGGCCGCACTAGGCCCACTTGCCACCAATGCCTGATGGTCTCTCCTCCCCAGGAGACCAGGCCACGTCAAGCCCAAAGGTGCCAAGGCCCGTCAGCCCCACACCAGAAGGGCCACCAGGCCGCACCAGGCCTCAGGCCCCCAGGACGCTTGGCCTCCACAGCACTGGAGGCAAGGCCGAGCGAAGGCCCGAAGCTGCACCTCCCGCCAGTGTAACCGGCCGCTTGACTTCCTCCCAGGCCCCTCCGAAAGGAACACCGTGGCATTCGGCCTCCCAACAAGCCACAGACCCACTAGGCAGCAGTCTTCTCACACTGCTGTCCGAGCTTGAAATGGCTGCCGCCACATGGCAGCCGAGGATTAAATAATCCCCAAATCTGGCCCCAAATCTCGTGAGGCTATCTGGTCTTGTAAGATTATGCAGGGTGTTGGGGGATCTCACGAGATCCCCCCGATTGGCTAGGAGGCCCAGGAAGGGCAGGACTTCCTGCCCTCCCAGCCAATCATGGCAGGACTTCCTGCCCTCCCAGCCAATCATGGCGTCAGCCTCTCTAGGATGGCCGGCGCAACATAGAGACCCTTCCGATGCATTGGGGGGGGTTCTTTCTCTTTGTGACTTCCAACATTTCTTCTCCATCTTGATTCTTCTGCTGCTCAGTCTCTCTGACTTCCATGTCTAGGAATACATTGCATCACTGTTTTCTTAGAAATTTCATTAGCTTCATGTTTTCCACAGTTTATCCCCTACTTTCCTAACATTACAATGGCTGCATGGAACTACTCAGGCTCCTCTACCCCACCAATAGGGACTTTTCTCCACATCCTGCATACACTACACTATTGACTCAGGCTCCATATGGGCTCATTAAGTAGGGTTCACAATAAGTTTATTAAATAGGGTTTTGTACAGTTTCCTGGTAGAAATCTATGTAATCCTACATAAGGGTTATCCTAGTCCAAAAAACAAGAGGAAGAATAATCTGAAGATTAGATTTTCCATGTAGGAGTGAAACACAGTTAATATATTGTGTCCAAAGATGGTACATATCCCATGCAAACATTATACAAGTTTCATGAGATATGACACTGATGAGTAAGGACATCTGAGATTACATCACAAAAAGGTTGCCAGGTGCAATAAAGACTAGAGCTTCTATAATGGCTGTGCAGAATCCAAAATTTCAGCAGGTGTTGCTTGTCTGACAACCAACACCTGCTGAAAATCCCTCTTCGATACAACCACTAAAAGGACAGGAGCCCTGTCCCTTCTTAAACCTAGCAACTTACTCATTTCCAACATCCTTCATGTCACATCAGGAGGGGCCCTCTAATAAAACATTACTCAAAATTCTGAAATGAGTAGGGGTCATTTCCAAGAACTTTGCATTCAGTGGAAACAGAGAAGTGCATACTATATATACTCATCTATAAGTCTAGAAAATTTAGTAAAAAAAATGAACGAAAAACCTGGGTCAGCTTGACCACGGGTCAGTGTAAGTACTGTACTTTAACTCTTATCATGAAAAGGAACTGTCATCTCCTTCTCTGTTGTTTGCTGAAAGGCAAGAATGTAGTCCTTTTCGAGAACCAAAAAGAAGCACCAATCTCCTCTACTCTCTCCACCACAGAACCATTTCTGGCCTTTTTGAATGCCTGCATGGGAAAATGGTGGTGGTGGTGGTGGCGGTGGCAGCTTTTTGGCACTCCCCCTCAAAGGAGTACCAAGAGGAATCGGGATTTGAAGGATCTGAATAAGACATTTGTGTATTTTTGTCAGATTTTCTGGGATAAAATCAGACAAAGTTATCACATTAAAGTTATAATCACTGATAATGTAATGGCCAATTTCTTTGCTTTGCCTTTTCATCCTTTCTGACATGTGCATTTTCTTAGCCCCACCTGTGCCTGGTCACCTCCTCCACACATCCCACAGCCACGATTTATTATAGTTCCCACCTCATCCACCCAGCCTTTTGGGAGAGCACAAAGTTATGCCTACTGGAATTTTGTAAGTTCTTTGACATCATTTTCATCCTTTACATCCTTCGTTACACTACTTATCCACATGTTATATCGAAATAATTTTGGCCCCAAAACCTGCCTTCAACGTATACAGGAAGTTGACGTATAGTCGAGTATATATGGTATATACATATATACATATAGCAAGTCATTGAATTGATAATAAAAATGACACCACTGCTGAATTATTTTCTGAATAATTTGTGGCTGTGTAGGGAGGGAGAATACAGTATTAGAAGCCCAGTAAATATCTAGCTCTTTTCTATCCACAACACTTAGGGCCTTTGCAGACTGCCAGAAATATGCAAATTGAATCTACTTTAAGGGTTAGGGTTAGGTTTAGGGAATCATGGGAAATGTATTTTATTGTGGCACCAGAGCCCTCTGACAGAGAAGGCTCAATGTCTCAGAAAAAAAACAATTCCCATGATTCCCTAGCACTAACCCTAACCCTTAAAGTGGACTCAATTTGCACTATTTCTGGCAGTCTGCAAAGGCCCTTATTTTTCTCATGTTATTCTCCCTATTTTCTGCTGAGATTTTTCACACACAACTTTTCCCTGAACTACCTTTTCAAAAGGTCTTCACTCACAATCCAAAACTGGACCCAACTTCCCTGTGCAATTGAACTGCAGGACCTCAGGCTGAGTGTTTGTCTTTTAGCTGTCTGATTAATAGTGTTCTCATTCAAATAGTCATGGCTAGCCTTTAAAGCCATTAAGACCCCATTAAGATAAATGGGGCAAAGCTGGCAACTTTTGTTTCAAGTTCTTTAGTGAGACAAGACACAAAGCTCCAGCTTATTGATTTATGGAGAGACGCTTCTTCTCTCTTTAGTTCTAGCTAAGAAAAAATATGTGAAACTTAATATTCAAGAACCCTAAATGACCTTCAACACCTGGAGATTCAGTCTTTCCTTAAGGAATCAGATAATGACACCAATATCGCAGTTTGGGGAAAGAAAGAAAGAAAGAAAGAAAGAAAGAAAGAAAGAAAGAAAGAAAGAAAGAAAACATGCCTCCCGAGCTGTTTAATTGTTCCATGAATTTTGGTGGAACTATTCTGAGGCAGTGAACACACCACTCCATCAAAGGCAGTTTGTGGCATTCTGATGCAAATAATTGTCACTGTGAAATCCCATCTTGCATCTTTGCTGAGCAAAATAAGTAAAAGCTGTAGTTTGCTTTTTCTACAGTGAAATTGGCTCAGTATATTTCTGTGCCTGCTGGTGCTCTCATATATTTTTGTTTACAGTTATAATAATCTTGTCCCTGCATGCATCTCCCTCCTAACAGGCCAGTAATGATGCCCTGAAATTGTATCTGAAATTAAATGTCTTGAATCTTTATCAGGAGTCATCGCTGGAAATGAAATATAGATGATGTTCCAAGAAATTGGCTCCTATTTGAAATATCTACCCCTTTTGAGGTAGAAATTGTGCTACCAATCCTCTTTACCATCAAAGTTCATAGTAGCTGATGGGAGTGTCACACCTTTTATAGTCTCCCTATCTCATCACAATTTTTTCCAATAACTTGATGAAGGTGGGAAGGAGAAAGCTAGGACAAGGGTTTAGGGATAAAGGAATGACGTACCTCTTTCTTGCAGCCTATGCCTGTAACCAAGCAATTAATGGTTGAAAATATCCTTATGCCACTAACACAAAGGCAGATTTAGAGAAAAGATAAAGGAAGAAAAAGAAAGTGAATATGCCAAAGCTATTAATGCGATGGGGATAATGATAAGGTCCCTGTGTCATTGCAAGTACTTTGGTATGTCAACTTTGCCTGGGAGTAAGGCTGAAAATTGAGTTGTATTCTGAACCAGAAGTAAAATTGAGGGCTGCTTCTGCATATGTGTGTGAAGACAGACAGTTCCTTCTTAGGAGTGGTGTTTTCCCATGGAGAAAGTTGAAAACAAATACTTAACCCCATTCTTGTCGGACATTTCTCCCTGATTTTCCCCTTTGTTTCAGTGATTTATTATTATTATTATTATTATTATTATTATTATTCCTGCTAAGCTTTCAGGTCCCTTTTTCTCTCACAACTGATATTGGAGAAAAAGCAGATAGGACAGAGAATTATGGGACAAAAATAATGAGGAGAGAAAAGAATCCCTGGTCCCCTTGCTTTCTCTGCCAAAAACCTCCCTTCCTGAGATGGAGTTGTTGGACTATTTTTTATACATGAATGTCCACAGTTAGACCCTCAAGTCACTTCAACAACATAATATTTTTTGCATTCATAAAATTGATTGATTGTTTTAATTTCTTCATTTTCCTGTTGGTACACATAAGGAATTGTTCCAGATGAAATGCCACACCAGTGATGAACAAATCTTAGCTTCATATCATCAAAAGCTTTAAAATTGAATTTTTCAATTATTTTCAGAGTCTGAAAATAATTCTGAAATGGATGACCATCTGAGGGCAAATCAGGAACGTATGGCTCTTTCAAGGGCAAATGAAAGTGATGTCCAGTGGGAAATACATTTGGCAGCCAAATCTCTTGAGGACAAATTAAACTGATATCTAATGGGAGTTACATTTGGTCACTATTGGGAGAGTCATACACTCTCAAGGGCAACTGAGAATGATGCACAATATGAAGACTGGGCATTCATCCTCCAAAGCAGTTGAAACTGAATGAGTGTTAATAGGGGTTAATGAATTCCCTCAGCAATGCTCAGTACTACAGCTAATGAGCAAAGGAAAGGAAATTTGTGTCTGTGTGTGCTTTTGTTTCTGAAACAAGACTGGAATAGCAACTTTATGCAAATGATATTTCCATTTCTCATGTTTGTATCAGAGACCAGCTAAATGGCAACCTCATCCATTCTAGACCACTGGTTACTTTGGCAGGTCCTTATTCTTCCAGTTCTTACCTATTTTTTAAAAAGAAATAACAATGTAATAGAAAGAAGTAATCTGCCCAACCAACAATATTCAGAAATATTCAGTCTGCACAGTTTTAATTCTTATTTTCACTTGTTTTTTAATTGAAGCACAATGGCTGGGCTAACTGCTGTCTCATCATTTTTTGAGCACTTACCATTTTTCTTTTCATGTGAAGGAATGAGTGTTTCACCAAAAAGGTTTGATGCAAAATGCATTAATTTAAGGGCCATCTGAACTATCCCTACATATGGTCTGAAGCCTAGGCATTACTTTGTAGTAGAAACCTCATGTTGCTTTTCAAAGAGGTATGCTCAAGTGCCTTACCACATGGTTGGGAAAGATGGGTGAGAAGTGGCAGAAGTTATATCTTCCCTCCTAGTTTAACTGAATCAGACAGGCCAATTTTTGTTGGAAGAATCTGCTGGCAATCAATATATCTCAGCTTGATTCTCTGTGCCTTGCTGAGAGTAGGAGAGAGAGCTGTTGGAAAAGAATCAAGACGTGAAACTTCTTCAGCTCTAGTTTAAAGCTTATGAAAGCAAATGATCTCCAGGGCACTAATCCTTTCACCTAGGTAAACATGAAATGAATGTAAATGATCTTAAAAGAAAAGGGTTCCTCTTACCATCCTCTTCCACCTGCCATCATACCTAAAGACTTGAAACCATCTAGATGCCTAGCATATATGGATGTTTGGTGCAATTCAGAGGAATGGGTATATAAGAGAGAAGGCAAAATCCTTAAAAACAACTGAATATATTCTTCCTTTCCTCTCTCTGACACAGAATGAGTTTTCACTGTCAGAGAAGCTTCAGTCCTCCAAATTGTGGTTTGAATCTGATAATCTTGGATGTGGTTTTATTGTGAGAAGCTTTTGTGGCTCCCTTTGAGAACTTCTTGGGCCAACAAAGCAGGATATAAAAATTAAGAATACATACATACATACATACATACATACATTTTTTAAAAAAACTTTTTTCCTATACAGCTTCAGACAATAATAGCTTCTGATGTTTTCTTTCTGCAGTGACACTAGCTCCCAGACTGTATTAGATAATTCAGCAAACAAGCACAAAGCATGAGTGTGATGGTGCACACAGCTCTAAAGGGAGGATTAGTTAGCCAAAGTCAAGGAAAGTAGATATATCAAGAGATATTAGCCATGATAGATAATCGAATGTTTCAAGTCAAGAAACATCTAAATAGCAGTTTCTGGAACAAACAGGAAAGGTTGTTGCCCTGCAAATAATGCCTGAAACAACCATTGAAAGAAACACTTCTGTTTTATATGATAAAGTGCTTTTGCAAATAAAGTGAAGGATTAGGGGGCTTGGTCTGATCTCCATTCTTAAAGTAGGCCTTACTCTTAATGGTTTTCATTGAACAGATCTAATATTATCTGCTAGTGTTCCTTAGAATACACCAACCTTGGGAGGAAAGAGGGTCTCAGTATGATGTACACCATTACATGTATTTTTCTTTTGTTGTAGACTGCTGCCAATAGGTGGAGGTGATGCTGGCAATTCAGATGAAAGCTTTCATTTCTGCAAATCTAATACTGGGTCAAAATAAAGAAAGTTTCCTTTATGTGCCAGACAGCAACTCAAAAATGGTATTTGATTTAGGTTTCCAAAGGTTAGAAGTGGAACAAGCTTGCAATAAAAATTTCACAAACACTCAAATCAAGCATGCTATCCTTGAACTATAACAGTGTTAGATATGCTTTCTATGGAGGGGGGGGGCAGTTTGTGAACTTGTTTACCAAACATATTTTTCATCAACTGCAATTCTTGTTGAATTTAAGCATAGCTGAAAGAAAAATGCTGTTAATTTGGGTTCATACAGGATACAAACAGAATTCAGCACCATACATACAGTATCTCTGTATCTGATATCAACCATTTATTGTGAGGAAGAACACAAAGATATATGAAAAGGAAGGGGTGGGAAATTTTGGAGAAATTCTTATAGTGCAGAGCTATAAGTCTTTGATTCTGGGTGTACTCTTCATTCTGAAACTCATGTGACTTTCCCTATGCATTGTACATTGGTAGCTGGTGGGTTCCATGTCAACAGGGAAGTGTATCCACTCCAGGGGGTTATTCACACTGTGAAAATAATCCAGAATGAATCTTGGTTAAATCTCTGTTATTTAACACATCCTGAATGCACCCGATTTAGGGGAGGGGACTGCCAGAAAAATCTACTTAATCCAGGATAATTGATATTGGGTTTCCTCCTGAGTATTTAAAAAAGATTTGCATCAGCGGCAGTATGAATAACCAATGTGAACAGAACCAGATTAAACTCTACATACCTTGAATGGGTTTCAAATACATTCACATTGTCAACTCCTTTGGAGACAAGTCTCCTCCCAGCCAGCCTTATGAGGAGAAACTCCTCCTCTTCCTCTTTTTCTCCACAGCCATTGCTGCAGGCTTGTGTCCCAGACAGTGTTACCCTGTCACCCTCACTGCTATTAATTTGAGCTTTTAAAATTCCCCTATTATATGTTAACAAATATATATATTTGTGGATGCCATCTCAGTAACCTAGCAATTTAGGTAACAGCTTCAAAGAAGAAAGTCATGATGACATCTCTTCTTGGGGCCTTTTCAGGAAGCCTGAAGGCTGCAGAGCACAGGAGAACAACATAATTTTTGTAAAATAAAGAGCACACACAGCCACCATATTACGGTAAGGTAAGCATTGATGTCCTAGAGTCCTGCAAAATGAGAAATTTTTCAGATATTCTCACTACTGACTGCTGTGAAAAGTTGAGGAAAGCTTGTGTGTGTGCGTGGTGTGTAGATAAATAAACAACAGGAAAAGAGAGAGAATGGAATGAGACAGTGTCACAACTTTCCCTATGTGACAAAGCTGAAAATTCTATAGCATCAGCAATCAATATGTTGGCTGAGAACAGCACATGTTTGTTTCTTGTGTGCTTCAACACCTTCCTATACCACATGGTCTTCCAGTCTTCCCCCTATTTATTATTCTACTTTTTACATTTATATCACTCCACTTTCCCTTCAAAAATATCAAGATGCCCTCCACATCAGTATTTCATCATCACAACAATCCTGTCAGGAGGTTTAGGTGGAGAAAATATGTCTGGCCCAAAGGAATCTAAAGAGTTTAATGGTCAGCTTGGTGGTGGGGTGGGGACTGTACTGCCTATTTTCACTCCTAAACCAACATTCTAGCCCAGGGATGGGCCACGCGGGATCCCAATAATGTTGCTAAGCTGAAATTCACAGCAAATACACAGCCAGTATAGACAATGATGAACAGCTACAATACGTCCACCCCTGCTATAGCTATGCTATTATATTGTTTATCTAATGGAGTATTTTCAAAATCATGAAAAAGTGCATCTTAAGTTATTTTGGAGGTGAGGACAGGAAAGGGATACATAAATCCTCTCTACAATGTTCTCTCTCCACTTCTGGAAATAGATGTTTTCTATGAAAAGGCCAAAGGATTCCATGAACTTACCACTTCGCCTGTCAAAGACAAACCCAGAGGTTCAAGACTGTGGTTTTCTAATTATTATGTTAATGATTTCCTTTCTTTTTTCTCATCACTCTTAAAAATTTTAAAACTTTGTTTACAGCTAATAGACTGTATGCATATTAGAGGAAGATTTCCAAATTCTCCTCAAGTCCCTCCACAAGTTTAAACCAATATCTATGAATTACAATATTTATGTACATTGTATTAATCTACAATTATATTGTAGATTTAATTAGAGCAATTATTGATCCGACTGGGGTCTTTCTCACAAAATACATGAGAACAAATCCCTGTCCTAATGTTGAAAACACTTCTTGATGGAAGAAACATGCGTTGAGCAACTGGAGCATGAATCCAGTTGGTTAGTCCCAGCTTCAGTAGAGTCATAGAATCTATTGTTGAATGGTAATGTTGAATGAAATCGACACATAATTGGGACTAAAATGCTCTTATTCTTCATATATGTTTAGATTTAGCTGAACACATTCCATATAACTGAATTACCCAACACATCACATTGCATTGTAGATAATTCAGTTATATGGAATGTGTTCAGCTGAATCTAAACATATATGAAGAATAAGAGCAGCAGAGAAGCACTACATTGCTGAAGCATTTAAAAGAACACTAGACTCCTAGTAATGTATACATAGGAATGTCCCATTTCTAAAATTATTCCCAGTTCTAGGTATAGTACCTGAAGCAGATAAGGACCAAGATACAATGGCAGAACTGAACAGGTGGAAAGGCAGCATCTAATGGAAAGAGAAAGGTTCTGTTCTACTGCATACCCTGTGTGTACCTGGCTGTGAGGGAGGAGGAAAAGTACACCAGTGAAACAGCTTTAGTACAAAGAATTTTGTATAAATTGGCCATCTAAATGATTTTTTATTAATATGGAATGGCATTTACTTCTAACTTGTTTCATAGTAATAAGGATTTACCCCTATTACGCGTGGTTAGATGCTATCCTAAAAAAGGAGAAAGATTAATAAGCAACAGCCATACTTGTCTGTTTATCATAAAAGTTTGGTTTTAAAAATCAAAAGATTTTAAAAGGCGGGCTTCCAGCAGGGGACGGCAAGGCGATCGGTTCGCAGTGAGGGCTCTCCGCGGATCGCCTGGGTGGGGAAGAGGGGATTTTAAGAATCCCCAAAAAGATCCTTGGGAAAGGATCGTGTTTGGGGCTCGCTAGATCCGGGCTGATAGCCAAGATCGTTGTGGATCGAGGCAGAAGACTGGATTTTTATGAGCAGCCAGCCCCGCTCTGGTAGCAGTCGCCATTAGCCTTGCCACCTGCCTTTTTAAACTTTTTTTCTGGAGGAATAGAACTTCAAAGGACATCGGAGAAAGTAAGTGCATACAATTGCTTTCTGTTCAAAGACCTCTCAAATTAGAAGGGAGCAGCTTTAACTGTGAAAGTTTGACGATTTTGATATATTGTTATCTAGCCTCTATTAACAGCAGAGGAGGCTGAAAGTGAAAGCGGAGCCGGCAGATATAATTAATTTAAAGGCATGAGACTCTTTCTCTTAAAGCAACAAGATTGCTTCAAAGTAGAAAATAAACTTTAAAGAACTCAACTCATTAATACTAATCTGGATTGGGAAAGAGAAATATAAAACACCCTTCCCGCACGGACAATTAATTAATTAATTAAAGGACTCCGAGTTTAAAAGGAGGCAAGATGGCGAATGCTTGAATATATTGGGGGAGAGAAGTGAGTACCTCCTTTGTCAGGAAGAAATCCCTTTTTTTGCCTTTTAGGACAGGAAGGGAAGGAAGAAAACCCCAAATAAAAGGGGGGAGAAATACAAAAATAACAAAAAATAATTAAGTCTACTTTGAGATAGAAGAAGCATAAGCAGAGCCAAGGAGGCACTAGAGAAAAGTAATTATAAAAGAGAGACAAAACAAACCACGAGACATAGTCATTTTTGGAAGTGGTCCAAGAGGACTTCAGAGAGGTTAAAGAAATTTGGGATGTTAATATTTCCATCACTTTTTAATTAATGCTTGTGTTAAAATTGGAAGAAACAAAGCAAGGAATAGAGGCTAATTATAGAGATAAAGCTTTTTGAAGTGGGAAGTGCTGAGAAAGCCACGGCTTGAAGTACCAGCAGTGAGAGAAATATAAGAGAGCTTGCGCCGGAAAGAGGACAGGAGGAGGGGGCAACAGACAACAATATTAAGGAATAATAAGAATAATAAAGAAAGATTTCGTCGGAAGGAGGACGGGGGAGGGGACAACAGAGGGAAGACCCCAGTAGCGAGAAATTTCAAGAGAAAGATTGCGACGGAAGGAGGACGGTGGAGGGGTCGACAGAGGATCTGAAACACTTCACAAGGAGATATTGTTAAAAGGAAGATAAGAAAGGGAACAAGAAACAGAAGAATACAGTCTCACAAAGTAGAAGAATTAAATACTTAATTTAGAAAGAATACAAATAACTTAGAGATAAGAACCTATTGGGGGGCTGGTGCCGGAGATCAAGTTACTAAAACTAAATGTTTTAATAGATTGACTTTGTTTCAGTTATCTTCCTTTAATATTAATTATATAGAAGGCATATTATATCTAAATTTTAAAAATTTATATTTTTTTTAAGAAGAAACAGAAGAAAGAAGTGTAAATTTTAATATACATATTAATTTTGTGCTTTCCTGTTTTGTTTTGTTTTTCTTTTCTTTTTTTTAACCTTCTATTTTAAGCATAGGCTAAAAGTAAGTTATAGTGAATTATAGTGATTTACACCTAGATAAGCAATTTGTTTTCAGATAAGCAATTTGTCTTATTAATTGACTGTATTAAGTATACTGTGATATATTGCTGTGTCCTTAACAACATGGCTTCAGGAGCAAAGAAACCACCCACCCCCCCAATGAGTAACACTCAAAGGAGAGCATCTACAGACACAACTGGAAAACAGGATCCAATGCAGTCACTGCTGGAGGCTTTCCAGAAAATGAGAGAGGAAGTTAGAGTGGAAATAAAGGTGGAATTGGAACAATCAAGAAAAGAAACCAGAGAGGAATTGCATAAGGAATTATCGGAATTTGGAACCAAACTAAGTAAAATAACAGATGAAATAGAGGGAATAAGAGGAGAAGTGGAAGAATTAAAAGAAACGTCCAAAGAACTAAAGAATACAACAGCAGAATTGATGGAACAACAAAAGAAAGAAAGTAATATAAACTTGTTACAAGAGGTCCGTCATAGAGAAAAGAGCCTTAAGCTTAGAGGGGCACCAGAATCTATAAATAAAGATTTATTTGGAATAATAACAGCAGCACTGGCAGAGCTTACTGAAATAACTCAAGAGGAAATAAGGAGAGAAACGGACACGATATTTCGTGTGAATTCCAAAACAGCAAAAGAAAAAAACATGCCTAGGGACTTAATTATAACATTCACCAGAATAAGAACAAAAGAGTTAATATTACAAGCCAGCTATAATAAAGAATTTTGGATAGAAGGGAAATTGGTTAAAATTTACAAGGATGTACCAATGGCAATACTTCGAAGACGTCAAGAATACAAATTTTTAACGCAGGAGCTGGTGAGAAAAGGAATACGATTTGCGTGGGATAGAATGGAAGGCTTGTCCCTGACATATAGACAAAGGCGCTATAGAATCAACTCAGTAGAAAAAGCTAGAGAATTTTTGAAGAAATTGAAATCAAGGAAACAAGAACAAGCTGGAGACTCGAATGAACCATCGCAGGAAGGAAAGATGAAGACCAGGTATAGAACCAAATTAGAAAGCCAACAGGAATTGGCGGAAAAATTGCAGGAACAAGGAGCATGTGCGTTATATACTGAAGAGGATCTACAAGGGAAACTGGATAGTGATACAAGTGATGAAGAGGAAATGCAGGATAGAGGTCAAGTAGATGAGGATGAGGAAGAAGGCCAACTTTAGGATTCAGCAGGAACTTAAATTAGCATTATTTAAATTTATAACACAAAATGGAAATGGCTATGAAAATTATTTCATGGAATATAAAAGGACTGAACTCAAAACACAAAAGGAGTAAAACATTTCATTTATTACAAAAACAGAGGCCGCAAATTATTTGTTTACAGGAAACTAAAATTAGAAGAAATGAGACAAAATACTTAGTAAATAAGAAACTAGGACAGATGTTTACATCTACAAATGAGAAAAGGAAAGCTGGAATTGTATTATATATTCAAAAAAGCTATAAAGCGATTGAATTATTTAAGGACCAAAAAGGACATTACTTGGGCGTGGAAGTACAAACAGAGGAAGGGAAATACCTCTTAGTATGTATATATAGTCCTAAAGAAAGGCAAGCCTCTTTCTATGCAAATTTGAAGGAAGAAATTTTAAGAGTACACCAGGACGAACATAATTTAATTTTACTGGGAGACTGGAATGGGGTAATAAACCCTAAAATGGACAGGACATCAAAAAAGAAAATCAAGCAGAACCAAGGGAAACTCCCAACATCTTTTTTTGATTTAGTGGAACAACTAAACTTAACAGACGTATGGACTGATTTATATTCCAAAAGTAAAGGATATACTTTTTTTTCAGAATCTTACAAATCACACTCACGAATTGATATGTTTTTTACTTCAGCCAACATGAAGACTAAAATAAAAGAGATGGAAATTCTACCAAGAACAATATCGGATCATAACGCAATTGTATTAACTTTAAACAAATCATTGAAAAAAACTGAATGGAAGTTAAATGATTATCTTTTAAAAGATAAAAAATTTGTGACAAAATTGAGTTTAAGTATTAGAGAATACTTTGAAATCAATAATAAAACATTGATCAAAGCAAAAACGATTTGGGATGCCAGCAAAGCAGTAATACGTGGGATACTAATTTCAAGAGCTGCTGAGATAAAAAGACAAAGAGAACAAGAATTTAAATCTATGGAAGATAAAATTAAGCGTCTTGAGGAACAATTAATAGCAGATCCTACAAATGATAAGAAAGATAAACAATTGAAATATTTAAGGAATCAATTGGATAAAAGATTATCAGAAGAAATTGCAAAAAAGATGAAATTTGTACGACAAAAATATTTTGAATTTGCAAATAAATCGGGCAAATGGTTAGCTTATAGATTAAAAAAAGAAAAGGAAAAGAGATTAATAACAAAGATACAGGATGATAACAAAGTAGTCCATACTCAGCAAGAAATTCAAGATATTTTTTATAAATACTTTACAGAGCTATATGGGAAAGATGATATAGAACCTTTGGAAACTCAAAAGTATATAAATAAACAAGACGTACCAGAGATAACAGAGGATCAAAGGGAAAGATTAAATAAGGACTTTACTGAAAAAGAGGTGGAACAAGCAATAAAAAAGCTGAAATTGGACAAAGCTCCAGGACCAGATGGATATACGGCTGTTTATTACAAGACATTTATAGAGGAATTGAAAAAACCATTGTGTGATACATTTAATTGGATAATAAAAGATGGAATTCCTGATACCTGGAAGAATGCAAACATAATACTGATTCATAAAGAGGGAAGAGATGAATTGCGAGCTAAGAATTACAGACCGATATCTTTGTTAAATACAGACTACAAAATATTTGCATTAATAATGGCAGAACGACTTAAAAAAATATTCTCACAAATAATTAAAAAAGAACAGTCGGGATTTTTACCTCAAAGATATTTAAAGGACAATATAAGAACAATAGTAGATGTGATTGAATACTATGAAAAGAATAATGACAAAAAATTGGGACTTATATTTTTGGATGCAGAGAAAGCTTTTGATAACGTAAATTGGACTTTTATGATAAAAATATGTGAAAAAATGAAGTTGGGAGAAAAATTCTGTAATTGGATTAAAGAAATATATAGTGAGCAATCAGCAAGCCTGGTGATAAATGGAAACAAATCACAAAAAATTAATATCGGCAAAGGGACGCGTCAGGGATGCCCGTTATCACCTCTTCTTTTTATAATGGTGTTGGAGACATTACTAAATCAGATAAGGGGAAACCCAAACATTAGAGGAATGAAGATTAAAGGAAAAGAATATAAGTTACGTGCCTTTGCCGATGATGTGGTATTGATATTGGAGGACCCAATAGAAAATATAAAAGAAACGTTTAGAATGATAGAAGATTTTGGGAATAGGGCCGGATTTAAAATAAATTATGACAAAACAGTAATAATTACAAAAAACATGACAAAAAAAGAAGAAACAGAATTAGCTGAAGAAACGCATTGTAAGGTTGTAAATAAAACTAAATATTTGGGGATATGGATATCCAAAAGGAATGTAGATTTATTCGAAAACAATTATAAACCAAAATGGAGAGAAATCAAGAAAGATATGACA
Organism: Phrynosoma blainvillii; assembly: GCA_026167975.1. Lineage (NCBI taxonomy): Eukaryota > Metazoa > Chordata > Lepidosauria > Squamata > Phrynosomatidae > Phrynosoma > Phrynosoma blainvillii. Next base: position 76,094,423 of record JANUYF010000002.1, read on the forward strand.
AATTGGAGTAAAATTCAGCTATCATTATCAGGAAGAATAGAGACGATAAAAATGATGATTTTACCCAAATTAAATTTTTTATTTCAGAATATCCCGATAATACATAACAGGCAAATATTTCAAGAGTGGCAAAAAGATTTGAAGGAATTTATTTGGAAAAGTAAAAAAGCGAGAATCAATTGGCTAACAATGACAAGACAAAGTAAAGATGGAGGGAGGAATGTACCAGATTTAGAACTCTACCACAAAGCGAATGTTTTAGATTGGCTATCCGAATGGATAACATTAGAAGACCAGGATATATTGAATTTGGAGGGATTCAACAACAGATTCGGATGGCATGGATACTTATGTTATGATAAGGATAGAGTTCACAAAGAATTCCAACACCACGTAATAAGAAGAAGCTTACTTAAAACTTGGAAAGAACTGAAAAAAATAATATACACTAAAATACCTTTATGGACTTCACCACACGAAGCTTTTTTTGGAAGATGGACAGCCCTTCGAATTTGGTTAAAATATAAAGAGATACTGGAGAAGATTGGAAACCAATTGGAACTTAAAGCTATGTCTGAGATTCAACACTTAGATGATAAAATGCACTGGTTATTATATACCCAAATAAAGGAAAGATTTAAAATGGATATTAAGCTGCAAGGGGTGGAAGAAGAATTGAAAGACATAGATAAAATTTGGCTGGGGACAAGAGAGAAGAGAATAAGTAAATTATATAAAATATTAATGTGTCAGAGACAGGAAAAAGAAATAATATCAGACAATATGATCAAGTGGGCAACAGACATTGGTAGGACAATAATGGTAGATCATTGGGAGAAAGCAAGGAAAATGACAAGAAAATTTACTCGCTCTCAAGACATAAGAGAAAATCAATGGAAAATGGAACAAAGATGGTATCTCACCCCTGCTAGAATGGCAAAAATTTATAAACTACAAAAGAACGAATGTTGGAAATGTAAAAGCAATGTTGGATCTTGGTATCATGTTTGGTGGAGATGTCCCAAAATGAAAAGGTACTGGAAAAAAATACACATGACGATGGAAGACATACTTAAAAACGGTCTTGAATTATATCCAGAATTATATTTATTAAATATGACATACAAACTAGAAGCAGATATAACTAGAAAATATTGGAGACTAATACTTTACATGGTCTCGGCAGCAAGAATACTAATAGCCTCCAAATGGAAACAGGAGACAACTCCAACGGTAGATGAATGGCTATTGAAATTGTTAGAGATGAAGGAAATGGACAAATTGACAAGGTTATTGAATAATGAGAATGTGGAATTGGTTGAGGAAGAGTGGGCTCCAGTGGAAGAATATATAAATAGAAAATGGGAATAAAGCAGCAAAGTAGTTATTAAGATTGTGTAAATGAACTGGATCTGAGATGATGATAGAAGTAATAGATACAGAAATGATGTATGCAAAATGTGAAAAAAATGTACTTACTTTCAAAGAACTATTGAGAAGTCTGAACTATGGGTAAATGTACTGTAAAGATGACTAAGAATATATTTTAAGTGGATTTTTTATGTTTTTTAAAAATAAAAATAAAAATAAAAAAAAAAAAAAAAAAGATTTTAAAAGGCTTATTATATTCTCATTTTCTTATCCCCAGTAGCAGATCAAAAGACAGAAACAAAGAAAGAGAAAAGAAAAAGAAAAATTAAAAGAAAGGAAAATGAGCCATAAATGTATCCCTGTTACATGGCTCCTGCTGAGTGCTAATAGGTCCTGGAATGAAATTGTTTTATTAATTTGATTAAGTTGAAGGAATATCTAGGGTCTCACATGAATAATTCAGATTCTCATCATATCCTCAGAAGTCATATGTAAAACATTGTTATACCTCAGTGGTCCCTTACAGTCTAACCTACATTTAATTTTCAATAATGTTGATTTATAGTTTTATAAAGCCAAATAATAAATATAATAAATTGCCCCCATATTTCCTGATCCAAGGAACTATAAAATAACTGCTGTAGTTTTACATTTCCACAGTGAAATATTAAATACATAAATCAAAACAAGATTATTTTTCATCTAGAGATAGAGACCAGTTGCAGAGAAATGACAAATTCATTTTTGTTAAAATGAATGTTTTAAGGCACAATCTCTGCAGTCTCTACCAATTCTTTAAAAAAACACACACACATGGTGTTGTTGTTTCCCTATGATACTGATAGGCTGCATTTCTAAGGTTTTCTGTATTATTGTACTACAAAGGTAATAGGATGATCCTCAGTTTTCTAAGAAGCAAAGTGCATGTTTCCAATTCATTTTTTAGCTCTGTTATTGTTAGCAAAGGGATATTCCCTCTATTTTTATTCTCTAACAGACAGGGATGTTGTCTCTATAGTTTACAACTGTACTGCCACCTGCCTGGCATCCTTGCTACCTAGGTAATGATGTTATTAAGGGTTTGCTTCATTTTCCCCCCTCACCATCCATAAAAATAATGGTGTGCAATGAAGAACATTGTAGATATAATTAGAGCAACCCAAGATAGGCTGAGAGAGCTTCTAATTTCACATGTACACCCAGCATCTCCTCTTGAGGCTTCACTGGGAACAAGACATACTATTTTGCATCCTTGATGTAAGAGACTAAATCTAATTGTAAGGACTCATTATAACATTTAAATACCCTTCAGAGCATTTTTAATATTTTCAGTTACAAGATGCTTTCTGAAGGCATGCTAATGTTTGAATGCTAAAGATATGGTGAGTACATGAATGAAGGAAAAAGTAAATTGTCTGACACGCTTTTTAGTGAATAGTCTGACCTGCTGACTTGCTAGCTTTTTTTTTTTTTTTGCATTGTAGTTTACTATTATATTTTACTATTTAATTTTTAATATTGTATTTTAGTATTTTATATTGAAGTTGTTATTAGCGTTTTATCCTGATGTAAAGCATCATGTACATCAATGTCGTTATATAAATAAATGATAATAATAATAAGCTGCAGGACTGGGGTGAAAAGGGCAACAGGGAAATAGAATAACATCCTATACTCTCCAACAATCCTGATTTGGCAGGGATAGTCCTGATCTGCTGTCATCCCACTTTTTCAGCTGCTTTCAAAATGTCAAATTGTTTCTCTCTCATGCTTCCATTCTCTCCTTTGTCCTCCACTCACTTCAATTGCTGCAGAGTTCAAAGTGATAAAATAATTTATACTTCATTAATTCAGCTGAGGAAGAGGAAAGGATGGGTAGAATCCTACTGTTCCCAGTAGACTCAGGCAAAAGCAAAGCCGCTGCAACCTCTCTTAGCTTGTGCACAAAACAGAGATACCTTTTGAGGGGGCAGCTAAAAAGTATAAAATATATCATGCAAGCTTTTGAAGCTCCACTGGCTTCTTCATCAGGCAAAAATGTTTAAAACTCATACAGGAAAAGAAAATGGTAGAGTCACAGGCTTACGTTTTGCATTAGATGTTGTTTCTGTTGTATGTAAGTTACTCAGGAGGGATCTCAATGAAGGCAGAGGCCCCTCCCCTTTTTGGAGACTGAAAAGATTATCACATGGGGGACAGGATGGGGACAGGATCACTCCCCCGTTCTTATCCTGTCCGTGACCCGAGTGAAAGTGACTGTGCAAATCACTTTCACACTGCAGCCAGCTACAAAGCACTTTCAGCCATCCTGGTATTAACAGGTTAAGCCGTTAATAAAAAATGATAGGAGAAACCAGAGAAAGCACTTTCAGCAGATGGCTGAAAGCACTTTTAAGCGGGCTGCAGTGTGAAAGTGATTTGCGCAATCACTTTCTCTTGCGCTTCACTGCCAGGTCAATGCCAGGTCAGGTGTAAAAGTTCTTCCCCTGATCAGAGCAGGAAGGACAGGATGTCCCATCCCTCATGTGATAATCTCCATAGACAAAGAACAGTAAACTTTAGAATCATAAAGTTGGAAGAGACCTCAAGGGCCATGAAGTCCAACTCTCTGCCATACAGGAATACACAATCAAAGTACCCAAGACAGATGGCCATCGAGCCTCTGTTTAACGACCTCCAAAGAAGGAGACTCCACCAAACTCCAAGGGAGTGTGTTCCACTGTTTAATAGCTCCTACCACGAGGAAGTTCTTCCTAATGTTGAGGTGGAATCTCATTTCCTATAGTTTGAATTCATTGCTCTGGGTCCTTTTCTCTGAAGTTGCAGAAAACAAACTTGCTCTATCTTCAGTATGGCATCCTTTCAAATATTTAAACAGGGCTATTGTATCACCTCTCAACCTTCTCTTTTCAAGATTAAACATAACCAGCTCTCTAAGTTGCTCCTCATACGGCATTTTCCAGACCTTTCACCAGTTTGGTAGTCCTCCTCTGGACATGCTCCAGTTTATCAACATCCTTTTTGAATTGAATTGAATTTCAACTTCATTAGCAGTAGTAAAGTAACTTTTTTTTTTTTGAGATCCAGACTGGCTCTGTCTTTTGTGAAGCCAGAGGCCCCTTTCTTAGCATGGCCAAGAAGAAGACTGGTTTCTGGCCCAGTGTGTATCCATGTGTACGTGTATGTATTTACATACTTGAGCTGCTATGTGATAGTTTTCAAATAAGAAAAGGGCTTTAGAACAAATCATTCCTGGATCCAGACCTGGTCATGCTTAATGCAGAGTCACTGAAATAATGAGACTTCTGTTAGGCATAGGTAATTTGTCTCAGGGATTTTAATGGGTCTGTTATACATAAAACTAAAGCCAGCATCAAATAATGGTTAGTGGTTCCACTAACAGTATGATTTCCATCACTTAAAAGAAAAGGAAAGTGATCCCCTCTCTGCAGCAACCAATTCCATCTCCCCAAAAGACCAGCTTTGAAGAGATAAAAAAAGTCTCTGGACTAGTTTTTTATGGAACAGAGGATCACAGGGAGAGAACAGTGAAAGTTTTTTTGTTTTTGTTTTTCCTGTGATAGCATTTAGCCCATAGAGCAATTTAGGCTTTAGGACTAATTCCAATCCTATACATCTAATTTATCAGTGTAACAAAAAGTATCAAGCACATAATCTCTATCCTATTTTGGTGATTTCTAGATAACCATTAAACTGTCTGTCTGTCTGTCTAGTGTGTGTGTGTTATACAGAGAGAGAGAGAGAGAGAGAGAGAGAGAGATCAAGTTTTCAAGAGATTATATCATACCAGAACCACCACCCCACCAACTGGGATTGTAAAACAACCACAGTTGTCCCTCCACATTTGCAGTTTTGACTTTTGCATATTTGATTATTTGCTGTTTTGATTAGCATGTTCTTTCTAGGACTCTCTAGCTCCTCCAGTGCAACTGCCTGAAAGTGACCATAGAGTTGCATTGAAGAACCTAGAAGTTATTAGAGAGAACACTTCTCTAGGCATTTGTAGGTCCTTCAGCATGTTTTTATTATCAGTTTTTGCTAGATGTTGACCACAGAGTTGCTCTGGAGGACCTAGAGATTCCTAGTGAGATGTTGTCTCAGATAAAAAGAATAGTGGGGGGTTTATTTGCGGTTTTTCCACATTCATGGGGGTCCTTCACCTCTAACTTCAGCGAATGTGGAGGGACCACTGTAGATGCAGAAGAAATATCAAAATAAAATTTCTAATATGAGAAAATAGAATACCCAGTGCTGTATGAGAATACCCAGTGCTGTATGCAGCAATGATCAATAAATAAGTACAGTAACTGCAGATAAATCCACACATTGAGCCTACTGAGGTCAAATATGCTACCATTTGCATCTAGCACTTTTTGAGGCTTAAATCACACCCTTCCAGCATCTGGATAGTGTGAGCTGATGTTTTGCACAGGTGTCCATCAATAACTTTTCTCTTAGCTGTCCTTTTTTAAAACTATGTGTATCTGGAAGAATTAAACCTCAAATTTTCATGCATCATCCCCATATGTAAAAACAAATGCAAACTACTGATTCTTTGCATGGCTCATGTTGATAAGGTGTAGCAACAATAAAGGGTCTCAGAAGACTCTTGTTGAATTCTAAAAAGCAGCCATCATGAAAATGCTGAAGCTTTAGCACACGTTACAGAAATACCATATGTGCCTAATAAGCTATTCTCCAGGTGTAAGCAATGGGAAAGAAGTCTCCAAGCATGAGAAAGAGAAGGAAATAATAAATGTGTTCTCAGCATGACCTCTGTTAGGCCATCTTAAGGGTGATCTGGAAATCTATCCGGTCAGGCCACCTATATGTGGTTTGAAATTTAATCTTACAACAGCAAATTAACACCAGCAAAGTACACTTGCTCTTGAAAGAGGAGGAGGAGGAGGAAGGAAGGAAGGGGCAAGAGAAGAACAAGCAATATATGTCATTGCCTTCTGTCACAAATGTTTATCTCCAAGAAAATTATATATATGTTTTTTTCTCACCCCATCTTTATTTTCATAATAAGACTGTGAGTAAGTTAGACACAGAATTTGAGTAGTTCATCCTGTGAGCTTCATACTGACAAGTGAGTCAAATTCAGTTCCATCCAGTCTTCAGCCAACACTGAAAACACTGAAGAACTGGACAGTGGGATTTCCAGGTCACATCCAATGTCCAGAAAACATTTTTAAAAATGGAGGGAGAGATCAAAACATTAACTGATTATCTTTGGTGAAATCACCAATGCTGAACCTCAGTTTGAATGATTACAGGATGGTGACAATGTGAGAGATACAGGGCCTAAGCAGACTGCCAGAAATAGTGCACATTAAATTGAGGCACTGCCCTGGCTCAGTGCTAGGGAATCATGGGAACTGTAATTTATTGTGGCACCAGAGCTCTCTCACAGAGAAGGCTCAATGTCCTAGAAAAAAATACAGTTCCCATGATTCCCTAGCTCTGAGCCAGGGCAGTGCCTCAATTTAATGTGCACTATTTCTGGCAGTCTGCTTAGGCCTACAGTTAGATTGCCAGCCATCATAACTCAACTTGTGAGTTTCTCTCACATCACATCACAATGATCCCTTTACTTTCCAGATTTTCCTAGGGAATGGACAGAACTAGAAGTTGGATATGCTTCAGACACATCCCAATGATATCTTACTTTTTGTCAGAACTGGAACATCATCTGTGTTTTTCATTTGACAGAGGAATAGTTTGAATACTTTTGCTTCTTTTTTTTCAGAGTCAAGGCACTAAAAAGATTGATATTAGTGCTCATACAGAAGTCTCCAGTTTAATTAGTGTGTAGTCCTATACATATTTGCTGATAATCACATTGAGTTCAATGGGATTTACTCCCATTCTGTGTATCAAGAATGAGCAAAATGCAGCCTGTAGGCCACCTATTCCCCAGGACACTTCTGCTAGCCTCAGGGGTCCCAGGGGTGAAAAAAACACAAATGCCACATTTTGTCACATTTTGGGTACTCCCTAAGCCATTTTGGGACTAGAAGAAGACATTTTAAAATATGAAGTGGGACTCCATGGTTACCATTGTGTAAAGGTAATCTCCTGGGCCTAAAATAGCCCATGGGGGACAAAAGCATGGTGGAAATGCCCCATGCCCCTTGAGAATGTTTGGGGACATTGGGGCAAAAATTGTAGATTTTATGCAGGGGATATAGTATGAGGGTGTAACCTTCCAAGGTCTCCTGGGAGTAATTCAGCTCCCTAGCCTCCTACAGTTGCCCATCCCTGCTATATATGCTTTAAGATCATATATGGTAGTATACCTTGCATAACAATTTCTGCAATGTATCATAATGATTTGCACAATGATGTCTTTAGAAAAGGAAAAATTGCCCAAGATGTTAGCATCTTGCATCTGTCAGCACTGTAGTCGCATAGATCAGTCTTAGTATTTTTTTTTTATTAGAAGACCTTTGTTTTTTGTGGGGGAGGGGAGGCAATGGGCAAAATAATTGACAGTGAAAACAACAGCTATAAAACACTGACCTCAAAAACAAGTCTCTGTTGAATATTTTATGGAGATGGTTAATGAACACTGGAAAAGTTTATAATATATGCATATATAATATGAAATTCAACATCTGCTCCTTCATCTAGCATTTTCAGCAGTCTGAAATAAATTTCTCTGGATTTATTTAAAAACTAACTTTCAACTGATTTTTGGTTCATTTTAATGAAGAACAACATGAAAGCAGAAAAAAGAAAGCATTCTCTCTCTCCTTCTGATCTGCCGATCTACTTACCAGCTGCTTAAGACACTAGCTCCAGCATATAAGTGTTTATCTTTCCAGTGTAATGTTTGAATTGCTTTCTTTTTACATGAGACTCTTATACCAAACTTCAAAGTAGCTTCCCACATATGATCTGCTTCACTTGCCTCCTCTCTTTACAGCTGCATCTAAGCAGATTCAAAGATATTGGGTTTCTACCAAGACACATGGTTAACATTTGAGAGTTAGTACTCTACTGTCATTTAGAAAACTGCTTTTGGAAGCAGACAGAGACTATTGTAGGATAAGAAACTGAATGAAGACAATGCTAAATACAGTTTAACAAGGGATCTCCTCAGGGCTTATAACAAATCAAACTCATACTCAGCTGGCACCAAGGACAGGGGATTTACAATGATTTTGGGAATCCAGCCTGTTAAAAGAAGAAAAGAAACCAAAAGGGAGAAGTTGCTTTTTAAAAATGGAAAAAAATGAAAATAATCATATTGTGTAGAATTAAGTACATGGAGACAGACTGATGTATTGATGCTCTTAAGTCAATGCATATTTATGTGGATTCAGGAAAGAGAACTAGATTCCCTTGAGCTGTTACAACAGTGGTGCTGGAGTTGTTCTTCATTCCCTGGCACTGTTTTAAGAGCTGGCCCAAGACACGTTGCTGCCTAAGGCAGAATGGTAGATGCTCTGAGCTTGCAATCCAGCTGCATATTGTACAAAGACAGCCACGTTATTCTGCCACTTGAAACAGAACTGCCTCCCATGCCTTTCTCTGTGAGTAAGATATGAGCATAACAATTTGATTAATTGTCCACCATTTGCTGTGGTTTCATGATAAAAACCCAAGTCATCTGCCTGAAGTGGCTGTTTCAGTCTGCTTAATAATAGGGCTGAGTCTGACTGTGGTAATGTTTGAAGGCCCTGAAGTACACAAGTAGGACCAGCTATGCATGTCCTCACCACATGACTATGTCTCTGCCATGTCATAAGCCCTGCCCACATGGTGACATTTACTGTACAGAAGTACCATCGGAAAGGCAGAGCCTGTAACATCTGTTGCCATAACATTGGAATAGTATGAAAAAACCAAGAGGGGAAGGAAGATAAAAACAAAGATAACAGCCAGTTAAGTTCACTCCATTAAAAGTTATCTTAAATGCTGGTCATTCATCTGGACAATTGGAATTGAAAGGCTAAAGTGAATCCACAACCTGTTTCCACTTGTGTATGTGTGCAGGGCAGGGGGGCAAAGAATATCATATGGAACAACTCCAGAAGGTATAAGTCTGTCTAGGTGGGATGACTGCCAAAGAAGGCCAATTTCCTGTCGTTCCTGTGCAGACAATATTCCCCCTTTCTCTGTCTTTCTTTTCCTCTACTAACATGTTCCAAGAAAGTTTAACTTTCTTCAACAGTGACAGGAATCAAATAACTCAATGAGAAAAGCTCTCCAATCATTTAATATTATGAAAAATATTCCCATATTCTTATATCAATCTACAGTGTCAATAGTTTTCATTAATCAGTAACAACTAATCTTCAGACCTCATTATATAGCTCATTTACAACTTTGAGGCACTAGTTGTAAATCTGTAATAATGTGGACTTTGACAGTAATGATGCTGTTGGGCTACAGAGTTTCTTCATGTGGGAGCAGTTCAAGTAACCAAGAGTCTGCATGGCAATAACTCTATAACTAAATCTGCTTATACAGACTTTGCTCTATATTGGAAGCTTACAAATCTCACCACACCCTGGCCTAAATGTTCCTCAGACCAGGACAAACCATGAACATTCGCAGTAGTGTAGGAACAATGGGTGTTCTACCTGCTGATGAACCATGGTGTGCTACTTGTTTTCTATATGGGAATAGTTGTCATATCCATATATCTCTCTGGGATATTGAAAAGCTAGCATAGAAAAGTGCTCTTACAGTCTGGAAACTGTTGGTTTAGATCCTAAAGTCCCAGGACTTATAGACCAAGATCCTGGATGTTGCTGGTGGATTGCAAACATTTTAAACATTTAAACAGTTTAAACAATGTTTTACCTCCTCCCCTCCAGCCATTCTATGGCTAGTGGAGAACAGGAGGCAGAGGTGATTGGAGAAACATCTAAATATGTTGCCACAGCCAGAAGCAAATGGAGGACAATGTCTGTAACATCTGCTGAAGTCCTGTGGATTTCTCAGCAGATGAATATGGGAATATAGTCAAATGCTCTGTAAATGAATATGGGAATATAGTCAAATATAATCAAATGCTTTTCCAATCCCCTTCCTGCTCTCCACTGGTGATAGAATGATATCACAGTACAACAGTGAGTTCAGGAGGTGCAGGCTTTGGAGGTTGTGTAGGGAGGAAGAAAATATCAAACTCCACAACAAACAAAATATATAGATACGTTAAATTGGAGTTATCCTTGCATATATCTCTAACATGATGCCAACCATAATAATAATGTTTGTTTGGGTTTCCAAAACTAGTTTCACAGTTCATTTAACCTTCACCAGCATGCACTAGTAAAAAACATGTGACTGGAGGAATTTAAATGTGGACTCGGCTATGTATTGATTCTGCTTCAGCTTTCTGTCTGTACAAGAAGAGAGGGAGGGAGGGAGGGAGGGAGGGAGGGAGGGAGGGAGAAAGAAAGAAAGAAAGACCTAACTCACAAGTTGTCATATTCAATAACAGATCCTGAAACATTTTAAAAGAAATAATAGTAATAAAACCAGAAGGGAAAGGGAAAGAGATGAAAAGAAGCAAATCAAACTCAGCCAATTCATCTCCCAAGGTGAGTTAGTGGAAGGCACACATTATTAAGCTGGGTGATTCATGCCTTTGGTCAGATACAGATAATAATGTCATTTCTGAATCTTTGTAGCACAGCATGGACCATTTAGTTCACCAAGGGAAGCTCACACCCACTGTGACAGATTCCAAAACCTTGTATGAATGGCTCTTGTCAGGCTCTAATTTACACAAACCAGGCTATAAAGGTTTCAAAATCTTAAAACTGATATCTTGTTAGTATAGGAAATCTTGAGTCATGATGAGTCACTAGGCAAAGGTTTTGAAATGAGACCATGAATGTTTGTGATTTCACTTGAATCAGCATCATCTGTCACATCATATTAGGATGTTCATGTTTCCACTTGGTGATAACAATACAAGCCAACCAAGTAATCAACCATCTTCTCTTGTAACAATGAGATGTTCTAATATTCTCTTACTCTTCTTTCTACTTTCAGAGAACTAAGTGACTGTCTATAAACAGTATACAGTTGGCCCTCCATATCCACAGATTCAAGTATCCACGGCTCGAAAATATTAAAAAATATATAAATTCCAAAAAGCAAACCTTGATTTTGCCATTTTAAATAAGGGTCACCATCCATTGTACTATCCATTATATTTAATGGCACTTGAGCATTCATAGATTTTGTTATCCCCAGGGAATCCTGGAACCAAACCCCAGTGGATACCAAGGGCCTACTCTACACGAATAAAGTAGTGTTTAACTACGCATGCCAGCTGGCAGACTAACCAGATGGACAGTACAGTAGAAGAAGGTATGAGACGGTTGATCTCATATACATGTGGGAAAATGCTTGTGAGGAGTACTAAAATACCTCCATATCCATATCACTGAATTACTGTTGCCTTTAATGCCTTACTTTCCCTCCACCAGAGCTGGGCCCTGGGGAGAGAGCCAGGCCAGCAATGAAGTCATGAAGGGTGCACTCACCCCTATGCTGCAATGGGAGGAGGGCCTCATAGAGTGTCACCCCTTCTCTGGGGTGTCACCTGACGCAGTCTGAACTCTCTCATCCATCCAATGATGCCACTGCCTAGAGCAGGGGTAGGCAACCTAAGGCCCGGGGGCCGGATGCGCCCCCCCGAGGCCTTTGGACTGGCCCCAGGCCGGCCCTGCCACCGCCGCCACCCGCCATGATGATATTATTATTGTTATTACTTGTGCTTGGGGTTTTTTTGGCAAAAACTCCACAGGGGTTTTGCCATGGCTTTGCTGGGGCTGAGAGAGTGTGCATGCATATTTTTTTTCATTTTTCATTTATTTATTTATTTATTTATATTTTTAGTGCTTCGGCCCCCCAATTGTCTGAGGGACAGCAACCTGGCCCCCGGCTCAAAAAGGTTGCCTGCCCCTGGCCTAGAGAGTTGTCAGATCTCAGGGTACTGGTTGAAAGTCTCAGGGAATGGCTATGTCTCCAGACATGGTGACAAACTATAGGCTGAACAAAGCTGAAGAAGGTTCACTATTTTGTAACTGTAAGGTTACTGGACACCCATTTCAACCCACTGCTAATTGGCATTATACTCAGAATTTATACAAGCGGTATATTTACACACACATCAATGAATGAAAAAGTCTAGAAAAAGGGGAAACAGTGGAGAAACAGCTGCTAAATTCATGTCTGTACCATTTGTACCAAAGCAGTGTCACAACTCATGAATATCCTTATTGCATCAGCTCTGACAACCATAGTGGAGGGCCTTGGAGAATTAATCCTCCCTGAAAGTTGCCCTTGAGTCTTCCACAAGACCTAACAATAGCGTACAGTCTGGGAAAACTCCCATGTGTCATGTGTGTTGTAGGTAAACCTGTACAATATGTGAATCCTAGTGGAAATGGTGCCAGACACTGCAATGACTAGACATGTTTTGTCATCTGGCCATCAGAAATGAGTCTGAGGGGGGAAGCAGACGGGCGGCTGTGGGCTGCCCCAGGAAGCTGCACCGCAGGGCCGAGGTAGCCCCACATCTCAGCCCCATGGCGCAGCTTCGCCACCCCTGGAAGGAGCGCTAAACTGGCGCTCCTTCCACAAGTCGCCGAAGGTGCGCCGCAAAAGGCTGCCGGCGCACCTTCGGCGACTTTTCTGCTGCAGTGTGTATGGACGCTGCAGCAGGAGGTCCTCCTCAGATCACCAGCCATGCGGAGGGCCAGCTGCTCCGAGGACGACCTGGGGAAGGGGTTGGGGCACCCACCGTGCGGCTGCCCCTCCCCTTCGCTGCCCCCAAAACAGCTCTTTAAGCTGTCTGCTTCCCCCCTGAGGTATCTTACTGTTTGGTTCATTCCGGACAAATTTTCATGGGTTATCCTCATGTCTCTTTCTGAAATCAAGTTTGCCCTCCCAGACTTTGCTATACTCACCTCTCTGACATCATAAAGGCATATCCTTGTAACATCATAAGAGCCTGCCTCCTAAGTCTCATGCCTTTGCCCTGAAATTCTAGGGAATGGGAGAATCTGTTGTCCTGGACATAAAGACAGATAAAACTGCAGTACTAACCTCACTTGTGACTTTATGCTCCATGGTGCAAAACCTACTTCAGCAATATACAACAAGATAACAAATCCACAAAAGAGTGATACCTTTATTGGCCAACTAAATGCACAAAGTACATCATGCAAGCTTTTGAGGCTGTGCTAGATTCTTCATTGGGCAAAGATGTTCAAAAGTCATATAGGATAAGAAAAATGATGGAGGTAAAGCCACAGGTCTACATTTTGTATCAGATGTTGTTTCTGTTGTAGTTCAATTGTTCTGGAGGGATCTCAATGAAGGCAAAGGCCACTCTCCTTGTTGGCCATGTGAGGATCAAGAACAAAGGGTAATAAAAGCCAGATAGTAAAATTTCAACTGCATTAGCAACAGAAAAGTAACTTCCCTTGACATTGGCATCACTAGGGTTGGTGTCACCCCAGCATGGTAACTCTTGCTGTCACATCCAGGCTGCCTAGCACACACCCCAGCTGCTCTCCCTCCACCAGCCAGGCCTCCATTTCCTGCTCAGCCAGCAGCCCCACCAGATCCAGAAGGGGCTGCCAGGCAGCAGTAGAACCTCACTCCCACAAGCTACCACAGCTGATAGATAGCAGAGGAGGCCTGGCTGGTGGAGGGGAGAGGGTGGTGGTGTCTTAGGACAGACAGTGAGTGACTGACCCCCTGTGTGTCCACCCCCCTCTTAGGTGCATTCCACATCCCTAGTACTCTCCTTGTGATGCCACTGTCCCTTGAGATCTAGGGTGTCTCTATTCTGTGCAAGGCTAACTGTTCCTTTCTTATGAGAAGATAGATATTGGATTATGCTATTAAAAGATTGGGAGAATATGGATGTCTGTGACACTGAAAAGATAAAAAATATTGGCACGAAGCAGGCTTCTTAGGAGAGGGATGCTCTGGAAAGCTCATTGCCTTGTATCCACCTCAACTTGGAGAACCAGTCCCAAATGCTGGACAAAACCCTAAGGATTCTATGTTGGCAGAGAATGATTGTTTCTTTGCAACCATCACCACCACAAAATAGGCATAAGCTTATGCTTTTACCTCTGTTTGGTAACATTCTCATTAAGTTTAACAACACATCCATTCCAACCATCTGTTAGCCCTGTCTAGATGCCATATGTAAATGTTTTTCCTTCTTAAGTCTACTTTTCTTTCTTTAGTATACAACCAAACTGAATTCAGTGGTGTTACGAAGCTGGTAAACAGAAACTGAAACTGAGCATAATATCTACTGGACCCAAAAATGTCTTCTTGCACCACAGAGTTATTCAGAAGATTCCACATACATTATCCCAGTAATCTTAATAGAACAGCCTATGAAAACTGTACATTATTGGCTTTCTGAAATCTCACTGCTAAGTCACGACATGTGGTGAAATTTCAGTGCACCATCTGCCATTTCTAAACTGAAGAATCTGGCTGCCAGTCTTTCTCAGTTTCCATTAACAATTTACTTAAATTCCTTATCCTTCAAATTTTGCTGACATTAATATATCAATGATTATAAACTTTCTACTTAGCACCCCGACATATCACTGTTACACCCTATTATGCTTTAGAAACCAAATAACAAAAACAGGATTTTTTTTAAAAAAAATTAAAAATATTCACTGGTATGCTGGATTGACTATTTATGTTGCCTTTGCAGACTGCCAGAAATAGTGCAAATTGAGTCCACTTTAAGGGTTAGGGTTAGTGCTAGGGAATCATGGGATTTTTTTTCTGAGACATTGAGCCTTCTCTATCAGAGAGCTCTGGTGCCACAATAAAATACAGTTCCCATGATTCCCTAACCCTAACCCTTAAAGTGGACTCAATTTGCACTATTTCTAGCAGTCTGCAAAGGCCCGTAACATCCCCTGGTCCAACTTCATCCTCCCATGTTAAGAGTTAGCATCTGGATCGGGTGAAGGAATTCTAGAATTTGTAGTTTGATGGGGCACTACAGTTCTCTGACAGGGAAAGCTAAATATCTCACAAAACTACAAATCCCAAAATTTCATAGCAGTGAGCCATAGAAGTCAAACAGCTTTATTTGTGCAGTGCAGATTAGACCATAGTCTTCTTGGATACAAATAAGTTATGGATGCAGAACTCTAGGTTACGAATACTTAACTGGAATACTTAATACCAGCCATTTTTATTACAGGTTGATTCTCCCTTATCTGGAATTATGAAATCCAAAATATTCTAAAATCAAAAACTTTTTTATGCGCAGCTGAGACCATTTTGCTTTCTGATGGTTCAATGTGCACAAAATTTGCTGCACAAAATTGTTAAAATTATTATACAAAGTTACCTCTAGGCCATGTGTATATATATATATACAAGGTGTACATAAAACATACATGAATTTTGTGTTTAGACCTGGGTCCTATCTCCAAAATACAATGATGCATTCAAGTCTTTTAGTCCAAGGGCCAGTGCAGATGGCTTGTTTGGGGCAGCTCTGGGCTGTCCCTGCAAGCAGCAGATTGGGGCCATGGTAACCACATGCAATGGCCCTGATCCTCCTTTTTGCCGTCCCCCAAAGAGCAGCAAAATGCCACTCCTTTTGGAGGCAGCAAAAGGCCACCCTTTGAACTGCTGCGGTGGCTCTTTTGTGCCCTTTTGGCACAGCGTGAGCACACTCTGTGCCAAGGGGTGTCCTGCTGTTGTGTGCCTTGCAGATGGGCACACAGCATCGGAGCAGCCGGCATACGGTTGCCCTGCCTCAGCTCCACCCCCAGGCCGGTCTATAGTGCCAGTCTTCATCGGCCCCAAGTCTCAAGTCTATTTTCAAGACCTTGCAAGATACTTTCAAGTCAAGTCTCAAGTTAAACCTCAAATCTGAGAACCAACTCTTGACAGAAAAAAGGAAGTGGTGTTTGTTTCTTGAAGTGAACAACAAGAGCATTAGGCAATGACCTTGAGGCAGGGACTGAGGTCTGCTCAGCAGCCTGTTCCTACTGCACATCAGAGGAACCTTTTGAAAAGCTTTAGAAGGTTTCTTCTGCCTCAATCCCATTACCTAACATATTAGCTGTTCCCTTCTGAGAAATATGCCCCACACTTTGGGGGCAGGTCTTGCCTGCTGATCTAAGTGAATGGCACCAGCAAGTCAGTCATTAAAAATATACAAGTCTCAAGTTGTGGGTGTTTGGGGTTTTGTTTTTTGTTGTTGTTGTTTTTGTTTGTTTGTTTGCCAAGTCCAAACCAAATCACTAACGGGACTTAACTCCAAGTCAATTGACTCAAGTCTACTGAGACTATCGCTCTACACTCTTAAAACAAGGCTAGGTCATTTTAACTGCTCTGGCTGCTTCCTGTTGCATTCTGGAAATTGAAGTTTAAAAAGAGGCATTTAGAATATTCAGTCAGAGACCCTTTAAGACTCACTGAACTACAAACCCAAAATGCAACAGGAAGCAGTCAGAGCTGTTAAAGTGAACTAGCCCTGTTTTAAGAGTGTAGTGTGATAAGCTTGTACATCACTGCCAAGATAAAATACAGGTATTTCAAAATCCAAAAAATTCCAAAATCCAAAACTGTTCTGGTCCCATGCACTTTGGATAAGAGATATTCAACCTATAACACCTTATTTAATATTACACCTTATTTAATATTAATATTACAGTAATATTAAGTTAAAGTTCTTCTCCTGGCCCTGGACTGACTGAAAGGATAGAGCAGGGGTAGGCAACCTTTCCCCTTTAAGGGCCGAGGGACTTCAGCTCCCAGAATCCCAGGAGCTATTGGCCAACATGGGACTATTGCCCAACATGGCTGAGGCTTCTGGGAGCTGAAGTCCCTCGGCCCTTAAAGAGGAAAGGTTGCCTACCCCTGGGATAGAGGATTAAGAAGTCTCCCAGCTATCATGCATATGAACCCTCATCTTCTTGAGCCTGATGCACTGCATAACAGGCTGTTTATACTCTGCTAAAGTCTTCCTTTTGGTCAAAGCATCAAGGCAAGGTTCCCTCCTCTGAATTCTTCTTACTTTCTGAGACCAACTACCTGCCCATTTCTTTGTGGCCAGAACCACACTTTCCAACATTTCACAGAGGAAAACTGATACATGTGTGTCCAAGTAACATCAGAGTGTGGTCAAGATGATAAACGCCATTAATGAGGAAGAACACACAAGCCAGGAGGAACCACAGCAGTTTGCTTTTGCCCAAGCCTACTGAGAAGGACAAGACTCCACCTCTCCTTCTTCTGTTTCCCCCAACCCATTTAAGAGAGTGCAAACTCAATGTGCAGCAATTGATGTAAGCTGAGGACAAAAGGGATGAGGGAGGAGGTGAGAGAAACTGGAGCATTTTAAAAGCACTCAAAAAAGTGGGATGACAGAGTATTAATTGGGACTATTCTTGCCAACTAGAACAATTGGAGGGTACAAGAAACTATCCAGGAGAAAATTTCCAGAGTTTTATCCTGGCTAGCTCTCATAGTTATCTTCAATGATCTCTAGTCATATTCCATTTAAGTCCATTTTATCTGGCAAGACCCATCTCTCTTTTTTTAGAGAGATTAATCCTGAACCTTCTGACAAATGGCCTAAGTACTTCACCTATGTGTATTGGTGATCTATAGAAATGAACCAATGAGAGCTAGCAAAATGTTTGTAAAATTGATCTTTTGAATTCTTGTAATATATAAGCTGGCAGGTGTAACTGTGAACCACTAATGCTATCATAACACCTGCTTCATATCAACTGACAGCTACCAGCTGCCCCTAGTAAATTCAGTATTTCTTTTAAAAAAACAAAACATTTAGGCTTCTGCTGGAACTGCTTTTCCACTCTCACTGTTATTGTTGTCTATTAGGGTGTCTATTAGGGTGTAGTACATTTTAACAGGAGTTTACCTCAGACTGACCTTCAACAGAGCCTTTTCAGGTTAAGCAGTGTTAGGGCCTTTGCAAACTGCCAGAAATAGTGCAAATTGAGTCCACTTTAAGGGTTAGAGTTAGGGAATCATGGGAATTGTTTTTTGTTTTTGTTTTTGTTTTTTGTTTGTTTTTTGTTTTTCTGAGACATTGAACCTTCTCTGTCAGAGAGCTCTGGTGGCACAATAAAATACAGTTCCCATGATTCCCTAGTACCCTCTTGTTGCTGATGAAATGGCAGAAAATGCAAGGGAAATGGATGGGCAAAGACCCAATTAATGGCCAGATGGATATCTGAAGCAAGGACTTGCTGGCTCTCAGCTTACATCAGGTACCACTTTCCTTCAATTCCACAAAAAGGAATAACATGAAACTCCCTCGCCCTCTGCAATCACCTGATAATTTAGAAGATTAAGGGCCAATGCATGCTGCAGCCCAGTCCTCCTTTTTGTCACTCCAAAAAGAGGTGGCAAATACCATTCCTTTTTAGAGTGGCAAAAAGTCACCCTTAGAGCCACCACTGCGGCTCTTTTGCCCCCCCTTTGGTGCAGCGTGTGTGCACACTGCGCCAATGAGGCTCTCTGACACCATGCACCGTGTGGTCAGGTACGCAGTGTGATGGTGATGTAAGGGTGGAGTCGGGGCGCCCGGCGTGCAGTCACCCCATCTCCACCCCCAGGCCGGCCCTTTAAGCCAGTCTGCATTGGCCCTAAAACACTGATATTCATAGAGTCTGGAAAGTTACCTCTTAAACAGTAACTCACTGTGTAACTTATTGTAAAGGCCAAAAAAGTAAATTAATTATTTAAGGTGATTGATGATTAAGAAATTAATTATTAATTGAGTTAGTTAAAGTAAGGACAATTAATGATGTGCATTTTTATTATATGTTGTTGCATTATTTGCTATTTCTCACTGCCTTTTGGTTTACACTTAGAATAAAAGTCCATCTTAACAAGTGAAAGATTCTACAGATACTATCAACTGCTAAATGTCTGAGGCTGCTGCCACATTGCAGAATTAATGTAGTTTGACACCACTTTTAACAGTCATAACTCCATCCTGTAGAATACTGCGATTTATATTTTGTTCTGGCACCATCACTCCCTGACAAAGAAAGCTAAATATCTCACAAAACTATAAATCCCAAAATTCCATAGCATTGAGCCATGGCAATTAAAGCGGTATCAAACTGCATTAATTCTGCAGTGTAGATGCAGCCTTAGGGTGAATCAAGTCTGAACTCTCTTTAGAAGCCAAAATGACTAAAATGAGACTATCATACTTTTGGCATATCATGAGAAGTCTGGATTTGTTAGAAAAGACAATCATGGATGCTAAGGAGGAAGACAGTAGGAAAAGAGAAGGACCAAATTTCAGGTGAACAGACTGAATCAAGGCCGACACCCCTGAGATTGCAGGACTGTTGGTAACAGGGAGAACTGGAAGTCTCTTATTCATGGAGTAACAATTAATCAAAGTCAATTTAATAACAATAAACAACAAATCAAAGTGCCAACCCAAAGAACTGCAAAAACAAATAAGAAATGGAAAATATTCCACATAATATTTTTTGTTATATAAAGAAAAAGTAACAGTGTTTCCAGTTATTATGTTAGCTTGTAAAATAACCATTTTATGACTGTGTCATTCCCCAAAGTAATGTGTTATAGATAATGTCATTTGTAATATGTTTTTATTAACCCCTGGATATCAGTACATGTTACAGCTACTCACAAACAGCTTTCAGAGGAGACTGATGTTGTGACAGGCAAGCAAGATCAAATTTCAGTGTGTTTCTGAACAGGACACTGCTGAAAATCTCTACAATCATAGAGTTGGAAGAGACCACAAAAGTCATCCAGTCCCACCCCGTCGTGCTGGAATGCACCATCAAAGCACCCCCAACAGATGGCCATCCAGTCTCTGTTTGAAACCCTCCAAAGAAGGAGACTTCACCACATTCCAAGGCAGCATATTCCAATGTCAAACAACTCTTTCAGTCAGGAAGTTCTTCCTAATGTTTAGGAGGAATCTCTTTTCCTCTAACTTGAATCCATTGCTTTGTGTCCTAGGAGTTTATCACATGGGGGAAATCCCATGCGGAAACTGGGCTTTAAATTAAACAAAACCCGCAAAAGCGGGTGTTTTTTCAGATGATGTCGCTGTTAAAAGGAGGTTAATCTGAACGGAAATTAGACAAAAACTGCTTCTTTTTACTTTCAGAAGATCCCGAAAGTAAAAAGAAGCAGGTTTTGTCTAATTTTCATTCGGATTAACCTCCTTTTAACAACGCTGGAGTTTATCACACCAAGAAATCCTGTTGATGAATTGCTTCTGCTTTTGCGGGGGTTTCTTTCTTTCTTTTTTTTCTTTAAAGTACATTTCTGCACGGGGCTCCCCATGTGATAAACTCCCTAGTCTCTGTAGCAGCAGAAAACATCCTCAATGTGACATTGCTTCAGGTATATAAACATGGCTATCATGTTACCCCTTAACCTTCTCTTCTCCCGGGTAAACATAGGGCCTTTACAGACTGCCAGAAATAATGCAGCTTGAGTCCACTTTAACTGCTCTGGCTCAGTGCTAGGGAATCATGGGAACTGTAGGTTTTTCTGAGACATTGAGCCTTCTATGTCAGAGAGCTCTAGTGCCACAATAAACTACAATTCCCATGATTTCCTAGCACTGAGCCAGGGCAGTTAAAGTGGACTCAAGCTGCATTATTTCTGGCAGTCTGTAAAGGCCCACTCCCTAAGCCACTCCTCAGAGAGTATGGTTTCCAAACCTTCACCATTTTGGTCACCCTCCTCTGGACATGTTCCAACTTGTCAACATCCTACTTCTTCCTTCACATGAGACATAATTATTACATGGGCATAACTGTTCCTTTGGTCTGGTTGTGAAAGATCTCAAAGGGCCCAGAAAAGCTAACACTTATGTTAGAGCATTTTAATAGTTCTCATAGCATACAATTATGCTTCATGGACCACCCCTCTTGCTGATAAAATCTTTTTTGACAGTTGCTTATAAGTTTTTGAGTGGAAAAGGGAATGGCACTTGTGTGTACAAAACGTCTAACTTAAGTGCTTTAGATACATGTGTAAATTCATCTCAAGTGCTCATTAAGATATATCACCCCTCCATTTCCCTAAAGGAATGAAAATATATCTTTGCATGATTCATGTACTCTTGCTTAAAGCTCTTAAAAAAAAACACAGGTAAACTTGGGTGAAGTCAACTAGCATAGAGTTAAGTGTGAGCTAAAAGATGAACTGCAATAACTTGTTTAAACAACACTCCTTTAAATCATGGAAGCTGGAATAAATCAGCAGACCCATCTGCAGAAGCAGTAAAGCTCTGTAGCCCACACAACTGCCGCCACCAACCGATTGCTAGCAGCCTTCCTCCCACTCGAGAATTTTAAAAGGATGCCTGTGAGGAATCCTCCCTTTTCGTGCTGCCGACACCAAGAGTGAAGGTTTTTTTCCCCCTTGAAAAAGTCATTAATCACACTCAGCTCTTTGTACCTAAAGAAAAAAATCCCTAGATAGAGGATAAATATAGCTGAAGAAAACAGACACATGCACACACCTGATTTTAAGCTTAAGCCAGGAGAAAGCTTTCTGTTTTGTTTCTTGACAAAATATCACCAGGGCTTAAGCTCTTGTCATAAAGCACCATTAAGTCTCTAAATGTATGTAAGTGGGAAGCATGCTGTGGAATCAGAGAAAGGCTCCCCAGTCACCTCTTCTTTTTTTATGGCCCCCCTATAGAGATGCAACACTAAAAGGAAAAGTATGAACAAGTTCTTCCAAAAAGAAATAGTAGTAGTAGTGGTGGTGGTGGTGGCATTGTAGTTGGCCAGAATTCAGTAAAGGACTTACTGTCTGTGGGAAATAATATTGAGCAATTTTGCAATGTCCGTATTCAGCAAAGGAAAGTCATGATATTGCTATGTAGGGCAGCCATTAAAATGACTGCTGTGCATAGGATCCAGTGGACAGCACAACAGGTGTCGATGTTCAATGGGCACCAGTGTGCATTGTGGACTCCCAATATGCATCAGAGCACTATTAGAGTCCAATGCACATTAGACACTATTAGAGTCCAATGCACATTGGGCCACTCTTGCCAGTGTCTTTGCAATTCACTAGGATGGTTCCTAGCACCTCTGCTATATAGCTAAGTATGCATAAAGTTACATAATGTAGACTGTCATACAGAATTACAGCCATTATTGATTATTATGTTACCTTCCACAAAAATCCAACAAACCTCTGGCCAACTCCAAAATATGTTCTAGAGTGGCCTCTTGCAGACCTAAACAACCTTATGCCTTAATAACAACTTCACACTTATGCAAGATGTGCCTGCACTTGTTTACTGAGCTTGGAAAAGTTATTTTTCTGGGAAATCAAGTCTCAAAAAGTAACTTCCCTAGTCTCCTTGTTCATTGCACAGATGTATATAATCATCTGATGCATAGTTTGGAGGTAATGCATGGAAGGGGTAAGCATCAGGGAAGATGCTGATCAGGAGCATCTTACAATGACATCTCTATTACTGCACATTATCAGACTTTTTAAAAGGGAGAATTTGAGATGCTAGAGAATAAAAAAGCAGCCTCACTTGTAAATGCATATATACAGTGGACCCTTGGTATCTGCTGGGGTTTGGTTCCAGGACTCCCTGTGGATACCAAAATGCATGGCTGCACAAGTCCTATTAAATACAATGTAAGCACAGTAAAATTGTGTCCCTTATACAAAAATGGCAAAATCAAGGTTTCCTTTCTTTTTTCTTTTTTGGAATGTATACATTTTTAAAATATTTTCAAGCTGTGGATGTTGGAATCTGTGGATTAAAAAATCCATGGATATGGAGAGCTGGTTGATAAACTGATAGGTGGGGCTCAGTATTCATGTACCAGCTATTAGAAAGGCCATCTGGAAATTGCCAAGTAGACTGTCAAACTCGGGTGTACTATACTTTTGGATAAGAGTGGTAAACATGAAGTCCTCTATGTGTGATTAGACAGCGATTCCCATCATCTAGCCAACATATCCGGTGCTGAGGAATACTGGGAAGTTGCAATCCAACACCTTTTGGTAGGCTGCTTAATTCCCATCCCTGACTTAGAAAGATGCTAGAGGGATATACTTTATTCTAAGGCCTTTGGTATCTTGACTATGCTCTGAATATCTCTTCTGGTTCTGTATAGAGGAGGTTTGTGCATCAAATTAAAGTGAATAACTTCATAACATTTGTAAATGGACATCCTCAGTTATGCCAAAACCTAAAACCTCCACACTTTTTTCAAAAAAACAATATTAAGATTTTGTTAATGATTGCTCAGTTTTCTCTGTACAAGCACTGTGTCTGGCTTGTTTCTGTTTAAAATATACTAGAGCTGAGACTCCACACTCATAAAATTCTTTCAGTTTTAATAGCAGTTTATTATGCATTTTAAAAAAACAAACCCTCAGCAACCCTGAATCCTCTGCTTGCTGAGAGGAATGAACTGGGAAGGAAAAAAGAGAAAGAGAGAGAGAGAGGTAAGCCATGCAGTGCTTCTCTGCCCTCTCAGAATTGCTGTTCATCACTCATTCTTTCAGCGGTTCACTTGCTCCTTTTCTGAGGGAGGTACCATCGCCTAATGAAACAATTAAGGTCTGACAGTTTAAATATGCTCTTCCATTCTCTTCAGGCATAAGTGCCAGCCATCAAGACAAAGTATCCCCACTACTTTGCTATCAGCAGAGTCATTGCTAGCCTAAGATAGAGAGTCCTAAAAATAAAAGCCATTCTCTGTGTGGAAGTTCATCAAGTCAGGTCATGTCAGGCCTTCTGGGCAAATGGCAATGAACTCATTTCATTATTCTATTTTTAAGCATCAGCCCCTTGAATCTTTTGGTGTGTCCTATATAACACTCTCAGTCCTCATTCAGTGTGGTCAAGGTTTTTATAATAGTAAGAAAACAACTACCACATAAGGCCTTTGTTTAGTTTATCCTATGTTGTCCTCATCACTGATGGTAGAACAAGCATTTTTTTTTTACTGGAAGGTGGTACTACAGTCTGCAAGCAATAAGATCTCACCAGGCTTCAAACCTGGCTGGCATTCACTATTGCAGTTACAGATTTGTAACCTAGAGTTACAGATCTGTAACTGCTTTGTAGGGCCTAAATGCCCTAAATGCACCAGATCCCATCAGATCTTGGAAGCTAAGCAAGGTCAATCCTGGTTAGTACTTAGATAGGAGATCACCAATGAATTCCTGTAGGCTATATTTCAGAGGAAGAAGCTGGCAGCATTCCTTGTCTGAGAAAACCATATGAAACTCATGGGCTTGCCATAAGTTGAAGGTACATACATACATACATACATACACACAACTGTTCTGTATTTAATAAGACTAAGCTATGTGCAATCTCAGCCCATCTTAAGAGCCAGCAGTTGGGAAAAGTGAAAGAGATCTGTTCAACTTCCAGTCAGAGTACAAGGAGAATGGCATTTCTACCCTTTTCCCACTAGTAAGTGAGGCTACAAAAAGGACTTGTGGCAGTGTCCTGTGTCTGATTTTTACACCCTTACTCACTGGTGGGAACAGGATGGAATTGCCATCCTCCTTGTGCCCCAATAGGAAATTGCACAGATCTCCTTTGCCTGAATGAGCTGTTAACTCTGAAGGCAGATTAAGGGGTGGGGTGGTCCATAAGACACTACTTAGGGCCTTGGCAGACTGCCAGAAATTGTGCAAATTGAGTCCATTTTAAGGGTTAGGGTTAGGGAATCATGGGAACTGTATTTTATAGTGGCACCAGAGCTCTCTGATAGAGAAGGCTCAATGTCTCAGAAAAAAAGCAATTCCCATGATTCCCTAACCCTAACTCTTAAAGTGGACTCAATTTGCACTATTTCTAGCAGTCTGCAAAGGCTCTAAAGTAGCCAATGTAGAATATCAGCAAATAGTGCTCTCAGATTTGGTATATAGAACTCATTTATTCTCCACTTTAGCAACGGACTTCATTGGATGATGCTTCAAAATATTGGGGAATAGTAGCGGACCAAGTTTGTCGTTAATGTCTTCTGATAAATGCTGCTCCATAGTTGAAATGACCCCATGTTTGGTGGGGCTGTACAGTTATGCTCTGTTTCATGTGCCCTTGTAGCCAGAAAAACAGGAAACTAATAAGAAATTCTAGCCCACAAGTCTGACTTGCTTGCTTTTCTTTATTTTTGAACAAAGCAGCGACATCAACTCTATTTCTTTTGGTTTGCCAATCTGCCAGGGATCAGCAATTATTTTACATATGCAGATTGAGTACTGACCACTTCCTTGTGCATCTTTATTAACTCTATTTTATGAGCACTAGTATTGTTTCTCCACATTTCACCTGTTCTGGATTCCTTCAGTTCTCTTCTTAACAATGAATAACATATCAGCGCCCACACTGCAGTTGTAAAACAACCCTTATTGCAGGGGGGATGGACCTTTTATCTAACATCTCCAGGAGGTTGTAGTGGACAAGTACACAAACAACTATCCAATAATTTGACAAGGTGATCACCCTTTTAAAGACTCTCCTCTTGTCCTATATTTTATTTATTTATTTATTTATTTATTTATATCCTGCCTTCCTCCCATGCAAAGTAAGGAGCATGGTGTGTGTGTGTAAACAGCCAGATTTTGCTGCAAAGTTTCTAGGAAACTCTGTGCAAATCCAGGGGTATTTTAACCTGGTGTAAAGGCTGTTTACCCCAGGATTGAGTTGGATCCTCAGGATTCATATGTGTTCTGTCAGGATTGGACCAGATCATGCCCTGGGGTTTTTGACTTGCATTGTCTGAACAAAACCAGGGGCAACCTGGGCCTTTTGGCCCATGCAGACAACCCTTTTGACATTCATTATCTATGCAAACCATTTAACTTGAGCATTACCTGGTAGGTTCCATTGTTGAAATGATTTTGTTCAAAAGCAAGGTGCTGGATTAGATTAAATCACTATAACTTCATAAATTTCATTTGTAACATATAAGTGTTTGCTGCATTTTACTAATTATTGATATACAATGCTTGAAGGTCATAGAACTCTTTTAAAGATATACTGGTGGAATCCATTTGCAGGGCTTTGTTAGGTGCTGATGCTCTCAGCCACTTGGTAATAAGATCTCAAGCTGTCATCTGACTGTTTGCCAAAGCACTTATCATCACTGTGGTGAATAGAATGTCCAGCTGGCCAATCATGAGGCAGCCAAGAGCCAGCCAATGGGATTCCAGCTGGTAGCATTTAAAAAGCCCAGGCGGGAGTTGAGAGGAGCAGAGTGTTGAGAAAGTTAAGTCAGAGAGAGGGCTGTGTTTTAGGGTGTTCCTGAGGGAACTGTATTTTGGGGAGGTAGAGTCTAGAAAGGAGTGACTCTGAACACTCACAGAGCTCTAAAGAAGAGAGTTGCTGTGGTGTTCTCTCCAGATAGATAGTGCTAGGCAGTGTGGCTGAGGTACTGTGAGTGAATTAGAAGCAAATGTTATAATTTTGTAGCCAGGAAAGACTATAGTAGCAAGTTCTGATGCAAGTTACATTTATTACATGCTGTTTTAAAATAAACCTTTCTTCTTATTCCAACAACGCTTGGCCTACATTTTAATCACAAACTACACTACTAATATTTTGAGGATTTGGAGGGGGGACATCATACAAAAAGACAATGTGGGTCCCGTACATTTCATTAGGTGGCAAGGGTTGGGATAAAAAGTTCCCACAGGACTGCCAGCTAGAATTAAAGTGGTAAAGGAGAAAGGTGGCAGTAGTGTGTGCCACAATCACAGATGGGCCAAGATTTGGAAGCACGACAAAGAGTCCAGATGTTGAGTTTTGCTAGTCAGTGCAAAGATTTAAGAGATTTTTTTGTTGTTATTTGTTATTTGTTATTTGCCATCAAGTCAGCTCCAATTTATGGTGACACTGTAAATGAAAAGACTTCCAAGAGCCCTAATTATTGACAGTCCTGCTCGGGTCTTGCATGTTGAAGGCTGTGCTTTATAGAATCAATCCATCTGTAAGTAAGTAAGTAAGTAAACTTTATTCTTGTATCCCTCCTTTTGCCTGTCAGGCAATCAAGGCAGCTAACAAACAATTCATCAAGCTCACATAAAATACATCTGTAATGTGGTCATCTTCTTTTCCTATTGCCTCCCACTATTTCCAGCATTATTGTCTTTTCCAATGGATCAACTTATGATGTATGGGAAAGGGGATTAGACAAATATTACCTTATGCTTTGTGCTCATGTGTATATACACACTTACTACTTGCTGTCTTTAAAAATGTCCAGTAACTTCCCTTACTATTTTTCAGTGCTACATGTATGGACTCCATGTAATTAGCATTCTCTCCAAGAAATATGTTTGTCCAAATATGTATCCGTTCATTGCGATTCTTGCATATATAATTGCACCTCACACAAGCAGCACAACTTGGAAGGGATAATTTACATTCTTTCCAATTCTAGATTGTACAATTGTCATTTATGCTATGACTAACCAGAGCTCTAAAGTAACAAGTTGCAAGGGCCTTTACAGACTGCCAGAAATAGTGCAAATTGAGGCCACTTTAACTGTCCTGGCTCAGTACTAAGGAATCATGGGAACTGTAGTTTATTGTGGCACCAGAGCTCTCTGGCAGAGAAGGCTCAATGTCCCAGAAAAAAAAATAGAGTTCCCATGATTCCCTAGCACTGACCCAGGACAGTTAAAGTGGCCTCAATTTGCACTATTTCTGGCAATCTGTAAAGGCCCTGAGGGGGGATGCAGACCAGGGCGTCGGGGACGCCCTGGTCTGGAATGCCACGGGACCGTGGCAGCCGGACCGCGGCACTCCTGCGGCAACCCTAAAAGGAGCGGCAAATTGCCGCTCCTTTTACAAGACAGGGAAAGTGCGCCCTAAACGCATAGGGCGCACTTTCCCTGTCTTTTCCGCCGCAGCGCGTCCGGTCGCTGCAGCGGGAGGTTGCCCCGGAAGCCCCGGCCGTGAGGAGGGCCGGCAGCTCCCAGGGCGACCTCAGGAAGAGGAAGGAGCGCCGCTCGTGTGGTGGCTCCTCCTCTTCCGGGTCTCGGAGACGGCTCAATTAGCCGTCTGCCGAGGCCCATAGTTACCTGAGACAAGTTCCTTTGCAGAGGGGTGTAACAAAGGCTTTAGGTCTATGAAGGGAGAAAAATGGGATACAAATGAAGACAGAGAGAGAAATCAATGATGGCACACTTCAAAAGTAAACAATGAGCAATAAACAAAACAATTTTATTATTGCAATGTTTTCTGGTTACTTCCAAAAGTAAGTTTGAGGACATGTAAGACATATTTAGAGGCATTATGACAGGAAATGTTCAAGTTTTACTCCATTCTTTTATCAATTCCAATTTAAAAAAAAAAAAACAGAAAGTAGAAAGCATTACAATAAATAACATAACAAGTTATTTATTCCATATTGTGTTACAAAATGTATAACAACAATGGACTTTCTTATTGTAATGAATAAGGAGGCAAATTAATTTTAAAAATAACTTTCCAACTGCATAGCTATCTGGCTATGGTATAGAAGCATCAGCTCACTTTTTGCATTAGTGCAATATCTCCTCTTGACTCATGCATTCAGAGAAACCTTAATGTTACACAGTTTAGGGACATGGTCAAAGTTCACACAAGCCAGGTTCAGCAACCTACCAAGCAGAGGAACTTTAATAAGTTATGAACTGTCATCCAGCTTGTGATGTGACTTGTACAGAATTTCTTCTCCTTTCTCAGTCACCCTTTCCCATTCTCCATAGCCTTCTCAAACAACTTTTCCTTCTATCAGCTCTCCCCATTCTTGAAATCTGCCTTCCCCACCCCTTTCAGACCTCTGCCATATGATCCAAAGTAACAACATGGTCACAGATCATAGAAGATGTAGAGAGGAAGGTGTAGGAAGGAAAGGGAAGGTGTAGAGAGAAAAGGGAACAAGCTCCTGGAAACAAACTTTGTCACTTGTCAAATCCCTTCCTTCCAACCGCTTTAGCTCCCCTCCCCATATCTTTTTGTAGGAGGGTATAAATCTTAGAGTTGAGAAAGCAGGTGTAATTTTCCTTAAACCTTGGAGTATATTGGCAAAGTGTACATCCCCCTCCATACCTTTTATCTCCTAGAAGAGCGTATCTCATTTGTGATCTAATGTGATCTGAACATGATGCTAGTTCCAGCCCAGTCTTAATACAAACTGGCTGGCCCAGCCATGGCACAGACTTTGGCTGGTGCTGTTCCACATTGCAGTCACTCAGTAAACCAAGCTGCTTTAGTAGCTGCTGCACAGATGATTTGCTTCCAATGAATTACGGTGTCATATCAGCATATATACATGAGTTTTCTGGGTTCATGTTCATTTCCTGTGATGTCCCAGGAAGGGATTTACAAATATGCTGTTTGACATAATGTTTCAGAGAGCTCTGCATAAAGATGAGTATTTCTGGAGTGCCATGCAGGACGAGTGGCTTTAGGCTCCCAGATGTGCTTCTCAACAGATGGGGACAGCAGAGGGTGCATCTGGTGTGATAGCACAGAATTATGTTGAACCCACAATTACAGGATGGACTGAAAAAGAAAATAAGGTCACTATCCATCTGATGGAAATCATATTGAGTAAACATGTATTGTGAGAGGTGAATGAATACTACTTTTGAAGACTCTAAGTTCAAGCACTTGGAGGTTGTCCATGGAAACCACTGAGAGCTGGAATATCCAGCCTTTTCTCACTGCCTGTTCCCTACTGGATCTACCCAGATACCCTGGGAAATTTTTCAAGCAGGATGAAACAACTGCAAAAAAAAGCATGTATCCATCTCTTATTTGGCCTTTACTGGAACTGTGTGGGGAGTAGATTTCATGAAATGTAGAAGTCCCCTAGCCCAGATTGACTATATTCCTATATACATAACATGCCCATAAAAGAGAGATAATGAAGAGGAAGAAAATGCACTATTAGGAAATTGCTATTCAGAAGAGGAGGAACCTCTGTGTGTGTGTGTGTGAGAGAGAGATTTCTACTTCATTTGACCATTACCTGAAAGTTTTAAATTGGTGAGGTGCAGCTACATTTTGATCAGGTGAACATTTTATAGTTCAAACCCTGTTTAGTTTAAGTGGAAGAAGGGAAATATGATGTGGCTTTCCATATAACTAAATAGCTTGCACACAAGCACATCTCTGCTGGCAATCCATACTTTCAGAATATGGACAAGGTCTACGTCTTTAATTTCTTTCAATATCAAATTGCTATTAATCAAATTCTTATACTGATCATTTGTCCTGCTGTATTTGTATGTTATATAAGGTAGTATTGGCATTCTTATTCTTGATGTTTTGGTGTTAGGTTGGTTTGCTATTACTCTTTTGCTTAAAAGTGAAATGTATATGGAATTATTACAGTTGGAACTGAAATACTGATTTATGCATATTATGCTGACTTTTGACGCCTATATTGTTGGTGACTGCATATGGAGTAGCTTTTAGCACAGCTTCCTGTGGGAAAGCAACATAGAAATTAAAATCTAAATTCATGACTATCATGCACTGAACAAAAAACCCAAACCTATTATTTTTTAGGCTTTGTAATCTGGACTTCCACCCACTACATTCCATCAGCAGCTAGATCAAGCATACTAAGAATATGAACAATACATTGGCATTTGATTTTGTTTTATTTTACTTTTATTTTAAGATGACAAACAGCAACACAATCAGTCAAGTAATACAAACATTAATTTTAAGTACAGCTCTATACAAAATAATTACATCAAATGACTTTAATGACATAACCAATTTTAAAAGATGGGGCCCAGAATAATTTATTATGTGATGATAGACCACCCCATAAACCTTGCTCATTTATTAGTGAGATGAAAGGAGCCCATACTCTATCAAATATGCAGGTGGGCATAGTTCCCCTTGACCCATTCTGATTCTACAGGTCAATTTTTCTGAGCAACTCCACACAGTCTAACCAACATCAGAATAAGAGATCTTCCAGAGTTTTTCACATTCTTGAAATATCAGATCATGTAGACCCCAGCAATACAGTAGTAAGATCTTGATGCAAAGGATCTGCACAAATTCCTTCAAAAATAGTTAATACTAATAAGCACCTTTGGGGTATAACTCTTGATGTGTTATTTTCTTTAAATAATCAGTTATCCTGTTCCAAGAATCTACCACCACTGGTTACTGTATCCACACATGATTTATTGCCCCAACAGCTCCGCAACCCAGAAAAAATTGTGTGATATTACTATTATAACCAATGGAGATGGAGTGGGGACATAGCAGTTTCGAATGGGTAGCTTTAGCAGAACTTTGAATCATAATGAAATCTAAATGAGGTTAAAGACTCCAAATTAATGTTTCCCTGTTTTTAAAAGGAGAACATGAATTAAATGTGGAAAAGTGGGGAATTTGTCCCTCTGTAGAGACTAAAGCCAGAATACTCCAAGCTGCTCCCAAAGTATTCTGACCCAAAACTGTCCTGAATTTCTCCCATTACCTGGGCATTCTGGAGTGGTACCAGGCACCTGCCTGCATAGGCATCCCTGTGCTACCTGGCATCCCACTGTGTCCCACTGTGCTACCCAGCACCACTGCCACTGATGCAAGTCACTCTTTCTGAGGTCAATAATGAGGGACCCATGTTGAGCACATGGCTGGGCACCTTGTTGTGATCTCAGAGGGGGTGACTCATGCCATTGGTTACAGGCAGCTGTCTACACAGAATCTTCCTGTGCTACTTGGAAAATCTGGAGCAAAGGTTTTAAAATTTTGATTCCAGGGAGGAATGGCCCAGATTCAGTGCAGAACTGATCTTCCTATGTGAAGACAGTCCTCAGCCCAACTGGGGCTTTGGCTCTACATTATGTATACAGGGCAACATGGGGGAGGGTAATGTTAAATGGCTCATGTAGACGAGCCCTAAGACATAACACCTGAGTCAGGAAACAAGGAACAATGTGAGTTGGAGAACTGTAGCTGATATAGCAAGAACAAGAGAAGATGGGTTATTTACAGAAGATGGAAGCAGACAGGGAAGATGGCCTTGGAATTGACCTTGAACTATGAGGTGTTTTTGAAACAACAATAAAACTCAGCTCTCCATGCTTTATATCAAAAATTGCTATTACTTGGGTTGTGCTAAACAGCAGGAAAACGGGTGAAGCCTTTCGGACAAAACAGTTTTATTGGCATATAATATATGTAGAATAATCCCATCTATGAGCAAAAATTTATTTTAGAAAAATTACATCAGTCAAAGAGATTCCCAAAGCATTAACACTGAACCATAGCATAACATGGCATGCATATCAGCTTGAATACCTTTCATTGGAAGGAAATTAAGGGCATTAGTATCCAACCAGAACATCAGAAAAGGAGGATGTAACAGGAAGTAGCAAGAGAACAGATTGCTCCCAAGCAAGTGCCTGTAATCCTATATAGGTCATGTGGAAAGGGCAGGTGCTTGAAAAAGACACAGACCTGAGCATCATGGGTGACCATTTCCTTAGAAGAATGATAAATAGTTTGATTTCTGAGAAAATATTTTAATGAGAAATAATGAGAAAAATATTATTGTAGTTAAAATCATTGTGAATGGCCACTACTTTTTTCTTTCTAAACTTTGTTTGTCAGGAACCAAAGTT
Organism: Phrynosoma blainvillii; assembly: GCA_026167975.1. Classification (NCBI taxonomy): domain Eukaryota; kingdom Metazoa; phylum Chordata; class Lepidosauria; order Squamata; family Phrynosomatidae; genus Phrynosoma; species Phrynosoma blainvillii. The sequence goes on from JANUYF010000002.1 coordinate 76,127,480, forward strand.
GAGATGAGATGTGACAATTAAAAATTTAGAGTATAATTATTTATGTTGTTGTGTGCCTTCAAGTCATCTTAATTGGAAATCATAAGGTGAATCATAGGATTTTCTTGAAAAGATTTGTTCAGAGGGAGTTTGTCATTGCTTTCATCTGAGGCTGAGAGACTGTGACTTGCCCAAAGTCACCCAGTGGGTTTCCATGACTGAGTGGGGATTCAAACACGAAAGTCCTAGTCCAATTTTCATGGCACTATACCATGCCTCATTTCCATATTCATTTGTTTATTCATATTATTTACAGTGCTGTTCCACATTTAAAAACCAAGTACAGGCCAATCCAACCTGACCTCCCTAGGGGTGCTACTACAAAAAAGACTGTGGAGTTTATCACACGGGGACCTATGTGCTTCCATCCCAAATATGATTAAAGTGTCTGCATCCCAGAAAGGCACACAAATGCACAATTGATTTTCATGTGCAGAGCACAACCAAATGTTAAAAGCACATTACTAATGTGAGAAGTAGATAGAAAGTGCATTTGGTTTTCAGACAGATGCAGGCAAATCCTGTTGATGGTTTGGAAATAACTTTTTTGCACATACGCACAGAAGCAGTAGTTGCATCACCAGAAGTGATGCTTAAAACTGTCATTTCCAAGCGCATACACACACACACACTCCAGAGAGGAGGGAAAATGGGGAGGGAAACGCTCTTTGCCCCAGAATTTGTTTTCAACTGGGCATGACAAAACCAGGGAACTCACCCCAAAGTAAAAAGAACAGAACATTACCCAAAAGAAGTAGGAAAGGAAGGAGAAAATTTCTCTCTCGCTGCATCCCTTCTGTTCCTTCCCTCACCAGCTGAGGCTGGAGGAGGAGGAGGAGACATTCAAGCCAGGTGTGAGGGAGAGAAGCAAGCTTTTTCTCTGTGTGTGTGCTGATGCTTTAGGAGCATAAAAGGCTGTGTCCCTCTTGGCACAACAAAGCAGCAAAGAACAATGGGAAATAGTTTTTTGTGGGGTTTTGGGGCTGTGTGGCCATGTTCTAGAAGAGTTTCTTTCTGACGTTTCACCAGCATCTGTGGCTGGCATCTTCAGAGAATACTGGAATGGCAGAGAGTGGGTCTATATATACTGTGAGACCCTGGGTAGGGAGGAGTGATTTCCATGTAAACTGTGTATTGTTCTGGTTGAATAGGTATTGTTCTGTTGTTAATGGTATGGCTTCAGGGTGGGAGGATATGCAATCAAGAAACTCTTCTAGAACATGGCCACACAGCCCGAAAAAACCACAAAAAACTATGGATGCCGGCCATGAAAGCCTACAACTTAACAATGGGAAATCTTTCAACAAGCACAAAAATGGGGAGAATCCCACAAATAGTTTTCATGTTATAGCAATTGCACAAAGAAAGTGAATTCTTGAATGAAATGGAAATGAAAACACAGTATTTTCCTGAAAAATGTCTACTCCCTGATTCATGTCACTGTCTGTTCGGATTCCAAGTGGTTTACACGCAGCAGCATCTGAAAACCAATTGTGCAATTGTGTCTAATACCCTGGTTCCGTCCAGTTTCAACTTCCAATTTTTCCCATGTGATAAACTCCTGTGTCTCATGTCCTCACCAACCTAATCTTTCTTACTAAAAGTATATACCACTGTGTCTCATGTCCTCACCCACCTAATCTTTCTTACTGGAAGTATATACCACAGGGCCTCAGATACAAGTCATAGATATTTGACAGGCTTGTACAAAAGTAAATTAGTCAATTGTGTTTCTTTTTTGCATTTTAGTTCTTGGCCACTCGGACATTTCCAAAAAAATAAAATAAAGTAAAATAAAATAAAATAAAATAAAATAATAAAAATCAATTTTTGGTTGTTGTTGTGTGTGTGTTTTTGTTTGTTTGTTTTTTTAAACACAGCACATATGATGATCTTGTACCTTGTAATGTTAGTGGAATTTGGATAGGGTGCATTTATGATTTCTGTGAGCACTTGGTATCCACTGGGGTTTGGTTCCAGGACCCCTCATGGATACCAAAATCCATGGATGCTCAAGTCCCATCATATCCAGTGGGGTAGTAAAATGGTATCCCTTATATAAAATGGCAAAATGAAGGTTTGGGGTTTGGAATATATCTATTTTTTAATATGTTCAAGCCTTGCACAGTTGAATCCGTGGATGCAGAATCCATAGATATGGAGGGATAACTGCACTACAGATAAAAGTTTAAGTTTTCAGATAATACATGAGAAATACTAGGCATCATATTCTTATATTTCAGCTCCATCATCAAACTAGTAAGAGACAAAACTAGGTAATATGTCTCAAAGGATTATCTTTTACTCCAGGGCACCACAATCCCATATAATCTAATAGGTAATTCTTACTTCAAAGGCCTCAGTTTTCAAGTGCAATCGGCTTTTAAAAATTGTATCTGGGAAATCTAAAAGAGATTGTATCTGACAGATTGAGCAAAAGCCCCAAATCCTTTGGAACTGTACAAATAATGATTATTAGGAGAAGTGCAAAGTTCATCAGGAGGAAATAGCATACATGCAGGAACAAGACTGCAAGACTGAACAAGGATGCAAGAAAAGGGCAAAAGAGGCAAAAAGCGAAAGAGTAAGAAGAGATAAAGTGAATTCTAGACTTGGAAGCAAGAACTACAGACTAACTAATAAATGAAGAGAGCTCCAAGTTTGGATGCCACTGGCAATCAATTTCATCAGAATCACCCATTTTGACATATTAAGCTATTCCTCCAAGTGTACAATTAACAATTAACTGGCAGACATTTTCCCACTGACAATAATTTGCACATGGAAATACACATCTGCAGTATTTTTGCATAGGCAGAATTTTATATCTTCAAGAACTCTCTACTCTTTTACAATTTCTGAGCCTATGTGCTGTGATTCTATTGGTTAGCATAAGTATACTAGCAAGGAAGGTAAATGGCTAGATGTAGCATAGTGAGAAGACATATGGAATAGGAACTCATCTGTGTCAATAGAATTTTTTTTCCAATGAGCTCCTGTACTACTTGGGTTACCCAAAGAAAGGTGGGGACTGGGGGTTCCCACCAAATATGACAATGGAAATCAGCTTTGTAAGAGGCTGGATAATTTTTAGGACCATTTGCACCTGTTTATACTAGTAATGAACAGTTTATATTTTATTACTAGTATAAATGAGGATAACACTAGATTTTGGAGTGAATTAACATGATTTTATTTAGAAAAATGCAGAATGCAATCACACACACACGAGAGCAATTCACACAGACACAGCATACAGAGCTAACTGAAATGGAAATATGGAAACAGGATAGCAGAGTTTTAGATATTTGCATGGGGGTGATAATTTACTGTCCAATGAGTAGACCATGGAAAGCAGGTGTGGCTCAGACTGGGAGGTCTGAGGGCAGCACAGTTACATACACAGCTTGGGACAACTGTATGTGTACTGTGAATACACAGAGACTAGCTAGATTATTGCACTACACTCTTATAGTGCTGCTATTCCACTTTAACTGTTCTGGATGCCTCCTGTTGCATTCTGCGATTTGCAATTTAAGGAAGGGCATTTATAATTCTCAGCCAGAGAGCTCTTTGGCCTCATTGAACTACAAACCTCAGAATGCAACAGGAGGCAGCCAGAGCAATAAAAATAGAATAGAAGCACTATAAGAGTGTAGTGCGGTAATGTGGTATGTTTCTGAGACCCGTAAAGGTAAAGGTATTCCCCATAGACAAGGTTGTCAAGTCATGTCTGACCATAGGGGCAGTGCTCATCTCCGTTACTAAGCGAAAGAGCTAGTGTTGTCAGAGACTACTCTGTGATCATGTGGCCAGCATGATTGCACAGAATGCTGTTTACCTTCCCACTGAAGGCAAATATTTATCTACTTGCATTTGCATGCTTTCGAACTCTTAGGTTGGCAGAAGCTGGGACTAGTGATGGGAGCTCACCCCATCATGTGGCACCTGGGCCCTGAACTGCCAGCCTGCTGATCTTGCAATCAACAGTGTCAGTGTCTTAACTACTTGAGCCACTGAGTCACTTGAGTCACTGAGACCCATACTTACACCTAAAATCTAGCCACAAGTGGTAGACTATCTTCTCAGGTAACAAAGACTGAATGTCCATTCTCAGCAATCAACAATGGGATTCCAGATTGGTTGATGGCTTTAATTTTAGTGTATCAAAAACAGTGATTGGATCATGGTATTCCCCGGATGGATGGATAGGAAAGTTTGGCTGGGAACACTGCAGGAGGTGGGCAGAGAGATTAGCTTACTGCTTTGGGTGTGAGGACTTCCTTTGTCTCAGGTTGTAAGAGGAAATGCAGATGACTTGGGGGAAGGAAGGAGCTCTTAATATACCCATCTAGATTTGATTGCCCCATTACCTGGATATGCACATGCCTCACAACATGCTTCTTTTCTCCTGGGAACCTGACCAAGTGTTCCTGAAAGGTCATCAATCTCTTAAGAACATGATGAGATATGAAAATATGGATACCCCAAAATACAGTATGGGGTATGCAGGGTGTACTAACAGTAGCCAACAGGGCAGCTCTCTCTTGTGGCAAAGCTGGCTTTCTCTTTTGTCCCCCTGCTGGTGCTGCACATAAGACTGTTAAGTCATTGCCAGGATTCTGGCCATGGCTTCCTGCCACTGTGTATTACAAGCATGTGGTTTGAAGCATAGGGGTGGCCATTTGTGGGTGTGTTATATGAGAGGGAAAGTGTGAAGTGGTTATAATGACTGATTAAACTGGGGTATGGACAACTGTCATTGGAGATTTTTGAGGTATTATTTTGCAGGTCAGGAAATTGTTCTTCATTGAGTTGATTCTTACATACAGTTAGCTCTCCATATCCATGAATTCTGTATCCATGGATTCAACCATCCATGGCTTAAAATTTAAAAACCTTGCTTTTGGCATCTTATATAAGGGCCATCATTTTATTATGCCATTGTATATACTGGGATTTGAGCATCCATGGGTTTTGGTATCCATGAGAGGTCCTGGAACCAACCCCTAGCAGAAACTGTATTTTTAAAATCCCACAGACTCATTAGTCACTCAAATACCTTGAACCATTTCCAAATTGGCAAGATTGCACCAACACTTCTTTGGTTTGCAAACCTGACATACAAATGAACAACTGTTTCTTCAGTGTCCACCATTCTTTGGTCTTTCATCACCTGACATCTTCCTTAAGAGAAGATGTTACAAAAATGAACCTACATATCCATATATATATATATATATATATATATATATATATGGATATGTATTTAAAAAACTGTGTGTTTCCCCCCCCCCCCCCAAATTGCTTTAAACTTCCAATGGCATGTCAGGGTTGGTTAAGTCTATTTCTTTCCAAATCAAACTGGCCTGCTTTTAGTCTTTAAAAAATTGAATAAGTGAAATACCTAAAACTTCCAGCTATTGTAAAAACTTTCCAGTCAGTTGGTCCTGAAGAGAATGCAAAGCAGCAGCAACAGCTTCTGTTTAAGATGCCAACAGCTGCCCTGAGAATTTCAGGACTAAAACCTTGTGTTCCACAGTTGAAGGTCACTTTATTGTTGCAACCCTTGAGGTTCCCCAAATGAAGTTCACAGGAGCAGATGATGAAATTCAGAGTAGATAAAACTCCCACTTACTATGAAGCTTTAAAGAAATAATCTGTGTATCCCGTTTTACTTGTTGATTTCAGTTGAAGGAGGAAAGGGCAGAGGCGGGAAGCACTGAGCCACCCCTGCTGTTCTCAGTGGGGTTTCCGCACTTAGCTACGTCACTGTTTTGTACAGATCTCGTTATCTGTTCTTGAGAAAAATACCTTTATTATTCATGGACGTGTAACCTCCATCATTACCCCATCATAAATATTCATAACACTTTGCAACTCCACACATTCCATTTAACCTTTTGGCAAAAGTTCTTTGGAGGACAAGAGTTTGGAGGAAATTTGGCTAATGAGAGAAGCACACAGGAAATGTGTTCCTTTATACCTGAAAACAAATGCAGGATAAGCATATTAAAGAAATGGGGCTTTTTGGAAAAGAATGGAGAAAAGGGTGGGGGGGGGGAGAACAAACTTAATTGGCACAATGCATATCCACATGCTCATTTGCTCTCCCTCTCTGCCTTCAAGGGATGAGTGCACAAGATACAGCAAACTATAGCACAACTGCAGCACAAGCTTGTAGAGTGAGCCAGCTTGGGTCAAACAAGATGTAGCAGTGAAGAATGTGTATTCTGATTCTATACAGTTTGGGCAGATCCAGATTTAAATATATTATCATGTCTAATTTGGCCCTTAGATAGTGATTTTACTTGGGATTCTTAGGTTGGTAATGTTTGCCAATATTCTATATGGGTTATTTAGCTACATATGTGTAAATAAGTAGCATCTCCTGGCCCAACCTTCACTAGTCCAGCAGCTGAATTGGGTTCAGCTGGTAATTGAGCTGCAAGGAGAAGGATGTTTCCAGTCCCCTTTCACCAGCAAGTTAGGCTGCAATGATCTCCTCTGAACAGCAAGTTAGGCTGCAATGATCAGAAGCAGGACATCTGTCCAAAGTACTTGTTGCAGCCTCACTCACTGGTGAAATGGGTTTGGAAATACCATCACTGTGCCCTGATCACCAGCTGAACAGACATCCTTCACCTAATCCAACTGCTAGCTGTTATGGTGGACTGTGAGGCATTTACATAGTTTAACCATAAAACTACATTTTGAGGAGAGACAGCTGTTTACTATTTCACTATTTTACTATGGAGATCTAGCATGGCATAGTCATGTGAGTGCTGGATTACAACTGTGGAGACCAGGATTCAATTCAGTTTCCAGCTTGGATATGAAACCCATTGGGTGACGTTGGGCAAGTCACATCTTTCAAGGGAAGGCAATGGCAAACCTCCTCTGAACAAATCTTGCCAAGGAAACCTCATGATAGGTTCACCTCAAAAAGGTAAAAGTAAAGGTAAAGGTATTCCCTGTTGACAAGGTTGTCAAGTCATGTATGACCATAAGGGGCAGTGCTCATCTTTGTTACTAAGCTGAAGGGATAGCATTGTCAGAGACTATTCTATGATCATGTGGCCAGCATGTTTACACAGAACGCTGTTTACCTTCCCACAGAAATGGTACCTATTTATCTACTTGCATTTGCATGCTAGGTTGGCAGAAGCTAAGATTAGTGGTGGGAGCTCACCCTATCACATGGCACCTGGGCCTTGAACTGCCAACCTGCCAATCTTGCAATCAGCAGCATCTTAACCACTTGAGCTACTGTGTCCCAATAGGTTCACCTTAGGGCCGACATAAGTTAGGTTCACCTTAGGGCCGACATAAGTTAGAAACAACTTGAAGGCAAACAACAATAAACAAAAACCATAAATATGGCACCCTTAATCAAAAACATCTTTCAAAAGCCTACCTGCCAAACATTGTAGTTATATCCTTGTCTGAAACTCATGTTATAGCTTGCACTTGGTAGTGCTGGCTCAGCATTATGCCTTTTGGCAGTCAAAATAAAGAAAGGGACATGAAACTCTTTAAAAGAAAATGGTAGCAAAGGGTTCATTGAAGGCAGAGGCCAAGAAGCCTTGGCTTTTATCCTCCACAACATGTTTATTTCACTTAGCCGCAGCTGCATTTTTGCTGGTTAGGCAGTTAGGAAATCACTTCCAGTGCAATTTGACTGACTACTTTTAAAGGTGTGTGATCAGAGGATATATTCAACAGCATATTATACTGCACAAGTGCCTTGTGAAGGTTTATGTGAATAATTTTCAAGATCTTATAAATATTGATTTATTATCATACCGTCCACCCACTTTAAAAAGGAGATAAGGGAACCATTGAACACTTATTGGAAAATGTATGCCCTCTATTCATCTTTCTAATTATTTGGGCTTCATCATTTTCATTCATCCTAACAAGGCTCCAAGATACTGGATTTTTTAAAAAAAGTTCACTCTGAACGCATTTTGCCAACTTCTCTAATAGTAACAGTACAGCCATTTAGTAAGGCATGATCAAAATTACTTAATAGGTTTTATTTGGCCTAAACCTTTTTGGAATGCAGTCCATATCATCAAATGCGTGAGTTGTTAATGCATGTGGAATGCATGTGGAATGGCGGGCAGTCCAATGACGTCCTCGGGAAGGGGTTGGGGCACCTAGCGTGAAGCTGCCCCTCCCCTTCTTGGGACTGAAGATGGCGCTTTTCACTGTCTGCATCCCCTAAAAGTAGATGTGTTCCTAGGCCTTACCTCTTTAACAATAATTTTTCTACCAGAGGCAGAAATAACATGGAAAGAACAGGTATAAGTTCCTATGCCACACAATAAAGGACAGTTGAATATTTTTTAACAAACTAATTATTCAAAACGAACAATATGAACACGAGAAATGAAACAATGAGCTCACATAAGCCTTGCATAAGTAAATAAAAAAGCGTGGAACTTTCTAGTGATTACTTTCCGTTTTGGTGTACAAACTTATAAAGCTATGCTTTCTGAAACATGTTGTGGGTAGCTGGTGAGACAGGTTTATCTGCTCTTACCTTTTGTCTCTGTTTGCCTGTACATAAATGGTCAGTAAGGGATTCTGGAGGCAGCTTCTGTTTACCTTGCCTGTTGTACTCAGGTACACACAGCTACAATAGGATCAATTAGAGCAAAATGTCATTCTTTCCTAGCTCAAGCTTTATTACATTATTAATTGCAGACCTGATGCTGCAACCCAACACTGAAAGTTGGCATTTCTCCAGGCTTCCTTCACTCTCCTCCCAATCCCTCCCACCAAATATGTGGGATTTTTTTAAAAAAAAACTTATCACAAATATCATGTTTTGCTCTGTTTAAGATCCAGCAGAGGCCTTTTTTTCAAAAGGAGGTGACACAGAAGTTGAGCAATGAAATGCAGTTAAATTGCTCCCCTGGAGCATTGAGGGACATATGGGGGCAGTAAAAAAAATGGGTGAGCCAGTGGGGTGGATGTCCTCCAAAGTCCCCTTAACTACCAAAAATTTGAGACCCTTGTTGATATATTGGGCAAGCTGGAATAGTCTGCTGTAACATAAGGCAACTTTATAAATTCACTTTAGAGAGCAATATTCACCAAATAAATGCTCCCCCATGCAAGTGTAGCAATATTAGAACAAGGGTATAATTCTGTAGCAAGAAAATGGTAACTTTTCAGACTACAGCTGCCAGAATCCCTTATCAGAGTGAGGAATTCCTCTCAGCTGAGGGATACTGGGAGTTGTAGTCCAAATAAATAAGTTTCCCCAAGTTCAGGATAATTTCCCACTATCTTCTTCCTACTGCATGCCTCCATCCTTTGAAAAGTGTCCTGTTGAAGCCCAGGGTTCCCCAGAAAAAGGCCTCGGCTGTGGGCCAAGAGGTTGTAATGGGAGGATAGGATTTGGGGAAGCTACGCAAAAACAGCTCCCACCACCAATCAGTCCCCACTCCACCCTAGGTCTTCCCTGATCCCAAAGCTCTGGAAATTTCCCTTTAGGCCTACAACTCTCATAATCCCCCATCAAATATGGCCACCTGAAATTTTCCAAACTCTGGCACAGACTCTGTGTGTGTGGATTGTGTTGCTAGTTATGAATAGTGGGAATAGTCATGTTTGCTTACGAAAATAATGGGTAAAAAATTATTTTGTTGTTGTGTGCCTTCAAGTCGTTTGTGACTTATGATGACCCTAATGTGAATTTATCATAGGCTCTTCCTGATTTGTTCAGAGAATGTGTGCCATCACCTTCCTCTAAGGCTGAAAGAGTGTGACTTGCCCAAGGTCACCCAGTGGGTTTCATGGCTGAGCAGGAAATCAAACCCTGGTCTCCAGAGTTGCAGTCCAATGCTCAAATTACTATGCCACACTGACTGCCTAGGAGCAGCTTTTCTGGAGCATTTTCTCCACTTTGCTACAGTACATACAAGCCAATGCTCTTCAGTGGAGTTAAGCCCTGCATTCTACAGGTAAGTCAAGTGGAGGGCAATCAAACAATGAAAAAGCATGTGATTTTCTTGGAAGGGCCCATAGCCAGCCATTAGCTAACAGCTTCCATCTCATAAGGCATTTTCTCCCTTATTGATCGCTATGCCATAAACTCTGAACATCTTTTCTTCTTATTGGTGTCAGAAATGCACATTTAACAAGACAACTTAGACTTCCTATCAAAGGCTAAACCCACTCTGTGAATCTGAGAGTCATCTTATGATGAGTGAAGATGATGACTGCCCTGTCACTGGTCTGTCAGTTCTTAGGGTTAAAGTATCACGATATCACTATTATCACTGGTGATAGCAATTGCATGCATTCGTATTGATAGCTGTAAGTGGCCCAAAACAGTCCATAGATTCATTCAGTTATCTTCTGTGCTGGTTTGGGGAGGGAAAGGTGTTATTGACTGAAAGTTACTAAAGCAAAGGAGAAAATGCTTGACTTTTCCTAATCAAGTCACCTGCACTTCAGTTTGAGTCTGCTGAATAAAGGCATGTTTTTGAATCTTTTCAAAAAGAATGGGAATCATGTGGCCCTCCAGATCTTGTTAAACTGCAACTCCCAGCAAACTTCACAAGGTGCAAGAAGCTGCAGACCAGCAAATTCTGAAGGGCTGCATGACTGGGGAAAAGGCAAGACACTACTACTACTACTACAACTACCCTGTGCCTATCCACTGACTCAGTTGCATGAAATGCCTGGTCACCAATGGCTGCCAGGCTAGTATTTAATGTGAGGTTGATCTATTCCCAGAACTGTTTAATCTAGCTCTAGTTGGGTAACCATATTGCAGTAAACAAACAAGTCCACTTGTGCCACTTTCAAGATGGACAGATTTATTGTGCCATAAGCTTCTGTGAGCCAAAACACATTTCACTGGAGGCAGGTATAATGCTCAGTTGGTGTGTGTGTGTGTGTGTTTAGGCATCTGTTTCTGGGCAAAGAAAAAGACTGTAAACTTGGAAGCCAAAGGCTCACAAAGTACAAGTAGTAAGCCTGTGACATTTCTAAGCAAAGTTCAAATGTATACAAGATAAGTAAAGTGACCTCTCAGTAGGAGTTAACTGTGATAAAACACTCTTAGCTTTGCTATGCTCATTGAACATCTGCCAAGGGAATTATGACACACACATACACACACCATGAATCCTATTGAGCTAAATAAGTATATGCTACTACACTCTGTTATTTATGCTGTTTACAGTTAAACTAATAAAACCTATGAATGTGTACTCCTTCCCTCTCTCTGATTAAAAATCACACCTGTGTTTGATTTCCCAGCCACATGAATCTGTCTTGGTTTTATAAATACTACTACTTCATTGACTGGAAAGACACTTTAAATGAAAACTTTTTCTTGTTGTGGCATTTAGCTTGCAAAATGAATTTTTTTAGAATGCTGAGGGAAAATTGTGTTGAAATAAGAAGCCATTCTCCATATCATTTTTGTCTTGTTCCTGGGCATAAAACTTTAAAATTCTTATGGTGCCTTGCTCAAATGCAACAGAAAAGAAGTTAGGATGTTTAAGGAGAAATACAACTAATTACATCAACACAACATTTTTAGCTTTTGTATTTGGCTTTTGCAAGAAAACAAAGCCAATTTGCTATTAGTAACGCTAATATACTTTTTCACGTTTACTTTAGAAATGCTTTCTGCCATGGTTGGGAAATGTGTGATCATCCAGGTGTTCTTGGACTCCAACTCCTATTAGTCCCAACCTTTATGCCCAAAGGCAGCTATGAGGAAATTTGAAGTTCATCATCAGAAGGCCCATAGATATGGGTACCCTTGAGATTCATGGAGAATACAGTGTTTCTCAAACATATAAATGGTGGTCATGAAACACATATTTAAACAAATATGTTGACAGCTATGCAGAATCATGATTCAGTGAAGATTCCCAAAGATATACACATTTGTGTTTATTTACAAATTTTATTTTATTTTATTTGAAAAATGTACATCAGAAATGAACTAAAAATGTTATATTTATTTAGCTATGGACCAGACTGGCTAATTTACAGTTCATAGCAGTTGTGCAGTGCTGTAGATCAGTGTGTAATAAACCACTTTGACAAGATTTGTGCGCACTCTCTCTCTTTCTCCCTCTCTCATCACACAGTTTATTCTGTATAATACAAAATGTAGGGAGGACCATCTCCCCAAGTTTCCTTTACAAATGCACATCAAAAGAGTATGCTTTGGTAAACAAACTGTTCTTGTCAGCATTAATAAAAGCAATAACAAAAATAATAATAATAATAATAAAAATACTAATAAACCAAGAAAAGCTATTTGCAAGGTTATTAGTTCCAAACTGTTTTTCTTATATAGACAGGATATTATAAAAGCATTTGACATTAAAAACAATGGGGAAACATATAATAAACAGGATGTAAAGGATAACATAACAACTGTAGCTGTTTTATTTCCCAAGTAAATGTACCTAGTTTGTTTCCTGTTCACTCTAGTTTCCTTGTCAAAATTGACAAGCATTTTTGTTCTAGTGGGTGACAACTAGTACTCACTTGGATAATCATTGCAGAAAAATGGGATGTTTTAAAGTATATTACTGACTGCAGAAGTCACCTGACATACAGTATTCCTCTGCAAAGATTGTGACTGTCAGAGACAGTTCATTGCTAAAGGATGAAAACAATCTCAATTTCTTTTCTTGAAATACCAATGGAGGTCTGATCCCCCACATGAAATCATGGATGAAACCTGGTTACTTAAATTTCTAGTGCCTTAGAAGCTTTTTAAACCCAGTACATTAACATATATTGTGCGCATTAACAATCACATTTTAAACAGCTGTTGCAAAAGTTAGATGGATGCATACTTGCCTAAAAAAACTGTATGGTCCTTCTCATAAGGGGCATATTAGCAAAAGCATGACTGTACATTAGTATTTACACCTGAAAGGTACTTCATGTTCCATTACCCATGGCATATTATTATGCTGTACCATGCAATTTGTTGGTTTTGATATATGGAAAACACCCTTAGGGTTCCTGATTGAGAACACATGGTTAATGTGGCTCACAGGCTCCCCTCAACTGCTACAGAATGGGGGTGGGATGGAATTAGGGTTCCATGGTTGTTTCTTTGTTCAAAGAAAAAGTGAACAGCTTAGGTCAAAATTAGTTTTACTTTCTGTATACAATACCATATAGGGTTTCAAGTTGAATTTATAATGACAGCAATGTGCAACATTTCAGGAAGAACATGGGAGAAAGGCACCACTGTGTACTTAACTAAACAACAAATTGCAAGATACATCAATACCAGGAAAGATTCTGGAGCAGATCATTAAACAGAGAGTCTGTGAACATCTGGAAGGTAATTCCATAATCACAAAAAGTCAACATGGGTTTCAGAGAAACAAGTCATGCCAGACAAATCTGATCGCTCTCTCTCTCTCTCTCTCTCTCTCTCTCTCTCTCTTTTTTTTTTGATAAAATTACCAGCTTGGTAGATGAAGGGAATGCTGTGGATATAGTATATCTTGATTTCAGTAAGGCCTTTGATAAGGTTCCCTATGACATTCTTGCTAACAAACTAGTAAAATGTGAGCTAGACAAAGTAACTGTTATATGGATTTGTAATTGGTTGACTGGCCGAACCCAAAGGGTGCTGAACAATGGCTCTTTTTCAACCTGGAAAGAAGTGACCAGTGGGGTGCCACAGGGCTCTGTCCTGGGCCCAGTGCTATTCAATATATTTATTAATGATTTGGATGACAGTATTGGGGGCATAGTTATCAAATTTGGAGATGAGACCAAATTAGGAGGAGTAGCTAATACCCCAGAAGACAGGATCAAAATTCAAAATGACTTGAACAGACTAGAAAGTTGGGCCAAAGCTAACAAAATGAAATTCAACACAGAGAAATGTAAGGTACTGCACTTAGGGCGGAAAAATGAAAAGCAGAGATATATGATGGGGGACACCTGGCTGAATGAGACTACATGTGAAAGGGATCTAGGAGTCCAGGTAGACCACAAGTTGAACATGAGTCAACAGTGTGATGCAGCAGCTAAAAAGGCCAATGCAATTTTAGGCTGCATCAATAGAAGCATAGTGTCTAGATCAAGAGAAGTAATCGTGCCACTCTATTCTGCTTTGGTCAGGCCTCACCTGGAATACTGTGTCCAGTTCTGGGCACCACAATTCAAAAAGGATGTGGAGAAACTGGAGAGTGTCCAATGGAGGGCCACTAAAATGGTGAAGGGTCTGGAAACCAAGCCCTATGAGGAACGACTTAGGGAGCTGGGGATGTTTAGCCTGGAGAAGAGAAGGTTAAGAGGTGATATGATAGCCTTGTTTAAATATTGAAAGGGATGTCATATTGAGGAGGGAACAAGCTTGTTTTCTGCTGCTCCAGAAACTACGACCCGGAACAATGGGTGCAAGCTACAGGAAAAGAGATTCCACCTCAACATTAGGAGGAACTTCCTGACAGTAAGGGTTGTTTGACAGTGTAACACACTCCCTCGGAATGTGGTGGAGTCTCCTAACTTGGAGGTCTTTAAGCAGAGGCTGGATGGCCATCTGTCAGGGATGCTTTAATCGAGAGTTCCTGCATGGCAGGGGGTTAGACTGGATGGCCCTTGTGGTCCCAATCAGGGCGGCTCACAACAATAAAATCATACATAATAAATTACAACATTCCTATCCCCCTTTAAAACAGTATTAAATCAATAACAAATTAAAACACATTAAACAATTTAAAAACACATTACATATACAATCTTGCAACAGCAACATTGGACCATGGCATGTTTGCTCATTCCCTCTGTTGAAGAACTATGGAAAGATCATTCGAAGGGAGGGAGTAGCCAAGGCCGGGATATTTAGTCTGGAAAGGCCTGCCGGAAGAGATCTGTCTTGACAGCTCTTTTAAAGCTATCTAGCGATGTTAATTGATGGATCTCGTCCGGCAGGCCATTCCAGAGTCTGGGGGCGACAACTGAAAAAGCCCTCTAAGAGGTTGCCGAAAGCCTGGACTTTTGAGGCTGCAGCAAATTCCTCCCAGAGGACCGGAGAGTGCAGGGAGGATTGTATGGAAGGAGGCGATCCCTGAGATAGCTTGGACCCAAGCCATTTAGGGCTTTAAAGGTAATAACCAACACCTTGTACTGGGCCCGGAAGCTGATAGGCAGCCAGTGGAGAGACCTCAGAACTGGAGTAATGTGGTCCCTCCTGGATGTTCCCAAGACAAGTCTGGCTGCCATATTTTGCACCAGCTGTAATTTCCGAACCAAGCACAAGGGTAGCCCCAGGTAGAGCGCATTACAGAAATCAAGGCGTGTGGTTACCAGGGCGTGCACAACAGTCTTAAGATCCCTTACTTCCAGAAAAGCCAAAGCTGATAACAGGAGCTCCTGACTGTCGCATTTACCTGATTTATCATCAGGAGTGACAAGTCAAGGAACACCCACAGACTGCGAACACAGTCACTGGAGGAGAGTGTGACCCCATCCAGGACTGGAGGTTGCAGCCCGATTCTTGGTTTCAGGGCCGCTACCGTGAGCACCTCCATCTTGTCCGGATTCAGTTTCAATCTGTTTTTCCTCATCCAGCCCATTACTGCCTGAAGACATTCATTGAGAGAGGAGATGCCATTAGAATTCGAGGCCAATGAACGAGACACGGAGAAATAGATTTGGGTGTCATCAGCGTACTGATAACATCCAGCACCATAACTCCGTATAATCTCACCCAGCGGCTTCATATAGATGTTAAACAACATCGGGGACAAAATAGCCCCCTGAGGAACCCACAAGTGAGCTCCCTCTTGCTAGAGCTACTGTCCCTGAGCAGCACCCTCTGGGACCTACCCGAGAGGAAGGGCCAGAACCACCGAAGAGCAGTGCCCCCGATACCTAACCCCCTCAGGCGGTGCAAGAGGATGCCGTGGTCTATTGTGTCAAAAGCTGCTGAGAGGTCTAGGAGCACCAACAGGGTCACACTACCCCTGTCGATGCTCAGACGCAGATCATCGGTCAAGGCAACCATGGCAGTCTCAACCCCAAAGGCTGTCCTGAAGCCAGTTTGAAATGGGTCTAGATAATCGGTTTCATCCAAGACTGCTTGGAGCTAAAGAGCAACCGCCCTCTCGATTACCTTGCTCAAAAATGGCAGCAAAGAAACAGGCCTGTAGTTACTCATATCCAGGGCGTCCAGGGAAGGTTTTTTCAGAAGCGGCCTAACAGCCGCTTCCTTCAGACAAGATGGAACATGTCCTTCCCTGAAGGATGCATTGATGATATCCCTAAGGAATCTCCTCAATGCATCCCCCCCTGAACGGCCAGCCATGATGGGCAAGGATCGAGAGGGCAGGTTGTTTTCCTCACCTTACCAAGCAGCTTGTCCATGTCCTCAGTACTCACAGATTGCAGCTGATCCAGAATAACTTCATCGACGGAGTCACTGGATACCTCTCCTATCGATTCTGTTACAACAATGGTGTCTAAATCAGCTCTTATCTGATTTTATCTGCAAAGAAGTTGTTAAATGCGTCACAGCAGGCCGTCGTCGGGTTAAGTAAGGGATTTGGCACAGGGGGCACCTGTGTCATCTCCCTCACCACCCTAAACAGCTCTGCTGGACGGGACTCTTCAGACGCAATATGTGCAGAGGAGAAGGCTCTCTTTGCTGCACGCATTGCTTCCCAATAGGAACGAAGAAAGTTCCTATGGCGAGTTCTGTCGGATAAGAGCCGAGTCTTCCGCCACCTGTGCTCTAGTCGTCATCCAAACCGCTTCATTCTCCTAAGCTCAGGTGTATACCATGGCTTACGATTTGAAGCGGCTTGGCAAGGACGCTTGGGAGCGATCGTGTCGATTTCCCTGGTAAGATCAGTGTTCCACGTATTAACCAGAGCATCGACAGGGTCACTGGCATTCCCAACCATTAAACCCTCTAAGGCTCTCTGGAATCCAATTGGTTCCATTAGCCTTCAAGGGCGGACCATTCTAATGGGTCCACCACCCCCGGTGGGGCGGATATTGGCTCTAAGTTCCATCTTGACCAGGAAATGATCCATCCATGACAATGCGGAGGTACTTACAACCTCCGCCCACGGATATTCTTGTTCCGTACTAAAGACCGCATCGAGTGTATGACCTGCATACACTCGTGTGGGCCCGTTGACCAATTGGGATAGGCCCATGTTTGTCATGGTCTCCATGAACTCCCGAGCCGCGCCTGTTAAACTGGTCTCGAGCGGAATGTTGAAGTCCCCCAAAACTAAAAGTCTGGGGGACTCCAGCAACAGCTCTGAGACCAGTTGTGCCAGCTTGGTTAGGGAGTCTGCTAGACAACGGGGTGGTCGGTAGACTAACAGAATCCCCAAACTATCCCTGGTCTTCAGGCTAAGGTACATACACTCGAAGTGGACTGTGTTCTGGACAGGTATCCTGGTCAAGGTCAGGTTGTTTTTGTGAACTAGAGCCCCCGCCCACTTCCCCTCACCTGTTCTCTGAGTACCTGGCTGGGAGGGCCTGCGCCCAGGTAACAGCGCTGTCCTCTCCCAGCCAGGTCTCTGTAAAGCAAGCCAGGTCAGCATCCTCATCCAAAAGGAGATCATGGACGATATGAGTCTTGTTTTTTTACCGACCTGGCATTGCAGAGGAGCAGAGTGAGGTTCTGTGGAATGGTTGGTCTGCTCTCCAAACCTGGGAAACAGAGGGAACTGAAGGCGGGATAGCTTTCAAGCAGCGATCCCGCCTTCCTTTGTAACATTTGTTCAATCTGTTCCAGCCATATCTCCCATTCCCCAACACAACTCCTATAGTTTCATGGTGAGCCCAGCCACCACAATCTTGATCTCCTTATGGATATTCACACTGTCCATAATTTGAACACCTGCACAGGATTTATGGTCAATGTTGGAAGGTTCCAGCTTTGTATATGCCCCCTTTCAGTGCTCAAAAGGACATATTCCTTGATTTGTGCACACCAATAAAGCAGCATATCTCTCCATCCCCCTTTGTTGGCCATAATACTATCCTAGCCAAAATAACTTCAGCTCTCTGCCTCCCCGAAAACAATGGCACTTAATTCAAAGCAAAACATACATAGATTCTTTTAAATATGGAGAGTCACTGATCCTTCATTACCTTTATTTGCTTAATGGAAACAGAAAATATTGGGCGTCAACTAATGAACAGGGAAATAAAAAAATCCAATTGAAATGTGAATACATAATCAACTACAAAAATGTTCATCTTAACATGTTGTGTGAAAGGGTTTCTTAAGTTCAAAAATGCTGGGAAATTGCACTTATTCATTAAAATGTCCTTAATGGGTATGTCACTTAACCAATAAGGCTATGGTGTAATATCTTAAGATGTGGTCAGTTGCAGGTTCATCACTACGTTGGAGCTGGATGTCTATTAGCAGCAGACTGGTGGACCCAGATCTGTGTCCACAAGGATTTAAACATATAGAGTCTATACTAATTGAACCACCATTCCACCATTCAACTACCTAACTGACAATCAGTATCATACACATAGAATAAATGACATGGAAAAGCCATTGAAGGCTATCTGGTCCTTCCCCCATCTCCAATTGTAGCATATGCCTATAACTACATTCATGCTTTGGAGTTCAAAGTCCATCATTTGAATAGACTTTAAAACAGTGCCTTAAGAACAGTGGCCACTTGTTGCCCAACTTGTAATTGTGGGCTATTATGTTAAGATAAACCAAACATGTGTCATTTATAATCTTGCATTCACACTTCCAGAAACAAAGGCTGAGCCCACCAGCTTTGTACTAAACATGTGTATGCCTCTCTTCTTCTCAGTGAGCTGTCATTCCTAATTTGTAAAGATAAGTCACAGCAAGTTATAATTAGTACTTGCTGGCCTGTCAACCAATTAAATGTAATAAAAAGCTTTCAAGGAGGTTAATGCTAACATGGGTGTAATTAAAACTTGGATTTTGTACTGCATGGTGCGTATATATCAGCTCCTTTCTCTGCATGTCATCCCCCACCCTCACTTCTCAGCTAATGTTCTTGTACACCTATCATTTCTTTGAGGTTACAAACCATTTACTAGTGTCAGAGATCTGTAAATCCACCCAAAGAACAAAAGATATGCAACAATTGCTTCTAGGATTATGAAATAAGAGGGGGCACCTCCTTTAATTTTTCCAGTTCTTGTTCAAGAGGAAGAACTACTTGCTTCAGTCCTAATTCCCTATGTGATTTCAGGCCTGTTTATTCCTTTATGTTCCCCCCCCCCCCCAAATTAGTGGAGCCAAAAACTCTTCTTTTGAAAGAACAAGAATGCTGTGAAGCAAAAGATACTCAAAGGCATTCAGCACCAGTCAACACATACCATGGAAATGCACATTGCAATCAACATTGAACTATTAGGGAGGGAGTCATCAAAATTCCAAAACAGGGTGGAGAAAAAGTTGCTGAGAAAATTAGAGCCTGTCTGCAAGATTTCCCCAAATGCTGATCAAGCCCATTTATTTGTTAACCAGAAGGCCATGTTGGGTAAAGAGGTGCCACCGTGCCCTCTCTGCCTTTTTTTTGCAGTCCCTTAGGATGCACTAGTCTATATTAAGTAGAGAGATGGCTCTTCATCAGAAACAAAAAGGAAACGAAAGTTGAACAGATAATATAAAGCTGCTTCCTTACTACCGGCACTTAGAAGATGGCATGAACAAACACAATAGAGAGATTATTGTTAAGCAGGTGCTTGGGGTGGAGAATGACAGAGCAGCTAGGACACAAATCAAGGTGGATCCTGGTGGTAACAGCTCTAGTTATTCAGTTGATGCAGAAGTTGCATTTCAAGCATTTCACAACTGTGTAGTATTATACTCCTTGAAGCTTTCCAATCCCCACAAAATTTTAATAGCCCCTGAAACAAAGGTGTTATTCATAAAATACAAAAACATAACCTGAAAAATTCCATTAAATTGTTGAAAATCTTTAATTTTTTTTATTCAGATATAATTGTACGGACATGTGTATATACAAATACAGATTGCATGGGGTTGTTTCAGGTTTGGTGTTTGGGTTTGGTGTTTGGGTTTTTTTTTATACAATTTCTGTTATGTTCATATAATGTAAGCATTTCAAAAACAGCACTCAATGAATAAGTGCAAAGAAACTGCAAAGCAGGGCAGTACAAGCACAGGACCACACTGAGCTGGACTTTCATACCCAGAAGGACACACAATGAGTGGTTTCAATAGGGTGTCAAGAGTAAGTATGGAAAGCGGATTTTGTAGACTCATGGGTAACCTCCAACATGCCAGCATCTATTAAACTGTACAGACAATGGCAGCAAGCCTATTGTAGGGAGATTTGTCTCACATCCTAAAAACTCGGGGGTGAATGCATGGGAAAAACTTGGTAATGCCAAATCAGAAACAGATCTGCCTATTCACTGCTCCAATTTTCTTTTCTTTTCTTTTTTTAAAAAGGGGGGTTGGAGGGAGAAAAGAAAACTTGCCAAAGTTGGAGAGCACGGAAGAGAAAGAACCGATTTGATATAGGGCACTTGCAAAGTAAAGCTAGCAAACACATGTAATCTGACTGCAGTATGAATGAGTTTCATGTTTTTCTAAACTTCCAAAACTGAGACAGCTACTGCTTTCATGAAGCAATTGAAAAATATCAGTTAAAAACATTTTAAAATTGAACAGACCCCCCTCAACAGCTACTGTTTCTTTCCCTCAATACTGGTTACACAGGAAAGAAAATTATTTACATATGATTCCCCCCCCTACCTTGCTGTTTATTGGTTTGGGGAAATCAAGTCACTGTACATATCCTATATGATGCTGGCAATGCCCCTTTTGAAACAAACCTTCCATGAAAACAAACTAACAAAAGATAAGGAATTGGAAAATCATCATCCTCACAAACAACAAGAATTAAATTCCAAAGCCTTTGAGAATCAACATGCTAATGAAAATCCAGCATCAAAAGGAAAGGTTAACCCTATATAGCACAGGGCTCCAACATCAGACCATTAACACTGAGGACAAAACATTGATTATCAAATGCCACACTACTCCGAGTCCTGACATTGTGAAATCTTGCATCTGAGTGAATGGGTTGCATGGGTGAATCGTGTATGGTGACCTGTTGTGGCTATTTGTCATTCAGTTCTTGATAGCCATGACAGCTGCATCTGTCATATAACTAGTGGATTTACTTTTTTAAAATTTAATTTTTAATATCATGAAAGTCTATTTTTCTCACTTACAAAAGACATAAGAATCAAATTAATACTTTATTATCAAACACTATATACAACAGAGGCTGCTAATAATACAGAATTTAAAGAACATTGCATTTTTCTTTTGTTTTAACTTGTCTTTCCATCGCCATCCAAGAAAGTACAGTACAAAACAATATTTCTAAACTAACACGAAATGTTACCTTGTTGTCTAGTAAAGGATACACAGTATCCACCAAACAGATCAATCCTTTTCCCCCCTGCTACCCTTTGCAAAGCCCTTTGGCAAACCACAAGTGGATGACACAGGGCAAGCTTGCCTGGGTTGAGGGGCCATTATTGTGGCATTTTGCATTTTCGGTTTCATGCTGGGGGATAAGAGCGGCTGTAAACTTTCATACTGGCATCTTTTTGAAGATGTCAACACACACACACACACACAAACAAGACATCAGAGATTCAAAAACCTTCAGACACTGCTTATGACTGAGATTGCCTGATGCCATCAAGTTATCAAAAATGGAGGTCCTGTAAAGCTACTGCCCACAAGGCTTGCATTTGATGCAGTGAAGCAGTTAGACTGTTGACTGTAATACACTGTTACTTTTTAATCATTAGGATTACCAGTGGCACTGTGGCAAAGCAAAGAGTTGAATTCACAGCAGTGAAAACTTGTATTTTTATAAAGCGTGCTCTTGAGAAAAAAGTGAGCTCAGTCTATCATTAGAGATGAATTAGGGAAAACAGCAACAGAACTTGGATCAAACAACAATTTATTTGATCAGTACTACTCAGGTTTGCAATTGGTGTGGAATATTCTCAGGGACACTGTCTGGCTTTTGTTTTGTTCACTGCCTTCAAGATCATTTCTAGCTACATGTGCACCAAATATATACACTGGAGAAGATAAACTGTATTGTGACGAAAGTAGTGATGTACCTCTGTGGAGATTATGACACTTTTGGTTTGTGTGCAATATTAGACATCTCTGTGCTTTCCAAATCCCAGCCCATATTATATGGTATCAGGCAAGCCCAGAGTGCTTTAAATTGACTTGTTTTCCCCTTTCTGTTATTTTTGGACCTTAAAACCTTCAGCTTAAAAATAAAACATCTGCATTTTCCTCACAAAACATAGACATTCACAAACTGCTGCCTGTTTGCATTATGATTTAGGGCTAAATATAACTATTAGTCCCAACTAGAATAGACCTATTGAATCAATGGAATTCACACTAAGTGTGACTTATCAAATTCCTATTCATTCAATAGGTCTATTCTAGTTAGGATCAACAATTGCATTTAGACCACAGTATTCAATTATATTTATATTATCCTGTTAGGATATAGTGGAACCTAATCCCCTTCTTGTAAGGCTTTGTTAAAAAAAATGAGGGGGAAGGGAAGCTAACTTTCCAAAACAGTTGTTTTCATGGACTCTTTCATTACCTAATTTCTTGCAGGTGAATTTTAAGGCCTGCCTATTGTAAGCCAATGGAAACCCATAGAAAAGGCATTTCCTGGTAAATATTTTAGGAGGCCCTAATAAGGCTGTATTCAACCCCCCAATTTCAACCAGGCAAGACAGCATCACATAATTTTAACTTATTTTTACAACTTCTTAATCATCTTTAAATAGGACAAGCATATATACTTACTTTCAACATAAGGTATATCTAAATAATGTATTTTCTATTCTAGTGGGGTTTCTTTTTTAAAAAAAAAAACAGTTAAAGGTCTTTGGGAGTCCATCTGGTTGATCTCCTGCTGAAGACATTTCCTCTACTTTTCAATTGTGATGGAAAGGAAGAGATATATAAAAAGAGTGCCTGCATTTTCACTCCCAAGTTCAACATACTTTCCTTATTCTTTTCATTTCTTTTCCCCCACTCCCATTCTATCCTGGTCCTTCTCTGGCAGCATTTTGTTCCAATGATTGCCAAACTTTCAAGGGAGGCACATCATGACACACTGGGGAATCTGTACCTCTTATCAGGTTTATTCCACCCAGTGTTATCGTCTTAGCATGCATCATCACTCAGAGTGATATCCAAGGCTATTGGCTAGTAGGGTTAGCCCTGGGAAAGGTCACTTTATTCACACACAAAAGAAAAGAAAAGACACAGAAAATGCCTCTTTGCATTTGAAGGAAACAAACTATATATATCATAGCACCATGGTGATCTGTTCCAAAAGAAAAGTAATCTGGTGTGCACTATCCACTTAGAAGATAATAGAGGCACTCACTCCCCAGTGTAGCTTCCTAAGTCTGACCTTGCTTGTGTGCTAGCATTTCTCAGTAGTCACTTTTTTTGCCCCTAATGACAAAGCTTCTGCTGTGGAGCACAAGTTCTACTGTCAAAGATGTTCCAAGGCAGTTGCATACAAAAGAGTATCTCTTCCCTCTGAGATGCCTGTTCACTGAGAAATTCCTGGAGGAAATGGTGTTATGCTATATCTATTCTTAATATCTTCCCTCTAGTCCTGACATGGTGACACAGTGCCTTGCACGATCATCTTACAGTGCTGAACAAGAAGGAATAAATATTATATTGAAGCGAATAAAGGAAAAAAAACTCCTCTTGGTTTCCCAAACAATTTCCTTATCCTCCAACTGCCTGCATCTGCTATTATTCTTCTTTCTCCACATACAGATGGCCCAGCGAGCTAGCGGAGGCAGTATTGAAAGAGGCTGCAGAGGAAAGTAAGAATCACTAGTGTCAATATTGAAATTTGGCATTTTCATTTGGAGTCCTTTTTATTTTAGAAGGGATCAAGGAAGGCTGGGGAAAGACTAGGAGCAGGAAGAGGGCTAGTTAGGCCTCTCTAATTTTTGTTCATAGTTCAGGCTGCAGAGGAAGAAGGGAAGGAGATGGGGGGAGGAAAACAAACCATCATCTGCAAAACCAATATAAAGTCCCATTCTTAGGATGAGCAGATAAGTGGATCTTTGATGTTCCAAAATCCTGGTGTTGTCTGTAACAGCATGTAGAGTATGTGCTATAACGTCAAAAGCATTGCCAGGAGGAACAGTAGAGTCGCCAAAAGCCAACTGGATATCCTTGGTGTATGTGCTGCATTCTCCCCACGGGATGGCTCAGCTGATTCATGTACAGTGTCATCTGTTCAAATAGAAAACATACATTCTAATGAAGTTTTGCCTCTTTAATGAACTGTTCAGGTACATTTCAGCACATTCTGTAACACAGACAAACACATTTTGTGCTGTTGTGGCTTTTAAAGATGAAACTAGCTCATTGTTTAGAGCAGGGCTTGGAGGCTGCATTGGATCCTCTCAACATACCAGTCGCTGAACCCTGATGCTTGCTTTGCTGGATTTCACTATAGTGGCAGCAAAAAGATACTCTTTGCTTTTAAATTTGGCAGGAATCACTAACAGCAATAGCAACTACTTATTTAACTACAAGTTTTGCTAGGAGGACACTTTTGATTTAATCTATGCTGCATGCTTCTCCTGCCCCTTGTGCTTAAGGGGGGGGGGAATCTAGACTTTTAAAGTTGCTGTGCTACTAACATCTTGCAACACAGTGGTGGTTTCAATGATTGAATACATTCTTTTTCTTTTAAAGAAATCCAATCAAAGAGAATAGAAACAAACATCTATTAGTTCAAATACTGGGCAAGGGTTCACAAGGAAGTTCTTCACACATCATATAGTTCAACTGTGGTATTAAATAGGAAGTGTGCTATTTAATGGAGCAAAGCTTACCAAAGGCTGTTAGTCAGGATGACTAACAGTATGTTGCCTCCAGGATCAAAGGCAGTGTACTTTCTTATTATCAGTTTCTGGGGAATAAGTGCAAGCTGGTGCTTTTATCTTTGCAGGATTCAAATAGGAATCTGGTTGGGCATTGTGGGACTAGCATGCTGTACAGGTAGGCTTTTGGCCTAACCCAATTATTAATATTGCTTAGAACAACTAAGCTCTATGACTCTCCCCTTAGTTACCAATGGTTCACCTACATTAAAGAAGAAAAGGAGTGCAGAGTCATTAAAACATGCTGAGGGATGCCTGCAAGAGCTCTGACTATCTGGGGAACTCCACAAACCCTGAATTGTCACCACATTGGAATAGTTCAGATAACATTAGAAAAAGCAGACATGAGTCACAGCTGAAAGGTGGTGGACAAACAACAAAGACTCTAACTCAATGGGCAGAGCATGTGTTTTACATTATGAAGATCCTAAATCAAACCCCTGGGATCTCCAATTAAAGCTGGGAAAGATTCCTGCCTGAAATTCTGGGAACCTGGTGGCAGCCAGAATTGACCAGGATTGGGCAACCTTTGAAGGGTTGGGGGTTAATTTTCTATTTCAGACAGCTCTTCCCTTCCTGCTAAACTGAGAAGTGGATAGAATTTAACATTTACTTTGGGGAATGACTTAGATTGTTTTAAATATATATATTTAAAAAACAAAACAAGGTGTGCAGAGGTGGTGAACCTCAGATTTAAGGAGAATCACTTGGGCTGCATTTCTATCTGTATGTTTTAAAATGTTTCTTTACCATTTTTTTTAAACTAGTGTCCCTATTAGTCTGTTGCAGTATAAAGAGATATAAAGGAATCCTGTAGCAACTTTTGAGACCTAGAAAAGGAATTTCTAGCATAATTTTTTATAGATTCGGTTCACTACATGAGATATTTTACCAGGTTACTTTGGCAGATGCAAACCCACCCCTCGAGTAGACAATACTCAGCCAGATAAACCAATGGGCTGGTTTAGTATAAGGAAGCATCTTGTTACTACTTGCATTGGGCTTATCAAACACAGAAGTGCTCATTCAAAATGAAGTAAAAACATCAGAACAATATGTGGTTGGGTGTTGTTGTTTTTTTTAAAAAAGATTGAGATTAAGGATTGTGAAACTAATTCAACTGAATCCAGTATGTATGAGCAAAAGCATACCATACTATTTATTTTAAAAAATGTAATACTTTTTTTCAATTGGTCTAAAATTCCACAACAGTGCAATTTTATTAAATCACATCCTAAAACAAGAGCTAAAATGCTTAAAATTCATTAACAATGTGCCCAGTTAAAATGTCTGGGTAAACAAAAACATTTAGCCTATCATCAGAAAGGTCTCTATGAAGGGAATCACATAGCAGTGTACCATAGCCGAGAGAGCTCTTTCTTTTATCCCTCTTCTGATACAGGCATAAAAAGAAGAGTCATGGCAGAAGATCTTAACTCCTGGGCCAATGCATTTTTCAGATATTGGGCTGCAAGGATAAGTACTGGAATTTGGTCCAGAGATAAATTGTCAGTAGAATTCGTTTAAAACTGGCCTAAAATGCATAAACCTAGCCCTACCAGCCAAAACTTTGGGGCCGTTCACACTACGTTATAAACTGGTTTGTAAACCAGTTTAAAAGGGGATTGTTCACACTTGCATCAGTTTTTCCTTACCTGGATTCCAGGGGGGGGGGGCAGGGCAAATAGCCCTTAACCTGGTTCTTTTAGAACTGGGGATTTTAGCATGTCTGTTGAAAAGAATCAGTATTTTTTTTACCAGCCGCAAATAAGAACTTGCGTCAATTCAGTTTTGAGCACAGGAAGGGAAGGGTTAATGTGCAGGGGTAGATCATGCCCACTCCTTTGCTCTCTCCCTGCCAGCCAAAGCCATAGCCCTGGAGGGGGTTCTCCTGAGAACCCCCCATTAGATTATGTACTTTTTTTAAAATAGAATTTGACAGCTTATGCACATCTGTGCTACTGCATGGCTGCAGTACACAGTACCTTTAAATACTGGTGTCATCAGTATGACAAAGGTGCACATGATTTGACTGACATTTTAAAAAAACCTATCAGTAGGAGTGAGGGTTAGGGTCTGAAAAACGAAGGGTTCTTATGAGGAGCTTGCCATTGCTATCCTCTGATGCTGGGGGAGGGGGGATTCCCCCAAGGAGAAGCTATCATGGGGGTTTCTTGGCAAGAAGTCCTCAGAGGGGCTTGCCATTCTCATCCTCTGAGGCTGACAGGGGTGATTTCCCCCAAGGAGAAGTGATCACAGGGGTTTCTTGGCAAGGGGTCTTCAGAGGTGCTTGCCATTCCCATCCCCCCGGGCTGATGGGAGGAATCCCCCCAAGGAGAAGCAATCACGGGGGCTTCTTGCCAAGGGAGTTTCTAGACTGGGAAAATGTCACTAAATAGTGTGACATAGATGTGCACCATTTGATTGACATTTTTTTTAAAAAATCAAAGAACAATCAAAATGGTGGCTCCATTGTAAATTGATACCAATGGTAATATGAACTTTCACAGGATTAAATTGCATCAGAGAGATTTAATCTGGGTAAACATAGTGGGAACTTTGATTCAATATTACATCATTGAATCTCCCCAGATCTACTCGGTAAAAAAATGCTAGTGTAAATGCACAATTGATAACTGGAGCACACACTCTATCAAGGGCAGCTCCAAATATAATGGTAATCCAAAGCAGCTTCATTTTAATCCAATCAAATGGTTATTAAAATATGCATTATTGTCTGAGTATCCATGTCCAGAAATGGTTGCGGCTGGTGAACCAGCCAAAACTCACAAAAGACACTGCTCTGCTGAAGCCATTTGGGCCTCTATAGTATGGAAACTGGCACCTCTTGTTTCAGAGCAAGTGAAAAAAATTAGCAAGGCTGAATGCCATGTTTCTCTGCATCCCCTGACAAAGGCTATTTCAGTGCCAAAACCAGTCCTGTAACTGGATTGAAATGGTTCTAGATAGCAGATCTGTGGAGATGGAGTCATGGAATCATAAGCAGCTTTGGATGTACAACTCTGTAAATGTACAACTCTGACTCTTGCATTAAACACACACACACACCCCAAAAATGCAACCCCTTAAATGCCTAGTTTTTTCCATATTTACTTTCATAGGAATTTAGGAAAGTTTTCTTGTTCAGAAATTTTGATAATATATTTATGTTCTATCAATTTAAGTAGTCTGATAATTCATGGGGTGGTGATGAATGCTCTATGCAACTGATTTAGTACAGTAAATTTCTTATAATTAATTAATATACATTTGCTAGAAAAATAAAAAAGTTGAAGATTTGGTGTACCAGCTCTATAGCCCTGCTAGATAGTCAAAGAGTGGATTTCCTGACAACAGACCACACATGTCCTTTGCAATGATTTGGACCACTTCCTTTTGAAAGAAAACAAAAATAACCTCTTGGACATTTTCAATCAATCATCCCCAGCTCAATGCAATTTGCCAAGATGGATGAAGGTTTAGAACATTTGAAAGCATTTGAAAGCATTATATTAAAACATGCTTATATTGGTCAATAAATTGCTACAGTTTCAAAACTACTACTGAGCTCAAATTGAATGTTATGTTGTTGAAAACAGATTTAATTATCGTGATCAAATTACATGCTTGCATGGCATAGGGATTGCATTTTACAGAGTATCTACAATGGGAAATATTAAAAAAAAACAAGGAAAACTTTTGTCACTATTATTTTTCCTATATCCTTCTCCACGTTAATTATTTTTGGTTTTTGGGTAGATTGCTCCTAACGGAAAAACAATCAAGACCAAGATGAACAACAGGATACAAAATATTGTACTCTTCTTTTGAATTCCACTTAATGATGTCACAGGAAATGCAAATGCAATTGCAGCACATACTGGACATTGCATTTGTTATCAAATACACACAAAATATACTGAATCAGATCTCGATTTGAGACATCAGAATTGTTTTTCTGGTATCAATGCCAGCTTTTTTTTTTTTTTTTCACATGAAACATGTCAAAACACCCTTTTCTGAATCTGGGGAAAATATTTTTTTAAAAGTTTCTGAATCACTGAACTGGTTATGAACAGGTCCATTAGTGTGTTGTTGTTTTTTTAAAAAAAACATATCACATAATAGTTTATTCAATTGAATTAATCTAGCATATTTATTCATTTCTTCATTCATAGTATTACCATACTGCTTTTCCAAAAAATTATCAAAGGAAATGGACAAACAATTCAGAAAATAAATCAGTAATCAGATTTATTTATTTATTTATTTATTCATTCATTTTAAAAAGGAAAACACTAAAAACAGAAGTAAAATCATGGCAACAGTTCAAAAACACAAACTAAAATGTTTACTTTCACATCTACTGTGAGAGTCACAATTCCAGAGTGGATTCCAAAGTATCAGAATGATACAGAGGTGGGGTGGGGTAGACTTTTCCCACAAGAAAGATAAGAAGGCTTTCTGCAAGTTTATGGAGATGGTTGGGCATCTTCAAAAGAGCTTTGCCCACATATCTTAGTAGCCAAGTGCATTTGTACTGAAACAGACTGTCCCTATGATAACTAGGTGCAAAGTTATTGTGTTAAAAGCAACATTAAACAACTTAAACCTAATCAGGAGAAGATTTAACAATCTGCAGATTTTTCACTTTTGAGATGAGATGATCATGATACCATGTCTAGAATCTTTTTACATCAATTAAAGCTTCAGGGCATTATTCAAGAGTAGACCCACATACATCACCTTACAATTGTCTAACCATGAAGCAACCAAGGCATGAATGCTGTTGTGTGCCTTCAGGTTATTTCTGACTTATAGAAACCCTAAGGGGTTTTTCTGGAGCTAAGAATGTGTAACTCAAGGTCATCCAGGGATTTCCATGACCAAGTGGAGAATCAAACCCTGAGCTCTAGAGTGGTAGTCCAATATTCAAACCACAACACCACACAATCTCTCAAGACGTACACACCTATTACTAGATCAAACTAACTCAGGAAGTGTTGCAGTTGGTGCAGTAAACACAGCTGTGCAAAGATACCCTCATTATCATTATCTCATGAGGGGGTTCAAGGACACTGCAGGATCTAGGAGCCTATGAACCTGATCTTCCTCGGGCAGTACTACATCATCAAGAACAGGTTACAAACCATTCCAAGCCAGGTTTTCTACTGGCTAACAGTACTTCTGTATTGTTTGGATTCATTTTCAGCTTCTGCAAGACCATCCAGCCTTCTGCTAAGCTCAGGCATCACTGAAGGGCCTTGATGTTAGGTAACAGAGAGACCTGAGTGTCATTAACATAGTGAAGTTATCTCACTCCAAAACTCCAGATCAC
This sequence comes from Phrynosoma blainvillii, assembly GCA_026167975.1. Lineage (NCBI taxonomy): Eukaryota > Metazoa > Chordata > Lepidosauria > Squamata > Phrynosomatidae > Phrynosoma > Phrynosoma blainvillii. The sequence continues at coordinate 76,157,859 of JANUYF010000002.1, forward strand.
CTCTCCCATCAGGTTTTCTAATTTCATAGCCCAACTACTATCACCAGGCTCAAAAAAAAAAACAAACAAACAAACAAACAAACAAAAAAAACCCCAATGTGCATCTAGTTTTGTGGGCCTTACAAGACAGTGGGCAGGCACTTCTCAGAAATAAAATAAAATAGTATTTTTTGTGGGTTTTTCGGGTTGTGTGGTCATGTTCTAGAAGAAAAACCCACAAAAAACTATGGATGCCAGCCATGAAAGCCTTCGACTTCACAAAATAAAATAAAATAAAATAAAAAGCTCACATGGAACAGTACCTTTTAAAAGAAGGAGACTTCACAACTAATTTTGTAACAAAAGTATACAATTCAAATTATAGTGGTGATAACAGTGGGGAAAGTAAATGTTCCAGCAGGCATAGCCAAGCTTTGAGATAGATCTAAAATATATTTTAGGATTCTGGCCATGGTTGCCAATAACATCAATGAAAGGTAAGAATTACAAAGAGAATAATAAATATTTTTAACAAGTCTTGATTACTACTAAGAGGTAAATATGAATGTATTAAATAGCATTATGTCCCAATCACTACCGTTACATGGCATTGAGTACATCTGGAGGACCTGAGTTTGGGAATCATTGCTGTAGAGTCTTTCAGAAAGGTAAGTTCACAGGTGAATGTTGTAGAAATAAAAAATATACAAGTAAAAAATCTGTTTCCTTGTGAAGTTTCCTACCTCCCAAGTATTAATTTTTCTTCTAAGTTTTGTTTTTGTAAAAAAATGTACATAACCTTAATTGGGCTTCTAATTATTAAGCATTAAATACCCTGAAGGCACCAAATCCCATCTGATATTGGAAGCTAAGTATGCAGTCAGCCCTGGTCAGTACTTGGATGGGAGATTGCCAATGAATACCAGGTGCTGTAGGCTATATTTCAGAACAAGGAATTGGCAAAACCATTGTATTCCTTGTCTAACAAAGACTCTGGTCACCATAAGTCATCAGGTGATTTGAAGGTGCATGTGTGCACACACATATACACAAAATGAGTAAGTATGTGATGCGTTCTCAAGTGAAGTTTGTGATTCTAAGAGGTTTTCACTGACTTTTTAAAATTATGGCCTTTCTAAAAAACCAAACCCAAATATTATAGTTACCCAAATTCTGGTAATGTCCAAATTAGATTACTGTTTCAGTGGCATCCCCAGAGATGTGGGACTGCTAACAAAGAATTAAAAGCATAGAAGAAAATATTTCCACCCTAGAGGCATGAATAAAAATACAAATACTAGATGGGCATTTGTCTAAGTAAAAACTAATGTAATCAGATTTGTATTAAAAATTCCATTGGCATTTTCATTATAAAACAATATTGGTGGAAAAAATCCAATTTCACCAATTATCTGAAGTAATATAAAAAATAAATATAAAAAGTAAATATTTTTACAGAAAAATGTGCAAAAATAACTGTGTTTGAAAACAATTTGTATAGCATGTTTCCTTTTTCAGTCAGTTGGCAGTGTGTTCTCTGAATTCTTGCACTCATGAATTCATGCACATTATGACACATACATATTTTAATGAACACAATCCAGCTAAAATTATGCATTTAAATATCAATGCTTTTAATGATGGGGGTTACTATGCTCTCAAATGAAGATCTAAGAAGTTTTACTTATAGGGTTTCACCCTAAATTTGCAGAAAAGAACTTTTAAATGTGAGAAAGCATTTGAACTGAACCAACAGTTCTTTTAAAACACACAGATTACTAATGAGCCTGAACAGTCGCATATGTGTTGTTAGACATGTTTACTTAGGTATTTAAAAGGATCTGCATGAATATAAAATTATGTATGGTGTGGAAAAAATACACACGGAGAAGATTTTTCCTTTTTTCTCATACTAGAATCCATGTTAATCCACTGAAGTTAATAATGGAAGATACAAGATAGACAAAGGGAAACATTCCTTCATGCAACACAAAGTTAAACTGTGGCATTCAAAGCCACATGAATGTAGTTATGACTGCCAACTTAAAAGGGGGTTGGAAAAATTCACTGAAGGATGGGAATATCAATGGCTACATAGCCAGGATAGTTATACATCACTTCTAGAATCAGAGGCATTAAGTCTCTCTTATCAGTTACTTGGGAGGGAAGATGGAGAGTGCAGGTGCCTTCACATCCTGAGTATGGTTTCCAACGGGCAACTGACTGAACACTATATAAATAGAATTTTGGACCAGATAGGTTTCTTTGGTCTTATCCAACATGTCTCATCTCACATTCCCATGTTTTGTCATCCAAAGTAATTTTTCCACATATTAGTTCACATGCACAAAAGGACAGATAACAACTAATCAAACAACAAACAAACAAACATTGACCCCATTTAAAGTTGACAGTGATTTTGATATTCATCAGAATCTACTGGATACTTATGCTCTCACATAGCTCAAGTAGTAACATCTTTGCAAAGGCAACAGAGTGAACAGAATTTTATAATACCAATGGGAAAAGTGTATTTAGGAAAATACTATCTCACCTGTTTTATGTTGTTGGCAGTACACCCACAAGTTCAGATGTTTTTAAATGAACACAGCAAAACACGCAAATGTATGATATTTAGATTACATATACACATACACTTTTTCTTACTTAAGCAATTATCTCCTGAATGGATACTGTGCTGCGGCAACTTACTATAAAAATGGGGTGGGTATGGGGACAGAATAATACTAATTTTTATAAATCTGGGATGTCATGTTTCAGTAAATAAGCTGTCATGGAAAAAGCATACTTTGCCTCACATCTGTTACAAGAGAATATTAGCACTAGCAAATGAGATATACCGTAAGCAATATTAGCACTGCGAGAAATGAGCAAAAGCAGTCATTTTACCATGCAAACCATGCAGAGAAAAAGAGGGAAAGAGAAGCAAAGCATCAGAGGGACAGAGGCATTTGTTAAAAAGAGATTCTCTAAGCATACTAACCTGCTGGTTCTAATGAATTTTCTACTTTGTCGTTAACATCGAAAACACGATCATGAACACCTATAGTTTTCATACAGTTGTCTATAACAAAAATAGAGATAACAGCCAAATATGTTAGTGAGAACACCCTTAAATCCCCCATTTTCCTTGTTTTTGTTGAACTATCTGATTTCTACTCTATTATATGTATGTACTTATATCTTAGCTGTGGCATGCCTCCAAATGCCACAACAATTGTCTTTTTGTACAACGGAATAAGAAACAACAAGTTAGCAACTGGTATGTACTTAAAATAAGAAAAAAAGCTTTGTGAAAAAATGATAAAAGATATGGTGAAATCAACAAAAAAATGCCGCTATACAGAACAGATATCACACAGGATTTAAGAGTAAAAAGAAGTTTTACTGCTGTTTACCAGACCAAACAAAGCATGCGCTATAAAGCCACCCTCTAAAGCAAGAGCTAAAGAACTTACTTGCAGGCCGTACAAATACTTTCAGCTTTAGACAGGACCGCCTTCCATTATTATCAGGAATTGCAGATGCTGTTGAAGAGAAATACGGGGGGGGGGGGGGGACACACAGTTAATCATTGTCATACAAACATCATGCCCAGCATTCTTATTTTCCTAAAGTAACACTTCCTCAGCACACACATAAAGAACGAATGTAAATGATCAGGGCAATTTGAATACCAAGCAAACTGTTATGATCATTTCCACTTTCTTCACCCTTTTATAATGGTATAAAAACAGAATAGGATGAGGGAGGAAAGCCACAAAATTAGCCCAATAATCCTTAGATCCACCAATCTGCTTTTCTAAACCAGAAAAAACAGAATGTCTACAATCACAATCCTTTTCTGAAATGCAAACTGGAATTGAGGTGTTGGTGGGCCAACTTATACAACCAAGCTAAAATGAAAGGTATACTTTAAATTCAGTTGTGTTAAGGTTATCCCACAAATGAGGAAGCCAGATCAAGAAAATCAAGGGGTTAAATGGGTTACTGACCCAACGAATCCTGGAGTTCCCACACTGTAGGACATGGATACATGGAGCATAGTGAAAGTGCTAACTTATATGATTTTGACTCACAAAGTCCACAACTCTATCCAGCTCTCTATAATGCTATATTAGAGTACATAACCAAGGACAATGTGTTGGCTGTTGGCTGGATTTCAGGTTATTGCATTTTAGCTGCAACAGGGGAATGCAACAGGGGAATCCCAGCCAAGGGACTGGGACTTAACTCTTTAAGGTTTTCACCTTTCACAAAGGTAAAACTTAAAAAAAACAAAACCTGGGACTGCATTTGATAAGTTTTACCTAAACAGCATCTAAAAGCTTACCAACTGCAATAACACAGAGACCTCTTTAGAAATTCAATGTTCTCTAGGTATCCAGAAATTTTCCCTTTTGTTAAAAGTGCTCTTTGTTTTTAAACCACCTGAAGGATTGTCCTAGCACCAGCCCATTGAACTGAGGTCGCGATCCATTCAAAGACAATCGATCCCAGCTCCAGCCCATTCAAAGACTGAGGTCGCGGGGGGAAGGAGCCCTCCTTCTCCCCGCAACCTCAGTTCAATGGGCTGGTGCTAGGATCGCTTCGATCCCAGCTCCAGCCCATTCAAAGACTGAGGTCGCGGGGGGAAGGAGCCCTCCTTCTCCCCGCGACCTCAGTTCAATGGGCTGATGCTAGGATCGCTTCGATCCCAGCACCAGCCCATTCAAAGACTGAGGTCGCGGGGGGAAGGAGCCCTCCTTCTCCCCGCGACCTCAGTTCAATGGGCTGGTGCTAGGATCGCTTCGATCCCAGCACCAGCCCATTCAAAGACTGAGGTCGTGGGGGGAAGGAGCCCTCCTTCTCCCCGCGACCTCAGTTCAATGGGCTGGTGCTAGGATCGCTTCGATCCCAGCTCCAGCCCATTCAAAGACTGAGGTCACGGGGGGAAGGAGCCCTCCTTCTCCCCGCGACCTCAGTTCAATGGGCTGGTGCTAGGATCGCTTCGATCCCAGCACCAGCCCATTCAAAGACTGAGGTCGTGGGGGGAAGGAGCCCTCCTTCTCCTCGTGACCTCAGTTCAATGGGCTGGTGCTAGGATCGCTTCGATCCCAGCTCCAGCCCATTCAAAGACTGAGGTCGCGGGGGGAAGGAGCCCTCCTTCCCCCCGCGACCTCAGTTCAATGGGCTGGTGCTGGGATCGGAGAAGTTCTCCGATCCCAGCACCAGCCCATTGAACAACCGGCCGTGTCTAAAGGGAGGAATCCTTTTTTCCTGGATTTTCTTCCTTTAAAATTGGGTGCGTCTTATATGTCGGAGCGCCTTATATGGCGAAAAATACGGTAATAACAGGCTACTTAGAAGGAATTTCCTCAGGAGTGAAGCAAGGAGGAAAGCATTTAAAAACAAAACAAAACAAAACAAATCTTGTATGCAAGTTCTGACTTCACCTGCTATGAGTTATTTAAACAACAAAAATATGTCATTCATATATGCATTTAATACATTTTTAAAGTATGTCTCTAAGCTTATAGTTATGGTAATGAACAAAGCTGGAAAATAGGTTTTTGCTCTAAGGCAATCAATACCAAAGGCCTGAAATGCACAGGCCAAACAAGGCAGCTTCCAGCCACTTTGGGGGCATGGTGTTTACATGACGTACACCTTAGAGAGCCAGCATGGTCTAGTGCAGGGGTAGGCAACCTTTCCCCTCTAAGGGCCGAGGGACTTCATCTCCCAGAAGCCTCAGCCATGTTGGCCAATAGTCCCATGTTGGCCAATAGCTCCTGGGATTCTGGGAGATGAAGTCCCTCGGCCCTTAAAGGGGAAAGGTTGCCTACCCTTGGCCTAGTGGCTAGAGCAGGGGTAGGCAACCTTTCCCCTTTAAGGGCCGAGGGACTTCAGCTCCCAGAAGCCTCAGCCATATTGGCCAATAGTCCCATGTTGGCCAATAGCTCCTGGGATTCTGGGAGCTGAAGTCCCTTGGCCCTTAAAGGGGAAAGGTTGCCTCCCCCTGGGCTAGAGTGTTAGAATTTGGAAACGAGAGTTCAATTCCTTGCTCAGCTATGAAACCCCCTGGGTGACCTTGGGCAAGTCACATACTCTCAGCCTCAAGGGGAGGCAATGGCAAACCTCATCTGAACAAACCCCATGATAGGGTCACCTTAAGGTCACCGTACGTCAGAAACACCTTGAAGGCACATAACAACAATAACAACAAAATAATTTTCCCCCATCATTTTCACAGGCAAGCACATTAGTTTGATAACTATTCCAATGTAACAAAGCACAAAATTCTGATGGGGCTGAAAAGTTTAGGTTGCTAGCCATCTTGATGGCTATCTTGATTTTTGCCAGCTTTAGAAATCTTTGTTCAAGGGATAAATACTCTTCCAAATACTGATATGGAATTGGATCCAAAGAGTTTCTTCCACTTAGAGATGGGAATGCAATCCAGCTCCCACTGGAGAGAGAAGGAATTTTTCCCAATTCTTGCATTCCCCTTTAACTGCCTGTGCCATTTTCTCATTATGTTCTAAAGTTTATAAGGGGAAGGAAGAGCTATCAAATAGGGCAAATATAATCTCTCCCTACATTCCTCCAGTGGGAATATCTGGTGAATGGAGTTATTTTTACAAAAAAATATCTAGCTCATATATTGGCCTACAAAATCTGTAAATGCGATGCACAATCCAGAGATTCAAAAGAACCCCTAATTTTTAGGGTGCATTTTGTGTTAAAAGGATGTGCATTGGCCTGGATAAAATAGTTACCTAAAGGAGAGATTGGACTGTTTTTATATAATATTCTATAATTTTTTGGTTAACTTTTGTAAATTATTTTAGTTTGATCATTTAAAATTACTATAAGCCACCTTGACTCTCATTTTGAGAGAAAGAAGAGTTATCAATTCAATTCAATTCAATTCAATAAATTCAACAAATAAATGGATCCCGGAGCAAATCAAACCTGAACTCTCCCTAGAAGCCAAGATGACTAAACTGAGGCTGTGTTACTTGGACATATCATGAGAAAACATGGCTCACTAGAAAAGACAATTTTGTAGGAAAGAATGACTTGAAGGTATATTGTTCATAGGGTCAATATAAGTCAAAGTCCATTTGACAGCAGGTGACAGCAACAGAAAAGATCTAATTACACATTTATAGGTTGTAACCCTTATTCTCCTCAAGAAAATTACACTGCTTCTTTATTATGGGGCACAGAAGAAATGTGATGCAATGTGATCATGGGGGAAAATGTGTAATTTCCCTCCCTCTGCATATTTTTGTGATAATACATGCCCAGACTATATGATGTTGTTGTGAAAAAATATCTCTCTCTTTGATGAGAAACATATTTATGTACAGGTTGTGACTCCCTAATCTGGAATTATGAAATCCAAAATATTCCCAAATCTAAAATTGTTAATATGGCTGGCCAAGATAGTGACACCTTTGCTTTCTGATGGTTCAGTATACACAAGCATAGTTTCATGCACAAAATTTCTTTTTAAAATAAGCATGATGTATAAAATTACCTTCAGATAATTTTCATGTTTAGATGTGATTCCTATCCCCAAAATACTGCCTTATGTATAGGCAAATATTTTCCTTTTTTAAAATGATATTTTTATTGACATTACATCTGTATTCATATATTAAAAAGAATATAATTGATTATAATTTTTGTAATATAATTATACATTCGATAGTATTGGTATACGTATTACGTTTATTTCTGCTTTCTTTTACTGTTAATCTCCTTGCTATTCATTCAAACTAATTTTCTAAAATTTACCAAAGTAATTGTTAAATCACTGTGTTATTTCACTTCTTTCAAGACTACACTAAATTATCTTTTCCTCTCTTTTTTTGGGGGGGGGGGATTTCTCTTCCTTGAATTTTAAATGAGGTTTCTCTTCTTAATGTATCACACTATTTCCTATTTAATTGATATTTCTTAACTAGTTGATATATCTGACATGAGCGGTCCTATTGTGTTCAGATGATCATTTCATATTATTAGTCAATGAAATCACAACTTGTCCATTTCTTTGTATAAGTAAATTTGTATATGCAAATATTTTAAAATTAAAAAAACAATGAAATCCAAACACATCTGGTCCAATGCATTTTGGTACCTCAAATTGCTAAGTGTACAAAGTAACATTAATATTAGTTTGGATAGAAATTAATGTATCCTATTATTGTGTGGTATAATTTTTTATACATGTTTAAGAGTGCCATGGTACATATTGGCCAAGAATTCATTTTAGGAAAATGGAATCTTATGTGGAACACACAAGTGTCATTTTATCTAGCAACAGACAGATGGTTTAGGACAGGGGTAGGCAACCTTTCCCCTTTAAGGGCCGAGGGACGTCAGCTCCCAGAAACCTCAGCCATGTTGGCCAATAGTCCCATGTTGGCTAATGGCTCCTGGGATTCTGGGAGCTGAAGTCCCTCGGCCCTTAAAGGGGAAAGGTTGCCTACCCCTGGTTTAGGAGTATAACACTGGATGTAGATAATATAACAGAGATTATGCCATTTAATTAACTGCTGCTGTTGATGATACAATGCCGCAAAGAAAAGCAGTGAAGATAAGGTGAAATGCACATTATAGCAAGAAGAAAGGAGGCAGTAGTAGATACAACAAAAACAATTCACTCACTTGAAGATGAATCCTACAGAGAAGCCAACAGCCCCTGCATTAGCTAGGTGGCTTGGAGAGGGTTGGTTAGACAGTACCCTCGAGACTTAGGCTAAAAATGCCATTGAGATAAGGCACTGGGGGATGGTGTTTATCACAGACTTGAAATGGAGCCTGATGACAAAAAGAGATTAGTAGCTTGTGTACACAGCCAGCCAATAACCCACAGCACTAAGCTTCAAGGTAATTGGAGCTTACAGGGATTTAGGAGAAGACTTGCTTTTTAAAGAAAGTATGTGCTACTTTATAAAACAAGAGTTCTTGTTATAAAGTAACATTTTAGCTCCTTCCGAATGTTTATATGTTCTAAATACTGCCAAATTTGATCCCTTCTCCCCCTACCACAATGTGAACTTGACGATGCATGATACTCTTTCACTTTCTCTATTATCTACATCTTTATTCTGTTTTGATTTTGCTCTATTAAAGCATTATGAATCCACTTCTCCATAACCTGATTGATACATGGCATCCAAGTTATATTAAAAGAAAAGAAAAGAAAAACTGATAGGTTTCTGAGGGAGAGGAGAAAAGCTAGGTGGGGAGGGGACAGGGCAGAGGCTCAAGTAGAAAAAGCCAACACACATTAAAGTGTCTGTCTCTTTTAATCACAAACACAACTGTACAGCAGTGATGCTTCCCAGCTCTGTGCCATATTCACTGACAAGCAGTTAAGAAGAGCTAACAGCTGTCTGGGCTGTAGGCTCTCACTAAATCAAAGCTGGAAAGGGAGAAAAAATCTCTGTGGCATTTACAGTAACTGATGTGTTACAGGTCACAGTACTCTATACGAGCTTCCAGGAAATTGGGTCCTTCCTGTGGCCCCTGATGAATACACAAATCCTTCTCAAGCCAGAGCAGGGTGCTTAACAAATCAGAAATCCTGTACTGTGTTCTCTACCTGAAAACTCGGATGTGATACACAACTAAATTGCTTCCTCTGTTAGCCTAAGCAAAAATGTGTATTTGATTATTTCCTGCTCCATCCAGGTTTTTAAATGACTTTACAAATGACACTGAATGGAGTTTTTGGAATATTCAAAAGTAGGATGTTAGTGTTTACATTTATAGTATGGAACCTATTCATGGCTTTTGAAAAATAAAGACAGCATGAGCTTTACTGCTCTGCATAATTACCTGGTTTATTTTCCCCTCAGATAAAACAGAAAGACAATAATTTCTCTTGGCTTTCTTTCTACCACAAGAAAAGGCAGCAAAAATATATGTGATTAAACCATGGGATAGCTCCAATCCTTCCTGCCCCAAATCTGGTAATGACAATGATCTCCCCCCCCCCCCATTAATCACATAGTTCTGAGGGATATGAGAAATGTTCTTTAAAACTTTTTCCCAATCTAAGTTCCAAAGAGAAAATGTAAAACATTTACTCTCTTAGTGGTCCCACACATTAAGAACACAACTGATATCAATACTTACCAACACTCTCCAATACGTATTCAGGAACAGCCATACTGAACCATTTTCTCAGACTATCTGTCTGTCTCCCCCTCCCCTTTTGTTTCTTTTATTTTAAAACAAAGGTATCATAGTTTGGAATCACTTCAGCAAACCACTTTTGTTGTTGCTGCGTGCCTTCAAGTTGTTTCTGACTCATGATGACCCTAAGGTGAATCTTGGCAGGTTTCTTCAGTGGGGGTTTCCCATTGCCATACTCTGAGGCTGAGAGAGTGTGACTTGCCTAAGGCAAACCACTACTGGGCATTAAAAGTCTACATTCCAAAAGGAATCACTCCTCTGATGAAACAGCTCTACTGGCTATTGGTTTGTTTCTGGGCACAGTTCAAAGTGCTGATAATGACCTATAAAGCCTTATACCACTGATGAGGATAACCTTTTAGAGAACAAGTGCCTAAACTGCAATCCAAAACCCACTTATTTATCGCAAAGTATCATGTCCCTCTGGCTTTCTAGTAATGAACTCTGGCGAACTCTGTGCTGAGGCAGTGGCGTGCGTGAGGGTTTTGAGTGCCTCCTCTGGCACCCGTGCCATAGGTTCGCCACCACTGCCCTATACAGCTTGGCTCCAAACTATCTGAAATACTGTATCTCTCAATATGAGCCTGCCCAAGGTTTAGGATCCTTGGGGGAGAGCTTTCTCTCTGTCCCAACACTGTCATAGGTATGGTTGGTGAGGACATGGGGAAAAGCCTTCTTGGTAACTGCTCTCAAATTGTGGAATTCCCGCCCATGGGAAGCTAGACTGGCCACCTCTCTATCCTCTTTCTGGTGGCAGCTGAGTACGTTTCTGTTTACTCAGGTCTTTGAGCATTATCTTACTAATGAAGAAGTGTTTTAATTGGGGTGTGATGAATTTGTATTGTTATCATCCTCATTATATTTTCACCACCAATAAAAAAACCCGTTTCAAATTAATGTTTTAATATATTGGATGGTTCATTTAAATGGTTTTAAATTTAAATGTTCAAGTATCTCTAAGGAAGGCAAAGAAAGCTACAGCCATCCAAATGCTGGCATATTTTTTTTGTCTCAAAACCATTTATCTTGCAACTGCTTAGAAAATACATATAATCTATTAGCTTATAAAGTTTATGCTTCCCAAGGTACCTTGCTAGAAGATAAGCAACATTCTTAGTCTTTTGTATATCCATGTTATGCTGTATGGCCACTCAAAATATTTCTTGAAGGAGCAGCATCATAATTTATACTCTAAGCAGCACTGGCAGGAGCAAGTAACTCTCTTCTCATTACATATTTTTCTCTCCTAAATGAATGCTTCTTTCTCTTTTTCTGTACTTAGTATATCTACAGCAAACCATCTGCACCACTGAACAGCTTATTTTAGGATTCCCTTCTCTCTGTCATAATGTGACAAGACCAGATGTATACCCAATGTGCTGAATGGTGGGATCTAACCCAGAAGCACCTGCTTCATCTTAAAATAACCAAGTAGAAATATTAGCTCTATTACAATGTCATTCCTTGCTGGGAGAATGAAAACTGATCCAAGTAGTTTTCCCTTTCTTGACATTCTAAAAATTAGCTGTCTACAAAACTGGAATAGATGCCCAGAAGTCACAAAACTCAGCCAAGCAATCCCAGTCTCCAAGGTCTGCAATATTCAAGAACAGAAGACAAGTAGAGAGATAAGCCATCACCATCATAAGTGAGGCATGTTCGAAATTCAAGTTCAGACAGCATTTCTGCCTAAATTAGTTATAAGGATAAGCTCTTTTGGGTGTTATCAAAGTATTTATAGTAACAATTTGCCTGTAGCTATTTCAAGCACAATACCATTTTCATTAGCCAAATCCAAGATCTACATAACCTTATATAACTTTCAAATCTTAATTCTGATAGCCAGGAGCACCAAAATTTCCAATACTCAGTGTCAACCCCGAGACTTGGGAAGTTTCATTTTTAAGAACAGCCATTGCTTTCTTCTTTGTAAAGAAATGAGTCTGTATGGAAGCATTAAAATGCAACTTCCCATTATGTTTGCCACAGGCAATATTTCTCAATTTGCAGAGTCAAAACAAAAGATAGCCTATTAGTTGTTAGCAGAGCTGAGCCTTTCCTCTGTAGGGTTTAGTGTGATTTACAGTACAACACAAATGTATGTAGATTAGCCAAGTAAATGCAGTATTAAGCATTAATATTCTTCTCACAATGCAACCTGAAAAAAAGTTTCACATTAACATAAATGCTATTGAAAAAGGCTCCTGGAATGTAATGAGCCAACAAAAAGTATGAATGTGTATGATACGAGAAAAGGAATCAACTGTATTGACAAAAGTTCATTATAGTATTTGCTGCTTGCTTTTTAAAAATATATTTAAGAAACCCTAAAACTCAGACTAGTTATTTTACACAGATAGGAATCCCTCAGAAACTGCACACTTTGAAAAGGTGTATCTCTGTGATGACTTCATTTTTAATGCAAGAATTAAATGCCAAATTGTGTCTAAATCTGATAGTTCATGGTGACTTTTAGTTTTGTACATTCATTACTTGCTCATCCTTGGTTTATTAAGCATGCATCCTGAGTAAATTGCCACACAGCTGTAGGAGATGACTTAAGTTGCTGGTAACATTTGATCTCACCTAGTCTGCCATACCTCTACATTTAATCATCAGCAGGGTCAAAAACCTATAAACTGGAGGATTTTGATGTCTTGAAGCAAAATATAGGAGGATGCCAAATGCAGAAGGTGCTACTATAAATGTTGACAGAAACTGAAAAACATGTCTTGTAGGTTTTTTAAAAAATAAACAGAATTTGAGCCAAACACATGTAAATGAAAAATGATCAGACTACATGATCACCTTCTACAGAAAAAAACCAACAACTGCACGTGTCAGATAAATGAACACATTTTAAATGCACTTGTCACAAATAAGGGTACTCCATGTAGCATTTATTTCTAGTTGTCCTATCATTAGGTTTATTGAAACATTTTGGGAGAAAAGGCCTGGATTCCATAATAATATATAGAGATATTTAGATGGCAACTCCCATCATTGCACAGGCACCATGGCAAGAGAGGCGGGGGATTCTGGAAGATGCTGTCCAAAAATTTAATTCTTTCAGGCTGTAAGATATGAATGCTTCAGTGTCCCCACAAGTTGCCCTCTCCCTGTGGTTGCAAGCTGACACAAGTGTATGGAAAAGTAATGAATCTTCATACCAAGTGAGCCATGGCCACTGCATGAATGCATAAAAAAGAGGAAGGGAGAGGAGGAAAAAAGAAACATGCCAGCTCTTTTAAGACTAACTGGTTTTTATTTTAGCATGAGCTTTCATTGATATAAACCCACTTCTTTGGTTGCAATACTGTGTGGTAATAAGGCCTAAGGTATAAAGTGTGCTTATACAGTTGCAGGAGTGGGACAGAATGTAATAGGATCCAAAAAGAGGCAGATCATGTCTCTTGCCTGAAGTTTCAAACGGCTGGATAAGGTGATATAGATCATTTAGGTTTGTACAATGGTCAGTTAGTGTGGATGTATGAAAGTAATAAATCCGGTTACCAAAAGTCAATTCCCCTGGATTCAAAACTCTCTGAGCAAATTCCTTCTGTTATAGTATAGTGGTGAGGGCTCTTGTATTAATATATGTAGTGTGTCATGAAGCCATAGTCTTTGTTTATACCTCTAATTCAATCCAGCTATTTCTCTTTCTACTCTCACTTTGTAATTGTGTTCTTGAAATGTTCTGCAACTGATTTTGGAGTACTGTCATTTCTAATGTCAGATAAGTGTCCATTAATCCTCTTGTGTAGAGACGGTTCTGTTTGTACAATGTAGTGTAGAGGGGAATTGCTGACACTGGATGGCATATATCACACTAGAGGAAGAGCAAGTAAATGCACCTCTGAAGTTGTGGGTGATATCATTGGCCTAAAGTAGCTGTGGGGACAAAATTAGCATCTGGGTTTGTAGCAGCGTCTTGTCCCTGTATCCTATTGTAAGTAAAGTGTGCCTGCACCATCTGCAGGCTTGCCATCTGCGGACTTGAGCTCATGCGGATGGCAAGCCCCCAAGCATTATAATGACACCTATGCCTGCATCACATATCCTCCATGCAGGAGCAAACAGCCATAGGAAAGAATGAGACTTGACGTCCCATGTGTTTTAGCTGACACGGGGGGGGGGGTATCCTGGAATGGATCCCCCACGTATAACAAGGTCAATGTAGTTTAAAATTTGAAAGCTGTCTGTAGGTCTCGTAAAGGCTGCCTCCCAGAGCTTGTGAGAGAACTATTCTATTATTCAGAACTTCATGAAAATAATGGATATGGGGACAAAGTTCGCAACTATGTCTGTGGCAGGGTAGCCAGAGCTTGTGAGACAGCTGTATTATTCCACTTAAGTGGAATAATTTGAAATGATGTGGGGGATTTTACTGTAAGCCGCTTGGATTGTTGTCATTAAGTGAGATACAAATAAATTTTATTATTATTATTATTATTATTATTATTATTATTATTATTATTATTCCACCTCATAAGAATTCTGTCACCTCAATTGAAATTTTCCTTCAATCTTCAAATTTTTAGCATTGAAGTAACTTAAAATGTTAGTCAAACAATTAGAAATATTAATTGTTCATCAGATGTCCAAATACATCTGAGGAAGTAGACTGAAGTCTACAAAAGCTCATGCTGCCAATTTATTTCTTTCAGTTAGTCTCAAAAGTGCTACAAGATCTTTCTACGTACTAGTTATAAATACTGTATAGTAAAGGGATACAAAGAAATGAGGCAGACACAGTTACTAAGGGAATGGGGACACAGGAAATGTAAGTCCCAGGTGAGAGCAATTTTTAGTGTCTAACCCTCTGCAATGCTAGAAATTTGGGAAATGAGGGAAATTTTAATTGGGGGAGTAGAATTCTACTCTATGGTGCGGTGACTTAATTTTGACTCTCTGTAACTACTCCCCTTAATCTACTGTCACACTGGCAGAACGAAGCTTGCAAAGCTGACTTACTTATCCTGTCTTCGCCATGCCAATAGTCAATAGCCACAGCTCCCTAAAAAGTCTGTCCTATTGGGACAACACCCTGAGTGGGAAGACTTGTCATGATTAATAGGCTAGATAAGAAAAAAAATCTAAGAGTCCCTACCTTCTGTGACTGTGCTTGTGAAATAAAATAAACTTTTTATCATATTTAATTTATTTAAAAAACCCCAAAAACAATAGATGTTTACCATATATACAATAGGGTCTTCTTACTCGCGGGCTTACGATCCACAGATTTGAGCTTCCATGGAGGGCAAGCCCTGATGGTCTTAAATTTAGCCTCTAAATGGAGGTGCATGCACACGGCTGTGAACACGTCATGTCATTATAGTCCCACATTTGACACTTGAGGTCCCACATTTTTCATTATCTTTGGGCAGATAATGAATGGAGTCAAGAGTAAAGTTTAGGGGCATATAAAGGACAAAGAAAAGAAAAATGATGCCAAAGAACTTACAAGATTCTAGCAGGCATAACCTTTTTTGTTCACCCCAAAGTCTGGATGGATGAGGCAGGAACTATGGTAAATTGTGTCTGTGCAATATATGGGGGAGGTAACCAGGCACAGGTAGGGCTAATAAAATGCACACATCAAAAAGGATGGAAAGGCAAAGCAAAGAAACTGGCCACTACATTAGCAGTAATTATAGCCTTTACATTTGCCTGATTTTAATCCAGAAAAGCTGACAAATATATGCCAATGTCTTATTCAAATCCTTCAAAGTCCAATTCCTCTTAGCACCCCTTTGAGGGAAAGTGCCAGAGAGCTGCCACTACTGCTGTTTTCCCACCCAGGCATTCAAAAAGGCCTGAAATGGCTCTGTGGCAGAGAGAGTAGAGGGGGTCAGTGCTTCTTTTAGCTGTTCCTAGGACAGACTATGGTTTTGCTTTTCACCACACTACCCAGAGAAGGGGAATGGTTCCCTTTTTTTGATAAGTACAGTATTTACATTGACCTGTGAATAAGTCAACCCAGGTTTTTGGGGTCAATTTTTTGACTAAAAATTCTAGACTCATACATGAGTACTTTTCTTTACTCATGCAGACAAGGAATATTTGAATACCTGTACCTTTTAAATATTCATTTGAAGATATGCACTGTAACAATCTTATAAACCAATGAAGCTATTTTTTTAGCACACACCATAAGGATAGTTATAGATGATTTCAGAGTGGTTGAAAGATAAATAATGATATTCTGCATGTGTTCAGGTGAACCAGTTCTACAGTTCAATTTTCCATCTTTTTTTTAAAAAATGTTCTTTTAAGTTTGTATTTTTCTTCTTTGTTCTCACCATTGAGAATCATAAGTTACATGAGAACAGATCTGCTTGTAGACATGCATGCACAATACTCATGTACATTCCCATTCCCTTTTCTTCAAATGTGCTTCTTTTTGGGCTGAGAAATAAGAAAGGTGAGAAGTTCTGCTGATGAACTGCTACAGGGAGAATACAAAGGAAGTGTATTTTAAATGTGTCAAGAAAAATGTTTGTCCTAAAACTGAGTTGCAGGAAAATAGCAGGTCTGAAGTGCTCACTTCCCTCGGCAGAGCTGAAGTGACCATATCCTTTCAAGCTAAAGTTTAAAAAAGAGGGGGGAGAGGTTATTACTATGCTACTCTGAGGAAGTCAACCCTCCTGTAAGTGAGCTCTTTTGTTATGAATATGGAACAGATGGAGCCAAATCTATCAGCTCTGTAGGAACAAAAACACTTACAACCTAGCTCTCTCTATTAAAGACTCTACTTAGCTCCTTTATACCACTAGCTTTCTATGCACTGCTGTGAGGTTTTGACTTTATAGAAAAAGGGACTTCATAAAAGCAATAGCTCTTATTCTTAAAGCAAAGTGGCCTAAGAACTGCAGAAAATGAATACGGAGTTTAACTCACATGGCTCCTTGGAGATATGCAAATATTCAATTATTTCTTTTCTTTTCTTTTTTTAAGCTAGGGGGAAATTCTCTACAGAAAAGAAATATACGTATGTGGTACAGACTTTATACCAACAACAGTAAATCATGTGGGTGATAGCATATCTCCACATTAATAAAAGGTTGAGAATAGCTACATTTCTGAAAGTCAAGGAACAAGGATTTAATTTGTGTGTGGCAAGAGAAAACAAGAAGACAATTGTTCAGAGAAATCTAAATTAGACTCTCAAAGTGCATTTTGTACAATGCAAGTGAAATCTGCAATTAGATTTCCATCACACATAGACAAGAAAAAGATGCTGTGTTAGATTACTTCAGAGAATGTAATTTTTTCACCTTTGAACATGTGTGTTGCCTATGACCCATGTAAAAGATTTTACTTATAAAATTAACAAACTAGAAATAAGCAGCTGAAAACCAATATATTTTATGACTCCAGTAGTAACAAAGAAATTCTGAAATGCATGATCATTTTCTTACTGAAGTATTTTAAGGCAATGCCTATGTATGTTTTGTAAATACTATCTGAAGCGCAAAACAACAGCAGCAGCAGCATTAACTACCAATCATAAAAACCAACAGGCATGCAAATTATTTCAAGAGGTTTTAACAGATAAATAAAAATGTCTGTATATACTGTATTGCTACGTTTGCTGTCCACCTTAAAAATAATTGGAAAGCATTTTTGAGGCACAGTGCTTTGATTTTGACTAGATCAAGACTTCAGGCAAATTTCTCCCTGCTATGGAAAGCACAGCTTGCCTGAAGTCATAGCCTTTGTTGGCGGAAGGGAAGTGGCCTTGAAACAGATCACAAAGCAGATGTTTAATGTCAAATCAGAGTCTAGGGAAACATAGGCTACTGCAAATAAAACTCTTCTCCTGTCTGCTTAGTCTTCCCAATTCCCTGCCATGTGAAATATGAACTCACCAACAAATGGCCAGTGTGCTATGCAACACAGCAGGCAGAGCAACTGCCACAGCTGTGCCAAGGACCAGAAAATTCTGAATATCTCACAACATTTTCATTATCCAGCTTTAAAGCCCTCAGTTCAAGCATAACACAATGCAATGGTCCTCTTTATGGAAGATATGAAAGACTGATATTGATATCTGATAAAAGTTGATTACTAGAAAACAATTTTTCAACCCTCAACTGTCACTCTATGGGGAGTCCCAAAGTACAGTACAAAACAAAACAATGACATTTCCTAACTTTATGTAATGTAGATGTACTAACTTAATGTACTAACAATGGACTTCATTGTTTCCTAAAGTATGAGAAAGAAGTAATGACGGAAGTTGCAGCCTCAGCAAATGGTTGAGACAAAACCACATCTGAAATGTTGATTTGGGTATGTAGAATTCAGTGAAGATATGTGTGTGCATATGTGAAGAAATAATGTGTATCTAGTAGGGAAGAAAACTAGAGAGAGGGAAAGAGAGGCAGAATGGAAGAACAGAAGAGCATAATAATAATCTGGCCAAAATGAGGAAGATGGGAGATAAACAAAGGAGAAGCTCACCAGAACCTCATGTCTGAACTACTAGCTCTTAAAGCATTCTTAAGAATGGGGAAATTGAGATGTGAAACTCATGACCCATACATCATTATCAAAGGAAACAGAATAACCTGGCCAAACCTGATGAGTTACTACAATAAGAACATCAAAGGTGCTCCCTGTGGGGGGATTAAAGAAGTGCCTCAGACAGAAAGGGTTTTGAGAGAGAATATTATTCCACTGGATTGGACAGTGATCTTCTCCCCACACTGTCTTTTGGGTTGACTTCCCATGTTTGAGTGTAAACATGTCCTATGTACATGACTATGACAGTGTGTGTGACAGGGGATCTGCTTTGCTAGATAAGCAGTCATCCTCAGGCAAAGTTTTCTTGCTTGCTAGCTCCCTCTATTAAGACTCTATTCTTTCCCCATCACTTCTTTCCATCATTTATTTTCAAACTCTCCAATAAACACTTTCCCTTCTATGTCAATATTCACTGGTTTATCTTTCACTTCCCTTCACTTCTGTCATGTTCTGTCATTCCCACGATTCATCCAACCCATACCTAACCCAGTCTCATTTTTCTAGAAAGCAGAAACAGAATAGAAAGAAGGAAGCTGGAAGTCAGGGTGAGGAATGGAGAAAGATTACAGGGTTGGAAAAGCAGATGCAAGGAAGCAGGCAATCAATGGAGATTAGCGCACCGGCTTCCATTGCTGTGCTAGGTGTGGGATGTAAACTCACAGGGACAGATGGTATCACAGAACCCCGTCCCTGGGCAGTACTCATCCCGTACCCAATCCAGGCTTCTCCTGGACCCTTTAAAGAACAGGAAAATCCCATTCTTTGAAAGGTCTGTGAGAAACCTGGATTGGGTACAGGATGAATACTGCCCGGGGACGGAATTCTGCGATACAATCCATCCCTGTGAGTTTACAAACCATGGCTAGCAAGGGAATGAAAGCTGGTGCGCTAATCTCCAATGATTGAGTTTTGAAACTGAAAATTTGAAATTAACCAGTTAGAAAATTAATTACAAAGCAAAATTTCATTAGAATGGATTGTTAAGGTTGTTGAATTAGCTAAATGGCCAAATTAATGTGAGTTCTAAAGTATAAGCCAATTGAAGACTTTTTGAAAGATTGAAAACCATTCATAGATTTATTTTTAATAATATAAAATCTAATAATGTAATAATCTGTGGCTATGGTTATTAGCAATTTTAGTGGGATTGTTTAATTGGATCTGTAATGTTAAAATATTTTTTCCTTTTCATTACAGTCAGGATTGGGAGCCCTACTGTATATTAATTATATGTCTTTTCTGTTCTTTCTATTTTCTTCTACTTTCCGTTTTACCTTTATATATTACGTTGACTGTACATTAATTATTCATGCTAAAAATGAATAAAAATTAATCTCAAAAAACAAAACAAAGAAGCAAAACTTCCTTGTTTATAAAATAATCTGCCTGCAGTTAGAGAGACACAGCACAGGGTCCCAGTAACTGGCTGCTGGAGACATTTGTAAGAAATATAAATTCTCAGGTTGAGAGGAGGAGTCTAAGGTTTCAAAAAGTTATACAAATGCTGGTGGAGGATGGAAACACAGAAAAATGAACAAAGCAGTACTACAAAGTAGCTGAAAATGCTGCTGCCTCTTCCACACCAGCCCACCAAGCAGATCTGCAACATTGCCAGAAAGAGAAGGGTGCAAAAGAGGAAGAAACCATGGCAGATGCCATTCAGAACTAGAGAAAAGATTCCACAGAGGTTTGCTCCTGTTTTTCCCTCCCCCCATTTCTTTTAGCTATAATGTTACATTGCTTCTGGACAATTTTTGATGCCCAACATCAAAAACTTTCTAATCCTGGTTTGTTGGTGAGTGAGTGAGCATCTAGACATGAAAAATTAATAGTATGTATGTTGGCTCTATATTATCAAGAAATTTTATCCATCCTCAAGTAATGATGCTATCACATTTTAATGACTGAAAAAAATCCAACAACAACAAAAAGACAACTACAGCACTCAAAAGCTGAGAGGTATGTATACTACATATATAGCAATAGCAAGTACATTTCTATACTGCTTATCAGTGAATTAGCACTCCCTAAGCAGTTTACGATGTGTAAGCCAATTGCCCCCAACAAGCTGGGTATTATATAGGTTTTTGTGGGTTTTTCAGGCTGTGAGACCATATTCTAAAAGAATGTATCCCTGATGTTTCTCCTGCATCTGTGGCTGGCATCTTCAAATAATCTTCTTTCTCTGAAGATGCCAGCCACAGATGCAGGTAAAACATCAGGAATGCCATATTTGACGACTTTTAAACCCAGGAAAATCTGGGGTTAAAGTTGGGGTCGTCTTATACGCCAGGTATAAGGAGGAGGAGGAGGAGGAGGAGGAGGAGAGGGGGCAAGAGGTGAGTGACGAGAGGCGGGAAGAAACCAGCCGAGAGGAGGAGGAAGAAGTGGAGGAAGAGAAGGAGGAGGAAGATGGAAGAGCAGTGGAAGATGGAAGAAGTGGAAGAAAAGGAGGAAGATGGAGAAGAGAAGCGAAGGAGGAGGAGGAAGAAGAGGAGGCTAAGGAGTCAAGGGTGGCTGGGGGTGCGGGGGTCTCCCTCTCCTCTCCTCCCTGCTGGTCGGTGGGGCTCCTTGGGCAGGTGTGCCTCCTCCTCCTCCTCCTTCCCCTCACCTTTTTTCCTCCGGCGCTGAAGCCCAGGGAAAAGGCGGCCCTGGGTCCAGAGGCAGGCATCGAGGGAAGGAGGTGCCTGGCCAGTGAGGGACCTTGGAGCCTCAGAGCTGGGAGCCCCTTCGGAGTGGGTGAGGGGTTGCTTCCTCAGACCTCTCCAAGCCTGGCAGCATCTCGCCGAAGCCACAGAAAGAGAGAGGGAGAGCGAGCGAGAGAGTGGAGGGCTCTCCTTCTGCACCTCAGCCACAGAGGGCAGTCTCCCTCAGGGGAGGAGGCATGCCCCATGGGAAAGCTGCCCCTCCAGGCAGTCAGAAGGCAGAGGGAGCCATGCCGGGAGGCTCCTCTGGACTCCACACTCCTGCGGGACTCTGCCGGCCAGCCTCAGCCAGGAGGAGGAGGAGGAGGCGGCGGCTGCGGGGCTAGAGGAGCCAGGCTTGGTGGTGGGGCACATAGGGCTGCTGCTCCTCCTTGGCCTCTCATCCAGGAACCATGTCGGATCAAGTAGTGCTAGGCCTCTTCGCTTGATCCTTCCCTTGCCTGTCTTCCTAAGGCCTCCTTTCCCAGGAAGATGGAGGAGGAGGAGGAGGAGGAAGGGAGGGAGGGACAGTATGCTGAAGGAGCCAATTTCTTTGCCCTCCCAGGACCAGGTTTGGGGAGCAAAGGCGAGCACTCCCCCTAGTAATAATTCGCAGGCCAGTCTGGTTTTTTTGGGGGGCTTCTGGTCTTCCTGGGGCTCCACCTCCCCTCCCATCTATATATATTGTATGTGTATGTATATGTAAGTGTGTGTGTGTGTGTGTGTGTGTGTGTATAGGCAAGCCTATAATATATAGTGTGACTTGGACAATTATCCAAACGCAGGGTTGCCATAAGTCAGAAAGGACTTGAAGGCACACAACAACAAACCATATATATATATATAACTGGAAGGTACACAACTCTAGTGTGTGTGTGTGTGTGTGTGTGTATATATAACTTGAAGGCACACAACAACAAACCATGTAGATATAGATATAGATATAAATGGCTGGAAGGTACACAACACAATATCTGTGTGTGTGTGTCTGTCTTGAAGGTACACAACAACAAACTATTTACATACATATATAAATGACTGGAAGTACACAAAACACTATAACAAACCAGATAGATAGATAGATAGATAGATATAATGGTTTGTTGTTGTATGCCTTCAAGTTGTTTCCAAATTATCATACTGAAATCAAATCTGATTTTTTAAAAATTATTTGGTGTGCATTGGAAGAGGGTAGTCTTATACAATGAGTATCTGAAACTCTATATTTTAACTGGAAAAGTTGGGGGTCGTCTTAGACACCCAGTCATCTTATATGCCAGAAAATACAGTAATTTTTTTTCTAGAACACTGTCTCACAGTCCGAAAAACCCACAAAAAACTATGGATGCTGGCCATGAAAGCCTTAGACTTCACAAGCTGGTTATTCATTTTACTGACTTACAAAAGGATGGAAGGCTGAGTGGATCATGGAGCCCTGTAGGAACGAACTCACAACCTTGTGACTATGAGTGGCTGCTGTACCAGCATTTAACCACTGCGTCACCAGGACTCTTTAAAGTGTATGCTACACTTTAATGTTAAATTTTCTTCTGAATTTTATTTGTAAAACCTTGGTCAACAAATTCAAAGGAAACATATTACTGAAAATGGTCACCACAAAGAACTTACATTGTATGGTAAAATATTTTTAGTACATGAAAACTGCTTTGTCATAGAGAAAAAAAGGAATTGCCCATTTATGTTTTTAATGAATTCAAATTTCTAATCAAATATATCAGTTTGTTGTTTCTGTGTGTCTTCAAGTTGTTTTCAATTTAT
Organism: Phrynosoma blainvillii; assembly: GCA_026167975.1. NCBI lineage: Eukaryota > Metazoa > Chordata > Lepidosauria > Squamata > Phrynosomatidae > Phrynosoma > Phrynosoma blainvillii. Next base: position 76,181,045 of record JANUYF010000002.1, read on the forward strand.
GGCAGCCTTAAAGTGACCCTATTATGGGGTTTTCTTGGCAGGTTTCTTCAGAGGGGGGTTGTCATTGCCATCCTTTGAGGCTGAGAGTGTGTGACTCACCCAAGGTCAGTAGCACAAGACAATTCTGCTGCAAAAATGTTAGTTTGCCTGACAACAGAATTTTATTTGTTTCCCAGAACATATATCAACAAGCAGGTGCCAATTCAGGTGATGAGCCAATTTTCCTAAATCTAACCCTACAACTGTAATAAAGTTGTACATGACAATGTAGCAAGTTTCAGAATAATGTATTTGTAATCAAGGAATACTAGTTTATCAATTACTTAGATTTATCAATACTTTATCAATGACTTGAATGAAAGAATGGGGGGCATGCTTCTCAGATTTGCAGATAACACCAAATTAGGAGGAATAGCTAATACCCCAGAGGACAGGATGAAAATCCAAAAGGACCCTAATAGATTAGAAAGCTGGGCCAAAGGTAGCAAAATGAATTTCAACACAGAGAAATGTAAGAGCAAAAAATAATAATAATGAAATGCATAGATATAAGATGGGGAACACCTGGCTTAACGCGACTACATGTGAAAGGGATCTAGGAGTCCTAGTAGACCACAAGTTGAACATGAGTCAACAGTGTGATGCGGCTGCTAAAAAGGCCAATGCAATTTTAGGCGGCATTAATAGAAGTATAGTGTCTAGAAGATCAAGGGAAGTAATAGTGCCACTGTATTCTGCTTTGCTCATGCCCCACCTGGAATACTGTGTCCAGTTCTGGGCACCACAATTCAAAAAGAATGTTGAAAAACTGGAGTGTGTCCAGAGGAGGGCGACTAAAATGGTGAAGGGTTTGGAAACCATGCCCTATGAGGAACGACTTAGGGAACTTGGTATGTTTAGCCTGGAGCAGAGACCGTCAAGAGGGGATATGATAGACCTCTTTAAATATTTGAAGGGATGTCATAATGAGGATGCAGCAAGCTTGTTTTCTGTTGCTCCAGAGAACAGGACCCGGAACTATAGATGCAAGCTAGAGGAAAAGTGATTCCACCTCAACATTAGGAGAAACATCCTGACAGTGAGAGCTGTTTGACAGCGGAACACACACCCTCAGATGGAGGGTGATATGATGGAGTCTCCTTCTTTGGAGGTCTTTAAACAGAGGCTGGATGGTCATCTCTCAGGGATGCTTTAATTTTGAGTTCCTGCATGGCAGGGGTTTGGATTGGATGGCCCTTGTGGTCTCTTACAACTCTATGATTCTATGATTCTAGTTCATACGTTCTGTACTAAACATTTACTGTTATATTATGTTTTATTGGAAGGCTTGAAAAACAAGCAGAAACCATATTTACCACTCAGAATCATAAGGTTGGAAGGTGGTCCCAATGGTTGTCTAATGGAAACCACTGCTAGTAGAGGAATCCCTCACTAAATCACTCTTCACAAGTGGCTATTTCAGAACTTCTTATTGGGACTTGAAAAAAATCTTAGCAAAATGCCTAACTTTATGACAAGCTTAGTGTGTGGAAGGAGAACATACTCATTGCAGGGATTTCTAGAGTCATGCAGTGCACTTCTATGTGCTTTACTACAGTTAATGGTACAAGCTAGGCTACCCAGTGGCCTTGTTTGCTCATAATGCTAAATAGCAGTTTACAGTTTTGAAGATATCCTGTAGAGAACCGGGGGCTTGCTCCTTTCCTCCACAGAATGGCCACAAGGAAGTGTTTGGAAGCATTTGATTACATGTTATATTAACTGCAGTTTGTCATGGCATTTAAAACAGAACTGGTTTAATATTAACAATAATTTTGACATACACACACACACACAGTTCAAACCAGAGTTTACAACCCATCTATAACATAAACCATGGGATCAGGTTCAGTTATAATACATTTGTAGGGGAGGTATGCAAACCTGAGGCCTATTGCAGTTATTTTTGTAATGCTAAAGAGTAATGTAATGCTCCATGTGATCAAAGGCACTTTCTGAAGCACTGAACATGTTTTCCCTGCTGCATCCATATGAAGAGGAGCCAGTGTGGTGTAGTGATTTGAGTGTTGGATTGTAACTCTGGAGATCAGAGTCTGAATCCTCACTTGGCTTTGAAAACCCACCAGGTTTTCTCAGGAAACTCACTCACTCAGCCTCAGAGGAAGGCAAACACAAATCCACTCTGAACAAATCTTGGCAAGAGAACTCCATGATAGGTTTGCCTTAGGGTCAGTAAAACTGGAAATGATTTGAAGGCATACTACAACAATCTATGTGCAGCAATACATTTCTTCCAATCCATGTATGTGTATAGGAGGTAGTGTGTGTTTGGGAAGACTATGTGGTGGTGGTTATAACTACAACTACTGATTCTACTGCTTCAAGTAAGCATTAGGATTTGCAAGGCTGGAGAACTTTTGACTCTCAAGATGTTTTGGACTTTAATTTTCAGAAGCACAGTCAACTATAAAATATTGTATCAATTGTAATTGAAAACATGGAGGGCTGAAAATTTCCCAACACTAATCTAATTAATATTAATAAATGGCTTTTGTTTCTACATGTGTGTAAGTATGTGCCAGAGGGCCTACTGGGTACTTACACTGGCATAACTATGCTGATGTAGGCAGTATGATAAAAGGGAAAGAGGACATAGGTGCAGCAGGTGTGAAGAAAAGAAGGGAAAGTCTTTGTCCCTGTTGTTTGGAGAGGAAGGCTGTCTGCTGTGAACAGCCTTTTTCTCCAGCACATGGCCTGCAGCAATGTCCTCAGAAGCAAAGAGGAAATCATTTACACCAGTGCTGCTCAAAGTGGTGGTCATCCATGGACTGGTGCTGGTCCATAAACAACTGGCTGTCAATCCTCAGTGAATTTCCAGGAAAGAAACAAACACTTATAGCCAGTGGGTTCAAATAAGGTACCAGTCCCTAGCACAGTGGGGGAGGGGGTAGAGAATTTCCAGGCAATCACACCAAATAACTATGGAAGTACTGGTCTACACCATGGCATCTATTTAAAATTATCTAAGTTTTAGGATGTACATTATTTTGCCCTGTTCTACATTTTTCCAACTACTTTTGTATACACACACACACACAGTATTATGCCCCCCACCTCCGAGGTGGTGTACCAAACTAGCATAGTGGCCTGTTACACTAATGTTTGCAATTTTATAGGCAAAGTCATTATCATTATCATCTGGAGGAAAAAGATGCCTGGCTTCTGGAAGAATTCTTGGCATGGCATGGACAATATAGTCACAGACTGGTGGCTAGAAAAAGAAATCTGGAAATCATATGCCCTTGTATGTAACTTTCAATCCTTGGGCATAAGACCTATTTCAAAACAGAAGCCAACCTTCTAACACTGAGCACAATCAGTTAAAATTGTACAAGTTCATAATCTCTTTTGATTTGGATTTCTGAGGAGCTAGAAATGTGCAGTAATTGATATGTCTTTGCTTCCAAAATTCAAGTTTCATTTATTAGCATGTAAAAGAAGCTGGATCACAGTTATTCACTGGGATATCAAAATAGCAAAGGAGTATTATTTCCAGATGATCTAGAAAGCTGAAATATGGTACAGATGTGACATTCTAATTACTAGAAAGTCTTGAAGGGTCAATACTTTTTTAAAAGGACAGAAAGTTCACCTCAGGCTAGTAAAGTTGCTCCTACATACCAGAAAATTGTAATTTGGTACACAGATAGCCCAAAGGCATCCTAATTACTAAGAAAAGTCAGAAATGGAAATTACTGGGAAATGTAAAGGAATGTACATGACTGTCCGTGGCAATTACATGCCTGACTTACTGTTAATTTTAAAATTCTATTACCACTCTAAGATTATTGGGACAGACAGGGTTAAAATAATGAAAACAACAGCAAGTAAGTAGACCAAGCTCACTCGTCTTGAGACTTCTCCCAAAAATCCGAAAAAAAAAATAGGGCTGCAGTGTGTTTTAGTGTCTATAACAACAATGCTGTAGCATTTAAAACTGAAGTCTGCATTCCAACATTTTGTCCAGGACAAGTGCTTAAAAATAGAACACAATAGAGATTTCACTTCCATCCACATTAGACAGTTCAACAGACCTTACTTTACAATCACTGAATTCATTGACCGCCTGATAGCAATTGAGAAGCTAAAACTCATCACTGAATTTTGAAGTGCTCTGTGGAAGAGAACCCTCCCATTGCAAGATTTTTTCATTTTATGCTGAATAGGATTCTTCTCTTTTACAGTCCTGATAACAGCCTTAGTAGGTTTTTCTAGGAATTATACTACCATGGCAGATTTTTATCATGCCCTTTTCTTGTGAAATATTTCAGTGAAAATAATTGGAACTTAATGATCCTTCAGAAGAGTTGCTAGTCAAGGAAAAATGCAATAACACTGAAGAGTGTCATGTTTGAGACTGCATTTTCATTTTGCAGAATCCTCAGATGTCCAGTGGGAACTGTCAAAGCCACGGATCAATTAATTTTGTAATCTCTTCATAATGAGCTTCTCCCTACCTCCCACTTCTTGTTTGTATCTTCTGTAGCAAGCAATTTGATCTTTATGGTTTTGTTTTGATCATCTTCCTATTTCTGTTTCAAACTTCCCCTTTGTCTTAAAAACATAAAACATGTTTGAGGGGAGGCAAATGTGCATTTATCCTAATAGAATTAAGCATACGAGTAATGCCAGTCCTTTAATCCAACAGAACAATAGAAATAAACCTCTTGAAGCTTCTATGTGGGGAAATTGATTTTTGCCTGTAGAATACATGGACAGTGTGAAGGTCATATTGACAGCCTGCCCTGCATTGCTCTTAGGACCAGTTGTATTCATTCTGACTATGCTCTTTCCATTCTCATCAGCTCCACACATTCGGTCCCATTACACATGCATTGCTCATACAGTATTCTACAGAATTGCTTGCAGAGTTACAGAATATTAAATGGTTTCTTATGGTTCATTTTAAAGGCTGAAAAGTTCTTTTCTAAAAAGAATTCTTAAGAATAAAAATGTATAATTGGAGGGGGCAGGATAGAGGAAGAAGCTGCATGCACTTAAAAGATAGAAGAACCCCAAATTATAGAATTGTAGTGAAAAGACTGGCTGGTGATTTCAGATCATGGTTGAAAATGAACTCCTCAGTTACCCAGTTCACAGGTATTCTTCCTTGTCCAGCCCTCCCTTCTCTCTTCTCCCCTAGTGCTATTTCTAGGCCTGTGTGAATTTTCCCTTCTCTCCCTCTGTGGCCAGGATGATGGCAGTTGGTGGAGGAGGCCCCTTCTTCTGTTTCTGGGTTAGGCGTGGTGGAGCTATGATTCTATGCTAAGTACAGACCTTAGTTATGATCACTCACAATAGCCTTGGCTGTTACGGTTTCACTTGATGTTATGTTCTGCTTCTACATACAAAACAGGAATGTTCCAAACACTAGAGATACAAAATAGACACAGTTCAATGTGGAGGAGTTCCCAGTTTGTATGTTACACAGGAAGAATGAAAAACTCATAGTGTATCTTTTCATGCTTGTTTGCAATATATGCAGCAACCCCCAGTGGTGTCTAAAAGCAGAATGCAGATCCTCATTTAGTGTCCTCATTTATTGTTCCTTGTTACACCAGCGCAAGTTTCTGGGTTGATACCAGTGAGGGAAGCCATTCAGAGTTTGGTGGGAACAGATTATCTCTATCCATTCCTATCTGACATTTTCAATGGAATTTGTAAACTGTTGTTTGGATGAATATGCATGAACAAACCTGAAATTCCAAACAAGATCTATAATCAACCTACCCCAGGATTAGCTGGTGTAACCTGATCTGGATGAAACAGGAGTCCCTCTGAAAGACCAGATATGCCATTTGGGGATGTTATTGGATCTAGTATAGCCTTTTGATCTGGCTCTGCTCCTGCCAGGATTCCCTTTAGCCACCATATACAATTTTCTGGGAAGGGATGGCAAATTGATCCATGCTGTAAAATGACCCAGCTTTTAGATTAATATATTGAAATGGAGACACCTTTGAAAAATCTATGAAAAATACAGTTGAAGCCAGACTTCTTCTCAGATAGTATACCACATTAAGCTGGTCTTGCTTCCAGGTATGTTTCCTGACTAGAGGCCAAGATAGCTAAAGAAATAGCTACTTCCATTAACTCTTCCTATAATTTATGATCATACCATGGGAGACTTTGTCATACATTCCACCACATGATACACAGTCATTTGGATAGCAATGTCTTCCCAAGGAAGATTAATGGTCCCCTTTCTTATATTATTTCAGACAGAGGTTAAAAATGGTTCTCTTCATTTGGGCTATGTTGTGTAACTCTACTCTTCAAGTTTAATGCTGCCTAAAATTTATTGTATGGCTTTTTGCTCCTGTGTTTCTTCTTTCTGGATGAAAAGGCTCCAACTAGAGAGATGTGATCCACAAATTTAATAAATAAAATACAACAAAACAAAACCAGGTGAGCAAATTATTTTTTTATTTGTATTATTCTCACACCTGACAATAAAAAAGTTCAAAAGATATATCTCTGTAGGCCTGTTGGTGTGTGGATGATGAGTGTTGTAGTATGCCCTTTGGCACCCAGCAGAGTCTTCAGGACAAGCTGGCTGCTGTGATCCACAGCCACTGTGTAGATTTGCCATCAACTGGCTCAGCTTCTCTTCTCCAGGCAATCCTGTCTTCCTCAGTCAAGAAGACACATTGTAAAGTCCAAAAGCATAGCTTTATTAATGCATATAAAAAGTAAAAAACAAGATAACTAAGTAAAATCCATTGTGATGAACTTGTCCAGTTCAGCCATACAAGATTACATCTTTAACAATCCCAAAAGCATTAGGATCCAACTTGTTGCAGTTAAAACCACTGCATCCAACCACACACGCTCACATCTTGAACAATAAAAACAATTCTTAGACAAAGGATTTTCTAAGCCCATCCCATACTCCACCTTCTAGGTGTTAACTTTATGTTAATTGGATAATGACAGTATGATGTATGTTAACCCAGCCTCTTGTTGTCCATCATCCACCACGTGAGTAACTTTCCCAAGCCTAACGATGTTTACGTATTTGATATATCTTTGTTATCCATAACAAAGTCTGGTTCCATTAGTTTTACCTCTGGGAAAGTACATTGTTGATGTCTCTGTTACCACCTGGCGTTGATTCACCCTGTTTCTCTAAATATTGTTTGTGCCTTGTCTAGAAAACTGTTCTCAAGTGGAAAATTACAGACACACACACATCTTTACATTTCACCTTTGACTATATATCCCATTCATATCCTAACATAGATTACAAAAGGGGTTTGTGCATTTTTAAAATTATTTTGCACGTTCATGTGAAATATTTTACAAAAACGTACACAACATACTTTGGGAATGTTTAAAAAGATAACATTCTTTGCACAAACATCAATTTTTATTTATTTAGCTATTGCCATTGCTGACCATGGCCTCAAGCAGAGTGGGGAAAAAGAGCGGCCAGAGGCCGCTCCTGCCACAATTGCTGTGGGACTGCGGCAACTGCATGTGCCCGGTTCTGATCCAGGCTGCCACCATGGTCCTGGACCAGCCGTCAAAAAGGAGCAGATTTTTTCCCGCTCCTTTTTGGCCTGGTTCTTCCAGATTGGAGTGGGTTCAGCGTGGCTTCTGAACGTGTTTGAGGAGTGTGTCATGTAAACACCACTCCCCACAAGTGACCTGACCTCAGCCCTTTTGGCCCATCTGTTTTGGACCTAAGAAAGAAAGAAAAAGTTTTTGAAAATCTCAATTTTTTAATGGGTCCCCCTAATTCAATACTCAACTCCAACGTTATTCTAAATTCTCCAACGTGTTTTTAAATTCAACCTTGTGTCGTTTTAATATCTTCTGGTTTAATCTTATTTTAAGGGGTGGGTGGAGGGATCATGTTTGGAGGGAATGTTTTTAACTGTGTTGTTTTAAAATGCTGTAACCCGCCCCGATTGCCTAGCAGAGGGGCGGGCTATAAATAAAACTTATTATTATTATTATTATTATTATTATTATTATTATTATTATTATTCTGTGTGGCTTCACCTCATCAATGCTTATAAATACCTGTGTGAATTTGTCAACTTAATTTTTTATATGTATACTTTGACCGGTGCAATAATATTGATTCAGTTTGTACATTCACTTTTTGCACTTCTTAGTTTTAAAAAAGGAAATGTTTACATCTCTCCTGTTTTAAGATGTGATTTCCTCATTGAACATCAGCTCAGAAACTCAGCAAGTGGATACAGTGAGACCTTGGTATCTGCTGGGGTTTGGTTCCAGGACACCCCCCACCGATGGATAACAATATCCATGAGTGCTCAAGTTCCATTAAATACAATGGCATAGTAAATGGTGTCCCTCATATAAAATGGAAAAAAAATCAAGGTTTGCTTTTTAGAACTTACCGTATTTTTCGCCCTATAGGGCGCACTTTTTCTTCCCCTAAATGTGCGTGGGGAAGTGAGTGCGCCCTATAGGGCGAATGGACTGGCGCTGGGATCGAAGCGATCCCGGCGCCAGCCCATTGAAAGACTGAGGCCATGGGGAGAAGGAGGGCTCCTTCTCCCCGCGGCCTCAGTCTTGGAATCGGCTGGTGCCGGGATCGAAGCGATCCCGGCACCAGCCGATTGAAAGACTGAGGCCGGGGGGAGAAGGAGCCCTCCTTCCCCCCCCCCCCCGGCCTCAGTCTTGGAATCGGCTGGTGCCGGGATCGCTTCGATCCCGGCACAAGCCCATTGAAAGACTGAGGCTGGGGGGAGAAGGAGCCCTCCTTCTCCCCCCAGCCTCAGTCTTGGAATCGGCTGGTGCCGGGATCGAAGCGATCCTGGCACCAGCCGATTCCAAGACTGAGGCCGGGGGGGAGAAGGAGCCCTCCTTCCACCCCGGCCTCAGTCTTGGAATGGGCTGGTGCCGGGATCGTTTCGATCCCGGCACAAGCCCATTGAAAAGACTGAGGCCGGGGGGAGAAGGAGCCCTCCTTACCCCCCCGGCCTCAGTCTTGGAATGGGCTGGTGCCGGGATCGTTTCGATCCCGGCACAAGCCCATTGAAAGACTGAGGCCGGGGGGAGAAGGAGCCCTCCTTCTCCCCCCGGCCTCAGTCTTGGAATGGGCTGGTGCCAGGATCGTTTCGATCCCGGCACAAGCCCATTGAAAGACTGAGGCCGGGGGGAGAAGGAGCCCTCCTTCCACCCCGGCCTCAGTCTTGGAATGGGCTGGTGCCGGGATCGTTTCGATCCCGGCACAAGCCCATTGAAAGACTGAGGCCGGGGGGAGAAGCGATCCCGGCACCAGCCCATTGAAAGACTGAGGCGGGGGGAGAAGGAGCCCTCCTTCCCCCCCCGGCCTCAGTCTTTCAATGGGCTGGTGCCGGGATCGCTTCGATCCCGGCACCAGCCCATTCCAAGACTGAGGCCGGGGGGGAAGGAGGGCTCCTTCTCCCCCCGCCTCAGTCTTTCAATGGGCTGGTGCCGGGATTGCTTCGATCCCGGCACCAGCCCATTCCAAGACTGAGGCCGGGGGGGAAGGAGGGCTCCTTCTCCCCCCGCCTCAGTCTTTCAATGGGCTGGTGCCGGGATCGCTTCGATCCCGGCACCAGCCCATTCCAAGAGTGAGGCCGGGGGGGGGAGAAGGAGGGCTCCTTCTCCCCCCAGCCTCAGTCTTTCAATGGGCTGGTGCCGGGATTGCTTCGATCCTGGCATCAGCCCATTCCAAGACTGAGGCCGGGGGGGGAAGGAGGGCTCCTTCTCCCCGCAACCTCAGTCTTTCAATGGGCTGGCGCCGGGATGGCTTCGATCCCGGCACCAGCCCATTCAAAGACTGAGGTCGCGGGGGGGAAGGAGCCCTCCTTCCCCCCGCGACCTCAGTTCAATGGGCTGGTGCTGGGATCGGAGAAGTTCTCCGATCCCAGCACCAGCCCATTGAACAACCGGCCTCCGGCTAAAGGGAGGAATCCTTTTTTCTTGGATTTTCCTCCTTTAAAATTGGGTGCGCCCAATATGCCGGAGCGCCTTATATGGCGAAAAATACGGTATATATTTTTAAAATATTTTCAAGCAGTGGATGGTTGACTCTATGGATAAAGAATATGTTGATATGGATGGAGGGCTGACTGTATTCATATCACTTTACTTACAACAAAAAACTCTGATTGCCAACATTTTCAAATCATTCTTTTCCATCAGAAATTTGAATGTTCATAAGCGTTCTATGGCAATACAGCAGTTCTGAGAGTTTGTTCTGTGGTGACAGACCTTACATGTCCACAAAAAAGTAATACTTAACATACTGCAATAGGCAGAAATCTTGCATTTTTTATGTGGAAGGTGGAAATACAATAAACAAACAAACAAACATTGGCATGGTTTTGGTCAGCATTTGCCTGCTTTCTCAACGAGTTTCTCTTCGTGCATGAAACAAATATAAAGCCATCCTCTATTTCCATTTTAATTCTTATAAAGCAGATGACCACTTGTTCTTGTAGTGACAAACGGCACTACAGGAACTGAAATAAAATGTATAATAAAATACATTTTTCCACAGATGAACTGTTAATCTTCATCTAAACATCCGTAACCACTTTGTTCCCTGTGGCAATGGCGAGGGGAAATATATTCCAGAAAGCACTTTGACAACCAATCTGCCTGTTAATAAAACTTGGAGAAACATTTGTGATTAATATAAATTACTAATTCCACTTTTATGCCTGTGTGTGACAGGCATAATTTATATAGTTTCACTTGAGCAATCATCGAGTATTTCAAAGTAGAATGGCTCAAAATGTATTACTTCAGTGCTGCACAGTTTTGTTGACTTAAATGTGGCTCTTACATGTATTTTTTATTTTTATTTTTTTTAAATTAAGAAACTCCTTGCCTTCCTGTGTAAATTGACAGCTGGTACATCTGCATGTAGCTTTAGTATGTAAGCAGAACATATGACAGGTATATAATATAGACACAAGTATTACAGATACTATAAAACTACAGGTATGCCAATTTTGCAGGTGCTAACCACCCTTTTTATATGCAATTTATTTAAGCCATGTGGAAAAGTGATTTGTTTTGCTCTTTCTTTTAAAACACATCTGCTATAATGTCTACCAGATTTCCTTACACCCCTAAGTAATAGTCACTTTTGGCAAAAGTCTTCTATGATCATCATCATCTTCTTCTTATAGTCTTATACAGCTTGTCTTAAGAGTATATTTTGGAAGTAGGGAAGCAAATATACAAAGCTGACAACAGTGAAATATGGGACGTTGCACACTTGGGAAATCATAAGGAATTGAGTTAATGTACATGCAAGGGTAAGGGCTTCTTATATATAAGATTTTCAGTTCTACTAACTCTATCAGGGCAGACATCTCTTTGGAAGAGGAAAAAGAAGAAAAGGCATCAATCTTGTAGTTAATATAGACACAGATTATTCCTATACCCATAATAACAAAGATATTTTAGCCTTCAACTGTATTTCTAGAGATTTTACTATAGGCCTGAGTATATGGAAGGAAAAATCAGGTTGATCCTGGTTTTTCCCAAAATGGGTGAAAAACCTGCTGTTTGCATGGCCTGATCTGAAGCTTGGGCAATCACCTATGGGCAGTCCACACACCACACAAAGCCACACCGCTTGGGTGTTTTCCTGTCTCCCCACCATACATTCAAACCATCACATGGACACACGACCTGTGACCACCAGTTACTCCCTCTTCCCACCCAGCTGTCATCCCATTGGTTGCCTCCTGTAACCAGCCACACAGTCGCATGAGCAATGCACTGCCCATACAGAGCATCAGTGCACCCAGTGACACATTGGCAAAACACAATCATGGAGCCCCCCATATTTGCCCCCTTCCTCCCTTCACCCCATTTCTCTCTGCTGAACTATCAGTTTTGTCCATGTTTTAATTACATTCATGGCATTACTGGTGACTTGCTGTGTTTGTCATACTTTCGCATCATGGGGTGTGTGACAGCTCAATGGTGAGATGGGTCAATGGTACAGCTGACCACTCATGCACCTGTATGCTAAAAAAAAAAAAAAAAAAAAAAAGTATGGCATACAATGGCTCCAGCTGCTGTATCTCACCAGTCCCAGGACATATGCTCCAGACCACTTTGATACTCTGCCTGGAATTTCCCACACTAGCGTTGTGGTATTTATACATCAGTCCAATGATGCACATTTTCCACATCGGAGCAGAGTATATGGGCTTTCTTTTTCTCTGGGTTTAGTCCCAGAGAATGGCTTGGTTCTAGTTTCACCCCATTTTGGCATTGTCTAAACATCTGAGGTTCAAAATGGAGTAAAACTGCTTTATCTTGCCAGTGCAGACTACCCCTTTGTGGTACATTTCATTGCAAAAAGCTCCTCCAGATAGAGCTAATGGTGAGTCTTGAAAGGTAAGGTTTTTTTATATGTATGTAAATCAAGCATGATGGGGCCTAAATAATAATAATAATAAATAATAAAATTTATTTCTATACCGCCCGATGGTTACCCAATCTGGGCGGTTTACAAGTTAAAAACAGTTACAATGACAAACTATCCCCTCCCCCCCTTAAAACAGTATTAAATAATGATACAATTAAAACATTATAGAATATTAAAAAATTAGAAGATTAACAAATCGTAGTAGGTAATCTCCTGCTACATTTAAAGGGAACCAGGTTGAATGAAGGAGGGAACTGCCCAGGGCCGGGTCATTTAGTCTGGAAAGGCCTGCCGGAAGAGATCCGTCTTAACAGCCTTTTTAAAGCTGTTCAAAGATGCTAATAGACGGATCTCATCCGGCAGGTCGTTCCAGAGTTTGGGGGATACCCTAAATCACCAGATGTTTCTGATTTTGAAAGCTAAGCAGGACCAGTTCTAGTTAGTATCTGGATGGGAGACCACCAACTAATATCAGGTGCTCTATTCCAAAGGAAAGAACTGGCAAAACTGAGTATTCCTTGTTGATGAAATTCATTGGGTCACTCTAATTCAACAGGTGACTTGAAGGAGTGCACACACACATATCAAATATTTTATTAGACCTTGCAAATGTCTGGTAAGGGAAAATGAAAAGAGTAAAGAGTGACGTAGCAATTCAGCCATACTCCACCAAAGAAGTATGTGAATTTAGCTGGTCAGCTCAGGTTTCTCACATGGAACTACAACTTTTGCATTCTTGTGCAAGATAGGAATTTAGGGAATTTGACTGTTATTGCTGTGTGCCTTCAATTTGTTTTCAACTTATGGCAACCCTAAGGTGAACCTATCAAAGGGTTTTCTTGGTAAATTTTATTGAGAATAAGTTTGCCATTGCGGTCCTCTGAGGGAGAGAGTGTGCGACTTATCCAAGGTCAGTCAGTGGATTTCCATTCCTCAGTGGGAATTTGAATTCTGGTCTCTCAAGAGTCCATGTCTAACACTCAAATCATTACACCACACTGGCTCTTAGTGATTTAACAGGATAAACAGAAAAAATATAAGTGAACCCAAGGGCCAGATTAAGATATGCTGAAACTAGGAACAATGAGAACAAAATGAGGGACTTGGCTATGTTTAGTTTGAAGAAGAGAAGACAGAGGTGTTACATGAGCAAGCATCTAAGGCACTGTCAAATGGAAAATGGAGCAAGCTTATTTTCTGCTGCTCCATTGGAAATTTTTAAATAGAGGTTGGATGGTCATCTGTCAGGAATGTTTTAGTTGTGGTTTCCTGAATTGGCAATATATTGGACTAGATGACTCTTGAGCTTACCATTCTATAATTCTATGTAGTCATAAACTATATGACGTTCAAAAGGTCCTACAGCATTAAATGGAAATGTATTATTATAACATACTTTTTTTGGTACTTATTTACAGTGTTTTATTTTATTTTCAGGCCTGTCTAATCAGAGCCCCTCCTCCCCCACTCCCCCCCCCCATACAGTTTGCTCGGCTTATGAATACATCTAGGACTTATTAGCTCCATCAAGTTGTTTAAGGAGCAGGTGACTAACAAACTACTGTCTGTGACATCTGTGAATAAATACTTAATCCAAACATCTCCATCTTGTCCATATTACATGAAGCATGCAAGTAATGTTACTGAATTACCTCAGTGTTATAGATTTACAAATGAAACAATTCTCTCTCCTGAAACAACACTAAAGCAACACAGTGGGTTTTAAAATGGATTTCTTACATAAACTTTCAAATTATTTGAAGGGGTACCATGTACTCAATAACATATCATTACTCATAATTTAAGATAACTGTCATAATTAGGAATGGTACTCAAATGATACTACATAGTTAAATTCCAGCTACAATCTGATAAAATATTATAGCTAGTTTAAACAGTGGCATGTTTATTACACTACTGATTACAAGCTGAACTTCAGCATAGGCACTAATTAATATAGATTTCTGCAGTAATAGAGGAGGTTTACATGTTCTGGGAAAGTCCTTGCACTGTTTTATCAGTATTCTTAGCTTTATATTTAGTAGAGCTGAATGTTTTGGCAGTATTTTTATATATGTCCATCATCTCATTTTTTCACTGCTGCTTTGAATGAAAATGCTATGTATGGAATTTTTAGTCTTCCCCAAATGGTCAATGCCTTTATTTTGTTCCTGGTGTGACCATAATTGGCATAACCTAATACCTCTCTTCAAATTCTTATTGTGTTTCTCGTAACTTGATAATTAATAGCTTTATAAAATGCATAAAATGATAAGAATTCAAGCAGATTTCAATCATGTTTTTGTCACATAATTTTGGCATGCCTCATATACTTGCTCTTCTTAACATTTTTTGTGCTTAGTTTCTTGAGTCACCGATGAAAATTCTGGTTCACATTGAGCAAAAATATATAACTGCAGTAATTTTTATATCTATGCAGAATGTATGCTATATGACTGAGTATCAGAGTTTAAGTTCATTAAGTTTATTAATAAGTACAGAATTCAAAGACACAGTTGTGTTAGTCTGGAAAATCAGTATGCAAAGGGATCTTGCAGCACCTTTAAGATTAAGATTAAGACAAAAGTTGGTAGCATGACCTTTTGAAGACTTGAGCTTACTTCCCCAGCATGCATGACTACAAGAACCCTTTGCATATTAATAATTGTGGCATTCTGAGAAAATGAAGTAGTATATTACTAGAGATCAGCTTCTGACAATGTTTGTTTTATTGCAGTTATTTTCTGTTATAGACCTAACAGGACTGAAAAAAACTCAAGACTTGTAGAGTCCAAACTGTTGCATAGTTCACAAAATTAGGATTGTAACATGGTTACTTAAGCATTGTCAAAAGAGGAACTACATCACCTAAAAAGAAAAGGGGGAATCATTTTTAATAAAAACTTCATAGGCTTATTTATATGCATAGATGCCAATTTAGTGATATTATAATAGTTTAAAAAGAAAAAAAAGTACATCTCACCAAAATGGAAAACACCATAATGGAAAAAGGGATTTAACAATCAATACATTACATTTTTGTTTTTTAAAAACCATGTAAATAAAATACTAAGTACTCTCCTGACTCTCACATAAAAATAATAGTTAAAACTAAACCTCATCACAGATATGCCAGCTAATCGTAAGTCTTGTAAAACTTAGTTTCATAAAAATGGATTAATGGCACATTTTCCAAAGCAGAAGGACTCACATTTTTGTTTATATCTATTCAACCTGAAGTTTTCTCTTGATGCTTTTAGCCATAATTTTAATAAATCCACTCCATCTCAATTTCTATGTTTATTTTTCAACTGGAGTTTGACTGAGCAGTTTTTTAAAGGGCAAAGATGGGCAATTATAGCCCTCCAGATATTATTGGGCTATAATTCCCATGATCCCTCACCTTTGGCTCAGCTAGCTAGGGCTGGTGGGAGTTGCAGTTCAATATGGGCCAAGTTACTGGTCCCTGAATTATAGAGGCCTGTCCTCTGTAAAGCAGGTCATACATGGTGACCCAATTCATTGGTTATTCAATTTCTCTGAATTTTACAACAAAAAGCTGGATATGTATGTATTAATTTGTTTGATTTTTAATTTAAGAAGATGATCACAATTTAGTTCATGTCACAGTGATATCAAACTGTTAACAAGTACTTAAGTATTTCTTGAAATTGTTCCTCCTTTTCCCCCCTCTTTGCTAGCTCCTTAAAACTGATAAGTTCACAGATGTATTTGATTTTTTTCTGTGGGATGCAATGATGTTCTTCAAATCCTCGATGAAAAGAAAGAACCCACTTTTTTTTATCTCAACCCTCCCAAAAGAAGTATTGACAAAGCATACTAACAATGGAATGACAACCATTCATTCACCAAGCCCCCAAAGCCCAAGACCTCTTACAAAATACTTATGAGACAATTCTAAACAATGTAGCTTATGAGCACAGCCCATCTCCTTCTTTCTGTCCCCTTTCCAATGTGTTAATAACACATGCATTTTTGAATAGCAGAACTCCAAATAATCTCTTTTCAATTTGTTACATGACAGAATGTTAAGGAAAAATAACTAAAGCAGTGCTACTTTCACTTCTACATCCATTCTCTTACAGAGTTATCTTGCCATTTCCAAATTATGCAATCACTTTTAACACTCCCTTTGTGGATTTTAAGAAGACTACTGACATCAAAATCCATTAGACAGTGGCAATTCATCTAGCCTTTCTTTTTCAAGACTCTTATTTTTCTAGCAACAACCAGTCCTTTAATCAAGACACTGGATAAGCAAAATTCCCTTTGAAAGGTCACCTTGTCTATCTGTTTAATGTTTCATGAACAAAATAATACCAATAATAAAATAAACATTTATCAAACTCTTCAAATTTCTCTGATTTCACTCAGAATGTCTAAAGCAATTTGGGTGCATTAATTATCAAAGCTAAGATTCTTTGAGTCACTTTAGTGGCTCATAGCTGTAGACAAGCATCTCTATTTATGCTGATCCGATCTCCACTGAAATGTTAAAAGGGCACCTAGCAAAAAAACAAAACAAAAAACTGAAGTATTATCTGTACATTAAGAAGTTCTGAAACTTCTGAATTTCCTTGACTTGGTTTTCATTGCTAAAGGTCAATTCAGATGGTCCTATATGTGAAGAGAAAATAAATACAGTTCTCTCAGATCAAGACAACATGAAATCTCTAGGGAGAAAGTGTGCCACAAGTCTTTGGAAAATTTACATTATCCCAAAAGATAACATTGCAATGGCTCCAGTCACATTTGTGGTCCTCATTGCTGGATCATGTAAATTGCTGGATCAAGTAAATTGTTAACATACATGACTCGGAGTCAACTGAGATATGGCTGCAGCAGTCGTATTTTGTTATTTCTGTGTCTGTCCCATTCAGTTTTACAGAGCAGGTATTCCAATTTTCATATAGATAAAAATGCACAAGCTATATGCCTAAATATGTTCCCTTGCTTTAATCATGTTTCTTCTAGCCTAGTTCACTTCTGGTACTGGAGGTGGACAGGGAGACCATGATTTTTCAGCCACAGGACATGGTAAGGCAAGATGAATGTAATAGATGAGGATGAGGATGAGGATGACTTATATCACCCTTTCACCAATGGGCAGAGCATCAGACATATATAATGAAATATGGATGATAAAAACACAACTCTATAAAATGCTAAAATACTAAAATTCTAAAATAATATACTAATATATTAAAAACAAACACAAACCCAGATCCTGAAAGGCTCACAGTCTTCACAGAGCCATATATGTTGGTGGAACTGCCAATAATCCTTTGTCTGTAGATCTTAAATTCTTAGATGGTGCACACCATGCTAGCTAAGCTGCCATACCAGATGAGGTTAAAGTGCAGGGCTTTATGTGGTAGAGAATTCTAATGATCTAACATACATATATACCTCCTTTGACTTGTCACATGCAGTTTGATTATTACTGTCAAATACAGCTGATCTGTAGACCATTTTCCTAACTTAAGGTCCTATTCAGATATTGATAACAGAGAAGCCTCCTATATGAAACTAGGAGCTGTACTGTCATTAAGATGTAAACATGTGAGAAGCTAGCAGAAGAAAAAAATCAGCTGCCTAGTGATATGAAGGCCAGATTAAGACTACTATGGGCCCTCTACTCTGCTCCCAACACTGAACACAAACATGTATGAATCAGTGATGTACACTTCAGTCAATTGACTCAGGGTTAAGTTGGGCTCAGGTTGCTTCAATGGCTTGACTTGGACTTGACTTGGCAATAAATGACACACTGGCTCAATTTATGACTTATATTTTTTAGTGACTGACTTGCTAACATTATTCACTTCAAGCAGCAGACAAGATCTGCCCACAGAGCAGGGGTGCATTCCTCAGAAGGGTACAGCAAATGTGTTAGGCAGTGGGCTTGAGTCAGATGGATCCTTCTGAAGCTTTTGAAAAGCTTTGAAAAGTTCCTCTGATGTGCAGTAGGGGCAGACTGCCAAGAGACCTCAACCCTTGCCTCAAGCCCATTGCATAATATACTTGCTGTTCCCCTCCAAGCAATGCACACCGCCTCTTTTTTTTCTGTTAAAAGTTGGCTCCCAGATTTGAGACTTGACTAGAGACATGACTTGAAAGTATCTTGCAAGGGCTTGAGACTTTACTTGATACATCACTGGTATGAATGCATGCACACACAGCTATTTTCTATTAAACAATGAAGGAAACACATATGTACACATATCTTCATGGAAAATATCTTCTTGCACTTTCCTGCAGGCAAAAGATGAATACTGAGTCCCTAGTTGAGAACACAAATCTGAAGAAAAGCACTATTTTTTGACTTTCCCTTTCACAATGAAAAACAGAAGGATAGATCTAGATTTACTGATAGATCTGTGTGATTTGCAGTAGCATGACAAAGATTTCTGAGTCCAAGTTGCTTAACAGCAACAGAATGACTCCCCATCCTTAAATTGTCCTGCTGACGTGAAACAGGGTAATATGAAGTGGGGTTTGTGTAAAGGATTGTGATCTGCATTCAATCCTGGTATTACATGTCTGGTTGATGGACCTTAGGTTTCCATTCAAAAAATGTAAAGAAAATCTGCCTAGTCTGGAGTCTTGCCAGTCCTGGCTTACAGCACCGCAGACACAGGAAACATTAACATACAAAGGAGCACCTCCTGATACACACACAAACATACAGTAACATACACTACTGAAAAAGACACAAATTGACACAGATTGACTCAGTGATTCATAGAGATGCAATAGCCAATGAGGACAAGAAAGAAAGAGAAAGGAAAGGACAAAGAGAAAAAGAAATAGGTAAATGTGGGCCAATACATTTTGTTACTTGAGGAGGACCAGCACATGCCTTCTCCCATTTCTTCACTGGGCAACATTAGACCAATGCATTCATTTCCGCTTATCTGATGTGGGCACTTTATGGGTGTCCACTGGATATAATTGATTATTTCTTCCTTGGAATCTTAAAATAGTTTCCAGTTCACCTACAGTTTTGTTTTTAAAAATCTGGGGGAGGGAGGCTCTGAACAACACCAACACCAAACACCCATACAACTATTACTCCTGGACCTCATTCCCACTATGATTTAAAATGAATTGCTGATTGGGTTGTATGTATGTTGTTCCCACTTGAAACCAGTTCTTAACTGACTGCACTTGGTTTCAATTGCGACGAAGTGAGGCAAATGCAAAAGAACCACTCTTTCCTGACACTAGTTTTTTGGTGGTTCCTTTGAAAAGAAGCAACTAGGACGTGTGCTCAACAATTGGGAACAAAGGTCCTGAATTGCATCAAATTGAAGGGGAGGAATTACTGTGGCAGAGGTTTGGCACATCCCTCACCAGTTTTGGGGAAAATCCGCCATTTCCCCCCTCTCCTTTCCCAGGACCCATCCTACATTCCAACCTTCTGTCCAGGAGGAATTCCAAAACACCCTCCGTTCTGAGCTTGACTAGGAACCATATCCTCCAAGTCTGCAAGGCTGGGAGGGCACCACCTCAACTCCCCATGTCCTCCAAGTCCTGCAGGGCTGGGAGGGCAGCACCTCACCAAGGGGAGAGTCCTCCATATGACACCCATGGCTGCACGCATCCCAGGGGAGAGTCCTCCACATGACACCCATGGCTGCACACATCCCAGGGGAGAGTCCTCCATATGACACCCATGGCTGTATGCATCCCAGGGGAGAGTCCTCCATATGACACCCATGGCTGTATGCATCCCAGGGGAGAGTCCTCCATATGTGCCAAAAATTGTGCCAAAAAAGAAGTGAATAAAGAAAAGACCCGCTTCCATAGTGGGAATGATGCATAGACTGGAATCAATTCACCAACCCAGAGCAAAAGCGTATCACAAAGTGGGTTAAATGTAAGTGGAAATGAGCCCCTGGAAGCCTTTAAAGATCACAAGAACTGTGTTTTCTGCCTGTTTTCCTACCAAGGCAGGGAACATGGGAGATTTCCACTGATCCCAAAAATAGCATTGGAGAATGTGTGCAGCCCATCGGCTACATTTCACTCATCTAAACAAATGCTATAGAAGCCCTAAGCAAATGCTGGAGAAGCCACAATGCTTTTTGAAAGCAGAATATTGAATTTAACTAC
The DNA here is from genome assembly GCA_026167975.1 of Phrynosoma blainvillii. Classification (NCBI taxonomy): domain Eukaryota; kingdom Metazoa; phylum Chordata; class Lepidosauria; order Squamata; family Phrynosomatidae; genus Phrynosoma; species Phrynosoma blainvillii. The sequence continues at coordinate 76,201,644 of JANUYF010000002.1, forward strand.
AGTATTAATATATGAATAATACAATGGGTTGCTTATAAAATCTAATTGATTTTTTATATTTTTAGAAGCAATGTGGTAAGTAATAAGCACACCCTGAGATTCCTCATCCTACTTTCCTCTGTATGTGGTGGTTACAGTAAACGTTCTGCACATTTATTGAGAATTTCCTAATTTGAAAAACCATTGTAAAGTATATAAACATTTTCAACAGTAAGTGGTATTTGGAGGGCTATTTAGTACAAGGCAAACACATAGAGTCTGATAAGTTAACACTTCATCATAAACATCCCTAGCCAGTTTTCTTACTTACTAGATGGGGCTTTCAAAATCACATTAAGTAAATATATAACCTTTGCACCTTGCAGTGGAATAGAGTTGTATTCCTTTAAGACACAGGCTTCTTCAAAGTTAAAGTGGATGCTTGCATAAGTGAGATCAGTATCATAAGATGTAAATGAATTCTTTTCACAACCATGCCCACCTTCCTAAAATTCTTTTCATATTTACTCACAGAACAAAGTCTAGTTCTGACATGCTTTCACAAGACACCTAGGAATGCATCAGTGAAACAATTCATCTCTTACTGTCCCAACTCATTTTCATTACTCTTTGGAATGTGGAGAGAGTGCAAGTGAGTACAAACAAACATAAGGCACTGGTCCTTTGATCCCTGGTTAAGAGACTATCAACTGAATAGAAGATGACGAGTCCATACATGTCAGCACAAAGTCCTTATTTAGTCATTTTTAATAAGCTGAAGCAGTGAGGTAGATTAATGAAGAGGCTACAAATTTCTTGAGATAATAGTGGCAATAACAATTACAGCAGGGTGACCAGATGTCCTAACTGCAAAGGAGGACAAGGCACCATAAAATGTAAAACATCAGGCTGACGGTGTGGTCCCAAGCCAGCTCCTGCCAAGAGCTGGATTTAAACAGTTCCTTTTTGTGGCAGTTTTGGGCTATCTTTGGTGGCCTCGGAGCAGCTTCTGGCTGCTTGGGGGCAGTGTGCATCATGTAAACACCACACCTCCAAAGTGGCTGGAAGCTGCTTCTTTTGGCTGTGTGTTTCAGGCCTTAGTTATACTCAGAATGGAGTATAAGTTTAAATTCCTCCTTGACAAAATGTTGAAATGTAGGATATGGCCTGCAAAAGGAGGACATCTGGTCACCCTGAATCACAGGCATGGAGACTGCATGTCCTATGTCTGCATGTGCAGTGCTCTCTCCTGTAGCTGAGAACATGGCAAATACTGTTGCCAAAATGTATTGAAAAATATCAAGACTCTAGATTTCCCAAGTTAGAAGAAGCAAACTCTTTGCTAGCACACAACAAATTTAAAATAGTGTCTTGTAAGCAGGGAGTATGAACCTGAATGCCCCCAAACTTGCTTAATCAAAGGGTCTCTTGTTTTAAACAACTAATTCTTCTGTATGGAAAAATAAATCTGCTGCTATTTTATGATTCATTTTATCCACTTCCTTACCTACAGAGTGTAGAAGGATCATTTTAAATCTCCTAGGAAAAAGTGCTTTGATGGTGAATCTATATGAGTTCATTTACTAATGCAGATGCACATACTCCTTCATAGTGATTTTCTTGGAAACCTGCTTCCACTGCATTTTGTATCCCCACATGCTAAAAGAAGAAACAGCTGCTCTGAATAAAAAGTCTCCTTGGCTTGGTGAAGACTGCCATTTATCCTGAGACACTATCATATTCAATAATGCTTGACCGTGGTATTTGCAGATATAGCATCTGCAAGTACTACAGCATGTTCTCAATAATAACCATTTTTGTGGCAACAAGGATACTTCAGCAGCCAATTTGAAAAAATGAAAATATCTTGAATATGAGGAGTGAATCATTTGTCACTTTATGCTTTAGCTAAAGATACCTTGCAACTCTCAAACTTAGGAATAGTTTGAATGAACATAATGAGGTTATATTTACAAGAATATTTACTGCCGTTTTAGCAGTACACTTTTACCATTAACACCTGCTCTCCTCACAAAGAATAATGTGGAGTATAGAACCTTTTAAGGGGAGTAATAACAAAACAATGCCACTATCTATCCATATGGCAATTATGTGTACATCACTCACATTTTTCTTCCCAGGGTACCTCAGTCCATCAAAAATTTTATGCCTTCTTGCACTATAGAATTATTACAAATTCAAAGATATTATCCCTAAACCTTTAGCACATATGATTCTTGTTGGTAAAGAATATTGTCAGTGTAACATGATCCATCATCATTATCATTATCATCATCATCATCTCCTCCTCCTCCTCGGATAAAAATAAGACTGTTCTTAAAATATGTTTGAATTGTGGGGGGAGGGAGTTAGGAGAATAACTCTAACAATGTGCATTTATTTCACACAAATGCAGGTGGACATACAGTTTCGTGTGAGAAAGAAAAATGTGTTATTAATCTTATTTCCATTCACAAATTCCAGGTTATTTTATCTAGGGATTGTAAAATCTACTAATGTATATTAAGACACATCTGTAGCACTTGCAAACTGAATAGGGGAAAAAATCACCATGGTTTCCTCCAGCTGCTGTATAACATGATAAATCTCCATATACTCACAGATGTAGAAATATTCCCGGCCTGGCCTGAACTCAAATCCTAATGAGAAGGGAGTGAAGAGCTGGAATTTTTCTGAGAACTTCAATGGTCCATTCGGAGAGTGAGGTCGATTGCACTCCCACCTCTTGAATCCTTTGGAGGTATGATCACAGGAACTGTAGCCATCAAAGTTCACCATGTAAAGAATGTAGCGTTCAGTTTTATCTTCTGGCACCGAATCCTCATAATGAGGACAGAATACATCCAAATAGTCATTGATGCAGACATCAATATGGTAGTCACCCCGCTGGAATCTAGAAATAAAAATGAGAGAATAAAGCTCAGGTAACTTTACCACAAAAATATGTTTGAACTTTTTTCCTTTTCTTTTTTTAAAGTTTAGTTCCTTCTACAAAACATAATCCTGTGTGGGGACAGCTGGAGAAATAAAAAAAAGCAGCTGGTTTGAATTTGGTACTCTTTAAAGATGGGCCACTACCATCTCTGTCGGTGTTCTTTGCTCTTATAAAATTGCCTCTAAACCTGTATAATAGTCACTTTTCCACTTTCTATTTTTCTATAAAGATTCAGTCCTCCATTTCTTTATTAATCAGGTAGACCAGAGCATCTATACTTGCATATAACACAAATATCAAACAGCCCAGTTGTTGTTGTTGTGTGCCTCCAAAAGGCTGGGAAATATTATCTCTGTACCACAAGCAAAGCTCATTACTGGCACATACATTTCCTACAATACTCATTCATCTTTACTTTTGCTTTACTGCTGGCAACATTTAGTTGAGATCCAAGAAAGCCCTGGTAAATCTTTGGAAGACTTCTGAAAAGCCTATATAACTCTACTGACAAAGTATATAGAAGAGATACTGCTCTTGAGATAAAAGAATTCTAGGCTATGAATTATCAGCACTCACCTGACAGTCTGGAATGAGAGTCAGATGAGAAAGGCAGTACAAGGCACTTTTACCAATGCACTTCTATTATCAGCAGTGGTAAGCAATATTAACTGCAACAGTAGTAAGGTTGTTTTTGCTGTCACTTAATAGTACAGTAGATTAGTGCCAGGTATGGACAAAATATAGGTAACCTTCTAAACTACCTGGGATACTCCCAAAGCAGTTAAGCCCCACTAAGGTACATGGACTGCAGGTTTATGGTAAGAAACTCTCGGAATATAAATGAAACAAATACAGCAGATGCAAAACAGAGCTCAATGGCCATAGCTTTATTTATACAGGCAATATATATATGGCACTGTGGGCATCCATGTACAAGCAACTTTCCACCAAACTAATGAAAAGTTGTGTGAGATGAGCTACATTTTCTTTAAAGAGCTATACGTTTATTTGTTGTCTAATTTTTGAACACTGAAGACATTAAGTACTAATTTATAGTTATGCTTTCATGTGTTTCTCAAATACAATTCTTATTTGTAGCAGATATTTACAGGTCAATATAAAGGATCCCATGAGAAACATTTAAAATAGTGGTTCTAGACCAGAGCTATATACCAATGGCATGTATACTCCCAACACTGATATCTAGCAGCTTTCATTTCCATGCTGTATTTTTGGCCACTACTATCATATTATTACCTTTGGTTTCTAATCCTTGACAGCAGCCACTGTCAAGTGCACAGAGAATACTAAAGACACTGTGACATATTTAACTATAATGTTCCTTTTCAACTGAGGCACATATTTGAAGCACCTGATGGACCTGAAATCTGCCAAGTGGATCCTTCTATCTAATTTGAGGGGGGAAAGCAATGATCATATGGCCTTCTCCAAGGATATATTCAGAGCAATTTATTCATCTCTTACAATCATTTAGCTGCTATAATATAGGTTTTAACAGAAGGAGAAAATGTGTGTAGCGTAGGAACAAAAGCCTAATAAATCTAATTTTAGGCAATGCACAGCACTACATTGTTTCCTCCAGAAACTTAGTAAATGGATTTTAGTTCAGAATTCACAGCCACCTTAACCATTAATATAAACTAGATGTGATAAGGGATTTCTGTGATTGAAATGCCCATTTTTGTTTAGAAAAAGCAGGCATAAGGGCCCCCATTCTTGGCCAGGACTGTGGTACACTGGAGTGGTGGAGTTTAAACCTTTCTCCCTATCACAAATCCCTCCTCTCCAAAGCATTTATTTCCCTGTTTGTGTCTTTAAGTGGTGTAACATTTTATCAATGGAAATAAATAGTAGCTTTGTTAGAAGGTTGTGTTTGTTTGTTAGGAAGCTGTGGTCCTCATGATTGGTTATTCTATGAAAAAAAGATATCTGGAGTAGGGATTGGAAAGTTATTTTTAAGGGTAATGAACATAACTACATGCTGCAATTCATAACTGAGCAGTGATAAGAATGCTCCAGGCCCCAAATATCATCCAACTGCTTCTCAAGCTCAGCACATTGTATCTATTCTTAGAAGCAATTTTTGAAGTTCTGACATTGGAAGTTCAATCACAGAACTCTCATCTCACACATAATTTGATTCTCAGTAAACAAAATATAGCACTATTGTAGTGATTATAGCATTTAAAAATGTTACAAAAATAAATTGCCTTTGAAATTATCTTTCATGAGTAAGCTGAGTAACTTAAAACCTGTCCAAACTTTTAAACAATTATGTGAAAATTAAAGAACAATGCCATCACTAATTTGATTGCATTTCCCTTCCGTACATGATCTGAAGACAAATGTCTGCTTATGGGAGGAAAGAACATCATCAGTAGGAAAATTCTACATTTATCTTCCAGTAAAGATGAAAATTTAGTATGTGGCTATAAACTGTCTTGAACGCCATGAATGAGTCATAGACTTTTAATAAAATGAATTCATTGATCTTTTAAAAGGTGAAACTGTTGCTTTTTGTTTGTAGCACTTCTGAATTTGAGGAAGATAGAGGCATAGAGAAAAGTGAAGGACTCTAGGTTGGCAAATGTTGAAGAACCTTGAGGAAGAGAAGTTCTCTGGAAATCTGAAGCACAGCTAACAAATTTGATGCTTGTTAAAGATCTGTTTACTGCCAGTATGTTCTGTCTATATAGTTGTAATTAACACAAATATTACAAGACATTGTCTATTTCTTACAGCTATTTTGGGGGGATGCAGACGGGTGGCCCTGGGCCACCCCAGGAAGCAGAGGATTGGGGCCGCTGCTACCACAAGCAGCGGCCCCGATTCTCCCGTTTGCTGCCTCTAAAAGAGCACATCACCCCCATCCTATTAGAGGCGGCAAAAGGTCACTCCTAGAGCTGGTGTGCGGCTCTTCTCTGTCTCTTCCAGTGCAGCACGTGAAGACGCTGCGCCAGGAGGACGTCCTGACGCCACGCACTGTGCGTAATGGCATGTGGCATCAGGATGTCTTTGGGGAGGGGTTGGAGCGGCCGGCGGGCGGCCGCCCCTCCCCTTCTCTGCTTCCAACACGCTGCAAAGGGCCCATCTGCAGAGGCCCTCAGTTATATAATATCAGCAGTTACATAGATATCTCACATTAGAATGAAAATACTTAGTTTCATTAATACTTTGCTGATTTTATTTCCCCGTTCAGTACTAATAACTTATTTACTATTTCAATTTTTGCACTCAATCAGTAAGACAACCTATATTTTCATCTAAATGATTAATTATTGATAGCACTATGTTCACAAGGAGACAAAGGTCCAGAACATGCTGCAGAAATAATCCAGTTTGAGACTGCTTTAACTGCCCTGGCTTGATAACAGACAATTCTAGGAAATGTAGCTTTGTGAGAAATTGAGCCTTCTCTGTCAGGTTTGGTGCCACAATAAACTACAATTCCCAGGATTCCCAAACACTGAGCCAGGGCAGTTAAAACAGTCTCAAAGTGGGTGACTTTTGCAGTGTGTTTTGGACCAAAATGGTCTTTTTTCCCCAAGCTATAAATTCTTCCCATCACTGGATAAGCACAATAGGAAAAGTACAGCCTTGAAGAAAATCAAGCTGGTTGCTTTACATTCCATTTGTATAAACATATTAAGAAATACTCTGACCTTGATAAGTAGCGACATATTCCAGGGCACTCAATAATTCTATGTCAAGCTGTACACAGACTTTGGCAGGCCCTGGAAACATGCAACAGAGGGAAATACCTGGCTTGTGACATTATACTGGGCAACATCCTTAAACATTTCAACATTGGTTTAAGTTAACTTTGGCTAACCTACTGTGATGTTTCATCAACAACAGAGTGACGTCTTTGCCTTCCATATTGTGTTACTTAGAACAATATGGGATGGGGGTGATGTGGTTATTGAAGGGCTAAGAGGAAATTAGTATTTAAATATTTATATGTATATACCAATTTATGTCACAAGATCTCAGGCCAGCATACAGATAAAATCAGTTTGGAACAATTTAGAACTATTTAAATGTAAAACAATAAGAAATAATTTAAACAGTCTAAAATATAGTAAACAATTTGAGAATTAAAGCGTTGAATAGGTTTTCAAAAGTCTGTGAATATTTGGACAAAATCATCAAACCTCAAAGGATCTCATAGAAAGCCATGTTTTAACGGTGTGAAAAGAAGCCAACATCAACACCAATTCCATCCTTCATTGAGAAGACAATCCAAACCAGGGTGTACAGCAGAGATTAATCTCTCATGTCTTCTCACAATGTGTTGGTCCCATTGGTGGGGAAAAAAGTAGGATCCCTCCATCAGACCTCAATCCATGGGCAAGCATATACAAAGAAGGGTCTCAAGCTGTTTAGGGGTGTGTATTTTAGCTATGTTTTTAAACTTTTGTATGTTTTTAATCTTAATTTTATGGTGTATGTTTTTAATATTAATTCATCCTTGGTTATTTATTTTTTTTAAATAGTAAAATTTTTGAAGTGTTTTTATCTTGTAAGCTGACTTGGGTCCCTTTCGAGAAAAAGGTGGCATAAAAATGAAATAAATAAATAAATAAATAAATAAAGAGTTTTAAAGGTTATCACAGACATATTTGGAATAATCTAGTGATCACCTGTCTGTACTAATACACTAGTTAAAGCTATTTCGCTATAGGTTATTGAGTTTACATCACATTTCCCATTAGAAAAAAAAAGAAAAAAGAATTATTGCCCCAAACTCCAAATCTGCTTGAATTATGTAAGCAAGTTCTTTATTTTATTTAGTCCTAGCAGAATGATGCTTTAAAAAATCTTCTCTCTGCTTAAAAAATAGATTATAACATTTGGCGACAACAACTAAGAATGTAAGCAAAATAAGAAGGTGAAACATTCTCTGAGATACTAGAGAACATTGTGATAAGGTAAAGAGGTGGAAATGTTTCAAATATGTTTAGGAAGATCTCTAGAAAAACAGCAGGCTATGTTTTGTGGTATATATGGTCCCCTCCTAACATTTACTGCCCTTTTTATCTACAATGCTTTGTACAATATGTCCATGAAGATGCACCTTACTTTTCAGTTAATATCAGAACACTGAGATTCTCATAAATAACACTGTACATTGATTTATAAAAGCCACTAGTCTGCACCAATGTGTGCGCATTATCAGTCATATTAATCATTTGTGGCACATGGACAGTGTGACAGGAAAAAAACCTCACAATTTCCTTCCAATTTACAAAAGCTTTCATGAAAATCATTATTTCCACAGTCCTCTAGGAAATTAATAGCTGGCAAAACATGAAAGCCAGTGTGGCACAGTGGTTTGATTGTTGAACTACTTCTCATGAGACCAGGATTCAAGTCCCAGCTCAACCATGGAAACCCACTGGGCAAGTCACACACTCTCAACCTCAGGGGAAGGCAATGGCAAACTTCTTACGAACAAATCTTGCTAAGAAAACTCCATGATAGGGTCATCATATGTCAGGAATGACTTGAAGGCAAACAACAACAACAACACATAGGGCTTTATAAAAACAAACACTGATACATGTCCATTCAAAACCAGATGAGCCAGAAGTTTATCTCCTCGAAAATAGGTTAGAGTAGAACATGGAAAAGTTACTTTTCTGAACTACTACTGGCATATTGGCTGGAGGATTTTGAGTGCTATGGTTAAAAAAAAGTAACATTTCTTAATCCTGTGTTAGAAAACTGAAACAAACCATGAGACACCTCAAAGGTTCTTCCTAATTTGACTTCTTGTGCTATCTGCTACATAGAGGAAACACAAAACTATTCTTAAAACACAGTTAACATTTAAGTTCAGTTCAGGTGGTGTACATACAATATCATGGAAACCTGCACACTTCTGAGCTAGATAACAAGAAGTAAAGGGTTGAAGAGGCTAACAGAGAGAACAAAAATAATCTCAGTATTGAGGTAATGAAAATTCATTACCTCAAACTCATACTGATATCAAACCCAACAGATTTGTTCTGAGCTGCATCAAATGTACAGTACTTTATTTCTCAAACACCTCCTATTTGTTTCAGTGGCAAAAATGCTGAATATGAAGGGAAACTGCCTGACACTTTGAATTGGAGAAATATAAAATACCTACAAAATGTTTTGAAATTAATGCTGGTGCTATGTTTATCCATCATTACAAAATGCAGACACGTCCAGTGCCATGTACATCTTTTTCATAATTATAATTCTGAAGCATATGCAACTCTTGTCTTGAATCTAATAGCTTTGTTGGCTATGGATATAAGAGATGATTGACTTAACTAGATATTTAGAATGCAGTAGCATTTTTTGCATGCTGCTCTTTCACTTTCTTCCTTGAAAAAAAGAAACACAACTCTATAAAACCCTAGCATAAAAAACAGCACAACTGACACTAATTGCCCATTATCATATAGATGGATAAAAAACAAAACCATATTTTGTTTGTGTCTCCTCCCATACAAATCATATATATTAGTCATATTCTGCATTTTAAAGCACATATCCTAGAAAAAACAACTCCGTTTTAAAGTAAGTTCCCCTTATTTTCAGCTCTCATGGTCATACCACTTGTTTTAAAAAGATTCTGCTTTATAGAAGACAAAAGGATCTCTTGTTTAATATAAACATTCACACTACCACCACATATGAATCCATGTGTCTAGATTTTTCTGGTATTTCCACCAGGTGGGATTAGTTTTTGTATTTCCATACAAAAAAAATCCATTTTAAAGACATTTTCCTTTCTATTCTGATTCTTAGTGAATTTGTGGGTGAGATTCTAATTGCTTCTGTATGCTTCCTCCATTGATTATAATAAGGATGTTGTGTCCATGGAACAGTGGATATACAAATGTCCACCTGGTTTTCAAGCCATTCCCAACCAGTTTACCCAAGAGAGTACCTGTAAACTGACCAATCCAGAACCTTGGTGAAAAGTCTAGCATGATCCAGAAATATTCCCTCTATGGTCAATTAAGTGTGTAAGAGCCATGTCCCTATTTCACCTGTAAACCCCAATTCCCTCTCCCAAATGGAACCAGCTGGTTAGAATTCCACCTGGGCATTCCAAGTAGTGCTACTGAGTTCTCCATATACTTTTTTTCTGAAGAGTGTAATTATCTCAACGTTTGGATTATCAGTGTTTGATGAAGCTGTTTCTATTTGCTTTGGCACCCACTATGTTCATGAGCTCAGCACAGCAATAAGATCAATCATGGGTTCACTTAACTGATAAGATTGTTCATCCTAATTCTTTTTGAGCACCATCACCAGTGGGCTCTGGTGGCTAACCCATGTTTCCAGTGTCATTCCTCTTTTCCTGCTTCTTCAACCTCTTTATTGCCATATTTGCACAGAATGATGCATATAGTCTTTAGTGTCTCTATGGCTTCCGCAAGTTAACTTAGTAACAATTTTTTTATTATGAATATTCCTACAAATTTAGCAATTTAATTTCAATTTCGTTCATCTACCCTGTGTAGACTAAGAGAATTATAATTACAACTTTATATTATCAAAGAGTCATAAATGTCCTACTTACACATGAAGTCTGAATATGGTGCATTCCACAGGTAAGAGTGATGAATAGGCTCCTCCATTCATGAATGCAGAGAGAAATCTACTGGGGCTTTTACTTGCATTCAGTTGAACACAATTAGAAGCCTCCACAAGACCTGGAAAGTTGGTTCAAGGTTCTAAATTATGAAAAGTATCCAAAATGCATTCAAGGGAATGTGACTATAAGCACCTTTCAGAATTCACTGCTCAGCACTGAGAAGTTGGCAACCGAACAGGACGAAAGTATCCTGTTGCATGACCCTATCCTTCTTACCTGTACCGTCGACCCTCTGTTTTTGCGGGGGATCCATTCCGGAAACACACAACCCGCGAAAATGGAGACTCGCCAATATTCAAGCCCCATAGGCTTGAATGCAGCGTGTCACCATGGGAACACACCCCATTGATTTCAACAGAGGTCGCCCCTCTGCGAATATGCAAAACTGTGGACTTCAAGTCTGCGAGAATGGAGGGGTGACTGTATTTATGTATCAATGCAAACATATGCCTGAATCAAGTTATAATATAAATTAAAAGGCTTTTCAACACCTAAAGGACTATCAACTTATGTCACATGCTTTTGTATACTTTTGTGTATGTTATTCTTGGTGGGTATACATACATATACACATACATACGCACACAAGGCAGATGGTAACTGAGGTTCAGTTGCAAAATGTATCATCAGTGGCAATGTATGAAACTAACCACTCATATTAGCAGTACTAGGATATACTGCTATCTTAGTATCACCTCTAATATGACAAAGTCAGTACAGTGCACAGTAGTATAATTAGACTGTATTTTAACAATGAAATATCTTGATATTAAATACACAAGTCCACCATAAAACACTAGAATTATTTTAAATGCAATGCATATACTGTACATTTATATTAAACCACCCAGCTATGCTATAGTACTTATGATCTAGTTAAATCATCAAAAAGTTTAGATTACCAAGAATATGATTTTAAACATAAACTATCCAACATTCAATGTGTCCAACACAAATGAATCTCTCAACTAATCTCTCAACTGAACAATCATTATCCTACTCTTATTATGAACAGCTCAATAAATTCATTTCAATTTTCCTCAATAGACTCTGTCATATAATGGTTTAAAAATCTAGTAGCTACTAATTAGACTTGCTGAACAATAACTCAGTTTATTTATAGGCACTGCAAAAATAGTGTTCCACTTGTAGTTTTGAAATACACATAAATAAACTATTTTTCTCTTTGCTTTTGTTAGATTTTCTGTGCTGTCTAATAAAATGTTCCCAGAAAAGTGTTGAAAACACCATCGATTCCCACTCACATAACAATAGAATAATCAGGCAAATTGTTAATTCCATCTCTTTTAGCTACAAAAACTGTACTCCTTTACTCCTTATAAGTGTTTAACTTTTAAGAAAAAAAATCTCAAAAATCAGCAAGTCAAAACAATTAATTTACAATAGCAATAGATTGGGAAAGTAACCACCTTTAGGTGATCTGCCTTTAGGGTCCAATACAGTTAACAGAATATCTTGCAAGGACATAGCAAGCAATAGCAATAGCATAGCATAATATGGCCTGTAACAAATAATGGCTCCATAAAACGAAGCCCAAACCAGGAAAGCAGTATGTCAGGCAGAGAAGTTTTTTTTCCCCCTTTTTTGTCATTAAGTCCTCTCTATTCAATCACTATTTATCCGGGTAATTAAACATTGGGAAAGGATGCTAGGCTAATTGTTAGATTATGATAATTACCTGTCTCTGCTATGCTGCGGATGATCAAAATAAAACATGGTCAGAGGCAGAGAGCTGTGGAGGCTCTGTAAGTGTCAGACTTCCATAGGAAGCTGGGCTGTTTATTACTTGCTCATTACAAATCAAACAGAGCAGCTTCTCATTTGCAACTTCTCTTATGCTTTTTTCTTCTTCACTCACTCTGCCGAAACAAGACTCCCAAAAGGTTGTGACTAAACTGCTGCTTCTGATTGGCCCACTTCCATCACAATTACACAGCTGAGCAGAATCAGGTCCCTGGAATAGATCATCAGACTTGAAATTGCTCCCTCATAACAGACTGCAACGACCTACCACATTTGCAACAAGACTTTCTTGCTACTTGATTTCCAAGAAGTCAAAAACTAACCCGACTCTCTTATTCATGCTATAATCCTGCACTGGCTGCAGCATACCTCATACGAATTGGATCATATAAATGGGAGTACAATCAGCAACATAGGAAAAGCCATCTTAAATCATTGTTATTCCAATAATGTACTAGATCAAAAGAAAACATTACTTCAATTTCACCTCCAGCAATTAAAATTTCTCAAAAATAAGGGAACATCCTCTCTGTCTTTCTCATGAAACAGCTGTGATGATGTTCTACAATAAATGGTATTATTTTGACATTGTGCAAATTAAAGTCAGAAAATATGTTAATTGTATGATGTGGTATAATTTGCATGTATATATTAGATGGGTTATGGCAAGTTGAGACAGATGGTTTATGATAAGTCTATGGTAAGCTGGAGTCAGAAGTTAAGAATTAGAGTTCGCATCTCCTGGATGTGGAGGTTAAAGACAGTAGGATCAGCATTACCTATTGTTTTGATTTGATGTGGAAGGTAGAGGTATACCTGACTTAGGTATACTTAAGTCAGGTAGCTGTTTGCTTAAATAACTATCATTTAAGAAAATGCTTATCTGAAACTCTATACTAGTGAGTACTATTTAGCTTTTTAGTTTACTGCTGTTTATAAGAAAGCAATTATTCACATACACAAATCTCCTGACAGGCTACACTAGTGCTCATATGGATTCAACTGTGTAACTGTTATCTGTGACAGCAGAGATACAAAAGAAGTATGCAGTGATACAGCAAGATTCCAGCTCATAGATATACACTTCTACATGAGAGCAGTAGCACCACTGGGGTTGGTGTCACCCAGTGCAATAACTCATGGTGTCATTCCCCCCTTGAACTCCTCTCATACCGCACCTTAGTAATGGTTTTTGTATTAATTTACTTATAAATCGTAATTCCCATATATCAGTGAATTTAATGGTAATAGTTGTGACATAAAGGACCAGGAAAAATAAATTTATACTTTTAAATTATGATATCATACACACAGAATAAATGTGTTTACATATACATAGTTTCATGTGGTTAAAGTGAAAATTTGGTAAAATGTTATGCTGTTAATGGAAATTTTAAAAATCTATTTTTTATTTTTATTTTTTAAAAAATGAAATTTTATTTTTAAAAAATTCTGCAGCTTCTCTATTCTCCTCCCACTGAGGCTCACCCCATTCACACCATCTCTTAAGTATTTTAAAGAGATACAGGTGAATGCTACAGCTCATTTCTGCCAAAATGCAGATGTATAAGGAATAGTGGTGTCACCTCCCTTAGGGTGTCACCTGGTGTGGTCCACACACCCTGCACCCCCTAGTGATGCCACTGCATGAGACAAGATGCCAGAAAGAAACTGAGGCAGTCTTGATGCAGGAGATACAAGCTTCATCCACATTGCAGAAACAATACGATTTTACACCATTTTAAGTGTAAACAACAAATTGCAATTCCCAGAATTCTACAGCATGGAGCCATGGCATTTAAAGTGGTGTTAAACTGGATTATTTCTGCACTGTGGATGCAGTCATAGATCCACATAGAGAAGGAAACAAAGGCATCCCAGAATAGAAGTATATTGGCTAGGCAAGTGGTGAAAGTAAAAGGTGTCCCCAAAAGTGAAAGGTGTCCCAGATGTATATTGGCTAGAGCAAGTGGTGAAAGTAAATTAAAAACTATCTGAAAGACCTCATCTCTTTCCATGAGTCCACCTGACTTTTAGGATCTGTGGGAGATTACTTTCTTTCGGTCCCACTACCATCACAGGAATGTTTGCTGAGGACGTGAGAAACAGCCTTTTTGCTGGCTGCTCCCAAGTTGTGGAACTCCCTTCCACAGGAAGTTCAGTTCACCATCTCCCTGTTATTCTTCTACAAAAAAGCAAGAATAACAGGCCTTTGCCTTTTACCTCATTGCATCAGATAGAGCAGGGGTAGGCAACCTTTTTTAGCCGGGGGCCGGGTTGCTGTCCCTCAGACAATTGAGGAGCCGAAGCAAAAAAAATAAAATAATAAAAATAAATAAAAATAAATTAAAATAAATTAAAACAAATTTAAAAATATGCATGCACACTCTCTCAGCCCCAGAAAAGCCATGGCAAAACCCCTGTGGAGATTTTGCCAAGAAAACCCCAAGAACAAGTAATAACAACAATAATCATTATCATCATGGAAACGACTGGAAGGCAGGCCCACAAACTACCAGGGATGCATGCACACTGTCTCAGCCCCAGAAAAGCCATGATGGCAAAACCCCTGTGGAGATTTTGCCAAGAAAACCCCAAGAACAAGTAATAAAAATAATAATTGGCGGCGGCGGTGGCGGCGGCAGGACCGGCCTGGGGCCTGTCCAAAGGCCTCGGGGGGCCGCATCCGGCCCCCAAGCCGTGGGTTGCCTACCCCTAGATAGTTTTTAATGGGGGAGAGGAGTGTTGTGTCGGTATTTCATTATTTTTAAAATGTGTTCTAATACTGCTTTTGTTTGTTTTTAAAAATAGAATTGTGTTTGAAATGTCTTAATTTTTGCATTAACAAAATTTTAATTGGATTTTGTACACCACCATTTAAATAGTTGTAGGCTCCCTTCTCAGGGAGAAAGGCAGAATATAAATTAAATAAATAAATAGCAACAAGAAAAATGTCCAAATAATAGATAAATAACTAAATAACCCCACTAGCAATGTAGTGCCATTTCTACTGATTACAAGAGTGGTTCAGCTGGTGAGTGTAGCACAAGAAATACATTTTTATTTTTATTTTTATTTAATTTTCTTTCTTTCTTTTTGTTTGCAATTTTTGGGTTTTAGCTACTGAAAGAGGAATCCTAACCTACAGATAATGAGCTGACTGGAATCTACACTCTGAGATTTTGCAGAGATAAGTACTGTATTCAGAATTCTCAGCCTTACCAAACTACAAACCCCAGCATTCCAAGGGATGTTGCCATCTCAGTTAAGAATCATAGTAGTATAACTGTGTAGTGTGAAATGGCTCTCTGAATTTTCTACTTCTGATATAAGTTAAAGTACTCTGAATATTCAAAACGATAGCTGTGTTAGTCTGGATCAGTATGCAAAGAAATCTTGTAGCACCTTGAGATAGAAGTTGGCACCATAGGTTTCTGTAGACTACATCTACACGGCAAAAGTAATGCAGTTTGACACCTCTTTAACTGCCATGGCTTAATGCTATGGAATCATGGGATTTGTACATTTGTGATATATCTATCCTTCTCTGTCAGAAAGCTTTGTCACAACAAACCACAAATATCCCAGGATTCCATAGGATGGAGCCATGGAAGCTAACGTGGTGTCAAACTGCATCAATTCTGCAGTGTAACAGCAGCCTGAGTCTACTTCATCAAATGCATAGAGTGATTACCCAAAGGTGCTACAAGAACTCTTTGCATACAGTCAGAATACTTTTTTTTAATTGACATGGCTTATGTATTACAACACCTGTTTCCAGTCTCCTTATGGCCAGAAAAGTGTGTAGCTCCTATTTGCTTAGAACCTTCCACAGCATCACCTTGAATGCAACCGTAACACTGTGAGCTTAACACCTTCACTTTTCTTCCCCTGAATGATTCTTTTAAATCATCTTTGCCTGATGAAAAAGCCTTTAAGGTAGGGGTAGGCAACCTTTCCCCTTTAAGGGCCGAGGGACTTCAACTCCCAGAATCCCAGGAGCTATTGGCCAACATGGGACTATTGGCCAACATGGCTGAGGCTTCTGGGAGCTGAAGTCCCTCGGGCCTTAAAGGGGAAAGGTTGCCTACCCCTGCTTTAAGGCTTCAGAACCTACATGATGTATTTCAAACTTCTTCTTTTGGCCAAAGAAAAATAGAACACAATGTTATTTTTGATTTTGTGGTTTGTCTAAGATTACCATCCTGCTTTTTTGCACTTCCCCCACAACACTGTAGAAATGATACACATACAGAAATGAAGATAAATATTAAAATATTATAAATACAGCCACTTATGTGCCATTTGTTGAATATTCCAACAACACCTTTCCCCCCCCCCACTAAATTTTACATAGTCTTATGATGTTCCCTTTTCTACTGCTCATCTTTCTTTCTTTCTTTCTTTCTTTCTTTCTTTTTCTTTCTCCTCTTCTTCTTCGTCCTTTTTTTTTTTTTGAATAAAAATGTACTTTCCAGCAGAGAGTACAAGAAAGACAGCCCCTCGTCAGTACAAACAAACATAAACTCCTTTTGATCCTTTGGGAATTCTTGCTCCAGCCTCAAGAATAGCACACTTGTCCAGGCTTCAAGTTTTCAGGAGCACATTTGTGGCAAGGCATGTGGATAATAAAGTGAGAGGGCAGTTAGGGGCACATTCATGCTGTGAAGGATGTCACAGCATTGATTCCAAAGATATCAGGCTTTCGTCCTCAAATTCTCCCAGCTCCAAAGGCTTTAATTCCTGCAACAGCAACCTCCACTTTGCTATTTATTTTTCATCGCTGTGGGCATTTAACTTAGTGAGAGGGATGGTAGGGAGAATGGTACAAGAGGAGTTCTTATTCTGTCAAAGGCATCATTTAGACTTATCAACTGAACTTTAGTATTGATGACCTGAATCACATAAACTGCAAGGTATCACATCCAAGCAGAAACTAAAGTCAGCCAGGGATTTCTTACAGTCCGTCTCCTGACTACAGAAATTTAACAGCCCAGACTATACCAGTCTCTTTGCCAGGCTGATTTATAGAGATGTGCTCTTGTGAATTTCAATTCCCAATTACTTCCTCCATGTTATTTCTATCTAGCAGTAAACCTTGGATTCAGACTCATAACATTTATTCCATTTTATCTATGGCAGAATAAGGAAACCTCATAATTAACATCTGCACATCTTTACAGGTTTCTATCAAGTGATTTATGAATCCCATCCTCCGTTTCCCATCCCTTTTCTTCTGTTCTTCATTTTCTTTTTATCCCAGCTAAGTGCATTCCAATGTTCAGGATCCATCCCCTTCATTTATTCCTTTTCAGGAATATTCTCACTTCCCAGGTATTACATATTCTGAGGGAATTGGGGAGTGTGTGTGTGTGTGTGAGTGTGGTAATAATCATATTTGGCATTCACCAGAGTATTTCAATAAATCAGTTTAAAACATATTGCTATGTTTACAAAAACAAAATGACTAGCACTACAAAAGTTAATAAAATGTATCCAACTAAGAAGCAGTTTATTTAATTTTGGCCTTTGTTAATAGATACAGCATTTGTTATTTCTGCTACTGAAGCACTAATCTAGAAATGTTAAGGTGGTGATCACTGATTATTTTAAAATGTATGCATAAATATGTTTATTAGATACTTTATAAATATCCATAGTTGGAACTTACATTCTGTAACTAACTATACTGCAGCATGATACAAGATAATACATTGCACAGATAACACATGAGAACTATTTGATCCTACACAAAAACTCCAGTTCTAAGAATTAATTAGGAGGCATAAACAGGAAAAAAGTAAGAAAATCACCCATGCTATAGTGCCCAACAATGCAGACATGAGCTGTATAACATGTGTTGACCATGTGTCTAACTAAAGAACTACAATCCATCCAATTTGATGGAATGCGACTATGATTGGTATTTGTTAACCCTGCCCTGAGGCATGCACTGACATCTATTCATGGTTATGGAGAACAATGGCCCATCTGCAGAAAGGTCTTGCTTCTTACACTTAAAAAGCCAAAAAGAAAATTACTTGCACACATTCACATAGCCCTTTAGTGTGATTGATGAATATAAGATGAAATTCACATTGTTTCTACATAAGCAGTTTGTGCCAATACTTATTCCAGTAGCTTTTGTATATTTGTACATATTAAAGTACTTTCCAAGCAACTATGGAGCTTTTTTCACTATCTTAATAGGCTGGTATACATGTATAGTTTATCACAGAAGTAAAACAGTGTTCAATATCCCTTCTGCTCCCCCTCCCAATTTCTCTGAGCAATCTAAATTGTCTAATGTATTGTAATTAAGTCCAGTATTACTATTTGGAGGAACTGCAGGCTCTTTATTCAATACATTGACATGCATGAATCTAATTAGCTAGGTAACTTTTCAGTTAACTTTAAACCATATGTGCACCTGAAGAGGATGGGCTTAAGAAATCTGTCATAACCGTTATTGTCTCACCCACCTTTGCTAACAGAATAGTTGGGGAAGCCATAGCTGTAATCACAGTTACAGGACATGAAAATGTGCCTTCACTATTTTTAATCCTCTAAAAATTCATGCATATAGGGCAAAGTGTGATAAGCAGTTCTTCAGTCCCAAGACTGTCTATTGTCAGCATTGCCAATAGCAATCAGTACAAATTTAGTAATAGTTAGCATCACTTAATGCCTCTGCTCTGTTTAAAAGCCTTTCTCATTAAATTATAAGCTTGTTTTAAAACATTTTAAAAACTGCTTCAAAATGTTTCTGTATTTAAAATATCTTTTTATATTGCAGCATATTTGTGCAGGGACCAGTAATCATTGCACCCAATGCAGCTTTTTTAAAAAGAACAAAATATGTGTAGGAATTAGTTATATACATCTTACACCATATGGCTGCAACCACCCCTCAAACCTTTAACCCCTCCTCAAAATGTAGAAAGTTCACAGAACAGTCAACATATGCTGTGCTCAATGTCTGCATAACATATTTCATAATGTATGCCTGCACTCCAGCATCAGCATATTCACTATTCTGTGAACTAACCTAGCCTTGCATTTAAGTGCTCACCTGGGATTCATAGGGGACAAGATATTGCATGCAGGTTAGTGCATGGAATTGCAGGCAAGAGGAGGGGAAGAGAGTACTGTATCACTGTTAAGAAAAGATGAACAACAACCAGTCCTATGATAATCCTTATATATGCAGGGTCTAGCAGAGAGAAGAAGCAAGCATAAAGTGTATACAGTTGGCCCTCCATATCCACAGATTCTGCATCCACTGATTCAACCACCCATTATTATTTTTAATTCCAAAAAGCAAACCTTGATTTTGCCATTTTATATAAGGGATATCATTTTATCACACCACTATATATAACAGGATGAGCATCAGCGGATTTGGTATCCCCAGCAGATCCTGGAACCAAACACCAATGAATACGAAGGACCCACTGTAAAATTAGCTTAACACACATTTGTCATAATCAAACACTTGCCTAATTGGGAGGGGGGGAGAGGGCTGCCAATTCCATGATGAAGGAAAAGAAGATGTGGAGGAAACATTTATAGAACAACAAGCAAACAATTCATGAGTACAGACATGCAATTATTGCTAACTCTATTCTTCCTCAGTGTTCAACACAAACACTAAGCAGGATGCTGGAACAGTGCTATAAAAGACTTACACTAGGGGTGTGCAGAAATTAGACCATAGACCAGTAGTGGTGAATCATTCTGATGGGTCACCAGCACTTGCTATTTTGAGACTTCCTTGGAAAGGATACTGGACCTAGGAGAATTAACCTAGCAAGGCACTGACACTCTTAAGCAGGGGTAGGCAACCTTTCCCCTTTAAGGGCCAAGGGACCTCAGCTCCCAGAAGCCTCAGTCATGTTGGCCAATAGTCCCATGTTGGCCAATAGCTCCTGGGATTCTGGGAGCTGAAGTCCCTTGGCCCTTAAAGGGGAAAGGTTGCCTACCCCTGCTCTTAAGAGTATATTTACACACTGAATATATATTCAAGATAACACATTAGTTTATGTTCTAATGTTCAAAGAATCTTGAACCTGTAAATTAATGTACACTTTACTGAAACACAAACATGTGAAATTGATTGCAGCAGGAAACCAAGTCAATGATTTTTAATGTTTTGCCAACAAACAACTTTAATTTGTTTTTCCCTGAAAATCTTTTTGAAAAAAATGCCCTCTTACAACCTGTAGATCTGTTGACAATGAAATCTTGAGTTGTGTTCCTTTACCACAAGCATTCATGAAACAAGATATTAGGTACTGTTCATTTTGCAAATTGAGTCTAGCTTGTGAATCAATGTGTTCCCATGAAGCTCATAAGAAAAAATGGAAAAAATCCTTCAGTGACTGAATTACTGCATTTTTTACATGGCAATATCCCTCGTGAGTCTGTGGACAAGTAACACATAAATTACAAGATATTATTTAATCAATGTTTTTCTACTTATGTTCTTCAAAGTGCTTCATGTTCAAGTGACAGACATTTTTATACTGTACTGTACTATGTAGATGACACTAATAATGCATACTAATTCACAATGTATGTGTAAACCATATATATAGTAAACGGTGTAATTATGTATAAGTCATGTGTAAGTATTTAATGTACTCAGTGATATACCCATTTAAAGTATAACCAGGTTTAATGGTAAAAATTGATGGTTTGGGAGGTGTCTATTTAAAAATAAAAGCCTTATCTTCAATACTTTCACACACCTGTCATGCCTTTTTCTCAGCAATTTCTGATACAGGGTATAATCCTAAAGCCTATTCTTTGATATATGCCCACAACTAAATAAGATCGAAGATGAGAAAAAGAATTTTGAAGCACTTTTGCACACACACAGCTTCAACCATATCCTCTATATCCTCACTGGCTTCTGATCCACGAATAACTATTTCAAATACATTTCAATCTCTGAATTCAGAAATGAAGAATGGTGACATCCAGAATATGGCAAATGCAGGATGCTAAGAGAAATCAACATTCAAGATACCATTAAATATTAAATAAGTATGTCTGGAAGTCTCATTTTCCTGAAAGTTAGTTGAAATACAACTGAATCCTTAACAAAATAAGGTAAAATAATAGAAATGTGAAAAAAGAACAATTTCCTAAAGAGCCATCCCTATGTTACCACCTTTGTACAGTAGTTATGAAGTACAGGCCAATCACTGCTCTTAACCATGGCAGCCATAACTACTTAATTCTGTATAGTGGCACAATTTGAGGGCCCTGAGAAGTTGTTTCTTTGCTATCTAACACCTGCTATGGGAATTCTACAGAACTATGCAAACCTGTTTTACACCTGCTCCTTTCAACTAAAACCCAATGGTAACAAAATATGTGTGTAGTCTTGTTTGAATGATAAATCTCCTTCAATTTTAAAGCTACAGGGAGCCAATTAGGGCTTCCAGGTTCCCCAAAGCAAGACATAAGACTTTGGCATTCGCAAAATCTTTAGGCAATATATTCAGCAGATGGAATTCTGTTATTATCCTTAACTTTTTTCTTTTATTAAAGAAATTTAATTTTATTGTACTCAATGTTTTTACTAGTGTGTGTGTGTGTATCTTTGGCTACCTACCTACCTACCCACTTACATACTTATGGACTTTTTAAATTTTAATTGCTCAGTCATGCTGACCTTCCCAATGTCATGTGCCCTCCTGTCCTACTAGGGATACCAATAGAGAAGGCAGATTTGATCAACTGCTTGCCACTGCTTGAAAGTACAGGATCACAGTTTTCCCCTCATCTCTGCCAGACCCAGGAGCTATAGTTGCTGATCCCTATTCTACATGGTATATTTCAAAATGCACCCATTAAAGACACATTGTTGTATTAGAATGAGAACCAAAAAAAAAAAAAAAATCACACCAGACATATTGGCAGAGCCTACATTTCAGTTAAAGAATTTCACAGCACCAGTCAGGTGTTTAAGCCCATCTCTTATTGTCAATTCTAAAAGGCTCCTTTTTTTGAAAGGTGGCAAGATCTAGCAATCTGAGTTTAATATAAATAAGTATGCACAAAATCAAGCACTTCAAGGGATAAAAAGAGTCCTAATAACAGCAGGTGGAGCTGAATACAGACTGCCGAAATACTTGTTGCCATGATTCAAGAGTGCTCAAGGCCATCTGATGTTAAGGGCCATAGGAGAAATCAGGAGAGACCTAACCTAGCTAATTGTCTCCCCTGATTGTGACGGCTCTGATTAGAAGAATAATCAGCTCTCAGCAGCCTCTAGGCAAAAATGCCATCCAAGTTTTTTTTTCCATCCTTTATGATGATGCAGAGCAGAATGAATTCCAGATCTAATCATTACTGCACTTTTCAAACATTAAAAGAATTTCTATATGAACAAAACAAATAATTCCCTTCATAATTAGCTAAAACATTCTGCTCCTCTTTTGTTTTGGGTTGTTTGTTGTTGTTGTTTTTGCAGCAGAACAAGGCAAAATGCTGAATCAACGACAGTACACAATCCAGTCACCATCACTGCACACAGAAACATACCTGTATCAATTTCACAAGGCACATTATATGAAGATTATGTCTGTGACTGCTTATGGATTAGATACAGGTATGTAAAACTGCTCCAGGTTCTGAAATTTGAGCTTAAATTTTGCAAAACTGCTGGATCACTTTCCTATCATGGTCACAAGATAGGAAGCATGCTCTCACATGCCCCTGTTCTTTCCCAGAGATAACTATGCTGTACTGTAGTTAGTTGTAAATCAGTTTGCACTAGGGAGAGAAAATGGTTTGAAAACTCTGGAGACTACCACATGGAGGATAAGGATGGGAGCGAAGCAGATTGCTCCCATCCTTATCCTGTCCTTATTGCACAATTGCCCCAAAGACTATCACCAACATTGCGCTTAATCTCATCATTATCCTGTCTATGAAGTAGAATTGTCCTGTCAGTTTTCACTAATGGAAATTTCCGTAATGAAAAATTACAGAACAATTCCATTTCATTGATGGGATAATGATGGGATAAGCATGACATCATATGATAATCTTTGGGCGATCGCAATCTCCTCTGTTTTGCAGTTAGTCATGGCTAGAGTTCATATTGATTAGATATAATACAGCATAGTTATGTGTGAGAAGTCAAACATGGCAGAAATTCATAGGAGAGAGGACAGCAGGAGAAGAGACACCATGCAGGATGAACTCCAAGGAGCTGTCATAATTTAGAGAATGTAGATTTTTGTTCTGATTTAAATGTTAACCAAATGCATAAAATTATGAAAATATCAAGTTAGGTGGCATGATTTTATTTCACTCATGCTAATCTCCCCAAATGCTTTAAAAAATTCTTCACCATTAAAAAAGGTTTTTAAAAAACAACATGCTTTCAGGCTTGCCTGCTTGTTATTTTTCGGCTACATTTTATCTGTTCTGCTTTCTGACTATAATGACTTCATCTTTCCATTAGTTGTTTTCTACAGGAGAAAATCACAAGTATTCCTCTGAATGCAAAGTAGCATGTGGCAACAATTATGGTTTCTAGGCTAGCAATTTCAAGAAGCACATCTTGTTACTTTACACTGCAGCATGGCAAACTGTGTACCTTTTATATATTTATCAAAAAAAGATGTACAGTTGATAACACAAAATGGAGGTGGGGAGGGGGTGAAGGAAATAGATAGCACATATTCTAATAGGTCTACAGATCAAGGAAGTTAAGCAGTGCCTATGAAATTAAATCTGTCAAAACATGCTATCAGATACTAAAGGAAATTGATAACTGTGTGTCAAAGAAAAATTATACAGGCACCCATTATAAACCAAGTATGCCAGGAGCTCTGCCTGTTTTCTTCTCAAGTGAAGCTCTTAAAGAACAACAGTGTTTTCCCTACCTCAAAGATGGCATAGAGGCAAAAGCCTCCTTTCTTCTCCATTTCTTTTTTCCATACAGGCATAAATAATTTAGAAAAATCAGTGATCTCCTTTCAGTTAGAGCTCAAGGCAATATGGTAATGGAAATTTTGTTTAATTCATTCAGTGCAAATTGCCCTCTCCCCCCCCCCCCCCCAAAAAAAAAAGATCCTAAATGAACTGCAAAAGCCATCATTTTGGTCCAGTTAGCATCTGCATCTATTCAGAACCAGCATAATAGAGAGGATAATGATTTATAGAAGCAGGTTGTACAGTCTTGAAAAAGTGCAAAATAAAAATGCACTGATTTGAGGGGGAAAAATGTCTGATTACTCCCATGCACATTACATTAGACTATCTAATAATTCACAACTATTAACTGAACAAGTGAAATTTATATTTCTTTAAACAAGTATAGACAACTACCAGGATGGACTGCACTAAATGTATAGATGATTTCATCTATACTTAAATAAATTTACTGTACTGGCTCTTCTAAGGTTTTGAGTGGGTAATTGGGTTAAGGAGAGTAGTGTTACTAGAGGGTTTCCATGTAAGAAACATTCTCTAAATATAATCAACATTTTTTCTAAAATTCTGATGTTCAAAAAAAAGAGGAATCTTTAGGTGGTTATGATGTTTAGCTGATGTTTTATAAGAAATATATATTGTTTATATTAAATCAGATTCGTGAAACCACAAAAACAAACTGTTTAGTTACTAAAGGAAGTTGTTGAGACTACAAGAAGGTAAGTTTAGCAACCAGCTGACCATAAGGAAAATATAATGGAAATCCTTGCTTCAGTCAGCAAAATAAAATACCTTAGCACAAGCCATCTCCTTTGATAAGTTGACATGGAAAATTCATCCATGGAAAGTGGCCATCTTCTTCTCTACTATGTTTCTGTGAGAGATGATGTGACTTAAGTTCCTGTTGCTCAAATGGTATCTATAGTCCCATTTTAGCCCCGCTGAAACTGCTATGCTTTCTAACACCTTGGACTGGCTATTGCCTATTTAAAATGGGTGGAGTTTTTAAAGCAAATATTGGACTACCAATTAATTGCAAGTACTGTAGTCTGGTTTTTAACATAATTACATTCAGTTTTGCACATGTAAAATACAGAAATGGAACATACCAGATCTGTAACTGAACACATAAAAAACTGGCATGATCTAAGTCTGTAGTCACATTTTGGTTTCTTCTGGATGAGACTTCTAAGAAACAACTTGTCAATCAGTGTCTTTCAAGAGAATTACAGCCAACAAGCAATTACTTTCAGGCATGGCCCTCTTCTGCCAGACAATACAAAGACCTTTTCCAGACCCTCATTTAACTCTATGCTTATTACAATGTAAAAGAATTGATTTGTAAAGTGCTAGAGTATCTAATTTTAACTTAGCTACCACTACCACACATAAGTACATTCATGAGAATGAAAGTAAAAGGCAAGCATGTTTGTGGTACAAAGATAAAGAGCACCCTTTTTTTGCTCTATATCTCCCATTACTGTCTGCTCATTTTTAAACTCTTTAAGGGAGGATAAACTACCCATGAGTGCCAAATGGATATAAAGTCGTCCCTCTGTTTTTGTGGACTTGAAGTCCGCGACCCTTGCTTATCCATGAGGGATGAATGGAGGGAAATAAAATGGGGCGCACCCCACGGTGTGTGCTCACTCGTCCCCGCAGTCACGCACCTCCATTCAAGCCAATAGGGCTTGAATATTTGCACTTTCCCTTTTTTGTGGGGTCTGGAATGGATCTCCCACGAAAAAGGAGGGGTGACTGTAGTACAAATTGATTTAGTAATATTACACAGACATGTATGAATAATGAGATTCTTTAGCAGTTTGTCACACAGAAAGCATATCAGTCTTACTGATTTATTGAAAATCTGACTACAGGGCTAAGCAAACCAGCAAAAGAGACGGCATTTCAGCGGCTTGGGGGCATAGTGACTGACCGCCGACCGACCCAACTCTGTCACACCACCCACTCGACAGATAGCGGGCAGCGTGGGAATGCAGCAATTACACACCATGTGCCACAGGAGCAGAGAAGAACCATGGTGGCAATGAAAGGAGCACCTCTTTTCCAGTGCAAAAAGAAGCGGCACTTTGCTGCTTCTTTTTGTGCCAGAAAAACACCGGATTGGGGCCACGACGTGCAGGGCTGCTCCTTCAGGGTGGTCTATTTCACTCCTAAGTAAAATCTAATTCATCAGAAAGTATGTAAGTGATCAGGGTACATATTTCTTCTATAAGTATCTCTTCAGGCACCTAATATAAACCAAGTATCCCAGGCACCCTTTCATACTTGGTTTTTTAATTTTTTTTAAAAAAAATATTCAAATAAAATAATGCTTCTCTAAGTGACATAAGGCTTACTCTTCTACCATGCTGTAATGTTACCCTCATTTCCACAAGTGAGAAATCTAGAGGTATGATTTGATCTTCTATGGATGTGTGTGTGTGTGTGTGTGTGTGCGTGCGCATGCACACGTGCACACATGTATACCTTCAAGTCATCTGTCAATGTATGGAAACTCCTATGAATTACATAGGGTGTTCTATGGCAAAGACTACTCAGAAGTGGTATTGCCAGTTCCTTCCTCTGAAAAATAACCTAATTTGTTATTCATTGTTGGTCTCCCATCCAAGTACTAACCAGGGCTGGCATACTTAGATTACAAGATCAGATGGGATCTGGTGCCTTTAGAGCAGGCGTAAGCAACCTGTCCCCTTTAAGGGCCGAGGGACTTCAGCTCCCAGAAGCCTCAGCCATGTTGGCCAATAGTCCCATGTTGGCCAACAGCTCCTGGGATTCTGGGAGCTGAAGTCCCTCGGCCCTTAAAGGGGACAGGTTGCCTACCCCTGCTTTAGAGTATTTAGGTTTTCATGAATGAAGGTCAATGTTTTGCTGATTGTAGACTTTGCTTGCTTTCAGTAGGCTCTGTAAATTAACAGACTGTAAACTAACAGAATACAGTTGCCCCTCTGTTTTCGCGGACTTCCTCCACACCCCTTGCCTGTTCATGGGGGGCAAACAAAGGGGATTAAAATGGGGCATATGCTGCCATTCAAGGCAATGGGGCTTGAATATTGGCATTTTTACATTTTTGCGGGGGGCAAAGAGAATGGATCCCTCACAAAAACAGAAGGGCAACTGTATATCTTTCCAAGATGAGAGTGTACTAGAAGCCTGAACTCCAGTTCAGAACATAGTAGTTTCATCTCCTGAGACTCCAAGTTCTACTACCCCTCAAAAAAAAAAAAAAAAAGTGTAATGCTGTGCTATATTTCCCCAGTAAAATTGTGTCTCAGTTGGAACTTCTCCAATGAACAATTATGGGAAATCCTACTCTACAATTGAGACCACATGCATTTGGATCTCCTTTCTAAACAATGTTTTCAAAACAAGCAAAGATCCAAAATTTCCTTAAAGTACATTGTAATATATTCAAAAAGTAGAACCAATGCCATTTTAGAGGACTAGAATTGCTCATGTGAATAAAGCATAGCTGCTTTTGACAGTGTGCTAATTATGTTATGATTCAATTTAATCATGAGAACAATATTCTTATAAAAGGTAGATCCTTTTAATTCACCAGGCAAGAATAGTTTAACAAAAACAATTTAAGATAATTGATTAGAAAAAGGGAAAGAAGAACTATGCTTGGTCACACACCCATAATAAATGACATTCAGAATACTATTTAGAAACTAAATTGCTTGATAATTCAATCCTATTCTAAGTTCAAAAGATGTTTAACATTTGCATTTAAAAGCCTTGATACACAGAAGGTTGGAAAAGGGGAGTAAGGCAAAAAGAAAAACACAGAACAAAGTAAGACAAAACCATCTGATATAAAATGGCCTTATATATTCCAGGTTCTTTTTTTTCCATCTTTTTGTAACACATGTAGCAAATAAAATAGTAAATAAAACACCTGCTCTGGTCTACTTGGTGTTATTATTTTTAAGTCAATAGAAATCCCTCTCCTTTGCCAGCCACACACACTGCTGAACACCACTGTCATAAGATTTTAAGAAAAATGTGCTTGGAGGCCAAAAACACACAGTCAGCACCTGTGAAGCTAGAAATTTGTTGGGATACTTTTGATGGATTTCCCATGTGCTATTATACTTTTTCATACTGAATGTTCAACTTCAGGCCAGGTTTTAGTCATTTAGTCCTGTATGGCTTGTTAGATTTTTTAAAAAGAAAACAAATGCAAATAGCTATCTTTTTTTTACTGACTTTATACTTGATACTAGAACTTTTAAAGAGATTTTCTTCCCAGTAATGCTAGTTGCCTAGCATTTTTCTTTTTATATATTTATTAAGGACACTGATTGTTCCTTTAATTTTATGTACTAGATTTTTTCTTCCAGAAGTGACAGAGACATTTCTTTATTTCTAAGGGGGGGAAAATTAGCTATAAACTAACTCATGTAACATTGATTTACTGGTTTGTTGTATATATTGTAACAGTGGTCTACAAAGTTACTGTACAAATGATCTGTTACATAAAGTGTTCAGATTAATATTTGTCTTGTCTTTCAAGACATTCCTGTGAACAAAGGAAAGAACCCACATAGTTACAAAGGATAAATGAAACCTCTCAGGGATTTTATTTTCGGGAAATGAGAGAGCAAATGCTGCACCAATAATTAGCAGTAGTAGTAGTAGAAGAAGAAGTCCCCTCTGTTGTTTGTGGAAGCTAAGACCCTATCTATGAGAAGAAATCCAAACATGGATCTCTAATTCTAGCCTGTGTCCACCTAAAATGTAAAAATACAGTGGGCCTTTGGTATCTCCTCGGGTTTGGCTCCTGTGGATACCAAAATCCATGGATGCTCAAGTTCCATTATTATAAACAATAGTACATGGTCTCCCTTACATAAAATGGCCAAATCAAAGTTTGTGTGAATATTTTCAAGCCGTGAATGGTTGAACCTGTCAATGCAGAATCCATGGTACGGAGGGTCGACTGTATAATATTGTTATAATCTGCCATAAAAGTTCAGCAACTTCATTCAAAACAGTGTTTAAAATACAAAAAATCAGAAAATTGGGACAACTGAAATGCAATTTTACTTTTTCTGTTTTGTTTTACATGGTTTTTTCTCTATTGATAAGCTCCCTGCCCTCACTTGAATAGGAAAAATGACACTTCAGCCCTAAATAACTATGATTTTAAATGCCCATGATTTGCTTTAAAAATAAAGGATGCAGTTATATTGTGCTATACAGTGGACCCTTGTTATCCACTGGGGTTTGGTTCCAGGACCCCCCCCCCCCCATGGATAACAAAATCTGTGGATGCTCAAGTCCCACTAAATACAATGACATAGCAAAATGGTGTCCCTTATATGGTGAAATGAGGGACTACTATTTGCAATTTATACCGTTTTTGAATAATTTCAAGCTGTGGATGCTTGAATCCATGGATAAAAAAATCCATGGATAAAGAGGGCTAATTGTATATCTAAGAATAAAATGCCTTGTTGGTATGCCAGCTCCGTGACTTGGGCGCAGGCTCTCCCAGCTGGGTACTCAGTTAGTGAGCAGGTGAGGAGAGTGGGCGGGGGGGTGGTATAGCCTTGGTTTATAGGAACACCTTAACCGTGATCAGAAAGCCTATCCAGAAAACGACGCACATCGAGTGTATGTACCTTAGCCTGAAGACCAGGGATAGTTTGGGGATTCTGTTGGTATACCGGCCACCCCGTTGCTTAACAGACTCCCTATCCGAGCTGACTGCCCTGGTTTCTGAGTTACTGCTGGAATCGCCCAGACTCTTGGTTCTGGGCGATTTCAACATTCCACTCGAAACCAGTTTACAAGATCTAACTGGCGCGGCTCGGGAGTTCATGGATACTATGACTAACATGGGCCTATCCCAGTTGGTCAACGGGCCCACGCATTGTGCTGGTCATACCCTCGATGCGGTCTTTAGTACGGAGCAGGAATATCCGTGGGCAGAGGTCAAAAACACCTCCGCACTGTCATGGACGGATCATTTTCTGATCAGGGCAGAACTAAAGGCTACTATCCACCCTCCCGGGGGTGGCGGACCTATTAGAACGGTCCGCCCTCGAAGGCTAATGGAGCCAATTGGTTTCCAGAAAGCCTTAGAGGGTTTAATGGTTGGTAACGCCGGTGATTCTGTCGAAGCCTTGGTGGACACTTGGAACACCGATCTCACCAAGGCTATTGACACAATCGCTCCCAAGCGTCCTTTCCAGCCCGCTTCGAATTGTAAGCCCTGGTATACCGAGGAGCTTAGGAGGATGAAGCGAGCTGGACAACGACTGGAGTGCGAATGGCGAAAGACTCGTCTCTTATCCGACAGAACTCGCCTTAGGAAGCATCTTGATTCCTATAGGGAGGCTTTGCGTGCAGCGCGGAAATCTTTCTGTTCTGCACGCATTGCGTCTGCAGAGTCCCGCCCGGCAGAGCTGTTTAGGGTGGTGGGGGAGTTGACAAAGGTTCCTCCTGCGCCAAACCCCCTACTTAACCCAACTACAGCCTGCTGTGAGGCTTTTAATATTCACTTTGCAGATAAAATCTCTCGGATAAGAGCCGACTTAGACGCCATTGTTTTAGCAGAATCTGTAGATGAGGCACCTAGGAACTCTGTTGATGGCAATTTACTGGATCAATTACAATCTGTGAGTACCGATGACGTGGACAAGCTGCTTGGAAGTGTGAGAAAGATGACTTGCCCCCTCGATCCTTGTCCATCCTGGCTGGTCGTCCGGGGGGGGGAACAAGTTGAAGGTGTTCCTTCAGGACACAATCAACGCATCATTCAGGGAAGGCAAGGTACCATCTTGTTTAAAGGAGGCGGCGGTTAGGCCACTCCTGAAAAAGCCTTCCCTGGATCCCCTGGATAGAAACAACTATAGACCAGTCTCCTTGCTCCCTTTTTTGAGCAAGGTGATCGAGAGGGCGGTTGCTTCCCAACTCCAAGCAGTCTTGGATGAAACCGATTATCTCGACCCATTTCAAACCGGCTTCAGGACAGGATATGGAGTGGAGACTGCCATGGTTGCTCTGACCGATGACCTCCGCCTGAGTATCGACAGGGGTAGTGTGACCCTGTTGGTGCTCTTGGATCTCTCAGCGGCCTTGATACTATAGATCATGCCATCCTCTTAGATCGCCTGAGAGAGTTGGGAATCGGAGGCACTGCTCTGCAGTGGTTCCGCTCCTTCCTCTCGGGCAGGAGGAAGTGAGAGGGTGAGGCTCGGGGATAGTTGCTCATCCAAAATCGAGCTTAATTGTGGCGTCCCTCAGGGCGCCATCCTGTCCCCGATGTTGTTTAATATTTATATGAAGCCGCTGGGGGAGATTATTCGGAGGCATGGAGCTCGGTGTCTTCAGTACGCTGATGACACCCAGATATATCTCTCCATGATCAGATCATCGTCTCAGACTTCAGATGGCGCCTCTCCTCTTAATGACTGTCTCAGAGCGGTAATGGGTTGGATGAGGAAAAACAGATTGAAGTTGAATCCAGACAAAACGGAGGTACTTGCAGTCACAGGCCTGAAACCAGATCTGGGAATACAGTCTCCAGTCCTGGATGGAGTCACACTCTCCTATAAGGACTGTGTTCGCAGCTTGGGGGTGATCCTTGACTCATCGTTTCACATGACCAGTCAGGTGAATGCGGTGGTCAGGAGTGCCTGTTATCAGCTTCGGCTGATACGCCAACTGCGCCCTTATCTGGACATGAGGGATCTGGAAACTGTGGTACATGCCCTGGTAACCTCGCGACTAGATTACTGCAATGCACTCTACATGGGGCTACCCTTGTGCCTAACCCGGAAACTTCAACTGGTACAGAATATGGCAGCCAGGTTAATTACAGGAACATCAAGGAGGGAACACATAATACCTGTGCTGAAATCCCTCCACTGGCTGCCGATTAGTTTCTGGGCGCAGTACAAGGTGTTGGTTTTAACCTTTAAAGCCCTACATGGCTTGGGTCCATCCTATCTTAGGGACCGCCTTTCCCCATATGAACCCCCCCGCGCCCTTCGGTCCTCTGGGAGGAATCTGCTACAGCCACTAAAAACAAGGCTGTCTCAGACCTCCCAGAGGGCCTTTTCTGCGACCGCTCCCAGATTATGGAATGGCCTGCCGGATGAGATCCGTCTAATTACCACTCTTGCTGCTTTTAAGAAAGCAGTAAAGACGGATCTCTTCCGGCAGGCCTTCCTGGAATAACTCTCAGCCTAGGGATGGGTCCCTGACTTGTAAATCTGACTCCTTATATTATTGTCATTATGTTTTTAATATTGTATTTTAATTGGTCATTTGTTTAATTCTGTTTTAAGGGGATGGGAGGGTGGGACTATGGGATGATGGAATGTTTTTAACTTTGTTCTATTTTAATATTGTTGTACCCCGCCCCGATTGCCGCGCAGAGGGGCGGGTTATAAATAAAAATTTATTATTATTATTATTATTATTATTATTATTATTATTATTAGATCTCTCCCTTAAGTGTAGCTGCAATTTTCTTGCTTGAGGTCCACTTTCAGCCAGAAGTGGCACTAAGTAGGAGCAGAAAAGATGAGGTTTTTATATGAACATAAGTTATTCAAAGCAATAGATTAAATGTAGAGAATTCACACAATTTCAATATGAGAAGCTTTTAAGCTATAATAAAAGTAATTGCTGGTGCATCATCATTTAAAAAATATATAGCAAATAATTTTGTCCTGCAGACAAAGGCATGAAGACTCTTATTCTCAATTCTGTTGCTAAAGTCTGGATGGTGCCAATATGTTTGCATTAATACTCCACCTGTCTTTCTTTAGGAATGAAAAAGACAATTATTTGGCAAACTACAGACTACTTCAAACTTGTTTTGAAGATTGTTAATCTTGATTTGCTACTGGTCAAAAGCCACAGTTTGACTACTTAGTATCAATGGGCAAATCTGGCCAATGGTATCTCAGTCTCTGGTAACATACAGCATCTGTACTCCTTCCTTTGTGGCTGGAATAAATTAGGACAGGGGTAGGCAACCTTTCCCCTTTAAGGGCCGAGGGACTTCAGCTCCCAGAATCCCAGGAGCTATTGGCCAACATGGGACTATTGGCCAACATGGCTGAGGCTTCTGGGAGCTGAAGTCCCTCGGCCCTTAAAGGGGAAAGGTTGCCTACCCCTGAATTAGGATATCTGATCATAATATGCCATTTTAGCCAATTTGGAAAATTATGGTTACTAGCCTTGAAATCAAGCCATCAAACCAGATTCACTGACAGAATCACTGACAGAACTTTCTGAGGTTTAGCTCTCCCCCATACAATTTGCCAGTAGTTTCTTCTCCAAATAAATCCAGTAAAAAGTATTCTTGATGTTTCTTGAAGAAAATGTTTCTTGAAGAAACTGGAGAATGCAGACTGTAAGCAGGCAAGTAAAGAAGCTTAGAACCAGTAGCATCACTTGGGGGGGGGGGTGTGCAGAGGTGCAGACCACACCAGATGACACACCAACAGGGGGAGTGACACCCATTGGTCCTTCGCACCCTGTGGGGCCTCCTCAGGGGTCTGGATTACTTCCCCGGCCTCTGCAGGGGCTCTGGGCCGCCTTCCCACTCCTCCCTGGAGATGTGTGGGTGTGCCTCCAGGGTGCACGCATGCATGTTTTCCTGTGTGGAGTGCACACCAAAAGTCGTGTACCAGAAGTCCCAGCCCCAGAAGTCCCACCCACCCACACCCATACCCTGGTGGCACAGTGGTTAAATGTCTGTACTGCAGTCACTCACTCATAGACCACAAGGTTGAGAGTTTAATACTAGCCAGGGCTCAAGCTTGACTCAGGCCTGCATCCTTCTGAGGTCACTAAAATGAGTACCCTGTCACTAAAATGAGCTGTTGGGGGGCAATGAGCTTACAGTTGTAAACCGCTTAGACACTGCATTGCACAGTATGAGGCGGTATATAAATGAAGCTGCTTTGATTGCTTTGCATACCCCGCACCGGGTGCCACCTGGTCAAGGAACACCACTGCTTAGAACGTTAGCTTTAAAAACAAATTCACACTTGTTTGAACAGAATGAATTTAAAAATGAGATAGGAAACAAGTAGTGAAGTGAGTACTATCCACAGTACTCACAGTGCTATACAGTGCACAGTACTATATTGCCCAGTGACATCTCCATATCCATGTCCTCATTAATTCACCACACTAATGCCTACATTTCATCCAAAAATGGTATCCGATTGTGGGTAGCTCAATTTAACAAAATTTATCTTTTGTAATAGCCACTTTGGATTCATGGATGATTCTAATTTTAATGATCAGTTTTACATATATCTTTACTTTAGGATCTTGTCTAGTTCTTTCATTGCTGCCCTTCCCATTCTTAGTCTTCTTCTGACTTCTTGACTGAATTCACCATTCTGATCACTGTTTAATCCTAGGTATGGGAACTCTTTAAGTATTTTGATTTCCTCATTGTCTAGGTTGAATTTGTGTATTTCTTCCAAGGTCATTATTTTTGTTTTCTTTATGTTCGGCATTAAGCCTGCCTTTGCACTTTCATTTTTTACTCTCTTTAGTAATTGTTCTAATCTGTGATGTTTTCCACTAGCAGTGTGGTGTCATCCATATATCTTAGATCAGGGGTAGGCAACCTTTCCCCTTTAAGGGCCGAGGGACTTCAGCTCCCAGAAGCCTCAGCCATGTTGGCCAATAGTCCCATGTTAGCCAATAGCTCCTGGGATTCTGGGAGCTGAAGTCCCTTGGCCCTTAAAGGGGAAAGGTTGCCTACCCCTGTCTTAGATTGTTGATATTCCTTCCCATCTTCATTCTTACTCTAAATTTCCTCTAAACTTGCTTTTCTTATGATATTTTCTCCATACACGTTGAAACAGGGTGATAGAATGCAGCTTTGCCTGACCCTCTTGCCAATTGGTTATATGGGTATAAGGTTATACCAAATCACTTTTGGAACAATTTCATGTAAGTAACTAATGGATGAAGTCAAGTCAGTTGCAGGAAAATAACCCCCATTATAATAATTCCCCCATTAAACACCTATCAGTAAAGCAACTGAAGAAAAACTGGGACTAAAATCAATGTAATTCTGTATATGATGTCTACTAGAAAATGCTATGTTTCTACAAAGGGTGGAAAAACTGTGGCCTGTATGCTATCCTTTGAGCTTTTCTTATTTCCCCTGCTTCCTGCTAGACCTCTTGGGCCCTTCCCTAACAAATTGGTCAAAAACTACTCCAGGAGTGAGAAACCCTTGAAAACACCTCCATACCACCTCCAAATGGCCAAAATGGAAACCAGATATTATTCCATTTTAATTTCTGGCTCTTTGATAGCCAATTTTCAAGGGTGTGTTTGTCCCATTAGGGGACACATCCTCCAGAGTTGCCCAGCTTTGATCTGTAACAAAGGCAATGCTTTGATACTGTGTTCCTGCATGGCAGAGGGTTGGACTAGATCACCTTTGTGGTCTCTTCCAACTCTATGATTTTATATCGAAATAGTCTTATCAATGATAATTTACTGAGTTTATTCTGTTCTGTATAAAACCTACCTTGAGTGTACGTCTTGTAATTCAAAGGGAGGGAACAAACTTTTTTCTGCAAGCTTGTTTTCTGCTGCTTCAGAGACTAGGACCTGGAACAATGGGTGCAAGCTCCAGGAAAAGAGATTCCACCACAACATTAGGAGGAACTTCCTGACAGTAAGGGCTGTTTGACAGTGGAACACACTCCCTCGGAGTGTGGTGGAATCTCCTTCCTTGCAGGTCTTTAAGCAGAGGCTGGATGGCCATCTGTCAGGGATGCTTTGGTTGGGAGTCCCTGCATGGCAGGGGGTTGGACTGGATGGCCCTTGTGGTCTCTTCCAACTCTATAATTCTATAATTCTATGAAAGGTACTATGTTGTTTTCAGTATTCACACTTTGATTTCTGTATGGTTTTATATATTTAGGTTTATTTCTGAGTGGATATGTGTGGGATTCTCTTTGGGAATCAAGCAGCCCTCCAAATGTTGTTGGAATGCAAATCCCAGCAGCCCTAGCTAATATAGCCAACAGAGAAGAATGATAACTTCTACATTTCAAATTATGGAAGAGTGATCATGATTCCTGCTAATACTTTTCACAAAGTCTCTGGTTTGCAGATGAAGATGTGATGTAGAATGATTATTTTGCAAGTTTTATATAAAATCTACCTGCCAGAGAATAATGCTAAACTAAATTTAAAGGAAGAATATTATGCCTTACTCCTTATTAAATTTTAGAATGGAAGAAAAACAATTTATTATTACCTAAGAAAGATTTTACTACAGCAGCCTTTTGACCGGCAAAATGCATATCAATAAGGCACTCTGCAAAAAAGGTTTTTTTAAAAAAAATTACGGAGGTTTTAAATTTCATCCCACACCTTAAAAAGAATTTAAGGTGAGAGAATGAAGTGTTTATGAGACAAAACTAATGAGTCACAGAGCAGAAAAGAATGAAGCTTGTTGTTTCTCACTTGTCAGTGTACAGTTTGATAAGAAATCAGCTCTTGACAGGAGAAATCCTTTTACAGCCATTTCTGAACTATAATTATGCCAGTCAAACTTATTTGGAGTAGGG
The DNA here is from genome assembly GCA_026167975.1 of Phrynosoma blainvillii. Classification (NCBI taxonomy): domain Eukaryota; kingdom Metazoa; phylum Chordata; class Lepidosauria; order Squamata; family Phrynosomatidae; genus Phrynosoma; species Phrynosoma blainvillii. Next base: position 76,238,563 of record JANUYF010000002.1, read on the forward strand.
GGCTCCCCTTCTAAAGGTGTTTTTGAAATATTCCAGTACTGAGCTATCATAGTCTCAGAAGTAAGGAGTTCCCCGGGGTCTTTCAAAAAGTCCATTAAAACCTCTCCCTCACACATACACACATCCCCTCATTTTTAAAACATGCTTTTGAATAAGCAACCCTGACAGACCTGTTGTGCTGAAATTATAGGTTCAAACAAGATTAACTGTTCACCTTCCAGCTACAGTTTACATTAGCAGCTCAATAAAATGTACACAACTACTCCTGTTTGGCCAGTGGACCCCCCATCTCTCTTTCTCTCCCCCTTCCCATATGTGTCTCTGTGTGTTGGAGGTCTCATGTTATAGGAAAATGCATATCCTTTCTGCTTTTGCTAATTCAAGAATACTAGCAAAGCAAGAAATAAAGCAAGGATTAAAATAAGAAGGAAAATGTACCATGTTATTCTACTACTGAATGACAAAGTGCTATCAATTCTCTATTTCAGTACAGTAAATTGTAGATTTTCATCCTTCCTGGTTCTTTAGGTAAAAACCCTAGAAGGAAAATCTTTAAGATATATAAGCTTAAATAGGTGTCTGGATGATAGTTGCTACTTAAACATCACTCCAAAAAGAGAACATGAATGACTAAAAAGAAAAGACAGTGCACCTCTTCTTCCTCCTCCCTGCCCTCCACATGCCAGGGAAAATGGATTCGTGTGCCATCTCTGGCATGCATGCCATAGGTATGTCATCATGGCCTTAGGGTCACCATAACTTGGAAATGACTTGAAGGTACCCAACAAGAAATTTAGGCCTGGTAATTAACAACATCAGAATTTTATCATAGATATTTGGCTGTTCTGTTTGAATATTCTCTCTGATGGTGAAAGATGGTTTTTAACAATCCAGGAGAAAGCATGGGGAAATAAAACTTGACTTACTCCAAATACAAACCACTACCATCCATTCCCTTTGCATGCTTTCAGAACAAAGTGTCCAATGATTGAAAATGGTTTTAAAAATTCATGGTGGATTCGTACCCACACCAAACAATGTGAGCAATGTACATTGTATTCTGTATCACAGATTGAAGAGACAACACTGTACTTCCTTGGGAGTTTTAAAGAACAAAAAAAAATATTTTAACTTAATTTAATGAATTGGCAATAGGCAAATAATTCTAATTTAAATAACATTCTTCTTGAAATAGGGGTTCCCTATTAGTCGGTGACAGAGGAAATTTTCTCCCCTTTCTAAAGGGAAAGAGTGAAAGACAAAGAGTGAAAGACAAGGGATATTAATTTTAATGGCATTGCTCTCTTACTTCTGATACCTAGCACATGGACTTTGAAGCCAGGCTGGTCATGTCTATCCTCAGGGACTCAGTACAAAAAGTGCCAAGCCACTCTGCAGCACCATTCACCACTGTATCTCAGAAAGTTAACAAGATGGTGTTCCCCCTACATGATTATTCAATGGATGAAATTAAGTCAGAAGTTGCAACAATGTCTTCTATATGTTTGATAAAGTATAGGAAAATCTGGTTCAATCTTGGAATTTAAAAGAAAACAGCATTTTTTTTTAAAAAAAATAACACTGATATAATTGTTATTTGAAAAATAAACCTCTGAACTTTTAGCTAACTAGGTAAAGCTAAAATCTGAAGACTTCCCTATGAACTGCTCAAATACTGCAACACAAATAAAACAACACAACTCCTAGCTCTTTTTACTAATATTCTTAGAAGAGACATCACTGGCATTCTGAAACTGGGCCACAGAATAATAATGCTGTTATTGTTTGTTACCTGTTTTCAATTTGACTGACTTATGGTGATCCTATGAGTGAGAGACCTCCAAGTCACTCTGTTATCAGCAGCTGCTGATGACAGAGTGACTTGGAGGTCTCTCACACAGAGGACTCAGGGGCTGTGGCTTCCTTGACTGAATCTATTCATCTGGAATGTGTCTTCCTCTTTTCCTAATGCCTTCAACTTTATCAAGCACTACTGTCTTTTCTAGTGTTTTCCCATAATATGGCCAAAGTACAACAGTTTCAGTTTAGTCGTCTTGGGTTCTAGGGAAAGTTCAGGCTTGATTGGCTCTAGGACGAATTTAATTGTCATTTTAACAGTCCACAGTATCTGTTGTACTCCAGCACCATGGTCTAAACCAGATGATTTTCATCCTGCAGGTTGAATATCCTTGATCCAAAATGACCAGAAACACTGGCTCTTGTTATGTGTATTAGTTTCCAAATAATAAACCACTATCAAAATATCCCTATACTGTTTGAAAGATACATACAGGTAATTTACCTTATTGTGCATTTGTCCTTTATAGGTGTTGTGGAGGTTGGCATTCTCTTCCTTCCTCCACAGCATCCAAATCCTCCCTCCCTTATTTACTGAATAGCCCCTGAAGTTCCAAAGAATGGCCATTTCCTGCTTTGTGGGGAGTAGGCAGGATTGCAGATGTGTCTCCTCTAGTCACATGCAAAATGATAGTGCCTGTGCTGAGATAAAATGGGGCTTTTATGAAGGTCTCAGCACTTGAGGTAGTAATTTTGCATCTGGCTATGGGGATGTAGCAGATGTTTCTATATTCATGCTTGCTCCACACAAGCAGAGAATGGCCATGGAGGGGGTTCCAGAGCTTGTATGTTAAGTCTAGGAAATGGTATATGGTTCAACCTTGCATGGGTCCATATACAGACATACTATGCTATGCCAAGCCATATAGGATTACAACCTTAGTGCTCTTTCAAAGGGTTTTCTTGAGGATACATGAATACTATTTCTCACACACAGTTCCCAGATGTAAACATGCTTTCTTTTTTAAAAATGTAGTTCCTTTTCTCACAATGAGAAATGAAAGGGCAATAGTTTCCTCTGAATTAGGATGTTAACAATTAAGTGTTTATGTGAATGTTCCTACGCTAATGCAATTATAACCATATTCCACAAAGGGCGATAGGAAATAATTACTCTGATTCTCAAGTGATAGTTCTAAGAAAATTAGATTCTCAATCTTAAATTCATTAGGTAAGTTCTGCAACTTTGATTACAAGCCCAAGATTATAACAGTCTTTTCTTTTTTTAATAATAGTTACTTTAATCATTGTATTCTGAAGTCTACAATTTGCCTGGTAATGATGGGGGCCAACTAGGACTATCAAACTTTCATTGTTTCGGACTGCCACGGGAGTCCACAGGGCAGATGTTACAGAAGGGCATTTGACTTCAGTCTTTGAAAAGTTATAATTGCATTGGTCCTAAATGTCATACAATGACAGGAACAGGTATCCCTCCAGGTGATGTTAGAATGCAAATCAGTCAGCTCTCAATATCATCTATACTGGCTAGGACATGAGGATCCACTCCTACATTAGGAGGCTCTACAAGAGGATGTATAATCCCATTCTCTTGTTGATCCAGGGAAAAACATAGTCCATAGCCCAAATCTTAGTTTGGCAGTATCCTTGATCTAAACGTATCATCTGCAGTAAATTACAACCAGAAGGATGATTGCTAAGATCATTATTAATAATCAACATACTTCACAAGATAGCCTGCTATATTATATAAAATTCAAACACCACATAAGGACAATACCTTTATTAGGCCAAAACAAATAAACAAGATCCAGGGCATTGCTGTGACTTCTGAAATGATCAATTCAACAATAATGGAGGGAGGGACAATGAAATAGGGAAACAATTACTGGCCAGCAGCAGCAGTGGTGAGTGTCACTAAATTGAAGAACAGCAGTGGCATCATAGCTAACATTTGTTAGCACTGCACACAGAGAGGTGTAGGTGGTCCTCCTTGTGTAACCCCCCACCTAGAAAACCCTATGAGGAGACACAGACAGGACAAGAGCACTAACAGAGAGAAAGATAGAAAGTAAATGAAAACACACTTGCAAGAGCAGTTAAGGGCAGTCAAAAATGAGGAAGCAAAAAGGAAACACTCTCAGAAAGACAAACATCATCAGAAGCAACACCACACATAAACTAGGGACATGGAATGTGAAAAGCATAAGCCAAGGGAAGTTAGACATAGTGAAAATGGAAATGCAACGCATGAACATAGCAGTACTGGGGGTGAGTGGGTTAAAATGGACAGGAATGGGCCACTTTGAATCAAATAACCACACAGTGTTCTACTCAGGGAATGAAAAGACAAGAAGAAACGGGGTGGCTTGCATACTATGAAAAGATGTTACAAAATCAGTCAGAGGATACAATGCAAAATTGTTTATTTGTGTTATTATTTTAAGTGTGTTTTAAACTGTCAACTGTTTAATAGTATTTTAAGGGGGAGTGGAATTGTGGGATATGGAATGTATAATTTAATGTTGTAAGATGCCCCAGTTGTGTTACACAGAGGGGCAGGATAAAAATAATTTATTATTATTATTATTATTATTATTATTATTAAAATCTGACCGAATCATCTCATCATCTCAATAAGGTTCCATGGGAAACCTATGAATATCACCATAATTCAAGTATATGCACCAACCACTGAGGCAGGACAAGAAGAAATTGATAGATTTTACAAAGGAGTACAGGAAAAAATTGACAACACACCAACACAGGATGTTAAGCTGATCTTTGAAGATTGAAATGCAAAAGTTGGAAGCAGAGAAGAATCAAAATCAGTAGGCACATTTGATTAGGCAAGAGAAATGAAGCAGGTGAGCGTCTAATAGATTTTTGTGAAGCCAACAACTTAGTCATTGTAAACACATTTTTCATACAACCAGAGAAAAGGTTATACACATGGACATCACCATGGTCAACACAAAAACCAAATAGATTACATAACTGGAAGTAAAAGATGGTGAAGCTCCATACTGGTGGCCAAGACTAGACCAGGTGCTGATTGTGGCACAGATCACGAAAAAAGATATTTTCAACACACAAAAGGAAAGTGAAGAAACCATGGATGACAGATAAAATGCTACAAGCAATAAAAGAAAGAAGAGAAACAAAACAAAAAGGAGATAGGAATAAACTAAGAACCATGAACGTAACAGTACAATAGCTAGTGCATAAAGATAAGGAAAATTATTACAACGACAAATATAGAGAGATAGAAGACAACAACAAAAAGGGAAGAATGAAGACCTATTCCACAAGATTTGAGAAAGTTCAAACCAAGGACCGGGATGCTCTACGGCAATAAAAGTAACATAATTCAAGACCAGGAAGGAATAAAAAGATGTTGGATGCAATACACAGAAGAACTATACAAAAGAGATGACAAAATGAAGGACACATGGAGCGAAGAGCCATATGAAGATGAACCTCAAATTCTAAAAACTGAGGTGGAAGCTGCAATAAAAGAAATGGTAAAAGATAAGACTCCACGGACAGATGATTTACCAATACAAGTGTTGCAATCCACACTGACAGAGTCAACTCTAGTGCTAACCAACATATGTCAACAGATATGGAAAACAAAATGATGGCCAACAGATTGGAAGCAATCAATATACATCCCCATCACAAAAAAGGAGACACAAGAGACTGCAGCAACTATAGGACCATAGCACTAATCTCCCATGCAAGCAAAATTATGCTCAAAATACTGCAACATAAGGCCTTTACAGACTGCCAGAAATAATGCAGCTTGAGGCCATTTTAACTGCCCTGGCTCAGTGCTAGGGAATCATGGGAATTGTAGTTTTTTCTGAGACATTGAGCCTTCTCTGTCAAAGAGCTCTGGTGTCACAATAAACTACAATTCCCATGATTCCTTAGCACTGAGCCAGGGCAATTAAAGAAGCCTCAATCTGCATTATTTCTGGCAGTCTGTAAAGGCCCTAACTATATTCCTTGAAGAAGTTCAGGTTACTTATGAATTACAGAATGTAAAGAAAAGCTTGAGTCTGAAGATTCAAAGGTTTTGTGAGTCAAGCTATTGAAACCTCTAAATATTTGAAGCAGCCCTAGATTAAGTTCTACCTATCTACATTTCCAAGTTCAGATCATGGCAGGTTCCTTGAATCTTTTTATACATTTACTGCTAGGGATTTTTTTCTATGACTGATGCATGCCAATGCATGGCAGATGATCACATTGGTTAGGAAATAGAAACAGTTATGTTGCTTTGATTTGTTCTACATATCTTGAGAGGCAGAATTTTTGCTTCATAATAACACACAGCCTCATAACCTCCCACTCTAAAATGAAGTGCAAAGTACAATAACTCTTTGAGAGAACATTTCCTGCCATTTACTCTGTACATTCATTACTTGAACTTAGGACTGTCCCAGAAACACTATTTTGGGTACAGTGTTGTATTAGAAATTTTCAAAGGGGATCTAATGGCACACATCTTATGTTACTAAATCAACGCTGATACTGTAATTGCTCTGCTACTATAAATTCTTTGTTATCTTTTAGTGGCTATCACTCTACACTCCTCATATTAAACATGCAGCTACAAGATGGACTTAGTCATTAAAAAGAGCTTGCCAAAAGGATGTTAGCACAAAGAATGTGTCAGGTGACAGGGTATAGCCTCCAAGGATACTGGGATCTGTCAACCTCTGTAACTGTATCCTGGTGACCTGTCACAGTCAAGTTAATTAGAGACATCTGTAGCATAGAGATCAAGCAGAGGTACTAATGGCAGCTTATTTGCACTAGAAAGGTACAACCCATGTGGGAGGTAAGAGGCATAGAATCACAAACAGATATGGATCAGCAACATGAGCCTGAACAGTTATCTGAGCCATATTCACTTCTGAAATAAAGCTACTTGCTTCATTGATGGGATGCAAATGTAGAGCTGATGAAAAGACTGAAATACACTGTTAGCAAACACTTTGACACAGTGAAATTTTAACACGGTCAATGGTGTTTTGAGCCACTGGCCAGCGTTTTTCATACCAGCCTATTCACACTGGTTTATAAGAATTTTTAATGATCTTTCCATTTTATTGTCCATCCGATCCTTGGTTTTATCTTGGGGGGGTTTCCCTGTAAAAGGCTAAATCAATTAAAACTATGTACATTTATATTTGAAAAGTAACTCCCCCCCCCCCCATTTTGACTTGACACAAAGGAAACCAATACTGCTGTCGATTGGACCCCAAGGAAAGGGCATTCCACAAATGAGGTGACACAGCAGAGAATGCTTTTCCCCCACATCCCTTTTCAATATATTTCTCCCATGGGTAGAAGATCTGTTCCATCAGACCTCGGGCTGTCATATTTAGGGAGAGGGGCTCCCTCAATTATTGAGGCTCCAAGTCATTTATGACAGCCTGACTTTGAACCATAAATGTACTGATAGTCAGTGCAGCTCCTTCAAGATGGTTGTTTTGTGTTGTCTATATGGTATTCTTGTCAGCAAATTTACCACTGTGTTTTGCAGTACCTATGTAACTTCAGAGTCATTACAGTAGTCTAATAAGGAACTTAACATGAACTACTGTGGCTAAGATAACCCTATCCGAGAGCCAGCATGGCATATTGGTTTGAATGCTGGGCTATAACTCTGGAGACCAGGGTTTGATTACCAGCTTGGGGAAGTCACATGCTCTCAGCCTCAGGGGGAGGCAACAGCAAATGTCTTCTGAACATATGTTGCCAAGAAAACCCCACATAAGTTTGCATTAGGACCACCATAACTCAGAAACTACTTGAAAAAAAACAACAAATCCAGGAAAGGCCACAGTCAAATTTGATGCTAAGCATTCTGAGCCATGGAGTCAATTTTGGCCTCCAGTAACAAGGATAGATCTAGGAGTAATCCTTCTACACTGAGTAGTTCAGCAATGTAGACATATAATCAGTTTTATTTCCAGATATCACACAACTTTTTCAGATGAAGATAACAAATAACTATCTATATAAACCCAATATCCCCAAATATTTTATTTATTTTAATATAATAAAGAAACATTGGATAATGTAAGGATGGAAAATTGCTGTGCTTCTAAATATATGTGATTAATTACATCAACAAGTGTAGGTATATATTAGCACTTCAACTGCTCACTTAATTCTAGTTCATGCTTAGAACGAAAAAGAAAGAAAAGAAAAGAAAAGGCTTGCCAAAAGACACCTGAAGAACATTTTAACTGAGTACTGCTATGCAGTTTTAGGTACAGATTCAGATGCTGATTTTATATGCAGTCACTGTTACATTATATGTTGTAGCTATTAAGACCATTAAAAATAAAGAAGGTATCAAGTAAAGAGTCTTCTCTACATATATGAAAGATTCAAAGAGATGACAAAATATGAATTTAATTTCCTCATTTTCTTGTCTTCTACAACAGGGGTTTTTACACAATTTCTGCTTCCCTGGCACAACCACATCTTTCACACATCCCTACATTTGGGCCTAAACCACTAAATTAATGGCTTGGATCCACAAAAAACTACAGTCAATTGGACTTAATTCCTAATTATTTCCATGGATCTAATAGAAGTATGATTAAGTTTGGATACAATTCAGTATTTTAAAATGTTTAAAGAGCTGCAACAAAGAAAATGACAATATACATTTACACACTTCACACTGAAATATGGAAGTGATCAGACACCTCTGTGTTCTATGCTGCATTACACTGAAAGATTAAAGTAATACAAGATAATGTGCCACAAACTGCAAGATAATGGGCCACAAATGCAGCTAACCAACATTACTCATATCAAGCTACTGTTGCATCATATAAAAAGTAAATTGTATTCCCTATGGCTTTCTATTTACCTAACAAGCTATCAATCAAACTAAGGTATTTAGAAAAAGACAAACTGATTGGTTGCAGTGGGATTTCTGGACATTTTAAATGATACCCACTGAAAATACATGAGAAAGATTTCAAACATTGAAAAAAATTGCCTGACAAAATTTATGACAGATATATAATGCCATGATAGAAATACTACTCATTATGCCATATTTAATAACTCACTGGTGCCACATTACACAGCTGCTTCTGATACACAGTGGTGCCAACTAAGATTTCTTATTTCTTAGCCTTTCTTTCTCCCTAATTAATAATGAATAAAATCAAATCAGCAGCACCACAACTTCACTGAGTGAAAAAAGTCAAAACAGCTAGACTAGTAATTTCCTTTAAATGACACAAAGATTTCTAACTACTTCCTCAAATGCATTAATTGGGAATCTATTACACAGAGTAATTAGCAGCAGACAAACACTGGTCAAGATTTCTAAAGTGCAGGTCTTCCAGGGGGATTACACAAAGGTTTTGTAAATTTCAGAAGTTATCTACACAGATGTCTGAGAGACAGAAAATCACATCACACTGAATGGAGCCAAGACCCATTAAATAGTTTAGGATGTGTTAGATTAAGACTGCCAATAAATGTTGAGAAACAGTAACAAAACCCAGATAAAAAACCATATACAGCATAAAAGTTGCAAACTTCTAGACAGCTTGTAAAAAGGGGGAAGAGTAATGGATAAGGGAAACAGTAAACAGACTAACAAGAGTTCATAGAAGTCTTAATAAATAAGGCAGAGTCGCATGGGATTCCTTCTGGAATCTATCTAGGTCCCTCAGTATCTAATTATTTGTGCAAAAAAGAATAGGGTTTCATTCTCCAATCATGTTTGTTAGGGTAACTGTGAATTAGTCAGCTTCATTAGTCAGCTTCCTAAATGAAATATTCACATTTAGGTAACTACGCTTGCTGAGGTGATTGAAAAAGACTTGTTTGCGCGAGACACAGATTTTCATATGCTAAGAAATATTTAAAAGTATACTGTAGACTAACAGCTTTTCTGGCACATTAGCTGGTCAAGAAAAGAAAAACAATAATATTTTGGAGTGACTCCAGAAGATATGAAATTGCTAAAAAAAGATGGTTATGAAAAATAAAATAACACGCACTTTTTCTTCCCCAAAACGTGTGTGGGGAAGTTAGTGCGCCTTATAAGGCGAAGGGCCGAGGCCGCGGGGAGAAGGAGGGCTCCTTCCCCCCACGACCTCAGTCTTTGAATGGGCTGGTGCTGGGATCGAAGCGATCCCAGAACCAGCCCATTGAACAGAGGCCGCGGTGAGAAGGAGGGCTCCTTTCCCCAGCAACCTCAATCTTTGAATGGGCTGGTGCTGGGATCAAAGCGATCCCAGCACCAGCCCATTGAAAGACTGAGGCCGCGGGGAGAAGGAGCCCTCCTTCCCCCCGCGGCCTCAGTCTTTGAATCGGCTGGTGCTGGGATCGAAGCGATTCCAGCACCAGCCCATTGAAAGACTGAGGCCGTGGGGAGAAGGAGCCCTCCTTCCCCCCGCGACCTCAGTCTTTGAATCGGCTGGTGCTGGGATCGAAGCGATCCCAGCACCAGCCCATTGAAAGACTGAGGCCGCGGGGAGAAGGAGCCCTCCTTCCCCCCGCGACCTCAGTCTTTGAATCGGCTGGTGCTGGGATCGAAGCGATCCCAGCACCAGGCCATTGAAAGACTGAGGCCGCGGGGAGAAGGAGCCCTCCTTCCCCCCGCGACCTCAGTCTTTGAATCGGCTGGTGCTGGGATCGAAGCGATCCCAGCACCAGGCCATTGAAAGACTGAGGCTGCGGGGAGAAGGAGGGCTCCTTCTCCCCGCGGCCTCAGTCTTTGAATCAGCTGGTGCTGGGATCGAAGCGATCCCAGCACCAGCCCATTCAAAGACTGAGGTTGCGGGGGGAAGGAGCCCTCCTTCTCCCCGCGGCCTCAGTCTTTCAATGGCCTGGTGCTGGGATCGCTTCGATCCCAGCACCAGCCGATTCAAAGACTGAGGTCGCGGGGGGAAGGAGCCCTCCTTCTCCCCGCGTCCTCAGTTCAATGGGCTGGTGCTAGGATCGCTTCGATCCCAGCACCAGCCCATTCAAAGACTGAGGTCGCGGGGGGAAGGAGCCCTCCTTCCCCCCGCGACCTCAGTTCAATGGGCTGGTGCTAGGATCGCTTAGATCCCAGCACCAGCCCATTCAACAACTGAGGTTGCGGGGGGAAGGAGCCCTCCTTCCCCCCGCGGCTTCAGTTCAATGGGCTGGTGCTGGGATCGCTTCGATCCCAGCACCAGCCCATTCAAAGACTGAGGTTGCGGGGGGAAGGAGCCCTCCTTCCCCCCGCGACCTCAGTTCAATGGGCTGGTGCTGGGATCGGAGAAGTTCTCCGATCCCAGCACCAGCCCATTGAACAACCGGGCGCGGCTAAAGGGAGGAATCCTTTTTTCCTGGATTTTCTTCCTTTAAAATTGGCTGCGCCTTATATGGCGAAAATACGATATATGTCATTTCTTCATGTTGTATATTGTAGACTGCTGTTTTTTTGTTTTGTTTTGTTTTTGTTTTTTTGTTTTTACTAACCAGTTGCAAGCAGATGCTGTAAAGTTTTCAGTAATCTGTTGTCAAATTCTGAGATGGTTAGATTTCACTGATTTATCATCTACTGTTGTTGTGTTTGTTTATTTGTTTGTTGTTACTGTGTGTCTTCAAGTCATTTCCAACTTATGGTAACTCTATGGTGGCACTATCATGGGGTTTTCTGGCCCTGAGAGTATGTGATTCATCTAAGGTTACTCAGTGGATCTGAGCAGGGAATCAAACCCTGATTTCCAGAGTAGCAGTCCAGTGCTTAAACCAAACTAGCTCTCTACATCTTCTACTAAATTACACAGATTTTAAAATAACCCTAACCTAGTTGTGTTAGCATAAATAGCTATATGTAAGAAACACAGGAATGTTACAAGGTTATTACTAGTAGGATGACATTGCAATTTTTTAAAAAGATAATGCTTAAGATTATTTATGCAAACTCATTCCCCATATTGATATGGGTTGGCCAGGTTTTGTGCAATTTACTCAGAGTTGACCCAAAACATTTGCTCCAGCAGTAAAGAACTCCTGCACCCATTTAAATCAAGATGCACAGTTACTTTGACATAGGTATTTTTTTTCCTTTGCTTGCATTATGGACAATATCCTTTCATGCAGGTTTTTTTAAAATTTTCTGCTTTTCTACACAAATGCAAAAATGGCACACAGATGTGATCAGGAGAGAAAGGAGTGTTACTTCTTTAACACAAATATGGGGAACAGAGCTTCACAATTACAGGGCCATCAAATCTAACAGATTTTTTTTTTTAGTAGAGAAATATTTAGTGCACAATGGTAGGCACCCCCAAGAGAGTATATACTGAATGTATACACTTGTTGCCACATGAAATGTCTGTATGCCAGTTGACAGGGAAGAACAAGCAAACTAAATACAAAGTTTCTTGTGCCAAACAGCTGCCCTGGTTTCCTTACCATGCGGGTTCTCCCTCCTCCTCCTTTCCTCTCTAAATACCTTGATACTGGGCAGACTAATTAATAATGCCTCAGCTTGCTCATGATTAGTTTAGCTTGGAGCTGCCAAAGTGGCTCTGAGCAACAAAAGGAATTCCTGTGGGCCTTGTCATGACATCATTTTGCAATATAGCTGGCGATGGCAGAAAATGAAGCTGGTATTTATACAAGGGTATTACAAGGAAGGTCCTCCCGCGACAGGCTTAAAATGACAAAATGTCAGCTTCAATCATATGCCAGGCTTTGGTCTCCTTCTGTAACCTCTTTCTTTTTGGTTGCTTTCTTTTTATATACTTATGACACTAACAGAAAAAATAAATTGAAAAGAGCACTGAGGCAGAGTGTATTTCACGCACTGGTGCCAATGTTTCATATCTCATGAACCTCAGGAAAACAATTCATCGAACTAATTAGTTTACAGTGTTTAAGCAGCTTGTTTCCCGTCTTTAATCTTCTTTATGTAATACTGTGAACAAAGCCATATTATCTTTGGACTTTTTTTTCTTATTTAGTTTAACAAATATAATCTTTTTTGTTTTGTAAGATTACTTCATTTAGACATCAAACTGTCTCTCTTTCCTCTCCTTTTCAGGGCAGAAGATAAATAAGGTAATGCTAATTCTATGTGTTTAAAATGGCTTCCCCCATTCAAGCAGTAGCTAAGCTCTTTTATTGTTAATGACTCCACCTCAGTTATTTAATTAATTCAGCCTGTTTTCAACTAACTGCTGCAATATGCAACCTGCACAAAACCTAGTGAAATGAAATAAATATCCATATGTCCTCCTTCTGGTTCATAAGTTAGCCAATAACAATGCCACAGCCTCTAACAGCTCCATCTCTCTCACCATCCACATAAACCCTGCCTGCTTGGAAGTATACACACAATATATATCCTATCCTATCCTATCTTATCATGTGTACATGTAGCAAAATGTTATTGCATTTCATATTGAAATGGAATGGTGAAGTATAAAGTACTGTATATTCTGCTGTATATTTGGAACAGAGGTTAGACTGTTTTAAGGTCAGGTTAGCAGATGGACAAAACATCTGTTAAACTGCCACATTTTAGTAATAAAAGCCATGCCTCAGCTTGTTCATGATTAGCTTAGCTTGGAATTCTACATACTAAGTATTTCAACAGGTTTGTGCCCTATACAGTAAGTGAAGGACTCCCTATTAATACCGTGATTAGATATAAGGTGAACGTTCCTGGATAATCCACTGGTCCTTGGTTTAGAAAATAATGGGGTGAAGGAATTATGAACACCGTGAATCTTACCAGCAGGGGATTCTGCCATATATAAACCATTAGAAGGGCAGTTGAGAGGAGCTAGGCTGTTGAAAGAAAGAAAGAAAGAAAGAAAGAAAGAAAGAAAGAAAGACAGCTGGGAACAGAAATCAGAAAAGACAGGGAAAGCATGAAAACATGGTAAGACTAACAAAAACTAAAGTCTAAGGGAGAAATCATATGGGACAACACTCATGGAACACCTAACATAGGTCTGTGCATGTTGAAAGGGAAATTTCAGAGTCAAACCAGAATGCCAATAAACACCTAGGGATAGCTGTGTTGGCCATACAGCAAATCCCAAAACATCCAAACAATGATACTTTTATTGGGCCAACCAATAATCTGCATAGGAACCTGAGGATTCACAAAGGAAAGAGACATCTGGATTCCAAAGAATCATCTTCTTTGGATTGCAAATGGACATTGCGTTTCCTTGGCTCGCGACCATACGGCCAAAGGAGGAGGAGCCAGCCTGCAGATAGTCCTCCCTTAACATCTGAACTGAGGTCAGAAACAGAAAATGCAGGCCCAAGACTAACATCTTCATTTTGTTTCTCCTGTTTGCCTGATAATGAAGCCAGTGTGACTTCAAAAGCTTGCAACATGTAATTGTGCATTTTGGTTGGCCCACTAAAGGTTTCATTGTTTGGATGTTTCAGAATGCTGATAGATGATGATGAACTTGAGGCAACAACCGGTACTATGCCAAAGGAAATGAATATGATCTGAAGGCATATTGATCATTTATCCAAGGATGCAATAACTTAAATCAGAGAAAGAACTATCATCCAGGTTTTCTGGAATAGTTTGTCAAGTTAATAAGGTGAAGCTCCCTAATAAAGAATGATTAGGGAGAAGAATCAGCTCCTATTATAATTGGTTTACTAAAAGCTAAAGTTTTCTTGGCGACCCTAAACCAGACCTATCACAGGGTTTTCTTGGCAGAATTTGTTCAGAGCGGGTTTGCCTTTGCTCTCTTCTGAGGCTGAGAAAGTATGACTTACCCAATGTAACCCAGTGGGTTTCTATGGCCACACCTTGATCTCCCAATATCCTAGTCCAACACTCAAACCACCACACCATGCTGGCTATAGTATTATTCACCTATTTTAATTACTTATCCATATTACACCTTTATCCCAATGTGGGACCTAGGAATTATCAAATATATATGAACTGTATTACTAGTAATGTGCCGTATATACAGTGCGCCCACACCATATGCAGGTTTGCCATATGTGGCTTTGATCTTCCATGGATGGCAAGCCTGGGTGTGTAAGATGGCATGTGTCCCAGAAGTGAGCGCGCAGCACTGGGTGCGCACTCACATAAAAATGTGGGACTTGAGGTCCCGTGTTTTTACCCATACATGGGAAGGGGGAGGGATTCCAGAGCAGATCCCCCATGTATACTAAGGATGCACTGTATTTAATAATCCCTAGTTGGTTAATGTAATGTAAATAGTATTTGTACATAAATCCATTATACTTTGTTTTTAAGCGCTAAATCTCCCCCAACTCCCAAATATGTATTTTTAAATTATTATGATTTGGCGACTATTGCAACTGAAAAATTACACCAAAAGCCCTCCAAATGCTCATTAAAAAGCCCTTTCCAACATCTTATAAATCTTAGGCTATGCAAGGGTGTGTGGTCTATAGGGGGAGTGTCAACAATTGATAAACAGACCCCCATCTCCCAGGTACTTTCCCACTACTGCTCTATAGTAAGGATGAGCAAATGAACCTCAGGGACAACATGTAACATGACATCCCTGCCATCTGTGAATATTCCCTCAGCAGGCAAAAATTAGGTGGAAATGTGCATTCAAGTTTGGCTCCTAGACCCACCAAAGTTGCCAATCTTTTCTCTATGGTGTTTTTGTTCTTAAATTCAACTACTGTAAGGGGAAGGGGGCAAGGAAGGGAATTGTAAGCCTAAATACTATTGGTTAGTACCATCTAAATCCTATTGATTCAATATATGTGCTTTAATTGGAAATAAGAATAAGATTTAGATCATGACAAAGTGATAGACATACTGGGGAAAAGGCTTCTAATACCATAGATGCATCCATTATATACAGAGGTAGTGCATAAGAGGTGTGATAATGACACATTAGCACCATCTGTTTCAGTAAAATATAGACATATTTTCTGCTAAATCTTTTTAAAATATGTAGGAAAGGGACAACTAAAAACTAGTCATGTCACCTGTAATGTTATGTTGGTTTTAATTATAAGGATTGTGGGGGTTTTATTGCTATTAAGATCTTATTTACTGTACTTTATATATTGTATTTTTATATTGTTTTATACTATTCTGTAATCTCGCCTCGATCCGCAGGGAGAGGCAGGAAAATACAAATAAAAACTATTATTATTATTATTATTAGTGTAAGGACACTAACTTTTAAACATTTGCTGCTGCAGTCCTCATTCCACACAACAAAACCATAAAGTCGACAAATATTCTGGATCCATAGAGAAAAAATGGTAATCTTGTCATTTGGTTCCATTTGGGAGAGAACTGACATACCCCCTCCCCTTTCCTATTGCTACAGACACAAGGAAGAATGGTACACTGAGCAACTTTATACATTTTATTCAAAGGCCACATGATTTTATTGGGTGGGAGTTTTAAATTTGCATTTTATAAACAAAAAAGCCTACCCCTTCACCAGTGTTAAAACAATGAAAGGTGTTTTGTTACTAAGGAACAACAAAGGCTGGCCATGAAAGATAGAGTATAAATGATTTTACGATTTAACTCAACTCTTGCCCCAGCATTTCTCCCTCAGCGAAATCACCCTACGTTTGCATGAGATAGTCACAGAAAAAATCTGTATGTAGCCAAGAATATCTTGGTGCCGTAAGTTTTGGATAATGCCACTTCTATATACTTATTTCTGCAATGGTCAAGGATTGCCCAATTTAGACATTTAATCCAGACATTTTACTCTGAACACCATTAAAAGAAAGTCCATGCTGTCAGCAGTATTTCCTATGCTGACTTTTTGCTTGCTTTAGAACTATTTACTGTCCCATAGTGCCTATCTGCATTAAAGTTCATTCTGTCCTTAATTGTCAAACAGATTCATAGTAACTCTTAATTAGTACAGAACAGGTAACACAGCTGTGACATTGTGAGCCCCACATACATAGGGAATCTGTGACTGACTATACTCAAGGGACTCTTCCTCTCTCCCCCAAGCTTAATGACTGCAACTTCAGTAAGAACAAGCAAGTATTCTGGCTGGATAAATGAAGATACTTGAAGTAATATAGCTACTTGGGGATTTAAGGGGTGACTGGAGAAGATTTGTCTTTGAATGTAAGAAAGGTTAAAGAATTGATGAAGTCAATGATGAAATTACTACATTCTCTAATTCATTTTAATGAACCATAAAACTTTCATCCCAAACAGATGTATTTAAACATGTTAACTAATAGACAAACGGTAGCCAAGATGCTAACAGACTACCTTTTCTACAGTAATTTTGTATACAGAGATCTATGATGATCTTTAACAGCAAACACTTAATACCTATTCAAACTTCAACAAGAAAGTCTAAATATCAGTTCATTGTTTGCTATTTCTGTGTTGCTTATATAAAAAGACCTACACAGTTCAGTCAACTGGTAAATTGTTTTATTAAAATTTATTTAAAATATGCTTACTCCAGCCTTTATCATATAAGGTATCTGGGTATAGTAAAAAGAAAAGTGTTAATAAATCCTTAAATTAGATTTAAAATCCCTGTTTTTTTAAAAAAAATAGTGAAACCTAGTAAAATGATTGGATAACTAAACATTGTTTTTGTTTGATGCCTAAATGATGGCTGCAGTGTCGGTGCCAGGTGAAGTTTTAGGCATTCTCTCACCACTGCCAAGAATGATCTTTCACATATCTGTAATCTGCTCATCACTTATTAAAGAGGAACAAGGTAAAGGCCTTTAGCCAATGATCTTAAAATAATAATGCAGTCCTACAGATGCTTTAGGGTTGCAACTCCCAGAATTCCTCACCATTGACTATCCTAGCTGGGACTGATGCCAGTTGCACTTCAGTAACATATGAAGGGCTGCAGAAATCCCAGCCCTGTTTTAAAGAAAAGGCAGGTATATAGGCTGTTTTTGGATCATTGGAACCAGAGCCTGGTCCTGCTGGGAGAAGGGTGGGAACATACCTGAAAACCAAAACCTTTCCCAAGAAAATGCTCCTGCCATGATCCTAGTGTCACTGAGGCATTCTGCACTTTTAACAAGAACATGCCTCTTGTTGTTGTTAACTGTCCTTGAGTCAACCTCAACTCATGGTGACCATGTGGATGAGAGACCTCCAAGACACCCTATTCTCTCCCTCTCTGCTCAGGTCCTACAGGCTCAGATCCGTGGCCTCCCTGATTGGGTCTAGCCATCTGGCATGTGGTCTTTCTCTCATTCTACTGCACTCCACTTTCCTAACATTATTGCCTTTTCTAATGAGTCATTTCTTCTCACGATGTGGCCAAATTATAACAGCCTCAATTTAGTCATCCTGGCTTCCAGGGAGAGTTCAAGCTTGATCTGTTCTAGGACCCATTTGTTTGTCCATTTGGCTGTCCATGGCATTTTCAGCACTCTTTTCCAGCACCACATCTCAAATGAGTTGATTATCTTTCTATCTGTTTTCTTCACTGTCCAACTTGCTACCAAATCATGGACTTTGACTCAAAGTTATCATTCCACAAATCAGAAGTGCCTTTCATTTGTAGAGGAGTCTTTGGTCCAGTGGAGACTCCTATAGGAGGAAGAGTGATTTCATTTTACTTTATTTTATTTTTTCAAGTTTCCCCTTTCCTTACAATCCTTGTGCTTCATCCAAATTGTTTCAAAAAATCCCACAATCATACAAAGCAACACAGGGAAGTGCAACGGGAAGTAGCAAAAATCATCCCCTCATTCCCCTCCTAAAATCCACTCATGGGCTATTTGAGATCCAGCCCTTACTGACTGAAGCATATAGAAACTTCTCCTCTCTCTGAAGTCCATAAACTGCAGAAAAATAGGGGGGTTGCAGACTGCCAGAAATAGTGCAAATTGAGTCCACTTTTAGGGTTAGGGTTAGTGCTAGGGAAGTTTTTTTTTCTGAGACATTGAGCCTTCTCTGTCAGAGAGCTCTGGTGCCACAATAAACAACAGTTCCCATGAGTCCCTAACCCTAACCCTAAAAGTGGACTCAATTTGTACTATTTCTAGCAGTCTGCAAAGGCCCATACTGAGGAATCAGTATCAGCTTTCCGTAATGAAAAGAAGTCACTGGTTGTTTGGATGCAGTGAATTGCGGTAGGAGGGGAGTTTTATCCCTGTGCCTCCTACATTTTATGCCAAAAATAAAAGCTGAAACAAAGCCAGAAGTCACTTCTGGCACAACACCAGAAGTCTTCTGAGGCACCAGAAGTCACTTCTGGCTTTGCTTTAGCTTTTATTTTTGGCTGACTTTGAGCCAATTTTGTTGTTCAAGGGTTGGAGGATTAAGGCAACTGGTTAAATAAAGTAAATAGTATTGTGTGTCTGTTTCAGACATTTTTCTTCTTTTTTTCAATTTTGACAGGATTCTGGGGCTTGGTAGATGTCTCAGGGGTGTGGGAGGCACAAAAATAGAGTTTAGGACTTGACCTTCCCTGCCCCTACTGATTGTTATAGCAATGAGCCTTAGTCTTGCATGCTCTACGCCCGTGATGGCGAACCTATGGCACACGTGTGCCAGAGATGGCATGCAAGGACATTTTCCCCAGTATGTGGAGGGCAGAAAGGAGAAGGAAGAGATGCATGCCTGTTCCTTTTCTCTTCCCCCCCCCCCCGGCCCCCCGTCACCCCCCCCCCCGGGCCTTCAGGTGTCTCTGGAGAGGCAGCTGAATTCTGGGAGGGGGAGAGGTCCTGCCCAAGAAACCCCGCCCCTGGAAGGCAGAAGTCCCACCCCCAAATGACAGATGTCCTGCCCCCAGCACCTGGCAACACCCAATACCAGAAGGCCATTACTGATCTATGCCATCACCACCACATCTTCTCCTCCTGTGCAGCCAAGAGGACAGAAGCTTATGTCCAAAGTAAAACTGGTACTTTCAGAACAGTGGTATGAGCCTCCCTGCCCTTGCAGAGTCTGATCCCCATGGACTCTGAAGGACTAACTCTATTTTGCATATTTGAAAATCAAATGCAGTCTTCATTTTGAAAACAAAGTCAGAAACAAAGTACATTGTATAAATAACTTAACCTGACAGACCATCAGGTAAATCACAACAAAAACGAATTATAAGAGATTGCAAAGAGCTGTTTCGTGTGTTCTCCTGGTATTAACATGAGCCTTTGCATTTTATATTTTTTTATAATCTGCTTCAGAATGTTAATTAGTCATCTAATGGATCTACAACACTTTCCAAATACACACACACAGAAACACCATTTATTGCTCTTTTGTATCATTATTCAAAAGGGTTGCAAATAAATAGTCAAACTAATCATGTTGTTACAGCACCATTAAGTCATTCTGACTTAAGACAATCCTGAGGTGAACCTATCATGGGTTTTCTGGGGCTGAGAGGGTGTCCCAGTGGGTCACCGAGTGGGTTTCTATGGCTGAGCAAAAAATTGAACTTGATCTCCAGCATCATAGGGCCAGAACAGACTGCCAGAAATAATCCAGTTTAAGACCATTTAACTGCCCTGCCTGAGTGCTAGGGAATCAGGGGAAGTGAAGTTTATTGTGACACCAGAGCTCTCTGACAGAGAAGGCTCAGTGTCTCAGAAAAAAATACAACCCCCTTGATTCCCTAGCACTGAGTCAGGACAGTTAAAGTGGTCTCAAGCTGGATTATTTCTGGCAGTCAGTTGAGGCCCATATTCTAACACAAACCATTATACCACACTGGCTCTGTAAACATCTTAATACATTATAAATAAATCTGTAGTCACCTGAAACATTTTTTCAAAGCTTCTTAGGGCTAGATGTGCACATTTGCAGAATAATGTATGTGTTATGTGTTCACATTTCCAGAAGATTTTTTTTTTTTTTTTTAGAAATCAATTACCTGATATGCACTAAAAACTAATTCTGTAGATAAGGGCAATTACAGAGGGCAATTGAACCTTCTACATTTTCACTACACCTGGACCTCCATGACCTGCAGTCATCCATTTTTATGATAAAACCAGCAATATTCTGAATTTTCAAAAAAAAATGCAATTTTTTTTGCATAGAAAAATGCAAACAGAAATACTGTTAGTAAGAGAATCATGATTCCTTGAAGACAGGATTCTCCTTTTGTGGAGTTGTGCAGAAAAGATTTTGTGAACAATGTGGTATGGCCTCAAGGCACTCCACTAAAGAACTTGTTGTTGATGGTGAAAATGGGTGCATCCTACACTGTGAAAATAATGGAGTTTACAACCACTTTAAGTGTTATAGCTCCATCCTATGGAATCCTGGGAAAGAAGATTTACAAGGCCTTTAGCCTTTCTCTGTGTGAGAGTGCTAGTGCTTCACAAAACTACAAATCCTGAGATTCTACAGCAGGAGTAGGCAACCTTTCCCCTTTAAGGGCCGAAGGACTTCAGCTCCCAGAATCCCAGGAGCTATTGGCCAACATGGGACTATTGGCCAACATGGCTGAGGCTTCTGGGAGCTGAAGTCCCTTGGCCCTTAAAGGAGAAAGGTTGCCTATCCCTGTTCCATAGGATGGAGCCATAGCAGTTAAAGTGATGTCAAACTGCATAATTTCTACTGTGTAGATGCACCGAATATCTAGTTATACTGTTTAGCTACTGAATGACCATATGTTATTTATAAATGGATAATTAGTGTATATAAAGGCACCCTCAAATGGCAGATATACCCTTTTATTGATCCCCAACAATTACAAAAAAAAAAAAAATCCACAGTAATATGCTCAGGACTGTTATAGAAATTAACTTCATTAAAATGTAACAAGCTGTCAATGATACATCTAGTAAATTAATTATCTGTAAAAGTGTTCAAAACACTTTTAAAAGAAGCATTAACTGGAAATGATTACTGCAACATTTATTTCATTAATCATGAACTATAAAAAACAAGAAATAAGGTTGTGTTGTTTCTTCTTCTTTAAAGGAAGAATTAAAGCTAAACAAAGTTGGCCCTCCGTTTTCATGGACTTGGAGTCCATGTTCCTTGCCTGTTTGTGGGCGGCAAACGGAGAGAGACAAAATGGGGTGTGCGCCCATAGGTGGGCACCACCACCATTCAAGCCAATGGGACTTGAATATTGGCAATTTTCCATTTTCACGGGAGGGGGGGGGATCCAGAACGGATCCCCCATGAAAACAGAGGGGAGCCTGTACACCAGAAACACTTTACTGTATATCATCTGTTCTGTCCTGATTCCAAATTAATTGATCTGTACCCAAGTGCTGCTTATGGTACATTCTCTATGTTTTTTTTCTACAGGTAACAACATGCTATAATACAACTAATTTAAGCACAAACTGAAATTGCATTTTTTATCCTACTTAGATTAATTTCACACCAGTATGCTCAAACAACAGTAGACATTTCAAACTATCGATGTTTTCTAAAGCATACATTTAAAGGAATAAGGATCACACAGGAATATTAATCACAAAAGAATCCTAAAGATCGTCTTGATGCTTCTGATATAATAATCTCATTTTTTTCATAATATGAAAAATCTGATGTAGAACTCAAATGTTACTCCAAATATAGAATTATGTTGTTCCTCAGGCAGATGTGAATGTTACAAGATGATGAAAAGCAGGGGTAGGCAACCTTTTTGAGCCGGGGGTCGGGTTGCTGTCCCTCAGACAATTGGGGGGCCGAAGCACCAAAAATAAATAAATAAATAAATAAATATAAAAATTTTAAAAAATTAAAAATAAAAAAATATGCATGCACACTCTCTCAGCCACAGAAAAGCCATGGCAAACCCCCTGTGGAGATTTTGCCAAGAAAACCCCAAGAACAAGTAATAACAACAATAATCAATATCATCATGGTGGGCGGCAGGGGGTGTGGCAGGGGCAGCAGCAGGAATGGCCTGGGGCCAGTCCAGGACTCGGGGGGGGGGGGCACATCCGGCCCCTGGGCCTTAGGTTGCCTACCCCTGATGAAAAGCATAAATATGTATGAGTCTTTTCTAATGTGTGAAGGGTAACAATGTGTTGTAGCCAACAGCAACGCTGGCTGGGGGATTTTGTGAGTTGAGATCCAAAATATAACTTTTCCAAGCTCTGTGCATGACTGTCACTAAGATGAAGTTCACATTTCACTGCAGGTGGGATCAATGTAGAGGTGTTTCACATATTGCTGGAGAAACATGCTGATTTCTGTAGTGTATGAACAAAGTATTTTACATAATAATAAAGATATATTTGGAACTAAAATGGTGACAAGCCTTTATTATAAATATAATTAACCAATCAGGCTAATCAAAACAAATTACATATCTTCTATAATAATTATCCCATCCTTTAACTCAATAGGATTAGATGGTCTGAAACCCCACAGTTTATCCTTAATGACAAACTAGTCATGTTCTTCCCAATGGAGAATTTCTCAACCCAGTCCAATGAAACAAGACACTGGCTAACAAGCCCATCACTCAGCATAGGGCCAACACAAAGAAGATATCATAAAAAATACAAAGAAAGAAACATATAAACCAGTACAAATATGATTATATACTGCTACATCTCTTTAATTGCTAATTTCAGTTAGAGAATAAGGCAGTTACCAGATAGGAAGTGGAGTGTCAAGTGAGGAGTATGCACAGATCAATGGGTGCAGGAAAACTAGGGTAGCATGCACTGTTATGGTTAAGTAGACCTAAATGCATGAAAAATCAATGATATCCATATATCTTTTGGTAAGTATTTAGTCAGAAAACCAGAGAAGTAATTTCAACAAGACTGATTTCTGAAAAGGTATGTTGCCAAAAAAAAAAAGTATAGGCATACCTCAGTTAACACAGAAGCTCCTTATTACAGTCTTTTTATGGAACCCCACCCAGCCCCCCTTTTTCTTGTCTTCTGTATAGTTGGAAGCTTTTCGCAGCAATCTCAATGGATATTACCAATTAACTGCATCCTTCCACTACTTAGCATTTCAGGTATTTCTATTTTTGTGTCAAGTATCATCTCACAATATGAAAAAAGAAGATTGCTTGATCACTATACAGTAGCCCCTCCCAATTCACAGGGGATCTGTTCCGGACCACCACCACCCCAGGAAAATGGTGGCTTGCAAATATTTGAGCTCCATTGAAATTAATGGTGTGCACACCTGTGTCAGGTGCAAGCGGGTACGTGACACCATTTTATTCCTCCCCACTTGTCCCTCCCACAAAGAGCGAGACCACAGACTCAAAGTCCGCAAACAGGGAAGGACAACTGTAATCACTATTTGCTAATGGAAACAAAAAGCATCTTGGTAAGTATTCTTACTGGAAGCTGTATTTGTGGAGAGAAATTTAATAAACGTACACAAAGAACTGCACATACTATTATCTTAAAAATAATCATAACCTCAGGTTATGGCTTTTGGCTTGTTGGCTTTGTAATGAGTATGACTTGAAGGAACTTGTTGGCTTTTTAATTAGTCTTTCATATGTTCCTCTACTAAGACAAGACACTACTTGGAGAGAAGAACGATGAGCCATTTGAAGTGAATACTAATTAAACTGAGGTCAAATCCTTCAAGCCATACTCCGCATGGGAAGAAAAGCTTCACTCTAACAGAAGGCCTCTGACAATGGTTTTGTTACGAACAGGAAGGCAGCTATAGAGAAAAAGTGAAGGAGCAAATATCAAAAAGATCTCTCTGATCAGAGATCAGCAAATATAATTTAGAATATCATCTAGAATTTACAACTCATTTCCAATTGTATTTTGTGGGGTTTTTTTATTTGCTAGACAGAACTGTTCTGTTATTCTTTTAGAGCCAACACTATTTAGCAGTCTGACAACACACAGAAATATTTAAGTTTACTTTGAAAGCCTCCTTTATTTAGATACTTGTTACCTGACTTGTATGGCGGGACACTGGGCTTCCCCACATAAAATTTGGTGTTTTGTTTTTTGTTTTTTTGGTTGCTTTTTTTTTTTTTTTTTTTTTTGGTAATCTGGGTTTCTGATTAGTCAAGAGCCACCACACATTGTTAAAGTTGGCAACAAAGAAGAATAAAAAAGAGTAGGAAGATTTGGATTAGGAACAAGAAATAAAGCAGGAGAGCATCTGATAGAATTCTGTGAAGCCAATAATCTATTCATTGCAAATATCTGCTTCATACAGATATACAGGAGACTATACACCTGGACATCACTAGATGGTAAACACAAAAACCAGATAGGCTACATAATTGGAAGCAGAAGATGGAGAAACTTTATTCTTGTGGCCAAAACCAGACCAGGAGCTGATAGTGGCACAGACCATGAACTGCTTGTAACAAAAATAAGAGTTAAGCTAAAGAAGAAAGCACAAACCATTATTATACCAAAATTTGATCTGAATAACATTTCGGATGAATTAAAGGATGATGTAAGAACCAGATTGAACTATTGAGTATAATCGACCAAGAACTGAAGATCTGTGGACAGAAGTTGAAGACATAATTAAAGACAAATGCAAGAAAAGACTAACAGTAGCCAAAAGGAAAGATGAGAAACAATGGATGAGAGATGAAACACTTCATGAAATAAAAGAAAGAAGAAAAGCAAAATCAAAGGGAATAGGAACAAAGCCAGCAGTATGAACACAACTGTCCAACGTCTGACACGCAGGATAAAGAGAAATACTACAATGACCACTGGAGAGAAATAGAAGACAACAACAATAAGGGAAGAATGAGAGACCTCTGTCAAAAAATCTGAGAAATTAAAACCAAGTTCAAACTGAGGGCAGGGATACTCTATGGAGAAAAAAAATAACATAGTATAGGAACGAGAAGTAAAAAGATGCTGGAGGCAATACACAGAAGAGTTATACAAAAGAAATGAGGGAATGAATGATATTTGGAATGAGGAGCCATATGAAGACGAACCCCAAATTCTAGGAAATGAAGTGGAATCTGCAATAAGGGAAATGAGGAAAAAATGAATCACAAGGAACAGATGGTATCCCAATTGAACTGCTACAGTGCCTAAGACAGATGCAACATTAGTGCTAATTGAACTATGCCAACAAATATGGAAAACAAAGCAGTGGCCAACAGACTGGAAACACTCAATATACATACCAATTCACAAGAAAGGAGAGACAAAAGACTACAGCAACTATAGGACAATAGCACTAATCTCACATGCAAGCAAAATAATGCTCAAAATTCTGCCTCTAGACTCCAACCATACATGGAGAGGGAAATTCCAGAGGTGCAAGCAGGATTCAGAAAAAGAAAGGGCACTAGGGGCCACATTGCAAACATACAATGGCTAATGAAATACACCAAAGAATTCCAAAAAAGAATTAGCATGTGTTTCATAGACTACAACAAAGCATTTGATTGTATAGATCACAAAAAGCTATGGAATGCACTCAAAGATATGGGGGTGCCACTACATCTGACAGTCCTGATGAGGAATCTGTACCAAGGACAAGAGGCCATTGTCAGAACAGAATTTGGGGAAACAGAGTGGTTCCCAATAGGCAAAGGGGTTAGGCAAGGCTGTATCCTATCACCCTGCTTGTTTAACTTATATGCTGAAAACATCACAAGAAAAGCAGAATTAGAATCAGAAAAAGGAGGAGTTAAGATAGGAGGAAGCAACATTAACAACTTAAGATATGCGGACAACACCATAATATTATCAGAAGACATTCAGGAATTGGAACAGTTAATAAGGAAGGTCAAAGATGAAAGTGCAAAGGCAGGTCTGATGCTGAACATAAAGAAAACAAAAATAATAACCACAGAAGAAATACACAAATTCAATCTAGAAGAGGAAATTGAAATACACTCATCCCTCCATATTTGCGACTTTGACTTTTGCGGATTTGATTATTCACGAATGTTATTAATATGTTCTCTCTAGGAATATCTAGGTCCTCCAGCACAACTCTATTGGTCAACTTTAACCAAAAGTTGCACTGAAGGTCCTAGAGATTCCTAGAGAGAATACTCCACTAGGCATTTGTAGCTCCTTCAGCACAATTCTAAGGTCAATGTCTGGTAGATGTTGACCGCAGAGTTGCACTGGAGGACCTAGAGATTCTTACAGAGGTGTTCTCTTAGGTAAAAAACATAGTGGTTTTATGATTTGTGATTTTTCCAAATTCACAGGGGCCATGTGCCCCTAAACCCAGGGGCAAGTGTAGTAAAGAATTCCCAAATCTAGGATCAAACATTGACCAGAATAGAGACTGAAGCCAAGAAGGGCATTTATGAAAGATACTGAAGAGAAAAGACATACAACTGAGCACTAAAGTCAAAATCATTCAGACCATTGTATTTTCAGTTACCATGTATGGATGCAAGATCTGGACAGTGAAGGAAGCAGACAGAAAGAAAATCAACTCATTCAAAGTGTGGTGATGGAGAAGAGTACTTAGGACACTATGGACAGCCAAGAAGACAAACAAATGGATTCTTGA
This sequence comes from Phrynosoma blainvillii, assembly GCA_026167975.1. Lineage (NCBI taxonomy): Eukaryota > Metazoa > Chordata > Lepidosauria > Squamata > Phrynosomatidae > Phrynosoma > Phrynosoma blainvillii. Next base: position 76,265,780 of record JANUYF010000002.1, read on the forward strand.
ACAGATCTGGCCAGGGCTCTCCTTGGAAGCAAAGATGATCAAGTTGAGACTATCGTACTTTGGCCACATAATGAAGGCATGGATCACTAGAAAAAACAATAATGCTAGGAAAGGTAGAGAGTAGAAGAAAGAGAGGAAGACCACAAACCAGATGGATAGATTTGATCAGGGGAGTTATGGGCAAGGGCTTTCAGGATCTGGGCAAGGCAGTGGAAGATAGGGTTTCTTGGAGATGTCTCATCCACAGGGTCGCCATGAGTCAGAACTGACTCAAGGGCAGCTAACAACAAATGGCAGGGGGATTGAAATGTTCAGCAACACACTGACAGAAGTAATTGGAATCTTGATCCCAACAGTACCTGTCTTGACCTCGTGTTACCCAAAAGCATGAATATGATCCAGCGCCAGTATCACAAATTTTAATATAATTTCAATACTGCAAAACATAAAAGGATTCCTCTGCAATGAAACATTACTCCATTACACTGTAAGCCCCAAATCTGCATTTCAAAATATATATATTACCAGCTTCAGTTTAAAAAGTACTTCTCATAACTATGAAATTTGAAAGAATTGTTGTTGTTGAAGCTCATGTAAGTTGTATTTTATTGTTGATCCAGGCCATAGCTGACTCAGATAGCCTGAAAGAGAATGAGTTTTAGAGGCTTAATGCACTAAAATTGACTCAAGCATCAGGTACATTATACCATACCTGGAAGATGTATACACCTTTAGCCCTTTCTTAGTTGTTTAACCATGCACCATGAAAAATCATCATGTTGGAGAGCTGTGGAAGTGTAATCATCACTCACGGTCTCTTTTGTTCGAGACTCATTCGGGCTGTCCACAAATAAAGTGGCAAAATAAAGTGGCTTCAAACTAACTTGAAGTCTGCCTGTTCAGATGATATACAGTGCCAACCCGGGTCGAAACCAACACAAAGCCATGCTCCAAGGCTAATAACCAGAGCAAAAAGAAACTCTGATACTTTGCTTTAACGTGGAAAATGTGCATCATCACACCAGCAAGTAAACAGCATGGTGAGAGTTTGGGAATCTAGAAAAGCCCAGGTGGTGTACGGAAGGGGTCTCCATGCCCCCTAGGACTGGTGAGATGCAGCTGCTGGTGCCATTGCTCACCATACAGTTTTTTCGTTAGAGCATGAGTGGCCAGCTACATCATCAACCCATCACATCATCTAGCTGTCACACACTCCATGATGTAAAAGTACGACAAACACGGCAGGTCACGAATAATGCAATGGATGAAATTAAGAGATACACAAAACAGACAGACCAACTGGGGTCATGGGGGGGGAAGGGGGCATGTATGGGGGCCTCCATTATTGTGCTTTACCAATGTGTCACTGGGTGCACTGATGCACTATACAGGCAGTACATTGTCTGTGCAACTGTGTGGCTGGTCACAAAGGGCATCCAATGGGATGGCAGCTGGGTGGGAAGAGGGAGGTAATTGTTTCACATGATGTGTTCATGAGATGGTGTGCATGCATGGGGTGGGAGGTGGGGAAAAACACAAGAGGTGTGATGTGATGACACATGGTGTTCAGTCCACCTTGGGAGTGGGCCATGTGGACAGTGGGGTTTCCAAATAATTTGGGAAACAGGATCGACCCGTTTTTTCCTCTCTATCCACTCAGCCCCTCAGGGGCCATTTTTCTTTTAGGCAATTCTAACAACCACCAGTTACATTTTTGTATAAGAAAAAATACTATCTTAGCAGATAACTGCAACACAAAATTTTAATTAATATTAATTGCTTAAGAGTCTATCCATTTCATTTTCTGTGTCTGCTACCTAAATAATTTTTCCTCCTTTCTCCATCCATGACTTCTTTTCACTGTCTCTGGCAAACCCGTGATATGTTTTCTATCTAAAGCTGCAACTTCCCTCTCTTGAAACTAATAGGAATGGACAGAAGATGAAAGATTGCAGCCCCCAGAACTGATGTGCGTAACTAGGTTAAAATCTCTTTGGCAGAAATCTTCATTCAGCTCTCTGCTGAGTGAATACTGAATATTGACCTAAACAAGAATAAAGCTCCTTAAAAATAATCCAAAATGTAACTGCACTTTCACTTCACCTGTAAGTTTCCTTCTCTCCTACCTAGAATAAGCCAATATATACAACAGTAGAAAAAACAGACTAAATGTGAAAATATTATCAACTTAACTGCATCAATCTTCTGTGCAAGGAATTAAGGCTGTATCATAAAGGGGGGGGGGGGAGCAAACCAAGTATGTTGGGGAGACAAAATAAACAAAACCAGGCCTGAGTTTCAGTACCAACATACTTTGAAGACAATCTACAAGGAATATTTTCCCCAGTGAAACTGCATTAATCAATATCTAGCAGGAAACTGTGACTTGGCACAGAGACAGTCTACTGAGCAAAGACTCTTGTATAGCTGACCCCTGTTGCAAAGTTGATCAGCATATGCTGTTGCTATATATGCCCTATTGTATCAGCTCATTGGAAACATGTATTTTTTTCACCATGAGACCTTTCATTTGTTAGTTGGAAAAGACTAGAAAGCAAACAAACAAACAAAGAGGAAACAATCACTCCTTCAGACAACTGACGTTAATATTTGTGTAATTTAGTTTTATTTACCATATATGACTAAGAAACATGCATACTTTCTCAAGTCTGAATTTTCTTACTTCAGCAGCTGCTGCTATCGCTGGAATCTCTTTTTAAATGCAATGTAGACTCTCACAATGTTGTAGTCTCCTACAATTTGAATACTCCAGCAGCACTTCTAATGTTAAAATAAATGAATGCTGGATTGAAGAACTAATCTGATCTCTTCCATCCTACCAAAAAGATAACAATACTTGAAAAAGCAAGACGGGTTTTCCTCTCACAACTAAGTAGATCATATATTCTGTTCTTCCTGACAGTTGACACTTCAACATTTCAATAAGGATGCACTGGCCATTGTATAATGAGCTAAGAACTGTTGCCCAAACATCTAGCTATGGCCAGAATCACATCAAGTTCTCTTTCTCCTGCCACTAAACTCGCCAAGCTCACACCTAGAGAGATGTATCATCATATTTGTATCAGGTGAAAGATCAACTGAAATTTCAAAAAGGCCATAAAGACTATTTCCTCAGACTATCGTTTGCTAACTACTCAATATGTATTATTTAAAACATACATCATCATTTTAAAAGTGGCAGATGTAGATTATACTTATGATGATAATAATATCCTTATTACGATAGTATATGAGTCCCTGTATTGGAAGGAAGATGGAATATAAATAAACATAATAAAAATAATAATACAATGCTATAAAAACATATTATTTTCACTTTAAAATTCTTTTACCTGTTTTGAGTGTCTACTCTCTTTATGTCTTCCTAGATCTGTGATTTCTGAGTGGTGTGTCAGGAGAATAAATGTAATATGAAAAGGTCTGAAGTGTAATTTGAAAAGATAAGCTACCCTGTTAGGATGCATTCCATGCTTTTCTCTGCCAACAAGACCAATATATAAAGAAAGAGATCAACCGATCAAGCAGATAACAGTGCAGCAAGTTTCTTAATACAACCTGCATTATGTCAGCTACATTGGGGGCCACTGTTGCCTAGAAAACAAGATCCTATGCTGCGCAGTAAATGACTGGATAAGGTGGAGGGGCAAGACACAAGAAGGAAGCAGTAGGAGTGTTTGCACATAACACCGAATTATTTTACTGAGCCATTGGTGTTCTGTCTAATTTATGTGGATATCTCAAGCAGGAGTGTGTGAGTCTGTGCACACACACACACACAGTCCTCAACTTCTCACCCTCAGGGCTGAAAAGGCTATGCATCTTCTTGTTTAAGTAAGACAGAAAAAAGACAGAGTGAACCTGCCTCAACATGCTGACTTCTAAATGTATTTGGCTACAATTCAGAACAAAATTAGCCAGTATCAGGTATAGGCACCCCATAACAGTACCATGTGCAGTGGACATATCACTCACCTTGACATACTATGCCAGTAGAAAGTGGCTCCTTTTTGCCAGGACAGTAAATGGGGAACGTTTTTATCGGTGCCTCTAAAACATTCTTGCCTAACATTGTTCTGTAATATACTTTCAAGTCATTCCATATTATGGTTTCCCTCCCCCCCCCCCCCCATTCCAACCTAATACTCTGTACTACTTGGATAAAATATTTATCTTCTTTCTACAATGTACTCTGATGGAATGTGTATCCATTGGTTTGAGGATTTTCTTTAAAACCTTTTTTTGCTTTTGTAGGGGCAGACCTATGTCAGGCATCCCTGCCCTGACCCCTACCTTTGTCCTCATCATTTTCTCCCTTTCTTTGGACCAAAGCCAAACAATCCTGTATATCCTGCAAACAACATCCATTTAAAAGTTTCTCTCTGCCCAGGTTTCCTTTCTCATGGCAACCCAGCCTACCTTGGTGCATTTACAGTAAAGGTGAAAAAATTCAGTTCTCCACCTCTGACAGGATTTAATTAGATTAATAAACAGTTTATATAGATTACACACCTTTACATATGTAACATATTGTACTTTCAACTTAAGATGGCCATGTCTTTGAAGGTTAGATTTAATTCTAAGCAATAAATTGTAGGCACATGCCACATTACTGCCGCTAGATGGGGTACTGCAGTTTGTCATGTTGGTGTCAACACTCCCTGCTCCCTCCTACAAGATGGCCAGAAATCAATCTGAGCAACAGCAGGAAACCAGGGAGAAGGACTTTATCATGATTGTCATGATACCTGCTTATGATGAAATTGTGTGTGTGTGTGTATCAGGGGTAGGAACCACAACAGAACCAGAATTCACATGGTGGTACAAAAAAAAAACAGCTGATTATGCTGGGAGAAAAAGCCTTGATGGTTTGGAAGAATACACAGGCCCAAGTAAACTGTAAGGAAAGTATAAAGATCTGAGCCTAAACCATCCTTTGCACAGCAACACCCTTTTTAAATCTGTCTACTATCAAAACATGAGTGACTATGTACCCACTACAAATGTGAAAATAATTGCCAAAAGCAAGTACAAAGCCATCTAAAAGTCTTTTGCCACTAAGCAACTGTCACACACAAGGTTAACTGAAAATATAGCTGCAACTTTAATCACAATGACTTAAATGGCAGTAACCTCAATAATAGTTTACATTTGCCACTAGGCCAAGATCAGTCTCAAACCTGCAAAAAAGTACAGAAGCACATATTTTAAAAATTGCTAAGTGAAGTGGAAGCAATGCTGGGAGGGAGGGAGAAGAATTAAAACAATCTAAGCCTGATGCTTTAAGAGTTATTCACATTACAAAAAGCAGCGGAATCTTCTTGTCCTTACAATAAATCCTTTAGAAGTATATATCTATTGCTGTTGAAGAACATGCATATAGGTTTGCTTTTATAAAGGGGAGAGTGTTTCAAGCCCTCATTTTCTCTTCATGTGTAAAACCACACACTCAGAATTCCTTTCTAACAAACACCTGTAGAAATACTTGATGAATGGGCCCTGAGAGAGTAGTTCTTCATTGCCCTAGCATGGAATGGCTTATAGGCATATGACACTCCATCAATATAGAGAGTTGGCAGACTGAAAGGCAAGAAGGATGCTCTCTGATAGCATGCATCTGCTAACTAATAGCAGGGAGAGCCTTAATCCTTTCTCTCATTCATCACCTGAAGAAAAGTTCACTATATAGGTTTGCACCATCAACAGATGGCCCCTGGCTAAAAGAGCAGCTTGCTAATTTACCCCTAAATAAACCTTTAATCAACAAAATTAGTCTTCCCTATGAAACTAAAATCTAGATCTTCCATAGTTGACAAAAGCGTTAACACAAAATGAATTTATAACAGGCTTTTTTTCTATTTTAAAAAAAAAACACCTCCCTTCATCCAGAGGACTGCACAGTACAGTCAGACCATCTTATTGCTTTCATTTATATAACTCGCTGCATATATTCCATCAATTTTTGTTTTGTAGATAAATACTAGATGAAAAGGATTTTGACTCGCATACTAATTAAACTGTTCATCTCTTACCTATGTTTCTCCCTGAATTTAATATGCTTCAATATTGACTCAACTTTTAATCGCCTTTATCTTATGACTATTTGACAGTAAGAACACCCCCATTCTATTGTCATGAAGTATGCAAAATATATATTAAAATCTTATAAGACTTTAAAATGAATATAACCCATATAATGGTATTTGATGAGTTTTAGGGCCTAAGCAGACTGCCAGAAATAGTGCACATTAAATTGAGGCACTGCCCTGGTTCAGTGCTAGGGAATCATGGGAACTGTAGTTTATTGTGGCACCAGAGCTCTCTGACAGAGAAGGCTCAATGTCTCAGAAAAAAATACAATTCCCATGACTCCCTAGCACTGAGCCAGGGCAGTGCCTCAATTTAATGTGCACTATTTCTGGCAGTCTGCTTAGGCCCTTAGCCTCGGAAAGTATCATTAACTTGAAGGTGTTAGCTTTGTTGAAAACAGCAATTAAATTCAGAATTGTTCTTACTAATGTTGGCTGACAACAAGGTTAAAAAGAATGATACCTTAAATTGTAAATAATGTGGGCATCATCTTCCACATTACTTAAACTCACATGTCATACATTCATATGTTTAAATGTGCCCCTCTCACATCACTGCCTGCCCTCTGGTGTGTTGTGTGTTTTTTAACTCCAAATCAAATCCCACTAGAAATACATGGAAACAAAATGCTTAATTCACAAGAATATTGTGTTTGCTTTATACATAAAATAGCAGGCAAGACAGACAAGAAAGACACACAGATTAACTTTACAGGGCTACCAAACAAGAAATAAATATTCAGGGCTATCCATGTTGCCCATGCAGCAAAATGAAATAAATATTAACTGGACGCTTACAGATCAAGGCAAAAAAATAAAATAAAAAAATAAAATAAAATATTTTTGAAAAATACCTTGTTTCCCAAAGCAACTCTAGCACTGTGGGAGCAAAAGAGTTCCAATAATTTCTAACAACACTCTAATTAATGTCTTCCTTCTCTGGGCATGTCTACACTGGCCATTTGCTGCAGGTCCCCCCCTTCCCTTATGTTGCTCTGTACAGATAATGCAGGCCCAAAGACCTGATTTGACTACAGACTGCCCGCATATGAAAAAGGCACTCCCACAGTGACTCCAGGCCATCCCTCTCTTAAACTGTTCTTTAAAAACTCATCATTTGCTCCAGGTCTTCCCAGAATATCCAAAGCACTCAGCAGTGACCCTAGCCAGCTACCTACATTGCATTCTGCTGTGCCACCTACTCCTGCTGCCACAAATCCTCTGAGATCACAAGGGAGAATATCACATGGAAGGAAAGCATCCTCCTCCTATGCTTAATTCGTGTTATTACTGTGATCGAGAATCACACCCCCATGCATGTGGGGCTGTGATAATCTTCCCACAATCATGCTAATAACCTGGATTAAGCATGGGAGAAGGATGTTTTCCTCTCCCATGTGATAATCTCCAAGGTGCCCAGCCCATGTGATAGATGAAGGGTTTCTCATTTTCAGTTTCAATGGGAGTGACTCACACTACCAGAGGTGGTGCTGCACAGCACTGTGTAGATAGCCATCCAGCATCACTCCAGAATGCATAGGTAATGGGGAGAAGTTAGGAGAGCTTCAGGCAGCCCAGCATATTCTGGTAAGTACAGAACTCCCCTCAAACACCTACCCACATATACCAAACCGCAGCCTGTAATTCTTGGTTTCTGGAATCTGCCAGAGAGGACCTTTTCCTGCCCATTGCTCTAGCTTTTACAAGTACTGTAGATGATGCTTGTGAAGCATATGAAAGAATTATAAACACATGGTGTTTGTGGTAACAGCAATTGTAGTAGTAGTAGTAGTAGTAGTAGTAGAACATCCCTTACCCTTCCAATTATCACTACAGTCCTTACCAAAGTTGACACTGTGCCTTAGGCTTACCAGGGTCAAGAAGCTATGAGGAAAGAAGGATAATGGCACAAACTGTCTGAAGCAAAAAGGTAAGTAGACTCACTCAGGTCCTTGTGTTATCACATGATACATAGAGGAGATTAAGACCAGTCCTGCCTTAACTACACCTTCCTTAAACTTTCAAGGTTAAAGAAAACTATGGAGGAGAGGAAGATGGAGGCAAATACTAGTCTAGAGGCCTCCGGGGTTTAAATCACTTCAGTTTAGGAGTACAAATCTGTCCTTTATGTGGTCTTTAACTTTTACAAAGATCTTCTATAGCCACGATGAAGCCATTTTCCTCAGCATGCGGAGGGTAGGGAGGAGGAGGAAGAGGTGTGCACCTGTTCCTCCTCCCTCCTGGCCATTCCAGGACTTAGCTGCCTCTCTGGAGGCAGCTGAAGGATGGGGACAGCACAGGGAGAGAAGGAAGAAGAGGTGTGCATATGTTCTTCCTCCTTCCCAACCTTCCCTGGCCTTCAACTGCCTCTCCAGGAGGGCAGTGAGGGGAGAAGTCCCACCCTGGAAGTCCTGCTGAAGGACCTGTTTCTCCATGTTCTGTTCTGCCAGTAGCCTCTTGTTCTGAGTACAGATACCTCATCAGGACTATCAGATGTGCTGGCATTCCCATGTCTTTAAGGGCATTCCATACTCTTTCATGGTCTATGCAGTCAAAGACTTTGCTATAGTCTATAAAGCACATGCTTATTTTCTTTTAGAATTCCCTGGTGTGCTCCATTAGCCATTGTATGTTTGCAATGTGATCCCTACTGCCTCTTCTTTTCTGAACCGTGCTTGCACCTCTGCGATCTCTCTTTCTATGTATGGTTGTAATCTATGTTCCTGAATTTTGAGCATGATTTAACTTGCATGGGAGATCAGTGTTATGGTCCTATAGTTGCGGCAGTCTCTTGTGTCTCCCTTTTTGTGGATGGGGATGTATATATATCGCTTCCAATCTGTTTTGTATTCCATATCTGTTGACATATATTGGTCAGCACTAGAGTTGACTCTGTCAATGTGGCTTGTGACAGTTCAATTGGAATATCGTCTGTTCCTGGTAATTTGTTTTTCACTATTTCTCTTTATTGCAGTTTCCACCTTGCTTTTTAGAATTTGGGGTTCATCTTCATATGGCTCTTCATTCCATGTGTCCTTCATTTTGTCATCTCTTTTGTATAATTCTCCGGTGTATCGCATCCAACATCTTTTTATTCCTTCCTGGTCTTGAATCATGTTATTTTTATTGCCATAGATCATCCCAGTCCTTGGTTTGAATTTTCCTTTGATTTCCCAGATCTTGTGATATAGATCTCCTGTTCTTCCCTTTTTGTTGTTGTCTTCTATTTGTCTGCATTGGTCATTGTACTAATTTTCTTTATCTTTGCACACAAACCATTTTACTGTTGCATTAATAATTCTTAGTTTGTTCTTAGCTTCCTTTTGTTTTTCTTCTCTTCTTTTCTTTATTCTTTGTAGTGTTTTTTTTCTGTCGTCTATGTTTCTTTCTTTCTTTTTGTTTATTGAAAGTGTCTGTTTGAATTCTTCTTCCATTATGTCCCTGGCTTCAGACCATAGTTCCTCTGGTTCTTGTTCTATTATGCTTAGTAATGCGAATCTGTTTCTTATGTTATTAGTAAATTCTGTTGAGATATAATTTAATCATATTTGGTATAATCACTGGGTTTTTTTTATCTTCTTGAGTCTTACTCTTATTTTAGTTATGAGTAATTCATGATCTGTGCCACAGTCAACACGTGGTCTAGTCTTGGCCACCAGTATAGAGTTCCACCATCTTTTAATTCCGATTATATAATCTATTTGATTTTTATGTTTACCACCTGGTGATGTCCATGTGTGTAGCCTTCTTTCTGGTTGTATGAAAGATGTGTTTGCAATGAAAAGGTTGTTGACTTCACAAAAATCTATCACATGCTCAACTGCTTCGTTTCTTTTGCCTAATCCAAATCCACCTACTGATTTTATTCTTCTTTGCTTCCAAATTGTGCATTCCAATTTCCAATGATCAGCTTGATATCTTGTGTTGGTGTGCTGTCAATTTCTTCTTGTACTCCATAGAATCTATCAATTTCTTCCTGTTCTGCCTCTGTGGTTGGTGCATATACTTGGATTATGGTGGTATTCATAGGTTTACCATGGAGCCTTACTGAAATGATTTTGTCTGATTTTACATTGTATCCTCTGACTGTTTTTGCCACATCTTTTCTTAGTATGAAAGCTACCCTGTTTCTTTTTTTCTTTTCATTGCCTGAGTAGAACACTTTGTGGTTATTTGATTCAAAGCGGCCCATTCTGTCCATTTTAACTCACGCACCCCCAGTACTGCTATGTCCATGCATTCCATTTCCATTTTTACTATGTCCAGCTTCCCTTGGTACATGCTCCTCACATTCCAAGTCCCTATTTTATGTGTAATGCTGCTTTGGATGCAATTTGTCTTCCTAAGGGTGTCTGCTATTTATGTTGGCATCTTTCTTGTGCCCTTGGCTAATCTTGCAAATGCGATATCCCTTTATCTCCCCCTCCTTCCCTTTCTGTTAATGGTCTGATCCAGCCTGTGTCTCATCATAGGGTTTAATAGGTGATGGGGTTACACAAGGAGGACCACCTACACCTCCATGTGTGCAGTGCTAATCAATGTTAGCTATGGTGTCACTACAATCCACTTCTGTCAGTGACACCCACCATTACTGGTGCTGCCCAGTAGCTGTTTGTCTCCCCTTATGCCTCCATGGGTTTCCCTCCTTCCCTTCCCTTGTGTTCTTCCTCCTTTAGTCCATCCCCACCCCTCCCTCCTTTAGTTACTTCACTTCTTTCTCTGTGGTTGGGGGAGGGCAGAGATGGATGGTCACCTTCTTCCTTCTTCCACTCACCTGCCTGGTCCTCCGGTGACACTCCAGCTCAGCTGGTGTGGAGAATGGGCTGAGTTGGTGCTTTGCCCCTCTCTCCCCTGCCTCTCCAATGGTCCTCTTTGTCCTCCTGCTCAGCTGGGTGAGGGAGGCTGGTCTGAATTCAAGCCTTCTTTCCCACCTCTCAGTTGTTTCCTGGTACTCCCTCAGGAATGGGGGGAGGGAGGCCGGGGATAAATCAAGGCTTCTCCTTCCAAACCTCTCAGTTGTTTCCCAATGCTCCTTCAGGAATTGTGTGTGTGGGGGGGGGTGGGGGTGGATGCTGGGATAAATCAAGCCTTTTTCTTTCCCACTTTTCAGTTATTTCCCAGTGCTCCTTCAGGAATTGGGGGGGGGGGCTGGGATAAATCAAGCCTCCTTCTTCCCCAACTTTCAGTTGTTTCCCAATGCTCCTTCATATATGTGTTTGATTTGGGAGTAGATTTGATATGTGGTACATTTTAAAAACTGGTTTTACAGATACAGGCAGAAAATTGTGTTCACACTAGACGAGTTTCTCACCAGCTCATATTTTATCATTCTTGGCTCCATAAAATATTGAAAACTGCTATCTACTCTTTAACAATTGTTGCTGAACTTCTCAGAGTTATTTTTATGTGTTTGGAATTAAACTAGTGGGATTACCTTTCTGGTAGGTGATACAATTTCAAATTAAAAAAAAACACTACAGCTTGAGTCCAAGTGATGTGCTCCTATCATGCATTCAGTACTGTCGAGCTTATTTTCAGTACAACACACATCCATACCCATTGCTTTACAGCTTTATGTCTTCATGAAAATGATATAAACTACCTGACTAATCCTAGCTGGAACTAGGAAGGAGAAGGCCAGCAGATGCATGTCAAACCCTTTTAGCATACACCATCCAGGGTTAACACTAATGGGAAAGGGAAAATAGAATAGCTTTGAATGCAGCAGAATAAAAGCCAATTCCTCCTCTCTCTGTCCCTTAAATTTCCCATTTAAAGTTACCAATTCCCAACAGTAAGACAACCACTAGCATCAGCTTTGCTGAGACTCTGGTGGGTAGAACAGGGCTCCTGATATTAGTGTGCCTTTCTGCCTCTGCTTCATTACCTGTGCCATATCCTAAACCTCTTCAGTAGGTAAAACAAGAATCTAGAACTCTTACTAGCTTTTCACACATCATTTTCAATTGTCATCCAAATATGGCATTTTTCCAAGCTCTATCTGAGCCATACACAAACACATGGTGTCATCTGCCATGCAAAAGCATAGATGTGCATTGCTCCCAAGCAGCAAAGACGCCTGGCTTGGCAGTAGTGGAATGAGAGCTTTGCCTTCAATAGGATGGCTAGAAAAATATATTTTGAATTAAAATGGGGGGGGGGGGGGTAAAGCAACATGCAATCCACATGAGTATGAAAAAGATGGGCCCATTTTTGTTTGTTGCATTTGGATTTTCTTATATTTTATGGAGGAGCAAGCATGTTCCATAGGGAATATTTCTGAAATGATATACAAAGCTAAAAGGTACTTTAAAAAAAGTGACAGCCACTACAAAAGATATACTCCCACTATCCCTTGCTTTAAACTGTTCTAAACAGCAAATTAGACTGTCTCATAATAGAATTAACTGACTGAGGAGAGAAAGACCCCCCCGACGAGTAGGGAGGGGGCCTTCTGTTGCGTCTGCCTTAAAAGGGCATAGACGCGTGATTGGCCAGGTTGACAGGAAGGCCCACCTCTTCTGGTTGGCCTGGCCAATGGGAATCATCTCACGGCGAGGTCTCGCGAGATTTGAAGTCTTGCGAGATTTCGCCGCGAGATTTGCGGGGCCATAAAGCCTCGCACTGCCTCGTGGCAGCAGCCATTTTAGCTCCGGACAAGCAAGGAGCACCTTGCTTGTCCATGTTGTTTTGGTACCCTTCCCTGTAGGCCTCCGTGGTTGCAAGGCCTTTGCGGCCTAGTGCGTTAGCACGGTGGGCCCGCCCGGGGCTGGGCAGGCGGGCGGCTGCGGCTGCGGTCTTTTTTCCACCCCGCCCCCCCTTTGGATCGAGCCAGGCCATGGCTGGGAGGCCTTGGCTGTCCTCCGGACTTTGGAGGACGCGGCGACGGGCGCGGCTCTGGCCGTTTTTGCCTCCTGCTGGCTCTTGGGCTCGGGCCAGGCCATTGATTGAAGGCCTGGGCTGTCCTCCGGACTTTGGAGGACATGGCGACGGTGCGGCTGTGGCCTTTCGTGCCCTCTGCTGGCCCTTGGGCTCGAGCTGGGCCTTCGGCTGAAGGCCTTGGCTGTCCTCCGGACGTTCGGGGACGTAAGTATTGGGGGCTGTTAGGCCTATGCGGCCTAGTGTGCTGCGGATCACGCTAAATTAAGTGGCTGGACGGGTGTGGCTACGGCCGTGGTACACCCCGCCGGCCCTTAGGATTAATTAGGCCTTTGTTGGGAGGCCTGGGCTGTCCTCCAAAATTTGGAGGACTTGCTGTTCAGCGCGGTATTAATAAAAAAAAAAAGCCGCAATTTTGGTATTTGTTGTCTCGGGGCCCTGGGCTTTGCTTTCAGGTGCCCCCAGATTGGCCGATTGGCCTTTTGTGTAGCGCCAAGCGGCGCATTAAGGTTGAAAGGGTAGGGACAGGCCCCGGGATCGGGCAGACGCCTAAATAAATTGGGCAGCCCCCTCCCATTGCCCCGCCACCCTTGTTTCATTTCACAGTTGCCATTAATGGGAAGGTAGTGGGAAGTGTTCCCCCACGCCACTCCTTCCTACAGTTTCTGTGAATTACAAGTCGTTCAGGCCTAGCAAGGGATAATTAGCAGCTAGGCCTGGCCATAGTAGTAATAATAATAATAGTAATAATAATAATAATAATAATAACAATAACAAATAAACAAAAAGGGGTGAGTGTGGTAGAGGGCTTCCCCTTTCAGTTGGATTAACCTAATTCGGTTAACAGTTGTTGAACGGGAGTACATGCAGTTTGTATTATAATTTGTTGACACAGGTATAATTAGTTACTTTATATCCTGCATCAATCAACTGATTATTAATTCTGCTTGGAATATTTAAAAATCATGCTGTGAAGTAAGACTCAATCCAAGCGGCGTGCCACCTCAACTGGTAAAAAAAAAAAAAAAAAAAGTGGACAGCCAGCCCCTAAGCGACCGGCTAATATTACAAATAAAGATGAGGATATTACCACGCATTTGGCACAGATAGGCTGCACTATGCAGTCCTGTGCAGCTGTATGTGAGCAGTTGGCTCTACATCACTTGCAAAAGGGGCGCAGGTAACTACTTTGTCAGTTGCGCACACAAATGCTAATGTAGGACAAGCCACTGCACATCTACCTGTTGATAATTTAAGTTCTTCATCTGACACTGCATGTAACTCGGTTGCAGCTGTCGAACTGGAATATATGCAGTTCACATTATAATTGAGTGACACAGGTATAGTTAGTGACTCTATATCCTGCATCAATCAGCTTATTAGTCATTTTGTACTTTAATTATTTTAAATTATGCCGTGAAGTAAGACTCAATCTAAGCGGCGCGCGACCCTAGCTGGTTTAAAAGCTGGCCAGCCAGCCCCTAAGTGAACTGCTAATAATATTACAAATAAAGAGGATGACATCACCACTCATTTGGCACAGATAGGTCGCACAACGCAGGCTTGTGCGGCCCTATGTGAGCAATTGGCTCAACATCACTGGTAAAAAAGGGGTTCAAGTAATTACCTCTTCGGTTATGCATACAAATGTTAATGTTGGACAAGCCACTGCTCAATAGGCTATTGATGTTACAATTACATCACCTGACACTGCATGTAGTTCCCTGAGTACTTCAGCTATGGAGGTTGGGAATCCAACCGTAGCTGATGTAATGGAACTTTTGGAGAAAGTTCCTGGTGTGGGGCACCACGGTGCCACGGTGCTTACTTCTAGTTGACCTACTTGGTCTGATTTGTTTCACTTTCTTCGAAGTGTGGTTGTTACAGGCCAGAGCGATGTGTCGACACCTGAGACATCTGTGGCTCGCAGCAGTGATGTACCAGGTGCTCATGGCGGACAGCACAGCACCAGAGCTGCTTCAGTGACACCCACGGTGGGAGTTTGGCAAGCATCTTTGAATGCTTCTCCTTATACAATGGGCTCAGGTTTGTTGGTTGCTATTACTTTGCTGGCAACATGGCCTTCGGCAGTGTGGGTGACAGGTGGGCAGACAGGGTTGACATCGTCGAGCGATCGCCCTAGCCTGGAACCTGTAACAGCACCTCTAGATAGCTCTGCCCCAACACAAGGTTTTTGAATTGGGGTTACAGGGCAATGTAAATATTAAGACCACGGTAAGTCATGACAAAGGTAAGTCCAAAAGGCAGCCCTGCAGGTTTGAGCATAAGTGTAATATCTGTAAGGGAAACCACCTAGGATCAACATGCTTTAAAGATAAAAGTCAGAAGGTGGAGTCCCCTCGCAACTCTTGGCATAAGGAGCCTTGATGGCAAAGTGTAATAATAAATCGGCCTTTTAGGCTACTTCCAGTTCATCTAGTTGATTTTGATCTTTGGGTTTTTAATTTCAAGGGAAATATTATTTTGATAAGGCCATGCCAATGGGATGTTCCAATTACTGCTCAGCATTTGAAATGTTCAGCACTTCTTTACATTGGTCTGTCTCTAAAAGGTGGGGTAGCCAAGCGAATACTCATTAATTAGATGATTTTCCTTTTGCGGGTGCCCCTGGGACAGTTGATTGTGCAAATATGCTGTTGGCTTTTCAGCGCTTAATGAATGAAATGTGAGTACCTGTGGCTGAGAAAAAACCGAGGGCCCCGTTACACGTATTCCTTTCTTGGGAATCGAATTAGATACTGGGGCAGGTATTTCTCGTCTCCCACCTGACAAGCTAACAGCTATGAGGCTGCAGGTGAGGGTGGTGGAAAGCAAATCAAAAGCCACACTTGGAGAATTTCAAATTTTATCGGTTTGTTGAACTTTGTTTGTAAGGTGATAGCCCCTGATAGGGCATGCTGGTCACGTTTAGATAAAGCCACTAAAGGAGTGCAGGCCCCACATCATCATTAGAATAAATTCTGGGATAAGAAAGGATTTGGAGATATGGGAGTCAATTTTGGAACAATTCAATGGTATTTCTTTCTGGAGATCTGAACTGCTACTTAATGCAGATTCTCAGGTACACTCCGATACTTCAGGGGCCTGGGGTTTTGGAGTTTACTTTAATGACCATCGGGCAGCTGAGGAATTGGCCAATAACATGGGTTGAAAAAGGTTGGACTAGAGACCTCACCTGGCTGGAATTATTTTCCTATTATGGTGATGGTACAGATATGGCCGGACCAATTCGCAAACATAACGGTACACTTTTGGTGTGATGACTAGGCGGTAGTCTATGTAGTGGATTCCTTGTCTGCCAAGTCTGACAAGGTAATGTCATTGGTGAGGGAAATGGTGGCTCAATGTTTAAAGTATAATATTTTGTTCTAAGCTCAATATGTTTGTGGTTTACTAAATTCTTGGCAGATGTACTTTCGCGTTTTCAGTTTTACAGATTCCACCAGTTGGCGCCTGAGGCAGCAGCTCATCCTTTGGAGGTACCACATTAACTTTGGAGCCTTGGAGAGTAGAAATTGAGAAGGCGATTTTTCAGTCCGTCGCCTCGTCGACACGCAAGTCCTTCCAGCTCGCATTGCGAGCGTTCAGATTCTTTCTATTGACTATTGGGGAGGTTAAGTTTCGGCCACTGGACGTGGAAGTTATTCTTTGCTTTGCAGTGCATCTTAGGCTAATAGGTTATCTACAGTCACTATTAGGGGAAGATTGGCGGCTCTTTCGTTTTATTCCAAAGCAGGAAGTTTTAAGGACCCTACTGTTGATTTTAGAGTTTCTAGGGCTGTGGAAGGATGGGCTAGAGAGTTTTCCATTTCTCAGGACAGTCGCTTGCCTATAACGGGGTCAATATTGTTAAAAATATGGCAATGCCTCCCAGTTACATGTTCTACACCTGAAGAGGTGATTTTGTTCAAGGCAGCGTTGTCAGTAGCGTTTTTTTTTGTTTGTTTTTTTTTTTGGAGCCTTAAGAATAAGTGAAATGGTTCCTTGTCACGTACCGACAGTTCAGGCAGGGCTCTTTTGCTATCAGATATTCAAATTTCTGAACATAGCATGCAACTGACAATTCGACGCTCAAAAAAAAAAAAAAAAAAAAAAAGATCATTTAGGAAAGGGGGCAGGCCATAACATTAGCCAAGGCTCCTCAAGGCTTTATCTGCCCGGTGCAGGCTTTGAATAATTACATACAATTACGGCCGAGCACAACTGGATACTTGTTTTTACATGTATCTAGTTTACCATTAACACAATATCAGTTTAGAATGGTATTGAGAGGGGTTTTAAGTCATGCTGGTTTACCAGCGGGTCAATTTCATCCCATTCATTCAGGATTGGGGCAGCTACAGCTGCAGCAATGCAGGGCCTGAATGACTCGGCGATTCGTAGGATTGGTTGCTGGCACTCTAGAGCGTTTAAATCTTACGTTCACACTTAAAGCTAATGTAGTTCTAATTTTCTTGTTTTGGTTTAACTTAGCAGGATTGGTTCCAGGAGACGTATGGAAACTTGGACACAGTTTGGTATCCTGGGCTGAGAGACACTTCATCGAGCAGTGCCATGATTTGGCCGGTGGACTAGGACTGGCAGGAACCGTGAGGTGGTTCAGGCGCAGAGGCATTCTGTGGGGAGCCATACTCCCTAGAATAATTGAACTGATGGCGTCATTCGCACGGCCAAAAATATTATTGATTCATTTAGGGGAAAACGACCTTCCAAAAAATGACTTCGTTGCAATTGGCTAGGCGCATAATCAAAGGCATGAAGGAGATTCGGCGAATGTTGCCGCATACACTCCTCATGTGGACAAAGTTTCTTCCCAGGCGAGTTTGGCGCGGTGCCAGAAGTGACGTTGCCATTGATGGAGCCTGGCGCTGGCTAAATAGATATCTGGCAAAGATACTGAAGAAGATGGGGGTGGCCATCGTTGATCACCAGGGAGTCCAGTTTAGGTCACCACATTTGTACAGGGGTGATGGAGTGCATCTCTCCCCTCAGGGGAATGATATGTACCTATCTACCTTGGAGTCTTCTTTAAAGCCTTCTATAGGGGGGGGGGAGAGGGGATGCCAAGCTAGGCTGACCCCCTCTTGTGGCGGGAAGGGACCCTCCCCCCTTTAGGGAATTTCTAGGTTAATTGAAATTATTAATTGGAATTCAATAAAAAGAAATTGGGTATATATCATTGAGATTAAACAAATTCCTTATGACGTCATATTAAGCTAATGACGTCATAAAGTGGTTGTGTCATAAAATGCTTTGACGTCATATCCGGTTGGGAGGGGATTATAATTGTTAGGTGATTTACTCACTTAAAGTTTTGACGCATGCCCTGAAAAGGTTTAAATTTTACAGCACTTGCGCCCAGAACATTTGGGCATGCGTCAAATAAATTATTTTAAGAAATATTTAAATTGTGGTTAAACAAATAGTTGTTATATATTAAATTATATTGTCAGACCCTGTACAAATAAAGTTGTGGCCAATGTTTCATCCATAATATTGAGTCGGTGTCCTTTGTGCAGACGCAAAGACCCCCCCGACGAGTAGGGAGGGGGCCTTCTGTTGCGTCTGCCTTAAAAGGGCATAGACGCGTGATTGGCCAGGTTGACAGGAAGGCCCACCTCTTCTGGTTGGCCTGGCCAATGGGAATCATCTCGCGGCGAGGTCTCGCGAGATTTGAAGTCTCGCGAGATTTCGCCGCGAGATTTGCGGGGCCATAAAGCCTCGCACTGCCTCGTGGCAGCAGCCATTTTAGCTCCGGACAAGCAACCCACCCTTCCCACCCTTTAATTGTTGGTTAACGTGTTGTGGACACCCAGGCTGCGGCTGGTCGCCCTCAGGGGGGCCGGGAGGGAATTTTCCCAGTAAATGAATGGGTTTTTCGCCCTCCTTGGGGTAAACGACATTACCAAATACCATGATTCATGTTGTTGGCTATTTGACCTTGTGGGAGAATGTTATAGGGATAGGGTATTATTATGGTATGTTAAATGTATTGGAATTTGAGAGGCAAGAAGTTATAATTGTCGCAACTAGGATGTTGGGTCTGTCAATGTTATGAGTATGAAGTTTTGAGTGTTGGCGGGAAGGGACCCTCCCCCCTTTAGGGAATTTCTAGGTTAATTGAAATTATTAATTGGAATTGAATAAAAAGAAATTGGGTATATATCACTGAGATTAAACAAATTCCTTATGACGTCATATTAAGCTAATCACGTCATAAAGTGGTTGTGTCATAAAATGCTTTGACGTCATATCCGGTTGGGAGGGGATTATAATTGTTAGGTGATTTACTCACTTAAAGTTTTGACGCATGCCCTGAAAAGGTTTAAATTTTACAGCACTTGCGCCCAGAACATTTGGGCATGCGTCAAATAAATTATTTTAAGAAATATTTAAATTGTGGTTAAACAAATAGTTGTTATATATTAAATTATATTGTCAGACCCTGTACAAATAAAGTTGTGGCCAATGTTTCATCCATAATATTGAGTCGGTGTCCTTTGTGCAGACGCAACAGTATATTTGATATCAGTTTGGAGAGGAATAGTTTACTAATAAAAGCAGAGCCGCAATTGATGCACCTAATAGTTCTTAGTGTCTGCATACACTTCCAGCACTCACTCACAACAAAAAAGGAGGGGTGGGGATCCAGACTGGAAAATAAAAGGCCATTTCAGACCCTAGTGTCTTATATGACAGAGGTCTGTGGAGGTCGTAGTGACTGACAAGTTTTTGGTAGCTCAGGGACTACAGATAATACACATACCAACTCTTATGATGCAGGAGCTCTAAGTACAGCTGGAGGAGAAGGGGAGCCAGCGGTCTGAACAATGTAGCAAACCAGGATGATTCAAAAATTGCAAAGTTTCCTCAGCCAATTAATACCAATTAGAAAGCTGGAGGGTACTCTTAATTCTTGGAAACAGCAACAAGTGTTCTCCGCACTCCATACCTGGCTCTCTCTGACTCTTTTATAGCTACTGTTGTAACCACTCCCTAGAATGCACCTCTAACTGCTGTGAACACTTGCCTGAGCTCCCATGAGAGACAATGTGCTGTATGTGTCACTACGCTAGTAATGTTTCTTTTAAAAAGCAAAAAGAGCTGGTTGCAAAGGCTTGAGTTTCTATCACCTATGGTAACCCAAGCACTCAGACTGGGATTTCATAAAGTCTGACAGAAACAGAAACTCACAGTTTAAAGGAAGGAATGCAAAAGCAGCAGTTGTCAAAGGAACTACATGTGAAGCTTTCACAATGGTCTTAGCATATAATGTTTTCAACTGGAAACTTCCAACCCTTTGGTAGAGGGTAGTGTGCCTGTTTTAGAACTTCAGCTATTTGCACTTTGGGTTTACAGCAAATAGGGTTTGGTTTTTGGTTTTTCATACGGATTGGTAGGTGACTGCTTTCTTTTGAATGTTAATAGAACATAATTGCATGTGGAAGATTTGTTCTTATTATAGATCTTTTGGACAAGAACAAAATTCCAAACAGTTATATTTAAATAGCCTGATATTTTTATTAAGGACATTTTTATTAAGGAATATTATTACCACCTTCTGTTCTTCACTGTATAAATTCGGGCCGGGGGGGGGGGTGACCATCAGCAATAACAGATTTGTGTTTTGTTTTGTTTATTGTTCCTTACTGCTCTGTTCTATGTAAATTACAATATAGGTAGAAAGTTTTTATCCATAATATTTATGATATAAAGGTCAGTATTTATTTTCCCCATGACATCATTTCTACCATAAAACAGCAACTTCCTACTATTTCTTCTCTAAATTGGAACTATGTAATTTGTACCTTGCTTTGAAGCATTAACGCCAACTCATTTCAAGACATTTTTACACCCAGCTTCACCTTCTTCTACAAGTGGAGATGAGTGGTAGTGAAAAATACCAAATATAAGTTCAGCTTCATGTTATATATGAAAAAACCCTTGAAGTGGTAATTCTCACTGTTAGACATAGACCCACATCCACAACCTATGAGCGGAGCACATAATACTAGATTTTCTCTCACCTTGATAAACTTACTAGACAAAGAATAGTAGTTTGAACATCACAATGCATATTGATAGGACACGGTCATGCAGCAGTTGCAACAGTCACCCAAAAGTTCCCCGTATTCTCATACCAACAGTTGCCCAGATACAGGCACCATTTTCCTCCTGACAAAGTGGAATGCTGACAGACCCATCACAGATTACAAATATTACAAACATACAAATTTAGATCTGCTAAAATGAACCTCCATCAATAATAATTAAGTAATCAGAATGTTTACTGTTTTATACATGTTTATGAAATTCATAGTAATAACATACATATCAGATTTTTTAAAAGAAAAATATTAAAGTGAGCACAGGTGTTGCAGGGTGTTAAAAACAAACATATTTAAATATTATAGTAAATAATTCACAGGTGTAACTTTTAAAAAATCAGAAGTTGTTTCATTTAGATACTTACAAATCAGGGAAATTACTTCAGAAGTAATTTCAACTTGGAAGTGTTCAAACTAAAACAGTTCAAGAGGAAAAAGAAAACTCTTGTGTTTTCCTATTTCCTCACCCCACCCCCTTCTTATGCCTCTTTGAACTAAAGATTTGGTCTGCCAATGGCAAGGGAGACGACATGAGTGCAACACTGATATAACATTAATAATCTTCTCTTGTGTTTTCCACTTCCTAGTTTTGTTTTTCACTTTTGGAAATATTATTAAATGAGTCTTTACAGAAGGTTCACATTGCCATTTCAGTCTCAGCAAGATTGTACCAATCAGCAGAACAAGACACAAGTTTAAACCACTTCTTAACCTAGTTACCTTATTCATTTGTCAACTGCTGTCAAGTATTATGACTTATGACATACCTCCAAGTCATCTAGCTATCAACAACCCTGCTCGGTTTTGCAGACTCAGGGCCATGGCTTCCTTCTATCTATCCACCATCTATTCACCAGTAATGCAGCCATCCTTTTCCTTCTACCTTACTAAGCATTATTGTCTTTTTGAGTGAGTCATGTCTTCACAACCTGTCATATGATCCCCAAAATGTCAAGGTTTTTAATGGTGGGTGCTGACCTAGATCCTGTATCACAGACATAAATATGAATGTGTGAGTACTTACTCTCTCCTAACCCAACACCCCAAACCTACCTTAACAACCAGGAGCTACACGGAGCAAACTAGTAAGCTTATCGCACTGTGTTCTTGGAACGTAATGAGTACATTATGAGAACGGAACGGAACGTATTTTATCCCACGTTATGATCCTCATCAAGTTCCCATTCTGTGCTCTGACAGTCCCTAGCCTGTTCCAGCAGGAGAACTGTAAAAATGCATCCTCAGCCAGCAAGAACATTTACAGACCACTCCATATGATGTGTGTGCGATAATCCTACGTGGTCTCAATCTGTCCTCGTGTTCTGATTGGCTAAGACAAACATCCACAAACTCAATTCAACTCTTCCAGTGTTGATGCAAGGAAGGTGCCACAGGCAATTTAATTTTAATTTTAATTTTTCTAGATTGAATTGTGTCGTGTTTACAAGAAAAAACAATGAATGCTCGCTACCTAAACCTCCTGATAGTATTCTTTCCAATGCAGACATAGGGGTTTTCACAACAGTGAGCATGCGCCAATGAGGGACAGCTGAGGAACTACTTTAGAGCTGGTACTGGTACAACAGTAAATGCGGTGCGATAATGTGTGTTCTCCTAACGTTACTATCCCATTATCAATAATCTAATGCGGTAACACCTGTTCCCATTTCATTATGTTCCAGGGACTCGATGGGAACGTTACAGGTACTGATGTGATAAGCTTATAGGTCTGTTCCGCTGGTGATCAGGGTGCTGCAAGATAATGTTTCCAGCCCTATAAAATATTCACATTGAAACACACAATAATGATGGGAAGTTGTTTTGTTCTAGCCTATATAAACAAATAAGCATTTAATGATAAAATTATGTATTGTGTGACCTATATTGCACTTCTGTATACTTCCAAATGTGCAGATACTAAAGGAAGATCTCATCATCATTGTCCATTATATATGCTACAGTAATGCATGTGATAGAATTTAATTCTTAAAAAGAAGCTAATTAAATGTATGGTTAAAATTGAGAAAATTGAACCTATATTATTACATTCCTAATTTTTCCTCTAACATGAGCTGGAGGGTTTTACATAAGATTTCTGTGCTAGCCTAGAATTTCAATCAACTGTCAGTTTCCTCCTTTCTGTGGATTTAGCACTGAGTATTACAGTGACTGTTGAAAGGCTAAGTGTGGAACATATGTTCTTAGGGCTGCCTGCATTAAGCATTATCTAGCCATAAGCCTCATGACATAAGGTAGGTCCCCCAACCATGTATCTGCTGGCCCAGTGTGCTGCTCCTGCTATGAAATGCTATTGCTTGATATAACTATTGCTTGATATGGTATATAGCACAATGCACATATGGGAAGGAAAGATAAAGGTACATACATGTGGTTCCACATGTAAGTTTCCATGAGGGAATACCATTCTAGGGCATAACTGATATTTTCACTACTCCAGTGTTTTCCTCAGAAAACAAGAAATCTTTACTACTTAAAATATGTCTGGTCTGTATCCTACATTCACAAGAAAAACTCCTGAATATGAAACACCAGAGTCATGGGTTTTAAACAGGTGCCTGTGTGTGTGTAATGTGCTTGTTTCTGAATGTTATGCTACTGTAACATTTTAACAGTACTATGTAGCAGCTGTTTAAGAGCTGTTCAAAATTCCTACTCTGCTTAAATCTAAGCAGCTACTACTACTATGGTTAGTGTTACTGCGGTACTACAAGCAGGATGAGGTTTATTATATATACTTAAATTTTTGACAATGTAAAAACTGCCCTATAAAGTTGCACTACTCAAGTCTATTCTTTACCATTATCCTAGTAATAAATAAATAAATAAATAAATATGATACTATAAGTATCTACTTTAGAAACTAACACACTGTGTGCTTATTTTAAACAAATCCTTTTTCTCAGCACATTTAGTACTCTCACTTTGCTCATAACTGCTTGTTTTAAAAATAATGATTTTCTATAGATTCCCAACTGATTAACCAGTGCATCTCATGTAAGATACTGTGCAGTCTTTGTGCACATCTATGCATAAAAGCCACTGAGAGCAGTGCCGCTGGTTGTTTGTTACTAGTGGTTTTACCACAAATCAAGTCACCATTTAACCATATGTCAATGGAAAGAAGGGGAAGAGCCATCTCAAAATTATATTTCTATTTAAATAAAAGGAAGAATGACCCTGATCTAGCACTTTAGTGGGATGCTAGTTCCACAGCATTGGGAGTACAGGTATATCATCTGTTGAAATGACTGCTACACTAATCCAGTCACTCACTATGACTACTAGTACTAGTCACTACTATGACTAGTAGTTCTTTCCCATATAAATATGATAATCTTTTACTTCGAAACAACTAACATGAAAAACCCACAGATGTCAGTGCCCAATATATTATCTAGACACCTGTGTTTTAATGGTGCAGTTCTTTTGCATGTCCAGTCAGAGGCATGTCCCAATGAGTTCAGTAGCAATAACTCCCAGATAAGAGTGTTATCAGATGCAGCCATAGTTTCCAAATAGGAGCACTCCTGTTGAAGTTTTTCCTTTTTTTTTTTTTCCAGAGGACTGAATGGACAGAAGGCATACCCTCCTAATCTCATGGGGTTAAGTATCTATAGAGGATCTATTTGTAAGCATAGGTCACAAACCCCCAATATCCCTCTAGCCACTTATTCTTTTGGCTTAGCCTTTAGCCTCCCTACTGAGAGGCAGATGACACTAGGTAAGCATATCAATAGTAATAGTAATTAGTCTGGATTGGAAAACAACATACAGAGAAGAATTTACTCCTTTTTCCTACACTACCTCTAAATGTGCTGACCCTCACAAAAGTCTGAGTCCCAAATGTGTCATTTTCCCTCACTCCTTTCATCTGTTCCTTTTATTTCATTCCACAGACACAGCAGAAAAGTTCTCAAAGGCTGTGACATAAAATAGCAACATATGATAGCTACCATATGGAAATAAATGAATCACGGGTCAAGCTGGAGCCCAAGAATAACATCTGGGAAAGCCATTCATCATTAGTCCAGTGCTGTGTGGACCTGATGAGTATGTAGCTGTCAAGACTATAGAAAGCACCCCTCCTTATCTCCATCAACACATGTATCATCTTTCCTACATTTGTAGCAATGAGACACCTTGTCTCTAAGATGGGTGGCTAACAACTACAACCAATCATTGTCTAAACTATTTCAGCTGAGAATTACAACATCCCTACCAAATGCATTTGTAGTAATGGATAATATTAGTAAGCATCCCTTAGTAAATGACAAATCCTTTCCTCTTCAGAACTGAATTGAAATAGGTTTCTATGATTGTTCAGTAGGAATAAGTGGAATTTTATTACTTCTTTAAACACTGAGACCTAAAGTACACATTTTGCACATCCGTATCACTGGCCTGCAGCTGAATGGTGGCTCGGCATTGTTTAAAAATTGTTTTCCAATATTAGCCTGTTCCTAGAGATGCAAGAGGAAAAACATCAACTTACAGCAAAACAACTAAAGTCAGTCACAGAATACTGATAGGTAATCTGTCTCTTTCCTACTTCCTACTCAACATCCCCCTTGCATTCTTTGGTTAAATATGGCCAACAGATGCCACAAAAATCCTCAAGACAAAATGCAAAGAGGCTAAAAACAACTGAGCTGCCTGACCTGTGCCTGCCTCTTGCAAGTATCTGGGAGCAACCTTTATATGCCACAGTGAGTGAAGGGGGGGATACATTGCTGGAGGAGGCTGAATGATTGTTGAAAGAACAGCTCCAATTCACATCCTGCCAGAGCCAGTGCTTTTGGTTTCTCACTAGCATCCAGCCCCCAAACATTATTGCCTGACCCTATGATTTACAAAGCATAATACTAGATCAGTTTTTTTAAAAAAAACACCTACTTATCATCTATAACAAGTAGACAGTACTTCCAGATATTTTCACATTAGGAAGCAACTGGTTCTTTTCTCTTCCCAGGGCAAGAGTATACCACAGAAGTCAAAAACAGGTGCATGTGGGAAAGTGGACTATGAAACATTTTTTGTGGGTTAGTAATTTCTGAGCATGTACTTCACAGACTACAGCATAGCCTTTGACTGCCTAGATCATGAAAAGCTATGGAATGATCTTAAAGAAATGGGAGTGCCACTACATTTAATAGTACTGATGAAGAATCTGTATCTAGGAGAAGAGACTATTGTTAGAACAGAAAATGGAGAAACAGAATGATTCCCAACTGGCAAAGAGGTCAGACAAGGCTGCATACTATCACCCTATTTGTTCAACTTGTATGTAGAAAATATTATTAAAAGACCAGGTTTAGACTTAGAACAAAGAGGAGTGAAGATAGGAGGAGCAACAATCTAAGATATGCAGATGACAACATAATACTAGTGGAAAACATCAAAGACTTGGAACAATTACTACATACAATTTAAGAAAGGGTAAAGAAAGTGCTTACTGCTGAACATAAAGAAAACAAAAATTATGACCATGGAGGATCTACATAAATTCAACCTAGACAATGAGAAAATCAAAATAGTTAAAAGATTTTCTGTACCTTGGATCAAATATTGACCAGAAATGAGACTACAGTCAATAAATCAGAAAAAGACTAGAAACGGGAAGGGCAGCTATGAAAGAACTAGAAAAGATCCCAATATGTAAAGATGTTTAACTGAGTACCAAAGTTAGAATCATCCAAGCCATTGTATTCCCCATCAAAATGTAGGATGTGACAGCTGGACAGCGAGGAAAGTGGGTAAGAAGAAAATCAACTCATTTGGCATTTGGTACTGTAGTAGAGTGCTGAGGATACCATGGACAGCCAAAAAGACAAACAAATGCATCCTAGAAGAGAACTCAAGTCTGAACTCTCCTTGGAAGCCAAAATGATGAAAAATTGAGGCTGTCATACTTTGATCATTTCATGAGAAGGCATGACTCATTAGTAAAAAGAACAATGCTAAGAAGGGCATTAAAAAGGAGGGCAGTAAAAAGAAAGGAAGATTGCATGCCAGGTGACTGGATTCAATCAGGTGGGTCATGGGGCCTGAGTCTGCAGGACCTAAGGAAAGCAGTGGAGGATAGGGGCACTTGGAGATGTCTCATCCGCAGGGTCGCCATGAGTTGAATCATCTCCAAGGCAGTTAACAACAAAACTTTTGAGGACTTTTCAGGCTTGTTAAGGCCATAAAAAGACCTCTAAGAATAAACTTTAAAAAATTGTACAGTGACATCTCTTACATAAAAGTCAGGAAGAAAGGATGCTCTAAGCTATGTTCTCCAATAATGATTTTATTTTCTCCTGGTTTTTAGGATTGAATACTTTTCGTTTCACCTTTTAAATGGTTTAGTAAAATAGCCCAAAGAGAAGCTTAGCAAGAAACATTAAATTTAGAACATTAAGGAGAGCATTATCAGTGCCTTTTAATGGAATAATTAAACATGAGAAGAACTTGAGATTTTGCATTTTATTCCCAGCTGATTATTGTATCCATTTGACTTATTTTAACCGTCTGTAGTATACACAACATAGAGACATGAAGAAAAAATGAGACACTTCTACATATTTTATATATGTACCTTCACCAACTTTTTTTTCTGCAGAGGCACACTTTTAACATTTGTACCATGTATGCACTCCTCTTTCTTTCTGGGCTCTACCACATGGCATAATTATAGTAGTATGATTTGGTGAGGCACTAGTATTCTAAGGCTGAGTATTCTAAATACATCTTCCTAAACAACTGCAAATCCCAGCATTCCATAGGATGTGGCCATGGCAGTTAATGTGGAATCATACAGCTATAATTCTGTCATGTAAAAAGGCCTACTCACTCTCTCACTGTCTTTCTCACATACATATATACTCCACAGATAGTCTATGCTGGGAATCTACTGGAAGGATTCTATGCACTGAATGCTAGGTTTTGTAATTTCACATGCAAAGGTATAGGTCTCACTACTTCTGTGTGAGGAGTTGGGGTTGACTATCAGTATAATTCTAAATATGCCTGCTGAGAAGTCCTATTTTGTTCAATGGAGCTACCTCCCAATAGGGGCTGGATCTGTACTGCAGAAATAATGTAGTCTGATAGCACTTAACTGTCATGGTTCCATCCTGTGGAATCCTGGGATCTATAGTTTGTTGTGGCACCAGGGCTCCCTGACAAAGAAGGCTAAATAGCTCACAAAACTAAAAATAGGATTCCATTGCTTTGAGACATAGCAATTAAACCATCTCAATCTGGATTATTTCTGTAGTGCAGATGTAGCCTAAGGGGTTCTAGGACTTCAGCCCCACTCATGTGCACATTTCTTTGCACTTTTCTAGCATTACTACATCCCTTCCTTCCAACCTGAAAGGTATTTTGCTTCAAGATGTGGGAAAGGTTGTTTTTTTTTAAAAAGAATAAGCATCTTCTTTGCTCATCTGCATGACTGTCCTCAGTACTTCAATGGTACAACATTGCTATAGCAACAATGTTATTATTTGGAATTTCTTGCCAAGATTTTAAAAGAGTGCTGAAATTAACAGCATCATTTGCCCACAAACCATAATGTATTTTCTGGCATCCATTTGATCAGTTTTGTTACATTACTAATTAGGGCGAGACAAACAACACTAGAAGTCATATGCTAGAAGACAGATAAAAATGAACTGTGTTATAAATAGGACAATGAGAGAGGAAGCCTGGGTGTTAAACACAGCAAATGGGCTTACCTGTGCTTTCCCCTCCATCATTTCTGCCAGAAGATTATAGAGAGGTAAGAGCAGAAGTTGCAGAGTTGTGAGGAAAAGATTTACAAAAATGAACCAGAACCAAGGTGATGGCTACTTACTGATAATAACAACAGAAGACCAGTTTTCCCCCGCTTTGCTACTGTTTCTCCAGAATTTATTTCAAAAATTAATTTTGTGCCAAATAAAGGCACATTTCATCTCAGTTTGCAGTTCCTATTCCCTGCACCCCATGTATCCTGGCTTAGACACAGTGACTGCATGCAAAATGGAATCTTGATACTACCGCATGATCACGTCACAATAGTTTTAGGGAACATTTCAATCAGTATACATATGCACAGCTGCACACTGCAAAGCTATAAGGAAAGATAACTGTGATCTCAAAAGCTTCAACAGAGCATGCAACAATATGAACTGTATATGGAAATCAATTCCAGAGGAACAGCAGGTTGGAATGCATCTGTACAGATTCACAAATAAGATCATGCAATTCAGAACCCTCAAAACTGCGGGTAAGAGGATTACATTAGCTCAATGGAAGTGAGTTCTCTAAAGCAAGGTCAGTGTATTGAGTAGCATCATATTGATTTTTAAATATTTTAGTAAATTCTTAACATTGTGTCCTAAATGGCAAAGGCCCATAACACAGAATGCGTCTCACACAAACACTTCTTCCACAATATCTGCATTCTAACCCAATTTGAGTGAAATCAAGTTTACAAAACATAATAAGCAAGCAGTTGAGAATCCCACCTTAACAACATGAAGTGTGAAACTGCAGGGAGTCCTTTTAGTTTATTGAATTTTGCTGTCAATGTCAATATTGACAAACTTGGTGACAGCTGAGAATTACCTTATCCATTTTACTAGGTAGACTGAAAATTGGTAAACAAGTGGAAACAAAAGAACAAAGTAGGTGGCAAAAATGAACTGAGTCAAGGGTGGTGGTGGCAATAGTGGTGATGATTTCTAAAATTTCTAAAATTATTCATTATCTGTCTTACACTAGTGTGGGCTGCAAAGTGTGCCAAACAGGACCATAGAAAATTATGCAAATCATATTCCAGAGGTGGTACTCAATTATTTTAAACTGTTCTTCCTACTTGCTTTGGTCCCTTTCTTCACTGAAACAAGCAGCTGTATTCTACATATGTTACAGAGCTTTTAAACACTCTATGTTTATTTGTCAAACAATATACATGTATAAAAATTTGTCATACATTATACATAGGACTTAAGGTAAGTTATTCAGACAGAAAATCAAGCCCAGCTTGCCCCTAAGACATAACCTCATGAAACAGAAGATCTGAAAATTAATGTTCTCTACCTGAACTGTCCTGTCAAATTTCTAGTGTTTATCTTCAAAACACTGGAATTCAAAATATATCTAGTAACTAGCATTTATAGCTGATCACACACAGCCAAGCCAGGATAATAATACAAGACAGTAACAAAGATCATATCTTGCATTTAAAATGCAAAAGGTTACAGAATATGAAGACAAACTACCATAATAGTTTGAAATCTTACTAACTGCATCTATTCTGACACATACATACATGCATGCATGCATATGTAACTGATGTATACAATAACAGACTATAAATTAACATTAGGAAGGGATGCCAGGAGCCCATGTTCAACACACCAAAAGACTTGAAATTTGCTAGGAAAGACTTTTGAAACCTTGGAGGTTGGCTACCTGTCAACTGTAGATAATTTAGAACTAGACAGACTAACACTCTAACTATTGGCAAACAGCCTCTTGGATTCCCAAAGCAGCCCCTAAAGCAGGGATAAGGAAAGTATGGATATTCATGGACTAAGTGTAGCCATGCAACCCTACCTCTTTGGCCTTCAAAACCCCTAGTGCTTCCCCAAAGCTCCCAGCCCACCATGCAGTTTTTTCCAGGCAATTTAGGGGCATTATTGGGCCCCATTAAAAAAAATTGCCCAACAGTTTTCAAACTTTCTTGGGTAATGGCTACTAGCCAAGCAAAACCGTACAACTACAATGCACTAGTGCACAAGTGGTCCCTGTCCCCTCCTGCAGCTGCCCACCCTTGACCTGATTAAAGGATTTTGAAACATTATTTGTTTTAAAAATGATACCTTATTAGACAAAAGGACTGTGCAGACTGCCAGAAATAATCCAGTTTGAGGCCACTTTAACTGCCCTGGCTCAGTGCTAGGGAATCATGGGAACTGTAGTTTATTATGGCATCAGAGCTCTCTGACAGAGAAGGCTCAATGTCACAGAAAAAAATACAGCTCCCATGATTCCCTAGCATTGAGCCAGGACTGTCAAAGTGGTCTCAAAATGGATTATTTCTGGCAGTCTGTACAGGCCCTAAGGCATGTCATATTTTATGGAATGTTCTTGATATTTTCCCTATAGATATATTATTAACTCTTTTGGTAAAATTAAGCACTAAAACATGGAACTCATACATTCTTGCTCTCTGTAAGCTTGGCTATCTCTGCCCCTCAACCAATCCACAGTGGAAACACTTTTAAATAAAACAGGAAGATACTGGTATGTAGATAAATGTGTACTTTGAAAGGTGCAAATATGGTATTTAACAGCACAATTAAATAAAATTCAGGCTGGAGAGTATTTTTTTCCAGTCTAAATACACTGTCTGAATTGTCCAAAAACTTACTATCAGAGCCACCTCAGTGTGGAGACAGATTCTAAGCTTTCTTGTAAAGCACTATGTTGCTTGTTTTTCACTGTATGTTTCCATTATCCTTCTGATGGAAACAAAATAGCCAAGAAACTGCAAACAAAGTAGTGTAATCAACCAAATTTAACTTTAGTCTTTAACTTTAGTCTTTAACTATTGCCCATCTTTGCATTATACATGCTGTTGAGCTTGCTTTTGAATTTCAGATGCATCTGAGAATAAGAACAGAGTTCTTATACATGTGTGATCAACCATTTCTGTGCTCAGCCTTCAACCTCCTTGGCTTCCTAAGGCAGATGACAAATGAGTGGCTAAGTGAGAAGGGAGTTTTTTGAAAGAAGGAAAAATACATGTTTAGAAGAAGACAATACTTTTGCTGAAGAATGAACTCATTAGGTTACAATAGTGGATAAGCTCCAGTCAGCATCCAATTTTTCATTTTTCAGTAAGATTCTAGAATGGATGGCAGCAACTCAGCCTTGATGAAACTGACTATCAGGCCCATTTCAATCTAGTGCTGGCCTAATTTTGGATTGCAGGTAAACAGAGGGAAGGAGTATGCCCCTTTGGTTCTGCTGGACATCTCATCAAATGTCAGCAACTTCAGTTATGGTATCCACCTGAGATCCCTGACTGGTATTGAACTTAGGAGACATTGTTTTATGATAGTTTTAACTTTCATTGGAAGGCAGCCAGCAAAAGATGATAATAAGGGAGATACTTGGCTGGTAATGTCCAGCAGGTTCTTATCTTGTTTCCACTGCAGTTTAATATGTACATATAAAGGCACTAAGTATATATCATCGGGAGCTGCTGAACTTGCTATCTGCAGAGCCATTTCATTGCAGGGAAGCTGTGGAAGTTATGAAATACTGTGCAAGATTTGTACTGTTCTCGATGGTGGCTAACCAACCAATTTGAGCTAGACAATGTAGATTATCCTGTTCAAAAAAGAAATGCAGTTCAACATAGGGATCCAGTTTTTTTGAGACACAACAGCACTCCACCTGATAATCAGGTTTGAAATTCAGAGGTGCTCCTACAAATTGTATTTCTTATGGATGGTTAATTGGTGGCAGTGACTGGTGATGGCTTGCTTCTCCCTATGACCACTACACACACACACACACACACACACACACACACAATCTTAGAGTTTGTTGCATCGGCACAAAGGACACCAACGCGATTAATTTTTTGGGTCAAACATTGGCCACAACTTTTATTTTGTACAGGGTCTTGATATCAATCAATTAAACATTTAAATAACAATTTAAATAACCATTTTCTTAAACAAGAATTTGATCTTGACGCATGCGTTCGTGTATTTAAGCGCAAGCGCTATTGAATAATTACTTCTAACACGGCATGCATCAAATCCTTTAACTTTGCAATATACAATAACAATAACTAATCCCTCCCCCAACCGGATCTGATGCCAAAAGCATTTTATGACATCATAACATTTTGACATCATTGAGGTTAAAATTATGTCATGCAAATTTGTTTAACCTAATGACATACACCAAAAATTTTAATTATTTTTATCCCAATTATTAATTTTCAATTAACCTAATAATTCCCAAAAGGGGGTGGGGGTCCCTGCCTGCCAACAAATTATTACCATAACAATAACATATTAGACCCATAACCTCCAGTTGTGACAAAATTATATATTACTTAATTGAACTTCTTACCAGATACTATAGAAACAATTCATTATGTCTCCATCCCTAACAACTCTTAAACCAGCATATTAGTAAAACTTTTGATCCAACATAATTGGTAATGTTACTATTCTCAGGGAGGGCGAAAAACCCAATTTGATTCTCTGGGAAAATTCCCTCCTGGCCCCTGAAGGCGACCAGCCAAAGCCTGAGTGTATATAACATGTTTACCAATTAATTAAGGGTGGGAGGGATGGGTTGCTCGCCTGTAAATAAAATGGATGCCGACACATGGCAACGCGGGACTAAATAGCTCCGCAAATCTCGCTCCTAGTCTCACGCGATTTGAACTAATTGGCTAAGCAGACCGGTGAGGGCGGGCCTTCCAGTCTGCTTAGCCAATCCTGCGTCGATGCCCTTTTTTGGGCCGACGCAACAGAAGGCCCCTCCCGACTTGTCGGGGGGGTGTCTTTCTCCATGTTCCATGCTCACTAGAAATTATTAAAAGTTGCTAGTGTTAAGTGTGTGTTGTATTTTTACTGTGTTTTTGAATTCTTACATTTTAATTCCATACTTACTAATTTATTATGTCAGTTTACTTGAGTACTGTTTTATAAAGTGGAAAGTTGGGATAATAATATATAAATAAATGCATCAATTTTGAGATACTGCAAGGACATCAGAGCAAGCCTAATGTAAGATTTATTCCATTCTGGTAAGATTAACAAGTATTTTGTCATTCCCCCCCCCCCCCAAATCTTTCTCTATCATCCTTTCTTATTTACATTTACATTTCTTATTTACATTTCAACAACACAAAATAACCTTACAGTTATTTTAATTTATCAATTACTGTATTTTCCTGGCATATAAGACTACTTTTTAACCCAGGAAAAGCTTCTCCGAAGTTGGGGGTCGTCTTATAGGCCGGGTGGCAGAGGAGGAGGAGGAAGGTGTGGTGAGGCGGGAGGTGGGAGGAAGAGGAAGAGAGGAAGTCCAGGTCAGAGGAGGAGGAGGAGGGGGGAAGAAGGGGTGTAGTGTGGCGTGAGGCAGGAGGAGGAAGCAGCAGCGGATAAGAGCTGAACCCCTATCCTGCGGTTTTCTTGGCAAGACTGGTTCAGAGAAGGTTTGCCATTGCCTTCCCCTGAGGCTACGAGTGTGTGACCTGTCCAAGTTGACCCAGTGGGTTTCATGGCAGAGTGGGGAATCAAACCCAGGTCTCCAGAGTGGTAGTCCAACACTCAAAACACCATGCTGACTCCTATTCCCATGTACTACCTATGAAACAATTGTAGACTTTTTTTGTTGTTCTTGTGTGTCTTCAAGTCCTTTCCGACTTATGGCAACCCTAAGGCAATATTTTCATGGGGTTTTCTTGGCATGATTCTTCAAATGGGGGTTGCCATTACCATCCTCTGAGGGTGAGAGTGTGTGACATGCCCAGGGTCACTAACTTGGCCGCAAATTGTACATACCCCAGAATGCATCACCTAGTATATTGGCAGTCCTTCCCCCCAACACTTTCTCATTTTCCCCCATTGGAAGAGGGGTCATCTTATACGGCGAGTATATCCCAAACTCTATATTTTAACTGGAAAAGTTGGGGGTCATCTTATATGCCAGAAAATATGGTACTTGTTGTTTATTTGTTATTTTAAAGTATGTTTTAAATTATGACTGTTTAATTGTTTGGGGAGATTGTTGGGAGATGAGATTGTATGTTTTAGTGTGAAAGCCGCCCCGGTTGTGCTACACAGAGAGGCGGGATACAAATAAATTTTATTAATATTATTATTAGTTCCACATATGAGGATTTCAAATCTAACCAATGCACCACCTTCATTAGTGGGAACAAAAAGGTTCCTACCTATCCTAGTAGTTTTCATAAAACTACTCATAGATCTCTGGGTTAGTGCAGATATAAACATTATTAAGCAATAAAGGGGTAAGGAACTGTGTGGTTTCTCCCCAGCCCATCTATGTGGAAATTTGTATGTGTATATTATCAGACTTAATCAGTTATATTTACATAGCATGGGCCTCAACCAGAATTTCCGACTACTATTAAAATGTTCATTATTAGTAAGCTTGTGTAACTACCCTTTATTAACCAGGTTAATGTTATTACCACCATAACTCTAAATCATGACTAAGGCCAATGGTGTGGTCAAATTCTTGCTCAAGGGATGCTCTCCATTTCTGACCATTCCTTACATTTGTACCAGCCTTAGCTCTTTGTTTACAAGATTTCCTCCTGTGCTGTGTGAACATTTTGTTTTGGTTCAATGATGAAAGATCTCATGTGACAAACAGACAGGAAAACAAAGTGAATTATGCTGTTAAATAAGACAAAAAGGCTGTAACAAAGGAAATGAAAGGCTGCATTGTTAATTTATTTAAAAATAAGGAACACAGAAAAAATTACCTTCTCTGCATAGATGTTTAGGTTGCAGTTGATTTTTTTTCTTGTTTCTCATACAAAATAATGACATACCTACACAAACAATATAATTATACCCAAGAAAGGATTGGTACATTAGTATTTTTAAAGTGCTTCTTTAAGATCTAAATGCCTCTGTGCTTAAACTGGATGAAGTTAAGGAAGAAATATTGCTTCAAATAATTCCCTCATAAATATATCAATTGTCAGCTTTTTTCCAAAAGCATTGAGGTTTTCTTTTGTTACCAGTGAAGTCAGATCTTCACACCTGCTGTTTACTACACAGGAAGAAGCTTTACTTAATTTGCTTGCTGACAGATGTGCCCACCATACCAGAGTCATGGGTTTTCCGCCTTTCATTCCAATTACTGGAAGAGATAGGGAGGGAAATAATGGAGTGATACTGATCTGGGATTCTAGTGAGTAGTTTTGAGATAGCTGCAATAAGCTTGAAAGTCTGAAGTATAAAATTTACAGGCATCTTGGATAAGTGTCTCAAATGCAAGTGATGAGGCAAGGACTCTTGGAAACACAAGAGTGTGACAGACACAATTTTCCAAAGGAGTAGTTGTATCCTTCTATGTTGCAGCAAAAATAACATAAGTTGTGTGGCACCTTAAAGACTAAGGGCCTTTACAGACTGCCAGAAATAATGCAGCTTGAGGCTACTTTAACTGTCCTGGCTCAGTGCTAGGGAATTATGGGAATTGTATTTTTTCTGGGACATTGAGCCTTCTCTGTCAGACAGCCCTGGTACCACAATAAACTATAGTTCCCATGATTCCTTAGCACTGAGCCAGGACAATTAAAGTGGCCTCAAGCTGCACTATTTCTGGCAGTCTGTAAAGGCCCTTAAATTTATTATGACAATAAGCTGTCATGCCCTAAAGTCCACTTCGTAAGTCCATAAAAGTTTATGCTATAATACATTTGTTAGTCTTAAAGGTGACACAAGTCTCTGTTGTTTTGGATGTTTGGACAACCACACTTCAGAAAACTGACAAACTCAAAAAAAAAAATTGCTTGCTTGAATTAAATAAAAAAAATCTACTGTCATAATGTGAATTTTATCTGCGTCTGTTTTAATTTTTTTAAGCCACTTTGAACTCCAGACTCAACAACAACAAGAGCAAACACAACAATACAAGAACATAGGCTAGGAATAGAGCCTACGCTAGATGGGGTTACGCTCCCCCTGAAAATGCAGGTCTGGGTGTGCTCAGCTTTGAGTCTGGAGATCAATGTTTCAGCAATGGCTGGCCTGCATTCTCACAGTTAAAGTTGAGAGGATTCAAAAAACCACAGTTCAAAAATATTCACACACACACACACACAAACAAACAAATACAAAAAGCTAATCTTGATCTTACAATAGATACCATTTTACTACACCACTGTATATAATGGGATTTGAGCAGCCATGGATATTGCTATCCATGGGGGCCTTGGAACCAACTCAAGTGGATATTAAGGGCCCCACACTATGCCAGCTGTGGTCATTTCTGGAGAAGTTTGATCTAACCATAGTAGCACATGCTTTGGTTAGATCCTGTCTGGATTACTATATGGGTCTGACTGAAAAGGACTCAGAAAATTCAGTTGGTCCAAAGAGCTGCACCCAGATTCTGGCGCATACAACCCCAATGTTGCAACAACTCCACTGGCAGCCAGTCCATTTCTTGACACAATTCAAAGCACTAGTGATGACCTATAAATCCCCATACAGCTTGGGGACAAGTGATTTCAAAGACTGTATGTCCCAATATGTACCTCTTAGAGTGCTTAGATCAGGGGTAGGCAACTTAAGGCCCGGGGGGGGTCGCATGCGGCCCCCCGAGGCCTTTGGACCGGCCCCAGGCCGGTCCTGCCGCCTTCCCCCCCGCCACCCACCATGATGATATTGATTATTGTTGTTATTACTTGTTCTTGGGGTTTTCTTGGCAAAATCTCCACAGGGGTTTGCCATGGCTTTTCTGGGGCTGAGAGAGTGTGCATGCATATTTTTTTTAATTTTTAATTTTTTTTAAAAATATATTATATTTATTTATTTATTTTTGCTGCTTCGGCCCCCCAATTGTCTGAGGGACAGCAACCCGGCCCCCAGCTCAAAAAGGTTGCCTACCCCTGGCTTAGATCTTTGGGAGAGCCCTTCCTCTCTGCCTCTCTTTCAGTTCAGGCTCATTTGATGGGAACAAGGGAGAGGCTTTCTCAGTAGCTGCTCCCAGACTTTCAAACTCTCTCCCTGGGGGGACTAGGATGGCGCTCTCCTTTCACCAGCTAGCAAAAACATTCCTATTCCATTTGGCTTTTAAAAACTGACTGTGGCTGCACCTACATTGCAGAACTAATACAATTTGAAGTTGCTTTAACTGCCATGATTCAATGTGATGAAATTCTGGGTTCTGTAGTTTTGTGAGCTATTTAGCTTTCATTATCAGAGAATTCTAGTGCCATAATAAACTACAAAACCCAAGATTCCATAAGAAGGAGCCATGGCAGTAAAGTATTGTCAAACTGCATTAATTTTACAATGTGACAGCAACCTGTGATGGGCATTCAATGGTGTACATCGTCATTATTATTTTATATACAGTTCTGATAATTTTATATGGTCTTTTAATTAATTTGAGATGGTTTTAACTCCACAGATTGTTTAATTGTTTCTTAAATACCATTTATATTTATATGCATTACTGAATTTGTATGCTTTTTAACTTGTACTGTTTTAATCATGTGTAAGCTATATAAGCATCATTATTGGAAAACACAGTATATACATGAATAAAATTTTAAAAATATAAATAAATAAGAAATAAACTTGCAACACAAATTTCAAAATACAGTTGAACCTTTGTATCCATGGGGGATCTGTTCCAGACCACCTCACGGATACAAAACAAAACAAAACAAAAAAAACCACAGGAGCTCAAGTCTCATTGTCCCCAATGGCACTGCATGAGCCACCACTGGGGACAATGGAGTTTGCCATCCAAGGATGCAGATGGCAAGCCAGTGGATAGTGAGGCCCTACTGTAGAAGTTCTGTGAATTGCCAATCTCTTCAAAGTTTGATTTACAGAGATCATAAATTCTGATTTCTCTTGATATCAGTTCAGATGAAAACTGAAGGAAAAAGTAGTGTGTAAACTGATGGAGAAAGTTTGAAGGACTGTCTGAATGCTGCCATTGTGTCTCACTGAGAAATTTTCATAGAACATTTCAAATTCAGGACAAAGTGGGGAGGGAGAATAATATAGGCTAGGTAATAGGGTTGTCATCACATTAATCTTATTTTGCAGATTTATTGACAATATCATTTTAAATATTGCACTAACCTCTTACCACTATTTATTTAAAAAATACCTATAGGTTTAGACCTAATATGTAGCACAGCAGCAGGGGGGGAAAAACTGGCCTGTGGAAGTTTTTCTCTATGTAACAGAAACTTCTAGTAAGAGTTCTTCTATAGGACAGTTTATAGATCTTTTGGGGCATCTTTCAGCTGAATTCTTCAACTGCCAATATGACAGCAATGTCCTTTACTGAAACGGACAGTACTCTATATTGATCAGTGCTCCACTTACTAATCTCATTTATCATCCAATTGTTTACATTCCAATCTACATAAATTTAAAAAGAGGGAATTTATTCGTGAGGTTAATCTATGTTCAAGGTACGAGGTACAACTCACAAAATATATTGTTTTTACATTCTGTTTTTAAAACAAACATTCTCTAAACATGTTTTCATCACAGTTAGATGTGAAACCAGTTAGAAACACTGAAACCAGCTAATCTTAAAAAGCAGAGTGCAGCAGTTTCCTCCTCTAACTTTGTATGTCAAGTACCTCATTTTTCTGTCATCACAGCACTGAACAACTCCTTGTTTTTCATCAGTAAGACAATATAGCAACCCAAAAAGCCAGTGAAAATATGCACGAAAACTGAAGAAGTGCCTAATCAGCCAGTAAATCACTTAGGGAGGACTAAATACAATTAATTTTATTTGTGTCTTCAGATACTAGATGCAAACAATTTCAAACGCAATGTCTTTTTATAGTTTCTTCACAAAAAATTAATTAGAAAAACAAAACATAAAAGTAATGTTTTAACATTTAATGAACACCCACCAATGTTAAATATTTGCTCTCATGTCAGGGAGCAGTAAGGATTTGTTATTCTCTCATGCAACGCAATGGAACAAATAAATTTATCTGAGACCAGAACTGCATATTCACTAGACAAAAAGCAATTATTAGGACAGGTACCTCTGAGTATTCCCTAAGGAAATTCTATGAAATTCTGAAGATGCCAGTCACAGATGCAGGCGAAACGTCAGGAATAAATTCTTCTGGCCTTATAGCCCGAAAAACCCACAAAAAACAACTGAATCTGTGTACAATCTGAAAGATGGGATTTACAGAGAATTTTTTTGTTTTTGCTATCACCAGTGTCTCCTCCATTGAAAATCTTTGAATTCAAAACACAATAATTCTGCCACATTTCTAAAACCATGATTTAACTTGAATTACTCTGTCCATTGAATGCAAGGACTAAATTATGTTATTTGGCCTTTCACACTAAAGCATTCATCCGTTTCCTTTTAGTTATGGGATGTTTTGCTCCTATTCAAGATGGTTAGGAAATTCTGTGGCCTCAGACAGATGGTTTGCAAGATATACTGAAGGAAAGTGGTGAAACAATGGAAACAGAGTAACTTCAGAAAATGTGAAAGGGGAAAAGCTGAGTATAAGTGCTCTTACAATGAGGTTGCTATACTGGCACACGCGCAGGCACATCATATGTACAGAATTGTATTTTTAAAATGAATAAGCTTTTCCTTTCAGTTAAATCCTCTTTGCACGAAGAAGTTCATTTAAACATTCTGACAATAATTCTTTTCAAGCTGCAAGTCTGCATTCATGGTTTTTAAAATGAAAGAAGGGAGTTACATATATTGTTTGCTCAGCAACAGCATTTCCACACTATAAACTTTCCAACCATTTTTAAAACCATTTTCCTGCCCCTAAAATACAAGTTAGAGAGGAGGTTAAACTGAAGAAAAATTCAATAACATAAATTACTTTCCTGTATTTTTATTGAAGAAATTTATTTTACCATGTTCTTAGTGACATTTTCCCTGATTATTTACACAGTTCAGGTATAATGGGAAGAGGGAGGAAGAACAAGCTTGAGATACCTGCATGTGTAATGTCAATGCATTAATGCAAGTTATTACAAGATCTTTTTTCTCCCATTCTTCCAGATGGATATTTCAGATCTAGTATCAAACTATAGGTAAAGGTAAAGGGATGTGGTGGCTTAGTGGTTAAGACAACAATTCTGACAATTGGAAAACTGGAAGGTTGGCAGTTCAAGGCCTGAGTGCTGCATGATGGGGTGAGTTCCTGTCACTATTCCCAGCGTCTGCCAACCTAGCCATTCAAAAACTTGCAAATGCAAGTAGATAAATAGGTAATTGATATTCTGGCAAACAAGCTAGTAAAA
Source organism: Phrynosoma blainvillii (assembly GCA_026167975.1). Classification (NCBI taxonomy): domain Eukaryota; kingdom Metazoa; phylum Chordata; class Lepidosauria; order Squamata; family Phrynosomatidae; genus Phrynosoma; species Phrynosoma blainvillii. The sequence continues at coordinate 76,306,958 of JANUYF010000002.1, forward strand.
TGTGGGCTAGACAAGGTAACTGTTACATGGATTTGTAATTGGTTGACTGGTAGAACCCAAAGGATGCTCAACAATGACTCCTTTTTATCTTGGAGAGAAGTGACCAGTGCGGTGCCACAGGGTTCTGTCCTGGGTCCAGTGCTATTCAACATCTTTATCAATGACTTAGATCAGGGGTTGGCAACCTACGGCCCACGGGCTGGGAACGCCCCCCTGAGGCCTCTGGACTGGCCCCCGCTGACCGCCGCCATGCACATCGCGGCCGCCATTTTGTTGTTCAAAATGGCAGCCACAACTCGTTTGCGCATGCGCAGTACTCCTGCACATGCGCGAACGAGCCACGGCCGCCATTTTGGCAAACAAAATGGTGGCCGCAACTCGTTTGCACATGCACCGAGTACTGCGCGAACGAGTCACGGCCGCCATTTTGTTTGCCAAAATGGCAACCGTGGCTCGCTCGTGCAAGCGCAGTACTCCCCCCCCCGGCCCGGTGGAAGACCTGGGGACCAGCGACCGGCCCCAGGTAGGAGAATGTTGCCAACCCCTGACTTGGATAAAAGAATAGGAGGCATACTTAACAAATTTGCAAATGATGCCAAATTAGGAGATTTAGCTAATACTCCAGAGGACAGGATGAAAATTCAAAATGACCTTAATAGATTAGAAAGCTGGGCCAAAGCTAACAAAATGAATTTCAACATGGAGAAATGTAAAGTACTACACTTAGGGCAAAAAAATTAAATGCATAGATATAGGATGGGGGAAACCTGGCTTAACGCAACCACATGTGAAAGGGCACAAGTCGAACATGAGTCAACAGTGTGATGCTGCAGCTAAAAAGGGAAATGCAATTTTAGGTTGCATCAATAGAAGTACAGTGTCTAGATCAGGGGTAGGCAACCTTTTTCCTTTAAGGGCCGAGGAACTTCAGCTCCCAGAATCCCAGGAGCTATTGGCCAACATGGGACTATTGGCCAACATGGCTGAGGCTTCTGGGAGCTGAAGTCCCTTGGCCCTTAAAGGGGAAAGGTTGCCTACCACTGGTCTAGATCAAGGGAAGTAATAGTGCCACTGTATTCTGCTCTGGCCAGGCCCCACCTGGAATACTATGTCTGGGCACCACAAAAATTAAAGGGGAAAGAAACAACAGGGATGTTATTGTGGGAATCTACTAGAGACCCCCAAGTCAGACTGAGGAATTGGATGATGCCTTTCTAGAACAGATGACCACACACTCAGAAAAGAGAGATGTAGTAGTGATGGGTGAATTCAACTATCCTGATATTTGCTGAAGTCAAACTCAGCCAATACTTCAAGTTCTAGATCAAGAAAAGTAATAGTGCCATTTTATTCTGCTTTGGTCAGGCCCCACCTAGAATACTGTGTCCAGTTCTGGGCACCACAATTCCAAAAGGTTGTTGAACAACTGGAATATGTGCAGAGGAGGGAGACTAAAATGGTGAAGGGTTTGGAAACCATGCCCTATGAGGACCGACTTAGGGAACTGGGTATGTTTAGCCTGGAGAAGAGATGGCTAAGAGGGGATATGATAGCCCTGTTTAAAAATCTGAAGGCATGTCATATTGAGGAGGGTGCCAGCTTGTTTTCTGCTGCTCCAGAGAACAGGACTCGGAACAACGGATGCAAGCTACAGGAAAACAGATTCCACCTCAATATTAGGAGGAACTTCCTGACAGTGAGAGCTGTTTGAGAGTGGAACACACTCCCTCAGAGTCTGGTGGAATCTCCTTCTTTGGAGGTCTTTAAACAGAGGCTGGATGGCCATCTGTCGGGCATGGTTTGATTTTGAGTTCCTGCATGGCAGGGGATTGGACTGGATGGCTCTTGTGGTCTCTTCAAACTCTTATGATTCTATGAATTCAAAAAAGATGTTGAGAAACTGGTGTCCAAAGGAGGGTGACTAAAATGGTGAAGGGTCTGGAAACCATGCTCTATAAGGAACGACTTAGGAAACTGGGTATGTTCAGCCTGGAGAAGAGGTGGTTAAGAGGTGATATGATAGCCCTGTTTAAGTATTTGAAAGGGTGCCATATTGAGTAGGGAGCAAGTTTGTTTTCTGCTGCTCCAGAGAACAGGACCTGGAGCAATGGATGCAAGCTCCAGGAAAAGAGATTCCACCTCAACATTAGGGGGAACTTCCCGAAAGTATGTGCTGTTTGACAGTAGAACACACTCCCTCGGAGAGTGGTGGAGTTTCCTTCTTTGGAGGTTTTTAAACAGAGGCTGGATGGCCATCTATCGGGGATGTTTGATTGAGAGTTCCTGCATGGCAGGGGGTTGGACTGGATAGCTCTTGTGGTCTCTTCTAATTCTATGATTCTAGGTACCACTTCGGTGGGAAAGTAACAGCATTCAGTGCAGTCATACTGACCACATGACCACCAGTCCTCAGATAACTCTGGTTCTTCAGCTTTGTAGTGCTAATGAGCACTGCCCCCTACAGTCAATTAAGAGTAGACATCCATTTCAATGGACTACCATTACCTTCAGCTTTATCAAACTATAGTTATGAGCCCTATTACTATTGCTCTTGTTATTTTATGATCACACAATACATCCTTTATCCTTTACTCTATTGTTTACCATGTAAGCTTGGCTTGATCAATATTCTATGGATTTTAACAAACCATTTCTTATTATTATGCACAAATTTGCCAACTAAGGCGTAACTGAATGTTGAAAGCTAGAATCAGGCAAGCCACAATTTGTTTTTTTTTTTTTTTTTTTTTTGCTAAGCAAAATGTCATTGGGTTAATGCAAAAAAACTGGAACATTTTGGGTGGGGTGCTGTAGAGAGCTTCGTGAGTTCAACTGTTGTGGAGCAGAAATGCTTTGTCACTAAAGTAAAACAAAACAGGTGAGTTGTCACCAATCATTAACAATATCAAGAGTGCCATCTAATATGCTGGCAGTGCTAATGGAATCACATTTCACACAGCACATACTGGCTGGAACCTCTTGGTGAATTATACTAGTGTAACTTGGGGTTGCAGGCACTGAACAAAAAAGAGTAGTAGGGTGCCACTTACCCTCCTAACCTAAACGTTTGATTGGCCAGAGAGTGAATCAGGAGAGCCATCTTGTGCTGTTCCCAGCTAACAGTTATCACTCTTCTGAATATCTAGTGTACCTATGCTAGTAGAGATAGGCTCCCTGCCAATATCAGTTAGGGTTGCAGGCCTAATTACTCTGGATGTGCGTGCTAGGCAGGCCAGGGGAGGAGGAGAAAGAAAAGAGGAATAAACCTTTTTCCAGCACACATACATATATAGTGGGCCATCTACATTTGCTGGAGTTAGGGGCAGAGGAGCCCAGTGAAAGTGAAAAAAAATGCAAATTAAAAAAACCACTATTTTTTTACCCAAGAGTGCACTTCTCTAGGAATCTCTAGGCTCTCCAGTGCAGCTCTGTGATCAACATCCAGTGGAGGTTGACCACAGAATTGCAGTGGAGACCTATAAATGCCTATAGAAGTATTTTTCTTGGAATCTCTCCTCCAGTGTAATTCTATGGTCAGCTTCCTGCAGAGTTTTGCAGTAATAATTTTATTGAAGGACATACAATAGGCCCTCCACATTTGTGGCTTTGACTTTTGCGCATGGTGATTATCCATGGATTTGATTAACATGTTCTCTCTAGGGATCTCTAGAAGACCTAGAGATCCCTAGAGAGAACATGTTAATCAAATCCATGAATAATCAAATCCACAAAAGTCAAAGCCACAAATGTGGATGGCCCACTGTATGTCCTCCAATAAAATGATTACTGCAAAACTGGTTGGGAAAAACATTTGAGCCCTCCACAACACCATGAGTAACCACTGTATTTTTTACAAAAGAAAAGAAAGGTAGCCCCCGTTAGTCTATTCTACCAAAACAAGAACATCTAACTACACCTTTAAAAACAAAATGATTTATTTGGCACAAGGTTTCATGATTTGCAGCTCACTTCATCGGAACCATGGAGTATTGCCTGAGCTGGCAGATATTTATACACAATTGGTAAGGAGACCATGTGAGGAAATGGAAATGCAAATGATATAAACACTAATGATTAGTTGAGAAGAAATGTGAATATCTTAGAAAGTGTAAAATGTCTTCTTTGAGTACACTGCTCGTTCTCTGTTTGGAAACCACTCCAAAGTTCCAGAGAATATGCACATATGCTGCACTGAATTTTAAAGAATATCTATGTGAAAAGAGTTGAGCATGAGAAGTTTCATAGTAGGTGATTTTCTCTTTTTCTTCCTTCATCCTGCCAAATTTCTATTTTTCTGTTTTGTGTTTTATTTGAGATCATACAGACAGTGGGAAAAGAAGGGAAGCAAGGGGCCATAAAAGATTTTAGCAACAGCAAAGAGAAGAAATATCAAACTTTTTTTCATGTTTGCCTATTGGTTTGATGAGTTCCTGCTGCTCAAAATAAGGGGAATCTTCTTGTCAGAGATAAGATACATTCCTGGAGTCTTCTGAATAAAGGAAGGACTGATGAATTCTAGTCTTGGTGAGAAGTTTGCCTGCTGAGTTGCTTCTCCCACCCACTGTTGACAGAGGAAGTGGTATGTCCTGCCAGAAATCAACAACAACATATGTGTAGACAATGCAACCATGAAAAGATAACTTATTCAATGTTGTAAAATCAAGATCAAGAAAATTAGATTGGTATCTGGGAATACATCTGTGAATCATATAAACTTTGTTTTTAATTACCTATTTAATAAATATGGCTTAACTATATAGGCCTGCTTTGGATACTGATAAGAAGAACCCAGACAAGGCTTAGGTTGTCATGATCATCAGGTTATGATGACAAAAAGAGAAAAGATCAAAGAAGACTAAGGGAATGCCCAAATAAGCAATTTCACACCATCCTCAAATTCAGACTTATGGCTCTGAATGCAATGCAAATGGTGACTGTAGCAACCAGGAAACTTTCTCCCAATTTTATCTAATGAGAATTACCCAGGGAAATTGCTATTCCTTCTTTTGTAATCTAAAAGCCAAGCTACTGTGATGTGCAGGGGATGCAGTGGCTCAAGTAGTTAAGAAACTGGCACTGTTGATTGCAAGATCAGGAGGTTGGCAGTTTGAGGCCCAGGTGCTGTATGGGGTGAGCTCCTATCACTAATCCAGCTTCTGCCAACCTAGCAGTTCAAAAACAAGCAAATGCAAGTAAATAAATAGGTACCACTTTGGTGGGAAGGTAAACAATGTTCTGTGCAATCATGCTGGCCACATGATCACAGAGTAGTCTCTGACAACGCTGGCTCTTTGGTTTAGTAACAGAGATGATCACCTCCCCCTATGGTCGGACACAACTTGACAACCTTGTCAATGAGGAATACCTTTACCTTTACCTTTTTTACTGTGATGTGTACCATGAAACTGCTACTTTGAAAATCTGAAACACTTACTAGCTTGAACCCATTTAACTGAATATCTTGTCCCAGCTGTGCTCACTAGTTTTACTAATATATATGACCCATATTTAGGATCAGTACAAGGTATTATAGAGCCAGTATGGCATAGTGGTTTGAGTATTGGACTAGACTCTGGATATCATGATTCAAATCCCAGCTTGGCCATGGAAACCCACTGGGTGACCTTGGGTAAATCACACTCTCTCAGCCTCAGAGAATGGTCATGGGGGAAAACAAAAACTCTGAAGTAATCTTGCCAATAAAGCCACATGACAGATTCATCTCAGGCTCACCATAAGTCAGAAAATACTTGAAAGTACACAACAACAAACAAACAAACAAGGTATTATACTGTGCCATTCAACTCACTGGATGATACAAAATGTTTATTCCCAAACTCTTAACAAATATGATTAGCTTCACAATAAGGTAGGGTAAATTTCTAACACTGTGTATCTTAGGCTGAATTTCTTTGGGAGGTTGTTTCATTTGCACAACTGGGACTGGGGGACAAGAAGTGAGAACCTTTCTCAGCATGTGCTGTGCTTATTTAGCATGTTGCCAGTGGTGGTCTGAGCTATGATTACTCACATACCCTTCCTAGTAATACACACACACACACACACACACACTGTTAAGGCACACTGGCAAAAATGCTATATAATCCAATTCAGAGGTGGCCATACAAGGAGTGCAAGGAATATGATTCTGGGTCTGATCCACCAAATCATAATAGCCCATTAACTGTGTTTCCTAAGACCAGTCATCCACCTTGGTTTTGGCAACATGATAGTCATCTGTATCTCTCTCTATCCTACAACTAACACATGTAGACAGCAGTATAAAAGCCAGGGATAGGTTAGCAGAGAGAGATGAAAGAGGATGAGGAGAACAGGAATTTGCAATAAACACCTCTTGACCACTGTGTCCTTTTTTTATCTGTCCCACTTTATTAGGTATTTTCCTGCTGCACAAGATCTTCTAAGAAGAGAATTAGGGGAAAGGTGATATGAAACAATCAAGATAATAAAAACTACCCTCCTTGCAAAAGAAAACCCCTCATCCTATTAGTTGAACAAATTCTAGACAAAGTGACTAAGATGAAATAGCAAGGGGGGGGGGGTAGCAGACTTAAGTAGTCACAGAATATGCACTAATTTCATTTGAAGAAGGGGGGGTCACATTCTAGCTCCAAATCAAACCAGCTCTACTTTCTTATAAAGGAAAAAGGGTTGACCCCCTCAAGTCCAGTGTTACATAGGGAGAGGAAGGGAGATGGAAAACTACCATAAACCCACTCCAGATTTCACTAGGCAGAAGGGTCTGTCATCAGTGCACCTAATGTTTCAAAGGGGGCAAAGAAAAAAACCCCACTTCTTCCTCCTTTTTCATTACTAAAGAAGAAAGACCCCGATCACCCTATCTTTCTATAGCCAACACTCAACACATTTCCTAAACCATCCCTCCAATCTGCATCAGGACAAAAGGCTATTCCCCCTTTTTGGCTTAGATTTGTAGAATACAATTACTACATGACTTGGTAGTAAGTGCCAATGAATTCTATAGAGGTACTTGTCAGTACAGCCTCACAGAACTGAGCTACACAGTGACAACACAAATGGAAGTATAACATTATATATTTATAGGAATCAAGGTTGCACAGTCTGTGATAGTCTAAATCTGCAGCGTAATATTCCATCCTTATTGAAGGCTGCTGTAGATGGAACCTGAACCTGAGCTGAAAGAAAAACCAGAAACTTTTCATAATCAGTCAGAATAGGAAGGTTGGTTATAATATACTGGTGTATAACCAGTATATTATGGTTGAGGCTGAGAGAGTGTGATTTACCCAAGGTCACCCAATGGGTTTCCATGGCCAAGCTGGGATTTGAATCATGATATCCAGAGTCTAGTCCAATACTCAAACCACAAACTAAAGTGGGTGAGAAAACCAAAAATATATTTTGTACAAGGGTCCACAAAGATCTATTGCCAGCAATGATGCAAGTCCAATTTTTACTGCTCTTGAAAAAGGAAAGCTCAATAGTTCACTAAAATCAGAATGATCAGTATGAAATCTATAACTGGGAGAAATATAATTCAAATAACAATTACGATCTCATAAGAGTTAAAAGGTATTAGATCTTCACAAATTATACATGCATTTGACAATTTTTTAATTCCATTTCAACACAAACTGATTAATTACATCCAAAGGCCTCTGCCCAGGTGGAACACAGGACCAGACAAGCTGAAGTGTCTCAAATTAGAACCTGAATATATGGACAGACATGCTTGAGAAAATCTGTTGAAAACCTGTTGTTAATATGTTTCATTCACAAATGTGCTTGCAGGCTCCAACTTTCATCAGCATTAAATTAAGCCACATGTTAAAATCTTAAAAACAGCAGGCCTGCAGCTTATGATAGGTATCAAAAAACAAATAAAAACAAAAGATTTCAAATGATAACTAGTTGTTAAAAGAATTCAAAGTGACAGCATTGTTCACATCCTGTACAAAAAATATAAAACAGCACAATTTCTTCTTCTAGATGCTCCTGCAGAAAGAAATCAGGTAAGGTATATATACAATATACTCTAGTATATTAAAAGATTTGAATATGTTAAATTCCTATTTTCATAATCCATAAGACAATTTTTTCTACCATATATTTAAAAGAGTGTCAAAACTTGACACGTTAGCTAGAGATTTCTAGGTGATGCCAAACAATGAACTCATATATATAGCCTAGAACCTGGCATAAATTAAGTCAAAATAGTAGCTGCCAGTGAAAGCAAGCTTTCAGTTTTAGGAGATTATCATGTTGACTAATAATCCAACTGCTCCCCAAAGGGATACAGTTGGGTGCGGGGTTCCTGGTGCGTATTATCAGATGTAATTTGCTGCCACTGCCACTGGACAATTGCAACTTGGCTGCATCCCAGGTCCCAGATGCACTTCAGAGGCTGCTTTTCAAAAACAGCAAGCTCTCAGCTTGGAAAAGCATCCTCCGAAGCACACGTGGCACCTGGGGATGCAACCAGGTTGCAATTGCCCAGCAGCATCAGCAGCAAATTATGTCTGATAATACCCACCAGCAACCAGTAACTTGACTGCATCCCACTGGGGAGCAGTCAGAATTATGAGTCAATGCGATAATCTCCTTAGTCTGACCTGGCTGCCTTAGGAGAAAAACAGAAGTTAAGGAATCACATCACAGCTCCAGTGACAATGGAGAAGACAGCTGAGGGACAGTCTTTCCTTCAGGTAAACAAAAGAGTTAAATATGTGTTGGTTTTAAGTTACATTTATTGGGGGTACAATCACAGAAAAGCAACAGAGATAATTGCCTAGCAAAGATGAACAGCTTTGAGATGCTTCTAAACAGGAGGTTATAAAACCTCCAGCAGGAAGAAAGACAAAGAGACTGGGTCACAGAGATTTTGGGACTGATGGAGAGGTGAGGGAATCATGGTTATAGGCTGGGCAAAGGCGTCCAGACTCACAGCTTCTCATGATAAAACCAGAATTCCCTCTGTCTTGTGAGTAGAATAGGAAAGTTCAGCTAGTTGTCTTAGGGCTTATGTTTATTCTAACCCTGGTAGGATATGACTAATAGAGTCATCTTCGAGGCCCGGAAGAGGAGGGGCAGCCACACGAGCGTTGCCCCTTCCTCTTCCTGAGGTCGCCTTCGGAGTCGCCGGCCCTCTGCACGGCCGGCGCTCCGGGGATGACCTCACGCCGCAGCGACCGCATGCGCGACGGTGGAAGAGTCTGGGAAAGTGCGCCCGCCGCTTTTAGGGCGCACTTTCCCTGATATCTAAAAGGAGCGCCAATTTGGAGCTCCTTTTAGGGACGCCGCAGGAGCGCCGTGGTGCGGAGGCTCCGCACCGCCGGCGCTCCGTCCGGCGGCGTCCCGGAAGCAGTCGTCTGCTTCCCCCCTTTGTCTGTTTTTGTAACTCTTGTAACTAAGGTTTTGTAACCAAAGGGGTGAAGCAGACAGGTGGCTAGGAGCAGCCATTAGTTGCTCCACTGCAGCGACTGCACAGTCCACTCTCAAAGCAGACTGCTGCCATGATCCCAAATGAGCCACTGGCAGAAGCCATTTTTTGTCACTCCTTTTGCTTCAGAGCAGCTTCTGGCCACTTCAACAACATGTATTATCTAAACACCACAGAAGCCACTCTATTTGGCGCATCTGTTTCAGGCCAAAGAAACACCTGAAGGAAAGTGCCTTCATGTACAAGATACCTGTTTGCTAATGTAAAATTGCTTGCTCAAAATAAAAGCCTTTTTATACCCATGTTCTCTTCACATGCCTTTGCTCAATGTGTGCTTATATATACATATAGGATGCTCACAGGAGGGGGAGGGAGATGAAGTCTCTGCAGAGTCAGAGGTGGGAAAAGTGCTAGTTAAACCCATCACTAACTTCCACTTGGTTACTGAGTCACATGGGTGTAAAATAATGGTGATGGCTAAAATAGTTTTGGAAATAATTCTGGTTCCTTTTTTGAAATAACACTGGAAGAAAGATTTAGTGGGTTCGATTGAATTCACCCCAAATATGCATAAAACTGAGCACCTATTGTAAACTACAATCACTGAATCAAACAATCTCACAATTGTTACCACAACCACCTTCTGTGATAGTGTACATTTAGAATGCTATGTGAAGTTCTGGTCAGGCCATTCCAATAGAATACTGTGGAGCAAGAAAGGATGCAGAAAAGATTACCAGAGACTAGAGAATTTTGCTTCTGATAAGAGAGAGAAGTCAAAGGCCACAGGAAAAAAAATAATATTCCTGAATAACAACTGAATTTACATTAGCCAATAAAATTGGCAGCCAGTGGATTCTGAATTTACCAAATTTGCTGTCAAGGAATATGATGACGGGTACTGTGTTTGATAACAGAAGACTATATAGTCTATGTATAGATGTGTATATAGTCTAGAGCAGGGGTCAGCAACCTTTGTTGCCGGGGGGCCGGGGGAGGGGGGGAAATGGTGCAGGGGCCGGTTGTGCGGGAGCTGGGGGTGCACGCGCACGCACACCCCCCTGTCAGGCGCCATGGGGTCTTTCCAAGGCCCCCCGCCCCGATCCTTGGGCGAATTCACCCCAGGATCGAGCGGAGGCACCTAGGAGGACCGTTTCCAAGCCCCCCCCCACCCTGATCCTTGGGCGAATTCGCCCCAGGATCGAGCGGAAGCACCTTGGAGGACCGTTTCCTAGGTGCCTCTGCTTGATCCTAGGGTAAATTCACCCCAGGATCAAGCGGAGGAACCTTGGAAAGGTCCATCCAAGGCCCCGCTGCCCCAATCCTTGGGCGAATTCGCCCCAGGATCGAGCGGGTAGGCCTTGGAAACGGTCCTCCAAGGCCCCCCCCCGCCCCAATCCTTGGGCGAATTCGCCCCAGGATCGAGCGGAGGCACCTTGGAGGACCGTTTTCAAGGTGCCTCTGCTTGATCCTAGGGTGAGTTCGCCCAAGGATCAAGTGGAGGAACCTTGGAAAGTGTATCTGGGGGAATTACCGCCGCGCCCCCCCGCGCTGCCACCGCCGCTGCGATGCGTTTGCGCATGCGCAGCACTCCTGCGCGTGCGCAAATGCATTGCGGCTGCCATTTTGGAAACCAGAATGTGAGGCGGCGGTGGCAACGGCAGCGGTAGGGGTCCGCCTGGGCCGGTAAGCACGGGGCCCATGGGCCGGAACCAGCCCGCGGGCCGTAGGTTGCCAGCCCCTGGTCTAGAGAGTAGATCTTGTTGTGTTCATTCAAACCGTTTCTGACTTATGGTGATCCTACATGAACCTATCACAGGGGGTTCTTGGCAAGATTCATTTAGAGGGGTTTGCCTTTGCCTGTGATTGTAGGCTACCCTCTGAGACTAAGAGAACTGACTTGACCAAGGTCTCCCAGTATGAGTAAGCTTACAAGTTTGTTCACTGCTAAAAGCTATAAGCCATCACAATTCAATATAATTAAGGTAAAATACAAACAAACTACAAATATAATGTCCAGGTTTAGATAGTGTATGCTATGAACAGCAGTTACTGGATGGAAAATAACAGGGGATAGTTATGTTCATGCTGTGCTTGTAAGCTACCCAGAAACATCTGTCTGAAAACCACCGGAAACAGAATGCAGGGTTAGAAAAGACCATTGGTTTGCTCCAGCAAGGCTTTACTTGAGTACCAGAGAAACCATCATTGAATGAGCATAGCATCAACTCCAAATGTGAAAGATTGTTTTAATACCATTCCATTTAATTACAGAAAAAGATTTTTAAAAGAAGAATCCAACAAAAGATGACACCACTGATCTGTGCCAAAAACAGCTGTAGCCAGAAGCTAGTAGTTATCAATCTGCATGTTGAAATTCAGCAGCAGAAGAAAGAATTCACAGGGAGGCCTATCCCTTTGTGAAGAGGAAAAGGCAGTACAGTGTTGGCAAGAGGAAAGGCAATACACAGAAAGGGAGAGGCCATGGAATGCACTCGTTATGTCTATGTCATACAGGCGTTCCAACATGTCTGCCAATTTGGCTGGGATTCCCTGGCAACACTTATTTCACAATATCATTATGCTGAACCAGGAATAGTATGACAAAGGACTAAGTGTTTATTTTCAGCATCAGATCTTTCAGCCATAGCACCTTATTCACACTGACCTTCAGAGGGTTTGGTTAAAAGAATTTGTACAACCAGTGAAAAAATTGCAACATGCTGATACCTTTTCCAGAATATCCAGATAACTATTAACTGATTTTAAGAAGGGGAGCAAGGGAGCCATAGTAGGTGAAATAAAAGTGTAACTCAAAAGTTTACTGTTTGGAACCAAGTAAGTATCTGTGTTCACTTGAATATGATTCCCCACGAAGCAACTGAAAGTAAGTTTTTAAACAGGCACATGTTTTAATATCTACACAAGGTTTTTTTAAAAAAAAATCTAAAAGATCAAGAAATAATACAGTTGCCCCTCTGTTTTCACAGACTTGGCATCCCTCACCTGTTCATGGGAGGTGAATGGAGGGCGACAAAATAGGGTTCAAAATGGGGCTTGAATATTGGGAATTTTCTGTTTTCATGGGGGATCCAGCGTGGATCCCCTAGGAAAACGGAGGGGCAACTGTACTTCTAAACAGATAACCCCACATCCTGCACTGAATAAGGCTGTCAAAATGGTATAAATTACCAACATGGATAATACCAATGGGTAATAAAACAGTTTGTGCCCCACAAAAAAATAATAAGGGGTGAACAGAAACCCTGCAAAAATCAAGAAACAAACACAGGAATCTACAGCAAAATCTGTTTGCCCCCTGAATATCCAGTAATATCTAGAACTAATTATTAGTAACTTGAAAGCTTGTTTCCTAGCAGTCTAAAACATAAATAGGTCTAAATAAAAATGCTGCCTCACTTGTGTTGTATTTCATGTGAAATTGGCATGTTCTATTTTTAAATTAAATAACAGTATTTATAATCAGCAATTATATAGCACTTAATTCAGTGATAGTGGGGTAATTCAGTTAATGTTGTCACTTTTTAGGAACCCATTGCTCTTATATATTACCTCTTGGGAACCTTATTGTTTCATAAACACTCACAACTACCAATTAAGTCAGTAGAAACTAGAGGCTCCTATTGCCACTGGAAGGTAGTCCCTTGAATTACTATACAAAAAGTGCTTTGCTCTTCAGACTGTTAAAAAACAGCCATACTCAAATGTAGGTAATGAAAAACAGAGGCTACTATCTAAATTTTGTGCCCAGTCTCACTATTAAGCCCACAAAGAAGAAATACCACTGTACCCAGTATTCACTGAAAATATAGAAAGACACTTCCTTTTATGCTAGCTTTAAAAATAAATGCTTCTGCTTCTAAAGTGTGCTGCTTAGTAGAAAAGAAGCAGAGAAGAGAACTAACTAGTATTCAATCAACACCGTTCAACAAAGCAGAGGAAGTCTAAAATTTGCTGAAGAAAAAACAAAGGGAGTTGAGTGCTTGTACTTAAGAGAAGTCTTTTTGTTTGGTATGAGAACTATATTGAGAAAAGCAGAGCACTTGAAATACAACATCCATGGGAACCCTTAAAACACCTGACAGCCAGTCTGAACAAGAAGAATATCTCTGAGTTCTAATCACAGCTCACATGCTGAATGACAAGTTACTCGCCCAGAAGAATGGTTCCTAATTGGCAAGGGGGTCAGAAAAGGCTGCATGTTATCTCCTCACTTGTTCAACATGTATGCAGAAAATGTCACAAGAACAACAGGTTTAGACTCAGGAGGAGAATGAGTGAAAACAGGAGAAAGGATTATCAACAATCTAAGATATGCAGATGACACCACAATACTAGCAGAAAACACTCCAGATTTGGAACAATTATTAAGCAAGGCCAAAGAAGCAAAGCAAAAGCAAAGCAGCTTCATTTATATACCGGTTCATATCATGCTATGGGATGTCTAAGCGGTTTACAACTGTAAGCTCATTGCCCCCCAACAGTTGGGTACTCAAGAAGAAAGTGCAAAGATAGATTTACTGCTAAACATAAAGAAAACCAAAATTATGACCATGGAGGATCTACATAAATTCAACCTAGACAATGAGAAAATCAAAGATTTCCTGTACTTTGGAATAAAACAATCAGAATAGAGACTGTAATCAAGAAATCTAAGTATTAAGAACAGGAAGCGCAGTCATGAAAGGAGTTAAAAAGATCCTAAAGAGTAATGATATACAACTGAGCTCTAAAGTCAGAATCGTACAATCCACTGTATTCCCAATTACCATGTACAGATGCAAGAGCTGGACAGTAAAGAAAACAGATAGGAAGAAAATCAACTCATTTGAGATGTGGTGCTGGAGAAGAGTGCTGAGAATGCCACGGACAGCCAAATGGACAAACAAATGGGTCCTTGAACAGATCAAGCCTGAAATTTCCCTGGAAGCCAAGATGATCAAATTCAGGCATTGCATTTTGGCCATATCATGAGAAAGCATGACTCATTAGAAAAGACACTAGTGCTAGGAAAGGTAGTGGAGAGGAAAATAGCACACTAGATTAAGGGACTCAATTAGCGAGGTCATGGGTTTGAATTTACAGGACCTAAGCAGAGCAGTAGAGGACAGGGAGTCTTGGAGGTGTCTCATCCATGGGGTAACCATGAATCACAGTCAACCCAAGGGCAGTTAACAAGAACAGCAAATGTTTGCAACAAATGAAAGTGGCGGTTGAGAGGAAAAAGTGTTTGTATGTAAACATTTTGAAATTATGTCTTAATCTCCAAAGACCTGGACAAAATAATATTTTTTTTAAAACCAAGATTGCAATACTTCTTGTTAGCAGCTTTAAATTAATTCCATAAATACAGGTTTCCTCTAATTTCCAATAATTTCATGCTTCTCCAGAACTATTCTGCCTTTGTTCTTACTCAACCAGACTTTCATAGAATCATGCCTTTAGAAACTACAATGCCTCATTTAAACACCTGCAGGTCGGTAATGTAGCTGAATGATAAGCTTGGAACACACCTTTTTTGTCTGTTGAAGATTTACTTTCAATCTCCAGTAAACAAGGTAAACTGCTGTATCAAATCCACATCTTTCATGAGTGTTACCAGTTTCTCAAGATAGCAGGTCTTAGCATGAAGAGTTATGTTTATCTTGTGATCTTGATGTAAGCCAAACATGCTTAAAATCCATCAACTACAATCTCAGAAGATTTGTAGCTGTACAGTTCTAAATTGTACATATGAAGTGGGTTAATTGTTTTGACTCTTGGCTGCAGTGGGTGTGTGTGTGTCAAAGTACAGAAAATAGCATTCACAGAGTAAACATGTCATGTCCCAATGAAGCCTTTAAAATCATTGTACAAATTCCAGCTCCAAAACCTATGCTTTTAAAGCCAAATTTACTTCTTTTTTCCCCCAAAACATGATGGTGATTTGTCCTGACAATTCTCCAACTTGTGTTCTGAAAGAATTACCTTCAGCCTGCTATCTGAATAGTTCATGGAGATAATTAGCATTTAATGTGCAACTGTCTGGGAGTTATCAGTTCTTGACACTGTCATAGAAATCATGTCCAGTTTTTTTTCCAGTGGAATCCTATGTATATCTATCAAGTATCAATTATTCATTTGTGTATCAGAGCTGTGAAAAAAATAGTGGTTTTAAAATTATAATTTCCAGAATTCCAACCTCACCATTAGGGATTCTGGATTTCACAGTCCAAAAAAACTAATTTCTAATATGATTTTGGTAGTCATGAGCAAGTGCAGTAGATAGGCATGCTGACATAATATTCTGGAAAGGAAAAACTCCCTTCTTTTTTTAAAATTAAAAAATTAAATGACATTTTAAAGGACTTTTTAAAAAGAAAAAAATCCTTTAAAAAGGAAATGTACTGTGCCCCTATTGCATCACCCAAGCACTACTAAAGTGCGCCAAGCAAGGTGTATACTGTGATGTTACCAAACACATACACTAACACTTTTTTCTTATTGTCCCACATTATGTAGAATATTATTGCTTTCTATCCCACTTGTTAAAATGGGAGGAAAAATTATAGACCACTTCCAGGTTTACAGAGATGATGAATCTCATTCATCTTGGGCCTTGCATCCAGAATGCCTCATTCCACACACAACATTTCTATTCAATACCAGGCACAAAAACACAAACAGTAAGTAGTATAACCATGTCAATGTAGCTGGAGCATTTATTTATTTATTTACTCTTCAAAAATAGATGACTTGCTTAGGGTTCTTCTGTAACATTCATCCACCTCCTCTGACCTCTCTTTTATACATTTGATCTATAGACACAGACAATTTAAAAATACTTTCCAAGGTATGAATGTTGTAATTGCAAATAACTCTTAAAGGCTGACACTTGTGGCCTTTCAACTGACATACAGAATTAAATGCTACTTTCTGCATACATGCCGAAAAGGTTACAACTAAGAGGGCTCACTCATGGAGTTGTCCTTTGTCAGTTTTTCTCTTTTCCTCCTGTTGTAGGAAAAATACCTGCATGAAAGCAGCTGAAAGCCCACAGCTTCCTCACTCATGCTGACCCCTGAAGAAAGCTTAACAGAAAGCATTAATAGGAGGGGGCAAGAGAAAAGAAGGAAGATAATACAATTTGTTAGAGTCATATCTCCTCCAAACCCTGGTGATGGTGTTGCATTTATTTTTGGTGATCAATTTGACCATCTCGAGCATAGCTGCTCAGGAGCTGAAAAATTACAATTGCCCTCTCTGAATTCATAACTAAAGTAATGTGCAAGCTGACAAACAACTACAAGGGGAAAATATATGTGCCCCTCATAAGCAAGACAAATTACTTGTTCTTACTGAATGCTTCCAGCAGGAGCTCACTAATTTGATATATATTTGCAAAACATATGCATTGTGTCCAAAGCAATACATTAAGAGAGATCCACCTGGTTGCCTTGATTAGGTTATTCAACCCAGAGTTACCGCAGATTCAGAGACACATTCCGAAAAAAGGAACTGTTTATATGGAGACCAGTTTACCAATAATATAAAGGATTTATTGGTGGCTTCTTACTTTGAACAAATCTTTCAAACTGAAAGCAAAGCTCAAGTTATGAAACAGCAATCATTTTACAAACGGCTTCACATGACCTATTCCCAACCCATCCACCTCCAACAGCCAGAGTGGTGGTGTGGTTTGAATGTTGGACTACAACTCTGGAGATCAGGGTTCGATTCAGCATGGAAACTCACTGGGTGATCTTGGGCAAGTCACACGGTCTCAGCTCCAGAAAACCTTTGGGTCATCATAAGTCGAAATTGATTTGAAGACACACAACAACAATAACAACTCACACCCTGGCCAATATTTTAAAAACGTGAAATGATTTTTCATCTGGGGATTTGGTCATAAGATTTCCCCTTAGACCAAGAGCTGCTTGAATTATACGTTTATCAGTTCAATTATAAGCCTCTTTAATTAGGCTTAGCAGCAAACAATTATGCACATGAGACCTAAACAGACATGCAGCAGTAGTTGCATTCTACATGTGATGCTCCAGGCAATGACAAAGGAGAGTCAAACAGGACCCTTCAGCTACCATTAGTCAGTGGTGCAGATACCAGATGATGAAACAATAAAAAAAGATCTCTCCACAGAACATGAAAATCTTACATTTCTACAAGAACCAATATAACAGTGTGAGTGTCCGGTTCAGAGGTTCAATAGATAAGTGGGATGCAGCAATCCAAATTTTTGAAATTCTCTGCTGAAATGAGAGGTGCTTCGAACATTAAAAACATTCTATACAAATTCCTTGTAATGTACTTCTAAGTAGGATGAAGCATCACATGCATTTATTGATATTTGACATTAGTTTGACTCAAATTTTCACACTAGCCCTAGTCACCTTTACTCAGAATGCATGAGGGCTAAAACGGGGGGTCCAGGTGGATCACAAGTTGAACATGAGTCAACAGTGCGATGCAGCAGCTAAAAAGGCCAATGCAATTTTAGGCTGCATCAGTAGAAGTATAGTGTCTAGATCAAGAGAAGTAATAGTGCCACTCTATTCTGCTTTGGTCAGGCCTCACCTGGAATACTGTGTCCAGTTCTGGGCACCACAATTCAAAAAGGATGTGGAGAAACTGGAGCGTGTCCAAAGGAGGGCAACTAAAATGGTGAAGGGTCTGGAAACCAAGCCCTATGAGGAATGACTTAGGGAGCTGGGGATGTTTAGCCTGGAGAAGAGAAGGCTGAGAGGTGATATGATAGCCGTGTTTATATATTTGAAGGGATGTCATATTGAGGAGGGAACAAGCTTGTTTTCTGCTGCTCCAGAGACTAGGACCCGAAACAATAGATGTAAGCTCCAGGAAAAGAGATTCCACCTCAACATTAGGGGGAACTTCCTGACAGTAAGGGCGGTTCGACAATGGAATACACTCCCTCGGAGAGTAGTGGAGTCTCCTTCCTTGGAGGTCTTTAAGCAGAGGCTGGATGGCCATCTGTTGGGGATGCTTTGATTGGGAGTTCCTGCATGGCAGGGGGTTGGACTGGATGGCCCATGTGGTCTCTTCCAACTCTATGATTCTATGATTCTGTGATTCTAATTCCCCTATGTATACCACCCATAAGATCCCCAACACTGCTGTTTTCAGTGGGAAGTTCTCCCAGGATTTTACATTTACATTTACTGAACATATGTAGAACTTGCAGCATGATTACAGATCCTGATAAAGTAGGATCCTTACTGGGCTCCAAGTTATGCCCACACACAATCCAATATGAGTAATACTGCCCTCCAGGCCATACCACTGAAAATGGAAAAGTCAGATTTCCGTGTCTTGAGACATCCACATGAAAGTCCTCTGCAGATTGCCCATAAGTGGTCTAAATAAATATATCTGCTGGCACAATTCTTCAGGGGAAAAGTACACAGTCTCCATGTACAGTTTTGGCTGAATCCTTAGAAGTACCTTTCTTGAGATCCATGTCTCTACCCCTCATGTTTTCCTCTTGTTCCTGGTTTTACATATTTTATTTTATTTTGAGTAAAATAGCAGTTTCCTCAAGCCAACTCAACCAAATGCCCTCTGGTGTTTCTTGTATCTTTACATTGTCAGTGTGTGGGTGATGGGTGTTGCAGTGATGCTCTTTGACACCCAGCAGAATCTGCAGGACAAGCTGGCTGCTGTGATCCACAGCTACTTTGTATCTCTTACTATCATCCACACCATCTCTCCTATCACAGCACTGTGAAGTTTGGAGCCTGTCCCTGATTAATCCTTACCTACGGTATATACTCACTATAAGTAACCTCAAGTATAAGTCAAGGTTTGGGGCCAAAATTATGGATTTTGATATGACTCGTAGATAATTCGAGGGTAAAATGTAGGGGCATGTAACAAAGGATGTAAAGGACGAAGTTTACTGTCTTCATTCAAATCCTTCTAAGCCCAATTCCTCCTTTGAGGGGAAGCACAAAAGAGGTGCCACCACTGTCATTTCCCCGCCCAAGCATTTAAAAAGGCCAGAAACAGCATCATGATAGAAAGAGTAGAGGGGGTTGATGCTTTTTTTGGGTGCCCCCAGGTTGAACTAAGCTCTTACCTTTTGCCACTCTACTCAGAGAAGGGGAAGAGTACAACGTAAAATACAGTAGTTACATTGACCCATGGATAAGTCAACCCAGCTTTTTGGGAGTCAATTTTTTGGACAAAATTTTCTAGACTTATACATGAGTATATACAGTACTTCAATTCCCTGTCTTCTCTGCCCTTTTCCTTTCCACTTAACTTTCATTCAGATTTCCTTATTGAGTCCAATGCTTATTCTATGCTCTTCATTTAGCTTTCATTCCCACCCCCCACCCCCAGTTTCCCTATATTTGTGAATTTATTCTCAGTAATCCCCCATGTAAGAATTTAATCCTAGCTAATTGACCATTTTCTCATCTCTCACACAAGCTAGAACGAAAACTATTTTGCACCTTGAAAAATGAAGGAATCCTAGCCAAACAGTGCCGGGACACTACAAATATGATGAATGGCAAACTTTTCCACAAATAACTTAAATACTGTAATGGAAAGTACACACACGTCCTATTCTTTAGTCTGTTACTACAGGCACATGGCTAAAATATTGTATTTCTCCTGAGATGTAGGAGTTTATCACAGACAGTTGAGGGTGATCTTCATCATTTTAGATTCCTAATCTATAAAATGGGAGTCAGCATCTTATGTCTGTAGCAAAGATGAATGCAATAGGGACTATAACACTGTCATACTCAAGTATTTTGCGATTCATTATTAACAAGTGTGTGCATATAGATTTTTGCTAAAAGCCTTCTTCCATCATTGACTAGCCCACCACTTTACTTATCTTGGCATTCTGAAATGTGTTAAATACTAGAACTCATACAGGTTCCTTAAGTCATTATTCACTCTGTTAACCACCAATATCTTTTGTAAAGCAAGGATCAGAATCTTTTTTCATCACAACTAAAGATTCAGGGATAGAAAATATATTGGTCAAGTTTACAAGGGGGCTAAAGAATACAATTGTGTCATTATTAAATTATTAAACTAACTGAGAAGTGTAACCATACATCATTTTCCAGGGCCACTTCACACAATTTCCTCCACGATTAAACTCTCCAAAGTACAAAATGTATCCATGGTACAAAAAGTGTGCGTCACTTAGTGTTGAAAAATGTATGAGACTGTACCTCATCTGTTGAAAAACTAATCAGTGTACTTTCTCCCCCAAATCTGTACTTGTTGCAAAATGAGCTTAGATTTTCTTCCCGGATTACTGTATAGTCAGTGTTGCACAGAGCTCATTTCACTGTAATTAAAACATATGAACCAATCTGAGATTAAGAAACTTTTAAAAACTTTGTTTTCCTGTGCTGGGAGAAATACAGTATATAAATAAAATGCACTCATACTTTAGCTGCACAGTGCCTTCTAGCAGACAAAATCCACAGTTTACTGTAGAAGTAAACAAAGTCCAAATATTTGCTCAGCTGCTCCAAAATTTGTTATAATTTTAAGCAGGCATGGAAAGTCTCTGGAAATGAAGATGATTCTGAAAAATCCCTTTTATTGGTTTGGAACAGGGGTAGGCAACCTTTCCCCTTTAAGGGCCGAGGAACTTCTGCTCCCAGAAGCCTCAGCCATGTTGGCCAATAGTCCCATGTTGGCCAATAGCTCCTGGGATTCTGGGAGATGAAGTCCCTTGGCCCTTAAAGAGGAAAGGTTGCCTACCCCTGGTTTGGAAGAAAGAGAAAGTGAGCAAGGGAAACCAAGAATTGTAGAAAAGTGGAAATATACACAATATTTACTTTCTAGTCATCTAAACTTATTGTAATATTTTAATAGCTTATGTGTGGTAGTTCTGCTTATTCATTTCTCCTACTACACTCCCCTATTAATGGGGACATTGTTTGCTAAAGTTGTGTTGCGTTCGTATGAATTATTATTTTGGGGGAGTAATTTTTCTTAGAATCATAGTGCATCAGTACATCGACAAAGCAGCATTTCAGTGCAAAAGTGCTACTTCACTATTTCACTGAGGCACAAAGATGCTGTAACTCTAAAAAGAATTTTAGAAAGGAGAAAAATGAAAGAACTACCTTTTCTTTAACCTTATCAGGAACTGGTTGTGAAAATTATTTAAATTTTCTGAGATGAGCACTATTACTGTTATCTGCTAGTTACCATAAAATCTTTTTTCATAAAAAGCTAGTGATCCATTGAAAGTTGCAACACAGAAATTGCAGAACTTTGGGACGATGCTGCCACTGGAAATTTAGAAAGGCAGTACACCCATATATGACATATGAATCTGATTACTTCTATATAACATGAAATCTCCTGAGAAAATGGCAAACGCTGTATTTCTGGACCACCACTATCTCAGATGTCATTCCAGTATAATATCCTAGGACAAAAAGCCTTTGGACAATCTTTGCTGTTGTTGTGTGCCTTCAAGTCATTTCCAACCTATGGCAACCCTAAGGCAAACCTATTACAAACTTTTCTGGGGCTGAAGGATTGTGACTCACTCAAGGTCACCCAGTGGGTTTCCACAGCTGAGCAGGGAATCGAACCCTGATCTTCAGAGTTGTGGTCCAATGCTCAAACCAGTACAGCATGCTGGCTCTGTAATTTTGTAATTTCTTTATTATTACTATTACTTTATAAACATATAGTATGCACAAATGACATTTAAATCATTTTTTAAAATAAAATAATTCACTATCCCCCAGATTTCCAGATTTTTTATCCAGGTCTCTGGTAAAAATATGAATGTAGCCCTCCCATTTACCCACCCCAGACTTTCTATCTCTAAACATAAATACACTTTATTGCAAATTGACTTCCTGCCCTTCACAACTTTTTGTCCTTCATCTGGCGAATAACCATTCCCCATGTTCTTTAGAGCAGTGCTACTCAAACTGGAGAGCTTCCAGGAAAGGAGAAAAAAGCAATTTTAGCCAACAGGCACAAATATGTTACCAGTTCCTAGCAAACTAAATTGTTGCTGCTGGTCCCTCACATTAAATAGCTTAAGAAGCACTGCATTAGCATATTTTATATCTTGTAAAAGTACTATTAAGTTGGAAGAAAAGGGAAATAAAAATTGCTTTAAAAATCAGAACAAAAAAGGAGGAAATTGTGACTTTGACTTTCATTAGGTTAAAAGCCTAGAAACTAGTAGTTATGTTTCTTGTACTAAGCAGAGGTCCAAAACATACTGAAGAAATAATCCAGTTTGAGACTGATTTGACTGCCCTGGCTCAGTGCTAGGGGAATTCTGGGAAGTTTATTGTGGCACCAGAGCTCTCTGACAGAGAAGGCTAAATGTCTCACAAAACTACAGTTCCCAGAATTCCCTAGCTCAAACTGGATTATTTCTGCAGCATGTTTTGGGCCAGAGCTTAACTGATCAGAACTCTACACTCTTTCTGCAAGCAAGTGCATGCATACACACATGGACGGACACACATACACAGCACACAAAATAATCACGGGAAATGATTCCAAATCATTTCAGGAAGAACTGTAAAAAAACCTCTCAGCTTTCTAATATGACAAAGGCAACTCTCGTTCATTCAACCATACAGCCTTTCAAAGCAACTTTCATTGAGCCATACTGCCTACTGCAGCTATAGATTTGATATAACACGTTTCAGGCTATGGAGAACACTTACAACTGTTATTAACACCCACCTCTGTCCTTTTCTTGCTACCCATTGCCTTACTTTCATTCTACATACAAACATCTGGGAAGAGCTAAAAATACATATTGCTTCATAAGGAGGCACAAGGTCTGTCACAAAGAAACCATTTTACTGTCTCGGGATAATATATCATAGCTGAACTATCCCAATAATGTAACAACACTAGTCCCAACACAGAATTCTTAATATCTTTCAAAATCATTTCATGTGGTGCCCATACAACCTGTAAGTGCCCCTTTATGCTTTACTCCTTCTATTGACTAGATTTTTGTCTTACAGAACAGGTGAAAATAAATCCAACAGACTTTTGCTCTTTAAAATGACTGAGTGTTCAACATTTTGAAAACTAAGCCTCATATACATTTCTCCTAGTTTGAGACCATTTTGATCAAATAAATTTGTCCCACAAAATGTTTCTCAAATTGTCTGAGATCCTTCCTTCATATCTGCCATCTCAGAACATCCAAGATACTTTTGAACCCTTCCCGGAGTTAACAAAGGAGCCAGGATTCAGGGGCAACAAATGTGTCTTTCAGCTCAGGCAAGACATAATAATATTTCAAAACTTTTCATGTATTGAACTATAAAACGTGGAACTCCAAAGCCCTCCTTTGGAGATTCTCTGGGTGGACCTCAGGAGAAGCAAGTTTTTAAAAAGTGTGGTACCAGAACACCAATTCATATGTTAAATAGGCAAATAATAATAATAATAATAATAATAAATATAAAATTTATTTCTATCCCGGCCCTCTGCTGAAGCAATTGGGGTGGCTTACAAAATTAAAATGTCATAATATACAATCCCAAAGAACCCCCTCCCACCCCTTAAAACAGCATTAAACATCAAGCATATAAAACAATAAAAACAATAAAACAAATCAGCTATAACATCTAAAAACATAATAGCAGGCAGGCAACAGATTATGAATGCAACAGAGGGTAGAGATAGGGTGAGATCACTTCTTAGGCTGGGAAAAATAAGTCTGGAAAGGCCTGCCAGAAGAGATCCGTCTTTACAGCCTGTTTGAAGCTGTTTAAACTGGTAATCTGACGGATCTCGCCCGGCAGGCTGTTCCACAATCTGGAGCAATTGCCAAGAAGGTTGTCTGGGAGGCTGCAGACAGCCTAGTTTTAACAGGCTGAAGCAAATTCCTCTGAGAGGACCGAAGTGCATCATACAGAAGAAGGCAGTCCCAGAGATAGGTTAGACCCAAGCCATGTAGGGCTTTAAAGGTCATAACTAATACCTTGTACTGAGCCCGGAAACTAATCGGCAGCCAGTGAAGTCTTTTCAAGACAGGTGATATATGGTCTCGTCTAGATGTTCCAGAGACTAGTCTGGCTGTCATATTCTGGACTAATTGAAATTTCCGGAATAAGCACGAGGGTAGGCCCATGTAGAGCCCATTACAGAAATCAAGACTCTATAGAGGTAGAGTCTCCCCCTTTTTCAGAATTCTGAAATCCAAAATACTCCAAAATCCAAAATATTTTTCATGGATGGCTGCCATAATAACATCTTGGCTTTCTGATGGTTCACTGTACACAAACTTAGTTTCATGGGCAAAATTATTAAAAATATTGTGTATATAATTACATAATTATAAAATTACACAATTATATAAAAGGGTATGTATAGGTGCATATGAAACATAAATGAATTTCATATTTACACTTGATAACAAGTTATTTCATTATACACACACACATACACGCACAAGTGTATTCTAAAATAAAATAAAAATCCTAAATCCAAAATACTTCTAGTCCCAAGCATTTTGGATAATTATTTTATAGTGCAAATCCATAGTAAAAGTAAAATGGAAATGTAGTTCAATTTCACACATTTATGGAACTCTAGATGGTAGGTTCAATACGTGAAGAATTAAGCTGTCAGTGTCTTAAAATGAATACTTTCACCTGTAACAAATACATCTGACAAATGCCCAGACAGCTTTGTACACATACTGGGTGCCTTGAATCAGTCTGTGGTATTTATTGCTAAATTTTTGTTTAGGAAGGAACCAAAGAACAATTTGTCTGAATCCATTTCAGAATTGTTATATATGCTATAAATGAGCTATGATGAGCAATCAAGAGATAGCAATATAATTAAAACTTACTGATAAAACCTCAAATTGTTCAACAACTTAATATGCAATGAAAAGGTGGAGCAGGCTATATTAGTCAACACACTGGTTCATAAATGACTAGAATTCTCAAAGCCGATTGCCTATCAGAAGCAATTTCATTATTCTCTTCTAGCAAAGTTTCCCATCATCTAGTCAGATATCCTATGAAAAAATATGAAATTACTGAAGGATCTCTCTCATTAGTTTTCATCTGTTTCTCCTCTTTCATACTATACTTCGGTAGAAAGAGTACTTAGAACAACAAAAGAACAAAAAGCAGCCTCAGAGCAGCACCACAAATGACACTGGTCTTGCACTTTTGAAATGAAATTTTTGTTCAAATTGAGTCGGAATATATTTTTGTTATTATTTTGCACATACAACTATATTTTATGGAAATTGATTGTAACTTTTCTTTCGCTGACCAGTTACTGTTTAGATTTCCCATCAAGAGCAACGACAACTTTAGTAGTGAATTTCCTTGATCACTTGGGGAAATGAGATTTTTTAAAACAAACACACAAACAGTCCAATGAACCTGTATTAAACCACTGCTCATATAAATCTACCCAAACAAAATGTTTATAATATTTTTTTATAACTCTTGCAGATTTTCTAGATAAAGGGTATACCTTTCACACTCTGTCAAAGTATTCTTTTTATACAATGGCTTCTGTCAAAATTTGGCTATCAGAAAACTTAAGATATACTTGGGTCTGTCAAGACACTCGAAGTGCTGGATAAGTGACCAGCTACTACCAGTTAACTGGCTGTTGAACTGCTAAAAAGCTTCTGAACTGCACTGCCTCCAACTAACAGATGTTCAGAACTCTTCAAGCATACAGCACAAAGAAAACAGTCTGGCTGAACAGACCAAAACAATTCACCAGCTTGAGGGTGGTGTGGGGGCATGGCGTTTAGATGATGCCCACTCCAACACCGCCCCCAAGCCGGCGTCATGCCACCCGCCTGACCACATGACGGGCATCATTGTGGTACTCTGGTGGCATGGTGTTTATATACTGCACACCACAGGAGCACAGAAAGGCTGCCGCCACAGCAGAAAAGCCATTTTTCTTCTGGCACAAAAAGGAGCGCCATTTTGCCACTTCTTTTTGCACCAGAAAAAAGCCAGGATGGAGGTGTGGTGTGCAGCTGCCATGGCCCCAACCCAGCACTCAAATGGGCGGCATCATGCTGCCCCTTTACAGCCATCTGTTTCAGCCCAGTGGGAAAGCATAAGTCATAGTTAACAAATCTTTGCATTCAGATAAACTAAAATTCAGATTCTTAAGCATACAATCCTATGGATCCCTATTGAGAATGAAATCCACTTGCAGCAGGAATACTTTAACTTCAAGTAAAGCACTCACAAACTTTTGTACAGCGTGGGATTGTGTGCTTCTTGAGGCAAAAGACTATGCTCATGGCAGCAGTGCTGCTGGTAGGGTCTCTTAAGTCACAGGCTTTTGCTGAGGAGCCAAACTAAATTTGCCAAACAACTACTGGACACTAGCAGTAGCGGGGAGGACATTGCTGGAGGATCTCTCAGAGACAATGGCAGTTGCACCAGAGCTAACACTTGTTAGTAATATCACTTGTTAGAGATGTGCTAAATCCCTTTTGAATGTCTTTTATCAAAAAAAAAAAAAAAAAAAACCTGTGTGAGACCATCCAAAAAGAAACAAAAGATAGTGCCAGAAGATAATACTCCCAGGTCGGAAGGCACTCAGCAAGCACAGGTGTCATGTTCAGCAAACCCACAAGTCTTCTTTCAAACCAAAAAGACAGATCCCAGACATAAAGTCAAAAGGACAGCTTTATTGCAGAAAAGAAAACATAGTAGACAGGTCCATGACTTCTTTGATAAGTCTGAAGTCAAAGCATATGGAAACACTTGTATAGAATATAGCAATGTCCTTCCCCATAGTCTGGTATCACACAATGATTGGTCCCAAATTCCCATGCTTCAGCCATTCACATGATGTCATGTCCTACTGTCTGGAAAATCCAACAAACAACTGAGTGTGTGTGAATTCATAGCTTCCCACCAACATTAGACAAAACAACCTTGAGCAACATCTGCAGTTTGTTGGTGCACTCTGTTTGTGTGATGTGTAGCCAGAGACCAGGATCACATAGATATTAATACAATCACATACATGTATTCAACCCATTTACCAGCATAACATAATAAATCCTAAACCCATTACTTATTAAACTATCAAGCCATCTACCCTATGCATGAATCACTTTATAACCTCACTCCTTATATATTTAAACATGTTTTTAAACTCAAGCCTCTAGCCATAGCCAAGGCAGGAGCATCCCACACATTCCAAAAAGGCCTTTCAGTTCTCAGCTAGCACGTTTCCCCTTTGCAACTCATTAACCCTTACGGCACAATCTCAGTACTCCAACCCTCACAGGTAACCATATTTTAACAATCCCAGCTCTTAATAAAATTCTATCAAAGCATATTCTGGCAGGAACACATTAAGCTAATGCATTCCTGACAACAGGACAACTATGAGTATCACTGTAGCTCAGGGGTAGGCAACCTTTCCCCTTTAAGGGCCGAGGGACTTCAGCTCCCAGAAGCCTCAGACATGTTGGCCAATAGCTCTTGGGATTCTGGGAGTTGAAGTCCCTCGGCCCTTAAAGTGGAAAAGTTGCCTACCCCTGCTGTAGCTAATGATGCAACTTAACTCAAGCCGAAAAGATATTCATCTCTTGATATGCTCAAAGGTGAAAGGAAAGTCCAAAGTTGCACAAAAACCTGTTATAGGAACATGGAATTTGAGAAGCATGAATCAGGGAAAGCTAGACATAGTAAAACAAGAAATGGAAGATATAAACATTACAACACTTGGAGAGAACGAGCTAAAGTGGACAGGAATGGAACATTTTGAGTCAGATAATTACACAGTGCTTTACTCAGGAAATCTAAGAATCAAACTCAGGAAATCTAAGAATCAATAGGGTGGCTTTAATAGTGAGAAGAGATGTAGCAAAGTGCATACAACTGTACTCCAAATTTACATTCCAAAAATAGGGGCAGAAGAAGGAATTGAAAGATTCTGTGCAAGAGTCCTGAAGAAAACTGATCACACACCTGAATTATGTTCTTATATTGCGCTTTTAATTTGTTATATTGTTTAATACTTTCTTAAGTGGGGGAGGGATTATAATGTTTAATGTTATATTTTAATCTTGTCATATTTTATTGTTGTCAACCGCCCGGATTGGTTCACCACAGGGCGGTATACAAATAAATATTATTATTATTATTATTAAGACTTCTTGTTACTCGTAGAGGATATGCATGCAAAAGTAGGAAAAAGAGCAGAATCAAAGATTGTAGAAAAATTTGGCCTAGAATCAAGAAATGAAGCAGGATAGCAACTGGGTGAATTATGTGAGGCCAACAGTTTGTTCATCACAACCATATTATTCAAGCAACCCAAGAGGCTACTGTATGGGCATCACCTGATATAGGTTTTACAGTTGGCCCTCTGTATCTACAGATTCCTTATCCACAGATTCAACCATCCACAGTTTGAAAATATTTTTTTAAAAATACTTGATTTTCCCATTTTATATAAGAGACACCATTTTACTATGCCACTGTATTAAACAGTACATGATCATCCATGGATTTTGGTATTTGTGGGATTAGTGGAACCAAACCCCAGCAGATAGAAAAATCCCACTGTATATATTTTACCAGTATAGAAAACATATGGACTATATAATTGGAAGCAGAAGATGAAGCTCCATCCTTTCTGCACCAAACCATCCAGCATGCCAAAATACAATGTGAAGAACATCTTCACCAAATGTAAAGGTAATGTTTAAAAAAAAGATTTGCACTATTGAGCCTAATTGACCAGAAACCAGAAGAACTCTGAAGCCAGGGACATTGTCAAGGAAAAGTGCAAAAAGACACTATCTGAAAAAAAGAAAGAGAAGGCTCAATGGATGAAGGCTCAAAGATGAAACTCTTCAAGCAGATGAGTAAAAGGTGGCAGAAATAGTCAGAACTCTGGATGCAACTGTTCAATCACTTGTTCATAGTGACAAGGAGAACTACTATTATAATCAATACAGAGAAATAGAAGGTGACAACAAAAAAGGAAGAACAAGAGACCTCTTACACAAGATCTGAAAAATCAAAGGGGAATTTAAACCAAGAGTAGAGATGCTCTACAATCAAGAGGGGAAACACATTACAAGCACAAATAAAAAGCCAGTGGAAACAATACAAGGAAGAACTCTATAAAACATTCCTTCAAGGAAGAGTAATTTGAAGATGAACCAACAATTTTTGAAAGTGAAGTGGAAGCTGGACTCAGAGTACTTGGGAGAAATAAATCACCAGAAACAGATGGCATACCAATAGAGCTGCTTAAAGCTACAGAGACAGAATCTGCTCTAAGTAAAATCTGTCAACAAATATGGAAAACAAACAATGGTCCACAAATTGGAAGCGCCTAATATACATTCTACTCCACAAGAAATGGGACACCAGGGATTGCACTAACCACAGGGCCACTTCAAAATGATGCTCAAAATTCTACAGCAAAAACTTTTACTGTACATGAAGCAAAACATACCAGATGTCCAAGCTGGGGTTAAGGAAAAGAGGCACTATGGATCATATTGCAAATATATGTTGGATAATGGAGAATACCAAAGAATTTCAGAAGAAAATTAGCCTGTATTTTATAGGTTAAAGCAAAGCTTTATATTGTGTAGATCATGAAAAACTATTGATTACTCTTAAAGAAATGAGTGTGCCACAACATTTGATCGTCCTGATGCATAACCTGTACTCACAACAAGATGCTACCATTAGGAGATAATATGGAGAAACAGAAGGGTTTCCAATTGGCAAGGGGATAGGGCAAAATTGCATTATATCACCCTATATGTTTAACTTGTGCCCTAATTGTATCATAGGTAAAGAAGCAGCCTTAGACTCAGAGCAAGGAGGCATGAAAATTTGAGGATGGAACAGATTAAAATATGCAGGCCATATTTGGTGT
Organism: Phrynosoma blainvillii; assembly: GCA_026167975.1. Taxonomy (NCBI): domain Eukaryota; kingdom Metazoa; phylum Chordata; class Lepidosauria; order Squamata; family Phrynosomatidae; genus Phrynosoma; species Phrynosoma blainvillii. The sequence continues at coordinate 76,337,331 of JANUYF010000002.1, forward strand.
TTGTCTTGGTTTGGTGCCAGGACAAGTACACACAAACCACAGTGAATACCAAATCCATGGATGCTTAAGTCTCATTATATACAATGGCATTCGTAAAATGGTGTCTTTTATCTACAATCTACAATGACAAAAATAAGGTTTGCTTTTTGAATTTTCAAGCTGTGGATGGATGAATCCATGAATATGGAGGGCTGACTATACTGTAGAATAGTGTACAAACATAAGTAACTAGGGGTGTAATGCCTTTTTATTACAAACTCATTATCCTTGATAAATTCATAGTGTACCTATTGCAGAGGCCTTCTGGAAGATACTATTTGTACTAGAAGTCATAGCTGTTCTACTCCTATTATTCTGCACTTAAAGACAAAATTTCAAAAGGAAATTTACATTTTATAGCAAGCAAAAAGGTAAAACAGAAAGATCAAGATTGCAAATATTTTCCCACATTAAAAAGTAGCTTCAATATGCCAGATGTCTGTGCAAACAGAAAGTCATCATAAATATTGGCATTGTTCCTTATGCCTCAAAAGCAATTCATCCTTATTATTTTTTCAAGGACAAAAGTGTTGATCTGCATTTCCTTTAGATAGAAACATACATTTCAAAACTCTCTCAACTCACTGATTTTGCCAATAAAAGTACAGTCAGGAAAAATATAATAGCACAGCAAAAATATTAATTAATTTACCTGACCCTTATTCATTTACAATCCCACTCTTTCTCTCTCATCCTCCCATCTTCCAGTAATACAGCATATAATACAAACAACAACTACATGGAAGTGACCAATATCAAAGGAGTTCACCACGGTTAAACATTATTAATGTTCATGCATAACTCTCTATATAAAGATTAATTCTAGATCTGAATTGCTTTATAAAGATAAATATCCATACATTAACACACTTTTTTTTTAAAAAAATGAACTTTTTGACCAACAGTGCCTATTTTAGAAATCAAAGCTTAGTTACAAATAAAGTTCAACTTTGTAAAACTGGAGCAGTCAGTATAAATTCAGGAATCCCTATTTTGTGTGCACAAACCAAATACCTATGAAGATGTAAAACTGTGATACCTAAATCTCATTTTCAGTGTTTTGTTTCACCAAAGATCTGCTGTCATTGTAGAGCCTCCTATCTGTTCACCAACTTTTCCCTAATTCCTCCTTCTCCAGTTTGTCTGTGGATATCAGGTTATAAATATGATAGGGACAAAGAAATGTGAGCTAGCCATTTGTTTAACATGGCTAACCTCAAGCTGTTTGTGCTTTTACAAGCTGTTAAACTCCATCATTATATTAGAGTCTTCAAGTGCCCAAACAGAGGAGGGTCACATCTTTAAGAAACTATATACTCCTTGCTTTATGGTTTACCCTCTTGGGTTGGCTGCAGTATGACCTTTGACCTGACTTGGGGCTTAAGGTTAGAAAGCAAAGCTGTTCCAGCAGATTTTAAGTCCAGTTACAGCATATCAACAGCCCCAAGACATGGTTCCCAAACAAGTTCATACAGGATATCATTTGGATGGCTCAGCAAGCAGGATATAAAGCTGTAACATTTATACCTCAATAGAAAATTATCTATAGTTTTGGCAAACAATAAAACCAGACTGGCGAATAAGAACAGTAATAAGAACTAAGGCACCAAACAGGAGTAGGAAAGCTTTAGTTTTTTGACAGAACATTAAGCAACAGATAAAATGAATGTTCATACATGAACAACAAGATATGAACACAGCACAGAAGCACTTGTGGAGGTCTTTGGCCTCCATAACAGAAGGATTATCCAACTGTGAAAGGAGAAAGATGTGCCTTGATTGGAGCTAACCCACTTCCCCGGCTCCCTTTTAGTTCCTGAAAAGATACAAAACAAAGGGCATATGATGGTACACAGTCTATTGTTTTGCTTTAAAAATCTGTGGCATGGTGAAGTATACATTGCATTATATTAAATGGCCCTTTACAGAAACAGTTCCAGACATTACATCCTGCCAAAGGCGTACAATCTAAGGATAAAAAAAATATAAACTATACTGTAATTATAAACAAATTATGGGGATAAAATACAATAACATTTTCTTTCTCTTTCTAGGTTTACAAAAAAAAAAAAGGTTCTTTAAGAGATACACACACAATAGATGTAATGTTTGGAACTGTTTCTGTAAATTTATGGCCCTACACAAATAAATGACTACAACAACAACAAGATACAAGTCATGTCATATCTATATAAATATGTGCATGAACACACATAAACCACTACGAGCATGTATGTGCCATCAATTTACCTGTTGACCTTTGGTGACTCAATGAATTTCATAGGGGTTTATTAGGAAAAGAATACTCAGAGGTGGTTCTGCCAGTTTCTTCCTCTGAAGTACAGGCAATAGCACCTGGTATTTGTTGTTAGCCTCACATCCAAGTACTAATCAGGTATGACCCTGCTTAACTTCCAAGATCTGGTGCCTTTAGGCTATCTAGACCACCAGATTTTAATTCCTTATATGAGAGAGTTATGCACAACCACCAATTTCCAGATATATATCATCCTCACTCTCTCTTCTTCACACATGCATACACCCTGTTTAAAATTACTTTCTCCTCATTAACACAATGCTATTTATTTTCTTTTGGTAATATTACTTTGAATCAATTAAAATTGAGTTTGTGTGATGAGAGAACATAACTTTGAATTACTTGAACCAGTAAGAAATAGAAACTTCACAAACTCTCTTTAACAATCTCATACTCCTAACAGCTGTTTATTTTATTTCAGCTCCACTTATACTGTACATACTCACCAAAGATACTAGACAAAGAAACAAGGCTGGAAGCTTGAAATGTGACTACATATATGTTAAGCATCATCAACATAAAGCAAAATAATGTTACAGCCAACAAGAATTTTTCTTGTTTGTGCTTTAGCTAGATCATGCCTAATTTCTTTCAGAGTACTGAGAAAATAATAAACAAAAGGAAATATGTAGAAAGAGATGAAAAAGAAAGAGATGTTAAGGTGCTTACTGCAAAGTATACATAGATTATTTTTAGAAACTTTCAAGTGCAAATGGCTGAAGAGAAGAAAAGGTTAATTATAAATGACACTATATAATTTCTATTGAAGAGAATCCTGAGGCATGTAAAAAAGAAAGGTTACCCTGAAGTCTAATAAAACATTACCCAGGAATGCCTCTTTCCTATATACAGAAGGAAGCTGCTATTGTTTTATGGTTGGCTAGGCAGCTGGCACTACACTTTGACCTCCAACCCTAACTCAGCAAGGAGCTCATTTATGACCTCAGGAGAATCAATCAATTAAATGAGATCATTCAGGAGAAAATCCCACAGACGGTTTGTCTTCTATCTCCAGCTATCCTCCCATTCCCAGACACATGGTGGCATGCAAGTTCAGTCAAGCTTCACAGTTCCATTTCCTTCATAAATTCTCCATTTTTCATGTGTGTGTGATAGGTCCTTTCCCTCCAATTCAAAGCGGCTTTCACAGACATATAAGTGGGTGAGAAGTTTCTATTCTTGCCTTAGTGTTGGTGAATTTATGGCATTCATACATCTATGTCTATTCAGACAATGGAAATAGACTGGTTTAAGTGCAATCTATAAACAATTAATGCCAGAAACATTCAGATCTAAAGTTTCCAGCTAAAGAATGGAAATTGGGAAGTATTTTTTTAAAAAAAGAAGCAGCAGCAGCATTCACATTTTTAACAATAATCAATATGGAATATATGCAATTCATCTACAAAGAAAACCAGTTCTATTACCCCAGTCCTTTGAAAGGTACACATATTTTTTTTAAAAAATGACTAAAACTCTTTGGCCTTCCAGAGGCTATCAGAGTCCATCATCCCCAGCCAATGGCAAAGCCTTAAATTCAGGAATAATGTTTCTGCCGCTGGCTGGAGCTGATGGTATTTGGAGCCCTGTACTATATAGAGGGCCACAGATTTTTACTCATTATTGAAATATGTGCACATTACAAAGGATGTAGGCTGTCTATAACTGTATACTGGCCTTGTATAAATAGGTTGGGGGGACAGCCACAGAAGCAGATAAGGTAGGAATGGGCAAAATTTTTGGTTGAGAGGCTCCTTCACTGGGAAAATGGTGGTGTGGGATCCTACTCTTGGAGCCAAACACAAGAGTATGGAGGCTTCTATTGCTCTCTCTCTCTGTGTGCTTACATTCATTCTTTTGTTCATATACTACGCATTTTTCTCTCTCTATTCTCCTCTCACACTCAAACATACTCAAACACTCTCCCATGCATAAACAACGAGAGAAGGAGAGAGCAAGAGACCTCTATCCACAGACACATCCACTATGGTTCACTCTCTCACCCTTTTGTTGTCACTGATTTATTATTTTATATTATATTATTCAAATTGGCACAGCATACTAACATATTAAATCTCACTATGGATTTTGAACAGTTTTATTGCTGCACAGTTTGATACATCAAAACAAAAATATATACAAAACCTAAAGGTAATCAAAGAATTCCTAAGTGCTAAACTGAATTGCTACTAAAAAGCAAAAGATGTAAATGTAATAAAGAATGAACAAAACTGTTTTGATAGACTGGGGGCATGTTGTCTAATTACTAGTAGTTATCCCAGCACAGTGAGGTCAATAAATACATAAAGAAACATGTTATTCATTGGCCCGAATTTGTTTTATAACCACTGCTTATAATTAGTCTTAATATTTCACACTGCATATGAATGATAATATTGAACCAAAATCATCTACTCTGATATATACAGACAATATTTATGGCCTGTTGCATGTTTCTGCCTAAAATATACATAAATGGATGGATGGATGGATGAGTGAGTGAGTGAGTTTAGGATAAACTGTGCCTTCCCACCTTATTAATAAAGAAAATCTGTATCTTCAAGACAGTCATATTAACCTCTAGTACTACCTCACTTGTACTAACATCACTGACTGTGCAGTATTGCAGAGAAAGTTTTATTTGTTACAGATCTATGAAAATCTGTCCTTGGTCTGTGCCTAAACAGAGTTAACACATTAATTTGGCCAAAATATAATAATAATACATTTTTCATATTTATTTTATTTCAAATAAATGTTTCCAGTGTTTGTTTGTTTTTTAAAAAAATCCCATAGCAATCATCCAAAGTGATTCACAACATACGGTAATTTAAAGGGGGGAACCATTTAAAACACTAAGTTCAATCCATAAAAATAATAGGCTGGATACTGAGCTTTTTTGCATCAATGATTGGGTCCCCAGTGAAGTTGTAGATTCTGTTGGAGTAAGAGAGGAAGGCACTTCTACTTTCCTTCTGTTGCCCATGTGTTACATTGTACCCTGTGCTGTTCCCGAGATCCCCTGAACCCTCTGGAGCAGAGCTGATGAACTCAATGGGATTCACTAGCATGATAAAAATCAGTTTTTTTATATAAAAAAATTCACACACACCTTGATTCTGCCAACAAGAACATATAATGAGCAGAACTCTGCTAAGAGAATAATCTTGATGAATAATACAATAGTGGAACATCGATTGCAAAAGTAGCATTTAAAAATAAGCATTTTTTAATCCAACTAAAATAGGTTAGCAAGCTATATAGGTTGTATCATTTAAAGGTTTTTAGTACACCACAACAACTGAGAATCCACGTGAGTCTCAAAGATGTGAGCAGTAGCCACCCTTATTAAGGACTATTCCCACACAGAGCTAAGTTCATTTGTTCATGAAGTTTCATCAAAACCTCTACAGCATGCAGCGCTGCTTCTGTACACTTCAGCAAGAGTGGGAAATTCTCCAGCATTCTGTTTGTGCATAATCCAGCAAGGGAACAGAGTGCAGTGGAACTCACTGTGTCAGGCTTTCAAGCCAAGGTTCTTGCAGATAAACCACACTGTGATTACAAGCTCTGATCACATAACCAGTGAACTTCCACTGTGCTGATAACTTGCTGTCTTGATAGACCAAAATATTTTCTCCTACATCCATCTCTGTGTGTGCGCACAGGAAGGGAGAGAGAGAGAGAGAAAAAATACAGTGCATGGAATGAAAGAAGCCTTTGTTGTTTTGTAAGGTTGAAAAAAAAAGTCATTACTTGCTATCCAAACAAACAACATATAACCAGACAGTATCCTTTAGGCTACAAAAATAAACTTGAGCAATCGTTCAGTGGAATTTTTCTGCTCAAACTGCTAACACGTTTTTGTAACTTCGCATTCACAGGGAGACAGCATGAAGCACTAGTAATGACAAGAGGACTTGAAGCAATCCTCCTATGTAGTGAAAGAAGTTTGTCTTATTCTCAAGAGATGAAAGATCTGACATTCTTTCGAAACTACATAATGTAACTGATATACTCCCATCTGGTAACTTGTTCTGGACCCCTGAAGAATTTCCTCCCCTCTTTTTGCCCATCTTTGAACCATTCAGGCAGGAAGGGGGAACCTCTATGTGAGAGACTGCAACCAGAACATTCTATCACAAAATATTTTAAGGAGACATCATTGACTGGTGTTGCAAAGACTGCACAGCATTCTGGCTGTACTCGCCACTGACTGCTGCACAGCCACAGATATCAAGCAACATGGCTGTAGCTGCTATTTTTTTGGAGGTAGAAAGTGTAGCTGAAAATGTTTTACTGACAGCTGTTTGATCTAACAAAAAGGATAGGAGAATACAAATTGACTGCAAGATGCTTCTTGTTCTCTTGTAGCATTATATTCATCCACTACCTGGCTTTAACTGGCAATGGCACCCCCTGCTGGCTTGTACTCTGAACTTCTTTGCTTTAATTTCTGGTCTGCAAACATTAGATATACGCCAAGCTGAAACAAAGGTACTGTGTCATAAATTGGTCTTATTTCACATCTTTATCAGTACTGTTTCACATTAAACAAGTCTCTCAGATCTCACAATTATGTGCATCCAAAATCATGTGATAAACACTGCCATAGCTATTTTGTCCAATGTTCTAGAGAACCTACTCTATGAAATGGGACTTGCTGCAGTGTGTACAGGAAGCTAAATGTGTGCTCACTATATAGAAAACAACCCAAGTGGAGGGGGGAGAGAAAGAGAAAGAGAGAGAGAACACATTCAGAGAATTCTAATGGAAATCAAAGAATTAACCTGACCATTCTTTCTTTGTTTAATTGGTACAGACAGAAAGGAATAGTAACAGATTCACAGCGAGTGCTGTTTCTCACACTGGATTTGCATGATTGGTCTGAAACCTGAGTACAAAAGCATTTTTAACAAAGTGAACTAATTAGAAGCATACTTTTTCTGCAAAATATACAGGGCATGATTCCTTTAGTGTGGCCACTGTTTCTGATCATTCTAAAGACAAAACAAAATCCACCCTTCAAAACTGATTCATTATTGCTAAATTCTATACTAGAGTACAAACTATATCTTTGTAACAAAGTAGCCTCTGTGAGGGATGTAAGGCAATTCATGATTTTGAAACAAACACTCAACTCCATATTGCAGCGCTCTAACAAATGCTAGAAATGAAATCTTAGGTATGCAATCCTACTTGAATAAATGTGATTTGCTTCTAAGAATGCTTATTTAGGACCAGAATATAAAAGTTTTGAAGGAAACTGCTTATTCTACATAGACATTAGCAATTTTGTTTGCATTTCTATTAGTACAAAACTGCTGTTTCTTACTGATACTATATAGCAACAGCTTTGTACCCCACCATGGCAGCTCCCCTTTCATCACTGCTGCTGTAGTATCTCAGGGGTCTGACAGAAAATCCTGTGTAACACAAGCAGCGAGATTGTCTGAAAGCACATTCCCACCATCATCAATTGGAAACGCTTACTTAAGGAAAACTGCTGCTAATATGTTCCAGACAGCTACGTCCCTAAGATGACAAAGCCCCAGTGTAAAAAATATGCATCACTTAACCTGATGGCAGAAGCTTTGATCATCATTCAGGACCATTTTTTCCCTGCTTGTCTGATACACCATCCCATAATTTCCTGAGCAAACTCTCTGCCTGTTAGTCACAATGCAACAAACCATTTAGTTTAAGCTATACAAACTTTCCTAAAATGTTTTCTGTTTCCATCCAATCCAGCCATGTATTTGAAACTGAAAGAAAGATGTTCTAGAAATAAGCAGAAATCAAGCAGAAGACAAAGACAGGGATTCTCCACCCTGCTTTTAGTAGTCTTTTTAATTTTACTGAACAAGTAAAAAAGACTGCAAAACTCCCAAAGTTAATCTCTGCTGCATTCAAAAAAAAATTTTTTTTTGAAAACTTAAAGAGAATATCACAATCTAGAATGGTCAAGATCCTCCAGATGCTATTGGAATGTAGCTCCCATGACCTCTTCCCACTAACTATTTGGTTAGGACTGATGGGAGATACACTCCAGAAATATCTGGAAGATGACAAGTTGTTTTTTCCTGTCTTAAAATAGCATTGTTGTTAATGACTGACTAATGAAAGCAAGAGCTGCTAACAATTATTAAACTAGGTATTTTGTTTACAAAATATTCTAAATACGAGTGTAAAATGACTTATTTTATTCCATTTTATGGAATTCAGGATCTACATCAAAGTGTCAAGCAGCATCATGTCTTGATCTTGTCAATTACATGAACAGCTTAAACCTTTCCCCTTTATCTTCCCAACTTGTACTATAGATAAGTGGACAAAATTAGCTGAACCAAAAATGCTACATTATGTCAATAGGATTGCTTAAGGTTCTATAAAGCCGAATTTCCTCATTGCTCTCATATTTAATACTGGTACCCTTCCAGTACTCCGTAGTGCCAAGATTACATATGTAACAGATTATATCATTGCATGGAATGTTGTCTAAAGCTTCACATTAATTAGCTGCAAGAGTAACTTAGAAAAAAAATCCAATATAATGTTACTTCTAGGCAACAGGATTTTAAAATAAGAAAAATTGTTTACCAAACAGACCACTAACATATATCATCAGTCAATATTGTCTATTCTTGTATGAAAAGCAAAATAACAGTGATAAATGAAAACTACCTTCCTTGTGTTTAAGCTAATACGCCATTAATATGAAAAGAATTTGACAGTTTACATAAGGGATGTGACCTGGTGCCAACAACCTCTGGCTTCTCCATTTTCCAGATGGAAGGAGATTAGACTAAAGCCTTTATTCTCATAAGAAGATTTTTTTCCCCCATGGAAAAACTATAAAGGACAATTCTGTTCCAAACTTCAACTCTCCTTCACAAACGTCTACTCAATTCTGGTCCCTTACTAATGCCTATTAAAAGGAGCCCCTGGGCCTGAAGCTGTTGGGAAAAGAAGACTAATGCAAACTCCACTATAATGCCTGCCTTTAAAAGATCTATTGACAAAAGCAGTGGGGAGAGTTTGGACCAATGTTAACCTTAAGAAAAAGGTTGGTGAGCTTCAATTGTGGATGTGAACGCCTGCTTGAGTTTGATCTTGATGGGTTTAAGGCCGAGAAAAGTTAAGCCTACTTGCATATTAAAAATGCATTAATTTTAAATTCAGTATGTACTATTTCTATCACTTTGATTTATAAGCATCACTGAAAAAGACTTTGAAGGGCATTCCTATTTAAAATAGTAAAGAGAAACTGAACAGGACACTCTGTCTTCTTTCAAAATATTAATATGAAAAATTGTCTGTTGACAAAGCATGACAACATTTCCCAAAATGGGGAAGTGAATGTTTTCAGTGCTGCTCAATAGAAGACACTGGTAATTGATCAATTTAAAAAAACACTTGAATTTCCTGATACATTTAACTAAATGAACAAAAAAGATATCACAAATTCACCACTGAACTAGAATAAAAGTGGGGCCAACAGGTTTGGATGAGCCTCAATTATCAACTGAAAATTCAGCATTCCTCAGACTAGCTTATTGCATATTGTGATTTTGCCCATACAAAATATATACTTTATTTTGTTTATCAGCAAATTTGAGTTTATTTTCTTATTTGTCCTACTTTCCAGGTGGCCAGAATTACAACACATGTGTTTAGGTACCATAGGGTTCAGCAGGTTGCAAGTTTCTCTTCAGTATACAGTACATGCACAATTTTGGTTGTGCAAACCTAGCACTTTTATTTTTTTTAATTTCATAAATATCATATATAGTATAAATGCTTACTTGTGAATAGAGCATTTTATATTGCTAAAGCAATGAAATAAATTTAGATTTAACATGAAGTATAGCATATGTTTCCATTTTCCCCAAATTTTTGTTTTAATCCCCCACTATAGTTTCCAATTTTCTTAAAATTTTACATCTCTACTCTCTCCTCCAATTCTCAAGCTGACAGTGGGACATGATAGCTGGGGGCTTGTCTAGATCAGCAAGCACAGCACCAATACAACTTCAAGGTGTCAAGTGAACCTCAAGGATGGAATGAGACAGAGTTTCTCTCTCCTTTTTAGTGCAAGATTTGGAGAAAACCCCACACTCAATCAATCTGTAAATAGTACAAACAAGATTATTTAATTCCAGACACTACAAAGAGCTCTTCAAAATAGGAGCTGGCAATCTATTTTTATGGGGCACCTTCTACCAGCATAAACTATCAAGAGGCACATGTTAATGATGCATGGACCAGAGCCAAAAACTGGTAAACCCATTCCTCTTTTATTACTTTCTTCATTCTTGCTCTCTCTCCATCCTATTCTTAAATCTCATTCCTTTCCCTTAGTTCCTCTCAACTTAATGAGATATTAGGAAAGGGCAGAACATTCTTACACAGACCTAAGCCAATTGCTTTCAGAGGGTTTTTGAAATAGGGACAAGCAGCAAATGAGTTCAAGTCAAGGACTGAATGTGGCACTAGGGCTATAGGTTGCCCATCCATTCTAAATGCATCATATTGTCATTCTTGTGGAGACACATAATAATTTGTTCCTTCTACTGGGAAAATCGATTAAATTAATTAAAGTACACATGAACAGACCCAACCATGTTCAAAGGTGACTTCTGCAGAAGACATCCCCTCTTGATTGTAAATTTCATGGCACATTACATAAATCTACTTGCCCCTTAAAATCTGTAGTAAATTCATGGCCCAATCATCATGAGACCATCTTGAAATACTCATCTAGGAAGTTAATCCTAAGCAACTTGACCGAAAGCCAAAAATATTACTCTTTTAAGCTTATTTTAAGAACAGACCAATTGTTAATTTAATCTTCCTACATTCCTACATTTAAGAACAATGTTCCTAGTCAAAGATATTTTTTCATGCTTTATAAATGAAAATATAAGAATACTCTAAACTCCTAACCAATAACTTTGCTTTCCTAAAACCCAATAACTGATAAAGTTATGCAATCAGATGACAAGTTTAGCAAATTGTTTCAGGAAATGAATCTTAATGACATTACATCACACTATCAGATTTCTTAACTGATACAGGGCTTTTTGTGAAATGATCACTTCTTTAAAAATGGAAGAATCAAAATGTTAAGTTATAGTCAAATTAATTTGGATGTGCCAAACAACTGCAGCTAGCCAAGCTATTGGGAGTGTGGTGATGCTTTCCATTATTTCTCTACAAGTAGAATGTGTAACAAACTCTTCTAATATGGGCTATTCCTGTTCAACAATCCAGACAGCCAGACATGCTGTCTTCCATTCTATTTCTCTCCTCAACTTCCACTTATGCCCAACAGACATTCAAGCATTCTGTAGCCACTGACCAGGCTCAGACTATACTGTTTTGTTTGGGGCTATATATTTTTGTTGATTTATGTTTTCCCCCTAAAGCTTTTCAAAAAAACAAACAAAAGAAAAAACCTCTTCTAAAACAGAGTCCCCCAGAGCAGGCCAATAACCTCTTCCTTCTCAGTGACCATGTTTGCTTTACAGTTCTATTGGCATTCAGCAGCCATGTTTGCTTTTTAGAAGAAATGATCAGTTTATGGGCTATTACTTTATGTCTGGAGTTAGGAAAGACAATTGGCTCTGATATTTTCCAAAGTAATGTTTTTTAGACTTAGCAACATAGTGGATGAAAAGGAACTAGGTTGCAGTGGGAATGCTTAGGGTATATAAGTGTGGATGAGGAGGTAAGGTTACAGCAAAAACACAGTGCTAAAACCTTCCAAAGATCTCTGCCCAAGTGCACAATGACCCCTAAGTGTGAGTCACAGAAGAACTTAGGTTTGCTGATTTTCCTATAACTTCATACAAATAACCATAACCAATTTAAATATCCCAATACCTTTAGCTCTTTATTTTTATGGATGATAATGATGGTGCAAAACTGCAAAGATACATTTCAAAAGCAATTCAAAGATTCATAAGGGGGAAATCCTAACAATTCCTGAACTATCTGCAAAAATGAATATTCCAAACAGGAGAAAGACAGCATTCCAATTATTACTTAAAATCATTAGATAAGATAAGCAATGTCCTTGGTAGAATTTCAGAGAAAAACATGTTACAAAAATAATAAGATGCCATGGTAGAGAATATGAGTGGGAAGGAAGGGCTTCTTTATAAACTATTAGGGAAGCTATACAGTGGAGCCTAATTATCCATGGGCTTGCCATCTGTGGATTTAAGCATCTGTGGATGGCAAGCCCTGTTGTCCCAATGGCAGTGCATGCATGCAGGTAATGAGTACACACGCATCACACCACCATTAGAAACAACAGGAGTTGAGGTTCCATGGGTTTTGGTATCTCTGTGTGTGGGGTGTGTGTGTGTCTGGAACAGATCCCCCATGGATGCTAAATTCTAACTGCATATTTATTTGTCATATGTATGTACAGGGTTAATCTTATCTGAAATGCTTGGGGCCATAAGTGTTTGGATTTTGGATTTTTTCAGATTTTGGAATATGTGCATAAACAGTTAATGAGATAGCTTCTAGATGGAACTCACATCTAAACACAAAATTCATTTATGTTCCATACACAGTCGGTCCTCCATATTGGTAGGCTAGCCATCTGCAGATTGACCCCACCCCATTACTGTCAATGGCTCAGTAAAACAGGTGAGAGGTTTGCTCAGAAAACCAGGTGAGAGGTTTTGTCAGAAGCCTCCTAGAAGTCTAAGTAAATGACATTAGTTGGATCACCTCTATCCATGTTTCTGGAACTCTAAAATGTTAATGGGGCAGGATCTGTCTTTGCAGAAGCCATGTAGATTATTTTTTTATAAAGAACTTGCTTTTCTCTATACTTGACAATTATCTTTCATAATACTTTTCATCAGTTTACCTGAAACAGATGTTAATCTAATTGGATTGTAATCTTCTGAATCTACCCTCTGACATACACACACAATCCCCTTTTAAACCTAGTATTAGATTGGCCACTCTTCCATTTACTGAATTTGAAGATCAGTAATTTCATTTTTTTAATTATTCTTTAAGTACTCGCATATGGTTAGGATCTGGACCATTAACTGGTTTTCTTGCCATTCATGTACAGAACAATTATTACTAGTCTTTACACTATGAGCAAAATGTTCCACAAACCCCCTTTTCACCTACTTACGTTTTCTTTGTAAATGTTGGTGTTCCTTTTTGTTCTCATTTGGGCAAGGTTTCAAATTTTTAAGAAAGAAAGACTTTGACACTTGTCAGCTATATTGGTGATCTATATTGGTGAGCTATGTTCACTGATGTGACAATGATGACATAACTATATGCACCACTTGCAGTAAGTTGGCAGCTATGTCAACAGTATCATTTTTTGCTCAGAAGGCAATGGTTAATGGACTTGATGAATGCTGAGGAAATCTCTGTTATACCTTGAATTCTTGTACCAAGAAGACAGTACACCTCCAAGACACCCTGACATATTTGCACACACTGTATTTGTCCCCCTCAGTAGGTAGTTACATAGTAGCACAACCAACACACATTTCTTCCTCCTCTGGGACATGGCATCAATCCTTCTGTCTGCACAACTCTCCACAGCCAACTTTATGCCCCCTGACCTCATAACTATTATTCATGTTCTAGTGGCTCTTTATGCCCCCTGACCTCATGACTATTGTTCAGAAGTATCCTTGGGAAGTATACATTATCTGCATCTACATATCAGTCACACACATATACAAAGACACTTATCAAAGGTATAGAATAAAAGATAAAAACCACAATGCTTAGCAATGGGATAATTCTATGCAAATTGCATATGTGTACAAGATAACAGTAAGCTATTCATAATGGTGATCCCTGTGGCAACGTGACAGTTCACAGAATCAAAGAATTGGAAGAGAGCTCAAGGATCATACAGTACAACCCCCTGCCATGCAGGAAGACACAATCAAAGTACTCCCCACGGATGGCCATACAGTCTCTGCTTAAAAACCTCCACAGAAGGAGACTTCACCACTCTGGGGCAATGAGTTCCACTGTCAAACAGCTTTTACTGTCAGGAAGTTCTTCCCAATGCTTGGCTGGAATCTATTTTCTTGTAACTTGAATCCATTGCTCTGCATACTAGTCTCTGGAACAGCAGAAAACAATCTTGCTCCATCTTTAATATGCTATCCCTTCAAATATTTAAACATAGCTATCATGTTACCACTAACATTTTTTTCTCCAAGCCCTTTACAGAAAATTATTGTGGTGGTGGGAGCTTCATGGCATGGTGGCAGGCATGGATCTGAACACCCACTCTATGCTGGCCCAAGTGCTAGGAGAAGGAATGGGCCAAATCCTCAGGCAGGATATCATGGGAGTTTCCATGGTATCCTGCTCATATGTTCAGCACTATAGTGTTAAGAATGTTTGATATAAATTTTCAGATACAAGTCTGACAAATAGGAACAAAGGTGCTCATTGTTTTTATGAACTGTGTTGGCATAGTTTAAAATTCCAAAACTGTGTAAAGCCACTTCAGTGAATGGTTTACCCAGCTGTGTCTCAAGAATCCACTCACAAGACAGATTTTAAGTATGCATCATTTTACAAAATTCAATCCTTTAAGAAATTCAGTCTTGTGTAAGTAGAACTACCCATGGAGATAATACGTTCTTTAAACAGCTTCATCTCCTAAACCTATGGCATAAGAATGAGTATCTTAAGGGGGGGGGGGGATGCAGGGAAGGCAAAGTAGGAAATAAAAAGATACCTGTGCTTTCAAATAAGGACAAAAAAATCATGAAACAAAGTACATCTCTTCTTCTAACAGTCCCATATTTGAAGCACTCTTATTTTTAATAAAACAAATGTCATATTTTTGTTAGTTTTAACATGGCCTTGTAAAATAAAATTCAGTTTTTTTACTGTTGAATAAAAGCATCTCTATATGAAATCTTTCAGAGTTGCACTACTACTGTATCTTGTCTGTTCCGTAACCCATCCAATAACTAAAACCAGGTTTATTGAGTGAGAAGGAATATATAATTGTTGCACATTTAGCTTGTTAGGTTCCAAAATGAGTTCAAGTTACTCCTGCAAGTTAAGGAAAGTTAGAAGACAGATGACCTCTGATTAAGGATATACTTCCCTTTATATTCACTTGATCAAAGTTGAATAGAATTATCATTGTGGGAAGTTGCATTTACTATATTATTTTAAGGGTGTCAACATTATGCTTGTAATTTGAGAGTTAAGTCAGTAACATTTTACACTGTTTGGAAAATTCTGTTATGAGACTCCACTCAATGAAAACAACTTGCAATTCTTTTGTCTTAAGAATCATTTCAGGCAAGCAACCTTTCTTTATCATCAACAAAGATGTGTACCTATAGTAGCTGTGCTCAGCTTCTTTTACCCAATGTGTTAATTAATAGTCTTCAAGATTGGAAGTAGAAAGAAACCTAAGCTTCTTTATTAGGCATCTAGATATGTCACTTAGCATTTTAGAAAACAGGAAAGATGGACACTATAGTCTAGTGGGAAGCTACAATAAACTACTGTGTTAAACTACTCTATTAAAAATGGTGACATCAGAAATCATTGAGCCCAAATATAAGTAATTCAGAACATTACAACTACAGTTGCCACTCCATTTTCATGGATTTGGTGTCTGCGTCCCTCTCCCATTTATGGGTGGCAAATGGAGGGGGACAAAATGGGCTGTGCACCACCATTCAAGGCAATGGGGCTTGAATATTTGCAATTTTCCATTTTCGCGGGGGGGGGGCAGAATGTATCCCCTGCAAAAACGTAGGGGTGACTGTATTGTCCTATCAAATCACTACAGACCTTTTAAAGCACAACATAAAAATCATTGCATGGTTTTTCCACTGCTTTTAAGAACATTTTTCCTTAAAATTGCTGACTTTTACTTTCATTGTCCTCAAAATGGTTTCTTTACTCTGGTTTATGTTCAGATCGTATAAATCTTTCACCTTTTACTAAAATGGTTTCTTCACCCCACACACTTCTTAGTCAGCACTTGCAAATCTTTAGATTTTGCATGCAATGTAATGATAATATGGTATGTTTCTTAACAATATTTGAAAACTGCTTCTTATCCTGTTCATGTTAAGATAAAACATTTTTAAGCACAGAGAGAGAGAGAGAGAGAGAAGCAGCATACAATTTAATTAATTATGTAGCAAATTTGTCCAGGTTTGGCTGACAATTGCCTGGATTTCTATTTTAACTATGTTCCCCAAATATTATTTAGTCAAAGATTTATCTCCTTAATAAAGGAAGTTGCAGCTTTAAGTAAAGAAATTCAACCTCTACAACAAGTGCAGAACAATTGTAATGAAAGTCCAAGAACAAAAAATTATCAATATATTAAGAAAGCAAATGGATACATGTCACAAACCACTTAATAACGTGGTGATATTCACTCTTTTGAAGTTTTGTCACAAACTTCAAAACTGCAATATGAGGCAGCTTCAAAACAACATGTAAAATATACTTTGACAAAAATCACAGCTGCACTAAAGTCAGTAGGGATTTTATTACAGATGTCAAAAGAAGCAGGATCTCATCTACTGTGTCTTCCTGGAATGCAGGTCAGTTCTCATACTGAATGCCTTTATTGTTATCTTGTTATCAGAAAAATAATCAAGACATTTTTCATGTAAACAAATAGACTGTTCTAAAACATGCATTAATAACATGTGACAAAGTAAAAAAATTCAATTCTAAAGCTGAATTTGCTTGAAAAATGTGCTGTGTTTGTTCCTCTCTCATTATGAGATACAATACACAATGGTCCATATTCCATATTCCATCACCTTCTCCTATTTTTAAATATATGTATTTTTTAAATAAAGGGACTGCCTTACTGCTTACAGCTGCAAAACAAGCCCATAAACCTAGACTACAGGATCTGTGAACTCTACATTTAAAAGATCAATATTAAAAAAAACAATTTTTTGAAAACAGGTCTTTAAAAACCTCAATTACTCTCTTTAATGCTGCTGTCATATTATGCATGGAAACATGTTATCTTGTGATAAAAAGCAGATTTTTTTTCAAAATTTTACCAAATCCTTAGAAAGAGAGAAACTTGGGGGGGGGGATGAACTTGTTCTCACTGGGCCCTCTTCCCATCAAAGAGATATGAACTGATAATCTTCAAGTGTAACCAGGAAGTGAGTGATGAGAAAGCATACTGTCATTAATACAAATGCATGTCAGCCAGTAATCTTGTTTTCGACAATGTGCTCAAGCAGGCAGTTGTCCTGCATCCACGTCATCTCTTTAGTGGCAATGCCATCTCTTTAGTATGGTTCTGTTCCTTCTTTGATGATCAAATCCAAAGGGTATTATTGCTCAGCTCTTTCACATCTTTGCTATGAAGTTACCACACCACACCACAATGTTTAATCTATACATGAAATCACTGGGGGAAGGTCATGCAAGGGAATGGGGAATCATCAATATGCTGATGTCATCCACCTCTACTTCTCCTTTATAAATCATTCAAGTGAAACAGTTGAAGAGTCTAACTGGTCCCTGAGCTCAGTAATGGACTAGATATGGGCCATTTAACTTAAACTGACAAGGTGGGCATGCTATTGGTAGAAGGCTGCTCTGTTCTGAATAATGGTGTTCAGTTTATTGTAGATAGGAAAGTTTGTTATGTGGATTTTCACTAAATCACCTTTATCACTGAAGACTTAAGTGGTCTTTGTAGCATGAATTGCCTTTCACTAGTAGGACTATTTTTCACATAGAACTGGATGTTTTAACATTGCTATCTGTTTTTGTTCTACCAGACTGATGTTTTGTAAGCCATCCAGATAAACCTTATTAAATAGGAAGATTTCTGGTAGTTAAGATAGTACTATTCCTAGTAGTAATACCAGTGGCAGTAAACGAAATCTGGATTATGAGACAAATTGATTTCCCCCCCCCCCCCACCCCATCCCCAGCAAACAATTGTTGTGTAGAAAGTACAGATCTGAAGTAGAAGCAAGACATGGCTAAAAATAGGTTTTTCAGAATGCAGGGACTGCACTTTGAACCAAAGGACACAAGAATGGATTTGTGTTTGAAGGAAATGTATTTGTACTACTCTGAGAAAACATTATTGCAATGGCATTCTCATCTTCAAACAAGCCTTAAAGGGAAGGATACTATCAAAATAGCCCAAGAGATATTTATCCAGTTTCCTTGGGCTAATCACATAAGTATCTATTTAGTTAATTGTTCACCATGCCTGCCTTCACCATCCACGCACATGTGGTTCAAGTAGTATTGTTCACATTGAAGGATGGCTGTTTTGTCTGCTGTATTTTATCTGCTGAATTATTGTCTTGGCAGAATATTGCTGTAAGTAATCTGGCAAAGACACCTATAGATTATTATGCAAAGGCAAGGGACTGCCACTGACAGTGTTCCTTTATTCTCCATATTAAGTATTGAAAAATATAATCAAACTTTAATAGCCAGCAGCTTTAGGAGCAGTGCATCTATACGCATGTAAGTATATGTGCATGTATTTCAATTTTTTAAAAAAAAACAAAACTGCAATGGCTGAAGATTGCATTTTTAATCATTTAAATATTCTTACACCTAGGAGTCTTACAGAACTATGGCCCAAAACAGATCAGCCAAATAGATCTGCTTCTGGCCACCTTGGGGGCATGGCATTTAAATGAAGCAAGCCCCTGAAGCAGCCAGAAGTCACTCTGAGGCCACCAGCAAAAGGAGCAAATTTAATCTGCTTCTGCTAGTGGCCCCTTTGGGTTACCATGGTCCCAGAGCGATCGCGACCAGAGATTTCTCTTACAGGCAGTTTGCTTCAGGCCTATGTTAGAATCCATCTAACAATGGTGTTTTCAGCTTTACAAATTAACCAACTAGTCCCCTTCTTTCATTTTGAGACTAAAGAGATTACTATACATGACTTTTAATTCACAGTTAAACCTGAGAAAAAGCAGCTTTGGTGATACTTTTCCCACATCGCCTCCGACCTATAACTGCAGCATTCCTGAAGCGTGATTAAGGCATTCCTTTTCATTGACAGGGAAACCCATCAATGAGCTTGCAAACTGTGCTAGTCCCCAGGTGAAAAATGTCTGTGTCAGAACAGCTGCAATTCGACAACCTCCCAGATGGCCTTTTCGGTCATCGCTCCCAAATTATGGAATGCCAGATGAGATCCATCAGTTGACAACTTTAAGCAGCTTAAAAAGGCTGTTAAGACAGATCTCTTTCGGCAGGCCTTCCCTGATTAGTCCCCCGGCCTCAGGAGTCCCTTTATCCCTCCTTTATTTGGTCATAATTGCTGCCCCGCCTATTATCTGTTGTTTGGCTATGACTTGTTTCTTAATTATGTATTTTTAACCATCTTGTTTTAATGTTAAAACTGTTTAATTCTTTTTTAAGGGGTGGGAGGGTTGTGGGATTTGGATTGTATTTTAATATTGTATGAAGTGTTTAAACTGTTGTGAGCCGCCGCAATTGTGTGACAGAGGGGTGGGGTATAAATAAAAATTTATCTATTATTACTTATATAATTATTGACAATCACATGGTATCAGAATATCCATCTCTCCCACTCCCCTCACTGTTCCCAAGCACTATTACATTTATGTTTTTTTCTATTTTTATTTTCTTTTAAAAATAAAAATCCTTAAATTCCAATAGCAGAGGTCCAGAATTATGCAAAAAAGTGAAAATTAAAATAAATTAAAATATTTTTTTTAAATCACAAGGCATGCTGGGTAGGTCATAGGGCAAGGAGGCATGAAAAAACCATGATGGAAGCAGTCACACAATTGCAAAGATGTACAGTGATAGCTATAATACAAACAAGCATATAGTGAGCCCTCCACATTCACTGGGGTCAGGGAAAGAGGATTCCTATGAAAGTGGAAAAACTGCAAATGAAAAACTAATTTTTTTACCTGAGAGAACACCCCTCTAGGAATCTCTAGGTCTTCCAGTGCATCTCTGTGGTCAAAATCAGGTGGAAGTTGACCATAAAATCACACTGAAGGACCAACAAATGCCTAGAGAAGTGTTTTCTCTGGGAAACTCTAGATAATCCAGTGTGATTTCATGGTCAACCTCTGACAGTGTCACACTGGAAGACCTAGAGATTTCTAGAGAAAACGTAAAATCTGTGAATAATCAAAACCACAAAAGTCAAAGCTGCAAATGTTGAGAGCTGATTGTTATTCCATTTTTATTGACAAGCATGATTGTGGTGAGAATGGGGCTTGTGCAGTAAACCCTGGAGATTATTACATGTGGCTTTTAAACTGTGATTATATGCAGAGAAAATGGCTTTGACGACACCTATCACATGACTTGTAGTTGCTATGTGTCCACCTAAGTGCAGTTAGGCCATACTGATGGGGGAAAGCCATCAATGATGTTGCAACCATGCTCATCCCCAGGTGCAAAACATCACTGCCAGGGAAGTTGCAATACTGGCAATCACATGGTGTCAGCATAATGTCTTCTCACCCTGTCCCCCCCCCCCCAACCCTCTTGTTATTCCCAAGCAGCCTGGTTGCTTTTATTTTATTTATTTATTTTTTTAAAAAAACTTAAATCACAGTAGCAGAGCTCCAGAATTGCATGGAAAAGTGAAAATAAAAATTGGAAGGCATACTGAGTAAGGCAGAGGGCAGGGAGACAGGGTTAAGGAATCAGGAAGAGAGTGGCATGGCAGCAGTTGCAAAGATGTGCAGTGATGTGGTGAATGTGGATTTAATTTCATTTTCATTGACAAGCAAAATTGTGGCAAAAATGGGCCTCATGTTGTAAAGCCCAATCTTGCCTTATAGGGCAATAATAAAATGTGGTAGGATGACTAACAAGAAAATGGACTGGATCCTGGAGTCTGACACAGCTGGCTTTGTGATGCCAGTCACCAACTGACAATCTGCTATACAGAAGAAAGTAGTACTAACATGTTAAAAGAAGAGAGCTCACAATGATCTTCCTCTTTGGGTCTATTAAAGCTATGGGGTGGGGAAGTTAACTAAAAGCATTCATTAATTACAAATTATACAGTATATATGTGTATAGAAAAATATATTTAAAAAACCAAACTAGCTTGCGCTGCCATGGTCAGATGTGTCATGGAAAAAACTATTGTTACAATTATGGAAGAATCAGGACACAGGAGACAAAACTGTATTAGCTTTAAAAGTTTTTGCATCCAGTATGAAGTGTCCTCATGCCAATTTTCCTTTTCTTGAACTCATGTTCAAATTCTCCTCAATGTTCATTTTTCCTCTTAACCAGTTACTCTGTACTGACACTAATCTGCCTTGAAATTGTCTGATTCTGCTCAAAAGCCATGTTTACTGCAAAGCAAAGTTTCATCTGTTGTCTTCACTCCAAAATCAGTTTATGGTGTATGACAAGACTTATTATTAAAAATGATACATTATGTGCACATGCAGCTTGGAAGAATAACTATCATATTTTTTTCTCGATTTGCTCAAGTCATAGAAAGAGATAGGTAACAGTTACAGTCATGAATGGCAATTGGTTTCTAAATATATTATCCTGAAGTCTGAAAATCTCTGCTAATTCAAATATATTATCTTTGGCTTCCATGAACAATTGTTTGGGATTACCACACCCAACAGTGTGACAAAACAGACCTTAAAGAAGCAGGTACCAGAAGGAAAATCTACACATTATTTTTATGAATACATTTCCACATAAAACATATGTCCAACCTTCAGCCCACAGTGCCACTACTAGCAATTTTTTCTGCCTAGGTGCTGCTTTTCCTTTCCTGCTAGGAGAGGAGAAATAGAAGCTTATTTTTTCCCCGTCATCAGAAAAGGAAAGTACAAGTGGAAAATAAAAACAAACTTTCTCTTTCACCAATTCACTTCCCTTCTGTACTGGGAAGTAAAAGGAAAGAGCTTTTCCTTCTAGTGAAACATGTAAGGAAAAAGAGATGCCGTTGGGGAAACAGATGCCATTACGGCAAGGAAAAAAGAATGGAATTATGTGTAAATGGGAAGGTGTGAGCCGCAGGAAAGTGTATGGTAGTCAATTTGGGGGCATGGCACAGAAAAAAAAAAACAAGAAAGCGGGGGGGTTGTATTTGAAATCATGGTGCTGTGATTCTTTGGCACGTGTCTGTGTTTGTGTGAACAGACATGTGGAGAAAGAGGGCATAAATAGAGGAAGGAGGGAAAATCAATGGAAAAGAGTGTGATTGGACAATATATGAATGAACAGAAGATAAAGGTGGTGTTCCTGCCTGCTTCTAATTCTAATTATGCCCTTTTTGGGATTTCATCCCAGCTACCAGCAATAAACTCTTTCCCAACTGCTCCTATCATAATAACAGAGGTATTACTAGTTCTGAAAAACAAAATAATACAGTTAATCATTGCTAAACCTAGGAATAAAGACAGGTTACATGATAAGAACATAAATGTTCAAAAGAAATTACGTTGTGTTGGTCCTGCCAAACACATATATTTTGGCATAACTTACATAGTGCTACATCTAATATATCACTGATATGAACTGTTATGCTGTCTTTGTTCAAAGGCCCACATTTCAGTTCAGTAACTAAGAATTTGATCTCTTTCTAAGATGGATTTCTTCCCTAAATCCTAAGCACATCTAAAAACAGCTTTGAGAAGCATAGGATTCTTGAAATGCCTGGGGGAAATGAGAATACAAGATGCTGATGGGAACAAATTTATAGCCCAGTGTCAAATGTCAACATCCTCCATCTCTATTAAGTGGGATCTTATCTTTACTACAACATATACTGTTCAAACAAATCTCAAGAAAAGTGATCAAAAAATAAACATGACAGCTAACTAAAATCCGAATGTTACAACTTAAACTAAACACAAATAGTTTTATGCATCATGTTGATATACCAAAAGAAATCCATCCAGAACAGAATTTAGTACACTGAATTATTCTGAATTATTACTGCCTCTCTGTCCAACCACAGAGACAGATGTACAGTGCATTTTTTCTACTAATTTTTTTCTATTAAGCAACAGCCAAGGAGCTGCTGAAATCACCTTGTGTCTTATGCTCAACTAGGGGTAAAGCAGTGAAATCCCAAAGGCAGATAGGCTTTGTTAAGTAAGGCTTTGAACATATACTTCCAGCACCAAAAACAAATGTGTATTAAAATCAAAGCCCACCGGTCAGAGGTGGAAAAAGAGGCTGCATGTGTTAAGGCTCCACTGCCACAGCAATTTAAAAAAAAAAGGTTTTTCCCAGCATCAACTATCTTTGGTCCAAGTACTCAAACTAAAAGGCGTCATGTTGATATGCATCATGTTGATATACCAAAAGAAATCCATCTTTTGGATGCGGGACTTCTGGGACAGGGCCGGACTTCTGAAGGGGGACTTTTGCCCTCTGGAGGAGGACTTCTGCCTTCTGGGGGTGAGACATCTTCCCCCCACCCTCCTGGGCCTTCAGCTGTCTCTTCAGAGACAGCTGAAGGCTCAGGATAGCTGGAAAGAGGAGGAACAGCTGTGTGCCTGTTCCTCCTGTTCACCGCCCTCTGCGTGCCAGGGAAATTGGCTTTGCGTGTCATTTCTGGCATGCATGCCATAGGTTCACCACCACTGCCCTAGGAGTTTCTCAGGCAAGGAATACTCAGAAATGGATTGCCATTGCCTTTCTCTGAAATATAGCCTCCAGCACCTGGTATTCATGGGCAGCCGCTTATCCAAGCACTAACCAGGGCTAACTCTGCTTAGCTTTCTGGTGTATTTATAATATTTAGGTTATTACCTGGTCAGCAGGATTTAATTCTTATTCAACATTGATGACTGGATGAATATATTTTTACAAACAAGCACTGACTTTTATTTCAAGAAATACATGAATTGTTTGTTGATGTATTTAATTCATATCCTGCCTTTTCTGCCAACAAATCACACTACTATGATTTTCTTTTGCTAATGACCATGTGAACAGTTAAATAATGATATCTTAAAGTAGTCCATGCACAAATTCTCTTTGTCCCAGAAATAATTCTCAGTACAATACTTTACTTTAGTCTTACATCTCACTTAAACAAGGAATCACAACTCTTATCTGAACCATTTGTATTCAGATAAGTATGGGCTGGAATAGACCAGCACCTTTCAGCTGGCTTCAAGCCAGCCTGAGAGAGGGTGGCATTTACATGTGGCATGCTCCCAAGTCGCCTGGAGGCCACGCTAGTAATTACATGCTGGGCGGCTTCCAGGAGACTTGGGGACGTGGCATTTAGACTTCACAATCCCCAAGCTGGCTGGAAGCCAGCTCAAGCTGCGGTGCAGCGGCTTCAATCCTCCCCAAATAGGACCAGTTTTTTGCCACTCCTATTTAGAACACACCTATTTGGGCCAGATTTGGCCGGATTGGGGCCACGGTATGTGCTTGTCACAGCCCCAATCTGGCTTTATCAGGCCACCCCTTCCAGGCTGTCTGTTCAGCCCCTATGTCTTGGCTTGGACAAACTGCATGTTCAGATTTGTTTAAATAAAAATCCAAAGTGGACTTATTTATTTTTTCTTCATACCTCTTCTTAACCTATTCCTAACTGCCCTCCCAGTAAGACTGATAACACAGGGAAGCACTTGTGTGGGGAAGGCTGATTAAGCTGAGCCTCCTCAAAGTAGAAATTCAGCAGTTCTGAATTCCACGGCATGGAATTTCTCAGAGATTCTTCATAGTCTAACTCCTGTGAAGGTAAAACAGAGACCCAAGTAATCCCCCAAATGGCATCAGTTGGCACTTTAAAAGTGGAAATCAAGCCTGGGCCAAGGAACCACTTCCTTTTGCCCTCCAGCCAGATGGCATTGAGTGGTTTATAGACAAGGTTCCTTCACCTTTCAGTGCCCCAGGGGCAGCCTCCTAGATCCAAATTAGATAACCAAGTACCCCACCAGTTAGGACGAACAGCACAAAATTCAAGTGACTGAGGCAACGAGTCCCACACAGCATGGTGTAGGCAACAACAACAACAACAAACTAACAAATCACCATGCCCACAGACCAATCAAGGCATTGGAGGAAAAAATCCTCATCATCCCCTAAAGGTGACTAGCTAACATCTATGTTGTTGTGAGAGTGCAAAAAAAAGCACAATCCCAACAGCAAAAGAGGCCAAATAATAGTTTCAGATGCTGTAAAAGGGAACACACATCATCATTATCATTATGATCTGTATCTTGCTTTTTCCCCAAAACGGGGACTTACAATTTACAAAAACAATACAATTAAAAACATAATGATGTATTAAAATAGAATTATATTGTTACAATTTTAAAACAGATCAGTCATTAAAAGAATAAATTACCATTTAAAACGATAAAAGCATTTAAAACAGTGCACTTTAAAACAATACAACACCCCAGCCCATTCTTTACTTTCTGTTTTAAAAGCCTGTCTGAATAAAAAGGTTTTAGCTTGCCAACTTCCTTGGGAAGGATGTTTCAGAGTCTAGAGACAGCCATGGAGAAGGCCCTCTCTTGTGTCCCCACCAACTGTGATTGTGATGGTGGTGGGACAGAGAAAAGGGCCTCTCCTGATGATCTCACAGCCCAGTCCAACTCATACAGCACATGAGCTGCATGCTCCCGTACATTGCCCTCCTGCCAATCAGCAAGGAAAACATACCACTCTCAGCTAATTGTCAGAGGAATGCAATATCTATCCAGTGCCTTAGTGCCTGAGTTAGTAGTTAATTTAAAAATTTTAAAATTTAAAAAGTCAACATATCTCCCTACAGTACAAAGCTACCCACAATAAACTCACTAAGAACTTTTTTTCCAAGAGGCATTTCAGAAATATTCACATTTTAATCTTAAAATTATCTTAGCTCTAGGGGTCTGAAACTGACAGCAATTTCCCCAGCATCCCTTTTTACAAAGATGATAAAGAGGGAAAGGCTGTATAACAATTTGACCAGCAATCAACTCCTTTTCCATTAGCTGTAAATAGTTCACTGGATATGGCATAATAGAGGATCTTAGTTTTAAAACTGTTGTTGAAGTTCTCTTACACAGTTGAGTGGTTTTATGAATATAGTAATAACTATAACCTTTAGAATTCAAGATGAGAACAGCAGATGGAACCTAATTAAGATAAAAATTATTGCTTTTCATAAGAAATAAGAAAAGCTATGGTACTTTAGAAAAAGGAAATCCTTTGTGTCATTCCGTAATTGTAGAACCAGTTATCACATAGACTGCATGGCTCTTTAGATCTGCTTTCTTGTTAGCAACTTTTACATGTTGCTAATGGTTAAGGTAACATTTATATGAACAAATGTGTAGGCCAACCATAAGAGTCTTGATCATGTGTCCATACCATGCAGTTAGCCATCATGGGCATTTAACACCTGAAAATCTGTAATGCTAGTGGTAAGAATGGGAAAAGGATGATAAAAATTAAACTTAAAATATACAAATGGTGCTAATTCTCGATTGGAGGGGGGGAAGATGGAAACTAGGGCTCCTAAAACATTTCAAGTGCATCAAATACAGCCGGCCCTTTGTATTTGCAGAGATTCCTTTTTGGATCTCCCCCCCCCCCGACTCCAGATAACAAAAAAAGTGAGACTTCAAGTCCCATTGTTCCCAATGGCACTGGTTCTGTGTGCTTGCACCACAATTGGGTTAAATGGAACAGGGCCATCCATGGATGCTCAAATCCTCGGATGGCAGAAGCCAACTGTATATGTGTAGCACAGGTTTGAATGCCAACTGTATATGTGTAGCACAGGTTTGAATGCACAAATCTTCCCTTCTAGATAGAGAAATTTATACATGGGAAGAGTTAATAATTTTTGAAAAGTTGAACAATATCTAGAAACAAATAACAGTATGAAATTACAGATTCTCTATCCCCAGTGCTATCACAATGGATTCTGTGGACTCCACAAGTTATACATTGCTATAAGCTACAGAGGTAAAACCAAATTGCCACATGAATTAGGTGAAAGAAATTTTACAGATATCCTCTGTATATTGTTTTCAAAGTTGTGTGAAAAGAAACATTTTTGGCTACAAGTACAGCGTATGTCAACAGGATTTTTAATGAAACACCTTAAAAGGGAAACCAGGGTACCAATGCACATTATAACACAGTTTATTAAAATAAAGAAAATACAGATCTCAGAAGATGAATTAAAGGTACTGACATTAGAAAGGGGCTATTCTGGGATGGGCAAAGTACATATTGCAGAACAAGCACAAAATGATTATTTCCACCTATATTTTTATTAGTGGGGGAAAACAGACTGAATGACAAAGTTTTTCATAGTACAAATTTACTTTAAAGTAAACATTTTCTTCTCCAAAATATTTCATACTAAAAATAAATGCACTAAAATTCAAAATACAGCAGAGGAAGTTATAACGTTGTAATCAAGCTAAAGCTGCTCCATGTCACACATTTAAAAAATGTACTGAACAAATACCATGTGCCTAAACGTTTATCTATTCATTAGATTTATCTATTAAAGTAATTACAGAAAGTCAAGGAATACAATTTATCCCCTCCAGATGTTGGGGGCTTCAGCTGTTTTCATCCCTAAGGAACACAGCTAATGTAGTGTATAATGGAAGCCGCAGTCCAACAACATCAGGAGAATCACAAATTCACCCTTGCCTGGGAAGCTGTTAAAACTTCAGTCCCATACATAAGTTCATATGCCCTCCTACTTTCAAGAAAATGGAAACTTCCAAGAATTCCTCACGTACACTACTGTAAACTGTCTTTTGAAACTTAATCCAATACTTGTCCCCTATCTGTCAGTTCCTGAAGAAATTTGCCCTGTTTTAAACTTCCGTTCTGCTTCAGGGTGCCATTCAGAATAGCAACACCCTGGGAGCACATTCCAACATAGCTTTAAGAGTCTTAAGCCCATTAATTTCAGCTGGCTTTATTACATTTAACTCTGCTGACGAATAGCCTCTTTTTACAATGAATAAACTGTACTTTAACACAGTCTAAAAAGTGGTTTATTCCTTCTTGTGGAGTAGATAATTGTCACTTATTCTACATCAGCCAGAACCAAGCTGAAAATTATATACTGTAGTCTCCTTGCTTAATCAACAGGTTAGGGGCCAGAGCACTGTCAAAAAGTGGATACTGTTGAAATTCAGAACCCATATCACTGTATATTATATTACATTACTATATATTAATAAATAAACTCAAATATAAATATGAATACCTGTACAGTTCTGGATTATAAGGACTGATGACACCACAAATTACTTCTACGATATACAGTATATAGACTGAAGAAAAAGATGGTGCAAAGTTAAAAAAAAAAAAAAAGCAGCACGTTGTCGCAAAAGCTCCATGCAAAGCACTATTTTTTTTTATTCAGTCTGTGTACTGTACACTGTAAAAGTCATTCATGATGTTGTTATGTGCTTATAATACAGCACTGTGCAGGTATTCATTCTTATATTTGTGCTTATATTTGTCAAAAGAGTGGACCACACATCAAATAGGTGGGTTCTGGTAACAATTAGTGTTGAAAGAACAGTTTGTCAAAAAGCGATATATTGAAAATCAGGGATCACATTGTATTGTAATGTAAATGCCCCCCCACACACACACACACACACAAAGCTTGCTTGATATGGATGATGGTGATGATGATGATGATGATGATTTTCCAACGATGAAACCTATGAATAAAAACATGTGCTGTTGCTTCAGCAGGTAGCTGTACCATTATACTATCTTTGCTTTAAAGTAAATGCAACAACACCTTCGCCCCTTTTTCTATAAGAGGCTCTAGGCATACAGCTTGAGTTTCTCCTATCCAGAATTCCAAAATCTGAAATATTCCAAAAACCAAAACCTTTTTCATAGGTGATTGAGATAGTGACACCTTTGCTTTCTGATGGTTCAATGTACACAAACTTTGGTTCACGCACAAAAGCATTAAAAATATTGCATAAAATTAGCTTCAGGCTATGTGTATACGGTGTATATGAAACATAATGAATTTTGTATTTAGAATTGGGTCTGATTTCAAAAATATCTCATTATGTCTGTATGTACAAATACAGGTATTCCAAAATAAAATAAAAAAATCCAAAATCCAAAAGACTTCTAGTCCCAAGCATTTCAGACAAGGGAGATTTAATTTGTATATTATTTTACAAATTTAACAGATTTTTGCTATTTTAAAAAGAATATTTACCAAATCAAAAAGAAAATATCTTAGTCATAGAAATATGCCCACTATATGAGACAGAAAATGAGTGAGTGAAGAAAAGAACACAGTCTCTAACTATTTTTAGTAGTCCTTTGGGTTAGCTTTCTGTTCAGTTTGTAGAATTTTCTTTGTTAGTTTAGTTTTTATCTTAAGTTTACTCAGTGCTCCAAACTTGCTTAAACTTGTTTTCTACACTGCTTTGGATGCTGAAAAGCTATTTCAAAATCATCATTGTATCCTATTGGATTTTTTTGCATTTAAGATGTATGATGACTCCATACTGGTTGTTCCTACTACAACCATTTTTTTTAACTATATAAGGAATTATTGTTGAGTTTTCACTCTTCAGGCAATATATCACTTTATCAATGAGTGTATCTGCATACACGTACACATCCTCTGTAATTTAGCCAGACCAGGGGGTAATAAAATAGCCATGGAAGGTATAATTTTGATCCAGTAATGTTTCTATGCTCCTATCACATTTTAAAAACCAATTTTTATTTAAAAAAGCTTTAACACAAGCACAACTGCAGATATTTTAATAACTATTTAAAAGATAGCCTTGATATAATTTTAGTGCAAATTAAATACAGAAAAATAATATGGAGCAAGACTAGTACCAACCAGAAAAACATCACATTTTAAATTTGCTTATTAATTTGTGTTAAAGCACTATTCCACCAATATTTCAGAACTTTTAAATTAAAATTTATGCATAAAAGTAATTTGCTGAAGGGTGAAATAATTAAACCTCTTAATACAATTCATGGTAGCAAAATAGATATGTGGTGCGAGACTCATTCATCTGATATATTACTGCATATATTAATCCTATGCCTTGCATTTATTTTAAAAATGGGTAAAAGCACTCTGTATCTTATAGAACAAGAGTGAGCAAGCGTAGCCCTTTAGATCCACCCTCCGCCCCACTAAAAAAAAAAAAAAAAAAAATCGGAGGGCAATTTTGGGGTAAATCTTTGCCCCAAATGGGCCAAAACTACCTTAAAATGCAGCATTTTTTCAACTCTGCAAAGTGCCAAACTTTTACAAAACACCAGAAAAGAGAAAAACAGCCAAAATTCAGCCAAAATGGAGGCCAGAAGTGATATCATGTCACATTGGGCATGCTGAAACTCACTGCTGTGGACTGCCAGATGGGCACAGTGAGGAAAAATATTCCCTGTACAGTTGCCCACCCTGTTACAGAGAGTCCTCTACTAGATCTGTCAATCAAAAAAAGTTGAGATTTTTCTGAGTTTTGGAAAAAAAAGACCACACAAGAGAAGGATTTAATGGCATCATATAGAGCTCACTCCTAATTTACACACCTAATGTAGAAATACCCTATTGTTGTGTGCCTCTGTGTCATTTTTTACTTATGGTGACTCTTAATTTATTCTTGGCAAGTTTTTTCAGAGGGGTTTTCCATCGCCATCCTCTGAGGCTGAGAGTGTATGACTTGCCCAAGATCACCCAGTGGAGTTTTATGCTGGAGTGGCAATTTGAATCCTGGTCTCCACAGTCATGGGGCAGTGGTGGCAAACCTATGCTATGGGTGCCAGAGGGGGCACTCAAAATTCCTCTCTATGGTCACGCACACCATCGCCTCAGCACAGAGTTCACCAGAGTTCGTTACTAAAAAGACAGGGGGATGTGGTACTTTGCGATAAATAAGTGGGTTTTGTGGGTTGCACTTTGGGCACTCGGTCTCTTAAGGGTTCACCATCACTGTCATACAGCAATGCACAAATCACTACACCCCCACACCAGTAGAATATACTGCTATTCATTTACAAGTTGTATTTACATATGTATTACTGTAAGTGGAAATCATTGCAAGTGTCATGAATTTCCAGCTATGCCTTCAGGTCAAGAGGTAGTGTCTTCCAAGCACATCATATATATCATGATGCCCATAGGTATGTTCCATTAATTATGTGCAAATTATCAAACAAACAAGGGCATTCAGTTTAGGCTGCAATCCTACACATCCTTCAGTACATCTGAAGTAACTCTTAAAATGAACCAGTTAGTCTGAAAGGTGCTGATTGATTCTTTATTCCCCTCCTTCTTGCTCCCTTTTAATTTTATATACAGTTGCTGAGGAATAAGTCCAAAAGAAAACACTGAGAAGACTGAGTAAATATGCATAACACCAAGTTGTCAATGGCAAACTGTGACTGTACTTTCTCAAGCAAACTTGATCTAGCAACACTATTGTTTTATATAGGGAAATTAAATTTGAATCCCCATTATCCTTTTAGCTGCCCCCACAATCAGCAAATAAACTGTTCCCTTCTTCCTGCCCTTGACACCTGAAAACCTACAGTAAACTGATGACTGCCTGAATTGGTTTATTCTTCATTAACTGTTTGCTTTGGATCAAATGAAAATGCAAGGAAATGGACAACTGCTCTGTTGTGGAAAGAATCATGTGGGACAAATTAAAACCTACTGCATGATTTTGAAACAGAGTAATAAGAAGGGGGAAGACAGGACTAACTGGAGGCAGCTGTCAGGATGTAGATTTTGTTTATAATCCACCTCTGCCCCACTCCCAAATTCCTTGTGGATATGATGAGAGAAAGTGTGATCCTGACCTATTGAAGAGCAACTTCATTCTCCATAATAAAGTCTTGAGAATATAGCCTTACTGATGTGAAGCAAATGCCCAACCAGAAAGGAAGCACAATCAAAACAGATTTAAATGTCTTATTCTTCTTCCTATTTTTGGCCTAAATTCTATAATGTAGTATTAAAATTTCAATTTTTCCAAAATATTTGTCATAATAACAATCAGATCTTCTACAGTATCAACAAAACAGGTAAATCTCAAACTAAAAACTTTACTTGAAAATCAATTACTTCTGAAGTAATGAATCCATAATCAATGTATTCATATTTTGAATAAACTGCACTATGTGAATTCTCACTTTTGGAGGGACCTATACCAGGATAAAGGCAGGATATTAATTAAATAGAAAATGTAATACATATTTAACTAGCATTTCTGAAAATATTTCAAAATTTCATATCAGCACAAACTAAAATTAGCATCAATTTGAAATATAAAGTCTTCTCTTATATATTACCTAATTTCTACCCAAATGAACAGTACAATAGCAGTTATAGATAATGTACCATTTTTGTCTGGAAGCCCCAACTTCCGTTAAAGAAATCCACATGTTTCTGCCCTTTATACAATATTAATTTGGCATATTTATAGAAGAAAACAAACTTAAAGAGAAACAAATGCCTGTATAGTTTGCATGCTCAACATTTTCAATAACACAAAATATTCCATTCTACTTAATGCTGCTGTTTCTGCTTTGCTGCAACAATAATGATATGCAGAGCAAATAGTCAAGTACCCTAATGCTCAGAAGAATCCAGCAAACCCAAATAAAAGAATGTAGATGTATCAGATGAACTTGTTTTATTCCAGACCTGAATTCAACAGTAGTAAGAAAGCTCCCCACTCCCCAAAAATTGGGTTCAAACTGCGATGACTTTACCCATGTGAAACAAAGCAATCAAAAGTGGTTTTCCTTTAACAGTTCAGATGGTTTGGTTTTCCCTGCTGGGCGAACAAATATATGAATTCGATATGCTTCACAATGCATGCATTCCTCTCACAGTTTGCTGAAGATGAAAAAGCAACCATATTGGCCTCTGCATTTTGGTACGTGAAAGTGTATGTGATGTTTTTATTGTGTTGTTCACATGCACACAAGTAAAATAATAAGAAAAGCAAAACAAATATTAAAGCTGCGATCCTATGAGCAGGTATCCCTGAAAATGTTTAGTTTCTCTTTTTTGGACATACTTAAGACTACAATGTAACTAGATAAACTTCTGATAAGGAATAAGACTTTAGAGTGCAATAAATTGACTCAGAAATAACTCTGTTGATTTCAATATGTATTCTGAGATATGCTTCAAAACAAATACAGAAAATCTTTCTAGTAACTAATGTATCTATTTATCTCATAAAGTGTAACAACTAGCAACACAATCTATACACCTTAGATAATTACAGGGTGCCAAGCATCTCTTGCTGTATTCATTTCTAAGTAATTAAAAATATTTAATTAAATGCTGGAAAGATGTGAGAGTTGCATATAGTATCCTAAAAATTGGTGCAGTATTTTTTCAGTATGCACTGGGAAGCTAGCATTCTAGCAAGACAACTCTCTCACAAATGAATTTATAGTTTTACTCCAAATAAATAAATTCACTTTTGTGTCCCTTAATTACAGAACAGGACCATCACTCAGAGGAAATAGTAGGATGAAAATAATAGCAGCCTAACCCTCAAACTTTGGAAGT
Organism: Phrynosoma blainvillii; assembly: GCA_026167975.1. NCBI lineage: Eukaryota > Metazoa > Chordata > Lepidosauria > Squamata > Phrynosomatidae > Phrynosoma > Phrynosoma blainvillii. Next base: position 76,371,251 of record JANUYF010000002.1, read on the forward strand.
TCAAGTCTACAAGCAAGTTTTCAGCAGCATCATTGCAGGAAGGCTCTCAAATTATTTCTTGAGCAGGTAGTTGCCAACATGTATAAAAGTGCAAAGGGCAGTGCTAGTTTCCATAATTGCACAATTTTAAGAGACTGCAATGAGACCAAAAGATAGCAGCAGCTACTAGAATTCTAATGCCAAGTTCTAAAAGTGTGGAGGCATCCTAAAAATACCTTCACTTTGTAACTACCAAACCTACTGGGAAAGGGGTAGAAGAAAGCTTTGCAACTTCAACTCTAATTGTTATGGCCATTCTGTGGAAAATATGGTATTACATAAAAATATTATTTTCTACTCTATTGTAGTAAAATTGAACTATCCAACTGTATGTTATTCATAATCTATCATTCAAAGGGTATAGGAAAATTCAAAAGGTATGGGAAAGATTGCCTTTTTCACTCTCTTTGCTGTACTTTGCAATAGTTATGGGGTGGGGAACCAGTGCGACTTCTTCATTATCCCATACCGGTGAGAATAGAACTATTGTAGTTATTCTAGTGAGAACAGGTATTTGTCCTGTCATTTATTCTTCTTGCCCAGCAGCATAACTCCATGTTGTCCATTATTTCTCTTTCTCATCTCTAATTCATTTTAAAATTTTGGCAAAAATAACCTCTTTTTAAAAACCCTTTTATTCTTTAAACAGGGTAGTAGGGTGAACGTGTGCAAAGATGGCAATGAAAACTAAATTGCAGCTCAAAATTCACACCTTGTTTTATTAAGTTTACCATTTTTATGGGTCTTTCTGAATGTCCAGTTACCACAACCTCTATCAAAATATAGAGCCATTTTATTATATTTATTTTTATTCATTAAAATAGAGATGCTTTCAGTATTAAACTCAAAGTGTAGTAATCCACATTTGTTCAACTCCACATTTGATGAGGAAACATCTGAATAAAAATTCTAATAATGTCTGTAACCTTTACAGAGTCTAAATTTTATTAAAAATTTCCATTAGTGAGATTACTGGCTTTCTTTTAAAAAAATAAAAGTAATTGTGTTCATGCCAACTAGGGGTGCCCCACTTCCTTCATTCACGGTTTTGTCTCCTTTGATCTGTCCATCTATGTTATTAACAGAAGCTGCAGGGGTAGCAAGTTCAAGTCAAAACAAGGTAAATAATTCCTAACTAGAAGAAAGCTGATGTAGATGAGTAGACACACATTGAACTACGTTAAAAAAAATTGACCAGAAAGAACAGAAATCTACTCAGTGTATGGCAGGAAGTGAATGGATTGCATAGTAATAAAAATGCCCGTGTGCTGACAGCCACTTCTGACTCACTACAATATCTGGAATATTTTTTCTAATTTATTGTTGTCCCATAATTCTTGTCCATATACTTAACTCACTGCCACAAAATACCCCAGAGTATGCAGGTAGTTTGCATTTGGCTGCCATTTCAAAGCATCAGCATTGTTGCTTTATCCACAAAATAATTTTAAAAAGTAACTGAAGCATAGGCCTGGTAACAAATGTTTTCAATGAGGACAAACCTGCAAATGGTATTAATTTAAGCATGATACTCAAGGTTTAACAGTAAATAACAAAAGAGATAGACATCATTTATCTTTCAACCCTTATTGTGGAATAATTCACTGTACGTGAAATTTTATCATTTTATTGAAGAATTTGAGTTTCATTATCTTACCAGTCATATTACTAGGGCCTAGATTATTACCATAAGCAACAGCACAAAATCCATTATTAATTTCTGTTCAATACTTTGTCAAAAAGATAATCTTTATCCTAATCAAGTAGAACTGTGAGGTGCAGAAATCAATTCATACCATCCTGGGAGTGAAAGTAAAATAAGTTTTAAAAAATCCGAGCAAGTATACGGAAAGTTTTTTAAAATCAAATCCTGCAGAGGAATAATTTTTAAAAACCCAGCTATTTTGACTTATTCCATGAATCATATTCTTTATGCTAGCACAGGTGCAAAGCTTTTTTTTATTTCATTACCCTCCTGAAAACAGGGATCACAAAGATGAGAGAATATAGGTCACTATTCTTTTGGTAATTTCAATCTGTCCAAGCAGACTTAAAATAAGAAATTTCAAGGCAATTCATTTGATGTATTAGATATCAAGATCCAAGAACAGTTAAAGCAACTATGTTCTGTTTCAATTGTTATATTGCTGATATTTTTCTCAGCAACCTTTATCATGTAAAAGAAAGAAAAGTAGGATACTGTTGTGAGGCGGTGACTATGGGTTGAAAGAGGGATTTTCTAGAAGTACAGATTTTTAGCTGTACTCTCTCAGTGCTGTTCCCCTTGTGCATTGCGTGCCAGGAATACTGGAGGAGATCTACAGACTTTCATGATGATGCAATATATGATCATGGGCACTTACCACTCCTCACAATATTCTGTCTGAAATCATTTCCATACTCACGCAAGCATGAAAGAGGGGCAGTGACAGATTCATAACCTAGCACGAAATACCAGAAAACTGCTCCTGTATCCACTGGAAATTAACCCTTTATCAACTTGAATGGTTTCAACACAAAGCAAGATGGAAGGGTGGAGCAACCCAATACATGCAGTTGAACATGAAATTTAGCAGGATGAAAAGAAATAATATTGAAATATACATTAGAATTTTGTGAGTAAGGAGAAAAACTGATGACATGCACAAATGTAACTGGCTCTCAGAGACACATCAAGTGGCAACAATCACTGTGACTAAGGTGGCAATTGCCTTGGAAGATAAAATTATCTATGCAATATAAAATCATTTGCATCCAAGAAGAAAGGCAAAAATGTACTCTCATTTTATTTTAAGGCCAGTTTACAAGACACTAATTGTTCAATCTACTGCAATTTTTTTCTCCATTAAACTTAGTCTACATGTTAAGGACAAAAAATAAATAAATAGTAATTACCAGTAAATTGCATCAAGAAAGAGAAATCCTACTAACAGACTATACAAGATCAGCCGGAGGGGTGAGGGCAGATTTCTCATCAAGTGATGAATTTTCAAGAAAACTATAGAATTGTAGTGAGCTACTAAAGAATTGTAGTGAGCCAATAACAAAATCTTTTGTATTCTATGTTACTTTATTACACAAATATTTTATTATTATATGAACTTCTTAGGAATCTATCACTTTTTTCATAACTTTGCATTTCTGTAGCTTTTTAGCAAAAGAATCAGCAAGTGCACTTTAAGAACAAAGACAAATCTGATACAGAAATTCTAATTTATCCTAAATTATAGGACTAAAAGATTATTGCTCAACAGCTATTCTGTTAAATCATTTGCTGCATTCACAGATAATTCCTTCATATTGGGAGACTTCATGCTACTGGAGAGTATATACTGAAGAAATTAATACAAAATAAATATGTTTCTAATAAAGTGAGACCTTCATAATTTTAAAAGGTTTCAAACAAAGCATCTAGTACCCCCATTTTCACTTCTCTAATGTAAGTCAGGCTTAAATTAGATATAGATGGTAGTAAAAAGCTCAAGAATAAAAAAGGGAAAGCTTTTTTTTTTTAAATGTATACTGTTTCAGTGAACAAAACAAAAGCAGATGTAAGATACTGCAATACACTGAAAGTGAAGAGGTGAATGAGCATATTATAAGAAAGGCACACCTCTTGATGTTCCTTTGTATTAATATACTGCAATGTACTTAATGGAAGAGAGGAGAAAAGGGAAAAAAGAATACATTTTCTGTTTAGTAGACTGTAAAATTACCACAAAAAACTACTTAAGGACAGAGTAAAATACTAAATGGCAAGGTGGAACAATAGAGTTACCCAGATGAAACAGGGCTGTTGTTTTGAACAGGAACAGTCTATCGTGTCCAGAAGTTCAAGAACAAGCCTCATTTATCTTCAAAGTCATAAGAAGAGAATTTGGAAAACGGCTTTTTCCATGATAACTGACATTATGTAAGCCTAAGAAATTTCATCTGCTGTAAAAAATACTAATGTAAAACCTTAGGAAACGCCGTATTTAGTGGTGTTATTAACTTATCAATATAAGTTTGAATTATCTCTTTTTGTTTATTTGCTACTTAATCATTTTCCAGTGCCTCAGTACTAATGAACATAAAATCTCAAGTGTTTGGTAAAAGCTGTGGGACTGGCTGAAACAATTAAGGGATTTCTGTTTTACTTATACAGTAGTTTTGAGTTTATACACAGAAAGTACAGGCTATATGTATTTAATTATAATTCAACCATTATTTCTCTTTAAAGGTAGTACTTGCCGAGCAGAGCCAGGGGGAAAAAAGCCTAAATACTGAGCACAAGATAAATCTGAAATTACTTGCTACCACTAGACAGACTTGGGAATAAGACGCAGTGAACATACTGGGATTTACTTAGAAATGAGCTTCTATAAATTAAAAGACTACAAGTGGAGTATAAAAGAAACCTCTTCCTTTTAAACACTATGCTCTAAAATCCTTTATTCTTCCTTTTCCAAATTCTTGTGCTCATGTCACATTGTGCTAAGAGCAAGATATATTTTTTTTACTAAAATCCCATTTTCAGCTGATTCCAAGCTGTTTAAAAACTTATTACTCCCTTCAAGGGTGCTTTTATTCAAAACACTTCAGGAGTTAAATTGCTAAGTTAAAATCAAAGTAATGACCCCAAGCAGAGATTACTGAGTTGCAGAGTAAATTTGTGTAAGAGGGGAGAAAATCAGAATGCAAAGTATTTCCTACTAAAAGATACCATACTGATTAAATCTTGTTCTGGCACTAAGCGTTCCTTGCGGTTCTAACAGCCCATCACTCACATTAAGTGTTTCACAAAGAAAAAGATTACCAAACGAACCCAATCAGAACTTTGCCCTCAGAGCTGTGAAAGCTTCCAATTTCTCAAGGTTTCCAGACCACTTGACTGACTGTCTCGTAAAACATAAGGATAATTAAACTGACATGAAATAACTGCCCTGTTTAAATTCTAGGGGCAGTTTGTCTAACCTTATGAACCCTGGAAAGACCACAGTCATTCCAGCACCTGTCCATGATTCCTATTATATCAGCACAGTATGTGCACACATTTTCTGACCATATATCAGAAGTACTTAGGATAAATCAGGACTTGTGTGTATACCAGCATTACTAGACAAGATTTAAATTTGCTCTTCAGTTAGCAACCAGTATTCTTGAAAAATGGGGAGGGGACCAAACTTCTAATCTGGATTTTGTACTTCTTTTGCTCACACATATGTAAGTGTTTTTAACTACATTGAAAATATTGATATTTAAACAAATTGTGTGGAATTTTAGTCACAGAGGTCTCCATGCTTCAGTTTTAATAAGACAAGTTTTTACTGGGAAAAAAGGACAAATCATGTACTAAACTATGGACACATTTGCTCGGCAAACAAGAGCAATCCATAAGTCACTACTTCCATAATGGTAGAAATGTTAAAGTGCATTAGAAATATAATAATATTAAAGAGGTTGTTCTATTATTTTATTGTGTGCCTTGAAGTTGTTTCCAACTTACGGCAACCTTAAGGTGAAACTATAATGGGGTTTTCCGACCTAGTGGATTACATTGTCAAGCAGGGATACATATGTTCAGTAAAACAAAGATCCACATATGATAATTTACTCAAATAGAAGATTCACATTGATTACAATAAAACTTCAATAGTTCCTCACTGCTAAGTAATGCAGTGTAGCATTTAAAAAAAAAACCTCTTTTCCAATACAAATATATCAAATTATGAAGCAAAAGCAAGATTTCATTTTACTTTTATTTTTGTTTCAAAGGATAATATGGAGCCAATGTATAGAATCTATAGAGCAATCCAAGAACTCTGCAGCAGTCTATACTGACTTATACTGACTTTATTTTCCAGTAATAAAATTAGACAATGCTTGATTTTAATTTTTTTGTTGTTGATTTTAGTTAATTCTTGCTTGTTTTACAATGCAGTCTAGTTCAAATGGCTTCAAGCAAAGCTTATTGCCAGGAAAGTGGGTATATGAGTGCAGCCTGATAAATACAGTGTGTTCATATTGTAATTTTCATGCACACAATATATTTGTGTGCATAAAAATTAAAACAAAGATATAAAATTAGACTCAAAAATTATATTCTGCCACAATGTTTTTAATATAACTAATTTTCCTTTGATTTTTCATGAATACTGATAACACTGGGCAAAAGTAACAATTTGCTTTTTGCTAAGTTTGCAATTAGTTTTCTATTCACTGTAAGTCTCTGCTTTTGTGTGATGAATTCTTGGTAAGTAAATTCAAACAAATCAAAGTGAATTATTCAAAGTCAATGATCTCAAAGAATAAAAAAAAAGTGTATCTGCCAAGGGAAATGAATATTCAAGTTTGATCCAGAAATCTGGAGTCCTTTTATGTACAGAAACCCAATTAGATGGATGGATGGATCTTATACAGCACATTCATAACAGGTCAGACTCACGTATATTTTTAAAAAAATCTACCATTAAAATTACCAAATTTCTGAATATGCAGATTTGCCAAAAAGCATTCTACTTAGCTTTGCTCTTTGTTTGTCTTCATCAAGTCATCTTAAAAACACCAACCCATGTGTAAAATTACAATAAAATTAAATGGAAATTTAGGTTTAATCCTGAAATTCTCTAACATTCTCTCTTCTTATTATCCACACACAGTTTTAATAGCAACACTATAATGTATTCCACTCAAATATATCAAGAAATATTAGAAATATGTAAAGAGTTGTGGTTCAGAAAAACCTTGTTGCATCTGAAGGGCTCAACAACACTAAAATACATTACTGTTGGTTACTAGAGGAGCTATGGTATGTGTGTGGAGAACTGTATCTAGCCCAGCATGTTAATCATTATGAAAAACTCATCTCTGAGTCTATTACATTTTATCTCCAGATAATATGTTGAAAATGTCCTGCACACGGAAGGCTTACCATAGAAGGTGAACATGGGAGGCATTTATTCCACTGCCAAGGAGGGACATAAAGGTAAAGAAAAGTTTAAGATATATGGGACTAGCTAACAAAAGTCAAACTATCTGACAAATGTTTAGTCCATTTCACTTTTACACAATGAGACAATTTTCTGAGAATGAAAAAAGAAATATATACATTTGCTGGCATTTGCCAATTTTCTTCAAGAAAATGCAGCAAGGTTCCTGTATGAGCACTACATAGCAAGGAAGAGCTAAATTTCAAAGTCAACTTAATAATGCCATATAATGTATTATGTGAGCAGGTGGGGGTAATACCACAACATTAGTGACATAAGGAATGGCAAGCAGACAAGAATGACACTACACTCACACAACCATACAATCTTTACATTTTGAAAAATGGGAACTGGGGCTAATACTGCATTAAAACAATATCCCAAAGCAGGGGCCGGCAACCTACGGCCCCCGGGCCGGTTAAGGCCCAGGTCGGCAGACTTACCAGCCCAGGTCGATCCCTGCTGCCACCGCCGCCGTGCCGCCACTGTGACACGTTTTCTGCTCTGTGCCACTGCACGTTCCGCGGCTGCCATTTTGAAAATCAAAATGGCATCCGCGCCGTGTTTGCGTATGCACAGGAGTACTGCGCATGCGCAAACGAGTGACGGCCGCCATTTTGTTCTCCAATGCATGCGCAAACGTGTCGCAGCTGGCATTTTGATTTTCAAAATGGTGGCTGTGACATACGCAGTGGCAGCGGTGGCCGCACGCACTGCGGCGGCGGCAGCGGCAGCATGCATGGGGGGGGTCGCGTGTGGCGGCGGAGGGCATGTGCACGGCGATGGAGGGCGCGCATGCGCCCCGCCATTCCCCCCTCTCGGCCCAGCGGGGACCTGGGCTTCGGGGGACCGGCCCAGGTCTGAAAAAGGTTGCCAGTCCCTGTCCCAAAGGCTACAAAATAAAGCAATATGGCTTATTTTTGTGTGGCTTCAAGAATCAAGCCATCATAGTGGTGCATTCTGAAACTGGATGAAAGTGACTGTCCACGACATAACATAAAGGTGTGCACTCATATTTCAATCAGTGGCAATATGCAGTCTCATATTCATCACCCTTGATTTTATGTGCAATTACCAGTGTTGAAAGATCATTCTGTTTAAGAAGGCCTTTCAGGACACTGAGGACTAAACCACTAGAAGAATATACACTGCAATCCTTTGGGATGTTATTGCTAATCTCTTTTAAAACCTGGCTACTGTTTCTTACAGTCCTAAACACATCTGTCTGCCAGTAATTTGCTAAAGCTGTCTACTCATCTATGGATCTCCAGGCAGAAAGGATGTTTTCAAGTTAAGTAACCCATATGAGATCTTTGACACTGCACACTCTCTGCTAATCTTTACAGATAATTTTTAGCTGCAAGACATTTGCAAATTTACTAATCCTTCAAATCATGTAAATACATCTCAGCCATAAGTATGCATTGAGTGACACTAAACATGACTTTCCAAAAAGCACTATGAAGCAGAGTGGGCAAACTGGTAATCAGCTCCAAAGAAAGTTTATTCTTTGTAATCTTGCTTTACCATTTTACAAATACTGCACTTTTAGGGGCTGATTATCGAAGGGGAAATAACTGTGTCAAAGCCATAAAATAGTTTGCCTGAAAAATTATCTCATATACTGCTTATTTCTATCTTTGGTCTCTCAGAACAAAATAAGCTACATAATAACAACAACAACAATGATACAAGAGTCAACCAAATCCTAGTTTGGATGTGCAATGCCATACTACAGTGGGCCCTTCATATCTGCTGGGGTTTGGTTCCAGACACCCCACCCCCTTGAATACCAAAATCCATGGATGTTGAAGTCTCATTATATACAATAGCATAGTAAAATGGTGTCCCTTCTATAAAATGGCAAAATCAAGGTTTGCTTATTGGATATTTTAAAAGTATTTTCAAGCTGTGGATGATTGAATCCATGGATAAAAAATATTTAGGGAAAATATTTTATACAGTCAACTCTCTTCTACAATTTCTGTCTGTCCTTTTAATAACTCCACCGAATTTCACTATTTTCAGACAGTTGTGTGGTATAATTATTAGTAACTACCCAATCTCTTCTATACAAAAGAAAATAATTGTGCCAGAGAATCAAATGCACCACACTTCCATAGGGAAAAAATGCAGAGTAAAAGACAGAAAAGAGGTGGCAGAAATATTCCTGTAATTATTGAAATAGGAGCTTCTAGGTGTGTTCAGGATGCATTCAGCATGAAGGGAGGGGGATTATGATGACGTTTGTTTCTACCTGCATTATACTAAATGCTATTTTGAAAATCTTTCCTAAATTGAGAAATACCTCTCACATCTTACTTTCCATAAAAATGGGCCTACTCTGTTTTGTGATTTTGTAAGCAATATGATCAGATAATGTAAGTTCAACATTAGAAAGGAAACTTTGGCAAATCTTGTTTCATATTTACTATAAACAGCCTATTTCAGAATAGGTAATTGTGTGTTAAAATGACTTTCTTGACACAGTTGCACTCACTTTAAATAGATTACATGCAGCAACAGCATGGAGATTTCAGAAAAAAATGATGGTTGAGTGAGTCCAACAGTTGCAATTGTAACCATAGAGGGTTATGTTATGACAAAAATATAATTGTAATACACTGTGAGCAGTTTAGGCCTTGTCAATAGCTCACCTTGGAAAATACTGTAAGATTTTCTTTGATTGCAGGCATTCAATAAGCAGAATATGTCACTTACAGAGTGTCCCCTACATCCACTTATCCAAAATAGACAAGGCTCCATAATTATTTGTTTTCAGTTGAATATTATAAAAAATTATAAGAATATCTAAGGCACAATAATTAATAGTCTTCTAAAACAAACTTGCAGATAGAGATCAATCTGTAATGATAACCAAATAAATATGATTACTATTTAGGAAAATTAGAAGAAGTCAAAGAGACTTCGTTCCATGTTCCCTCCATTTTAACTGCAAAAAAAATATAATGAGAGCACACAAAAGTATATAAAAATGTTATTTCAACGTTTTGCTAGATGAACACATTTTGATAAAATGCATATTAGTGTATAACACAGGCTATTTTACACATGTGATATTGACTTATATATTTATAAACAGATTTATAAATGGCCAGAAACATAACAAACTAAAACAGCAAACATCAGCTTTACTATATTTTAAAAGAGTTCTATTTTCAGTATTTTAAATAAAGTATAATATATATATATATTTTAAACACCTCTGTTACATCTTCTGTTTTCTATAAAAACTGTTAGTTGTTAAAAGATAGTTCAATAGTTAAAACCACATAAACAAACAAACAAGCAAACATTACTATCCCATTTGGAGTATAGGAAGTGTATAGATTCACTCCTTCTTTAAGATGCATGAAAAGTTTCCTAAAGTGTCATGGGGAAGCAATTGAGGAAATAATCCCACTATCTAAGGCACAATAAATCCTTCCTAAATATCATCATGTTTAGTGCTTGTTCAGATTAGAAAAAAAATAAGTAGTGAAATGTTGAAAAATCATACAAGACTTTCTACGCATATGGATTAACAAATCACCTCAGGAAGCCTTTCTTCCTAATGGAGAGAATTAGAGTTAGCATAGCTCTTTTACCGCTTTTGAGAGATGGTTTAAGTCAGTGAAAGAAATATTGCTTTTGGAATAGGGTCAGCCCAGAATAGGGTCACATAAAGGATGGCCTTCCTATCATGGAAGCATGTTCTTGATTTGTTCTGAAAATGAATGAAGGCCTTCCATTCCCACTTTTGGTTCTCCATTCATAGTAAACCAAGAACAGGAAATTTCATGTGATGTCTGATCCTTGGATCATAGTTATGAGAGACTAAATAAGCCAGGATTTGTAAACCAACAACAAACGCCTAGTTTAAAAAATTGGCTTGAAATCATGACTTCTTTGGAGACACTTAACTATAATCCCTAAATTTGAAGACACCATCCCTTTCATATTTTTTCTCATAGAGAGAAGAACAAAACAGTTGTGCCACATCATGGTTTATTAAAACAGAACTGTAAATTTAAAATTATTTAGAAACAGACTGTGTTGTGCTATATTTTAAAAATACTTAGAACTGAAAAGTGAGTTTTAATTCACATAATATTTCACATGCTTACCAAGGAATTTAGATTAGCTGTTTATTCTCAGAACTACCATGTGAGATATTTATTCAGCTTTATAGTTTCAGCTGTTAGGCAAAACAGGTCCAGGTATGAGCTAGTCACCAGTCTGCCCAGGACTTCCCCATAGGACTCCTCACTGAGCAGGAATGTGTGCCTCAATTTTCAATATCTAAAATACAAAGTTCTAAAATAATTCAAAAACATCATGGCTCTACCATATTTTCAAACCAAAAATAAAATAAATGAGCATTGGATGGCCTGTTTCATTCACTAAGCAAGCAGTGACTTTTTGAATGCAAAGTTACTTCTACTTCACATCATGATTGCTATAATATTGCTGCTTATTTTTAATGAATAAAGAGGACACACAAAACTGGACGGGGAAAAAAGCTGTCCAGTTTTAAAACCTATAAATGCATGTAACAATGCTTTTGTTTAAGCTCCATACCTGTTCCTATTTGGAGATTATTTACTCTTTAGAGAAGAGTGTTGCAAACCTTCTTCTCATTTGGAGTGCACTGACCAGATAGCTGTTATATGTGCCACTATACTCCCTATTCTTTAATTTAAAGTAACCACCATTCTTTTCATGTTCTGTGGCACCACAGAATCCAAACCAGAACACCGTTACAGAAAAACATACATAATTACCGAATGAAACATTATCCTTCAAAATTTTGCGGCTCCTTTCATTTTAAGCAATATTCTAAAGACTTTTTATTCTTAAAAATTAAATGTGAACTTTGTGCCAGGTTAAGAGAAATTCTAGCCAAGACTCTGAGATTATTGTAGCTGTTCCACTGCCACCAGTATCTCAGCTATGTCCATTATGAAGAAATGGGGAGGAGATTAAAAATTCAGGTACATGCATGTGGCATCATTACTGCCAATAAGTAATTAGACTGTAACTGGACCTAAAGAAATCAAGCAGTGTTCAGCCCAAACTTAGCCAAAGTTGAAGTGCAGACTAAATCCAGCTGTTATGCACAATATGCTGCAGCTATGATACGTCACCTATTTTATATATCCAATTTATATCCTGCTTGTTTTCTTCTGTCAAGGTGGCTTAATAATACAGATAGAGGTGTAGTGAGACAATTTTTTTTACTAAAGTTATTGTTATAAAAATGATATGCAATATCTCAAGGTAAAGAGGATTGCTCCTGTTAGAAATGAAATTAAGAGCATGATATGGTTACACTGTAAACAGTTTACATACTTACTGACTACCCACTAATATGATTAATAGGGAATAGAATATCAAGCATGCAGTTAATGGGCACACGTACCTAAAAGATTGCATCTTTTGCACTTATGATTTTCATATACGGTAACTCTATTCTTCATTTTTACACACAAAGTCCCACTGAGTTCAGTGGGAATTAATTTATAATAAATGTGTTTAGAAATTCAACCTTAGATGAGAGGAAAAGGATATGAGTCACCATCAGATATATAATTCCAACATTCTAAGCTTCTGGAAGACAGGTTTTAATTAGTTATTCTGAGAGAGCAGGTATGTAGCATCAGCAGTGTAGAGAGTCACTAGGATGATCTTTGCCTGTACAAATAAAAATATTAAACTCCTTCTTCTTAACACTATGACTTGGGCTGTTACAGCACCCAATGTTTTGAAAGAGGACAAAGGCTCCTTTAAAAAAAAGTTTATTAATATATTTTATAGCACCATCATCAGAGAAGCTGTAAGGATTTGTATTGCTTCATTAAATGTTATGAGGCTGTCTTTCTTATATGAAATATTGAATCATATACCTCTTCCTGTCACTTTTAGTATCATAATAATCTTTCTATTATTTCCTTAATTCATCTTTCATTGTTCTCTGTTGGTGTTTGCTTGTTTGCTTTACTTGGCAGAATTAATACAGGAAATGTTAATGAGGCTAGATTATTAAAGCATGGGGATGAGTTGATTTGGGATCTCTGCACTATTCTTCCTAGCAAATGGAGAACAAAGCATTCATTTTTGTAGCAGAGAAATAATAAAAGTTATTAGCCACTTTATCACCTAAAGAATTGTCACAGAGGGAGCATTTAGCATACAAATGCCTGTATCAGAACTACATTGTAAAAAGGTAATCCAAGCAGGCACAGGTTTAATAGCATGGTGTTACTTTGTACATACCTACCTCTTCATAAATTGGTTATAAATGCATAAAGAAAAGTCTGTTAAAGTTGCACCTCTATCTTATGGATCCAAATTAAATAAACACATTGTTTTATGTTTTAAAGAAACAAAAAGCAAATATGTCCAATTTAAGTATTTCTGTCACATATTTTACATGAGTCCATATCTTTTATTTTATCAAAGATGTTTAAATAGCTACTTTTATTTTACACAATACAGGAAAGTCCTAATCATTAACTCTATTCCTTGTCAGCTTTGCGGTCAATTTTTTAAAAACCAAACAGTTTTCTGCTGCAAAAGGCAATCTATTGAAGCAATAATTTCAGAAGTTCAAGAAAGAGAGTGAAAATCACAACCCAGATGCTATTTATTTCATTTGCCTCAGTCAAAATGAAAGACCCAAACACTTCCTAGTGTAGCAGTGCTGGGTCCAATCATTCTGTTGGCGACAGGACAAGATACATCATGCATATGCTATTTCTTCTTTAACTTGCCGTGTAACGGGAAACTGCACTGGATCTCTCCATTGTGCTAATTCTAGAAAACGGATGTTGCATTAATATCTAATGACCCCACTGGATGCAAGCCCTAGGCTGACTATTATTTATCCAGTATCCTGAGCACCCAGCTTCCCTCCTGTTTCAATATCCAAACAGATAAATGTTTTTATGATTATTTCAAACTGGGTAATTAGCAACATTAGTTTTCTACTAATGATACTAATGAATAAACTCTAAGATAGAATACATGCTAGCAAAATTCTTAAGAAGCCCCTAAAATAATTTTCAAAGCTTTGGAATCCTTCAACCTTGAATTACTGAAAAATAGAGGTCTTACAAGAAGTTCATAGTTAGCCAATGGCAATAAATTTATTATTACAGTGGGCCCTTGGTATATGCTGGGGTTTGATTCCTGGAACCCACATGGGTACCAAAATCTGTGGAAGTCCCATTATATTCAATTGTGCAGTAAACTGGGTCCCTGATATAAAATAGCAAAATAAAGTTTTATTTTTTGGATTTTAAAAAAAAAACTTTCCAAGCTGTGGCTGCTTGAATCCATGGATGCAGAATCAGTTAATACAGAGGGCTGACTGTACTAATATTATCATGTCCACCACAAAGTTTACTCCAACCTTAAATGTCATGAAATAATAGTTCATATTGAGTAATATTGAATCCTTAATCTTTTTGTTCCATATAAGCCTCAGTATAAGTCAAGTTCATATAGGGATTTAGCCTATCCATCAAAGACAGTGAGTCTTTATTTGAAGGTGGTATGTGAAAAGCAGACTATTACATTCCAGTCCTTGTTACAGAAGCATGAGGGATTTTACAAATTAGCTTCCAATTTCAATTAACTAAACTATAAACTAGTTTTGGGTAGAAATATCCGTGTCTCTACTATTTGAAAACAAATTGCTACAACCTTCCATATTTTCATAAGTCATATGATTTAACAACAACAACAACAAAAGAACTCAGCCCTCTCACCTCCTATATATAACTCCCAAAAACACACCAGAATCAGAGCCTGTTACTTCTGATGTGTTTTCCTTGGTGGGCATGCACATGCAATCCTGTTGTGCTTCAGACCACTCTTGGCCTCGATAGGCTACACCAGCTGGCGCTGCCTCACTGCACTTTAGCATCATATTACTTCCGCTTTTCTAACTTTTCCACTTCTGAGCACCATCAATTATGCACTAGAATAACTGAGGCCTGGCTCAGCAATGTAACATAAAGGCCGATTATGAGTGTAAATAATTTAAACATCTGCGTGCCATGTTCTTTTTAACACTGATATGAAGCTGCCGGAATGCAACGTATTGCTAGAAAAGGTCCAGTCTAATGTACAGAGAGGTCCTCAGTTTAATGGTGGCTATTGCTGGTGCATAATTTAGCCCTTAAGGCTATTGCCAATGATTGACCAGAAGAAAATCATAAGAGTGGGTCTTAAAAGCTAATTTCATTAGGAAACAATTCAAACAGAAAATTAAATTATTTTGAAGTTTCTGAGGACCAAATTCTACAATTGCTGTTTAGGAAATCTGCAAAAGGTTCCCACTAAAAATACAATACTGTTTGACATGACAGTCCTTTAGCACAAATGGTAAGGGGAAAAAAGGGGGTGTACTAAAATTGAGCCAGTTATATACTATATTTAACATAACCTAGATTTACCAGTATAGGAAATGAACATACATTTGGGTAGGTATAATATATATATATATATATATATATATATATATATAATTTCTCACACTAAATTCATTCCTCAGATAATTATAGTGAAAAAAATGCATGATTTCCAAATACTGAATAACTCGTTTTGTTTTTAATATGAAATTCAAGACTATTTCTTACTCTGCCTGTGCAACACTACCCTTAAAATTGTACAATAAAGGCTCAAAATAAGGGCCTTACTCAGACAAAAGAAACAGAAGAACAAGCTTGAAATAATATAGGATTAGTTTTGGAAGCATACACAAGGTTTCACTATAAAAATACACCAGTTTCATGATTCAGCATTCTGAACACCAATACAGGACAACTACTTCTAGTGTTGTTCTAAAACAACTAGGAGATCTTTCCAATGAAGTGTAGTTGAGAGGGATTGAACTTTCTGTTTGCTTTTGAAATCCATTAATAACCTGACATTGCAAATGGAATGTTTCTATTTGAGAAGTATAGTTTCCATTTGAGAAGTATAGTTCATGCTTCAGTAAAAATATTCAGAACATGAAGATCATAGCTTAAGCAAGTCTAGCTCTTATGGAAGTCCATCAGACAAAATCTATGTCATAAGTGACACAGTAAAGGGGATAAGATGGAAGGGAGATACATTAACAACCTGATAAACATAAGGCTGTTTTCCCCTTCCCCCTCTAAAAAAAGATTTTGAAAAGGTTTATGTTTTTGAAATATGTCTTCCACAAAAAGTTGGGATTTAGCCATGTCAGTTTCAAATGGCGAAGTAGTACTTTGTTACCAAAGCAAATTGAGTTAATGGCATCCATATGATGTAGCCAATCAGCAGGGCCAGAGTCAATAAACAACTGTGGAGTTATTTTCTGACATATTTTCATTATTTGTTTTGAGCTAACTATTTGTAATTGAGGGAAAGATCGTACACATTTTTTCTCATTAGAATTACCTTCAATTTGTATCTCCTATGCAAAGAGAGAGTAGGTCAGGGGTTAGCAACCTACAGCCCACAGGCTGGGTGCGGCCCGCGGCGGCCTTGGGACTGGCCCGTGCCCAGTCCCGCTGCTACCACGCTGCACGCGGGCATCGTGCGCGTGCCATTCCCCCCCCCCCCCGGCAACAAAGGTTGCCAACCCCTGGAGTAGGTAATAACAGATTTAGTAAGTGGTGGAAGATTTGCAGTTTTATTGTGTTATGAACATTTCCAAGCTATTTTTGTACTCTGATTTGTACTAAGTGGGCTTCATATATATTTAGAACAACCTAAAAGTACAGTTCTGAAAGGTCACTTCTCAAACTTCAAGAAAATCCAGGGTCACTTTGCAATGGTTTAATGTAGTCTTCACCAAGAATTCTGGCTCGGGCCAGTGAATCCACTGAAACATAATTCAGTGGTTTTATAAACAAATTGAAATCCACCAGGAGGGTGTTACAGCTGCAAAACAAACTTAATAGCTGCATATGTGGATTTTTGCATACACTTATGTTCCTTCACAAAAATTGAGGCCCTTTCTCATACAATGTGCATAGTCCACAAAGTGTAATGTTTAATTTTTATCTAGGAATTTTAGTTTATGTTAACTGGAAAACAGCAAACAATCTGCTCAGAGCAGTCCCTTTAATCCAACACATTTTATGTGTTGTAATGAGAGGCATTTTATAGATGTAGTAATTATCATGGTTTTTAAGCCTTAGGTAATAGACAGCCACATAGTGAGAGGGTTCAGTAAAGGCAAAGTTTCTAATTAAGTAATATAAATGCATTTCCACTAAACTCCACATAGAGAGAATAAAAGATAAGCCCAAATTTGTAAAGTCAGCCACCCATGGGATGAAAGGACTCAGCAAAGAGACCATGAACAAGGTCACTGTAGTCAACCAGGCCTGCAAAGATGAATACTATACAGTAAAGTTGCATTAGTCCACTTTAGTAATATACATCTAAATACCCATTTAGCATTGATCCATGTCGCACCAGGCTTCTTCAAAAGTATCTTTCTTTAATATTGTTTATGAGGCTATTTCTAGTGCTGACATTTCTTCTATGCAAACAGTAACTGAAGAAAGACACATTTAGTACCTTGCAGAAATGAGCATAAGCCTGGTCTCTGGTAACCCAAAAGCATGACTGAAGGAAAGTTATGTAAAATTGATCTTTTCTTTAAAGATTTAATAAACATTAATAATTTCACAGCAGTTCAGACTACATCACAATTCACAAAAAATAAACAGAACATTTAAAGGGCTTGTATAAGTGTGCATGTTTCTCTTGCACAGATTAAAATAAGCTCCAAAAAAACTGATCTGGTTTCAGACCACAGTTAGTGGCACCATTTAAATTCACTCTTGCCTCACACTTAAGACACTGGTCCAAATAACAGGACTCTACAGCTTCTTTCATATAAAAAATGGTGCTCCAATATTTTAAGACAATTTACATATTCCAATTGTGTTGGGCATTTATCTCATTTCCACAGACACATTACGAGGAAAGAACATGAAGAAATCAAATCTCAGGATCCACCAGTGCCTTCACCTTACTTTCTTGGGATTTTTTAATTTTGTTTTACTTTCCATGTGCGTGCAAAAGTCAGTCTGCCCTGCTTGTCTGTAAGATCGCAAACAGCCTTTAATATTTAATTCAGCCCAAAGCACAGAGCGTGCTCAAATTCAATACAAGAAAATGCTTTATCTCCTCCATCACAGACTAATAATCTGACAAAGCCAGAAGCACCAGGGAATCGTGGCAAATTTTAAGGAAATGACGTGTAGATGTTTTTAAACATTTTTACTGCAATTCAGCCAATACCTAAACATGCAATAAGTAAATGACATGTGGATTAAAACTCTGGTTGAAATGTTTCCCACCAATTGAAGAGTAATTTGTTTTTAGTGTAGTTGGCACTAGCCAATGTTTTAACACACTGATTTACTATATATGTAAAATTTAAGATCTATTAACAAATAGAATTAATTCTGGAAACAAAAGTATATATTCAGCATTAATTCCTCAGAATTGTTATATTTTAAGTTAAAGAAATATGACTTAGGTGAGGTAGAAAACAAATTTACACAATTGTTTAGCAATACCTGGAACAGAAATTACATTGCTAATACTATTACAGTTCCTAAATATGTGTTAATTTAATAAATACTTATTGAAATTGCATATACTAAAATATTTTTTTATTGTTCTGTAAGAAGATGCAACAGCTCCACAATACCTATTTCACTAGGAGACTATTTCAAATATATGTGTGAACCAAAAGAGGACAGACATCTGGTCATCATTCCTCCCCATTCATCCTCCCTCCACACTCATCCCCCCTTCTTCTCTCTCTCACACACACATACACACACAAAAGCACTCGCACACATGTGCATAAACACACAGAGACACACACAGCCTAATAAACATATTGAAATGTGCAATCAATTGAATTTGCTGTATCATATGTATTTGTTTTATTCCATTCTTATTTGAAGAAAACAAGTATCCCATTATTCGTTTTATTCCATAGACAATTCTATTCCCCCTGCCCCAACCAGTTCCTCTACAATATTTGGAGTCTATGTGAAACATGAAGTCACCAACAGAGAACTGGAAATTCTGGAGAAAATAATAGTAATCAAGTTGTAGAAGCCCTTTTAGCTCAAAGTACTGGGAATGACAAATGCTGTAGCACAGTTCCCAAAGTCCATTAGGCTTCTAGCATCTGGTAGTGGTATGTATTATTAGGCAAATCAAAGTTCAGCCTCAATTCCCAGGTACAGTACACTGGTGTGAGAGAGAGTGTGATGAATGTGGAGGGGGATTGAAAGTGTTATTAATTGGAAGATATCAAAGAAATATAGAGTCAGTCCAAAACTTGTAACTTTTCTACTTGATGTTTTTATAAAGACCATGACTGAGGACAGCAGAGGGCAAACGGCACAGACACACTTCTATTCTCTTGATAAAGTTCTTAAAGACAGACACTAAAAGAAGAGATGCCAACAAAAACTCTGAAGGACTGAAGGAAAAAACATTAAGATGGTCTGAGTAAGGTAGCATTTGGTGGGGAACTGAGACACCCATGAATATTCTCTAATTTGAAATATAGTAAGTAAAATTCTCTCCAGAATATAGTTTAAAATATGACTACAGTCATGTTGGTGTAGAATGTATTCTGAAGATTTGATTTATTATTTTGATTGAGCAGATACTAACAAGCAAATGTTACAATGTGCTGTTGGAATATGTTGTTCACAAAATGCAGATAAAGAATATCTTCAGGTATATTGAGAAAGGAAGAGGGCAATCAAAAGATCTATAAACAAATTGCTTTGCTGCAGTTCAAGGCTACCATCTTCATACAATATGGCTTCAAACCCCCTTTCTTTCTCAATTTCCCAAATTTTGTAATATTTAGGTTCAAGTGAAAGAAACTGATGTTTGAAAGTAGATACTATCACACAGAAGTGCAGTAAGATGTAAACTGATATCCACATTTATTTCTACTCCTTAATTGGATTATACATCTTGTTATCTTCTGAGACTGTTACTCAAAATATGAGTTTATTATATTTCTGCATAATAGGATGATTAATTTTTTGCAAAATAAAATATACGGAAGATGTATTTTTGTACATGAGAGTTGCTACACTACTGATTCAAGAAATTTTATAAATTTATAAAAAAGAAATTTATAGTATATTGGTTCTTACTGGTATGCTAAAGCTAAGGCATTTATAGTTTTGCATTCAATAGTCCATATACAGTTGGCCCTCCTTATCCATAGATTCCTAATCCATTGTTTCAACCATCCACAGCTTGAAAATGTTTTTAAGAAATATAATTTCTTAAAATGCAAAGCTTGATTTTGCCATTTATATAAGGGACACCATTTTACTCTGCCATTCTAAATAATGGGATTGTGTAATCCACAGGGGGTGCTGGAACCAAACCCCAGCAGATACCAAGGGACCACTGCATTTCACTTTTCAAAAAGTGTAGTCATTCCTTCCTAAAGAGAAAGGCACAGCATTTTTTTTTATGTCTTAAAATTTTTCAGACATTTTGCCCCTTTATATGGCAGACACCTTTGTTTAAAACTCTATTGTATCCTGGTTACTTAAAAAGCAGAGAGTGAAAGTGGATTTTTACAACAAAATGGACATGATTTATCCACCCAGCACATGAGCACTTGACTCCTCAGCTGAGCTCCAGAAAATAAACTTGACTGGAAGAAAAGAACTTGAAGGGAAGGGGAAACAGAGTAATAAATGGTGGATGCCACCTTGGGTGCTACAGTGAGAAAGGTGGGGGATATAAATAATAATAATTAAAAAATCATCTCATTTTACATAGAGAAACATCATTTTTGTGTAAAAATCAAACCACCTAACCTGCTAGTTAATATTCAGTTGAGGAGAGAAGCAAGCATAAACAATTGGGTTGCTTTGATTCCATTAGTCTGGCATCCAGGCATCCACAAATCAATGAACCTCCAGGTACAAGTGTTCCCAGTCTCCTGGTTAAAACACCTAGCACCACACAGATTAGATTATCATATCTATTGTGGTTGTCAAGATTTTTTTTTAAAAAAAACACACACACACACACACACAGGAGACTTTTCCAAAGAACAAAAGATAACCAGACTGTTTCTTACTTTCATACTCTACACACATGGCAGAAGATTTCACATCTCTCCTATGCCTTGAGGAAACTGGTTACAAGTGAATAAATAGAAAGGTTTTCTCATACATGTGTCCTGTACCAGAACATGCATTCAAAGGATGTAAATGTTGCAACAACATTCAAGGTTTCAAAAATGTTATTCTAATGGATTCATTGTCACTGCATAGAACACATTTTAAATACTCTCAGACTTAAGGTATGAGCAATCCACTTTGATGAATACTTTCCACAGAGGTGCAAAAATCCACAATTCAGAACAGAATCTTAGTTTGTCACAAGAAAAAGAAAACTAAAATTAAATCTGTGCAGTGGACACAGGGGGAGCCAGTGCGGCACAGTAGTTTGAGTGTTGGACTACAACTCTGGAGACTAGGGTTTGATTCCCGGCTTGGCCATGAAACCCACTGGGTGACCTTGGGCAAGTCACACTCTCTCAGCCTCAGAAGAAGGCAATGGCAAACCTCCTCTGAACAAATCCTGCCAAGAAAACCCCATGATAGGATCACTTAGGATTGCCATAAATCAGAAATTACTTGAAAGCACACAACACACAAACACAGAGACACAAAGGACACAGTCAATTACATACATTTCAGTCATAATGTTTCCCAGGATGCTGTCACTCTGTATCTTTTCTACTTCAAAAATGTCTACTGAACATAGAATCAAAGCAGAATCTGGGGTATCCAAATCTTCAGTGTTGGTATTTAATTGACCATAACCAATATAATATCAAGTAATAGCATTATTATTCTGCTTGGATCTTGCATATTTGATAACATTTTATGACTGATAAGCTGATCAATTTGATTTTTAAAATATGGAAGGAAGAAGAATCACAGAAATGCATAAAAAACAAGTTGTGTCTTCATGTTTAACAAGACCAAAATATTAATGTAGCTATGCTTGTGAGTTTAAAAAGTCTAATGAAACATTATCTGTAGGTGAAGTAACTGTCTTACTATATTACTTTCTATGTAACAAATGTTTTCTTAGTCACTGAGGTAAGCACAAATAAATTCACATTTAGAGACAAATGAAGACTCAGGGGAATTGGGGAAACCACCACTGAATGCCAAAGGACTGACATGATTATTGAGCTTTCTAAAATCTATCATAAGCAAAAGAACAAGAGAACTATTCACAACTGAATTTATTAATCTTTAAGTAATAGTTTCAGCAGATGTACAACTATTTACTCAAAATCTAGTATGCTTTAAATTACTCATTGGGAAAAAAAGAAATCATATAGTTACTAATTAACAAAAATGTCAAATAACTTGAAACTCGGCTCTTCAAAAATGTGCATGTACGTATTTCAAGAGTAATACACAGGAGTAATTTATATTCTTCCTGGAGAGAACTTAATTAGTCACTAACAGTTTACTTCTAAACCAGTGCAAAGTAGATTCTAGATAAACAGGTTTTCAGAAATACACATAGTTTTATCTTGACAGACTTACAATTGATTGTTCACTTTTTGTATAGTCCCTAAAGTTAGAAGTGTGCAAAGCAGCAAATTCCAATGAGGTGAATGTAAATTTATGTCACAAGTCTGACAGCAAAGCTGACTATTTTGCATGATCCCCAATAAGAAACATCTAAAGCAGGGGTAGGCAACCTTTTTGAGCTGGGGGCCAGGTTGCTGTCCCTCAGACAATTGGGGGGCTGAAGCACCAAAAATAAATAAATACACACTCTCTCAGCCCCAGAAAAGCCATAGCAAAACCCCTGTGGAGATTTTGCCAAGAAAACCCCAAGAACAAGTAATAACAACAATAATCAATATAATCATGGCGGGCGGCAGCGGGGGGCAACGGGGGGTGGCGACGGTGGCAGGACCAGACTGGGGCCGGTCCAAAGGCCTTGGGGGGCCGCATCTGCCCCCACCCGGGCCTTAGCTTGCATACCCCTGATCTAAAGGATATATCTCTAATTTGAATGGTCTTTATGTTCTACAATATATATATGCATATCCATTACTGATATATATATATATATGCTTAACTGTTGTCATAATAATAAATATTATTATTTGAAATTATTTCTAAAGGATATATCATAAAAACCAAACACAACTGGTCTATTTACCGTAAGTCTTTAAAAGACTAACTTTCATTAGCAGAGGCACAAATGAGTTTTTATGCAAAAGGAAGCACAAAGATAAAATATGAGATGTCTGCCCATCCAGATGGAGAACAGCTGTTCAGTTAATAAGTCATTCTCCAAATATTATATGTGCCAATGTGAAGCCAAATGACTGACTGTCAAGAGTCACACGGGCAGTAAGATAAATGATCAAACGTAGGTTGTCAAAATATTCTAGGTCTCTTTTAAAAGGATTCCTGCCTTTCATAACAGTCTACTAACTGAAGAGAGACCTGCATTCAATGCCTGACTACAACTCTGCCATCCTCTTCACTGCCAAGAAAACACTGTCAACTTTTTGAAGCTGTGTAATACTCTAAAGGTGTTTTTTGGTAAACGTCCTTTTCCTTCCCTCTTTCTTTCCATGTGTGAACAGAGCAACATCTCCTACTCTATGCATTCTGTAAAAAAACATGCAATATCAATCAGTTCTCAGCACAAAGAGAGTATTTTCCCCCTATGAAAGCCAAATAAGTGTTCTTATAATTAAACGTTCCTAAAATTCCACGATTCATTCTGTGGCCTCCATAAGCAAATAAAGTACTGAACTTTCTACCAAGCTGTAAGTCAAGTTATATACAAAAGATTGAGAAAATTCATCTCTGATTGGCTACAGTGTGTGTGCACATACACACACCTCTATCTCACTCCTTTCTTTCCTTATCCTCTCATTTCCCCTCCCCTTCTTTGCTCCAGTGATCTGTTGTTCTTGGAATACTATCTGCCCATGTGCAGAACCTCAACCATCTGGGCCGCTGAAGGGCCCTCAGTTCCTGGTCTTGAATGGTAATTGTCTCAGAGAGCACCCTTACAGGCATTTCAAGCATCAGGGCTTATTAAAATCCTGAAGGGCAGTAATCCCTGAATGCCACTAAAAAGATCTCCAGCTGCTACCGTTTATGAAGTAGGTTTGACAAGAGAGAAAAGGGGAAGGGGTGCAGAAAGAGAAAGGAAGAATTTTTAAAAGGGCAAGTTATCCAAACAACTCCCATTGGGATGGGAATGGGGGGGGGGGTGGAGGAGTCATGTTTTATCAGCTTATGTTTTCTTGCCTCAGTTCCCAAAAGGTATTTCTCTCCCTGCTGCTTCCTTTTTCCTCACAGCACACAAAACATACACTTTTGTTAAATCTTCTTTGTATTTTGTAAGATCTCATTAACATATGGAGGCAGAAAGTCTAAAACTAGGTGAAGAAGAAGAAAAGAGCAAATCAGAAAGTCAAAATCAGAGTTGAAACTTGTCACCCTACTACCTACAAGGAAGACTTTTAAAATTGTTTATGTAAAAACATTCAGAAATTATTTTTATATGCAGCTCTTCCCTCACTCTTTTGAAAAGGTCTTTTCATCTCATTAGGATAAGCTGATTAATAAAAATTCAGCAGTTTACTCATAGTTCCCTCAGAAAAGGTGCAGAAAGTTGAAAGATACATACGGAAGGCTTTTGTGTTAGAAGACAATGAAGGGGATGACTTCTTAAAACCTTCCTTGTCATTCTCCATTAGAGACTGACAGACACCTTGGATCCAATTCTTCAGACAAACATTACACTGCTACACTTCCTTTATCTTCTATTAACTTTCATAGAAGGATTTAACCATTGCAAAGGGTTTTTTATGTGTGTTTCATGAAACACCAAACAAGGAAATATTCCCATTTTAACAATTATTTGGGTAGACTGCTACACATAAAGAAAATCTGAGAAAGGAGAACCATACTGATAAATGTATGGGACAAATATATCTGGCCCTGGCATATAGGTAAAGGTAGTCCCTTGACATGAATGTCTAGTTGTAACTGACTGTAGGGGGTGGTGCTCATCTCCGTTACTACGTAGAAGAGCCAGCATTGTCCAAAGACAACTCAGGTGGTCATGTGGCCAGCATGACTGCACCAAATGCTGTTACCTTCCCACTGAAGTGGTACCTATTTATCTGCTTGCATCTCCACGCTTTTGAACTGCTAGGCTGACAGAAGCTGGAACTCGTGACAGGAGCTCACCCGATCATGCAACACTCAGGCCTCAAACTGCCAAACTTCTGATCTTCCGATCATCAGAATTGGCATCTTAACCATTAAACCACAGCATATAGGATTTACAATAAATGTTCAGGAATGATCATTCCAATTAAAGTAAGCCAATTTTGCCCCTCCCAAAAATCTATATTAGAAACAGAGAGATGAAGAGAGAGAAAATTCAGTTTGAAATGTATGATCTGCAAATCAATTAAAACAATTGCATATCTATAGTAAAATAAGCAGTAAGTATATTCAACATTATCCATTACCTCCACAATAAGTATAAAAAGAAAAAGAATTTAGAAATCAGACATTTCTTTTAAAATAAGTCTAAACATAGAAATTTAATTTATTTCTAAGGCTGCAGTCCCATATGCTCTTACTTGGAAGTAAGTAATACTGACAGCAAAGAGACTTAGTAAGCTTATGTCAGGTTGCTCTGTAAAAGAAATTCAAAATATATTGAGTGTTGAATAGTATAGTATGTTGTAACTAAATACATTATGTTAGTCTTTGCCACTTTGTTGTTTTTGCTGCAAACAGAATTCCCAAGAGATTCACATGTATACAATGGCCTTTCATCTAATATACATTGAACTGTAAATGCCAGCCAGATTTCTTTCATGCATATGTGTGTTCATTTATGTAATACTCCATCAATTTGTAACAAAGTATAATGAAATATGAAATGCTTTCACATAACCAATCTGTGTGGATAAATTCTATCAACCAAACTGAGCTTCTTGTGTTCCATCCACTCTGATCTCTGGCCATCCCACTGCAATTGGTTGGTTGATAAAAACAATTCCACTTCAGTATTTACCACCAACATTGCAGTCTGACAATACATAATGAAGTTACCATCCAAATATGAAAAAAAAATTACAGGATCAATGAACAACAATAGAAGGGTCTTCTTAATCTATGTATTTGCATGATGTAAAGGGGTCAAATTCACATCTGCAGTGCTACCACAAAACTACATCTATCAAAATGTTTGGAGGCTTTTATCACATGGATATACTCTACAATGAACCTAAATTTGTTACATATATTGAACAACATGTATGGAACTTAAATTCTCACAATACAGTGGGCCTCTGGTATCCATTGGGCTTTGGTTCCAAGCCCACTACCATCCCTGGATGCCAAAATCTGTAGATGTTCAAGGGTCCCTATATATAATGGGGTAATAAAATGGTGTCGCTTATATAAAACAGCAAATCAAGATTTCTTCTTGCAATTTTGTTGTTGCTGAATATTTTCAAACTGTGGATGGATGAATCCATGGATGCAGAATCCATGGATACAAAGGGATGACTATATAAAACTTTTTATGGAGTCCCCAAAATTGGGCAATCCCAGCAGTTTTTAAAAATATTTTTACACTTGCAGTTCATCCCATATGACTGTGTGGAGATCACAGGGGAAATCTGGTTCATATTTAAGTACAATAAATGTACAGTGGGCCCTTCCTATATGCGGGGGATCTGGCTCAGAGGGGGCCCCCTTGTAATGCAAATAATGAGGGACCTCAAGTCCCATTTATTTTAATGGGTGTGCACTCCTGCACGCAGCGTGGTGCTCACGCCACAAACACATGCCCCATTCACTCTACTGGGGCTCACTGCCCACATGACCTTGAGTCCACGTACTGCGAGCTTGCATATGGCATAGGCATGATGTATTAAGACAGGGGTAGGCAACCTTTTTGAGCTGGGGGCCGGGTTGCTGTCTCTCAGACAATTGGGGGGCCGAAGCGCCAATCTGTGTGGATAAATTCTATCAACCAAACTGAGCTTCTTGTGTTCCATCCACACCAAAAATAAATAAATAAATAAATAAAAATTTAAAAATTATAAAATAAATAAATAAATATGCATGCACTCTCTCTCAGCCCCAGAAAAGCCATGGCAAAACCCCTGTGGAGATTTTGCCAAGAAAATCCCAAGAACAAGTAATAACAACAATAATCAATATCATCATGGCGGGCGGCAGCAACGGGGGGTGGTAGCGGCAGGACCCTACAACTTTCATTAGCAATTCAACATGATTTGCAGATTGCAACATCGATAACTGTGCTAATGGAAATTTCTACTGCCTTAAATCCATAACAAGCTTCACCATATTTCATCTTTGAAATAATAATACGTTTAGTGGAATGCAAAAGCAGACATATAATTAAAATCAGCATCCCACGGTAATAACTACTAGAAATTTATTTCCCTTCTCTGAGATCCTCTGAGTTTTCTGAAAACCTGAGTTTCCTAGCCCCCCAGGTCTGTTTCTGGAGATGCTCAGGGAGCTTCAATTGGGGAAGAGGACTGCCCTTCTACCAGTTCCATTGGAATCCACTATTCCACTTATGGATGACAACCATCAGACCCTGCTCTAAGGCACTAAACATATGGGAAATTCTCCTGAAAATTCTATTCAGTTTCCATTGAGTTGTTATATTCCATTCTTAAATCACAGAACACAACAGCTGTAGAGAAAGAAACAGGCCTAGATCCAACAAAATGGTCCTTGTGCTAACATAATTACCTCACTGGATTCAGACCACAGTATTCCATTAGCCTATGCTCCAAAAAGGAATTCCATGTTGGCAATCAGATTTGCTCAGCATGTCAACACAAAATGACTGGAGATTCAAGAGTGTAAATATTTAGCTGAACACTGCATAAAAACCTATCTAATTATTCATGCAGTTATATTCAATCAACTGTGTTCAGTTTGATACAACTTTAATGCTACATATATGTAAAAATGAGAGGTAACAACAACCTAGAAATACTTAGGGCCTTACCACATTATACTGTTATAGTGCTATTATTCCACTTTAACTGCCATAGCAACATCATATGGAATCCTTGGATTTGCAATTCTCATCCAAAGAGCTCTTAGGGATCACTAAACCACAAACTTCAAAATTCCACAGAATATTGTCATGGTAGTTAAAGTGGAATAGAGGTGCCATAACAGTATAGTATGATAGGGCCCTATAACTTTATTTGCTTTATCATCCTAGTATCATATAACAAATGTTCACTATATATCTGAAAAATAAAAGATTAATGTTTGCCAGCACTAAGATAGGGAGAAAATGTGAAGGACTTCAAAGAGAACAGATTCTGAGGAAGAAACCTCAAAAGAACATGTGTTAGGTATGTTCTAGTTTTACTAGCATATAGATTGCTTCCAAACAACATTTAAGTTATCCAAACTCTGTCAATAAAAAGCTGGGATAAGTTTGTACTTTTAAAAAGCCAGAACATACAGAAGAAAGCACTATATCCTGAAAAAAGACCATAAGTTAATAAGATACCTTTCATAATACATAACTAATATACTGATTAAGTCTAAACATGATTTAAAATCTGTAATTAGCTATGATGTCCAAATCTACCTACCTGGAGCAACAGAAGAAATGCTAGATAGAAAATAATTCATCATTCTGAACATTTTCAATTAGTTCTCTGGAAAGCCAAGTTGCCACAGGAAATGTATTGATTATAGTCCAATCAAGGCAGAAAATTAATTAAAATAATCTGAATTGGGAGCTTCTAAACAATGGAATGCTGAAAGAGGTTTCACAACCACCATCTTCAGCAAGTCGATTAAACCTGTAGCATCAAAACAACAATATTTAGATGTTTGAACAGACACATTGCAATATACAATGCAATACCGGTGCAACATATACTAGAACAATTTTTTATGAAAAGATGCTTCATAAGGACCCAGATTGTTTCTGTAATTCATTCTTAGTTGACATTTGGGTATAGTCTGTAATTGATTCAATTTCCTTAAAACCAGTTAATTTACAAATACATACAAATTCATTTCCTTCAAAATTCTGTGCATTTCTGGGGGTGGGAATGTGAAAAATGCATTCAAGGTAGATCATTCAATTTCTCAATGACTTTAGGAGAATCTTATATTTGAGGAAGAAAAATCTGCAGTACCTACATGGCACCTTCAGAAGAGAAAAAGGTCCAGATCATACTGCAGAAATAATCTAGTTTGGGACTGCTTTAACTGCCCTGGCTCAATACTAGGGAATTCTGGGAACTGTCATTTTCTGAAACATTTAGCCTTGTCAGAGAACTTTGGTGCTACAATGAACTACAATTCCCAGGATCCCCTAGCACTGAGCCAGGGCATTTAAAGATGTCTCAATGTAGATTATTTCTGCAGTGTGTTTTAGACCAAAGATACACAAATTCTAGAATTACAAAATACTTGTGTAAATAAATGTAATGGGAAAGGCTTGGGGGTATGTTTGTGAGGAGAGTTGTTTCATATTGTTTATTTTGTAAAATAAATTTACCTTTTAAGATGGCTAGCACTTAAGAATAAATAGGGCTGTCAAAGAAAAGGAAATGTCATCACAAGACTATGTAACTGCTAAAAACGTAACAAAAATGTATAAATCTACACAAAGGTAAGAAAAATATTAGCACAGGGCATCTGTGCTAACCACGGACAGCAAGCCCCGGCTTTTTCAGTGGCCTTGCCCACATGCAATGGTGCAAGTAGGAGCATGCACCCATTGAAGAAAACAGGAAGAATGGGACTTAAGTTCCTGCATTTTTTGCTATCCATGGCACTGTAGCACTGTACATCATGATCATCATCACACTTATTTCTTACCCACCTTTCCCCGTGGATCGAGGTGGGAAACAACAATTAACAAAGCAACATCAGTTAAAACACATATCAGTTTAAAAGAAGAAATAACATGTGCACATATTAAAACAATACACATCTAAAATTCATCATTTAAAATTCACAATTTAAAAATCATCTGGATAAGCCTGCTGGAAAAGACTGGCCTTCAATGCTCTTTTAAATTTGAACAGCTTATGCTGCAGTCAAGTCCCTTCCAGTAGGTCATTCTAAAATCTACGAGCAGCTGAAGAAAATGGTTGCCAACGTAGTCCTGGCTGAATGGAGTAAATGTCTGCCAGATGACTTGTATGTACAAGGTGAATAATATGGGAGGAGGCGATCCTGTAGGTAACCTGGACCCAAACCATGTAAGGCTATAAAGGTAATAACCACACTTTGTACCTTGCTCAGAAACTAACTGGCAGCCAATGGAGTGATTTTAATATTAGTGTAATGTGATAATTCCTGGATGTCCCAGTAATCAATTGGGCTACCATCTTTTGAATTAACTGAAGCTTCCAAATTTGGTACAGAGGTAGTCCAATGTACAGTGCATTGCAGAAGTCCAGCATTGAGGTTACCAGCACATGCACTACCATCTTTAGTTATTCCAGTTCTAGGTAGGGGAGTAGCTGGCATAACAGCTGAAGCTGATAGTATTTTTGGCCATCACATCTATCTGAGCTGTCATTTGGAGTGATGGATCCAGAAGCACCACAAGCTGCAAACATATTCTTTCAGGGGGAGTGTCCAGGACCGGTTGACACAGCTCCAAACCCAGGTTAGGATCTTTGACAATAAGCATCTCTGTCTTGTCTGGATTCAGCTTCTATTTGTATTTCCTCATCCAGCCCATTACCTCCTCCTGGCATGCATATATAGGAAAAACACTGCCCTTAGCTGAAGCTGTATCTGAAGGCATAGAGAAATCTATTTGGGTATTACCAGCATACTGAAAGCAATTTGACCCATGGCCACAGATGATCTCTTCTAGTAGTTACATGTAGATGTTGAATAACATGGAGGATAGAATGGTACCTTGTGATATGCCATGTAACAGCTTTATTTTTATTTTTTTTAGGAGAAGCTATCCCCAAATACCACCATCTAGAACCTGTATGAGAGACAGGACCAGAACCACTGAAGCACAGTGCCTCCAATTGCAAAATCCCTCAGGCATTCCAGAAGGATACCATGGTCAATGGTATCAAACACTGCTAAAAGGTCCAAAACACCAGCAAGCACACACTCCCACGTCAATGCTCAGGCAAAGATCATCCACAAAGGCTACCATATCCTGCTCTGAAGCCAGTTTGAAATGCATCTAGATAATTTGTATCATCCAAGTCTGCCTGGAGTTGGGAGGCAACTGACCTCTCAATCACCTTCCCTAGAAAAGGGAGATTTGATACCAGTCTACAGTCCAGAGGATCCAAGAAATTTTATCTGTAAAGTGATCATTAAATGCCTCACAGAAAACTACTGATGGTTCTAGAATTGGATTCAGGGCAGAGGGTGTCTGACTTAAAGCTCTCATCACCCTGAACAGTTTGGCTGGACATGAATTCGCAGACACAATATGTGCTGAGTAGAAAGCTTTCCTCGCTGCAAATATTGCCACTTTATAGGAGCACAGAAGTCGAGTTTTCCACCTTGCAAGGAAAATTATACTGGATTGGATTGGGGGGGAAGCATGCACAATGGTGTGTGAAAAGGATCCACATCCCTTCTAAATTTTCAAACATCAACGGGCCCTGTTAAATTGGTGGTGTGTTCAGTAGGCTGATGATGAAAGGAAGGTTTTTTCCAAAACCATCTAATGGTGAATTCTGTAAGTGGGGGAATCACTAGTGAGCAATTCTCTCTTAAATCAGTCCATTGTACATGTAAGCTAATGGGAAATTTGTATTTAATAATTAGCACACTTGGGAAATTGAGAAAGGTACTTTTTCCTCAACAAGGACACTGAGATGAGTAACAAGTTTGGAAATAATTGTTTTTTTTTTAAAAAAAAAACTTTTAAAAGGCATAAATTAAATAGCCTAGGGATGGTTTTTTAAAATCCTCTTTTAAACTATTTTTATCTGCATGATGTATTTGACTACTCATTTTTTAAAAAAACAATTGCTACTATAGATCCCTTGAAGCAAAGTGGTCTTAAAACAGCTTTGCTTCAAGCACTCTCAACATGCAGGTAACTGATCGTAAAACTATGAGCTTTTATTCTTGTCTTTTAACTATTTAACTATTTTATGAAGAAACTGAGTTATTGGTGAGAATCCTACTACACCTATCAGTTGCACTTCCATCAATGTTGCACAGCAGTAGAAAGAAAAAGCAGACAAAATATTGCATTGCTTTACATTCCTCATGACTGCAGCACCACAGCCTTTTTCCTCCTGCTGCTACTACCTGCTAGTTACAACATAGTTCACCATCTGGATTCTGCAATGTTATGAATAGCATTCTTTTAAAATTGTGTTACAAACAGCAGCACAAACGTATTTATAGAATTCCTTCTATAAATAAATACATTTATAGAAACTTCTGAAATTTATTTTTAAGTTTTAACTGGGTTTTTTGTGCAGCAAAAAAGCAACAAAAATAGCCAAGATTGTTCCACAATATTACTCATTAGAAACCACCTCAAAGGTTAAGAGGTGGAGCTGGTTTAATAATCCACAAACAAGTCCATTCACATATTCCCATGTACCATATGGGACAAGAAGCCACATTAATCATTCTGATGTTTCATAATGGGTGAAGGGAAGCCACCATTTTCTTTGTCACACTACCTCTGCATTGCTTTATGCAGCCTAGAACAAGTTCTTACCCCTTTTGTTGCAAGCTTCCTTTCCTTTCCTTTGAGCAGTTGGAGTTCAACTGTGTTCTATGTTTAATCTCCCCTTTCTACCACCTTTTTTGTTTTTCTTAACACATGCATGCAACATGCCTTGGTTATCAAGTGCTGACCAAAGAGGAACAATAACAGCTTTTCAATTCATCAGGGGTAGCTTTGTAAGGAGCTCAACTCAGAAACCCAATCAATATTTACTACAGTTGTGTTCTGCTGTTTTAACAGATTCCTTTGAGCAGAACTTACTAGTTGGTTCCAAAGAGCTTGGTACATTTTATCCAAATAGAATAAAAAAAATTAGATGGGACAAATTTTAATTTTTGCAGGAGTGAAAATCTCAGCTTGCACCATTGTACTATGCAAACTGTTTGGAAAACAATAATATAATAGCACAGATATACTGTGACTAAGCAGAAATACTAACCTTTAAATGTTAGCTTACCGTTTCTGAATGTGCTAAAGTAAATACTTACACTAAAAGTACACCTGAAGAAAGGTTATACAGTTGGTATGTTACCAAAGTGTAGATCTACATTAAGTGTGATTAAATTAATTAATGTTCTGAATAGGTGAAGAGCTAAAACTACAACATCATCATATGTTTCTTTTATTGAAAGTACCCTGAGTCTCTTTAAAACTAAAAAAAAATAGTGCTCAAAAATTTGTGAAAAAAATCCAAATTAATATTTATTTATACATTTATTCATTTATTTCTTATTTATTAAAATATTTATATCCCCCCCTTTATTATGGGATCACAGAGCAGCATAAAAATAAAGCAATATGATACAATTTAATACACTTCTAGATTAAAACAATAAAAAATTAAGAAGGATAAAAATATATTAAACAAGTCAGTAAGTTAAAACAGCTTAAAAATCAACAACAATTTAAACCCAGGTGAATGTACATTTAAAAGTAAGTTAGATCCTAAAGCTTTTCATTAAAAAGCCATGTTTCGGCTTAGCACAAGAAGGAAACCAAAGTGAGGGCACTTCACAATTGAGATGCTATAACCAAGAAGGATCTCTTGCATATTCTTTCATGTAGTAGTGCTCTAGTAAGAGTAACCAAATGTTTCATGTCTCTCATCGTAGCTCAACCAGTGTTATTTTTTGTAACAAACCACCAGATTTGAGAAGTCCAAATGAATCAGACTATTACAGTGTTAAATAAAAGATCACTATAAAGGTCAGTTAAATCGGGAGCCATGATTGTAACTTAACTGTCTAATCTAATAGCTATTCTTATACAAATACATAGAGACTTGCCCAAATACTCCACTCATTTTTTTCAGTTTTACAGAGAGTGAAAAGGATGAAAAAGTTAGACAGCTCTGACCTTAGCTATGTCCAACTATTTTGAAAATTGTACATAGCCAACCCAGATCTTGCCAGAGCAGAAAGGTTACAAGTGATCAGTTCTCTTGCCTCTTATGGTTTGTTCTAGTTTGTTGGTTTTGGTAAAAGGTTTTTAAAAGCTTTATAGTTGGAATGCAATAGCATTTCATGTAAAGCATCCATTAAGTCAAGCACTTCATGTGTTTATTCTTGTGTTCATCTTTGGCTCTGTCAACCAACAACAGAAGAAGGGATGACTGACAGATAGGGGTGGATGGTAGGTGGGGTAGAAGGAGAAGTATACAGTATATTTATTTCCCCACTTGCACCCTTCTTTTTTAGGGAAAGGCTGTGAAATTACCACAAAACTTTAGATATATACTCATAGCCAGGAGGCTATGTACATCTGCCTTCAATGCAGTAGTGATACAGCATAGAGCATGACTGGCTGTGAAACCATGTCATGCTAATACTCAAGAGTCTGTGTGCTTTCCCATGAACTACTAGATGTCTAGATGCTTTAGCCTACCAAAAATGGTGTGACTTTTGTCATCAAAACAACAACATTATTAAAGGCAAGAAAAATAATGTTAATTACTCACCTATTTATCATACTGGACTTTCAAAGACTGGACTGCTCTTCTGGTAAAAGGTAAAGGTAATCCTTTGACATGAATGTTTAGTCATAACCAACTGTAGGGGGTGGTGCTCATCTCCGTTACTAAGCCGAAGAGTCAGCATTGTCCAAGGACTGCTCTGGTGGTCATGTGGCCAGCATGACTGCACTGAATGCTGTTACCATCCCACCAAAGTGGTACCTATCTTTACTTGCATTTGCATGCTTTTGAACTGCTAGGTTGGCAGAAGCTGGGACATACGACGGGACCTCACTCCATCATACGGCACTTGGGTCTTGAACTGCCAACCTTCTGATCTGCCAATCATCAGAATTGGCATCTTAACGACTAAGCCAGGGGTAGGCAACCTTTCCCCTTTAAGGGCGGAGGAACTTCAGCTCCCAGAATCCCAGGAGCTATTGGCCAACATGGGACTATTGGCCAACATGGCTGAGGCTTCTGGGAGTTGAAGTCCCTCAGCCCTTAAAGGGGAAAGGTTGCCTACCCCTGGACTAAGCCATTGCATCCCTCAGTCCCTTCTGGACACATTATCTATATTGCAAGCTAAGGGCATGAATGATTTTAGTTTGCTTTCCAATATTTTTAAAATTCACTGTGGGTCCCAATGTTATATTGTTGTTGTTGTTGTTTGGATGAAATCTATCATCCACTACAAGACAATAAAGCCAGCAAAATAAAATAATTTTAAAATTATGTAGTCATGGCAGCTCTTTACAAAAACACCCAGGTCTAATCTAACAGCAAGAGTTTGGCAACAGAGTGTGTAATAAATGGTGTGTGTAAGCAGCCACTGAGGCTGCACATTTGCAGCCAATCAGATAAATGGTAATCACATTCATCAGCTATTAATAAGCAATCTGAGAGGCTAAATTCAAACCTACTCCTCCTGATGGACAATACTGCCATTTATCTGAAAATGCTGCTGATGCAAAGCCCTGTGAAATTACATGCACAATCTCTAACCAGCTAGGAATAAGCACACTGGAGATATCTTTCTATACATATACGACCCCTGTGGCAGATGCTACTAGTAAGAATTTAGAATAAATTGCTTATAAATTGCTTCCTCTACTCTATTACTTAAATAGAAGTCTATTTTTTTACCTTTCCTCTACAGGATACTCCATATAGGACAGTTAAAAACAAAACAAGTTTACAATTCTTAAAAAGAAAGTCACCTATAGCTGAATTATTAAGAGCTCACCTTCACTAAGAAGATTTTTTGCAGTTTTCTTAAATCTAAATTTCCAGAGTGCCAAAACAGTTTTTAGGTGACAGAGCTCCAAATGACCCAAAAGTACTTTTACTACAAAAACTGTGATAAAAATGAAATGCTTCTTTAAAACATAAGCTTTGTAAGCAAACAAACAAAAAGTAACAAAAGTGAAACAATAAGCAAATAAAGCACATGGAATCTATCCTTAAGTAATGTTGCAGTTACCAATTCACTTGGGAACTCCAGAAGAATGTCTGCTTGACTTTCTTTGCATCTCTAGTTATACCATAAGGATTTTCTTGAACAAACTAATCAAAGGGATATCAAAGGGATTCTGAAAGGGAGCTGTGGAAACAAATTAACTGCAGAGCCTGCTTAGCCTGCTGGCAGATCTAGGTTACCCAATCCCCACCTTTATAACTGCCAGAGTTGCAACAAATAGCTTTTAAAGCTAGTTATGGTATCTCCATAACACTTCTCCACTGAAACTGTCTCTGCCAAGGAAATGGCAACCCAAAATCCTATTAGGCAACAGGAATATGATTTTGCCTCTTGCCCTAGCTCTTATCAAAACCAGGACTATCAGTGATGTCATAGTGCTGTGTTACAGTGGGTTGGAACAATTATTTCTTTGTACCTTAAAAAGAAAGCATTTCTAAGTTGAGAAAAGTGATGAAGAGAACCCAATTCACAGTAGCCATACAATGAGGGGTTGTGCTATACAGATACTACCTTATTCTTACCACTGGTCCTAATCAGAACAGTAACAAGAAAGATGGCTTGCCCTTTGCCAGAGAGAACATGTTAGCATTGTGGAAAAGTCTTACTTTCACAAAGATATGCATTTCAAGATTTCCACACAAAAAGAGCCACGCTCAATCAAAGGGACCATCTAACCTAAGTTATATATCAGGACATAAAGATATATATATGCATCTTCACATCAATTACAATAAATTGTAAGCCACTTTAAGTCACAATTTTGGAGGGAAAGCAGAATATAAATATGATAACAATAATAAGTTGTAGTAGTAGTAATAGTAGTAATAGCAGTGTATGGAGGCATGGTGCCTTTAAACACTAAACTTTGTTCACTATAGCTTTCAAAAGCACTGACAGACCTGTCTTCCATGAATTTGTACAATTCACTTTTACAGCCATTCAACTATATCACTGTATCTACCATATACTAATTACATTTATATACATGCATTACACAGATGTGTGTATGCATGCATTATCAAGAGATAGGTTTTATTCTATATATTGTATGTATCTAGGCATTCTCCAAGGCACACAGGTATTCATCTTGTGAGTCCCCTTGCTCTTCCTAGGCTGCTGTAGTCTGATTTACATAGGAAATTGGTTGCTGCCAAAAAAGGAGGTGAAGGAATAGGAGTGACTATTTAGAGACAAGGGAAGGTAACTATTTCTTTTCCTCTCTTTTTCCAACTAGGTCATGACATTTGCACAACTTACATTGTGCAAGTGTTTTCATATGCTCAGAACCTCTGCAAGGAGTTGCCTTCTTAAATGAATAGCTTCCCCATGTTTGCAGTTGCACAACAGAGATCACAGCCTGCACAGTTACACAACCCAATATATATAAACCTGCAGGAATTTAGGCCATTGATTTGAACGGGAAGAATCTAAGGGACTGATTCCTGATCCCTCCATGCAAAAATTAGTTCATTATGTAACAGACCTGCAAAAGGAAAAGAATTTTGCATGTCATTTAATGTCATTTGAAAAGAACACAGAGGACTAATGCAACACGTAAAACTGTTTCTCCACAAAGAAGCACTCTTGTCAACAGAATGATTACACTTCAGTTTGAGGGCATGATTCTTGCTGTTGCCATCAGTTCTAAAAGAAGCACTGTTAAAATAAAAGCACATAAACTTCTTATATACCATTTTTTCTGAATTTGCATTGTGTACTGTCATTTACCAATCTAATCTACATTTCAACTGTCATGAAGATATCTGTAAACTGGATGTGATCTCTACCAACATGTGTTTTGATTTAGCCTTATATATTGTTTGTTTCATTGTTTATTTCAAGCATGGAATTTATATTAGTTTAAAATGAAACAATGGGCATTCCCTCACTTTTTGACAGATCTCTTTTTTTAAAAAAAAAAATATTACCAGAACTCATTTGTTTGACGCATGGTCTGCTCTTTTGACAAATTTAAGTACAAGTACAGAGCCAGTCAAACCCGTATTTCCATTGAAATATGGAATCCATTATTACTGTTTATTATATTACTGTATAAGCACAAATATAAGTATGAACACTTATAGAGTGCTGTATTATAAGCACATGACAACATTATAGATGACCACTACAGTATACTGTACACAGACTGAATGAAAAGATGGTGCTTTGCATGATGCTTTTATGACCATGCACTGCATTTTTTCAACTCGGCATCATCTTTACGTTCAGTCTGTTTACCACAGCAGTTTGTGGTGTCATCATGTGCTTATAATATAAGACCATACAGGTATTCATACTTATATTTGTGCTTATGTAATAATATAATAAACAGTAATAAGGGTTCCATATTTCAACAATTTCTCCTTTTTGACAGAGCTCTGGTCCCTAACCTGTCAAATAAGCTGGGAACTACTGTACATTGCATATGCCTAGTTAGTAAGAATATTTAATGCATATTCAGAATTTATATTCATATTTTGCTGAAATTGTGCTAATACAATGTGTTACCCAGCTTGCATTTAGCAAAAAGTATTTTAGCAATTTTATGAAACCTGATTCTCAAAGTATCTTTTGAAACTTCCTTTTAAAAACTGATAGCAAGATTTGAAATCATCTTCAAAGGTTCTCAGAATTCTAGGAGCCTTCAGCTATTCATAACACATAACTCTTTTGGAAAATATCTTTGCAACCCATTTCCAGTCAGTAAAATAATGAAGCATTTGACAGCACAGTACATCATTTACATCTCTGAGTTCTTATTTGCCCAGCAGCCCCAATTATAATTATACTTGTAGGGCAAAATCCACTGTGTGCTATTGGTCACTAAGGAGAAAGACTAATTAACACACATAAACAACATAATCAGTAATATAAGAACATAACTCCAGGAGCAAAAAATGGCACCTCTACTGTGCAGATAATCTTCACTGCCTACTGCCTTTTTGTTAACGACATAGACCCTTACAATTAAGACCTTCCACAGAACGATGGGCCTGTAAATGCTAGTTTTATGTTTACAATGAAGAGGTTTCATTTTGTTTTGTTCTAAATGTAGCCTGCTGCTTTTTGTTACTATATAGACTAAACAATCTTTATATGTATGTATACACACACTCATACACTAAGCTAAAGGTGGAAGCCAAAAACCTTGTTGTCGCATTTTAATATGTATGTTTTGTTAGTTGCTCTATCCATACGAGAGAAACAGTGTAGCATTGCAGTTTGAGCACTGGGATTAGGACTCTTTAGACCACGGTTCGAATCCCCACTCAGCACTGGAAATCACTGGGTGACCTTGGGCACATCATACTCTTTCAGCCTCAGAGGAAGGCAAAAGCAAATCCTGTCTGAACAAATATTGCCAAGAAAACCCCGTGATAGGGTCACCATAAGTCAGGAACTACTTGAAGGCACGCTGCAATAACATTCTACAGGCCCAGTGTACTTTCACAGCAGTGACTTTCCAGATAACATTTCAATGGCCAAACCAAACAGTTCTGGTGGCTTAACAGATCTTGGAGCGGGGAGGGACAGAGGGACAGAGCTGTGCCTGAAGCCTTTAAGCCAGCCATTCCTCTATAGTGACTGGTAGCTGTTGACATAATGGGATAGTGGATATCTTTTTATACCAGGGTTTCTCAACCCAAGTTCTCAGGAACTCTAGGCTTCCATGATAGGTCTCTAGAGGTTCTGCAAGATATTGTGATTGGAACTTTTTTGAACTACAGATATAATATTTTTATGCAAAGGGTCCCTATAACCTGAAAATTATTTCAATGGTTCCTACAGGGTGAAGAGAATGAGAAAGGCTGCCTTATGCAACCATGTAAAAATTATAAGCACCAATTTAATTCCTGCCTCTTAGATATACATAACAAAGATCCTGAACAAGAGGAATGGGCAACTGCAGGAGGTTTCAGGCTAGTTTTCTGTTCCTGGAGCCTGCTGAGGTCTCCCAAATTTCTCCT
Organism: Phrynosoma blainvillii; assembly: GCA_026167975.1. Taxonomy (NCBI): domain Eukaryota; kingdom Metazoa; phylum Chordata; class Lepidosauria; order Squamata; family Phrynosomatidae; genus Phrynosoma; species Phrynosoma blainvillii. The sequence continues at coordinate 76,411,508 of JANUYF010000002.1, forward strand.
GCTCATAAATGGCATGGCCAGAAGTCCACTTCTGGTTGTGGAAAAAAATGGTATTCTATAATGCTAATCATTGAAGGTACCATGCAACCAGTTTTAAAGGGGCATTAAAAGCTGTGGATACTTTTTTGCTCCCTTCATCTCCATGTCCTTTGTAATAAAGAAATTATTATGCCAAGATAAGAATACAGTACTTTAAGTATTATTTTCCATCTGAAGGTTAATCATATGCTAGATAAAGGTATGTATAAATAACCTGGGTTACATTTTTCATACCTACATCTGATTGCTCTTAGGCCAATGATCTCATATAAAATCTCCTTACAGAACTCCAGATTTGGAAAGGAAAGATCAACACATTTGGAAACAAGCATTTTCATTAGCATGAAAAATAATTCACAAAGAGTAGTGGCAATATTCATTGCCTGGTTCAATTATTGTAGGATCAGTATACACCAGGGGTAGGCAACCTTTTTGAGCCGGGGGCCGGGTTGCTGTCCCTCAGACAATTGGTGTGTGTGTGTGTGTGTAAAGCACCATAAATAAATAAATAAATAAATATTAAAATTAAAAATTAAAAAAAAATAAAATAAAAAATATGCGTGCACACTCTCTCAGCCCCACAAAAGCCATGGCAAAACCCCTGTGGAGATTTTGCCAAGAAAACCCCAAGAACAAGTAATAACAACAATAATCAATATCATCATGGTGGGCGGCGGCGGTGGCAGGACTGGCCTGGGGCCGGTCCAAAGGCCTCAGGGGGCCGGGGCCGCATCCAGCCCCCAGGCCTTAGGTTGCCTACCCCTGGTCTACCCACTACTTTTGCTATATACAAAACAGCAACAGCTTTTTTTTTCCTTACTGAAAAATAAGAATGGTAGACTCAATCTAAATAGTGCCTTCATGGATACTTTTATCTCAGTATGGTTCCAGTCCAGATTAGAAACCCTACACAATCTGTGTAGGGATGGGGAAATTCCAGTTTCTTTCAAAAGAATCTCTTATTTCTCCCTAAGCAAATAGCAACCATGACAGGGGAGGGTTGTAATATGTTCTTTGATTTATAGGGATAATAATCATCAATTTGAACAAAGAATTTCCTATAATACAAGCTAGCATCAGTGAAAAACCCAAGCACTCAAAATCCATACCTTTTTGCAAATAAAGTTCTTTTGACTTTAGCATTAAAATACCATCATATAGATATCTAATAAAAAAATAAGTACTGATAAGTTCAACCAAAGCTATTCTTAGGTAAGTAGCAGTAAGACTGCAGTCTTCAAGTTTTAATTAAGGGAGCTATCTTTTGAATTAGCTTTGCTAACTGATAAAGCAAGGATAGACACATTCAGCAAGATGAAGGACCAATCCCCCCCCCCCACACACACACACACACACTCCTGAACCCACAGCCACTGATGCTGTTTGATGATAAAAATACAGAAATCTGCACTTAAGGCACATGGAGACTCTAACCTTGTTCCAAAGGAGAATCCCATTTCCAGGAGCATACTTCTCATTATCTTACTCAGAATATATGGTACATTTTTCTACTGAACAAATGTTACTTGGGAGGACCATGGGAAAGTTGGGACATGAAGGTGATCACTATTTTACTAAGGCTTTACTAATGCTGTTTACTTTAAAAAAAGAACATTTAAAAATAAAAATTTGGCTAAAATGGCCATTTGCCCAAAAGTAACAATGTTTGTAGCTGTTAGGCTAGTTTGAAAAACAAGACTCCCTCTCCCACCTATTTCCCTCCAAAGTGACCAGTTATAGATAAAATTCTTAGACAGAATGCATTACTTCTAAGATCTGGCCAATCTAGACATTTCAGATATACTCAAGTGGGAGCTGATTTTGGCTCCAGTCCTGCTGGAGAGGCATGAATGCATGCGCTGCCTTTAAAAATTACACATACCTTATAATAAGACAAAGAAAAAAATCTAATTTATAGTTGTATGCTTCTTATCAAGCAAATAAATAATCAGGCCTTCAAACTTTCAACTGGATTCAACAGGGCTTAGCCTCAAGACATAGATACATAGGACTGCAACCATCATTTGCTTCAGTTTATTATATTGTATGTATTCATGTCTGCATGCGCATATAGATTAGATAAAGACTTTTGGATTTTCTTCTTTTTTGTAGAAAAAAAGAAATTCTACATCAAACAATAAGTTTTTTAAAAAACGTTTTGTTTATCCAGTCACAGATTGTGTATAATACATGTGTCTCACAGTAGTATTTTTCTTAAATGCCAAGCTGAAAATGGTGACACTACAATATGCAATTAAGGTTTTTTATTATTATTCTCCTGACAGCTATAGCTTCGCAAGCACCCCTTGCCTTTCCCTCTGTAAACATTGCAGAAAAATGTGCTAATTATGGACATCACAGCTATGATGGGGTCTCTGCCAGGAGTGATTGGCAGTCTTGAATACCAGAAATATATTTTTAAAAAAAGACTTGTTTTACCTTCATAGGTCATTGCCCAATTAATTGGGGAGAAAAAGCATATCCCTTCCTCCTTCATTCCTTACTTCTAATGTTGATTCTTGTTAAAATGTGAAAATGAGTGATAATAAAGTCAGCAATCACCCTTCAATCACAACCTGCAGAAGCAGTCTATATTTAAGAACCAACTGGGAGGAAGGGAATGCCCATAAAATATAACTGCTGTGAATTATCATATCCCCTTAGCTTTCCTTTCAGTACTGTTTAGTAAACATGTAGAAGAAACGGCTCTGGCTGTTGAGATACTTTTTTGCCTAATTAGTAATTGGGAGACACACTTTTTGGCAGCTGTTGTATCCCTATTATTTCCTGGTGCTGGCACAAAAACTCTGTCAGGAGGATCACTACTTGTACTGTACCCCTCTTAGTGATGGATCATTAATTCTTAATACATCAAGCTTCTAAAGAATGGTTTAAAAATATAAAATGGATTGAACCAACAAGAGTAAACAAGTATCACACATTGTTTTCATACATGAATTGCTAAGCATTCTCCATGCACTGTATCAAAAATAGTGCATGTAATCAGGAAAAAAATAGAGAAATGATAGACTAAAGACAAGAGGCTATGTTTCTTGTTCAAAGTCCACCACTTCCTTTTACAAGAGCAGCAAAAGTCTTGCCTTTCCATCTTTCCCAGTACATTAATAAAGTAATTCTGACAAGAGGATACCTTGGGAGAATGACCACAAAATCCTAAGCCAAGAGGAAGCAAATTCAGTATACAAATCATATACCAAAACAATCTTACTAGTAGATTTATATTTTTTTAAAAAAAACTACATTGTCAGGCACTAAAGTGAAAGCTTGCAAATATCCATACAATCAGTGTTGAACTTGCTGTATTTCATATCAATAACATCAAAAAATGCAATTTTACTATTCTAGTGACAGGATACTTTACATACCAATAAAATATTTTGCATCTATTCTTTCATTTTAGAAGTGTGAATATTTCTAACACAATTCCAGGAATGGCTAGGAAAATGCTGGACGACCAAATTAGCCAATTGTAAGTTTACATGTTATTCTTCTCAAAAAAAAAAAAACATTACTACCTTCATATAGCACTTCATAATTATAATACTGACAAAATGTTCTGGGTTGTTCTAATGCTTGTACAAAAATTAAACAAAGGAGTTGGGTATGGCTGTATGCTTCTGAATACATTAAAACGCAGAATTGTTTCCAACACTAAAGACTGAACCGTTCTTATCTAATTGTTGAACATGAGTTTCATACATTAGGTCAAGTATATTTCGAGAATTCTGAAAGACGTAAAATAAATAAAATAATGTGTTGGATTCAAAATGCTCCTTACAAAAAACAGAATACAAGAAAAGTTCCCAATATCTCATTTTCCGTGAACTACCCATATTTTTCTGGAGGATCACCTAACTCTCTCAAGGAATACTGCTCGAAGTGGTGGTCCATGGACCCATGCCAGTCCACAAGCCATCCTCTACCAATCCCTTGAGAGTTTTCAGGAAAGAAACAACTGTAGCCAATTGGCAAAAATATGGTACCAATGCCTGGCATATTGGGGCAGGGGGAATGCCAGCCTAGAGTACATTCGTACAGCCATACAGTATAGGAAGAATGTCCAAAATCTGACTGTCCCCCACTACTGCACCCAAAGCAATATGTTGAAACCCAACAGCTTACTGTTAGATGCTACTCCTTATGGCCAACTCATACTTCCATTTTCCAGCTAATATTCACTTTCAATGTGAATATTCACTTTCAGCTAATGTTCACTTGTTCAACATATGTCCAACTTATGGATCACTGTAATCTGGACATGTAATGAAACATTAACTCATGCTTACTGAAATGGATTGTACAAAAAGACAAAGAAATAAAAATATTGTAGCCAGTCAGCAAAAATATGTTCCCAGTGCCTGGCACATCCTGCATCCAAACCAATATGTTGAAACCCAACAGCTTACTGATAGATGTTATTTCTTATGGCCAATTCATACTTCCATTTTTTTCAACAAATATTCACTTTCAATGATCACTAGAATTCAGAGACATAACCGTGTTAATGGGTAATATGAGATGGTGCTACAAGATCCCTTTGTATACTTTCAAATGATCGGTCAACATATACCCAACTTATGGACCACTGTAACCTGGGCATGTAATGAAACATTGACTTGACTAATGATTACTGAAATGGATAATGTAAACAGACAAAAAGAAAAAAGAAACAATCGTAGCCAACCAGCAAAAGTATCCTACCAGTGCCTGGTGCACTGCGGGGCGGGGGGGATGCCACTCTACTAATTCAGACAGCTGAATTGGTTGAGACCCAACAGATTACAGCTAGATGTTATTTCTTATGACCAATTCATATTTCCATTTTCCCAGTAAATATTCACTTTCTATTATCATTCAGTATGTATCCAACTTATGGATCACTTTAACCTGGACATGTAAGAAACATTAACTTAACTCACAGTTACTGAAATGGATTATATAGACAGACAAATACAGTGACACGAGCATTCCTTTTTTGTCTGATGTTCCTTTATCATTAAAGAAATAGTACAAATGTGGAAATGAAAAGCCAAGTATATCACACTTAACTACACTGTTTATGCTAATTACAATTATTTTAATATGCAACAAAGTAATGAAATCTACAGAGCAAAGATTCCTTATGTCACTATAGATGTAAGACTTTGATACTTTATCACTATTTATAAGGAGGATGGATAATCCTGCTCCATCTGTACTGGAAAACTGCTCAATTTAACTGCCCGGTGCAGAAAAAATTGATCAACGCTGTGCTAATAATTTTAGGGTTTGTGTATACACACATACACACGAACTTCAATAAAAAGCAAAATTACTGCATAACCGAAGTGACAGCAATCTGAACACACCATGTAAACAAGTTAATAAACATGGACAGAAGCTTTTAAGTTAAAATGCATCAGCAAAGTTATACTACAGAATTTCAATAAACTATTTTACCAAATAGTGGTTGATGGTATATATATAACATCAACAACTATCATGTATAAATCAGGATTGATCTTAAACATAAATGTACAGTCTTCACAGTCTCTCCATCCCCATTTTGCTACTTGCAAGAATGGAATGGAACAGCCAAGCAAAATGGAGGCTTCCAAGAGACTTGATGTGAACTGAAATGAAATTAGTGGATTAAAACTACCTTTGGAAGTGGCATCAACAGTTTGGCATCAGTCATTACTTATATGAAGAATTGACATATATGTACATGGGTGCACACAGACATGAAAGATGACAAATTTTTCACACTATACAGGAAAGCAGAACAGAAGTTTCACCACCATTTATTCCTAGCTCATGAGAAATTAGCTGACAGTAAAATAACCAAAATAATGCTGAGAGATACAAAGACCAGACCTCCTACCCAATTTTCTTCCATAGTTTCCCCTTCGTAAGTGCCATCGTCTCCCTCCCTCCCCCCCCCCCCCACCTGCCTCAAACTTCAAAAAGAATTGTGGGGGTTACATGCAAGAGCAGTTGAAAGGAAAATGGGGGGCAGTAGATGAATAGCACTTGCACCTAATTCTCAACCACTGTTTTATATTTAACTCAGAAATGTACGGTATATTTAAAAGTTTGGAGGAAAGGACAGCATCTGAATGTTATGCACTCAAAGCCCATTGGACCTCAGTTTATTCATATGCACATTATTCAGTTCTTTTGCCATGCAGACATTAAGGCCTTTGTTCCTCAACAGTTTCCTTCATCATATGTTGTTGCTGAAGAGATGTTGGCTGCCCACATTATGTATGGAGGACAAAACATTTTCAGTCAAAAGACATAACACTAGGAGGTCTTTACTTCAATTTTAGACCTCTGTATTTTTGAGCAAGACCAGACTAAATTCATTTTTCCCTTAAATAAAAAATAAGAATTCAGCATTGCAAGTTTTCAGTCTGTCACCAGTCAAATATACAAATGTGCTCCTCAGCAATTTTATTTATAGTATATGATTAGTAAGATCTTAGTGTCTACAAAAATACTGTTTACTTTTTTCAGATAACTTCTTCACTAAACTAGGATACTAATTCTCCTATTTTTGCTTTGATGATACATCTCCTGTTGATTTTACAATATATATGAAGCACATTCAGTACTATTAAGACTCTGAAACCCTAACAATATGCAATTGTTTGTGTATAGTAATTCTTCGAGTAGTACATTTCAGTAGTATTTGAAAGGTTGAAATATCACTAGAAAGTGGCTTATATAACATTTCTCTTGTAAACTCAACATTTAATTTCTCAACGACTACATATTTAAACAAAACTAAAGGAGAAATGTATACAAAATGAAACTGCTCTCAAAAGAATATAAATCACTCTAAACTGCTGAAGCTGGTTAAAACAATTCCAGGAATTGAAGAACTACATGTTTGATATAGGGATATGATTGTTTGATAATTTAACAGAAGCTAACCACAATAAAGAATATAACTAAACATGAAACAAATCCAGTTTCCCTCGTTACAATGTATACAGTATTCACACACACAAATGTACATGTGTGTTTCAACAAGAAGAGTCCAAAACAGACTGCAGAAATCATCCAGTCTGACTGCTTTAACTGCACTAGCTCAGTGCTAGGGAATCCTGGGAATTGTGGCACCAAAGCTCTCTGGCAGAGGAGGTTACTGTCTCACAAAAACTATAGTTCCCAGAATTCCCTAGTATTGAGCCAGGGCAGTTAAAACAGTCTCAACCTGGATTATTTCTGCAATGTGTTTTATACCATGCCATCTTTTATAAAGCAAGAGGACTAAAGATTAATACATATTAAACACTTATATAAAAACAAAGAACAAAATAATAAGGGAATAGCTTCCAATAGAAAATCTTTCTAGAATATAAGCATGTTGCAGCCATAGATGAGAACTCAGGTCCTGATTATCAGGGAAAGATAATGGGAAAGATGCAAGTACAGGTTTAACCTTCCCGCTGAAAGTAAAATATGAAAATAATTGAGATGTAAATGTTTTAACTTTTGTTAAAATCTACACATTCAAATGTTTAATAAATGAAAGACTAAGTATTTCATAGCCCAGGTAAGAAATGCTTCTATAAACATCTTATGTGACTAAAATATTTCATCAACTTGGCTTAAAAGCATTAATGCTTTTTCTACCATTTGCTTCAGTGTTGCTACTATTAAAGATGTGGCAGCATGATCTTATGTATACATATGTCTCACCTTCAAGTTATCAAAGGCAGAATGGTCAGGATGCCTGATGAACTCACTGTATTCATTCACTTTCTCATCCCAGCAAGGAGCTGGTAGATTGGCAGGTTCATGGGGAGATGGGAGAGAGACAGTAAGGCATATCTTTATCTGTCTTTCCTAACAGTAGATCATATCTCTTTCTCCAAGCCAATCACTATCTCTGTTAAGTGTGTATGTATTTTTAAAAAAGGAAATAATTAAGTGGCTGGGTTTTTTTTAAATCCTCGAGCCAATGCCACCTTTTAGAAAAGTAAGGCCTACACACCTCTTGTTTTAGAGTGGAAATGCTTTTAAGATAAAGGCAATGAAGAACCTTCAGAGACACAAGGCTTAGAGTAACAGTATTAAAATCAGCTAAAGTACATGTAACACGCTCCTGAAGACTTTTCCATTATGATTCTAATCATAAGAAACTCACTGTATTGGGAATTTACACCACAAAATAGAACTACCAAGGAAACATAAATGCAATGTATGGCTTATCCATGAAAGTACTGATACTGTTTACACAATAAACGTTCATAAGCAACTTAAAATGCAACCCTTCTGGCGTGCTTGCTTCAATTTAGCAAGTCCTGCTGGGCTTAATAGAACATTTAAGGAAATATAAATACTATCAAAGAAAGATACAAATGTATGTTAATTTATCTGCAAATTCATCTCTAATCATCTAATAAACTGATTAACAAAGAAAAATACTGGATGTTGGAAGTAAAGCCATAACACCAAGCAACGTCTAAAATTCACAAATCATGGTACGACTTTGCAGAAATTAAATGGGTCAAATGATTTGATTTTATGAAGTACTGAACATTTTTAAACGTTCTCACTTCCTATAAAATCTTTGAAAGTTAGACTATTTTAAGTTTACTACTCAAGTACAAACTTCAACTTAGATATGTATTTATGTTCCATTAATTTCAGTGAAAAGAAAAACCATTTCTGAAACCTCTCCAATCAGACCTGGCCCTCTTTCATTGCAACAAAATGTAAAAGAATAGTTTGAAAATGTAAACCTGACTCATTTTGTACTGATACAATCCTGTCTACAATGCTTGTGATAAAGCAACAGTTGTGATAACCAGTATTAGCAAATGCAAACCTACAGTCCTACGGACAACTATCGGAGTATGAGCCCTCTTAGAATTTGTTTTTGAGTAAGCAGGCACAGAACCGCACGATACATTAACTAAATGTCAGGTCAGAAATTTAATTAGACATATACTTTCTAATCACACATGTCCACACGCAGCTCTGGAAGAACCATTTTTGTACAATATTTTGTTTTTATAGATACATATATAAATGTTCTTTGGTTTGATTGATTTAAGATTAGTATAATGATTTATATGACTGAGCAGGCTGCTTTATAAATAACATGGACCTTGAAAATAGGGATACATTCCCGCAAAACATGAAGCTACGAGGTCTGCAGTGCCAAAAACTTTGCTCGACACTGAAAGTTTTGGCAGAATGAAATCACATAGTTTGGCTCTTTATTCAACCAGAATTCATCTGTTCTATGTACAAGTCTTCAGTATAGACTCTCCAATCCTAAATGCAGAGCTTATAGCTTTGAAATGCTTGAAGTCCACATACACCTAATGGTAACAAATCCATGCACCTCATAGTTTCAGAGGTTTTCTCTAGGAACTCACATAATGAGTTTAGGAATATTAATCTATGAATACTTTCCTAGTATAATCAAAATACAAATCATATCAGTTATAACTACTACTTTAGAAAAGAAAAGTAGTTGGTTTTTTTTAAAAAAATTGCTTCTTTTGTGATAGTTTTGTGTACCACTAATATATTCAAATAAAACTGCAGAATATAACTATACCAATAGTTCACATTTATTGGTATATAACCATATATAAACTCATCTTCATTTGAACTGGATTGTCACCCATTTACTTTTTTAATGCAAAAGAAATTCATTGAATTCTTCTTTATAAAAATATGAAATGCATATCAGCTCATGAGAAATATATATCAAAGTTCAGCATCACTTGCCTGAGCTATTGAGAAAAGTTTAGCACTTTTGCTTTTATGGAAATATTTTTTTCTTGATTTTACTCTCAATGGCTTAACTCCCTCATGGTTCCTCAATTTACAGTACAAGCCTACACATTTTTATTTCAAAGTAAGTCCCACTATGTTTAATGGTGCATGCTCCATAATAAATGCATTTAGTTTTTCAACTGTGGAGTAAGGGGGCCTATACAAATAGTATGACAAGCAATGTAGTAAGTTATCTATCATTTCCTTAGAACTGTCAACTTTGTTTAAAAACTCGTTCCTTTACTCTGGGCAACACATTTTTTAAAAAAATACTGTGACCATTATCAATTCAGGATTTTTGATCCTGTCCCATAAACTGCTAAAATATGCAACAATTTCTCTTAACTTTTAACACTGTTCTAAAGAACTGTTTTCCAGATTCAACAGTTTGATTCCAGAGTCAACTGAGTTTTGCAACATACAGAAATACCAAATGAAAACATACCTGGAAAAGAAGAACTTAACTTCATCATGTTACCTTACACTTAAGCTTGGCCGTTACACATTTACTACAGAAGCCTAGTTTTCTGAAACAGTATTGACGGGAATTTATTACCCCCATCAAAAGTTACCTGTATGAAGTTCTATAACACATTATTCCTCTGTTATTTTTAAAACATACACATTTTCTTGGCAGTCTTCACACAAGTTCTCACTTAACTGGGTGCTTTCTGGTTCACTGGTTTAAATGCTCTAGTTCTGACCCCACTGTTCCATGGATTATTTATAGTGAAGTATTGTACCTACATCACATGTTTAATTAATACCATAACAGGCTGAGAAGCAAAACATTTAATACTATGCTTTGATTTAACCAAGAAAGCAACATGTGCAAGTCATTTGGTCAAATTCAAAGCAGCAAACATGTCTGCTTTCACAAGCAGAGTGGGAGAATTCAGTTTATTATTTCACTACCTTCAACAGGTATATATTTTATTTTCTAACTTTAACTCTAAAAATGAAGGACTTGCCCTTAAGACCATACCTACTGCAAAATGCCTCCAGAGTTCTTCTGCCTGTTGCAGCCATTCCCTAATTCTACCTGAAGCTTTTCTGGCTGCTGTTTTATCTCCAATATGATGGGAAAGAAGTAACAGGTTTTAAAAGCACAAGAGTTAGTAACCATAATTGAGAACATTAACTTGAAGGAACACTACTTAGTGTCACTCCTCCTTATTATTTTTATAGCTACGCTTAAACTGCATGCATGAAAGTAGCATTCTGAATTGTCTGCTGATCTCCAGATACTTTTAACTCTGACATCCTCTATTTTCAAGATCCCCCCTCAAATACAGTTACATTCTATCCATTAAAATATCATTTTTAAAACACACACACACATGAACTGCAACAAAAAGTCAATGAACTGCAACAAAAAGTCAATGCACTCATCTCAGTTCAAGAAACCATATCATGAACATAGCAAAAAGATAATATAGAATAAAATGTCCCCAGTCTTATTCAGAATGAGCTGGGGTTTTTTACCAACTCATATCTGTTTTAACACTACATTCCCATCCAAGCACCCCAAAAACCCCTACGAAAGAAATTAAGTTGGCTTGTTAGATTTAATTATTAGATTTAATACTGTTTTAAAGGGGGGAGGGGTCGTTGGGTTTGGGTATTGTATATGATTTTATGGTTGTAAGCCGCCCTGATTGGGTTTCCAAAGGGCGGGATATAAATAAATTTTATTATTATTTATTATTGTTTATATGATAACATCCTTGACAAAGGACTCTTAATTTTTCTGATGCTGAGAAGTAGGAGAAGTGGCTAGGGCTCAGCACAACCCTCAATACAAAACTTGTTAATAAAAAAAAAAAAAAAAACCACAACTAACACAGTGTTGATGGAAAAGTTTTGAAACAAAAATACCTTAGGGTTTATTTGCATGTATAGTTGCCACTGAAAAGCAAATGGAGCAAAGAAAAAAAAGTTCTTTTTACATAGAACCCCAACTGCCCCCTTTATATTGAATTTTGCTTTATCTAGTATTGTTTTATCATGTTTTCATTCTCAGTATCATATCCTAATGATGCTAACTCCCTGCATCAAAATGAAGGAGGGCTGCTCTCTCTCCATTCATCATCCAGACCCAAACCTGATGTCCTTTGCACTCTCAAGGCATCACCAAGCCCTGCACTTGAATCCGATGACAGCTCGAGTGGCCCTTTGTCTACAGCAAACCTCCAAGCCCAGCCACCATCAGATTGCTCTGAAAAAGCTGAAAACTTGGGGCTGTCGTTTTTTATGCAGTTAACCTGATTTAACCAGATTATGCAAGAGCCACATATTCTTATCCTAAGCAAAAATGAGGAAAGACAGAGAGGAGCAGAGGGGCCAACGCTAACGCTCCTAAAACGCTGGCACCTAACAGGTGCCACATGTGGCTATTTCCAGTCACATCTCAGACTATTCCAAATGAAAGTAGAGACAGATTCCCTTGGGCACAAGCCCTTACACAAGAAATGCTTCTATACACTCTGTGGGGCGTCTCTACATTAACTTTTAGAAAGCTCCACTGACATAATAGGGGCTCTGTTTTGTTTTTTGGGGGGAAAGTTTCTTCCTCCCTTTCTTTCAAGCCCCACAAAAAAAAAACGACCCTAAAAAAACCCTGATCCTGAAGGAAACACAGAGAGCGAGAGAGAGAGAGAGAGACTTCCTGGGTGTAGGAACTGAGGGATTTGCTTGCAGGCGCGCTTTCCTTTGGTTGTGGATGCAAGACCGAAGAAGGGCAGGGAGAAGGGAGCTCTGCAGCAACTCATCATGCAAACAGCCTTGTACTGAGAATCGGAGGGACTGAAGGATCCAGTGAACCCAAAAGAAGAGGCAAGACAACACGAAGCAAAGCCTCTTCCCTCATCCCTCCCCCCTTTAACCCAGTGCTGCCCACCTTTTTGGGAAGCCTCAGAGGGAAAGTTTTGCTGCCTTTTTCCAAAGAAGACACACAAGAAGACCAGACTGTGGAGGATGCAACGCCGCTGGAAGACGACGGACCTATTCCTTCCTTTCCCAAACTAGACACACACACACACCCTTCATTCATTCATTCATTCACACATGCATGCATGCATACATAGATAGACACGCGTGGTTTCTGTGCGGGATCCTCGGGTGGGAGCCCTTTCGGGGGCTGCCTGGGTGGTAAGCCCAGAAAGCCCAGGCAGGAGAGTCCGGGGGAGGGATGCTTTCTCTCTCTCCTCCTTACCTGGGGTTGGTGCTGTTCCAGTAGACGGCGTAGCGGTCGGCCACCGTTTTGGAGCCGGGCTCCTGGCCGAAGACTCGCATCCAGAGCACCAGGAAGAGCAGCGTCAACATCTCCACGTGCCACATGGCCATGCCGCCCGAGGCCAAGGAGGCGGCGATGCCCACCGCAGCTGCCAACGGCGCCAGCAGCAGGACAAGGGACGCGGGGGCAGAGAGTGGAGGAAGGAAGGAAGGAAGGAAGGAAGGAAGGAAGGAAAGGAAACAAGGGAGAATGCAAGGGTGGAAAGGTGGAGGGAGGGAGGGAGGGAAGGAAGGAAGGAAAGAAAGGAGAATAGAAGGGTGGAAAGGTGGAAGGAAGGAAAGAAAGAAAGAAAGGAGAATGGAAGAGTGGAAAGGTGGAAGGAAGGATGGAGGGGAGGAAGGATGGATGGATGGAAGGAAGGATGGATGAATGAATGAAAGGAAGGAGGAAGGAAGGAAGGAAAGGGGGAATTCTTATTCTTTCTCTCTCTCTCTCTCAAAGAAAAGGACACCAACAAAGGAGAACACCAAGGAAGAAAGAGGAGGAAAGGAAGGAGGGGAAGAAGAGACGCCCCACGCAAAAGTCACAAGACACACACACGAAGAGGAGAGAAGTGTCCGGGAGGGAAGCAGCCACGAGGAAAAGCCCAGGAAGGGTCCGGAGGGAGCCGGGGAGCCCCGGGAAGAAGGGGAGCCGGGCCCCAAGAGCAGCAGCAGGAGGAGGCGGAGGAGGAGGAAGGCGAGGCGGCCGGAGGCGTCCCTTGCGGGCGTCGGGGAGTCCTGCGCGGCGTCCGAGGCCAGGCATGCACCGGCCCTGGCCCTGGCCCTGGTCCTCCTGCCCCGCCGCCCGGCTCCCTCCCTCCCTCCCTCCTTCCTCAAGGCTGCCCTCTCTTCCCGCCTTTGAGGGCCCCGGAGGGCTCTCTCTGTCCGCTGGGGAAGCGGAGGGGGAAATCCTCCGAGGCTGGAAAAGTCCACTTTGGGCGCTGGGGCTCCTTCTTCTTCTTCTTCTTATTCCTCCTCCTCTTCTTCTCTCCTCGGAGGCGCCTTCCTTGTTCCTTGAGGGACGAAGCGACGGCGACAGGAGCCCACGCAGACCCAGAAGGGCAGGAGAAAAGGGCGGGAGGGCAGTTTGGGGGGGGGCCTGGGCTGTCACAGAGGCTGACTCCAGAGGAGGAGGAGGAGGAGGAGGAGGAGGAGGTCTGGCCGCTTCTCTCAATGAAGAAGGCAGGCAGGGAGGCGAGAAGAGCCGGCGGCAAAGGCAGAGAGGCAGAGAGAAAGGCAGCCCGCGAAGTCCTTGGGTGTTGCTGTGGCGGAGGCAGGAGGAGGAGGAGGAGGAGGCAGAGAGGCAGGGAAGGAGGGGGCCCTGAGGCGAGAGCCCTCCGCCTTCTTCGAGGAGGAGGAGGAGGAGGAGGAGGCTCCACCGGGAGCAATGCAACCTCCAAGCCCCCGGAACGTCAACTTTGCAAAAAGAGGAGGGAAGGGGAGGGAAGAAGGAAACCTCCCTGCAAATGACTGAATAAGCCTCCAAGGGGGGAGGAGAGAGAGGAGGGAGGAGAACAGCAGGCAGCAGGGCTGGGCCCCAGAAGCCGGGAATGAAGCCTCTTTCTCTCTCTCTCTCTCTCTCTCTCTCTCTCTGTCTTTCTTTCTCTGGACTCCCAGGAAGGCAAGGCAAGGGAAGTGGCAAGGAGAACAGGAGGAGGAGGAAGAGAGTGCCAAAGAGGAGGGGGGAAACGGGATATATATATATATATATATTTAAATGGAGTGGAAAAAGGGGTTTTTGGTTTTTGAATTATCACGCCTTGCTATCCTTTCTAAGCAAGGTTCTTTCTAAGTGGGAATCCGACCGCAGTTTAGGGAAGAAACAGAAACAACAAAGCCACGTCAGGGTTAGTTAGGAAGATGAGGGCCTGAATGCATCACACACAGATAGATAGATAGATAGATAGATAGATGTGTGTAGAGCTAGGCATCCACAAAGGCCCTGCTGCCCTGAGCGCGTGCCCGAGAGGGCGGCCGCGCGCTCCTGAGGGCTTCTTTTTCCCTTTAGCATGCAGTGGGTTTGCAGAAGGAAGGAAGGAAAGGAGAGAAGCCAGAGCAGCCAAGCTGTAGCTTCTCCAATCCCCCCCCCCTCTCTCTCTCTCTCTTCCCCCCCCACCAGGATTGGATTACACAGCTATGCAAGGGGCGTGGCTTTGCCCTCTGGCCCCGCCCCCTCTGCCAAACTGGACCCCCCCTCCCCTCCCCTCCTCCTCCTTGTTGCCCAACCTGGACCTGAGGCTGGTTGCCTTGCAAGGAGCCTCCTAGCTTTGGGTGCTGCAAGGAGGCCTTGGCGAGGGAGAGAGGTAGGCCAGTAGGGAAAGTACTACATCCCCCCACAATCCACAAGGCAGGGATGCTTTTCTTAGGCGGGTTCAAAGCAAATGGTGCAAGGTTTGGAAGCTCCACTGGGTTCTTCGTCGGGGCAAGGGGTGAATCATCATCCAGGAGGAGGGGAAAAAGAGAGGGCCCGTGACTAACATTGCCATCTCTTTTTCCCCTCCTCCTGGATGATGATTCACCCCTTGCCCCGACGAAGAACCCAGTGGAGCTTCCAAACCTTGCACCATTTGGTGCCCCATCTTCACCTCCACTTCCTTGACTGCGGCCCCCCTAAATGGCCCTCCAAGGGCAGAATTCGCACCCAGGCCCGCCCCATCAGCCTCATTTGTCCAAAGGCAGGGCTGGGTTACCTATTTTGGGCAAGTTCCTTCAGAGGGATGGGGTGGGCTTTGCCATTGCCTTCCCCCTGAGGCTGAGACAGTGTGACTTGCCCAGGGCCCAGCTTTCATGGCCGAGTGGGGATTGGAATCCTGCTCTCCAGAGTCATAATCTAACGCTCAAACCACTACACCATGCTATTGGGTCCTCTCTTTTTCTTTTTTCTTTTAGTATTTTCCAGCTCCCTGAAACTTTTAATGAAAGACTCACAAGTTGGGAGTCTCTGGTGCCACAACTAAGAACCATGTCCAGAATTCCATAGCCCTGAGCCCTGGCAGTTAAATTGGGCTCAAACCGGATTATTTTTGACGTATGGATGCAGCTATATACAGACCCCAAACCAGGCATCTTATTCTTCAGCCTTTCATCCAAGTCTTGGCTCCTCTCTGTATAAACTCTGTTTTCTCCTGGCTTTCCAGCTGTTTAGAAGGGCCCAGACTCCCTCTAGTGGTGGATTAGAAGATCGCATCCTATCTAGGCATTTCTTAATAAAACTGGCTAGGAAATTGGGTCTCTCTCTCTCTCTCAAAAATCTGCTCCTTGAAACCAATTAGGGAGGCCCGATCTTCGCTGAGGCATGCTCCTAAAATTCTCACCTCATTTTGGCTTCCTGCCCCTGGTGTTAACAGTTTTTCTGGATCATCAGGCCTGTATATAATAGTTTCCCCCCACCCCCACCCCAGTCATTGCCTCTACAAGGGAGTTTACTTACATTAAGAATTTTAAAGCCTCCAAACAGTGATACCTTTATGGGGCCAAAGAGAATGCAGCACAGTATAAATGTTGCAAGTTTTTGAAGCTTCACTGGCTTCTTCCTCAGGCAAAGTATACAGGAAGGAAAAAATGATGATGTTAGTCATAGGCCTGCATTTTGTCAGGATGTTCTCAGTCCAGATGTTCTGGAGGGCGTATGATTAACATCATTATTTTTTCCCCTCCTGTATGATTTTTAAAACATTTACCTGGTGAAGAAGCCAGTAGAGCTTTAAAAGCTTTTTTGTTGTTAACTGCCCTTAAGTCGATTTCGGCCCCAATGGATGAGACAACTCCAAGACCCTCCGTCCTCCACTGCTCGGCTTAATTCCTGCAACCTCATACCCATGAGCTCCTTAATAGAGTCCATCCACCTGCCATGTGGCATTCCTGTCTTCCTACTTCCCTCCACCTTCCCCAGCATTATTGTCTTTTCCAATGAGTCTTCTCTTCTCATGATGTGTCCGAAGTACAACAGTCTCAGTTTGGTCATCTTGGCTTCCAGGGAGGTTTCCGGCTTGATCTGCTCTAGGACCCACTTGTTTATTCTTTTGGCTCTCCATGCTTACAGCACCTTTTTAACATCTTTGCCTCATGGAGAAGCCAGTGGAGCTTTGAAAGTTTGCAACATGTACACTGGGCATATTTTTGTTGGCCCGATAAAAGTATCACTGTTTGGTGGATTTTGGATGTTATTGTATTTTCCAACACAGCCAACACAGGTACCCAAGATATGTTTTATTAAGAATTTAATGTAAGATTAGGCTAGGTTTTGAGTTTTATATGGGCAGTACATGAATTCATATCTGTGGAAGCATAAGGAGTGGTCTGCATTACTCTGTAGTATGGAATGTGGGTGTAGATGTGTGTGTTTGGAGGGCAAAGTCTGTCACAATATGCGGCATTGTGTGTTTCAGTATCACTATAACCAATTATTTCTTCCTTGTAGATACCCGTGAAGTGGCAAATATGGTATCAGGAAGTTAGACTGATAAAGTGATGTCAATCTGCCTTGACTCATTTGTCCTTCCCCTTTTGCTTATGAACACATCAGTGCACTTGCTAGGGAGGGCTTTTACCTCAGTACACTGATGTGAATTTAGCCAGGCCAATTCACAGCAACAAGTTGTGAGTCTGGATAGGCTGTGTTTGCATCAATAGCTGCTTAAAGAGAAGCAACCCAAAATAACAGGCAATCTGGCATTAAGGAAGTGCAAATCCCAACACTATGACTATAGAAATAGTTCCCTATGCACAGTGGAGATTGTGCAAGATATTCACACAGACTATATTAATGGTTGCTTCTGAAGATCTATTTGCCAGCAGTATCAATGGGGCTTTATTCCAGGTTTGGATTCTGTACACCAAAGGATAAAAATATGACTATTGGAAACAACACAATTTAAGGAAAGCGAAGGCTTAAAGTTATTGCAATCATTTGTGTGTCTCTTCCCTTTTTCCTTTATTTGACCCTGGTGTAATATTCTGCTTTCATTCTTATTCTTCTATGGCATACGAAAATGTGATTAAGTATATGAAAGGATAACAGAAGTCAAATTTTAATGTTCATTGATAGGCATTAAAGTGAGCCAACTAGCTTTAAAAAAAGATACAATTGTCCTACGCCAATTTTGCAAATAATAGGTAATTGAATAATGTGTTAGACTACTAATATACAAATGCAACAGACTCAATAATTTTACATCAACTACACTTGCTTAAAAAAAAAATGAAAGTCAATAGTTGTCAACAGGACTATTGGATTAGCAAATGTCATAAAAGCAATTCATATGGGTATATTGACTATTACATCCAGTCAGATATCAGCCCATCTGATGTACCCTTCCATGGTGACATAATTAATTATTGATGTCAAAGTTATAAACTACTTCTGCATACCAATAAACACCTCTGACCTTGGTCTGTAATTAGTAGAATTATAAGGGGTGTGAACAAATGACTTGTTCAGCATTAATACGGCATTTGGAATAAAAGAACTTTTACAAAGTGTTTACAAGCCAATATAATGGAACAGTCATGCAACTTCCCTTTATAAGCATACTGTCTTTCTGTATTTGTTAACATATTGTCCTGCTCTATTAAGGATTGTCCCTATTATGTATAATCTCTGTCTTTATTTAATAATTTATTTCTGTCTTTCAATGGTCTTGTCAGTACAGAGGTAGAAATCATGTAGTCCTTCAGATGGTGGATTGCAAGCCCAGTGGTGATTGTAGTCAGCCCCTCACACAGACGGATACAGAGCAGTACCACCAGATGTAAAAGAAGAGGGAACGTGCCCTGTTACATTTGATCCTAGTGGATGTTCTGCAACATATTTTTAAGCAGAACCTAAGTTGTGTCTTATACCTAGAAAGGTGGGCATGTCAGTCTTTTGTAGACAACACAATAGAGACATGTGGCACCTTCAAGACTATGCTTCTGATAAAGTTTCCTCTAGCCCACATGCCATCCTTGCAGGAGAAAGAGAAACCAGGTATGAGACTTGGGGAGGGAAGGACTTTCCTAGACTCTTCTTGGCTTCACTTAGCCTTTGAGCCACCACAGCCATATGTATTGAATGCATCCTACACTTCACTGTAGCACCAGGTGGTATCACCAGCAGTAGAAGCATGATACAGTGAGTTATTTGCTGGGGTTTGGTTCCAGGACCCCCCTGTGGACACCCAAATCCATAGATAAGCTCAAGTCCCATTAAATATAATGGCATAATAAAATGGTGTCCCTTATATAAAATGGCAAAATCAAGATTTGCTATTTGGAATTCTTTCTTTTTTAAAAAAAAAATATTTTCAAGCTATGGATGCTTGAATCCATGGATAAAGAATTCATGGATACAGAGGGCCAGCTGTGCCTTGCTGCTGAGGAAACTGCAGCAATACAGAGACACAAGGAAGGGAGAATGAGAAGCAGCCAGTCCAAAGGCAGATATGGAGCTTCAGAGGAATTGGTCTCTTCTTTGTTTAGTCTCATAACACCTTAACAGGTAGATTAGACTGGGAAATAGTGAGGCTTAAGGATTGTAGTGGCCATGCAGGCCAACATTTTCATGAAAGGTACCTCAATCCAGTTTTCAGAGGTCTTTTCCCTTAACATCCAATTTACCCTCTGTGTATCATGCAGAGAGCAGGCTATAAAGGTATCATGGACAGTAGAACAGGGAAGTCTTTCACACCATTGAGTCTACTTAAATCTGGCTCTCACCCAATTTATTTCTATGGCTAAATTCCTTTGCAGAGAAATCTTAATGCAGGTTGCTTTTAAAAGTCTGTTTATCTCATGTGAATGTTGATTGCTTTATAGCCACTTGAAATGTCTTTTAGGACTTTGCAGACATCAGGACATCTTATGCTTTGAAATCCCTTTTTGATCCCCTAAAGCTGTTGCTAAAGAAGAGAGCCTTAGGAAAGCAGCTTGAGAACCAAGGTTTTAGAATTAATTATTGCATAGCATGGTTAATAGTTATAAATCCTCTCATATTTTATTTCAAATACCATACACTTATACATTTGTAATAAAGAATAAAACATTAACCTTTTTTGTTTGGATAGGAGCAGAAATCCATCAGGCAGAAACTATAAAAATGGTAACGTTCAAAGTATTTTTATTTGGAAAGAGATATATTCGTGCTCTGGTTACAGAGTGCAGAAATACAAGACAGAAATAGATACTTGGGTAATTTTCACATTTTGAGATTTTGCACAATAAAACCTGAAGCTAAACTCAAGGACCTGAGAGCGACCATGAATGCTTACTTGCCAGAAGTCAGGACAGCATGAGAACAGCGCCTTCTGCAGGTTCTATCAGTAAATAACTATGTTCGGGGGGGGGTTACTGTGGGTGGATATCTACAACCAAGGAACTTGTCTGTCCATCCCTGACACCTGGTGGTACCTAGCAAAATCCTTGAGCAAAATTCTTCAACACTTCAAGAAAGTGTTGCTATCTCCCAGTCACCCCCGGTCTCTCTTATGGAGGGAGCATGATGCACAACGCCATTTTGGAAGGCTGTGCAAATTTGCATGGCGCAGCCGCCATGGGGCCTTCCCTGGACCTTGGGAACACTCCCCCACCCGTGCGCCGGGCGAATTCACACGCATGGGGGGCGTTCCAAAATGGCGCTCCCCACACACACACGCATGCTCAGGATGGCGGGCTTCGTGCGCATGTGCACACGGGGGGAAGCGTGCACGTGCGCAAGTGCCCACCTGGTCCCCTGGCAACAAAGGTTGCCAACCCCTGGTATATAGCATTGGACCACCTGTTGTTGAGAGTAAGTATGGTACATTCGAGTGTTGGACTAAAATTCCAGGAGACCACAGTACAGATCACAGCTCAGTCATGGAAGCCCAGTGGGTGATTTTTGGCAAGTGTCACTCTCTCAGCCTTGGAGGAAGGCAATGGCAAATCCATTCTGAAAAAATCTTGCCAAAATAAATCCTGTAATAGGATCACCTTAAGGTCATCAGAAGTCAGAAATTACATAAAAGCACACAACAACAGTAACAAATGCATATTGCCAGATGAAAGTCTACAAGTGCATTCTTTCCACCAGATAGATTTGGGAAAGGGCTGTCATAAGAGGCCAGAGGTACTCAAAGATATAAGTATTAGTAAGCAGGACAGCTCAGGCCATATCAATAATAATCTGCCTACCCTATCTTAAATTACCTAGCTTACGTTTTGCCCTTGACATCTTGCCTTGACCATTCTTGTGAGTTTTTTAAAAGCCTCCGCTTTGCTAGACACAAGTTATGGAGACCAGTTGTGAAGAAAAGACAGAGAATTTGATGCAGTCATGCCAAACATTATTTTTGAAAAGAGGCAGGATAATTACATGTTTGAAGTTCTCACACAGACTCTCATTGGTGGTAGAACAACATAATTGGTTTACCCATCTGCTGGGGGCATAGAGGGACACCCAAGCAGAAGCAAAGAGCTCAATCTGTCGTCTTCATTTGAATTTCGAAAGAGGTGCTTTAGATCTTTATGCATCATTTCAAAGTGAAACAGTCATCAGAGCCTGTAGAACTGAAGTGCTGATTCAGAAAGAGTGATTCAGAGATACATGAGCATGCTGAAGCTTCACAGAACATTAGAGCACAACAGTCAAAAGCAGTATAATGACTGACAAAACTGTAAAACAGAAAGTTAATTAAAGGAATTCACAAGGCAGGCATCTAAATGAGAGCAGTAGTAACTTTTAAAATCTTAAGCACTTATCTTCTTTATAAAAGCTCATATGTGCAATCTACAGAAAAAGAATTCTGTTTGTACCCCTACAAAATCCTTGATCTGAAGATCTAGATGAAACAGTCAGTAGAAAATAATTTCACTAGAGAGCATGTGGGTGACATTAGCTAATCTTCTATCTGCTGTTATAATATAAAGGTTTTTCTTTAAAGAGACAACTGATGTAATCTACTGTGCAAATATTAGCAGTTTTCTTGTAAGGAAGTAAAACAATCCTTTTGAGAACATTATTAGTCTCAGTTTTTCAGAATAAGTATAAAGCAGTAGGATGAAATAGAAATTGTGCAACATTTCTGATATATGCTTAAGTCCTGAGTATCATAGTTCTTGTTTCTGTATATTAGAATCTGATTTATGCTACAGTTTTTCCAAGAGATGTTTATCTGGTATATTACCCTGATCTTGTCATTCATTCACAATATCAGAACCTAGAAAGTTAACCTATACCCTATATTGACTCAGGCCATTGATAGTCTGGCTAAATATCCTCAACACTGACTGACTGCAGTTCTCTAAGGAATTGTTTTGGGCAAGGTGGCCATTTTACACCTCTGTTGATTCATATATGAAAAAAACTAAGTCCAAACTAGAAGGGACTGGAAATCATTCCTGATTGTATTAGCTAGGATTTTCTAAAGGTTGACAGCTCCAGGACATGCAGTTGAGATTTCTGGCCTTTGGGGGAACAATTGGCAGGGGAGGGGGGGAATCTTCACCCTTCTTTCAATTTTTGGTAGTGCAGGAGTTTGAGGGGTCAACAAGACTGGAACTGCATATAGCCTATAAGCTGCATTTCTTTTATTGCTGATCTAGGGCAGGAGTAGGCATGTCATGGATTCTGGGCATCATCAGGACCGTCTGATGCCATATAGCCCACATTGCTGTGGCCACAATCTTGGCAAACCAGAACTGATGTTTGCCACTTCCAGATCGTTGATGTTTTTAAGGCTATTTTGAGATACCCCCTGAAAAGGTTTTAAAGCAAAAAAAAAAAAAAAAAATTGCCGGTATCTCACTACATTTTGGCCAAAAATACAGGTGGTTTGGGACAAATTTTTGGAGGAGGGTCCTGAATATTCTGAGATGCTGGTGGGGATCGGGGGGGCTACATGGGGGGGAACCCTACCCATAGGCTGCACAATTCCCACCCTTGCTCTAGGGATTTAGACAGGTTTCTTTTCCATCCTTATCAGGAGATGCCAAGGTCTGAGCCTGGAAACTTTTCTGAGCAAAATAGGTGCTCTGTCACTAAGCTGCATCTCCACTGCTGTGGCTTCTTCCTATGGAATCCTGAGATTTGTTGTTTTGTGAAATATTCAGCTTTTTTTGTTCTTGTATCAAGATATAAGTCACTTTATATAAATTGTTGCTGTGTGCTTTCAAGTCATTTCTGATTTATGGCAACCCTATCACGGGGTTTTCTTGGCAAGATTTGTTCAGAGGGGGTTTGCCTTTGCCTTCCTCTGAGGCTGAGTTTGTCCAAGGTCACCCAGTGGGTTTCCATGGATGAATGGACATTTGAACCCTGGTCTCCAGAGTTGTAGTCCAGTGCTCAAACCATTACTCCAAGGCAAAAAGATAAAGGGTAACAAAATAGCTTTGTTAATTCTTATTTACGTTCACTTATTTCTTTTTTTTTTTTTAATATCTTTATTAGAAAATTTTTTAAAACAACGAACAACAAACAACAAAAACAAACAAACTTACATAAACAATACATTGAAACACAAAACTTCCATAGGTTTGGAAGGAGGTACATTTAACCTTCTAATACAAGACCTCTTAAATCATCCTTTATATATCCTAATTATTACTACTGTATATCTTAATCTATTTTCCTTTTCGGTGCTTTATGTTAATAATTTGCCCAATAGCAAAAGGATCATTTTAAGCTATCTTTTCACCATCTTCAAATTACTCTCAGTCCGACGTTCTAATTATACCTTTAACAAAGTCTACAGCTACATCTATTACCATAAGTAACATTTTTCACAATTCTTTTAAATATAGTACTCAAAGAACAAAGTTCCCTTTTCTTAGATTCTTAATTTGTAATCTTAAATATAGTACTCTATTTTACCAATATAGTATACTACTTTATTAACTATTAACAAATCATCATATATTCACCTTATCCCTATAACATAAGCTTTTCTTACTTACTTCATAATACATATTTACTCTATTGTAAATTCAATTGACTGTCTCATCCTTTCTTTCTCGTGTATATACCACGGATTCCAGATCCTATGAAATTCCTTTAATGATTTATTTCTCAGCAGCCAGGTTAATTTCTCTAATTCATAAATTTCATATAATTTATATCTCCACTCTTCAATCTTTGGAATATCATTTTTCCTCCAATATTTTGCGAAGAGAATTCTTGCTGCAGTAATTAAAAAAAAGAAGAGATGTTCTATTTCTTTCCCAATCTTTTCTCCCCAAATATTCAAAAGGTACATTTTTGGATCAAGTCCTATATTTACTTTCAAAATTTGCACAACTTCCTTACCTATCATATGCCAATATTTTTGTGACACACTGCATTTCCACCAGACATGATAATAGAATCCTATTTCTTTGCCACATTTCCAACATAAAGGGTTACATCCCTTATAAATTTTTGACAGGAGATATGGGGTTAAATACCATCTGGTCATAACTTTATAGGCATTTTCCCTTTGGTCTATATTGATTGCTATCTTTCTTACTTTTTCCCAGCTTCTTTCCCATTCATCCAGATTCACGTTTTGTTTTAAATCTTTTGCCCAATTTAACATATATGTTTTAACAGTATTCTCTTCTGTTTCCCAATTTCTAATTAAAGTATAAAATTTTGAGATGATCTTCTTTTCTTCCCCAAATAACACATTTTCAAAATTTTTATCTGCCGGGGCAATCCTGTCTGCTTTTGAATCAGTCTTAAATTGCTCATATATTTGCATATATGCAAACCAATTCAGATCAATGCCCAAATATTTTAATTCCTCTCTTGATTTCAATCTAATTTCGGAGCCATCCCAATCAATCAGATCTCTACATTTATAACGTGTAGTATCTTTATAAATAGATTTCATCAACACCGAGTCCACCGGCGAAGCCCATAAAGGCACTTTTATACACCACTTTAGTTTATACTTTAGCCAAATCCGTAGACATGACCTACGTATATAATGATCTCTAAATCTCGCGTCATCTTTATATTTATCGTAAAATAAATACGAATGGAAGCCATACCTTCCAAGTCAAGCATTCTCTGATTTTTTAACAGCAACCAATCTTGCAGCCAGTCCAGGACACATGCTTCGTAATACCATAGGCAACTAGGTACGGATAGTCCGCCTCTTTTAAAAGAGTCTTGTAGATCTATTGCTTTTACCCTATGTCTTTTGTTTTTCCAAATGAAATTTAATATATCCTTATCCCAGTTTTTTAAAATTTTATCATTATCAATTACAGGGATGTTTTGAAAATAGTATATTAGTATATTAATTTTGGAATAATTGCCATCTTAACAAGTGCTACCCTTCCCATCCATGACAAAGTTAATTGATCCCACTTTTTCATATTTTCTTTAACCTCATTCCAGATTTTTTGATAGTTATTTTGAAAAAGATCAACATTCTTAATACTAATCCAAATCCCCAAATATTTAGTTTTCTTTTCAAGTCTAAAACCGGTTATTTCCTTTAATTTATCAGTCTCCAGCTTGAGAGTGTTCATAGTCATCATAATAGATTTATTACGGTTTATTCTGTATCCGGAGACTTTCCCAAATTCATGTAAAAGACCCATAAGCAACTGAATGCTTTCCAAAGGATTAGCAATTGTTAAGACCAAGTCGTCCGCGTAAGCACGAAGTTTATAAGACTGATTTCCAAAATTTATTCCTTGAATTTCCTTTTCCCCCCTAATTTGAATAAGCATTACTTCAAGCGTTAAAATGAACAATAAAGGCGCCAGCGGACATCCTTGTCTTACTCCTTTCCTGATTTTAAATCTGGGAGTCCTATCCCCATTTATAATAATGGAGGCGTCCTGATCTGAATATATTTTTTTAATCCAATCAATAAAAGTGTCTCCTGCATCAATTTTTTCCAGCACCCCAATCATGAAACTCCAATTAACGTTATCAAACGCCTTCTCCGCGTCCAGGAAGATCAATGCCAATTTTTTATGCAAATTTTTTTGGTGATAATCAATTATATTTAATAAATTTCTAAAATTTTGTTTTGTCCCCCTGGATGGGAGAAAGCCGTTCTGATCGTCGTGAATCCAATTCCCTAAGATAGTTTTCAACCGATCAGCCAAAATTGATGCAAATAATTTATAATCGGTATTTAGTAATGATATTGGCCTGTAATTATTAGGGTCTAATCCATCTTTGTCTTGTTTTAATATTAGTGAGATATTTGCGGAGTTCCATGATTGGGGAATATTTCCTCCCACAATAGCATTCATAGTACTTAATAAAGGTGGAATTAATTCTGCTGCAAATAACTTGTAATACTCGTTAGGGAAACCGTCTGGTCCTGGGGATTTAGAAGCTTTTGATAATCTAATTGCTTGTTCAAGTTCCTTAACTGTAATAGGACTATTGAGTAGTTCTTGTTGTTCCTTCGTGATTTTAAAGACTTCTGTATTACTCAAGTAATTTTTAATATCAATATCTTGTGTTTTATTATCTTTATACAAATTCTCAAAAAAATCCACAAAGGTTTTTTTAATTTGAGTTTGCTTTGAGACTATCTCAGTACCTTTTTTAAGTTTTGTAATTGTTCTTTTGGCTCTTTCTTTTCTAACCAGATATGATAATAATCTGCCTGACTTATTTCCAAATTCATAATATTTTTGTTTAATAAATTTTATTTTATTTTCAATTTGCTCCAAAGTAAGAATTGATAATTGTTTCTGTATAAACTTAATTTTATCTTTAATTTCAATCGAATTTGGTTCCTTCTTCAATTTAATTTCTAGCTCTCCCAATTCTTTAATAAAACTTTCTTCTTTTTGTCATCTTTGTCTTTTCATTTCAACTGTTTTTTGTATTAAAAGCCCTCTTATAACTGCTTTATGGGCATTCCAAACCGAATGTATATCTACTTCCTTGTTCCAATTCTCCTTGAAGTAATATGTTATTTGCTTTTTAATTTCCCCACAGACGGTACTATCTTTTAATACATTTGTATTTAGTCTCCAATAAAAATTTGATTGGCCAAATTTTAATTCCGACATTATTGGATTATGGTCTGACCATAATTTTGGTAATATTTTAACCTTGGATACTTTATTTAACAAATGATTAGACATCCAAATCATGTCGATTCTGGAGTGCGTTTTATGACGATTTGAATAAAAAGTATAATCTTTCTCTTTACCTTTCTTTATCCTGAATATATCACTCAATTGTAACATGTCAGCCAAATTAAAGAATTCTCTGGGTAACTTTCCTTGATTCTTCCTAATTAACTTTGTTGATGTTCGATCCAGTAATGGGTCTATTATCCCGTTAAAATCACCAAGCATAATTACATTTTCCTGATGTAAATCCAATAATCTTTCTTTCACCCTTTTGTAAAAATCACTTTTATTATCCAGTGGACCATAAATTCCTACTAACAAAAAAAAGTTATCTTCCACAGTAATTTCAACCATTAAACAAAAGCCTTCCGGGTCACTATAAACCAGTTTAGGATCATAAATGGGGTTTATGTAAAGGGTAACTCCTCTCTTTTTAAACGAACTCGCAGCAGTAAATTCCAAACCTAATTTTAAATTTCGTAAGTACTTTACGTCTTTTTTTTTAATTCTGCATTCCTGCAGACAGTAAGTGTCTAGATTTAATTTCTGTAAATAATGGGGAAAAAATTCCGTTTTTGTGGAGTATTTAATCCTTGTACATTTAAAGATATTATTTTAAGCTGCTTAGAATAAACCATATCGTATATTTCTGATATTGACTTCAATTATTACCAGTAGACCACAATGAAATATTAACAAAAAAGAAATCTCCTCTTAACTTACTTAATTATCAAAATATTCTTCACTACTAATTGGAGATATAAGTGTCAAACATCTGTTGTATCCTTTTTCAGATTCGTCCAGGGCCTGTCTAAAATCTTCAATTTCAGCTAAATTTTTAGAACTGTCTTCATCATCATTTTCATCATTCTCATCATCATCACCATCGCTGTCATCTCCGTCTTCATCATCATGTTCTTGTGAATCATGTTGTAAGCCAAATAAATCATAATCCTGATTTGGTGTCATCCCAGTGTCGTCTTTTTTCTGCCGACCACCTTCTAAATTTGCCACTGCATCAGTATTCTCTACAATGTCATCATTATCCTCCTCTCCCTGTTTTTGGTCCTTTCTTTTATCTTTATCCTGCTTCTTCACTCTACCAGATGCCTGTTTTAAAAATTTAGCTGCTTGATCGGTGTTAATTATTCTAATTCTTCTCCTCCTCCACCAAAATGACAAACCTTCGGGAATCTCCCATCGATACTGTATCCTCTCCTTTCTCAGGAAAGCAGTTAAAGTGGTATAGTTCCGTCGATTCCTCAGTATTCTCCCCGGGACATCTTTTAACACTCTTAGAATTTGCCCGTCTATATTGAAAGTGTCTTGATTGTGTTTAGCTAGGAACAAGTCTCTAGCCTGTTTCTTAACAAAATTGACCACGATGTCCCTAGGCAAGCCCTTTTGTTTTGCTATAACAGAGTTCACGTGGAACAAAGTATCAATTTCTGAGTGCATTTCCTGAGTACTTTTATTCATAAATTCTGCCATTTTCGGTATCAATCTCTCTGATAATTTTTCATTTTTCTCCTCAATCAATCCCCAAATTTTAATTGCTTTTTCTCTAAGTTTCTGTTCCAGCACCGCCACTTCATCCATGTCCTGCTCTCTTATATTTTCCATTTTTATCATCTGTCTCTCAGATCTTTCCACTATATATTCTAAAGTCTCCACTCGCTTTTTCACATTCTGCATTTCTCCCAACAACGCATCTACTTTCTGATTTATTTCCCTTAGGTCCGACCTGATCTCATGACGGACCTCTTTTTTAAAGTCAATAAACTGGGAGGAAAACTTGTCAGAGAGCGAGTCTATCTTTTCCAATATTAACTGACTCATATCGATGTTCTTAGATTTGTCGGTGGAAAGTCTCCTTTGAGGTTGAGAAGCCAATTTCTGCGTCTGAGACCTCGTCGTCATCTTGTCCTTGAGATTATCAAAACACTGGCAGGTGTGGGGAAAGATAAATTTATTTGTCAAGGACGAAATCACTTTAATTTACTGTTTCTCAAGGGCATTTAACACAAGTCCAGTCCAATATTCACGTCGCCTTTAGATTATACACTCTCAATATTTTACTTTAATTGCCATCACAAAACACTATATATGACAAGTCCGGCTCCCTTTTAGTTATGGTCTTCTTTCTTAAATCAATTTAGCCAGTAGATTCTTCCGTATTTAGATAATTAGTCAATTATTCAATAGTAAAAATTGAAACTCGAGTTTACCTCATAATTTCCGTAGATGGGGAACTTGAAATTTATAAGAGTTATGAGATCCAAAATTAGAGTGTCCGGTTATCGCACAGGCAGAAACTCTCCCACTTTCACTTCTGCTAAGTGTTGCTAAATTTCGCACCATACAGAATAGAGCACCCCAATTAGATATCTTCGTATTCTGGGTCTCTTAGCTTTCTTCCATTCCAAAGCTATTTGTCGTCGATCACAATTCTTTAAAAAAAAACATTTAAAAATTGGCGGCTCCCCTGCGGCTCAAGCCGGTATGCTGCGGGTCCGTGGTTTGCTCTCGCATCCTTCTGATTCTGTTTTAACCCGGACACTTCCAAGATCTTGCCGTCGCCCGAACCGAATCAGGTTGGACCTCCTTCGAGCCCCCTCTGAGCTCCCCAAATCTTGGAGAGCACTTTCTGTAGCTCTGGGGTTATCCAGAAGTGCAGGGAACCCCCGCAGCACAGGACGGGCACGGAGACCTATTAATGCACGTCCTAATGGGGAGCCATAGCCAACCGGAAGTCACGTTCACTTATTTCAAATAAATTAAGCAAGCTGTTAATCTTTTATTGATATTTTTGTTTGTTTTTATATTTTAATTGCATTTGTTTTTATTTGAATTTTATTAAAGTTACCCACCTTGAATGCTTTTCTGGAGGCAGAGAGGTGGGTAGAAATTCCATAAACAAAAAAAGAAATGTATAAAAACATAATAGTGTAATGACTGACCATTTTTAAGGAAATAAAATAATTTGGAAGTCTAAAATTATTTAATTTGTTGGATTTTCTAACTGAAAGACAAAAATATCTCTTGGTTTAAGTTTCAATTAGGTTTGTTTTCCAGCATTCGGTTTTAAACATTTTGAAATGTTGTAAGCCGCCCCAATTGCTTCAGTAGAGGGGCGGGATAGAAATAATTTATTATTATTATTATTATTATTATTATTATTATTATTATTATTATTATTATCTATACAATAATCAGAGAAACAATGGGTCAGATGACAGACAAAAGTATGATTCCCTATAGAAAAAAAATATTTGAATACTTTATTTTATTCATACTAATGCTTGTACCTAGCTTTTTCTTCAAAAAGGTAGTCCAAACAAACTTTCAATAATTTTAATATTTTATTTATATTTTACTTTTTTCTCCAGAACTGGGGGAAATAACTTATCAAAATAAATACAGATTTTTAGAACCCAAACAATACAGAAATCATGTTATTATGACACATAGAATCATATAGAGCTGGAAAGGGCCTTATGGGTCATCAGTTCCAACCCACAGCTCACTGCTGGTTTCTAGCCAGAATATCCTCAACAAGTAGCTGTCCGCATACCTGTAGGGGCCTTTCAGGTCTCCTAGAAAGCATCAAGTTTGAGCTTTTATATTTGGCAGCACCTTTTGACAAAATGACTACTGTTGTTGTTTTTTAAAAAAAAAAATTGATGCAGACAGTACTAAGCACTTTTAAATCCTATTTATTGTGCATTGTAAGTTAAGCAAATGCTTAAATATTCTCCACTGTAATAATCTGCAATGTCTGGGTTAGACTGTAATGTCTAACTTTTATTAATTTATTGTAATTTGGAGTTCCTGAGCCCAACTCCCACCCCCACCCCCATTACTGAACCGCTGTTGCTTAGAGAGATGGAGTGCCTCTTAAAGAAGATGAAAATCTTGTATAGATATGCCAATTAAATAAATTGTGCTTACTGCTTAGTAATTAAGTCATGTCACTCAGTGTTCTTTCTCTTGTAAGATACTAAATTATTTGGATCCTTTTCAGTTCCTTTTTGATATTTTCATTACTCTGTAAACAAATGTGCCTGCCATATGGTAGGATGCATTTTTGAAATGCATGAAACAAATTATGCCACAGGTAGTTTTGTTCAGAAAGGTATTATATACTCTAGGTTTCCATTGCTGGTATTTGGACACATACAATAAAGTCAGTCTCAAAGTTTTAAATTCCCTGTTTAAACATTCTTCTTGAATGTGTGCGTGTGCTCTTCTTTTTCTTGCCTATATTTGCAATTTTAATCCAAAATCACATAAAATTCTATTAGAAAAACATAGATCATGTTGAAAGTTGCTGCTTGAAGCTGAGCAACCAATGGTACCCCATCCACCAAGTACCCAAATTAAGGCAAATATTTTGCTATATGAGGCAGAAAATTCCACAATCAACTTTGCCCATCCTGCCCCTGTAAATACAACCACCAACAGTTACATGTGTAATAATTTTCTTCCCTGTAAAAGCATAGAAAAACTGCTCCCAGAGGCAGTCACTTCACTCTGCCTAATCACAGGGCCAGCCCTGCAAAGGGAGATGATTAATATTTATATTTATGGTCAACATTTGTATAATATATTCCAAGTGACATGATATATGCTATAATATATATCACATCCAGAGTATTTAGACTATTAGAAAAAAATATGTCACTGCTTCTGAAGTGCCATTGCATATTCCAAGGATTTGCCAACAACATTCCTACCATCTGGCAAACACACCTTTATTTTCATTGAATAGCCAGTTCTCAGTAACTCAGTCACTAATACAAAATTCTGTTGTTAAACAGCCAGTAAAAGATGAGGGAACATCTGCAGCTCAAATCCTGACAGAATGTCTTAAAACTGAAATACTGTCAAGAGCAGAATTAGGCCACATGCAGAGCATAAAAATTTTGTTCCCAACTAGGTGAACAGAGTGATATGTACCACTGTTTCTTGTTCTCCCACCATTATCAGTAGACACTCTTGATCTCTCTCTCTCATGTTGGGCTGGAATATTACTGCCCATAAATATTCCTATGAACTCTTGAATTTCTGGTCACTAAAGTAAATGTATTGGCTTGAACCATAGAAATTTATTCATGCTTTAGCCCATTTAAATCTGAAAGACTTAAGTTAATTATGAAAAACATCTACTGGTTTCAGTGGAACTAAAGCTTCTCTGGCTCCAACCCATCAGGTGGTGTCTGATTTCTGTCAATGGTTTCTCATGATGGTTTTGTCAGTGACATAACCTGATTGAAATCCAACATTTATTGTTGTGTCTTCATAATTGTTGAATCAGTATATGTAATAAAAGCTGGTGACATGACTGGGCAAAGAACTGTGTGTGATAGGCAAGAATGTAAGAAACAGAATATATGAATGGGTAGAAAGAGAAAGTTGAGGGATAGTAGGTGCAACAAATAAAAAGTATTCACTCTACTTAAGTGCATCTTGTATGATTATAAATAGAATAAACATTAGACAGACAGTAAGTCTGCAGTGCTTTATGGCCATATGTTGTTATTCACACTTAGAGGAACAAACAAAAGTTCAGTCCAAAGTAAACAGAGATATTGTTGGGCAGAACACAACCAGGTCAAGACTGGGCATGCTATCTTTTCTGGATGGTATAGCACTCCCTTTGAAAGATCAGGTACACAGTTTGGGGAGTAATCTTGAATTCTTCACTCTGCTTGGAAGGTTGCATAGCTTTGTCTTCCTTGGATAAGGAGAATCTGGGCACAGGGATTCATGCCTTTAATCACTAATGAACTGTGCATGGGGCTGTCCCTGAAAATTGTTTGGAAACTAGGAACCATTTTGCACTATGTAATTATAGCAATACCACTTTAAATTCCATGGCTGTATTCTATAGATTCTTCAGATGTGTAGTTTGGTGAGGCACCAGAGCTCTCTGGCAGAGAATTCTAAGCAGCTGTCCTGAAATGGCAACTTCCTGGATTCCATAGAATGGAGTCATGGCAGTTAAAGTTATATCAGAGTCCTATAATTGTGAAAGGGGCCTACAGCTAGTACACAACGTATGTGGACTTTTGTAAGGAGTTTGAACACTATATTGCATAAGTCTTGGGATAATTTCATTGGATTACAGCTAGTTGTCATGGCCAGCCAGGCTGAGGACATGGAGGACTCAGAGGATGAGGAGGCTGAGCCAGGTCCTGGTTTTGTTCTGCCAGTTCCAGTGGAGTTGGCTGAACCTGGACCTGGCTCTGTGGTACCCACTGAAGCACAGCCTCTGCCTCAGCAGTCTAGCCTCCCCCCAGCAGAGAGCCTCCCCCCAGCAGAGGTTCCAGGCCTGGGAGATATAGAGGAGCAGGATGAGGAGGTACCTACCTTTAGACAGAGAAGGACAGAAAGGGCAAGCCTCCAGCGTTCTCTGAGATTATATGAGAAACGTTCTGTTGTCCAAACTGCTATGATTGGGAGCTGGGCAATATAAACAGCTGGGAGGCACCGAACTCCTTTGTCAGAGCTTATCTGTGTTTTCTGGAGAAAGCATTGAACTCTGACTCCTTGGCTTCATAGACCTCGGATTGCCTTGAAACCCCTGACCTTTGGACTGGACTTGACGACCTGCTTGCTAGAACCCTTGACCCTGGACTGGACTTACTGACTTGCTCTCTGGACTCTTGAACCCTTGGCTTGCTCCTGATTTTGCTTCTTGGAACATTTGGACTGGTATTGTATTTTGTGAACTGCCTTTGTATTTCAGACTTGCATTGGTGTGCTGGCTCTTATCAGTTACTTGGCTACTTTCTCGGACACTAGTTTCCAGGCAAAACTGAAGAAGTTGATCCTGAACTACAATACTCTAAACAGAAAACATTCAGGGGTAGCTGTGTTGGCCATTTAGCAAATTCAAACAAAAATCCATCAGTGATACCTTTATTGGCCAACCAAAATGCACAATATGCATGTTGCATGCTTTTGAAACTCCATGAATTTCTTCATCAGGCAAGATGTTACAAACCAAACAGGAGAAAAACAATGACTACATGTTGTTTCCATCTTTAGTTAACATTCGAGGTAGCTGTGTTGGCCATTTAGCAAATGGTGGGGAGGATATCTTTTGCAGGTAGACTCATCCTCCTTCTGGCCATGTGGCTATAGGGAGATTTTCAAAATCCAGGAAATTTAAAATCCATTTGCATCTCAACAGGGACCCCTCTTTTTCAATCCAATATGTCTCCATTCCAGTGAGGTCATCGTCCTGTTTTAGATTGGCATCCAAATCTTGTTCTGTGAGACATAATGTCCAATATTTTGCCACTCTTTAATTTAAATTGCATCTTGTACATTTTATGATATTCTTTTGTTTCTTCATATAGGAAGGTTTTTATTGTACATTGACCTGCTAGACAAAGGATATAAGTCTGTAAATCCAAGAAAGAAAGAAAGAAAGAAAGAGCAAGCAGAGGGCATATTGAAGGGAGAGTCCTAGAGCAAAGGTTCTCCTTGGACCCTGAAGACTCAGAAGAAAATAATGAATATGGAAAGAGGAGTGGGAATATAGGGAAAGGAGGCAAGGAAGGTAAGTTATATCTATGTCTATTTTAGAGCCCCAATTGATCCTACTCAAAACGCAACTGAACTTAAATGTCAGTAACTCATAACATTGACACTATTTTCTGTCCCACTGCAACACAGTTGACTAAATTACCATGATGTCTGCAAAAGCTCATTGGTCTAAGAATGCAGTTACATATGAAGCATAGGAGGCACCAGATGTTATTGAACTTCAACTCCCATAATCTATAATAGTGAGTACAATGCTCACTTGGGCTACTGGGAGTTGCAGTTCAATAGCATCTGTAGCACTGCTGAATTCCCACCCCTACACTGGGAATTCTGGGTAGATTCTTTGAGTTCTGGGTAGATTATAGGTTTTTGTGGGTTTTTCGGGCTGTGTGACCATGTTCTAAAAGAGTTTCTTTCTGACGTTTCGCCAGCATCTGTGGCTGGCATCTTCAGAGAATACTGTAATAAAAGAGAGTGGGTCTATATATACTGTAGATTCTGGGTAGATTCTTTGAGTTCTTGATGTGATTGGACTGTCCCAAAAGAAGAGAAACTGGATGGACATTTTCTAGAGATGCTTCTCAGGAAGTGAAGTTCTATATCAACATACAAGACAATAGCACTATCTGCTGTGCAAGGAAACATGTCCTGGCATGAACATAATTCCTTCAGAGCCTAAGTTCTCCAAGCAGCAACTCCAAGGAGGAATCAGATATAGTCCCAGTCCAGGACAATCCTTTATCTTGGATTGTGTGTTCCATCCATTAACTTGTGGGGGAAAGAATTACCTTTTTGCCCTGAGTAGATGATCTCAGATTGTTTCACTGAGCATGAAGATCCTGGAGTATTTTGCTGGACCAGATGTTCACTGCCCAGGCTCTCATCCCTCCACTAATAGCCAGTCAGTGCAGGACAAAGTTGCTAGTCCATAAAGAAAACAAAATGCATCACTTGAAGAGGTGGACCCACAGAAAAATTATCCTGGAAAAGCAATGAAATTCTGGCAGTTGCTCCAGGCCGATTACAGGATTAGTAGCCATGCTACTTAATCCAAGCCAGGTCTCTCTGGGCCTGTATCTGCAGTACTGTCCAGGGTACTGAAACTGCTATCCTCCAGATCTTTATCCATCAAACCAGGGGTCGGCAAGATTTACTCATCTGGGGCCGGTTCGCTGCTCCTGGGGTCTTCCGCCGGGCCAGGGGGAGGGGAATGGCAGTGCACATATGCACGCATGCACAGTACTCCAAAACCTGGCATATGCGCAAACGAGTCATGGCCACCATTTAGGAAAACAAAATGGTGGCTGTGACGTGCGTGGCGGCAGCGTGTGCGGCGGCAGCAGCGGGAGTGGGGGCCGGGCGGCAGGCCGGGTGCGGCCCACGGGCTGTAGGTTGCCAACCCCTGCATCAAATGCTTTAACTTTTGTTTTCTTGCTGAAATATCTGAATTCAGTGGTTCCAGTCAGGAAGAGGACTTTTGGCCTTTTAATTCTGGTTGTGCTCCAAAAGAAGAGAAGAGTGAATGTTACGAAGAATGACAGGAATGGGCTGTGAACAAAGTAAAAAACCCAGGTAGATCTCTGTACGAGAGACAAGGAATGTCTGTGCTGACTTTCACAGTCAAGGTGTTATGGAAGCTTGAACTCAAGGGCATTTCAGTTGGAATCACAAAGAGACAGTGACTTTACATGAACTAAAGATAGGTCGAGGGCTTGAAACAGCAGTAGCCATGCTGGCTGAAGAAGTCTATGAGCTTAGTCCAAAAAAGTAATTTTTCTAAGTTCCATGAAGGACAGAGAGATCAATAGTTCAATTCTAGGGAATAAAAAAAATGTTCCTTTAATTCAGTTGTGTGGCCAGAAATCTAAAGTTAACTAACCAAAACATTACAAAATTCATACTGTAAATTGAAAGAATGGCCAGGCATACAGTATCTATCCTGAGTGGAAGATGCTTCAGAGCTGGACTGTGCTTCCTGCCCAGTACTCTAAAGGCACTTTTGTGGATAGCTAGATTAGGGTAGTGACACTGTAGTCAGGAAATCATTTTGATTTATCTGGACTTCCTAGGCTTTAGGGAAACTCCTTTTAACTCAATTAAGGAAGAGGACATACAGCTCATGAATTGCAATTATACCAAAAGCAGGTGACCTGCCATACTAATATCAAGATTCCCTGGCTTTTAGCTTCCATATGACTCTTGTTTATGCAGCCTTTTGCAGACCAAAAAGGCAGGTGCCAATGTAATGCCATATAAAAAACCTCTAGAAAACAAACTACAAAAATGCTAAGAATGTGTACAAAACCCATCACAGCTGAGTTTCTCAATAAAAGCCTTCTTATCCAAAGGAAACTAGCGTCAGGGAAGCAGAGAGCACAGAACATTTTTTACTTTCTAGACAGAAGGAAAAATATTTGAAGAGGCTTAGAAATTATTTTTTCCTCCCCTTGAGTTCTTTTTATCTTGATTAACTATCTTTTGCCTTAAACAAATACACCTTCTTTTGAGATCAAGAGAGTATTCCAAGTATTACTGACCTAATCATGAGAGGTAATTTGTTTCAAGTCATTATAACAATGTTTTTATTTTTATTTTTTAAAAAATCATTTTCTCCCATTGTGTTTAGATGTTTGTATTTTAACTGCATTCAAAGATGCTCTCCTAAACTAGAGTGCCCAAATATGATTTTGACTCTGTTTCTATCTCTCTGTAGCCTAGCTACAAGAATCACCAGTGATCAGGTCACTTCAGTAGATCCTTATAAGACAGTAGTTTCTATATACTTCTGTTAATGCACTGGCAAGGCCATCTGCAAAGATAGAGTATAGAGTATCTGCAAAGATAAGCGTATCACATCACTATCTTTACACAATATTTATGACAGAAACTATGTTACATTACATCTCTTTTGGGAGTTTCTGTAGCCCTGCTTCATTTCATTGAATAATACTGAGGATAGAGAAACTTACAACTGGATAGCAACTGGATAGGTATTTTGCCATCCTAAACATTTTGAGGAAGAGAAGATGGCAGTGCCTTCTTGATTGTGGCCAATGGCCTAAAGCCAATTGCTAATTCCAAACACAGTAAATCCATTAAAGCAATGGGATTTACATAAATGTTAATTTACCACTCAGCAGTTCATTCTTTGAGTCTACACTATTTGTGACTAAAAATGGGATTTAGGTTACCACACAAAATCCAAGACTACTGTAATGTAGAACCAAATTCATGGCAGAGGCATGCTTTGAACAAGGGAATTATCTGCTACATTCTTAGTCATAATTTCAGGAGTCAAAGTTGTGTAGTCCATGCCTGTATGAAGCTGTCCAAGTCCTTTCATGCAGACCCCAAGGCAACCCCCATCGCTCATGATAATTCTGTAAAAAATGGAGTATTGCACATCTTGAAATGCCCATTGACTGAAATACTAGTCAGTGCTATCTGGGGCCTTTACAATAACTCTTTAGATACCAAATAGCATTTTCCAAAAATCATAAGTCTTCCTATCACATCCAGTTTCATCAGAAGTGGCAGGTGTAACCATTGGGGGTCTGGGAGGATGAAAATTGGGTTCTCAGACCCTTTGCAGTTGTCAGCCCTACAGTTGCCCATCCCTTCAACAAAATGTGGTTACCTTCTATTTGGAAAACAACTATATAGTATCTGGCAGTATGGCAAATATTAAGCATTCACAAGATGTATTCTAAGAGCTAGAGTTCAATTTATGTATCTTGAAACTTTAATGTATGCAGTGGCCTTTAATCCAGTGTTTTTACATCTAGTAGAAGGATGCATTAAAACTGAAAAATTTTAAGACTACTCAGGAATAGTGAAGATCAAAGACATTCATACATTTTTAAAAATATATGTTGCAGGTATATAAAACAGGCCAGAATGCCCAAATTTTGCTGTTTCTGCACAGGATGTTCTTTCAGGTCACAATTCAAATCTCTCTGACCATTGTGAGGCTGAAGGCTTTTACGGCCAGCATCCATAGGTTTTTGTAGGTGTTTCGGGCTGTGAGGCCCTGACATTTTGCCTGCATCTTCAGAGTCTGAAGATGCCAGTCACAGATGCTGGTGAAACATCAGAAACACATTCTTCTAGAACACAGCCTCACAGCCTGAAAAACCCTGAAAAACCTGTCTCTAGCCATTCTTTCCCCCAGTTTAAAGGTGAAAACTGGTTAAGTCAAATGTTAGGGAAAAAGGAATGCCTATTTGTTTTGCATGGTAGATGAAGGGAATGCAGTAGACATAGCATATCTTGACTTCAGTAAGGCTTTTGACAAGATAATAAAATGTGGGCTAGACAATACAACTGTTAGGTGGATTAGTAACTGGTTGACTGACTGAAACCAAAGGGTACTCAGTAATGGCTCCTCTTCATCCTGGAGAGAAGTGACTAGTGGGGTGCCACAGGGTTCTGTCCTGGGCCCAGTGCTATTCAACATCTTTATCAATGATTTGGTTGAAGGAATATGGGGCATGCTTCTCAAATTTGCAGATGACTCCAAATTAGGAGGAATAACTAATACCCCAGAGGACAGGATGAAAATTCAAAATGACGTTAATATATTGGAAAACTGGGCCAAAGCTAACAAAATGAATTTCAGCACAGAGAAATGTAAGGTACTGCACTTAGGGCAAAAAAATGAAATGCATAGATATAAGATGGGTGACACCTGGCTTAATGTGACTATGTGTGAAAGGGACCTAGGAGTCCTAGTAGACCACAAGTTGAACATGTCAACAGATCAAAGGAAGTAATAGTGCCACTGTATTCTGCTTTGGTCAGGCCCCATCTGGAATACTGTGTCCAGTTCTGGGCACCACAATTCAAAAAGGATGTTGAAAAACTGGAGCATGTCCAGAGGAGGGCAACTAAGGGCTGTTGCAGACAAGCCCAAAGAGGTGCTTGCCGGGAACCCCAACCCCACCCCGATGCTGTCCTGACGCTGCGCCAAAAGGGCACAGAAGAGCCATAGCACCAGCTCTTGGGGCTGCCTTTTGCCTCTCTTTTAGGGGCACTCTTTTAGGGGCAGCAAAAGGAAGAATCAGGGCCACGGCATGGGGTTGCTGCAGCCCTGATCTGCCTCTCCCTGGGGTGGCTCTCTGCCACCCCAGCGGGCCCTCTGGTGAACGGCCTGGAAACCATGCCCTATGATGAACGACTTAGGGAACTGGGTACATTTAGCCTGGAGAAGAGACAGTCAAGAGGGGATATGATAGCCCTCTTTAAATATTTGAAGGGATGTCATATTGATGAGGGAGCTAGCTTGTTTTCTGCTGCTCCAGAGAATGGGACCCAGAACAACAGATGCAAGCTACAGGAAAAGAGATTCCATCTTAACATTAGGAAGACCTTCCTGACAGAACTGTTCGACAGTGGAACACACTCCCTCAGAGAGTGGTGGAGTCTCCTTCTTTGGAGGTCTTTAAACAGAGGCTGGATGGCCATCTGTTGGGGGTGCTTTGATTTTGAGTTCCTGCATGGAAGGGGTTTGGACTTGATGGCCCATGTGGTCTCTTCCAACTCTATGATTCTATGATTCTATGATTCTAATGTCATTTGTTCATATGAGTTTGCTGGTTGTTTACATAACTTTTGCATTTTTAAAACTTAAGATATTATCAGTGAATAACTTTAAGTTTCACACTTATTGTCTTCTTCAGTAGTGCATTATAGCAAAAATATTTTTTCTCTTTTATCTCTGGAT
The DNA here is from genome assembly GCA_026167975.1 of Phrynosoma blainvillii. Taxonomy (NCBI): domain Eukaryota; kingdom Metazoa; phylum Chordata; class Lepidosauria; order Squamata; family Phrynosomatidae; genus Phrynosoma; species Phrynosoma blainvillii. The sequence goes on from JANUYF010000002.1 coordinate 76,451,952, forward strand.
AAATACTACCACTTGAGGATAACTGATGTCTACCCATTGCAATCCACTCATTCACAATCCAGTATGAATTAACCCCTAGGATCTTTGATGCTGAATCCTACTGAGATATTGACATCTGTGTTCCTCATCTGATCCTCAAGGACCACAGAAATGATGCTCAAAATACTGTTCTGGTCTGAATCACACTGGATTCTGTTTTCTATCTGTTTTTCTCTGTGTTTGAAGAGGTACATCAAATTCAGCAGGTTAGGAAAGGCTGCAGCTAATGACACACAGATTGTAGCACTGTATAGGAAATATGCAAATTGTTTACATCTTTTCAACTGTCTTTCAGATTTCTTCACTATACTAATATAAATCTAAGTAAGAAGCATAATTTTCAAATTGGGCCTATCCCTTAAATTAATAGCATTTTGCATCAAACTAAACTGAAACTGTCTATTTTGAGGAGACATGACTCACGAGAAATAACAATAATGCTTGGTAAGGTAGAAGGCAGTAGGAAAAGAGGAAGACAGAATTATAGATGAATAGACTCAATCAAGGAAGCCACAGCTCTGAGTCGGCATGACTTGAATAGGGCTGTTGATGGTGACTTGGGAGTATCTTATTCATAGGGTCACCATAGGTTTAAGTCGATTTTATGGTTGTTAACAAAAAACAATTTTGGCTCATATTTTCCCTGCATTCTTTTTATTGGAAATAATAAAAACTCATATTAGCTGGTAGGAAAGGTAGTCATCTTCAGTCAAGTAAGATGCTTTCATCACTAACAATAAGTATCTCTAGATAAATCTACCAGATGGCATTATGATTTTATAAAACTGTGTGCTATGCAGAAACATTGGTATTGTTAGCTGTGGTGGACAAGGGGCGTAAGTTATTTGCAGTTTCTGAATGGTCTTCAAGGACATCCCTAAATGGAACACAGTACAATCAGCCCTCTGTATCCATGGATTCTGCATCACAGATTCAACCATCCACAGCAGCAGCTTCCAGATACACTTCCACATGTGGATGCACACATCTATTTATCTCTCTGTCTCCTGTGTTGGCATCATTCTGTGTTGCATATCAGCTGTGTGGTGCATTCAGACACCCAGCTTGTTAACTGTTTGGGGTTTTTCCCTAAACTGTTGTCAGATTTCTGCAAGGAAGAAACCAGTCACTGCCAAGAAAGAAAACAGTGGGCCTAATGATTTAAAGCCCCTCTTTACCTTCTCCAAAAAGTATTTATAGTGTTAAGAAAAGCAATTGGATTCAGTCTTAAATTATGTCAACAGATTAAGGCAGTGGTTTCAGATTAAGGCCGTAGTCTTCATCTCAAAGTGGGTAGTCACCTCAGACTACAAGCAGCATCTTACTAAGGAAAGACAAAACTAGCAGTCACCACAACACTCTTCAGACCACCATATAAGTCATAAAACCTCATGCAGGGTGTATTCAATCAGCCCAAAAATTAAAAGCTAGTTTGGTTTTAACACAGTAGTCAAAGAGAGCTTGGAAAAGATACTTTTTTGAATTATAGCTCTGGGAAATTCTGGGAGCTATCATCCAAAAAGAGGAATAATTTTCCCCCACGCTCTGCCACACAGAAAGAAAGAAAAAGACTCCTGAAATGAACCTGATGTGAGGTTACACAGAATCTACTGATATTGTGGGCTACACAGGGTAGTATGTAGCCAACCACAAAACAATAGAAAATGGCAAACTAGGCCAGCCCATGGAGAAAGAGTAACCTCCTTTAGCAATACTGCAGAGAAAACCACCAGCAAAACTCTGGTGATCCTCATACTCCACACAACCATGTCTTGTCTCCGAATTCTGGGCCAAGCATTTGGAGCTTATCAGCAGCAATAAGCATGCTTGAGTGTTATGATTTCTAGAAAATGATCACGAAAGAAGTGGCAAAGCCAGACATGGTAATTTATTTTATGATAAATCTTTAAACCACATGTTCAGTGAAGAATGCTGACAAAAGCACTTTATGAAACAGATTATTTTAGCCTGCAGAAGAAATCCTGAAAAGAAACCTGGGGCTAAACTCTGAGACAGATAATTAATAACTAAAGTGTTTAAAAGCTGGTAAACGGCTGCAAAGGAAGTAAACTTGGAGCTATTCAGAGGTTACCTCAGCTAAAGAATGGTGAAGTGTACACAATATGTTTTCTCTTTGCACAAGGAAGAAAGTCAATCTAGCACTCCAAGCAATGCTGTATTAAATATTGATGAAAATGTACTGCATATAATTCCACCCACCTACATTTATGGTCGGCTTGAAGGTACACAACAACAAAAACAGCAAGTCACTTGAATAAATGTTGTTGTAATAGGTTCCCATTGATTCACTAGGTTTAATTCAGAGAAGAGCATCCAAACTGGTGCCATTTTGGCTATGAAATAGAGAGGACATTCACTTCTGAACATCTGAAACTGCAACTAAATGTGATACTGCTGAGGGATATTGTTCAGGATGCCAGCCACACTATTTCATGTCTCCTCTCCTCTCCAATTTTTACTTTCCTTTCTGTTTCCCAACAGATCAAGTACCATTCCATGGACATGGAATACACTTAATACTCATTGACTGCTTATAGATCCCCTTGCCTGAAGCATTTTCCTTTGAGTTTCTCCAATCCACCCTCTCATGCACAGGCACTACCATTTTGGTTACAAAAGCAATAGCTCTCACAGACTGAATAGTGGAAACAGAGAGAATAATGTAGCACTTCAGGTTATTACACTAAACACAAACTGTTCACAGAGAAAGAAATATGAGTTTCTGTTCCAAGGCATATAGTCATTTAGTTACATTTGGGAACAGGTATACATATAGATTATATTTATATCAGTGATGTATTCAAGTGTTCTCCTTCAAGTGTCAAGTCAAGTCTCAGGTCCTTGCAAGATATTTTTAAGTCAAGTTTCAAGTGAAGTCTCAAGTCTGGGAGTCAACTTTAACAGAAAAAAAGGGGGGGCATGTTTCTCAGAAGGGAAACAGTGAATGTGTTAGGCAATGGGCTTGAGGTGGGGATTGAGTTCTGCTCCATAGCTTGTCCCTATTTCGCATCGGAGGAAGGCTCCTCCAATGTCAGCAGGGACAGGCTGCTAAGCAGACTTTTCAAAGCTGGAAAACTGCCAGTGAAGGAAGGTGAAGATTTGGAGAAATTATTCTGATTCAATTCTGAGAAGACAATGCAACCTTTAAACTGAAATAGGGAAAGGAGGAAAGGAAAGAAAGTCAGCAAATGAGGCAACCAGAGGGATGTTTGCCTCTTTATCATCAAAGTCCTATCCTGCACCAAGCCCTCCCACACACCATTTCCCTCTTCCTGCTCCTTAGCTCCCTCGGCTCTCCCCATTCCCTAGCCAGACCCTTACCAGGTGAAGCTGGCTGGTCTCATTGTAGGCAAAGGATGCTCTCAATGGCCACAATGGGCAGGCCCTCCAGCATGTTGCTTTGTGGGAATTGCTCCAAGACTTGTGCTTCACCAGAGGGTTGAGGCAGAGGCAAAGGCAAGAACCACGCTGAGTCCATGGTGCTACCTCTGAGAGGAGCTTCTGAACTGCTACCACCTGTCAATGTGCAACAACAATGTACAATGCACAGCTGCAATGCACAGCTGTGGTGTTCACCATTGCTGTATGTACAACTGCTTCCACCACCATTAACAAAATATGTCCGTAGCACTATGGCAAATAATTTGCTCCATGTGAATAGTGGGACTTAAACAATGCATATGTCACAGAATGACAGCCCAGGTATGTTTTGATTTGCAGCCTGAATAGCTTAAGGGCCAACATGTAGTAATTTTTCAAATTACAAAAATTGTTTCAAGTTGAAGGCTTTCATGGCCAGTGTCCACAGTTTTCTGGGCTATGTGGCTGTGTTCTAGAAGAATTTATTTCACCTGCATCTGTGGCTGGCATTTTCAGAGAGTGGTGGCATGGAAGTGTGTGGGGTATATATACTTGTATGACCCTTGGTTGGGAGGAAGTGATTTACATGTTAATCTGTATATTGTTCTATTGCTGAAAAATTGTCTTTAATCAAAGAGATAAATCAATATGAGTAGCAAATTAAAATAATGTAATAGACCTTTTTTAGTGCTACCTGGAATTCATGGATTCTTTGGACAAGAGAAAACACTGAAAAAAATATTAGTCACTGAATCAAGAGAAGTTGAAATAAATGTTGAAAGTAAGGGGTGAAACAGACTGCCCCAAAGGAGCAGCGTCACACCACCCCTTTGATTGCCAGGTTTGGGCCATAGCAACCACATGCCACACCCCCAACCCACTCCTTTTTGAGCTGGGAAAAAGCTGGCTTTTTCACTGTGACAGCATTTTTTGGCATTCCTGCAGCGAGTGGCATGTAAATGCCATGGTGCCAGAGCACCAAAAAGCTGCCACCATGTGGTCAGGCGGGGAGCTTCATGGGAACCTCCGGGCAGCTTGTGAGCATGTGTTGTCTAAATGACCTGACCCCAAACTTCCGGGAAGCCATTAAAAAGGGGCTGTCTATTTCGCCCCTAAATTGGTATTAATGGTAAATATTGGTTGGTGCCATCTCCTTTAAAGTCATATATTCCCCAAACAATAGCCAACATATTTGACCTTTCTCATCCTTTTCCAAGATTCCCTTTCATAACATCTCCCATGATAGATAAAAATATTAGTAATTGCATTGACACCAAAGAATAAAACAATACTGTTTATTGAACAAGCTTATCACTGAAAATATTACAAGCTATATTGTCTGTCACAGATAAATATATTAAAAATATACAGTATCTTGGCCCAAAAACATGTTCAAACTTATGGTTATCTGTCTCTATCTGAGAACAAAGGCCAGAAAAAGCAGATTATGTTAATTGGATTACACTTAATTTTGAATGGAGAGATGATGGATGGAACAATTTCCTGAATCCTTTCACAGAGACAGAACAGTAACAAAAACAATGCAGCGACCAAAGGTATAATGGCCAAAATAATCTTGGAAAATCACTTCCAGTTTAGGCACTTTTCACAGTGTTGTGTTATAGATCTGCAGGTAGACATAAAAATATACTCTGATGCAGATGTTAAGTCTTCTCTATTGATCTTTGAATCTTAGCCACTTGCAGACAGTAAGACTTTACATACTTCTTGTTCACCAATTACACAAAACCTTTTTTTTTCAATAATATTTTTTAAAGAACTTGCCATTTCAAGTACACTGAAGAAAAAATGTTTTAAAGTAGATAAAAGTTAAGTATCCCTTATCTGAAATGCTTGAGACCAGAAGTGTTCCATATTTTGGATTTATTTTCGATTTTGGAATACATGTATTTGTATATATGTACATAATGAGATATCTTGTAGATGGGATTCAAGTCTGAACATGAGATTCATTTATGTTTCAAATACACCTTATACATACAGGCTGAAGATAATTTTATACAAAATATTGTGAATAATTTTGTGCATGGAACAAAGTTTATGCACACTGAACCATCAAAAAGCAAAGGTGTTCCTATCTCAGCCACCCATGAAAAAGTTTTGGTTTTTGGAATATTTTAGATTTTTGGAATCCAGGAGGCTCAACCTGTATATCTATCTGGCCAGTTGTTCAAAGTATATGTATATAAATAACTAACCAATTAATTTTGTGTTGTTTACCCTACAGTTTTCTCTGAGGAACTGATAGCATTGCTCTAAAAAGAAGCATAGTGATTGTGGATGGACATAGATTTGAAGATTTCTTAGATATATATTTAATTATTAGATGCCATACCCTCCATTTCCTGAGAGATTCATTAAGTATTGTTAATTATTACAAAACCCTGTTAACTATTGTTAATGATTACTAAGGGCCATTGCAGACTGGCCCAAAGGGCCGGCCTGGGGGTGGAGTTGGGTCATCTGCCCCAACCCCACCCCGATGCCATCCTGATGCTGCTCTTTTCAGCAGGCCCCAATCTGCCGCTTCCTGGGGCAGCTCTCTGCTGCCCCAAACAGTCAGTCTGCATCGGCCCTAAGTCTTATATGTATGTAGAGAGATGTGGCAGCACCTGTGAGACTAACTAAAGAAAGTTGGCAGCATGAACTTTTGTAGACTTAAGTCTACTTCCTCAAATGCTTAAGTCTGCAAAAGCTCATGCTGCCAACTTCTTTCTTTAATTAGTCTCAAAGGTGCTACAAGATCTCTCTACATACTGATTCTACAGACTAACACAGCTATATATTTGTAAGTCTTATATGATTATTGCTAATGATTGTTCACTTTCAACTGTCCTGGAGGATAACCACCTATATCTGAGGGTGCTCAGACATTCCTAATGTTTCACATCAGTTATCTTGAGGAAGCACACTTCTCCTGACTTGCTGTCAAACACACTATACTGTACAAATGGGGGGGGGGGGGGAAATAACTAGGCACCTGCTGCCCCATTCTTTCTTAAAGTGAACTATGTGCACACTATGTAGCCTACATGTTAAATAAGATCATCCCAATATCCTCTCCAAATTTGATGAATAAACATCCAGTTGTTTATCTATGATGCTGTAACAATCAGAGAGGCAGAAACTTATCTTTATTTCTATAGTCAGGAAAAATGTCAGTTAAAGTTATTTTTTAACCCAACTTATTGAACCCTTTCAAATGGTCTGCCACACTACTTTGTATGAATGAAATACAATTGGGGGCCTCCTGAAGTGTATTTGCTGTACGCCACATAGCCTATATTTTAAGTCAGGCCATCTCAAACATACTATCCAAATCTGGTGAAACTCTTTCCAGCCATTTTTAAATGATGAGGTAACAAACAGAAAAACAAACAGAAACTTAATTTAATTTGTAGATGATTATTCTTTGTGGAACATGGATTTCTATGAGATAGACATTGCTATTTATGATTCACTTATTGCATTTTTATTGTAGCAAATGGACTCATGGACCCTCAGTTCTTTCAGCCCACTGAAACAATGATTGATAACATTGCAATGAAAGGAAATAGCAGTACTAAACCAGTACATACAACCACACACGCACAACCACATGCTGCCATTCAGATCAAGTACTGGTTATCTCAGCTTATCAAGGTTTATTTGAAACAGAAACATTTTAACATATTTTCATATAATGGGTAGAAGCAGCAGCAGAACCTTCTCTGCAATGACACAATGTCATTAAAATGGGCTTTCTAGGATGGTCCCCAGCTGTGTCCTCACTGCCTAAAAGAGTCAGTTCTCTGTTCAATTAGTCTGACTTCAGATAATGAGGACATTCTGACCATGGCCTTCTCTGAGATTTCTGTGCATCAGGATTAGAGGTGATAGACTTTATCAGTGATAAAGTCAAAATATACCCTTGGGAGATCTAGCTCTATTACTTTGAATTGTGCTTGTGAACAAATTTGTTTGGGAAGAGCTTGGAAAAGATACTTGTTTAGACAATCTGCAGAATTCTCTAGGCAGGAGAATTTTGTCATCCCCAAAAGAAAATTTTCCAAGGTCTGACCTGTAGGAATATTTAGTATATGGGCTGCAATCCAATATAAGCTCAGTACGTATAGCATCCACATGTGGAGATACATGACACAAACACTGTGCAAGACCCATGCAGAAGAGGAACATCCGGTAACACATGCCAGTTAGTAGGCTACATTGCACAATGCACAATTCATATTATACTATGCACAAACAAATGCACAGTATATAATGCACAACTCCAATGTGCAATATATAATGCATAAGCACAACATGCAATATGCAACACACAATCACAACATGCAAAGACAAGGCATAGAAGAACATGCTGTCTATGCAATTCCATTTCCACTGCTATCAGCAGAATATGACCATTGCATAATGGTGATGTTTTGGCCCTGCAAGTATAGTGTGACTTACGCATGTGTTGACTGCACAGATCTGAAAAATCCATGGCTATAGAAGGTCAACTGTATTTACATCACTTATTCAGAAGAAGGCTTTGTCCTTGACTAGCCAAAAATAAACAAAACATCTGTAAGTTTATTTTCCAGCACTTTTTTAAAAATTAGACTTCAGTAAGTGTCCACTATGCTGCTTCAAGGTCAGTCAGATGATGATCTCTAAGGGTCTTTCTTTCTTTCTTATGAAGGCCTGGTGCATTGCATTCTTACATAATTAAAATATTTCATTTTCTTTGGATGTTGGTATCTGAATAAATTATTTTCAATTTAAATTAGCTGCTTTATATTTCTAAAATAATATCAGTAATATCACAATCATTGTTGTTTTTTTTCTTTAGAGCAGAATTGGCATAAGAAAAGCTGCATATTTAATATTTAAAAACAGTGAATTTTTATTAAAAAAAAAAAGAATCAATTTGCACTAGTTTGTCCCCATATTCTCTCCAAACATATACATTTCTGTGTACTGTTGCCTCATTTGTGCAGATAACCTTGAGTTCAGTATTGTAGGAGTAGGTCAGGAGATTAAAGAGGGAAATTAATTTCTGGCTCTAAACAATCCAAATATACTTTATTCTCCAGCAAGGCTTTTATCAGTCCTTATTTTATCTAAAATCAGTTCAAACCTTCAAAGTTTACTTTTTCCTAGGGAAAAAACCTTGAGTTTGGAATGGTAAATATAGGGAGAAATCACTATAATTGATCCATTTTATGATAAAAATGCATTATTCATAACACAAGCTTCAGTATTTATATTTTAATAGAGCACTGAATATCTGGTTTGCCTTTTCATATAAGCTGCAACCCTGGCACTTATTTCAATGGACATTTTATTATGGGACCCCTATCCAGACATGTATATGGCTGAATACAACTATGTATTGAGATCCACATTTTTAAGGGATGCAAATGGTGAGGTGCAAGGGATAAGCAGTGAATAGAAATGAAGTTTAGAAAAGAGGCTAGTCAATTGTAGTAGCTGGCAGGTTTTCATGTGAAAGAATGTACTTTAGTATTCTACAGTATTGTCCAGAACATGGTATATGGTTGTATTTGTGTTTCTGAAAATCTCAGGACTGTTAAAAAATGTACCTCTTGTTTATCATTTTGGTCACTTGAACTTCCAAGTTTGTCAATAGCAATATTATCCAGTAGGCAGGTTAACATCAACACTCCCTTAAGAATCTCTCTAGGTTTTGTATTTTAGGAAATTTCATGATGGGATAGTAAAATTTAATCTTTCCTTCTGTTTAATAAATCAATTTGTAATTCAGTTTACACATTTATCTGCTTCCTTTGGGAGAGGATCAGACATCAGCTAAATTATGCCATTGCATAATGTTTGTTTTCTCAAGAGGGGATCAAAGATGTAGTTATGCCATTAGCACAATTCTGCAAATGGAACCAGCACATGGCCATTGTGTAACATAAGACAAAGAAGATGCCTGTTGCAGAAAGGGAGCCTCCATTCTGCAATGGGACATCTTGTGTGATTGTGTAATGTGTCAGCAATGTCGCTCTGTTGGCATAAAGTTAACACATTGTAGCCTCTGATGCAAGATCTCAGTCTTCATTGTGTAAGCACATTCTTAGTTAGGCATTACATGTACATAGAATAATATACTGTAGGCTTAACATTTCTTATTCTGTAAGAAACACCTCTTATAAAGCCACATCACCTATCCAGAGAGGACTCTCTCCCCTTCCCTCTCCTTCTTTGATTGCTATGATATGTAGTATGCAGTTTAGGAGAAAGTGAAATAGGCATGGTTGCCCACCCCTATATTTTATATGTACAGAATTCTTTTCCTTATATCATATCCATAACCCTCTTAACAATATATTAATTCAGGTATATATTCTCATCTGTTGAGAAACTACACATCTTTGGCAGCCATTCAGCAGTTAATCTCATGGAGCATTGTTAATATGCTAACATCATACATTACAACATAAGCATATTTCTATTTCAACATAACCTTACCAGCACATTGGGGCAGTTTATCAGCCTATTACTTTACCAGGAACTATGCAGCTGTTATCAACCAGCCTTCTTCATACATTGGAGACATGCCAGTCAAGTGGCCTGAACTTGAGCTGTAGCATAACTCCCTTATTCTCTTCTTTACCCAGTCAACTAATCAGTTGTCCAATCAAAATAAATCATTTCTAGAGAGGTTTATTAAAACTTATGGTTTAATATGAATAATGTTTAATTATTTTTAACTTATGTAATCATTGTTTTTATTTCTATCTTTTTAAATTATTGTAACCTGCCTTGAATCCCATTGTGGGAGAAAGGTGTGATATAAATACTTGAAATAAATAAATAAATATTACTTCTGGCTTATCTCTATGCAATCAAAACATTAGGCTTTGTCCTTGGTCTTCACCCTGTGCACACTGAAGCATTTTTGGCTGCTTGTTAACTACCCAAACCCTGGCTTAGAGAGTTATTTTATCTACTGGATGTCTGCTAAGGTTATTATATCTCATAAGTGAGGCCCAAAGTACTGGTGCTCTTATCTTTATTTACATTTCAGAACATCTGATCTTTTTCCAGACTGAAACTGAAGCTGAAGCCAATGGTACAAACATGCACTCTCACAAATATAACTTCCTGTATTAAGTCTTAATGCCATATACCTGGTTAAACAAAGATTACAATATGCACTTTATAGGTATATTTTGTTGTTGTGTGCCTTCAAGTCATTTCTGAATTATGGTGACTCTATCACAAGGCTTCAGTGCTTGCTTAATAAGTCTCAATATGGACTGTGAGGGAGCTGCTGCAGTCACCTGCAACACTTGTGGGATGTTTATCTTCTTGCCCAGAGATGTGGGGAACTTCACCTGCACCAAGTGCAAGTTGGTGGCCCTCCTGGAATAGAAAGTCCAGCAGCTGGAGGCCCGGATGGCTACACTTCTGCATATTAGGGAGCAAGAGGTTTTCTGGACAGAATGGAAAGAATAGTCTTGGATGGGGACCACACAGAGGAAGTTGTTGGGGAGGAAGTCGCTTCACACATACAGGAGGTAGACAGCTGGAGGAATGTCACACACAGGAGTAGGGAAACCAAGGATCATTCTGGGAGCTTGCAGCTACAGAATTGATTTGAAGCTCTCTCCCTTATCAAGGAAGAAGAGGAAGACCAGCAGGGACAGTCCTCAGGGAAAGTGCAGGGGACCATGAGAGTACCGCCACAGGGAACAGCCACTGCTAAGCCTCAGAGGAGATGTGTGGTGGTGGTGTGGGGACTCCTTTCTGAGGAGCACAAAAGTAGTGGTTTGTGGGTCTGAAAATATGTCCCAGGAGGTGTGTTGTCTCTCTGGGGCAAAAATTTGTGATGTGACTGTGAGGCTGACAAGACTTGTCAAGCCTACCAACCATTACCCCTTCCTCTTGGTCCATGTGGGAACCAATGATACTGCAAGGCATAGCCTTCAGAATATCAGAAGGGAATATAAGGCTTTGGGTAGCAAGCTGAAAGAGCTAGATGCACAGGTTGTTATCTCTTTTCCTAGTTGAAGGGCACAGTCCAGGACGGGAGAGGAAGATAGCAGATGTGAATAACTGGCTCTGTAGATGATGATGATGATGATGATGATGATTACTATTATGAAGTATTTATATACCTTGCTCTTCAGCCAAAAGGCTATCAGAGCAGCTTACAAATGGATTAATTAAATGGTTCCCTGCCCTCAGGCTTACAATCTAAAAAGACAAGACACAAAAGAAGAAGGGAATGGTGGTGGGGAAGGGGAATAAATCCAGCAGATCTTCTCTCCCTCTAAAGCCTGGACCAAAGCAGATGGACTGGAGGGAGGGCCTGTCTTCTTGTTCAGGCTAGGCCTGATGCAAATGGCCTGCCTTCTCCCCCTCAATGATAGTTGATGGAGGAAGGGCCCTTCCTCTTGTTCAGGCTAGGCCCGATGGAGATGGCCTGCCTTCTCTCCCTTGATGATAGTGGATGGAGGGAGGGCTCTTCTTCTCGTTCAGGCTAGGCCCGATGGAGATGGCCTGCCTTCTCTCCCTCAATGATGGTGAATAGAGGGAGGGCCCTTCTTCTTGTTCAGGGTAGGCCTGATGGAGATGGCCTGCCTTCTCTCCCTTGATGGTGGATGGAGGGAGGGCCCTTCTTCTTGTTCAGGATAGGCTAGGCTCAATGGAGCTGACCTGACCTGCAAATTAGGACATGCTAGTAGTCACCAGTATGTTCCTGTAAGAAGTTACTATATATAACTAAGATGTTTTATTGTGTTTTTATTTGTGTTTTTATACTGGCCGAATGGCTGTAATAAAAAGATGGATTGCTGACCTGCATTCACTCCCTCGCTGATGGTGGATGGAGGGAGGGCCCTTCTTCTTGTTCAGATGGTGCTGCCAATTTGGATTCTTGGAACATGGGCTGCGGTTCGATGAGGGTGGACTTCTGGAAAGAGATGGACTGCATCTCACACCAGTTGACAGAAACATTTTTTTTCCAATAGTCTCAAACATTTGATCAGGGGAGCTTTGAACTGAGTCATGTGGAGGAGGGAGACAGTATCTTGGAAGGCATCTTGGAAGGCAGGAGTACATCGTGGGCTGGAAATAATAGTCAAAGTGTTATAGAGGGAACAAGGAAAATGATGCAAGGGCCCAGCAGTGGGAAGCAAAAAACCTCACACAGGCAGCACCTGGGGAGGACCCATGGTCTTAGATGTTGCTACACTAATGCACAGAGCATGGGAAATAAACATGATGAATATGAACTCCTAACACAACAAAGCAAATATGATATAATAGGCATCACTGAAACCTGGTGGGATAAGTCTCATGATTGGAATGTAGGAATAGAAGGGTTTATCCTTTATAAGAGAAATAGGTCAAACAGGAAAGGGGGAGGAATCATTGTATGTCAGGGATGTTTACACCTGTGAAGAGATCCAGGAAATCAGGTAGAGAGCATCTGGATAAAAATTAAAGGGGAAGGAAACAACAGGGATGTTATTGTGGGAGTCTACTACAGACCCCCAAGTCAGACTGAGGAATTGGATGATGTCTTTCTTGAATAGATGACCACACACTCAGAAAAGAGAGATGTAGTAGTAATAGGTGACTTCAACTATCCTGATATTTGCTGGAAGTCAAACTCAGCCAATACTTCAAGGTCTAGCAAACTCCTCACTTGCCTAGAAGACAATTTCTTTTTCCAAAAGGTGGAAGAAGCAACAAGGGGATCAGCTATTTTAGATCTGGTCCTAACCAACAGGGATGACCTGGTAAATGGGGTACAAGTGGTGGGATCCTTTTTTTTTTAGTCATCAGCGCGCTTGCAAAAAGCGTGGGATGAGTCCTTCCTGAATTTTCATTTGCGAAGAAAAGCCAGAGCGAGAGAGAGGTGGGATCTTTAGGTGGGAGTGATCATGTTATCCTGGAGTTTCTTATACAGTGGAAAGGAGAAGCTAGGCATAGTCAAACACTCATTCTGGACTTTAGGAGAGCTGATTTCAATAAACCTAGGGAAACACTGGGAGTGATCCCATGGTCAGAAATACTGAAGGAGAGGAAAGTTCAGGATGGATGGGAGTTTCTCAAAAGGGATCTCAATCTCAAACTGTTCCAATGAGAAGGAAAAATGGGAGGTGTCTCAAGAAACCAGGTTGGATGACAAAATAACTTTCAACTGAACTAAGGGGGGTTGCAGACTGCCAGAAATAGTGCAAATTGAGTCCACTTTTAGGGTTAGGGTTAGTGCTAGGGAATCATGGGAATTGTTGTTGTTTTTCTGAGACATTGAGCCTTCTCTGTCAGAGAGCTCTGGTGCTACAATAAACTACAGTTCCCATGATTCCCTAACCCTAACCCTAAAAGTGGACTCAATTTGCACTATTTCTGGCAGTCTGCAACCCCCTTCTGTTTTAAACGGGAGATGTATAAGAAATGGAAAAGGGGCAAAGGAAATGGTAGGACCACTGCGCAGAGAAGATGGAGAAATTCTAACAGGGGACAGAGAAAAGGCAGAACTACTCAACACCTTCTTTGCCTCAGTCTTCTCATGAAAAGAAAAGGGTGTTCAACCTGGGGGAAATGGAGCAGAGGACACAATGGGGAAATGCAGTACAGAATAAGTAAAGACGTAGCACAGGAATACCTGGTTAATCTAAATGAATTTCAGTCTCCAGGACCAGATGAAATACATCCAAGGATATTAAAAGAACTGGCAAATGTAATCTCAGAGCCACTGGCAGTAATTTTTAAGAATTCCTGGAGAACAGGAGAAGTTCCAGCAGACTGGAGTAGAGCAAACATTTTCCCCATCTTCAAAAAGGTGAAAAAAGAGGATCCCAACAACTATAGCCCAGTTAGTCTGACATCAATACCGGGAAAGATTCTAGAACAGTTCATTAAACATGGAGTCTGTGAACATTTAGAAGGGAATCATAATCACTAAAACTCAACATGAGTTTCTCAAAAACAAGTCATGCTAGACTAATCTGACCTCTTTTTTGATAAAATTACCAGCTTGGTAGATGAAGGAAATTCAGTAGACATAGAATATCTTGATTTCAGTAAGACTTTTGACAAGGTCCCTCATGATATTCTTTCAAACAAGATAATAAAATGTGGGCTAGACAATACAACTGTTAGGTGGATTAGTTATTGGTTGACTGACTGAAACCAAAGGGTGCTCAGCAGATAATAAAATGTGGGCTAGACAATACAACTGTTAGGTGGATTAGTTATTGGTTGACTGACTGAAACCAAAGGGTGCTCAGCAATGGCTCCTCTTCATCCTGGAGAGAAGTGACTAGTGGAGTATCATAGGGTCCTATCCTGGGCCCAGTGCTATTCAATATCTTTATCAATGACTTGGATGAAAGAATAGGGGGCAAGCTTCTCAAATTTGCAGATGACACCAAATTAGGAGGAATAGCTAATACTCCAGAAGACAGGATGAAAATTCAAAATGACCTTAATAGATTATTAAGCTGGGCCAAAGCTAACAAGATGAATTTCAACGCAGAGAAATGTAAGGCACTGTACTTAGGGCAAAAAAAATGAAATGCATAGATATAAGATGGGTGACACCAGGCTTAGCAAGACTACATGTGAAAGGGATTTAGGAGTCCTAGTAGACCACAAGTTGAATATGAGTCAACAGTGTGATGCAATTCAATTTTAGGCTGCATTAATAGCAGTATAGTATCTATATCAAGGAAAATAATAGTGCCACTGTATTCCGTTTTGGTCAGGCCTTGCCTGAAATACTGTATCCAGTTCTGGGCACCACAATTCAAGAAGGATGTTGAAAAACTGGAGCATGTCCAGAGGAGGGTGACTAAAATGGTGAAGGGTCTGGAAACCATGCCCTATGAGGAATGACTTAGGGAACTGGGTATGTTTAGCCTGGAGAAGAGATGGTTAAGAAGTGATACGATAGCCCCGTTTAAATATTTGAAGGGATGTCATATTGAGGAGGGAGCTACCTTGTTTTCTGCTGCTCCAGAGAACAGGACCTGGAATAACGGATACAAGCTACAGGAAAAGAGATTCCACCTCTACATTAGGAGGAACTTCTTGACAGTGAGAGCTGTTCAAAAGTGGAACACACTCCCTTGGAATGTGGTGGAGTCTCCTTCTTTGGAGGTCTTTAAACAGAGGCTGGATGGCCATCTATCAGGTATGCTTTGATTTTGAGTTCCTGCATGGTAGGGGGTTGGACTGGATGGCCCTTGTAGTATCTACCAACTCTATGATTCTAAGGTTTTCTGAGGGCTGAGAATGTGTGACTTTCCCAAGGTTATCCAGTGGGTTTCCTTGGCCAAGCAGGGTTTTGAGTGCTGGAACCCTAGTCTCCAGAATCATAGTCCAATGTGCAAACCACTGTGCCAGGCTGGCTCATAAAGACATAAAGTTGGCAACTAAGTAATCTATCCTATAACACAGCTGCAAGAGAAAGCCACTTGAAGCCATTGGAAGCAGTCATGGACTGTATCATTTATTTTTTGCTTGATATGGCTTTTATACTGTGGATGGTACCTCCTTATCTGATCAGCAACCAATCATTTTAATAATTTTTTATTATTTACATTGTTTTATTTAGTCAAATCAGCATGTACAAAAGAAACCCACAACTCTCCATTTTGCTCCCTGTTCAAGGTTCACTGTATCTTCCTTCAGTCAGGAAACAGGTTTTGACAACTTCATGTCAGCCAAAGGGAGGAGGGCAGTGATTCTTGGTCTGGCTATAGGCCACCAAGCATGACAAAGCTTCATTAAGCTGCTGGATTCTCACTTTTTTCTATAGCTCACTGGGCTTCATTATTTATAGTTACATAGGAACCATGCCTAGACAGCCTAGAAAACACATTTTTTCTAAACATAACTCTTTTAACTTCACAAAACACCATCCATTAACAAACAAAATTTCTAACTTTGACATTGTAATCAGCCTTCAGAGCCTGAGAGTGACAAAATATACCAGTCAGTCTACAACACTTTACCTATCACAGAGTTTGGAAAAAGTACTTTTTTTGGACTACAACATTTCATATCCCCACACCTACATGGCCAACAACCTTATCAGCCTGGAGCATCTGAGACTTCTTCCAGACCTTGTCTTACTACTTATGATCTCAAAGCCACATTCTCCCACTTTTCCTTTTCTGTACCTCAAAGCTGTCTCTGTGCATTTTCTTAATTTATTTGCTCTGAATTCACTCACTCCACTGGGGTGGGTGAGAAAGTGCATGCATATAATAAATTTAATATTAGGACACCAAGAGATAAGGCAACATTTATTTAGTTTTGCACTGCTGTTGGAATATTTTAATGTTGATTTTTAAATGTTCATTTAAAAAAATGATATTACATACATACTTTTAATCCATGATGGGGTGGGCTCCTGTCACTAGTCCCAGCTTCTGCCAACCTAGCAGTTCGAAACCATGCAAATGCAAGTAAATAAATAGGTACCACTTTGATGGAAAGGTAAACAGCATTCTGTGCAATCATGCTAGCCACATGATCATAGAGTAGTCTCTGATAATGCTGGCTCTTCGGCTTAGTTACAGAGATGAGCACCACCCCCTATGGTCGGACACAACTTGACAAGCTTGTCAATGGGGAATACCTTTACCTTTGCCTTTACTTTTAATATGCACACCCTGGAGACTGTACTATATCAGGTAGCGAACAAATATACTCAAATAAATAGATAAATAGCAGAAACAGGCAAAGGGAAACTGGTAGAGACATATCTCAAGATGGTTAACCTGTCCCCTACTTGTGATAAAGAGGATTTAGGAAGAGTGCTTTTGCTGTTTCATTATGGAAGAGAAAAGCAAGAGATAGTGAATCATGTTCAAATCTCTTAACATTAAAATGACAAGACAAAAGAGAACAGGAATTTATTTATATTCATCTGTGAAAGCAAGAGTAAGATTTGTGTAGCCCTCCAGATATTGCTACACTAGCAGCCATACCCAGCATAGCCAATGGTGATGAATGCGGGCCATTGTAATTCAGTAACATCTGGAGGGCTCCATAATTCCTCTGCTCAGAAAATGGGATCAAAACCACAAGCCCTATTGAAGAAGAATGCACAGTTAGTGATCAGTGGATAACACTGAGAGACACTGACAGTTTGCAGAGAAGCTGCAGGAAGTCTTCTGTCTAAAGAAAATAATAAATAAAACATAACAGTGAATAGCTGATTAAAATATACTTTACAATGCTGACCTATGCTATGTTAGCAGGTGCACAAGCCTATAAATCTACTCAGAAGTAAGCCCCTCTGAATTCAATATGAGTCATCCCCAGGTGAGAATGGATAGGAAGTGTGTATTGCAATCTCAGCAATATGCCAAATGTCTCACTCTCTGAGTAACTTTTACACAAAGCAAAACTGAAGTTTATAGTCATACTTTGGAGCATTGTTTTTACTAGTTTCATGAAAGATTTTGAGTCCAATCTATTTATCTAGGTTTAAGGACCTTACCTAGATTTAAGGCTCAAGGAGTACAGCAAGTTCAGTGTAAACAGGTACAGGGCCACACTGGAAAGCTGTTATTACAAAATACAGACTGGAAGGCATGGGAAATTCTACATATATAAACCTTTTGTTGTAATAGTAGTGGCAGTGACAATGATAATAATGATGATGTTTGGGGCAGGAAATAGACCAAAAAAGAAGTCCACATTTACCAAAGATGTTTGGAAAAATAGATAGACAAGATGAAAGAATGAGGAACAGGGAAAGAAACATATTCATTCCCAGCTTGTCCATAGTATATATCTGGCATAATTCCTTAAGCATGGTTTCCTGCCAGTTACCTACAAGATAATATAGAACCCCTGCCTTGACAGAAACTAGTTAACTTTTGCCCTTGGAAACAAGAGTGGATAAGACACTGAATATGATGGCTGAAGTTTCAGGTGTAATTAAGGGAAAATGAGTGCCTGTGACATGCCTCTTTGTAAGCAACTTCAATCAGAAAGGCATACCAGATGCAATAAAGTGTCTTTGTTCATATATTATGCTTGCACCTGCAAGTTTGTGTGGGTTGATGGGAGGGCAAAGGGAACTGTAGTGCAAATAGAGCAAAGCTATACTGACAGATAGGAAGGTTTTGTAGCCTCCCTTGTAGCTGCTGGAACTGATACTTTGAGCTAGGGTTTCTTAACTTTGAGGCTGCTTTCCCCCCTTCCTGAAACCTATTGTAGAAGCCAAGTTATAAGTTTAAAGTCATTTAAAATCCAGGCTCATGTCACATATTAAACTAAGAGATATAGATATACAACTGGATAAATTACTATCTGCTTCAACAATATTTGATTCATATATAGGGACTGAGAGGTTGTGTGATGCTTGGGATTTTTCCCTCCATTGGCATTTTCACATAAGACAGACTTTGCAAAACTCTCAGCCTTTTGTCTCTGTCAGGCATTTTCTATTAAAAATAAAAGATGATCCTAACAAGATGATTCCAATTTGAGAGTCCTCACCAAGACAAGCAAGTTTTGTTTGAGCACACCTATGTACATTTCAGACCCATCTCTCACTATTTAAATTGGACCAAGAGATGCATCTAAAATAAAATGACAACATCAAAGAACTGCATGTCTTAAACATGCATGTGAAGGCAATCTTATTGAAACATAATAAAAGAGAGCTATTTGTGTAACACATCCCCTTTTCAAAGTGTACTTAAGAAAAAAATATAGTGACAGCTGTATGGAAAATTCCTAGGCATATTTACTCAGAAATAACTTATTTTATACTGAGTGGGACTTCTAAGTATGCATAGGATTGCAAGCACACTTTCAGAAAACCTGGAAGTAGTTTTCCAAACTCTTTGTTCCCTCTTCACTCATACCTTCCTAGTAATAGATGTATAGAATCAGAGCATTATGAAGCATTCCTAATGTAAAAATACCATCTCTTTTCATGTGTGTTTCTTGGGAGTGGGGATTCTCTGGGAAAGCCCAGGCTTTTGTTGTGCTGGTTTCATTCTGATGGTGGTATTTCATGCCAGTTTCTTCACTACAAATGTCTTGGGTACATGATGCCTTGGAATGCATTCTAAACCAGTGCTTCTCGACTTCCGGTTGGGATGGTGGACTGGTGAGGTGCGTTCCTCATTGTCTCCTGAGGGAACCGTCTAGCTATAGGTGGAAGAGGTTATTTATTATATTAATAACCTAAATTGAACCCCTGGTAAGGGGGTCTCAGAGGGCGAGTTGGAAACTGCAGGAACCGGAGAATGAGAGAAGAGGGAGAAGTGTAGAAGAAGAAGATCTACGAGTCTGCAGTGAGCAACGGGTGCCACGTCCACCTTTTGGCTTTCCCCTTTTCAAGGGGTAGAGGAACACCACCAATTTTTAAACTCATATAAGTCGATGTGGAATTTTATTCATTTTTTCAGCAGGACTTTGGACATAGAATTGACTAAGCGCTTTCCTATCCACATAGCACCCTTTTGGAAATGATATCAATTCTCTTCTCGGAAACTTTGTTTCTCTGTGGGGGTTTTTTTTCTTTTTTTTTTTTTTTTTTTTTTTGGTTTTTGTTTTGTTTTGTTTTGTTTTGAAGGCATAAAACGTAAGACTTAGAGAAAAGTTAAGTAAAGGAAGATCCCTTGCAAGCCAGGTGGAGCTCACCCACTAATAACTAACACCGGCCATAAGTTGAAGAAATTTTTCTGTTAAAGTTTTAAGGATCATTTTATTTACCTGGAAGGAAATGCTATGGCTTCTAACATTTCCTGAGAGTAAGTGTTGAGAAGTGTCTGTGGTTTGGGGTGGAATCAGAAGTTGAGTGCTGCAGAGACTGCTGGGAATGGTAGTCTGAGGCCTCGGGAGTCTAGGAGGAGTAGCACGGCGATAACAGAGGCTGGTGTGGAGGAGTGAAGGAGGCAGAAGCCGATCCCAATGAGGCAGCAGCAAGAGTTGTAGCTGAAGCTGCATAGTCGCAAGGCAGTGAAAGAGACTTGTAGCAAGGAGAAACGTTGTAACTTTACCTGAAGCTGTGCTGTAGTGGCAGATATTGGCGGCTGAAGCCGTGGTGAGGAAAGATCGATCTGAGAATCATGGCCAAGAAAGGGGTGCTTGGGCTGCGGTGGAAGCTGTTGCTGTGGAGCGGAAAGAGGCCAGTCTAGTGGAGCACCGGAGGCAGGAGCCTCGGAGCGACAGGGGTCAGAGCCTTGGAGCGCTGGGCAGAGACCGGAGTGTCCTGGCACTGGATGAGGCTGGAGCTGTGGGTTGGCGTTCCAGAGGTTGCGGTGATTTGGAGCAGATCACTACCCTGCATTGAACTGTTGTAATAGTTTTTTTTTTCTTTTTCGAGAAAGTTTAGAAACCAACCCTTGTGGTTTGGCTGGGATCATTTTGACCTAAAACCAAACTCTCTAGCAGGGTATGGGACGTGTTGGTTCTGACCTAAGGCAATTACTAAGATCTGATATAGAACTGGAAAGCCTTGGATTTTTTTAAATTTTTCAACAATTCTTTCTTTCACCCTTTAGAAAATAAATGGCCACTGGGAAAACGAGGGCACAAACTCAGGCACAGTTACAAGCCCTAACTGCTCGTAGAACATCAGTAGAGCAAATTAAAACAATGGATAATAACTCTCAGCTTCTGGAGGAAATAAGGAAAATTAGAACTGAGTTTGGTAAGGAAATCCAAGATTTAAGGCAGGAAATGGCTGATTTAAGGGGAGAACTGAAGAAAGAACTCCGGGAGGATTTAAAAGGTGTGAGTGGTTCCCTGGATAAAGTTTCAATAGAAATTAATAAGATTAAAAATAAGATGGAAAGAATTGAAACTAAACATGAATCTTTTGAATGTAATCTAAAGGAAATTAAACAAAAACAGAAGGAATTAGTGGACGACAATATGATTAAAGATTTGCGAGCCAGGGAAAAAGTGGTTAAAATAAGAGGAATCCAAGAACAAGGAAGGGAGAATTTGTTAGAGGTAGTATCCCAGATATTAGGGGAGTATATGGGGATAGCTTCAGAATTGTGTGTGCTCGAAATCAATAATTTGTATAGAATGAACTCGTATGTGGCAAAACAAAAGCAGGTTCCTAGAGATATAATGGTTGTTTTTGTCAGGAAAAATTTAAGAGATTCTTTGTTGCATAAATATAGGGAAACACCGCTACAGTGGGATGGTAAAGACTTGTATTTATATAAGGATATATCACCTGCAATTTTGAAGAGGAGACGTGACTATAAGCCCCTAACATTAACCCTTAAAGAAAGACAAGTGGTCTATAGGTGGCTGATTCCTGAGGGGTTAATTGGGTGGTATCAAAAGAAAAAAATCGAAATTAGAACTATACAGGAGGCTAAGGATTTTCATAAATTCCTTAAAAGAGGAGAACAAAAAGATGATGATAGAGAAGGAAAAGGCCCTAGCAGCAGTGTGACTGAGGTTAAGAGTGATATTGGAAATAAAAAAATGCACCCGGAAAGAAGGAATAATAAAGGAAAGAAGGTAGTTTGTCAAACTCTGATAAGGAGGAGGATGTGAGGAATTCAAAAGCTTGGAAACAGACAGATTTAGAAGGAGTGCAAGTAAACACTGAAAATCGATCAGATACAGAATCAGATGGTGAAGAAGAGGTTAATAGTAAATTGGATATTGATGAAGAGGAGAAAGAACTGTAAGGAAGAGTACGAAATTCAAGGATTAGTTCGAATCCTCGGACAGAAATGATAAGGAATGTAAATGATGGCTCCTTGAAGTGTGTGAATAGTTTGAAAATTGCCTCCCTAAATGTTAAGGGATTGAATGGTAACACAAAAAGAGGAAAGGTTTTTCAATATTTAAAAAAGTTCAATGTTGAAATTCTATGTTTGCAGGAACTTTGAATTAAAAAAGATAATGTGAAGCTACTTCAAAATCAAAAACTAGGCAAGGTTTTTGTTTCCGCTGCTGATAAAAAGCAGAAGGGAGTTGCTATTTATGTTAAAGAAATATATGATGCGGTAGAAATACTGAATGACAATAGAGGCCATTATATCGGGATTCAAATTGTGTTAGATGGGGAAAAAAGTCCTCTTGTTGGGTGTTTATGGTCCTTTGGCAAAGCGAGGGAAATTTTATGAAAAATTGTTGAATAAAATTGATAACCTTTCCTTTGATTCATGTATATTCATGGGGGATTGGAACGGGGTTGTCAACCCTCAATTAGATAGATATTCGACTAAAAAAATACAGATTAATCAGGGTAAATTGCCCTCAAATTTTTTTGATATTATGGACAGATTGGAACTAATTGATATATGGAGAGAATTAAATCCTGGAAGAAAGGAATTTTCTTTTTACTCGGACAGACATTGTTCTTGGGTGAGAATAGACATGATATTAGTGTCGAAAAATATCTCCCACTTGGTGTTGAACGTAAAGATAAGTCCGAGAGTAATATCAGATCATGGTTTAATCTCCCTCAAATTAAAATTAAGACCAAAGGAATATTGTTGGCGGTTAATTGATAATATATTAAACAATGACAAAATTTACCAAGAAGCCCTAATTTGTCTACAGAATTATTTAAAAGAAAATCTGGGCAAAGATACCCCTGTAACTGTGGTGTGGGAAGCAGTGAAAGCTGTCATGAGGGGGGTTTTTTTGGAAAAAAGTTGCTATCTTAAAAAGTTGAGAGCACAAAATTTGAAGTTATTGCAAGAGAAATTAAAGTTAAAAGAAAATCAGCTTAAACAATACCCCAATAAGCAAAATATAAGAATGGAAATTGAAGATCTACAGGTACAGATATCAACAAAGTTGTTGGAGGAAAGACAAAAAGAGTTAAAGTTTATTAAACAAAAAATCTTTGAAGGAGGTAATAAACTCGGCAAATGGCTGGCTTATCAACTGAGAAAAGAAAGAACAAAAAGGCAAATTATCTGTTTAAAAGACCAAAGACAGAAATACACGGAACAAGATCAGGTAAAAAATATTGTCCATGATTTCTATAAACAGCTCTATAAAAAAGGAGAGGAGATTTCGAGCGAAGCTATCTCAGAATATTTAAATAGCTGTAATGTAACAGTATTTAGTGCAACTCAAAAAGAGCAATTAAATAAGTCTGTAACCACTCAGGAAGTCCTTGATGCAATCAAAAGAATTAAATCAGGTAAGGCATCAGGACCAGATGGCTTTCCTGCAGAGTTTTACAAGAAGTTTGCATGGCAGGTAGTGCCCATATTAGACAAAGTAATGAATGAGATAGTTTGTGGTAAATATCCGTCAACATGAGCTCAAGCAAATATTGTTCTAATACCTAAAGAAAATAAAGATACACAAGATATTAGGAACTACAGACCTACCTCTCTGCTGAATGCAGATTATAAGATCTTTGTTTCTATCTTAGCTGAGAGATTAAAAAATATATTAAAGGATTGGATCAATAAAGACCAATGTGGTTTTCTACCACAAAGACAAATTAAGGATAATCTGCGGGTTGTACTTATTTTGATCGAGATTCATGAAAAAAGCATAGATAAGAAACTGGTTATGACTTTTATTGATTTTGAGAAGGCATTCGATAAAGTAGATTGGTCCTTTCTCTTCCTAGTTTTGGAAAAAGCGGAGGCTGGAAAGAATTTTATTAGCTGGATTAAGGCTATATATGATACACAAGAAGCAAGGATATTAGTGAACGGAGAGAGAATGGAAAAAATAGGAATATATAACGGGACTAGGCAGGGATGCCCATTATCTCCCTTATTGTTTCTAATGGTCATAGAAACGCTTAATAATAAAATTAGAACTGAGGAAAGGATAGTTGGGATAAAATGTAAAGGACATGAATTTAAGCTCCGCGCTTATGCAGATGACCTTTTGGTTACTATGGCAGATCCCGATGAAAGTATAAAACAACTATTAAATATCTTAAATGGATTTTGTCTTGTCTCCGGATTAAAAATTAATAAAGATAAAACTTCAGTGTTAACTATGAATATATCTAAGGATGAGGAAGTTAAACTTAAAGAGCTCTCAGGATTCCAAACCTGTAAGAAGGTAAGATATTTAGGTATTATATTGTCTAATAAAAATGTTGAACTTTATAAAAACAATTATGAGAAGGTTACTAGGGAAGTATTTAAAGACTTAAAATTATGGAATCAACTGCAATTATCTTGGCTGGGGAAAATTTCGGTTATGAAGATGAAAATCCTATCCAAATTTATGTTTCTTTTTCAGAATCTCCCAATAATTACTAATTTCAAACCATTCAAGATTTGGCATAAAGAAATTTCTACATTTATTTGTGGTGGGGAAAAGCCCAGAGTGAGATTTAAATTAATGCAAAACAAGATCAACAAGGGTGGGCTCGCTCTGCCTAATTTACAACTGTACTATGCGGCCTGTTGTTTGGCATGGATGTTGGAATGGTTTTTGTTAAATAATGAAGGAATTTGGGCATTAGAAGGGAAAGGGCTAAGATTTGGGTGGCATGGCTATTTACTATACGATAAACACAAAGTACACAGAGATTTTGGGAATAATTTTATTCGTAAATCTTTGTTTAATGTTTGGTTAAATTACAAAGACAGAGTCTGCCCAGAATTACCAAGGTGGACATCAATACACGAGGCATTCCATCAGAGGGACCTTATAAAAAAAGGAAAATGGATAATATATGATGATTTATTGGAAATAAATAGGGTAGATGGAAATATGTCTTTTAAAAAACATCAGCAATTAGCGGAGGAGGAGTATGTGTGTGGCTGGCTCCTCTATAGACAGCTGAGAGAGAGATACCTTTCTGACCAGAAACTGATTGGTATAAGAAAAGAAAATAACAAATTAGATGAAATTATTCTCTCAGAAAATAAACACAAAATCGCGTTGTTCTATGATTACTTAATGAATTTTGAGATGGAAGAAGAGCTTAATACAGAAACGATGATTAAATGGTCCCAAGATCTAAATTTTAATATTAATCTGGATCAGTGAGAAAGAATTTGGAGTAATAGAGTAAAATACTCACCGTGTTATGATCTTAGAGAAAATCATGTGAAGATGCAGTTTAGATGGCATCTCACACCAGCCAAAATTGGGAGAATTTATAAAGGTACATCAAATAAATGTTGGCGATGTAAGAAATCCATTGGCACATACATGCATATGTGGTGGACCTGTAAAAAAGTCCAGAAGTACTGGAAAAAAATTCATGGTACAATTGAAAATATTTTTCATGTAAAGCTAAATATAGACCCGAAATTTTATCTGTTGAGTCTATGTGAAAATCAGGACTTAGAATGTAAATTTGGAAAGTTAATCTTTCATATGACAATGTGCGCTAGAATGGTTCTAGCTAGAAACTGGAAAACAGAAGAAACTCCGTCCATGGAATGCTGGTTATATAGATTGTATGAATTTGAACAGATGGATGAGCTTACCAATTCTTTGAGGGGATATAATCAAGAGGTAAATAAGAGGACTTGGAAACCTTTACACGACTATATGAATGGATTATGTAAGGACAAAGAAAAAATGAATGAAAAGATTTTTTTTTTTTAGTTTATGAAGCTATGGTGACTACTCAGATCATCTGGTCTAAGCAATGTAAGTTCTATAGATAAAAAACAAATTTAATTTGAGGTAAAAATATATATATTAAATACAGGTTATTAAATCTTATATGACGCATAGCTTCATGAGAACAACCAGGAAAGTGAAATATAAATTGTTTCAAGATCTATGTCCTAGTCCAGGAAGTTTTGTTATTGTCTTTCGTGTGTGTAATGTAATGTAGTATGTTTGTATTGTCTGACTTTGTCTGGTTAGTATGTAGATATGTTTGTTATTGTAATGTATATTCATATTTGTTGGTGTCTGTTTGTTTGTTTTTTAATTAATAAAGTATTAAAAAAAATAAACCCGTGCTTCTCAAAGTAGTGGTTCATAAACCAGTGCTAGTCCATGGGCCATTGCCTGCCAATCCCTTGAGGCTTTCCAATTTTAGAGAAGCAATTATACCCAATAAACACAAATATAGTAGTGGTTATTGACACACTAAAAATACTGGTCCCCCACATTAGATAGCTGAAGAAGCACTGTTATAAACTATTTATGCATTTGCTACAGACTCATCTGTACCATTAACAATCAATGGTCTTTGTGTTTTGTGTGAGTACATAATTAAAAAATACAGTGGGCCCTTCCCATCCATGAAGGTTTTGTTCCAACCCACTGCCCTGCAGATGGGAAAAATGCAGGAGTTCAAGCCCATATTAATCAATGGGTGGTGATCTATGTGTGCCTACATCAGCACAGCCATGAACATATGCCGCCATTGGCTAATATGGTGTGAGGCAATCCACAGGAGCTACAACAACCTTTCAGAGCTATATAGCCAAATTAGCCAAATTAGTGCCATACTAATTTGGCTAATATATATATAATGTACAAACATAATAATTTATTCCCAGACTATTTTAGTTAAAAAGAGGTAGGACACGGAAGCAGTCATGGAGCTTAAGCATAGTAACTGTCTGCCAACTTGAAACTGAATGAAAAATTACCTCAGTATGGCTTTCTCTATCTGTCATGACTGACTTGCCATAAGTGTAGGAAAGCTGATGTGTGCAAGAGGAGATATGTTGAGAGAATGGTGGGGACCCATGAAGACTGAAAGGAAAAGCTCTGGTTTCTGAATAATTGCTTAGGAACATTGGAAGCTACCTCAGTATAGATCAGTATGGTCAACTCTGACCACCAGCAGCAGCTCTCCGGAGTATCAGACAAGATTCTTTCATGGTCGTACCTGGAGATTGCTGTTTTTACCTACTGGGCTCCTAGCCAGTGGCATCACTGGGGGGGGTGGGGGGTGGGGGAGGTGCGGACCACACCAGGTTACACTCTAAGAGGGGATGACACCACTGCTACTCAAACACCTGTATTTTGGCAGAAACATTGTAGCATTTGCCTGTATCTTTTTAAAATGTTTTAAGAGATGGTGGAAGTGAGGTGAAGCTCAGTGGAAGAGAGGAAAGGAGGGCCCCCAGAATATTTTAAAATTAAAATTTCAAATTTTTATTTTTTTTTAAAAAAATAATCTTTTTAAAATTTATTTTAAAACATTACATTTTAACCAAATCTTCACTATGTATATCTAAATACATTTAGGTTATGCATATGACATTGTTATTTGAAGGTATAATTTTAATCTTGCTAGTTGTTTTATGTCACAACTATTAGTGTGACATTCAGTGGTATATGGGAATTATGACTGACAAGTAACATTAGTACAATAAAAGCATTACTAAGGATTTTGTATGGAGTGAAGTGGGAAGAGGAGGTCAATGGAAGGGGGTGACACCATGAGTGACCACACCGGGGGACACCAACCCTAGGGATGCCACTGCTCCTAGCCAAATTCACAGGGCCCAAAACTGCTTTACTTCCAAAATCAAATGAGACTGGTATGCTCAGCATGGTATGATGGTCTACATGCTTAAATCCTAATCATCTCAGGTGAAGGCCTCATGCTGTCTTTCGTATGAATGAAAGAGAAGTTTTCAAACTTTGATTTCCAAATTAATCAAGGGGGGATCCTATCCTGTTTCATGGCATTGTAATTCTGAAGACTTAGCACAACACAAAGCTCAGCAAGAAAAAAGCTTGCTTTTCTTAGCTCCTGATAAACAAACACTTCAAGACACTTGGCTTCCCTCCCCCGGCCCTTTAAAGCTTATTTAAAATTGCTACTTTACTTTCTCCCTACAATTACATATTCCTCATTCATTTTAAAATACACACATTTCCAGACTATACCTGACTTGCATTTCTATAACAGTCTGTAGAGGAAAATTACTTTCAGTAAATGTCAGGACAGAGTGTCTGGTTGATTCTGCTGTATAACATTTTGTCTCCTCTAAGCAATTTTTTAAAAAAGGTTTGAAACTAGGAACAGCTTAGAAGATTTCTATGCTGAAAGCAAGTTCAGGGGCAAGTCAAAGGCCATTTACACTGAAGTAGCTCACCACCATCATCTGAGCGAACTTTTCAAAGAACAGCCTTGGCTGGTTGCCATTAAAGAAGGCTCTGGTTTATTTGATGGGATAAAAGTACTTTGGGACTATTAGAAATGTAGCTGGAGCAAGGGCAGAAAGAGTTCAAAAGAAGGTGAGAAAAAAATAAATCCTACTGTACCTTTCTGAATGGATGTAATTGAAGTGTGTGGGCTGTGTAAGACTTCATTATTTATGGAAATTGGTGGACTGGGACAGGAAGTTATTTGCACTGAGCCAAAGAATGAGCCATATGAGGCTGCTGCCACACTGCAGAATTAATGCAGTTTGACACTGCTTTATCTGTCATAGCTCCATCCTATGGAATCCTGGGATTTGTACTTTATTGTAGTTCCAGAGCTCTCCGACAGAGAAGGCTAAATATCTAACGAACTACAAATCCCAGAAGTCCACAGCATTGAACCATGACAGTTAAAGTAGAGTCAAACTGCATTAATTTTGTAGTGTAGATGTAGCCTAAGTCTATGGCCACAGTGGCTCTCTGGGATCTTGGACACAGTTTTTCCCCCCAAAGGTTTCTTGAACATCATTATGAGTGGAAACCAAAACATGCCAAAACATAAAGCAACTATAATGTATCCTAGATTTATCCAACCTAGAGACTCTTTAACGAGAGATTTTGGCGCTTATATAATATGGAAGCATTATCCAGCTATCAAAACAGTATGTGTGGAATTTAGAATGAAAAAGAAACAAGAGTCATGGAACCTCACAATCTTCTCAGTCTATTTTTCATCATTCTGGCCTGAAGAACTGGGAGTTGTAAGGTTGCTTACGTTTATGTCTCACTTTTAAATGGATATCACAGTTAGATTTTGAGAGCAAACATGTGTTTTTTTAACCTTGGCATTTGGTTGCTAATCCAATAAAAGAAAGATGTGTAAAGATGAGTTTTGCATAGAGACTTCTTTGCTGGATTTGTAATCAAATCTGGAGCTGCATCAAGATGATGCATCTGTATTGTATTTCAGCAAAACTGTGTTTAGGCAATGTGACTTCCTAGTCCTCAAATTACAAAGTTTGGACTGTAGGGCTTTTGTAAGGCCAAATGAGAGATGAGAGAAGTGGCAATATTTGGGGATTTTAGATCAGAAAAGAGATGTATGATGGGAGACATGCCACTGGTTTATAAAATTGCACATGTTGCAGAGAAAAAAGACTTTCACTCTACCTCATCATATCAGAACTAAACTCAGGGTCATCTCATAATAGCTGGATAGTGAGGTGGATCTGAACAGACAAAAGGAGGTTCTTCACATAGCAAATGAACTATAGGATTTTCTTCCACAAGATGTGGGAAAGCACTAATTTAGATGGCATTAAAAGGGGAATAGACAAAGTTGAGGAAGAATGAACTATCAATGGCTATGGATGTGTCTGTACAGACCAAATAACTGGTCCTCCCCCCTCCCCCATCCTTACGGTGATCAGTCCAGATGACACAGAGCCCAATACTCGAATTTGGTGTGAACTGTCCTGATGATGTATGGCCAGTTCAGCACCTTTTGCTCCAGATCCTCCCAGAAAATCCAGAGCCCTCCAGAATGTCAGTAGGCATGCGTGCATCCCTCTGTGCTGCCCGCTGCGAATAAGGGAAGGAGTCACTCCCTCTGAGGTCAAAACAAGGTGCCCAGCCATCTGATTGATGCTGGGTACCTTGTTTTCAGCCTCAGAGGGAGCTACTTGTGCCAGCAGCACTGGCAGCAGGCAGTACAGCATATGAATATCCCACCACATTGCTTTGGAGTGCCCAGGTAATGGGGGGAATTTGGGGCAGCTTCAGGACTAGAATACTTTGGACTGCTCCTGGAATATTCTGGTCTGTGTGGAAGCAGCCTATAAATCAAGTTGTTCTGTATATGATTTCTGTGAGTGAAGTGCTATGCTTCTGAATCGCCAGTTAGCAAGTGAGAAACATCTAAATGAGAAATTACTTTTTACACCAGTAAAGTAACCTCATTTCCGCTTGTTATACTACTTTTCTGAAATGTAACCTCACTCTCTCTCTCTCTCTCACACACACACACACACAGAGTACTTCATATGTAGTTCATTACTTTCAAACTTTAGGCCAGCCTAATCTTTTTGAGAAGCATGTAAGGTGGGTACGAGGACAACAGTATTTCACCATTGTTTGTCCTCACCATCTGGAAGTCAGCAGTGCTTTTGATTCCATCCTGGATCATTTAACAATCACAGCTTGTCACATAAATAAACCTACTACAACTCTGATTCTTTTTACCAGCAGTCTGACCTTCTCTATATATCATATCACTGCAATTTTAGGAAATAAATTCTAGAAGTTAATTATGCATTGTATGAAGAACAACTTCCTTTTTATGTCTCAAACCTTCTGCCAGTCAGCTTAATTGGATGACCTCAAGTTCTGATATTTTGAAATGAGAGAGTGAGAGATTTCTTATCTTATAGAGACAGATCCCATATCATTTTCATTTCCCCCCCTGTACCTTTTCAGTGGGGGAGGCAGAACATCACACAGGTTTCTAAATGTGCCCCTACCATATAATAGCTTTGCATTGCTTGTCACATCATTTTAACTTGCCTAATATTTTCCAGTACCAAGAGTACAACTCTATACATGTTAATGTGGAAATATGCCCTACTATTTTAATGGGGCTTACTTCTAGGTAAGTGTGCATAAAATTGCAATGTGTTAAATGCAGTAGGAGTTTCTCAGTATGCCACAGGAGAAAGAGCTGTGGTTTTATACAGTATTTCCATTATGATCCCAAATTCTTTGTCCTGACAGATAAACAGCATTTGGATGTCACACAGTGGAAGTGAAGATGAGATGTTTTGTTTTAACATTACTGTCCCACTTGGCCCTTTGAATCTATGTTTTATTTGTTCATTAAAATATTTTTGTTCCTCACATTTATCATGAGATCTCAGGGCAGCAAACAGATAAAACAATGTAAACAGTTTAAACAATTCTAGATCAAAATCAATGAATAATTTAAACAAGATAAAAACATGTTAAACAACATGACAAATTAAACCAGTTTTAAAGGGATAAAAAAGTGGTTGCTTTTTAAAAAAAATAACATGTATTTGCTTAAAAATAAATTAGATCCCAAAGTCTTTGTATCACAGCCATAGCTTAACCTGGCACCAATGTTGGTGTTAGTTGGGCCTTCAAATGATGGCCATTCCATAAATGGGGCCACAATCAAGAAGGACTCCTCTTGTGTCATCCCCCACCGTATTGACTCCACTGGTGAGACAGCTCTGGCAGATATAAATCCTCAGGCAGAGATATATAAAGAATGACGCTCTACAAGTACTGGGCTCCCAAGTCATTTAGGGATATAAGTATCATCACCAGCATCTGGAATACAAACAGAAGTGAGTCTAAGCTGTACCATACTTTGAACATGAGCCTGAACAATTTATTTGGCAATGCTTTTGCTTAGATTTTTTTAGCACTACTAATATTTCAATGTATTGTTTCAAAGTTTAATACAATGCTACCCTCTCCCTTCCCTTGCTGCAGGAGTTGGTAGTCCTTTCAACACAATAAGCTACATCAGAATTACTTTGCACAATCACTTGCTCAAGGATGTAGTGCAGCACAGAAATGATAAATAAAGGGTAAAACCTTTCTTCCCATTATGCTATTTTTATAGTATGGGGTGATTTTTTTCCCCAGAGCAAATTTAGCATCCTCTAGCTACAATTTACTTTACAGTCCCCCTTTTCCAATTTCTACATGCTCATTCTGATATACTTATATGTAGAATATAAGTATATCATATATTCTACATGAAGCTCCACAATAGGTTCAGTCTATCAAAGGGTTACGTGGAATGGAGACTGCCTTATGGTGTAGGAATTTTATTGCAGTGTAGCCCTTTTCACTTGTTTTCTAAGGTCCAAAACATATTGCAGAAATAATCCAGTTTGAGACCGCTTTGACTGCCCTGGCTCAGTATTAGGGAATCCTGGGAATTGTAGTTTATTGTAGTTTATCTGACAGAGAAGGCTAAATGTCTCACAAAACTACAGTTCCCAGAATTCCCTAGCATTGAGCCAGGGCAGTTAAAGCGGTCTCAAACTGGATTATTTCTGCAGTGTGTTTTGGACCTTAGTGTGTTTAATATGAAGAGTGATGTGTCTGAACAGGAGAACTTTCCCTACCTATGGACATTATGCATGTGATTTGGATCTTGATTAATTTTATTTTTTATTTCATTTCAGTTTATTTGGTTCTCAATTGCATGTAGAGCATCTGCATACAGGGCAAGTTCTCCTGTTCAGATGCATCATTCTCCCCATGAGGAGAGCAATGGAAATGGAAAGACAAGGACCAGAGCTAGGGGCACTTCTCTTCACTCGTTCTTAAAGAACAACTGCTTGAGTCTTATATTTGCACAGAAACATTATGAATAGATTTTGACTTTGAAGAAAATTGCTCTGGCATTTTAAATTGCTTTTTTTTTTAAAAAAAACCAGCAGTTAAGATATTCATTCCTTAGGAGGGCCACCTTCTACCACTGACTCTCCAACACTGACTCTTGAGTCTGTATGGATTTCCTGTTGCAGGTGCCTAACTGGCATAGTGGTTTGAGCATTGGACTACAACTCTGGAGACCACTTGGCCATGAAAACCGTTGGGTGACCTTGGGCAGCTCCCATGCTCTCAGATAAGGAGAAGGCAAACCCCATGATGAGTTTGCCTTGGGTTGCTAGAAGTTGAAAATAACTAGAAGGAATGTTGAAAACATCTTGAAGGAAGTGCAAATCATCATGGCCATTGTCAACACTATTATCACCATGGAGAAAGTACATAATGGACAGGAAAAAGGAAGGTGGTGACTTAACAGGACTGCCTCCTATTCCCAATGCAGTTCTCTGTGGAAGAGAAGAAGATGAAGGTCATTGTTCTTCTTCCTTTCTCACAAGAGAATTGCAGTGGGGATGGAAGTTAACCTCCAAAGCTTTGTCACTGGACAGCCTCTTCCTCCTATAACAGTCATAGCAGCACCCCGGGGCCTGACATCTGCCTCTGGGGGAGGTTTTGGATGGAGTACAAAGGGCTCTGTTAAAAACAGGCACACATGGCCAATGACACAAATAGGATTCTGCCCAATCTTAGAATTTTTGCTGCTAATGTTTGTGTCTGAGAAAAATTAAATGAGATGGGAAAATGGCATTACTGAAGTTAAAAAATAAAAAATAAAAGTAGCAAAGTCAACTTTCTGCTTCTTGTAATGACTGGATATAATATGACACAAGAATATGGAAAGCCCTTTGAAATAGATCTGGGAGAATCTAAAGGGGGAGTTTCTATGGACATTTTAACTTGAATTTCCTTAGCACCAGAAGTCTGCTAATGCTTTGAAACTAAAGATCACTGGCCACACAATAGCAGACACATATTTAAAAGGTTAAATAATGAAAAAAATCTATGATTAGCAATAGACATTACAGTCAAATAAAAAAGTCTCTAGGCAGCAGACGGTGCTGGAGTCTTCTGAGAAGGATTGCTGGAATCGCGTTTTTAAATTGGCTGCTTGAAACCCCAGGGGTGCAAAGCGTTCAGAAGTGATTATCTCAGATTCTGTGAGAAGTTTGCCTTTTGGACATATTGGAGGGCAAAGGGCATTGTGAACAGCCCTGATCCGTTATACCATGCTTGAAACATTCAGTGTCAGAGGTTAAAGGTTGGGATCTAGCCAGATTTTTTAAAAGGACAGAAAAGCAAGAATAAAAGACAAAAAGAAGCTTCTCTGAATGCTAGAGAACCTATTTAAAGCTTCAGTTTACTAACAGAGTTTGCCAAGCACTGGATTCAATGGAACAAACCTTTTCCACAGAGTGGTTTTCTGTTCAAAAATATAGATATATAAAAATTGCTGATTGATGAATGCATAACTAATTACAGCATGAAGTGCTGGAAAGGATCAATTATACATCATACTAATTATCCCCAGATCTTTGTGCTTTGGCAGAAAGTTCAAAAGCTGAATGTGCACAGATTTCTCCAGAAGACTGGTAAGCCTTCTAGTACAGTGTTTCCAATTATATGGAGAGGCTTACGTTAGTGGCAAGTGGTCCCTGCCATGTCAGTGGGGTGGGGACTGCATTCCAATTTAATTCAGACTCTGAGGAAACAA
Source organism: Phrynosoma blainvillii (assembly GCA_026167975.1). Lineage (NCBI taxonomy): Eukaryota > Metazoa > Chordata > Lepidosauria > Squamata > Phrynosomatidae > Phrynosoma > Phrynosoma blainvillii. The sequence goes on from JANUYF010000002.1 coordinate 76,486,564, forward strand.
CAAGTGCTGAACCTGTCTTGAAGATAGGACTCAGCTCCTTTAAAGCTCAGGTTAAATCTGGAGCCAATTCACCACTCCATTAACATGGGTGCCACCAGCTGCCTCTGTAGGTAGAACAGAATCTGTTTAAGTTCCTCTTTCAGTCCATCTTCCCAGTGCATAAAGGTCTGGGTGCAGGTCCAGTAGGGATGGATTACTTAGGGGTGAGGACAGTATAACCATCAACATGCTTCACATGTTATTATGGTGCATGTGATTCACATGGAACATCTTTTTGGAAGATTTGAAAACTATCTTCTAAAAGACCACAGTGTAAATACAGAGATCATTGCCAGTCATGACTGGAGAATGGAAGCAAGCAATCTTTTGGCACTCAGTTATTATGGTAGTATTAAGTAGATCTGCTGCTTACAGTGGCCAAAAAGAAAGATAAGAAACAATGGATGACAGATGAAACACTTCATGCAATAAAAGAAAGAAAAAAAGCAAAAGCAAAGGGAGATAGGAACAAAGCCAGAAGTATGAACACAACTGTCCAGCATTTGACACACAGGGATAAGAAGAAATACTTCAATGACCAATGCAGAGAAACAGAAGACAACAACAATGCAGAGAAATAGAAGATGACAATAACAAGAGACCTCTATCAAAAAATCTGAGAAATTAAAGCCAAGTTCAAACCGATGGCAGGCGTGCTCTATGGAGAAAAAAAGAACATAATACAGGAATAAGAAGAACTAAAAAGATGCTGGAGGCAATAAACAAAAGAGTTATACAAAAGAGATGAGGAAATGAGTAATATTTGGAATAAGGAGCAATATGAAGATAACCCCAAATTCTAAGAAGTGAAGTGGAATCTGTAATAAAGGAAATGGGAAATAATAAATCACTGGGAAGAGATGTTATCCCAATTGAATTGCTACCAATGCAACTTTAGCGCTAACTGAAATATGCCAACAAATATGGAAAACAACATGGTGATCAACAGACTGGAAACACTTGATATACATTTCAATCCATAAGAAAGAAAATACAAAAGACTGCAGCAACTATAGGACAATAACACTAATCTCACATGCAAGCAAAATAATGCTCAAAATTCTGCAGCATAGACTCCAACCATACATGGAGAGAGAAATTCCAGAGGTGCAAGCAGGATTCAGAAAAGTAAGGGGTACTAGGGACCACATTGTAAACATATTATGGCTAATGGAGTACACCAAAGAAGGGGCACTAGGGACCATATTGCAAACATACGATGGCTAATGGAGTACACCAAAGAATTCCAAAAAAGATTCAGCATGTGTTTCATAGCCTACAGCAAAGTATTTGATTGTTCAGATCACGAAAAGCTATGGAGACCACTCAAAGACATGGGGGTACCACTATATCTGATAGTCCTGATGAGGAATCAGTACCAAGGACAAGAGGCCACCATCAGAACAGAATATGGGGAAACGGAGTGGTTCCCAGTAGGCAAAGGGGTTAAGCAAGGCTGCATCCTCTCACCCTACTTGTTTAACTTATATGCTGAAAACATCATAAGAAAAGAAGAATTCAAATCAGAAAAAGGAGGGCTTGAGATAGGAGGAAGCAACATTAACAACCTATGATATGTGGACGACACCATAATATTAGCAGAAGACATTCAGAAACTGGATCAGTTGATAAGGAAGGTCAAAGATGAAAGTGCAAAAGTGGGTCTGATGCTGAACATAAAGAAAACAAAAATAATGAACACAGAAGAAATACACAAATTTAATCTAGACAATGAAGAAATTGAAATAGTTAAAGAGTTCCCATATCTAGGACCAAACATTGACCAGAATGGAGACTGCAGTCAAGAAATTAGATGAAGACTAGGAATGGGAAGGGCGGCTATGAAAGAACTGGAAAAGATACTGAAGAGCAAAGACATACAACTGAGCACTAAAGTCACAATTGTTCAGGTCATTTGTATTCCCAATTACCATGTACGGATGCTAGAGCTGAACAGTGAAGGAAGCAAACAGAAAGAAAATCAACTCATTTGAAATGTGGTGTTGGAGAAGAGTACTTAGGATACCATGGACAGCCAAGAGACAATCAAATGGGTTTTTGATCAGATCAGACCAGGGCTCTCCTTGGAAGCAAAGATTATCAAGTTGAGACTATTGTACTTTGGCCACATAATGAGAGGGCACAAATCACAAGAAAAAACAGTAATACTAGGAAAGGGAGAGGGTAGAAGAATGAGAGGAAGACCACAAACCATATGGATAGACTTGATCAGGGGGGTTATGGGCAAGGGCTTTCAGGATTTGGGGGGAATAAAAGATAGGGATTCTCAAAGATGTCTCATCCACAGGGTCACCATGAGTCGGGACCAACTCGAGAGCAGCTAATAACAAAAGTAGTTCTCCTGGATTGGAAGATTAGTGCAGACATTAAGCTGGTGTTTTCTTGACTTTTCTTTTGCATAAGCTTCTTATTGTTGCCAGATGTCACTGTTTCAAATGCATGCAGAGAATGTATGCTGACTTTTCCCATCCCTCCTCTTCCTCCTCCTCCTCCTCCTCCTCCTCCTCCTCCTCCTCCTCTTCTTCTTCTTCCTCCCTCCTCCTTCTCCTCCTTTTCCTGCTGACTTTATCTTTCCTCTGGGAATGATTCAATTTGAGATGAAAAAGAACAGTCATTTTGGTGCTCACTCAAATGATAACTCACCCAATTAACCACTTGAGTAGCGTTTTGGACTATGAATACATTATATATACAGGCAGCAAAGGATGTTCCAATTCATATCAATCACTTTTTGCTTCAAGGTATTTTGCCAAGACATGTCTGTCTGGAAAAGGCTGTGTTTTACTTTCTGACTTCTACAAAAAGCATCACTTGTTCTATTATGGCAATCCTGCTTTGGCTTTTTGCATGGCACTTCCATAAGCTCATTTAGCATACTCAGTTCTTGCAGAATGCATGGAACCAGTGCATACTATTTAGGTTGTCAAGTGTTTTGATTTATGTGTTTGTTTGTGCATCCCTATGCCTGTGTCTGTGTCTGTAATAGCAGCCTGACCTGAAAATATAACACATGATAATGCTTAGCTGCATGCTACCTGCTGATTTCTGCAGATCAAACAGCTGTAAAAGGTTGGAGAACAGTTTTGTTTTTCTGGTCCCAGATAACTCTACGCATACTGTGCAGATCCCTTGTATATTCATATTCAATTAGCAATAACAACAAACCTTTCAGTTTAACATATGCTCAGGATTTTACATGCAACATGTAAGCTCCAAAATGCCCTCAGCAGATGCATCATTTAAGGCATGGATGGGGACCAAGTCTCCCTCCAGATGCTCTTGGGCTGCAATTCCCTTCAGCCCTCACCAGCATAAGCAATGTTGTGGGATATTAAGAACTGTGATTCAAGAACATCTTCAAAGCCACTCCTGATTTAGTCAGCAGGGATATCATTTTTGGATGAGGTGGCTAGTTCCAGTTTCACCACATACCAATTCAGTTGCTGTCAGTGGCAGACTGGTCGACCAAAGTCCCAGATTCCTTCACTTAAATCTTCAGGAATAGAGACATAGAACATATGAAGCTGAAACTGTCATTCTACATTACAAATATATGACTGGCAACCAATTCTATCTGCATAGACTAAAAATGACTCAGGTACACACAGGGCTTGAAAAATTACTTTTTTACTTTCAGAATATCCCAGCCAGCATGTAATATTTTTCCACACCACTCAAAAATAAAATAAAATATGGTAGCACAGGGGCAGAGCCAATCATAAAATAGTAGCAGATTTGGGTGGAGTTTGGCATTATCCTCTATCATTTACAGATACCATGCTATATTCTTATCCAGTGCCGCTTTAGAAAAGGCTAAACTACCACTTCTAAAGAAATTGATAAATTGCCAATATGATTTCTTTGGTACAAGGAGTTCCATGGCTTGTTTTTACTCAAATTAATTACAGAACTGCCACTTGGGGATGGAATTTTCCCAGTTTTGTCACAAACCCTTTTTAGATTTTCTGGTATACAATGTGTAAATGTCCAGAAAATATCTATATCTATATATTTTGAGGGGGTGTGGGTGTAGGTGTGTAAATGCACAAATAATAAAGTACCACAAGAGAAAAGGCACAACAGTTAGGTGACAATACTGCCATATTCAGGTATAATCTAACACTAAGAATCTGCTTGTGTAGCAGACAGTGTTACCATAAAAGGTTGGGAGGTGTTGGGAGTCCCCACCAGCAATGCCAGCTTCTCTTTTAAAATGTGGGGAAGTTTATAGTTCAAAGGAGGTTTGCAAGACAAGGGTAATTGCAAGGACACTAGTACTAACTGCAAATAGAGATTCCAGTTTTCAGTCAAGTGTTTTTTATTGAAATGTGCAAGGGAGCACTCAAACATACAAGAACTAATTCAACCTTAAGAATCATACAAGGCTACAGGAAAAAGTGGTTTGAAAGGCAGGATAGAGAGGACTTTAGGGTTCTAAAAGGGTGATCATCGCCAATCCTGAAGAGAGTGATCCATGGAAGATGCAGAGCATCTCAGACAGTGTCTGAAGATTGCACTGGGAAAGTGAAACATGAAGCCTGGGGTGGGGTTATACTCTATTTCATTCCCTTGAAGTATGTTCTGTGTTACCAAAATGTGTAACAAAAGCTTTGATGGCTTTACCAAGAAGTGGACATAATGGGTATGGAAAGCTTGATGTTTCTGATGTCAAAGTGTCAAAATGACACCTCACCCATTTCTGTTAAGGACACTTCCATGAAAATGGGATGAGAAGCAATCTGTTAAAAATTATGGATCTGTCATGATAAGAAATATGAGGGGATATAATAATAATAATAATAATAATAATAATAATAATAATTTTTATTTATATACCGCCCTGTGGCGAGCCAATCCGGGCGGTGAACAAGAATAATAATATGTTGATATAGTGATGTACTAATATTTTGATATGGTGAAATAGAAGTAATTGGATATAGGGGAAAAGCGCTATGGTTAACTAGAGGGAACCACGAAGGGAGGGAGGGAGGAAAGCAATGGAGGGGGATTATGCTTGGGACAAATTGGAAAGGGGGGCTGTAATCTGAATGAAATGCAAAATAGGGACAGATGGATAATGGCCGGGGAGAGCTGCAGTTTTATGACCCTGTTTACTTCCTAGGACAAGACTTTGATGATCAACAAGGCAACACCTTCTTTTCTAGGTTAGATAGATTGATTTGGATGATGGGAAAAGTAGAAACTCTTAAAGAACTCTTTGATGTGCTTCAAAGAACACTAACAGTAGACTGGGGAAGGAGGGGTTGGAGGAAAAACTTTAAAGGGTGAATCCTTGGAGAAAAAAATCAGATTTGACACTATCACATCTGTAGCTGATCTCTGTCTTGGAATCCAAAATATAGTCAGTTAACCTCACTGCTATGATGTCTTGGTTCTTTAAGTTTTGGTCTGCTAATCCTGATACAATCCCTTTTATTGGGCAGGAAGGGAAATGGAGGGACATCAAGAGGAAAGATTGCAAGTATAATTTCTGAATGTTTTAGCAATCAATTCCCTTTGTATCCTACTGAAAGAGGAAATGTGAAAGAGGCAGGTGGTTCAATGCTTGGTTTTTGTTCTATCTAGGTCTTGCATTTCCTCAGTCAGAGAGCTGAACACTTGTTCAATTCTAGTTTTCTCAGGTCATGACCTCAACACATGTATCAGATCATTACCTCCATGTATGTCCTACACTAGATTTTAATTATAAAACTCCATATCTAGCAGAAGGGGGTGCAGGGTATGCTAAAAATGGTGACTGAACAAGGACATGTTTTTCTGTTTCAATCTCATCTTTTTTGAGGCTCCATTTCCCCCTGAATTGTTTATAAAAACATAATTTCCTTTTTAAAATGCTGAAATGGATTATGTCTGTTGGACAATAATTCAGTGATCTAACATTTACTTTTGAGGGAACGGCAGAATTTCAAATTCTACTAACATGGTTTCCAGAATTTAGGAAATTTATATTTGGACTGACCCTTCCAGTAACCTCCAGCCAGTAGCCATGATGGCTTGGGGTTCCTGGGAAATGTCCACCAAACAGGTGACTGTTACAGGGCTGCACCCACACTGCAGAAATAATCCAGGTTGACACAACTTTAACTGCCATGGCTAAATCTATGGAATTCTGGCAATTGTAGTTTTGTGAGACAGTTAGCCTTCTCTGTGAGAGAGTTTTGGTGCCACTACAATGCCCAGAATTCCATAGCATTGATCCATGGCAGTTAAAGTGGTGTCAAACTGGATTATGTCTGGAGTGCAGATGCAGACCAAGTTCTGACTTGTATTTCTAGTTTAGTTTCAGTTTGGGGGGAAAGGTTCACCTCTGGACTTTTCTTAAGAATCCCTAGTGGGCTTCTGCCTGTCAGTGAAGACACAACTGAACTAGGTAGAAACCAGTATGCTAAGCCTCACTAAAAGTAGCTTTCTGTGAGCTCATTAATAATCTCTTAAGGGGCTAATACCAGAGTGTTCCCTACTGTTCTTGCTCCCTAGTTATAGTAGTGGATACGTATAGAATAAAGAGTCAGCTTGGTGTAGTGCTTTAAGTGTTGAACTATTACTTTGGAAACAAGGGGTTGAATCTTGCTCAGCCATAGAAACCCACTGGGTGATTTTGGGCAAGTCACACTCTCTCAGCCTCAGAGGAAGGCAAAAGCAAACCCTTCTCTTAATACGTCTTGTCAAAAAAACTCTGTGATAGGTTCATATTAGGATTGCCATAAATTGGAAAGCACTCGAAGGTACACAACAGGAAACCTATGTAATCCCTGTAGTAAGATTTCATGTTCAGACTTCACACACATCCCACCCATCTCTCTGTTAAGGACACTCCCATGAAAATGATTAATGGAAGCAAGGACTTTTATGAGAGCACCTAGCTTCAAGTTTGCAGCTTTTAACATTCTCACTCTGTGCATACTGATCACATTACCTTTGGGAAAGCTCTTATTAATCTCGGAGCCAGAGCTGTTTCAACAAATCTACTGTAATAATGAAAAGTCATCTTATCACATTCTCCTCTCAGTAAATTTACTATTCTTTGATAAGGTTGCAAACAACTGGTAAGTAATTGATCTGTAATTAGTGTGGCAACTGTGCAAGATAGACTGCATTGGGATTTCCCCATTTATCTGCCTGGTGCTGTGCATTGCGCTCAGCAATAAATTACACAGTCTCCCCTTTAAATACAAATGGTTTCATACAACCCCCATTATTTAAGGAACTTTCTGAAGGTTGGAATACCATTTAAATTTCCAATTATCCATCACCAATGGAATTCTTGTAGGAGAGATCATTTTTCACACACGACTTGCCATGCCCTTACTTAGCATGCCTTTCCCTGCCCAGTTCTTTGAATGGAAGACTAGGGGCTCTTTGATCTGTGCCTGGCTTGCCCTATTTATCACTTGGCTGAACTAAGCTTCTTGATAAATGTTGTTTCTGGAGTTCAGCTCTTCCAAAGCTCCACCAGCTAAGGAGCACTGTTACCATGCTGCCTCATATCACAGTGTTGTTAGAAGAGATTTTTCCATGATGAAAACAGGTACTTCAGAAACAGCATTTTATAAGACTTACATATCATAGCTCCAATGCTGGTCCATTTGACCTAACATTTTCACAACTTGAGATTCTGATCTTCATAAAACAAATCAGACAGTTGCAGTTTACCTCTTTTGGTGCTCAGGAAGAATCCTTGAACAGCATTTAAAGAATGACCAGGGGTCATATGAAAAGTCAGGCAATGTCCAATGATCTTTGCCACCACTGTGGATATACCCTGCTAATGCTTAGTGAGATTTGGAGAGGCAACAGATGGTGGATGAGTGGACTTGACAGCTCTCTTCTGGCAATGGAAACTGGTATTTCCCATGAAGTACCAGCTGTTCATTGCCAACAGAAGCAACACTAAAAATTGGGAAACTTTGGGTCTTTAAAAAGAAAAAAGACTTGGGTCTCTTTGGCATTTGCCCCAGCCCAAAGGGCAGCTTGGTCTGCCGGGTGTTTTTGGACTTCAGCCCCCAGGAGCCCCAAACAGCTTGGCCAACAGTCAAGAATTCTAGAAAGTGAAGCAAAGCATGTGGAGAAGCAAAATTTAGGAATCCCTGATCTAGAGAAACATCCCCAAATTTATAACCCACCCTTTTCCCAAAACTGGGACTCAGAGCAGCTTGCGACATTAAAAAAAACAGTTCAGTTAAAAACATACAAAAATGGTACATTAAAACAGAATTAAATTATTAAATTATTATGCTTTGATTGGAAGTCCCTGCATAGCAGGGGGTTGGACTGGATGGCCCTTGTGGTCTCTTCCAACTCTATGATTCTATGATTCTATGATTCTATGATTCTATTACAATATTAAAACAAATTACATGTTAGAATAATAAAATGCAGTTTCAAAGATAAAAATGTTAAAAATACTTTAACACAATACAATACCCCAGCCCATGCTTTAAAAACTTTCTGTTTTAAATGCCTGTCTGAACAGGTAGGTCTTAGCCTACCAGTGGAAGGCCAACAATGAGGGGGCCATTCTGGTCTCCATGGGAAGGGAGTTCCATAGTCTAGAAGCAGCCACGGAAAAGGCCCTCTCCACCAACCATGCTTGTGATGGTGGTAGGATGGAGAGAAGGTCCTCCCCTGTGGATTGCAGAGCCTGGGTTGGTTTATACAGGGAGAAACAATCTACCAAACAGCCTGGACCTGAGCCACTCCATCTATACAACTTGCATAACCTTTTATAAATCACTTAGGGGGATTGTAGACAGGCAGCACAGAGCCGCCCCAAGAAGTGGCAGATCGGGGCTGCGGCAACCCCACACCGTGGCCCTGATCCTCCTTTTTGCCACTCCTTTCAGGGGTGGCAAAAGACCACCCTAAGAGCCAGCACACGGCTCTTCAGCACCCTATTCTGTGCAGCATGTCAGAACGCTGCACTGGAAGGGCGTCCTGACACCGTGCACAATGTGTAACAGCTCACGGTGTCAGGATGGCATCGGCGTGTGGTTGGGGTGGCCAGTGTGCAGCTGCCCTGCCCCAACTCTGCCTCCCAGCTGGCCCTTTGGGCTGGTCTGCAGAGGCCCTACATTTCCTAATCAACAGCACTCCATCTTACCTGGTTAAGTTTCAGTTTATTTGCCCCCATGCACTCTTGCACTGAAGGAAGCCATCATTTTGTCATCTCTGTCACCTTCCCAGGATCAAAGGAAAATAAAATATCCAGAAGCTCCAGAAGAGAACTTGTCAGGCAATGTGTGAAACATCTCCTTAAGATCCTGTAGAAATGTGGGTGGTATCCTAGTGAGTTCTTAATCAGAGGGAGAACATCAGGTTTAGGCCTCTGGATCATTGTGGGATAGTTAATTAAAGTGGAAGTAGGTAAGGGGCAAATCAAATAAAACGAAACTGAGTGTCATCAGCATGCTGATGATGTGGGAACAATAGTTGTAATTCCCTGTTTCCATGTTCCCAACATGAACTTGCTCAGAATGAGAAGCAGAAATACTACTGCTACTACTATGGCAAACTTCAGGTATTAAACTGAGTTTAAAAAAACTTGATTGGGACCCAAAAATACAGTCCAAACACAGGGACAAAGTGTTCAGCAACCCATAAATACATTGTAGAATTTAAGCACAGGAAGAAAATAAAGTTTTAATTTCTCAAGTTTTGTTACTCAATATAGTATCCTAAGGAGAGCCGCAGTTTGGAAACCTAAGAAATGGGTTAATACATAAGCCAATGCCGTGAGGTTTTTTTAAAAAAAGGGAAATTAAATGAAGCTCTAATGATATACACAGTAAATCTGTTAACTGGGACCAAGATGCTTAGAATGTGAAATTAGTTTAGGCAGAGGGGGGGAAAGGCTTTGAGGTCTAAAAGTTCAAGCTGCTTTGCCCTCTGTTGTTCCCATTAGATTTCACTGAGATCAATGTATTTCAAATTTGTTTGCACAGAATATCTGCCCTTCTCTGACATCTTTGGTGTTACTTGTTCAGAATTTCATATCAAAGTCAAACAGCTATAGAACCCCATTAATCAGTTACAAATGGAAAATGACAAGAAGTAATCCCAGGGTGCTTAATGAATGACTGAAATAAAGTCCAACAAACAGCCTCCCTTGAAAGCCAACAGGTTCGTTACTACTACCCATTCCTGACACAGGAAGCACAGTGGAACTTAAAAATTAGGTGTCACGACTCATCAAACTTTTTTTAAACAATTATGCAAACTTAACACATTGAGTATTTTGGGCTAAATCACCAGTGGTATGCAGGTGACATACAGTGCTACCTCTCATTTCTTTCTTCTAATCACTAAGAGACACTAGAAACCCTGAGAAGATGACTAGAAAGAAAGTTTAACAGAGATCAGGGCAGATAAGCTAAAGCTTAATTCAGGCAAGATGGAGATATGCAAGTGAGGAAAACTGCTGATCTAGGCACCAGTGGCGTCTCTCCCCATAATGTCACCTGGTGCAGGGGACATTTACCGGGGGGAGAGGGGAGTGGCAGCCAAAAGGGCATACACAGTCCTCTCCTTTGCTGTTGCAGTGAAGGCTTCCTCATGAGGAGGCTGCCACTGCCATGGTAAATCTGAGAAGGATACACTTGGGCCTCTCCTTTGCCACCACAGCTGAGACCTTCTGTGAGTTCCTGCATGGCAGGGGGTTGGACAGGATGGCCTTTGTGGTCTCGTCCAACTCTATGATTCTATGATTCCTCATGAGGAGACCACTGCCATTGCAGCGAAGCCGTGAGATGCTGCTAGGCCCTTCTCACCCCGCAGCAGCAGGAGGACCCCACTGGGTGTCACCACTCTTCTGTGGTGTCTTCAGGTGTGGTCCTCACACCCTTCACCCTAATGATGCCATTGCTAAGCACAGGTGTACAACTGACTCACTTTCTTTCTCACTAAAGATCCAGGGAACAGCTTGGGAGGGGACTGGATTCCGGACTTGGCAGAGTAGCAAATGGCAGCAGCAGCTGGAGTACTTACTATCACCGGGTACAGTTTTGTAGTGAGAAAACTAACCTCACCTCAGCAATGCATTTCTTAGTTCTACAGTCCAGATTACTGTAATATGCTTTGCATAAGGCTATCCTAAAAGATGGTTTAGAGACTGTAATTTGGCACAATGTGGCAGCCAGAATGCTTGCAGGATCTAGATGTTTAGTTCATGTTACATCTCCTGTATGCTATTTCTAGGACCATTTTAAGGTGCTAGTAGTCATGTATATGTGCCCCCCATCCTTTGCTGAACTTTGGGAACAGACAGACAGACAGACAGACAGATGTGCTAACACAAGCTTTAAGATCTGCAAGGAAGAGCTTTCTATCAGTCCCACCATCTTCACAGGTGTGCTTAGTGAGGACTTGGGAGAAAACCTTCTCTGTGGCTGCTCCCTGGCTGTGGCACTCCCTTCCACAGAAGGTCAAGTTGGCCCTCTTCTTGCTCTCTTTCCAACAACAGGTAAAGACATTTTTATTCAGGCAAGCATTTGAATTTTATTTATGGATTACTAAGGTGTATGTAAAGTGGTGTGCTTTATTTTTAATCTATTACTGTAAATTATGTTTCCAAAATACTTTAAGTGTTTTAATCATGTTTTTAAATAATATTGTTGGTTTAACAGTTGTAAACTATTGTTTTAGCTTAATACAGTTGTCCCTCCCCGTTCATGGACTTCGGAGTCCCTGGTCTCACTCTTCATAGGGAAGGACAAGTGCCTATACTTAAAATGGCCATGCATGCACCATGGGCATGCATGCCATTAGTTTCAATGGGGCTCCAATATTAGCAAGCCACCATTTTCACAGGGGGAGAGGTCTGGAACATGTCCCCCACATTGGAATGGGCAACTGTAGGTGTAAAATTATTGCAAACTGCCTTGAATCCCCTCTTACAAGAAAGGCTGCATAAAAGTGCCAGAAACAAACAAACATTTAGGGGCATGGAACTAGCAACTGTAACTATTACGATGATAACTGAAGCTATTTTTCTTTCACTTTCTCTAGATTTTCTGGAATTCCAGACATGATTGTTCATTTGAGTGACACATTCACACATTCATTACTTGATGAACAAGGAATCAATATGGAGGAATAAAACAGATTCTATACATCCCAGAGACCTGTCCATCATCCCTGCAGTACTGGGAATGCAAATTGCCTACCATTATTTCCTTTTTAAAGGAAATTCAATTTACAAAGGAAGATTATAATCACTCAGATATAAGCACTTTTTTTAATTTTATTTTTATTTTATTAAAACAAACAGTCAAACATATACTTACATTAAAACATTGAAACAAACAGTCATACATACAATCAAACAAGTACTTACCAACAAAATCAAACATCAATGAACAATAACAAACATATATATATACACTTTCAGATTTCTTTACAAAATTAAGCTAGACTTCCTGGTTGAATTGACCTTCTATTAACTTAAGATTTTAATCTCCTCTTCCTAGACTAGTGCTATTCCAAGGACACCCAGGTTACTTCACATAAATCTCTTATCTAAGAAAATTAAAACAAGCTTTTACTCTTAGTCCGCTATCATATAAGAAAAAAAAATCTAATATAAGCCTCTTCTAGTATATAATATGTTTCTGATTTTTCCCCCTTTCCCCCTTTTTTTCTTCTTATTATTGAAAAAAGAAAGAAAAAGAAGGAAAAATGGGCTCGCTTTGTTTTTCTTCAAATTTTTACAACAGATTATATTTTTCTATCAGAGACCATTCATTATCTATTTTTCACATTGCTTTGTCCTTTATTAAAGCTGTTAATTTATCCATGTTTTTCATTTCCCATACCTTCACCCACCAATCTTTAATGTTTGGCCTTTCTTTTTTCCCCCAATACTTTGCGTATATTATACGCGCCGAAGGAATAAGGTATAATATAACTCTTCTATATTTCTTTTCTACCTCTTTGTCCAAGCCTGTGGTTATATTCAATAGATATAATTCAGGTTTAAATGGAAACTGAAACTGAAAGATTTCAACAAGGGCTTGATGTATATCTTTCCAAAAGGAAATAGCTGTTTTACACTCCCACCACATGTGAAAGAACGTGTTTTTATGAGTTTGACACTTCCAGCATTGATCTGTTCTGGTCATATATATAAACTTCAACTTTGTGGGAGATAAGTACCATCTATGCAACATTTTCAGATAGTTTTCCCTAAGATCCTGGCAAAGAGTGAGGCTGTTTGTGGTTTTCCAACTTTTTCCCCATTCTTCTAAGCTTATAGCTCTTCCCACATCTTGAGACCATTTGATCATAGTTGGTTTTATCACTTCTTGTTCTAGATCTCTTTCATTTAAAATTCTATAGTACTTAGCTATATGGTGTCCTTTACAATCCTCTCTAATATTATCTAATTCTGTTTTATTATGTTCAAAAAATTAATTATAAGATAAAATCAAAAGAACAACTAGAAGAAGAGAAAATTATCCACAATTGGTTTCTGTATATACAACTACACCAAAGATTCATGTCAGATAAAAAGGAAGAGGGTTTGAGATATACGCACTTTCAAATATCAGTATGGAATTTTCCCCCAGGTAAAGTATGATGTATTATATCACACAAGAAAGTCCCTTTGACAGACATGCAATAATAGATACAAATGTACAATCTCAAGTAAACCGACAGATGATTCACACCTAAACAAACTGGACAGCAGCCATCTAGAACAGTGATTGACAACTTGGGCGGTGCTGAGGGGCACATTTTTAGATCCCCAGCATCCTTCATGAACTGCACTGGCCCTACAAAGGAGGAGGAGAATTATTAGAGAGGATACTTGCATCTGATGTCCTGCATTTTATCCACCCAGAAGATCTAGAATCACTAGTGATGACAGAGATCTTCAGAACAGGTTTAATAACAAACAACATGAATCCTCCATTTAAGGTGAATTTATATGTAGGGTTTTTTTTAATTTTATTTCAATATTATAATGTGTTGCCCTGCCTTCCTTTTGTATTCCTTGTATTGTATCTCCTCCTCTACTCCATCAACTACTCATATTGACAGTAAAAAAAATCCTGACAATACCATACTTTGTTTTTCCTTTTGTTACAGAAGAACACAAAGTAGAGCAAGTCACTACTAGGGAAAGAAACTTTTCTGGGGTTGCTTCAACTGTGCAAATACTCTCCAGAGGGAGACTTGCTTTAATAATCTTCCCATGGCACTCAGGGAGATTTTTAATTTTCTCAGTCCTATTATTTTAATTTGATCCATATTATCTTGACTAATGTTGTTGTCTTCATATTGAAATTTTACTATTTGTCATCTAGTCCTTTTAAATGTTGTAATCTTGAAAATTATAGAAAAAGGTTGGGCAATTATTGGTCAAAATAAAGAAATATTTTTTGTATATTACTGTGTTTGTTTCCAATACAGAATTGTATGATTAATAGTGTAGCAAGAGGTTGCTGCCATGTCCTTTTCTTGCATTGTAAATACTTCATCACTTTCCCTGGGTCCTCTCCAAGGCTTCTTAATTTGTGGGAACCCAAACGGAACATGATTGCCCAATAGAGACATAAACATTATTGAATAGAATGGTGACATTATTTACTCTACATTTCATGGATGCAATTTTTGCGCTAATTTATCCCCCAATGGTATGTGAGTTCTTTTGTTGCAACATCATTAAACAATTCAGGGCACAACTGTCACATATTTTCAAAGAAAGATAATAGCCTGAAAAATGCATATGAAGATACAAAGACATTTATTTATTATACAATTGATGGTTGATAATAAAGATAAAGCTTTTTGTGGTGAGGTGTCCAGCTCAAAAGAATCTTGTTCTAAAATTTGTTGCTCTATATTGTCTGAAAAGTTATTACAAATACAGAACATGCACACAAACACACCCACAAAACCTCACACATATGCCTTTGTTTGGAAATCAATTGAATGGAAGGCTCATGGATCATAGACATCCCACTGGGGATGCTGTCAGTCAGTTTAAAAATGTAACCTTTCAACACTGTTAACTACTAGTATAAGTTGCTTGTCTTCTCTGCAGCAATAGAATATATCCATCTACCATCTTGTACTAGTAAAAATATGATTTATTGTCTATTTGTAGTTAAATACTATTTATATGGGAATTTATGTTTCTTTTCTTTTTCTTCTTCCTCTTTCTCTTTGTCTCTTTTCTGTTCTTCTTTTCTTCTCAATAGCAGTAGTTTGCAGCCTGTGCACTGGACAAAGACACACACCCCCGACACATCGGGAGGGGCCTTCTGTTGTGTTGGCCCCATAAAAGGGCATTGACGCATGATTGGCTGAGCAGTCTGGAAGGCCCGCCCTTGCCGGACTGCTTAGCCAATCAAATGGCAGTCTCACTCCCTGGTAATGCGAGAGTTCAAATCTCGCATGACTAGGAGCGAGATTTCAGGGGGCTATTTAGCCCCACGCTGCCACGTGTCGGCAGCCATAGAATTGCAGACGAGCAAGGCGCTCGTCTGCGTGTGTGGACCTGGGCTCTTCGGGCCTTTAATCGGCCTAGCCCTAGGCACAAAGGTGCCAAAGATTATGAGTGAGGCGCAGCTTGGGCTGAGTCAAGCCGCGGTGCGCTGTTTCTCAGAGGAGGAATGGAGCGCGGCCTTGAAAGCCAGGTCACGGCTTGTTTCAGGCTGCACAGGACAGCGGCAGTATAGCCCTCCTCAGGGGAGCCTGAGGATGGGCTGAGGGAGCGGTGTGGAGTGCTGCATTAAGTGAATTAAAAAAAAAAAGCTGCAGCTCCTCTGCTGGGATTTGGGGCCTAGGCATAGCCTAGAGCGGCTGTGGGCCTGAGGCTGAGGTGGCCTGTTCGTGTCGGTGGTGGCCTAAGGGGCCGATTGGGGCCAGTGGTGGCCTAAGTGGCCTCGGGAGGCCAGTTGGGTGGTGCTAAGTAGCGCAGTTTAAAAAAAATCACTAAGAGGGACAGCCCCTAGGGGAGCAGACGGCCCTGGGATACAGGGTCTGTTCCCCCCCCTTTTTTTGTTGGAGAAATTAATATAATCTGGGGCTGGAGGTGGCTGATGGTAACACCCCTACCCCCTCCTTCATTTATTAATGCCCCCTCCCCACCCCATCCATATAATCACTTTAATAATAGACAGGTCTTACTGGCCAATTTAGTCAGAAGGCTTTATTATTATTAGTTTGGGGAGGAGCTGTTGCCAACCCCTATGGTGAGTCTGGGGTAAGGGCCTCCTCTGCTTGGTGCACAGCCTTTAATTAAGGCAACATTACATTGTGGGGACACGTGCCATTGGTTCCTCTGTGGTTCAGTTTGCCCATTTGGGAATAAGTTTCAACTGAGAAAAGATGAAATTAAAAAAAAAAGACTATTAATAACTTACTACAGGCAACATTATACAGTATTGGGAGGTTTATATACGTCAACGACTGTTATTATTGTTTAATTAAACATATTAACATTAAAAAAAATTGTGACACAGGTATAGCCTTATTAGGAACACTATATCCTGTATTTGAGTGGTGTGAATTGGATTATAATAATTTGAGCAATCATGCCACGTAGTGAGGCACAGTCCAAATGATGTGCTGCCTCAGCTGGCTCTAAAGCTGGCCAGTCAGCACCTAAGCGGGCTACTAATGCTCAAAATAGGGAGGATGATATTACTACACATTTGGCGCAAATAGGGTGCACAATGCAAGCTTGTGCAGCAGTGTGTGAGCAGTTAGCTCAACACCATCTGCAGAGAGATAGTTCAGGATCTCACGTTAATACTTCTCCAACTCTAGACCGAGCTATAAGCGTACAGCAGAGTCCAGTACAGCCGGCTATTGAGCATTCACCTTCTGTACCAGACATGGCACGTAGTTCCACAGGTATATCAGCTATGGAAGTTGGGCATCCAACCGTAGCTGATGTAATGGAGCTTTTGAAGAAAGTTCCTGGTGTGGGACAACAAGGTGCAGCTGCCCCTGTGTTAAATCAACCCACTTTGGCTGATCTTTTAAACTTTGTTCAAAAAGTGGTTGTTTCAGGTCAGAGCAACGCGCCGACTCCTGAGACTGCGGAGCCTTTCAATAGAGATATGCCAAGTGCTTCGGTGAGACAACACATCACCCGAGCAGCTACTGCGATGCTCTCAGTGGGAGCTCTGCAAGCATCGGCTGATGCTTCAAGTCAAGCGACGAGCTCACGTTTGTCTCACGCTTCCAATATGCAAGCAATATGGCCTTCATCAGTGTGGGCTCCAGGTGGACAGACAGGGTTGAGCTCCAGAATTGAGTGCCCTACGTCTACACCAGTGGCAGCACCTGTGACAAATACTGGGCTTGCTCAGGGTTTGGACTCTGGGGTGCGAGAGGACATGAATGTAAATAACCCGGTAGGTGATGGTAGGGGAATGGTGGTGGTGGGAGCATTGAGCATTTCTGGGGCAGATAGGACGGTTGACTGCAAGCCATATGCAGGAATGTCCACTCCTCTTGGGTCGCACCTTCCTCTGGCTACTAAGGAGAGAATATGGAAAGGTGAGTATATTGATTTATTTTCGCTCACCTTCCGTGATCCTGAGCCGAGGATCATGGTTAAGGATGGGGTGGTTTTTGCCCTTCCAAAAGAATTTCAGTCACACAAACGCCCTAAGTTAGAAAGAAATTTTGTGAATTGGATCATGGCTTTACAATATACAGGGGCGTTATTGAGGAGAAAGACCCTTCTAGATCTCCGGAATTCTCCAAATATGAGGAGATAATGATCAAGGCATATACAAATTGCCATTTTAATTCTAGGGGGTTGGCTTGGCTTCAATACGACGAACAGTTCAGGATGAGGGCAGCATTAGACCGCTCTTTATCCTGGCGTCACGTGCAGTCTGAATTGTGGGGAGACGTTATGTTAGGGGCCTCCCCTTCAAGCCGATGTGACAATGGGTTCGTACCTATGGTCACTCAGCCGAGAGGGCAAAATACAAGGCTTGGCACGGGGGAGAGAAAACAATTCGGACTATGCTGGGACTTCAATGCGGGTAAGTACCAGAGGCAACCCTGCAGGTTTGACCATAAATGTAATACTTGCAGAGGAAATCACCCAGGGTCATCATGCATTAAAGGTAAGAAAGCAGGAGGGGGGGCCTCACAGCAGTCCTCAACCAGGGGAAAGAGCACCAACACCAATTAAGTTGGACGTGTTGGCTGCTTGGTTGCGGATATACCCAAAGAGGGATGCTGCACAGTATTTGTTTGAAGGTTTCTCACAAAGTTTTCGCATTCCTTATGCAGGTTTTAGGGTGCACCATTATGCACCTAATGTACGCTCAGTCAGGGATTTGCCAGGGATTGTGAAGGACAAGCTGGCTAAGGAAATAGCAGTGGGTAGGATTTCAGGCCCCCATGATCAATTGCCAATGCCAACTTTGCGACTGTCTCCCCTTGGTGTCATCCCTAAGAAGGCACCAGGGCAATACAGGTTAATCCACAACCTATCTTACCCTAGAGGTGAATCAGTAAATGATGCTATTGACCCTCAGTTAGCGTCAGTTAAATATACCTCATTCGACTCAGCAGTAAAAATGGTTTAAAAATTGGGTAAAGGAGTCCTATTGGCAAAATGTGACATTAAATCTGCTTTTAGATTACTACCAGTTCACCCTGAAGACTTTGATCTCTTGGATTTTCAATTTGAAGGGAAGTATTACTTCGATAAAGCTATGCCAATGGGGTGTTCCATTTTTTGCTTGGCATTTGAGACATTCAGTACTTTTTTGCATTGGTGTGCCACTAAGAGGTCTGGTAATCAAGAAATTACCCATTACCTTGACGATTTCTTATTTGCTGGGGCTTCTGGGATGACTGGTTGTCTAGATACATTGTTGGCATTCCAAGGATTTATGAGAGAAATGGGGGTGCCTTTGGCTGAGGAAAAGACGGAGGGTCCTGACACCCATAATGACGAATCTGGCTGGGCTCTGTCATTTTCAGACTTCCATATTTCCAAACATGGGTTACAAATGACTATTAGGCAGTCAAAGACCGATCAACTGGGGAAGGGACAATCCATATTTTTGGGTAGGGCACCGAATGGCCATATTTGCCCAGTGTTGGCATTATCTGACTACCTCAGAATAAGGCCGGGGGGAACAGGATATTTATTTTTACATCGTTCCAGCCTCCCGTTGACGCAGTTTCAATTCAGGGCCGTGTTGCAAGAGGTTTTGAGACATGCTGGTTTGCCAGCGGCTCAATTTTCTTCTCATTCTTTCAGAATTGGGGCAGCAACAGCAGCGGCAATACATGGTTTAAGTGATACTGCAATTCATAAGATTGGTCGTTGGCACTCTAGAGCATTTAAATCTTATGTTCGCACCTAAGATAAATTGTATTACTGACTCTCTGATTTGTTCTGACTATATTTTAGCAGAACTGAATGGTGGAGACGTATGGATTCTTGGCCACAGCTTGGTCTTTTGGGCCGAGTGGCACATCATTCAGCATCGACGGGATATTACCATGGGATTGAGAGACGCCGGAACTGTAAGGTGGTTCGGTCATAGAGGAATGCTGTGGGGAGCTCTACTATCTAGAATTATTGAATTGCTGGTGTCTTTCACACATCCCAAGATCTTGGTAATTCATTTGGGATAAAATGATTTGGCAAAACTGACTTCTTTAAAGTTAGCTAAAACAATTGTTAATGACATGCAAGAAGTTAAGAGAAGGATGCCAAATACTGTGCTCATGTGGACAAAGTTGCTGCCTCGGAGATCTTGGTATGGTGCTCGGAGTGATGCAGCCATCAACGGAGCTCAACGTTGGCTGAACAGATCTGTGGCCAAAACTTTGGGGAGACTGGGAGTTGTTACTGTGGAACATGAAGGAATTCAGGTTACATTGCAACATTTGTACAGGGGGGGATGGTGTACATCTCTCCCCACAGGGGAATGACATATACTTGACTTCCTTGGAGTCATACATTAAAAGAACGATTTTTTGGGGAGGAGGGGATGCCAAGCTAGGCTGGCCCCCTCCTGTGGTGGGCAGGGACCCCCCCGGGGAATAATTAGGTTAATTGGAAAATACTAATTGGGTTAATAAAAATTCTAAATTCGGTATATGTCATTAGGTTAACCAAATTGGTATGACGTCATTTTAACCTTGGATGATGTCATAATGTTATGATGACATAGGATCCCTTATGACATCATATCTGGTTGGGGGAGGGATTAGTTATTGTTGTTATATAGTGCATAAACTGATAGACTTGACGCATGCCGTGTTAGAGGCAATTAATCAATAGCGCTTGAGCTTAACCACATGAATGCATGTGTCAAGAACAAATTCTTGTTTTCTAAAACTGTTATTTAAATGTCTAATTGATTGATATCAAGACCCTGTACAAAATAAAAGTTGTGGCCAAGTTTTACCCAAATAATCATGTTTGATGTCCTTTGTGCCGATGCAAAGACACCCCCCCATGTCAGGAGGGGCCTTCTGTTGCGTCGGCCCCATAAAAGGGCATTGACGCATGATTGGCTGAGCAGTCCGGAAGGCCCGCCCTTACCGGACTGCTTAGCCAATCAAATGGCAGTCTCGCTTCCTGGTAACACGAGAGTTCAAATCTCGCATGACTAGGAGCGAGATTTCAGGGGGCTATTTAGCCCCACGCTGCCACGTGTCAGCAGCCATTTTAGAATTGCAGATGAGCAACCCATCCCGCCCACCCTTAAGTAATTGGTAAACATGTTATTTACTCTCAGGCTTTGGCTGGTCTCCTTTTGGGATCGGGAGGGAATTTTCCCAGAGTGGCAATTTGGGTTTTTCACCCTCCCTGAGAATAATAACATTACCAATTACAAGTGGAAAAAGAAAAAGTGTTGTTAATTTGCTGGTTAGAAGTTATTAGGTGTGAAGGCATAATGAATAGTTTGAAATGTTCATGGTGAGAAGTTCAGTTTGGTAAGATATAATTTGTTACAACTTGAGGTTCTGGGTCTGTTGGGTTTATTGTTATTGATAAATTTTGTTGGCGGGCAGGGGAATAATTAGGTTAATTGGAAAATACTAATTGGGTTAATAAAAATTCTAAATTCGGTATATGTCATTAGATCAACCAAATTGGTATGACATCATTTTAACCTTGGATGATGTCATAATGTTATGATGTCATAACAACCCTTATGACATCATATCCGGTTGGGGGAGGGATTAGTTATTGTTGTTATATATTGCATAAACTGATAGACTTGACGCATGCCGTGTTAGAGGCAATTAATCAATAGCGCTTGCGCTTAACCACACGAACGCATGCGTCAAGAACAAATTCTTGTTTTCTAAAACTGTTATTTAAATGTCTAATTGATTGATATCAAGACCCTGTACAAAATAAAAGTTGTGGCCAATGTTTTACTCAAATAATCGCGTTCGATGTCCTTTGTGCTGATGCAACTGTTGGATTTCCCAGAAGCTATTTTATTTACTATTGATATCTATATGCCACCCTGTTTGATAAAGATCCTAATAGTAACAACAACATAAAAGATGATGATGATGATGATGATGATGATGATGATGATGACAATTTTCCATGATGATAGCTTGCTAGGATCAACTCCAAAAAAACCTAACAAAATATAATTGGGTGATATCACTATAGGCAGAAACACAACAGCACAACTGCAAAAAGTGACCATATTTGGAACATGTTACCTTATCCAACAATAGCTCATTGGTTCCTACAGTCTTGGGCAGAATCTGAATCACTGATTATCTGGAATTTCAGTCAGTTACATCTGGTAGCTGGTGAAACCAAGAATAATAATGTCAATGTTAAAATGTTGAAATGTAAAGATGTGTGTCTGTATTTTTCCTTGCTGAGAAAAATCTGTTTTCTGAGGCCAGATTCACAATTATCAGACACAGGTGTGTGTTAGTCTAAACAAGCTAACTATCAAGCTGAAATTCTGTGAGAAAGAGTTTTATTTACACAAAGGGATTTTCATAAACAAAGAATGTTTTGGGAACTGCAGTCACATGGTGTAATATTGAAATTAGAGGTTGGGCTAACACACGTCATGTATCATCAACTAATCAGTCTGTAGAGGCTACACCCAAAAGAGGTGGAGAGATGTGAGCTGAAAGTTGTGATTCTGAAAAATCTCTTACTTGTCTTTTAACCTTCAAGCTAAATGGACTAATTAAAATATTTTGCTGATGCTGAAGCTTGACTAACTTTAAACATGTAGCAGTTAAATTTTTTTGTTCCTGCTTAGCCATTCTGGCTAAAGAAAATGCTATTGGACTTTGTTGTTATTATTATTTGTTTTTGCTCATGCTGATTTTGCAATAAAACAAGAAGCTTGAAGCTCCGTGGGTCTTGGTGACTTGGTTTCAAAGGATTGTTTGCTGTGCATCCATCATCATCACAATTCAACAGCGGCTGCAGCAGCCGCGTGCGCAGGGGGGGTCGTGCGCGGAGGAGGAAGGTGCACGTGCGCGCATGAGCGCACATGCCGCCATTCCCCCCCCTCGGCCCAGCCGAGAGGCAACACTTTTGAGACCGGCCCAAGTCTCAAAAAGGTTGCCTGTCCCTGCACAACAGAATGCACAATAGGACCAATGCACATTTGTGGCAATGCTCATTGGTCCCATTGTGCATCGGTCCTGTTCTGCATTGAGACCCTGGTTAGGGAATGCCAATGTATATCAGTAGAGCCTGATGCACATTGATCACTTTGCCAGTGTCCTGTTAACACATCTTTGCAATTCATTAAGAAGAGTTTCTTAGTATCTCTCTATGTAGCTAGGATTCCAATCCATACCATTAAAACATCACCATGGTAAAAATAATATAAAGGACTAAATTTAAGAGATTAAGATTAAGAGGTTAAGAGGCCTGAATCCGACAGTATCATTGTTCTAGTGCAAGGTCCATTTTTATAGAGTTAGCACAAGGCACAGTTTTTAGCAAAGTGTTCCATTTCACAGTCCTTGGCACAGTGTGCATTCCATGCTTATAATTTGTGCAATCCAACACAAATACACTAGTTGTTTGCCACTCAAGTAGCATCATTTTGATTCTAGGGAACAAGAGACTGTTGTTCTTGTGGTTCCTCAGTTACAAGATTGGTTATTGTTGATCCTAGCCTATAGTATTCAGCCACAGAAGAGAGCAATTGACCACTTTCTGAAGTACTCTCTCAGTTATTCCTAGAATATGCCTCCAAATCATTAATCAAATCAAAGTTATGTTTGAAATGGGCTTATCATTTACTACAGGCATTCTGTACCTCAAACCATTTTGCTCAGTTCCCTACTTGTTGTCATCAGTGTGAGCTATGGTCAGTTATAAGAGCTTGAGTGAGTGAGATATTTGACTTTGAAACAAATGCTCAAGAGAGATGAGCAAGATGTAGTAAGGAGTCCACAGTTATCTGACCACAAGTAGGTTTGTGTTCAGTTGGTATTTCAATAGGTTTGCTTTAACAGGGGAAAATTTCTTTTTAAAGGTGTAAACTAGAGTTACATGGATTAAGTGGTCAACATGGATTAAACAGGGTTTCTTAATCTGTAGTCCATGGACCCCTAGATTTTCCACTGATAGGCTTCATGAGGTCCATGAACTGTTTGCTTTATTTTGTCGTTTGCTTTTCAGACCATTATTTTGTAAACTATATTCAGGTGCCCGTTTCTGGGAAATGATCCTTAGCTTTCTTCAAATTTTAAAAGAATCTATGATCCCAAACATATTAAGAACCGTAGGCTTACATGGCCAGCATCTATAGTTTTTTGCGGGTTTTTCGGGCTGTGTGGCAATGTTCTAGAAGAGTTTCTTTCTGATGTTTCACCAGCATCTGAAGATGCCAGCCACAGATGCTAGCGAAACGTCAGAAAGAAACTCTTCTAGAACATAGCCACACAGCCCGAAAAACCCACAAAAAAACTATGTTAAGAACCATTGTTAAACAAACACAAATAGCTGTCATGTGGCCCTGGAAAAGTAGAGGTAAAGTAAGGGAAAGCATCTTAGCTACAGTTGCACTTTGATGGCATCAGGGCTGAGCCAAAGACTGTTGTCAGAAAGCAGAGCCATAAAGTACCAGGAGCCAAAAGCATGGTGCAACAAGACCAGAACTGAAAGACCAAGATAAGATTCAGAGCTGACCAATTCAGAGAAACACAGTAGAGCTAAGAAAATTATTGTTGCTCAGGCAAAGTCCTAGCCCAAAGATGAAAAACTTTTCTAGTTCTCAGCAGCTGTTCCACCCTTTGGAACTTTCTTCTATAAGAGGCTAGGCTCTTCTTCCCCTCTTTCAGCTGGCAGGCAAAAACTTTTCTTTTTAAGGAGCCTGTTAATACACAATCGCACCCAGGGATGCTTCTTATTGGTTTTTGATTGGTATGTTTGTTAATGGTTTTATATTTTTAAGTCAGTATTTAAAAAAGATTTTACAATTTTATTTGTTTTATTAAGATGGTGTCTTAATTGTGTTTTCAATTTTTACTGTTTTGTGAGTTGCCTTGGATCCAACTTGGGGGGAAAGCAGCATACAAATAAAATAAATAAATAAAATAGTAATTTATCTTTTTTTATCTGGATAAGTGGGCAAGAGCAGTCAGGAGTCTGAGAAGACAAAGCTTCAAGAGGCTCCAAAAATGCCTGGTAGTATAAGAGAACTGTATATTTATTTTTTTCTATAAGAGAGCTGCATAGGCAACCAAAATATTTCTGATACTGGATTCAAAAGGACCAATAGATCAAAGCTTGGAATTAACTCATTGATTAACTGGTTATGTTACTCACCTAGTGCTAGGCTCTTGGATAATTAAGTGAAAAGTTTCCCTCATAGCCATTCCTCATTTCTTTCTCTCTTAGCTTCTTCCTCTTTCTCCCTCCCTTCCCTTTTTATCCTTATCCTCCTCCTCACCCCTTTTAATTACACAACTAAAGTAAGATGCATACAAAGAATAGTGAGCTTGTAGGATACCCAATCATTTAAAACAAAGATACCACAGATTGTATTTGGGATTATTGGCTCCTGCATGCAAAATCTGTACTATCCCACTGTTCTTCCCAGACCATATGCTATTTAATATTTTAAGATTATTTTAAAAACTCACACTACAGTATCTGGACCAGAACTATATATATATATTTTTAAAAATAATCCAATTTAATAATTCTATTTATGTGATCATGTGAGCCAAAATATGTGTGATATTGTTCTACCACCACTTCATAATGTACACATAGAGGCAATATACATTTTCAACATTCGCTTTCATACTGGGGAAGCCATGCCAGGGTTAATATCAGTAAATAAATAAAAGCTGGTTACATTAGACATAGCAGACACAAATAAGGGGATCACAGCAGATAGAAGGAAGCATATGGGCTGGATATTTTAGTGACAGAGAAATGAAGCCAAACTCAATGACCTTTATTTTAATTTTCTTTAGCTCTGAGTCTTATCCAGAGCCCAGGAAGTGGAATGCACTAATCTCACCACCACCAGCAGCATCAAGGAAGGTATAAAATCATCCCAGGATGGAGAAATTGAATACAGCCAGTACTCCTTTTAGTCTTCCCTTCCTGCAATATCCTTCCAAATAAAACTCTTAACTCCTTGGATGCTTTGTCAAGGACTAATAAATGAACAAGAAATTTGCAATTCAGTAAAGCACTTAAAAATGTGGATATTTCTGGCAGAAAGAGAAGTTCACTCAGTTGAGAATTGTGAAGCACTTGGGGATACTTTTTCATATTAACAGAAAGAAGTACTCTCCCTCCCCATGCCTTATAAATATTTGCATTATTGGAAAGATTCTCAATTCGATGTTACACCATTTGATGTCCCTCCTGCTGGGTGAAATGGGACTATTATTAGAAAGCATGGTGACTCTGGGATTTAACTGAGTTCCAGCACAAGAAAGGTCTGCTTTTGGAAGGGTGAGATATATTGTGAATGCAAAATTTGTCGTGAATGCAAAATTTTAAATACTACTGGGTGTCTTTTTACATTTTCACAGAGAGAATATTAATTTACACTTATATCTCACCTTCCTTCTGAGGATCTCATGATACATTGCATATATTAATCTCTAACATGCATTTAACACAATTTTACAAAACTGGAAACATGATATTAAAAAGCAAAGATTTTCTTGAATTTCTTTGCTTTGTAATCCTCATTCGTCCTCATCTTAAGTGACACAGATAAGTTTAGCAAATTACTTACAGTTTTATTCTCTGTTCATTTAGTTTTCTTGTTCTGCAAACCAATGTGTAGAAAATGTTCTTCTCCTGCATCCATACAGTGCTTGAAATGGACTTAGATTGAGAATGTGAGAGCTGGAGAGTCTTCCCATGTAAGTGAAGTGGTGAAGCCATCCAGGGTTCTGAAGGACTGATCCAAGTACCTTGGAGAACTCTAACCTGGAGCAGATTCATTGGTCCACTGTCATGGGAGCCACCAGCCGCCACTGGATTGAGTGAAAATGAACATTTAGTACTGAGCATACTCTGGGTTCTTCCACAGGTTAGGAGAGCTAAGGCAGAAAAGAGGAGAGAAGCTGGCCTTGGTCAGAGAAGTAGTTGCTAATCCAGTGAATGTTTTTCTCTTCCTTCCCATTACTTTTTCCTTTTCTGTTGTGTCTATTAGACTGTGAACCTCCAGGCAGTAATTATCCAGTATTTTAATCCTTGTGCAGCATTTAGATAAAATTAAGCTTTTTATGACTAGATTCTTATTGGTGATGATCACAGGCATAACCTCTGGTTACAACACATGGTGCTTAAATAGGGGGATGTTGCAGAAGGAGGTATCCTGTGCCTCCTTCTACAATGCCCCTTTCCCCAGATCTGCAACAGCAAATTGCAGGTAGACAAGTTCTGGCTATCTTCATACATTTGGCTACCACTGGAATCCTGACTGACTTACAGCATTTACAGTGACCCCGGAATGTTTGATCCCAGATGCCTTTTGCTTCTGACAACTATTACTGACTCTTGGCTTCCAATTGACAGTGGTTTATTGATGTGGACCTCTGAATCTTGTTTGCAGTTAAGAACAGAACACTTCCCAATGTCGCACAAGGGTGGGCCAGGTGATCTCACACATACACACATACACATGTACACACAACACTGCTGGAGACTTTCTCCTCCTATGAAACCTTTTCAAAAGTTGTAGGCTGGCATCCTATTAGTAAGTTACAATGTCATACGTTATATGTATGACCGCACAACTATTTCTTATACATATTTACAAGTATAGTAACATTGCCACAGTCATAAATGCCATCATTATCTACTTTAAAATCCAGCCAACAACACCAAGGGATGGCATTCTGTAGAGGTGGCAAGTGGGCTGCTGAAGCAGTATGCATCCAGCCCCACTCCCACTTGTGATAGGTAGTGTGCCAAGTAGAAGTAGGGCCCTCAGTGGGATCTTGTCAAAATTCCTTGTTACACTTTCATTTGCTGGTGGGACTGGTCTGGAGGAATCATCTTTCAGTATGCCACTCATCAGTGTCACAGAATTCCTCTGTGCATCTGACTGTATATTAAGATGCATCTCAGTATCATATTAAGGGATAAGCCATAGGCACAGTGGTTAAATGCCTGTCCTGCAGCCACTCACTCATAGACCACAAGGTTGCGAGTTCAATACTGGCCAGGGCTGAGGCTCAACTCAGGCCTGCATCCTTCCGAGGTCACTAAAATGAGTACCCAGATTGTTGGGGGGCAATCAGCTCACAGTTGTAAACTGCTTAGACATCCCATAGCGTGATATGAAGCGGTATATAAATGAAGCTGCTTTGCTTTGCTTTTGCTACATGACTGATGTAGGATCTTGGCCATATAGTGTTTGAGAACATCTAACAGTGGTGAGATGTTTCATTAAATAATTTGTCCTCTCTTCTGGGAATAAGTAATTTATCAGAGCACATTCCTACAAGTGTCCCCCTTGCACTATTGAAAAATCTGTTTTTCAAAACCAGAATGGATTTCTGTCCACTTCCAGTTCTGTGCCCCTTCCCTTTTGGGCAGTTCATGTGGTCCTCAGACATTCCCACAGTAAAAGATTGGCTCCTGGGCCAGGTAAAGTTGCCTAACTCTGACTTATATCATCATCACTCCATCTTTGAAAAAAATTATGTGAGAAATTTATTGTGAACCTAAATCTCATTCTGATCCCAGGCTGTACTCATTTATGTACATTTGTTTGTCATCTCATAAAATGGATTCTCTATATGACATACAACAATTGAGTGTCAAATAAGACTGAACAGGACATAGTAATGCAATCAAATTTGATATTAAAGTCCAGCACTAACAAAGATAATCAAACAATTTCTCATAAAGAGATTGGAATTAAACAAAACTAAACTAAATGTAGAAAAAACCAGCTATTATCAAAACAGAGATATTACTATGAAAGAAAGACATTATTATCAATTACTGTCAGCCTTTAAAATGTAACATAGTATTTATTTAAGAGAGTTTAAGGACTTTATCACACCACCTTTTCTTCTTGCAACAATCACATTAGTGAAGCAAACGGGAACATACTGGGTTGTAAACATTCAGAATCACACGTCTCTTCAATCACATGAGTGTGCTGCTTTGGCTATCCAGTTCCATAACCCTACCTTCCAGGCCTTTCAATGCATGCATGCCTTTCCCGATATTGTTTTTACTCTGTTCCTTTTGGGTTTTTTAATTTTCATTTTTGCAATCACAGCAAAAATTAAAATTGAAAAAAAAACAACCCAAAAGCATTGAGTTAAAAACAACCTTGGCCTGCTTAGCAATATTGAGTGGAGGGGGGAGGGAATCATGCTCCCTCATGCCACATGACTGCCATCAACTGGCACAGAAGTGGCCTATAGCACCACGGGGACTAATTGAATAGGAGCAATATTAGGAGCCTATTGATGGTTTTCCCATCACTGAAAAGGTGCACTACAGAAACAACAGAAATGCAAAGCAGCAATTGAATAGACGTGATGTGGCATGATAAGTACTAGCCAAATACACTAATGTCTTGCTTTAATTATGATTTACTGCCTTGTGTGATAAAGTCCTAAGAAAGCCTTGAAGAACCAAAATCATCTGGCACTAAAAGATGCACATGCCAGATGAGATTTTTTAAGAGAGGAGTGGGCAACTATCTAAAATTAAGGATCCATATTGCCTCCATGCTGGATCCTTAAGCACTGCAAACCTGGCTGTGCCACTCATGCCCTGTTGTTGTTGGGTGTTTTTTAAAATTATAACTGTAATTGAATTTCAAAAGTCAAAATGCCTGCTTGGTCTTCA
The DNA here is from genome assembly GCA_026167975.1 of Phrynosoma blainvillii. Lineage (NCBI taxonomy): Eukaryota > Metazoa > Chordata > Lepidosauria > Squamata > Phrynosomatidae > Phrynosoma > Phrynosoma blainvillii. The sequence goes on from JANUYF010000002.1 coordinate 76,515,944, forward strand.
AGATGGAATGGGAGACAAGTTAGCCATGATTCCATCCCTGCTGTTTTAGGCCCAGTGAAGGCACTTTTAAAACCAGGAAATAAGCTGTAAATTAACTTCCTAGTTACTTCCTGGTTTAAAATAGGCCTCTACCTTGTGGGCCTCCAAAACAAGCTGATGGGCTTGGAAACTGTGATTTACCTAATCTTGCTTCACAGCTGGAGCTCGATCACTATAAAGACCCTCTCCCTTGTAGCCATCCTGCATTCTTGAGCCTGAAGTAGCATTTGCATAAGATGGGAAGGTACATATGGGAAGAGACTTTTTATTGAGGACAGAGTTGAGGAGAAGAACCTTTTTGGTCTGAAGTTGATTATAGTTGTGGATGGCAAGAATGAGTAAAGCCATCCTATTGGTGTTATCTGGCCCTGACATGATTATCCAGGCATCATGCTTCCCTCCTTCCCAGACACACTCACATCCTAAACACACACAATATACTCATATTCTCAATCTTTCTTTCTCCCATGCAGTAGCCATCAAGCAATGGGAACAAGCTTTGATTGATGCCTGTACAAAGTGAACCATCCTTCTGCTGAAAATGCCCTCCCCTCCTCTATAATTAAGCTTATAACCTATTGGTCTTGCCAGTTCAGGGTTATTGGGTTGTTTTGAACCTCACTGTAGTGTGGAATGAAGAAGAATAAATCCCTTATCTCCAATCACTCATGAGAGATTAAGATGCCAAGAAGCTGGGCAGACCAGATGGGGACTTCCACAGGCTGTTTTAGAATGTATCAGTCTCATGGGCTGGAGGTTCCTTATTTCTGCTTCAGATTGCAAATCATTTAGGGCTCAAACTAGCACTTTGAATTGAACTTGGAAACAAACTGGAAGCCAGCATAGACAAGGAAAAGGTTTCTCTCCCATCAGCAGTGGATGTCAGCAGTGTGCGATACTGGCACAATGATTTTTCCATGCAGTCAAAACAATTGATATGCTGAATGGATTTCAAACTGCTGCCTTCACAATGAAATGATTCCAGCAACCTCCACATGGTTGCAGTAATATTTTGCTGTCTGGAAAAAAAATGAATAAGATCCAGGTTTGCTTGAGGTGACATTGGAATATTTACTTTTCTCTAATCAAAAGAACCAGAGAAGTTATAGTTAGCATTAATCTTATTAGGAGACAGACATGTTTAACATAAGGAAGTAGTGTCCCTAAATACCTCTAAACTCTCCATGATTAATCATTTTATAAGCTGCAATCCCATGGCCATTTTTTTTCCAGAACAAGCATCACCAAATGTATTGGAACATCTGAATAAACATGCTTAGAAGCAACCTACACATTGGTCAAGATGCTACATAAAGGTTGATTAACATAAAACTCAGCGTGTGGAGTTGCATATTGATCATTCTATGCAGTTCTTGGGTTAAATGGCAATATTGCACAGCTGAATGCATACTATATGTGTAACTGAATGCACAACTGTGTTGGAGACCCCATTGGAACCTCTGTCTAGCATGCTGCAACCAAATTTGGCATGAATGGCTGGGCAGATGAAGCATCCAACCTATCACAGTGTCAAACTGCAGGTAAGGGCATGGGTCCAGATTTGGATCACAACCACAGCATGAAGAAGGACAATTAAATTCCTTCCTGAAATTCTCTCTCTCTCACACACACACACACTCACACTCACTCACACGCACACTTTAAAAAAAAAGTGAGTGAACCATGTCTTGACCCTGGTAGCTGAGGAAAGGGGTGGTGATGGATTCCATAGTGAACAATGCACAAAAGTCAAAATTGTGTAGGTGATTTGCCAAAGAATCCCTCCCCCACCCAATTTAACTGCTTGACTGACTGAAGCACATTCAATTTTATGCACCTAGTCCATATTCAAATGGAGCGGTACTGGTGTTAGAAGTGGGACACATGTGCAGATTGGAAGAGAAAGCCATGTTTGTTCTTATTCTGCACTCAAGGTGCTTGATTGAGGAAGATGTATACATCTAATCTGCAGCTTTGAGCTGTGGATGAGTTGGGATAGCTGCAAAACTGTAGCATTCTTTTTTGTTTAGGGGATGTCAGCATGTATCCAGAACTGGACTGAATTCATAGTAAAGATACCTCCTTGTACTCAACTTGGAAGAAATATAATATCATCCAAAATCCACAAAACAGTGATACTTTGATTGGGCCAACCAAAATGCACAATATACATGTTGCAAGCTTTCAAAGCTCCACTGGCTGCTTCATCAAGCAAAGATGTTAAAATCATACAGGAGAAAGAAAGAAAAAATGTCAGTTAGTCATAGGCCTGCATTTTGTCAAGATATTTTGGTTGTTCACCTCAGTTCAGATGGTATGAAAAAGTATTCATGCAGACAGGCCCACCTCCCAATAGCCATGTGGATACTGGGAGATTCTTAAAGTCCAAGAGATAAACTTTAAATTCCATTAGCATGACAAAAAGCTACTACCTTTGAGATCCAGTTTGTTTTGAATCCTTTCTGAGGCTACAACAAGCCCCTCTGTTAGGAACAGAACACTGAATTTCTCTGGAAGCCTCCATGCTTTTGCATCAGGAAAACGTTTAGTTGTTGTTAAGGTAAAACATGCCAACACAATCCAACATATATAATGAGCATTTTGGTTGGCTCAATAAAGATATCACTGTTTTGCAGACTTTGGATGATATTGTACTTTGCAATATAACCAACATGACTACACTTGGATATGTCAACCTGGAAGGGTTAGTTTTTGGACTACAATAGTATCCTCTAGTTGTCCAATAAGGTAACTTTCTAAACTCTGCCTTTGCACATTAGTTTCAGCTAGATATTCTGATGCCCATGGTTCTAGCAGGTATGAAGCACTATGATATGCTACTTGCTTTTAAAGTTTCCCCAGGCCATCCTACCAACATCCAGTTTTTCACAGGTAAATGCAGTAAAGTTTGGTTGATTTCCAGACATTCCATTCTCAGATTTACTATTTTATGATACCTAATTAATGTGGTTTTACAGCTAAGATGTTTGTTTAACCTTCCCACATGCTGTTTAAATCAATGTTGTTTTTATAACGACATGTCGGCAATATCAGTGTAGTAAGATTATCCAATTTGCCAACAAAATGAAGTTGCAGTGCCTTGTTAAGTCACTCATTTTGAAGTTTGTATCTTCAAGAAATGCTCCCACTGGGTATATATCCTGTGCTCAAGTCAAATCCTTCTTTTTCTTCCTGGCAGTTCATCCATTCTCATCTCACCACTGATAGTTTGAGGTGAAATTAGATTTATTTGTGATTTCTTTATGATAGAACTCATGTAATACTATAAATTGGGTTACCTTATGACAGAATGGAAGGTTTTCAGGAGATGTTTGAAGACATATTGTCACTAAAGAGAGACAAATAATATCTAAAATACAGTAATTTTGAATTTCAATTTGAGGATTTTCAGGGCGAAAACTGTTACATTTTGTATATACAGGAAGCCCCTGCTTGTCTGGAAGGTTAGGAAGCAGACCATCAGAAAGTGGAATTGGCTGAAAAGTGGAACCCAGTTTTGTTCACCTTGCAAATACATTTTGGCCACTGAAAACATAAATAAATCACTAACTAGCTCTCACTTCTGAATGCATGCAAAAGCTAAATTCACAGCCACAGCCCCCCTCCCCACACACGTACATGTTAGTAGTCCCAAGTGAGCCTCATAGGCAAGAAGAACTGATGCAAGAGCAGAGCTAATGGAACTTTTCTGTAATTTGCAAGCATTGAAAGAGAAAGCCATTGGAAAGTGAGTTGTCAAAAGGCAGGGGGAGCCTGTAGTCATTTTCCATGAACAATGAGAAAGGTCTGATACAGAGGTAAGCCCATATCCCCAACGTTTGTCACAGACAGTCTGGTTTAAATTCAACTTAGTAGGAATGCTAATTCAGGACTATCCCAGGCCCTGAGGTTTCAGGCCAAAACCTAAAACCTAGAGACAACACTTGGTGATGTTATTAGATGTTCTGCATTAAGTACCAACCACAGTTGCTCACTGCTTGTTGTTCAGACATACAGAGAGAGGGGGTGGGTGGGGAGAGAGGTTGAAAGGAAGAATATATTCTGTTTGGAAATCAAGACTTAGCTACCGAGACTGTTTCCAGATCTAGGTGGAATGAGCAGTTTACTCCTTCTCATTTAGTTAGGAAGACAGGATAATGAACATTTAATTTAGCATAGTTACTTCTAGCTGGAAGACAGATGCAGAGTAGAGGAGAAGGTTAGCCCTGGCAAAGTCAATCCATAGAGAATCTCCCCCCACCCCCGGAGAATATTTGTAAATTACTGCAACATATCAATTCATCTTTGTATATTATAATAAAATACTGCACTACTAATTGAGGTGGAGATTTGTACATAGCTTTCCTCTTCCCTGAAACTGAGCCCACCAAAACTAGAGAATTAGCACAGTAATCTCCCTGCTGGAGATGAAAACTGGAAACTTAGGGGCAGGCCCTGAGATCTGGCAACTCTAGTTATTAGTCTCAAGTAAAATAGACCTTTTGAATCAATATAAACTGGCTGATGACTTCTTTTGTTAGGCTAATTATCCAGGATGATCAGTTGATGTCTCATTAACAGAAACCAGTGGCACAAGGTCTCCTGATAGCTGGGAAGCTCAGGCTTTTGCAATGTATTACCCATCCAAGCTTGGAAATGTTGACAGCCCACTGGATGAGGGGAAGAAGCAGAGAAATAAAGAAAATGCTTATTTTAGCAATAAAGGTAATGCCCTAAATCATCTCAACCCCCCCCCCCCCATGTTTTCAACATCAGTCTTATCATTTGGATGGTGTCCATTTTATGTGGCGGTGGAGGGGTCTTTCCCCTTTCCTTTTCCACAGCTTCAGTACATTGGGTGCCTAAAAGTTTCCCCATTTCTGTCCAATAGCAAGTTTTCTATGAAGGAGCTATGGTTTTCACTGGAACTGTGGTATGGAAAGAAAGGGTTAAACCCATGCCACGAGCACTGATCAAAACTGCAGTCTCTCTATGGCTGCCCTTAGAAGAAAAAGAAACATCCTGGGGATCTTGTTACAGCTCTTCAATATGCCTTCACCTTAGGCTCCAAGATGCCTTCGGTTCCAGTACCCCTACACAGTTATAGGCTATTGCAGTGGGCTCTTGTCATCTATGGATTTGAGCTTCCAAAGATGGCAAACCTCATTGTTTTAAATGGAGGTGTGTGCATGCAGCCACGCCAGTGGCCATGTGCACATTGTGCCACCATAGTAAACAACAGACCTGAGGTCCTATGTTTTTTGTTATCTGAGTGTGGTATCAAATCAAATCTCCCTTTTGGGGGCAAGCAATTAAGAGGGCAGTTTGCTTTCAGCTCCAGGCAGTCTTAGATGATACAATTTATCTAGACCCATTTCAAACCAGCTTCAGAGCAAGATACAGAGTTGAGACTGCTATGGTCACCTTAGTGAATGATCTTTGCCTGAGCACTGACAGGTGGAGTGTGTCCCTGCTGATATTTTTGGACCTCTCAGCAGCATTCAGTGCCATCAACCATGGTATCCTTCTGGAATGGCTGGGGGATTTGGGAATTGGAGGTACTGAGCTTCAGTGGCTCTGGTCCTCTCTCTCAGGCAGGTCTCAGATGGTAGAGCTTGTGGATAGCTGCTCCCCAAGAAAGGAGCTGTTATATGGCATACCACAGAGTGCCATTCTATCCCTAATGCTATCCAACATTTACACGAAACCACTGAGAGAGATCACCTGGAGGCATGGGGCTCAGGATAGTGTGTCTCCTCTGAATGAATGACTGGAAGAAGTAATGGGATGGATGAGGAGAAACAAATAGAAGCTGAATCCAGACAAGATGGAGGTATTTGTTGTCAAAGGTCCAAACCTGGGTTTGGAGGCATGTCAGCAAGTCCTGGATGGGGTTATACTCCCCCTGAAAGACTGTGTTCACTGTGATCCATTGTTCCAAATGTCAATTCAGATACATGTGATGGCCAGGAGTGCCTAGTATATCAGCTTCAGCTGTTACACCAGCAACACCCCTTCCTAGAGCTGAAGGACCTAAAAATGTAGTGGTAACTTCAAAGCTTGACTTTTGCAATGCACTGTACATTGCTACTTCTCTACCAAGTTCAGAAGCTTCAATTTGTTGAAAACATGCCAGCCAGATTGGTTATTGGTACATCCAAGAGTGAGCATACCACACCATTATTAAAATCATTCCAGTGGCAGCCAATTAGGCAACGTACAAAGTGTTGGTTACTACCTTTAAAGCCCTGACATGGTTTGCCTCCAGGTTACCTACAGGATTGCCTCCTTCCATATAATCTGCCCTGTACACTCAGGTCTTATGGGGGATCATTTGCTCAAGTCAGCCAAGACTAAAGTGGGCAACTCACCAGAGGACTTTTTCTTCAGCTGCCCCTAGACTGTGGAATTACCTGCTGGGTGAGATTTGACAGCTGAATACACTGTCTAAATTTAAAACAGCATTAAAGACCAGTCTCTCCCAGCAGGCCTAATCCATGTGCTTTTTAAACTGTGAATTTAAATTATAGATTGATTGTTTTAATATGTATTTGGCTTATTTCTTCTTTTAAATTGATGTTGTGTTTTTTAAAACTTACTACTACTACAGTTAGACGCTAGTCTTCTCTGAGTTCTTGGCTTGTCTGCTGCTTGGTTTAATATACTCTATGTGATTTTTTTATTAATTATTTTTATTAACACTTTAAAACAAAATTGTATACAAAGATTATTACAAACTATATACGATTTCCTTCATAATATGTTAAAGACGGTGTTAATTCAAGCAAAATAAAATCTTCCCCCTGCTCAGTCATTGATTTGTATGCTGTTTTCTCATTACCCACATATACCATATTAATCTTTTCCCATATCGTTTCTACTTCTTAGAGTTAAATATGACTTTACTAAATCTTTCATTGGCTCCGATATCCTTTGTTTCTTCCTTTGATGTTCCTAAGTCATAAATACAAAAGTATAATATTCAATAATTACAACTTATGTTCCCCATATTTTATCGCAATATATATAAAGACATTTCCATTTATCAATTCTAGTGACCATAGATATTCCCTCTGTCATGTCCGACAAATTTTCCATATATGCTATATCAATCATTTTTAATAGCCAGTTATCTAAAGTAGGAGTCTCTTCGGACTTCCATTTACTAGCTATTAATAATCTGGCCGTAGTTACCATGTACAGAAGTATTTTCCCTACTCTACCACGCTCCTTTATATCAATGCTATGTATCATATTTAAGAGATAAATTTCTGGAGAGTGTTCAAATGAGAAATTCAAAATTTCACAAATTAATTCATGTAGATTTCCCAAAAAAAATTTATTACTGGACATGTCCACCACATGTGATACCAAGAGCCATATTCCTTATGACACTTCCAACGTTCAATTTTTTTATATATATATAAATTTTGGCTAATCTACCTGGAGTTAAGTGCCACCTGATTTCCATCTTAAAAAAGTTTTCCCTCATGAGTTGGGTTTTTGTAAATTTGTATGTTATCTGTCTAGCCTTGTTCCATTTTTCCAGTGTTATTTCCTTACCAAAGTTCGTGGCCCACCTTAACATATGTTCCTTTACCACCTCGTCTTCCAATTTTCTTTCTATTATGGTTTTATACAGGTTTGCGATTTGTTTAGATTTATCCAATAATAAAATATTATCTATCTCATTTCTTGCCAAGTATATCCCATACTGTTTTGTATCTTTTTTTAATATTCCTTGTAATTGATGAAATTGGAACCACGTCAGTTCTGGGTCTATAATTTTCATATTATCTAAGCTTTTCAATTCTAAACTTGCTGTACTCTGTTCATAGTTTAAAACCTCTTCGTATTTTAACCATTTATTTACGGTTTTAAATCTGTTCAATAAAGCTTCCTGAAGAGACAGCCACCCTGGAATTCCTCAATAGAACTTTATTTTTAATTTGTTCCATACATTTATGAGAGCTCTTCTTATTAGATGGTGGCCAAAGCCTTGATGTATTTCTTGCTTGTCATACCAAAGTTATGCATGCCACCCGAACCTAAGATCAAAACCCTCTAGATCAGGTGTAGGCAACCTAAGGCCCGGAGGCTGGATGTGGCCCCCTGAGACCTTTGGACTGGCCCCAGGCCAGTCCTGCCACCGCCACCACCCCCCGCCACCGCCACCGCCTGCCATGATGATATTTATTATTGTTGTTATTACTTGTTCTTGGGGTTTTCTTGGCAGAATCTCCACAGGGGGGTTGCCATGGCTTTTCTGGGACTGAGAGAGTGTGCATTTTATTTATTTATTTATTTATTTATTTATTTATTAAAAAAATTAAAAAATATATTTTTATTTATTTATTTATTTATTTATTTATTTTTGGTGCTTCAGCCCCCCAATTGTCTGAGGGACAGCAACCCGGCCCCCGGCTCAAAAAGGTTGCCTACCCCTGCTCTAGATCTAACAATCTTTTATCTTTTAGTGATACCCAGTCTTTAATCCACATTAATGCACATGCTTGAAAGTATATTTCAAAGTCAGGCGAATCACAGCCTCCATCTCTTTTTTATCAGTTAATATTTTCCACCTAATATGAGGTTTTTACCTTCCCATACAAATCTTGGAGGCATGGTGCGCAGTGTCATCAGTACGCTGATGACACCCAAATATACTTCTCCATGACCAGATCATCGGCTCAGACTTCAGATGGCGTCTCTCTTCTTAATGACTGTCTCAGAGCGGTAATGGATTGGATGAGGAAAAGCAGATTGAAGTTGAATCCAGACAAAACGGAGGTACTGACAGTTACAGGCCCGAAACCAGATTTGGGAATACAATCTCCAGTCCTGGATGGAGTCACACTCTCCTCCAAGGACTGTGTTCGCAGTCTGGGGGTGCTCTTAGATTCGTCGCTTCACATGACTAATCAGGTGAATGCAGTGGTCAGGAGTGCCTGTTATCAGCTTCGGCTGATACGCCAGCTGCGCCCTTATCTGGATATGAGGGATCTGGAGACTGTGGTACATGCTTTGGTAACCTCATGGCTGGATTACTGCAATGCACTCTACATGGGGCTACCCTTGTACCTAACCTGGAAACTGCAATTGGTACAAAATATGGCAGCCAAGTTAATCACCGGAACATCCAGGAGGGAGCACATAACACCAGTGCTTAAATCCCTCCACTGGCTGCTGATGAGTTTCCGGGCACAGTACAAGGTGTTGGTGTTAACCTTTAAAGCCCTACATGGCTTGGGTCCATCTTATCTTAGGGACCGCTTCTCTCCATATGAGCCCCCCCCCTGTGCCCTTTGGTCCTCTGGGAGGAATCTGCTGCAGCCTATGAAGACTAGGCTCTTGCAGACCTCCCAGAGGTCCTTCTCCACAACCGCTCCTTGGCTGTGGAACAGCCTGCCGGACAAGATCCATCTTATTACTACTCTTGCTCATTTAAGAAAGCAGTAAAGACAGATCTCTTCTGGCAGGCCTTCCCGGAATAGCCTCCTGGAGAGAGGAGTCCAGCTACCTGCCCTGAGCCCCCCCCCCCCCGCATGACTGATGTATGCTGCCCACAACTGTTTGATTTTAATTATATAATGTATTTAAGGGGGGAAGCAGACGGTGCTTTGCACTGTCTTGGAAGCAAGGAAGGGGAGGGGCAGCCTCATGCTGGGCACCCCAACCCCTTCCCGAACACGTCATCGGAACACCCATCGCTCCACACAACTGGCGCCCTGACAATGTACTTCCGCCGCAGCGTCCGCACACGCTGCAGTGGAAGAGATGCCAAAGGTGTGCCCAATGCCTCTTGCAGTGCACCTTTGGTGTCTTGCGGAAGGAGCGCTATTTTAGCGCTCCTTCCAGGGCCTGAGAAGCTGTGGATTGGGGCCGAGGAGTGCGGCTACCTCAGCCCCAATCCTCAGCTTCCCGGGGCAGCCCACAGCCACCCATCTGCTTAGGTCCTTAATTATTCATTGGTTTAATTCAGTTTTAAGGGGTGGGAGGGTTAGGGATTGGGATGTAAGATGTTTTAACTCCTTTGTGTTTTAATTATGCTGTAACCCGCCCCAATTGCTAAGCAGAGGGGCGTGCTAGAAATAAAAATTATTATTATTATTATTATTATTATTATTATCTCTCTATTCCAGGCTGTAAATGGTTTACTGTTGTGGATTATGGGAAGGTTAACAAATAGGTACAGTAACTTTGGAAGAACAAACATCTTGATAACCGAAATTCTTCTGAATAAAGATAATTTAAATCGGGACCATTTCACTAGATCTTTTTTAATTTCGTTCCATACCTTCATATAGTTAAGATCAAACAAATCGGTGTTCCTTTTAGAGATAGATATACCTAGATATTTAGCTTTGTTAACTATTTGACATTGCGTTTTTTCATTCAATAACTCTTCGTCTTTTGCTGACATATTTTTAGTAATAATTACCAATTTACTTCTATTTAATTTAAGTCCCGTGCATGAACCAAATTCTTCTATCATAGCCATCACATTATCAATACTTTCTAGAGGGTCATTTAGCATTATTATTAGATCATCGGCGTAGGCTCTGATTTTAAATTCTGAACCTTTTACTCTAGATCCACTAATGCTTGGATTCCTTCTTATACTATTAATGATTCGTTCTACCACCACAAGAAATAATAAAGGAGAAATGGGACATCTTTGTCTGACACCACACTGTACGCTGAACTCCTTTGACTTCTCCCCATTTATGATCAACCTCACCTTTTGTTCTGTATAAATACTTTTATTCCATTTAATAAAATTTTCCCAAAAATTTATTTTTTTCTAATATTAATATCATGGTATTCCAATTTACAGAGTCAAATGCCTTCTCCACATCCAGGAGTATCAATCCCAATTTTTTATTGTTATTCTTTTCATAATATTCCAGTACATCCAGGACTATTCTTATGTTATGTCTGATCTGCCTCTGTGGCAGAAAACCTACCTGATCTTCTTGTATTCTGTTCTTTAATACTCCCTTTAATCTAGCTGCAAGAATGGTTGTAAATATCTTATAATCAACGTTCATTAGGAAGATTGGTCTATAATTCTCCATTCTTGTATTATCCCTCCCTTCTTTTGGAATTAGAATAACATCCGCATATTTCCAAGATTCTGGTATTCCGTTTGTTATAATATCATTGAATGTAACTCTTAAAGGTTCCATTACTAATGTTCCTATTTTAACATAATATTCTGGAGTGAAACCATCTGATCCTGGCGACTTGTTTATTTTAAGTTCTTTTATAGCCTTTTGAATTTCTTCCAACATTATATCTTTATTCAGCAATTCCTTATCATTTGTGTTTAACCTTAGATATTCTATACTTTCCAGGAAAGCTTCTATCTTTTTATCATCTTTAAGACCACCCCTATCATTTTTATACAACTTTGAGAGAAAAATAAGAAATTTGTCTAATATTTCTTGAGTTGTAGCATGATTGTCATTATCTATTATCTGAATAACTGTTTTTATTTGTCTTTCTTTTTTTATCTTAATTACAAGCCATTTTCCAGGTTTGTTAGCCAAAATGAAATTAATTTGTCTTATCTTTTTATCTTTAATTTCTTGTTCCAGAATACCATTTAATTTGTTTCTTAAGTAGTTAACTTTATTTTTTATTTTCGTTGAATCTGGATCTTTTATCAGTTCCTTTTCCTCTTTTTTTATTTTGGCTTCAAGATCCTCAATCTCCTTCTTTTTCATTTTTTTTAATTCACTAGCTTTTTAAAAGAAGAATCCTCTTATAACTGATTTATGAGTGGACTAAAAGAATGAAATACACTGCATCACAGAAACTGAAAGAAAATTTCTTTAAAACGTATTTTCGTTGATACTTAACTCCTGAAAAAATTTCTAAAATTTATAAAACAAAAAATAACCTTTGTTGGAAATGTGGGAAAGAATAGGGTTCTTTATATCATTGCTTATGGACATGTGAAATAGTGAGGAAATAGTGGACTAAAGTAACTGAAATAATTAACAACATAAATAATATTAAAATAAAAGCCCACCCAGAAATATTTCTACTGAATATGTGGGATAATGATTTAGATTTTAAAAAATGGGAAATTTTTTATTTTATTTAATTACCACTGCCAGGATTACTTTGGTTCAAAAATGTAAAATGAAAACCATTCCTAGTATGAAGGAATGGTTGATGAAGTTTTATGATGTAATAAAAATGGATCGTCTAACGCAATATATAAGAGGTAATATGGTGGAAGAAAACAATTTAGAATGGGCACCAATCTTAAAATATCTTGATAAATATTGGGGCAATCTAGCGGTAGTAGGCTATAGGTAGTATAAGATTTGGCAAAGGATAAGTCATGAAGAATCAACACGTGAAAAACATAAACAAAGAAAACTAGGATATGGACATTTCATACTTTCATCACAAATAGTACAAACAAAAAAGAAGAGATAAGAGGGGAAAAAATAGAAGGGTACAAGGGTAAATACAATAGACAATTAAGTAACTAATTAGATACAAATAAAAGGAAATCAAATATCAACGAACAAAGGAAAAGAAGAACAAAACAAACTCTAATAATCTAGTTGTTGTAAGTAGGAAGTTTGTATGAATGGTGAGTTGAATGAAGAAATGGAAGGAAAGAAGAAAGAAGGAGTAGAGGGTCAAGTATGTGTTAGAGTGTGTGTGAAAGTGATAACTGATTTATGAGCATCCCAAATTATTCTTTTTGGTAGCTCCTCTGAGTTATTTTCTTTGAAATAATTTATGATACTATCTTTCAGTTGTTCTACTACAATATACTCTATGTGATTTTAAAGATTTTTGTAGATTTTATTGATGTTTAGTTGAATACTTTTTTAATGGGGAGAGTGGGTTTGGGTTTTTTTAGTTTGCAGTTTGATGTATTTTAATTGTTGTAAGCAGCCCCGATTGTTTTTAACAGAGGGGCAGGGTATAAATAAATAATAATAATTGTTGTTGTTGTTGTTGTTGTTGTTGTTATATTCAGGTTTATGTCAGATCCTGTGTGGTGACTGGACAACTTTTTCTCAACCATGAAACTAAGCTGAGTACTTTGAAAATAAAGTATGTTTAGAAAAGGGCCTCTAAATTGAAAAGTAGTGAGAAATGGTAATTTATGGTCTTTCTTTTATGAATAAAAGAAAAATAAGATGTAGAGGAGGCATGTTGAGAGAAGTTTGTATGTTTTGAATTCTGTTTGAAGGATCATGGGGAATTTAAACTGATGTGCATGGTAAAAGGTTTTTGTTTTGTTTTGTTTAAAAAGCACCCCTTATTATTAAGGACCTGAGTGATAGAAACCAATCCAAACGTGCATAATTAGATAGTGTCTACCTTGCAACACTGAAGCTGTAAATAGCCACAGCAGGGGCCCTGCCAGAAGGCTGAAGTGTTTGCAAGACAGATATTTTCACCAAGTTCATCTTCCTTTTTCCACCACTGTTGCTGTTATCACTAGATGTGTTCATTAAAACTAGAAAATAATTTGTTTCTGGATCTTTTTACTACAGCAGACAGTTCCTGAGAGGGGAGTGGATGTGGAGCAACATGATTGCGATGTAGCTTTATTATACACTGTTATACTGCCAAGTCAGATGAGTTTTGAAGGGTATATTTATAAATTGTTAATAATATCTCTGCTGAGCTGTGAACACCAATTCTGAAAGCCATATAGAAGAAGTATAACTCAAGAGAAGGAAACTACATGAGGCAAGTGAAATTCTTCTCCTAGGGCAGTGATGGTGAAACTTTTCAGGGCCACATGCCCCAAATAAGAGTTTTTCCAACACCGGGTCTTACCTGATGCCAGGGGCGGAACTTCTGCCCTCTGGGGGGGTGGGACTTCTGCCCTCCAGGGGTGGTAATTCTGGGGTGGGACTTCTCTCCCTATGCCTTTTCTGGCCTCCAGCTGTCTCCGAAAAGACAGCTGAAGGCTGGGAAAAGTTCAAGAGAAGCAGCCACAGGCACACACCATGGCTCCTCCTCCTGCACCTTTCCCAGCCTTCAGCTGTCTCTCAGAAACATCTGGGGGCTGGGGAAAGCATGAAAAGCAGGGGGAAAGCAGCCACTGTGTGTGCCTGTGGCTCCTTCTCCCCTCATGCTTTTCCTGATCCCCAACTGTCTCTGAGAGACAGCTGAAGACCGGGAAAAGTCTGGGAGGTGGAGCAACAGGCGTGCACGCACCTGTTCCTCCTTCTCCCCACCACATGCCAGGCAAAATGGCATTGTGTGCCACCTCTGGCACGTGTACCATAGGTTCACCATCATGGTCCTAGGGGTTCTTGGCCCTCAGATTTAAGAGAAAAATCTATTTCAAGCATAGGATGGCTGTTTAAAGACTCACACCCTTCCTTGTAGAATCTAAAAAATCTTGGAGAAATCTTTATGATTACATCTTACAGAATCTCCTGGTCTACAGGGCCAGGTTCTGGAAGTTGTAGTCCCCAAAAGTAACGTTTCCAGGCTCTAGTTAAATCCCAGGGACACTGAGCTTTCTTTGCACTATTTTTTGCCCACTCATTTGTGTTATCATCTAGCATGGTGACAAGTTTTTCTTTTCTTTTCTTTTTGCTGTGGTGATGAAATTATGTATATCTTACTCTCTGATAAGATATACTGTAGTCTGGACATTATTTAAAATATTAGTAGTCCATCTTTCCAGCAGATAGTCTCCAACTCTACAAGGCGGTGAAAACACATAACGTGCTCCATCAACTTCTCAGCCAATTATATACTGATTGACCAGATACTCCATTTGGTACCATGTGAAACAATGGTCTATGAGGACTAGCTTTCTTTTGGCCATAATTTATCATTGGAAGACTAGAATTATTGCTAGCACAACTATACCACCACAATTAAGGTTTTATTAGTGTGCATATGGATAGTAGAATCATAGAATCGTAGAATCATAGAATTGGAAGAGACCACAAGGGCCATCCAGTCCAACCCCTGCCATGCAGGAACTCCCAATCAAAGCATCCCTGACAGATGGCCATCCAGCCTCTGCTTAAAGACCTCCAAGGAAGGAGATTCCACTACTCTCCGAGGGAGTGTGTTCCACTGTCGAACCGCCCTTACTGTCAGGAAGTTCCTCCTAATGTTGAGGTGGAATCTCTTTTCTTGCAGCTTGCATCCATTGTTTCGGGTCCTAGTCTCTGGAGCAGCAGAAAACAAGCCCGTTCCCTCCTCGATATGACATCCCTTCAAATATTTAAACATGGCTATCATATCACCTCTCAGCCTTCTCTTCTCCAGGCTAAACATCCCCAGCTCCCTAAGTCGTTCCTCATAGGGCTTGGTTTCCAGACCCTTCACCATTTTAGTTGCCCTCCTTTGGACACACTCCAGTTTCTCCACATCCTTTTTGAATTGTGGTGCCCAGAACTGGACACAGTATTCCAGGTGAGGCCTGACCAAAGCAGAATAGAGTGGCACTATTACTTCTCTTGATCTAGACACTATACTTCTACTGATGCAGCCTAAAATTGCATTGGCCTTTTTAGCTGCTGCATCGCACTGTTGACTCATGTTCAACTTGTGGTCCACCTGGATTCCTAGATCCCTGTCACACGTAGTCTCGTTCAGCCAGGTGTCCCCCATCATATATTTGTACTTTTTGTTTTTCCGCCCTAAGTGCAGTACCTTACATTTCTCCGTGTTGAATTTCATTTTGTTAGCTTTGGCCCAGCTTTCTAGTCTGTTCAAGTCATTTTGAATTTTGATCCTGTCCTCTGGGGTATTAGCTACTCCTCCTAATTTGGTGTCGTCTGCAAATTTGATAACTATGCCCCCAGTACCGTCATCCAAGTCATTAATAAAGATATTGAATAGCACTGGGCCCAGGACAGAGCCCTGTGGCACCCCACTGGTCACTTCTTTCCAGGTTGAAAAGGAGCCATTGTTGAGCACCCTTTGCGTTCGACCAGTCAACCAATTACAAATCCATGTAACAGTTACTTTGTCTAGCCCACATTTTACCAACTTGCTTGCAAGAATGTCATGGGGAACCTTGTCAAAGGCCTTACTGAAATCAAGATATACTATATCCACAGCATTCCCTTCATCTACCAACCTGGTAGTTTTATCAAAAAAAGAGATCAGATTTGTCTGGCATGACTTGTTTCTCTGAAACCCATGTTGACTTTTTGTGATTATGAAATTACCTTCCAGATGTTCACAGACTCTCTGTTTAATGATCTGCTCCAGAATCTTTCCTGGTATTGATGTCAGACTAACTGGATGATAATTGTTGGGATCCTCTTTTTTCCCCTTTTTGAAGATGGGGACAACATTTGCCCTCCTCCAGTCCGCTGGGACATCTCCTGTTTTCCAGGAATTCTCAAAGATTATTGCCAATGGTTCCGATATTACATTTGCCAGTTCTTTTAATACCCTTGGATGTAATTCATCTGGTCCTGGAGACTTATATTCATTTAGATTAACCAGATGTTTCTGTACTATCTCTTTACTTATTCTGTGCCGAAATTCTCCTATTCTGTCCTCTGCTCCATTATACTTAGGTTGAGCACCCTTTGCCTTTTCTGAGAAGACTGAAGCAAAGAAGGTACAATCTGGTACAATCAGTGGTACCAGATACTTGCAGTGTCTCAACATTCATGGCTTGTTTATCCATGATGCAGTTGGATATTGTCTACTCTGATGAAGTAGTCATGAAAAAATTTCCTATACTAAACTTGGCGGTCATTAACATGTGACAGGATTTATTTTTTATTTTTTTACAGTTTACACTTAGCAGTCTCATGAACAGCCAAGAAAGGGCTTTCAAGAATGTAGAAAATTATTATTAATTTATTTCACCACTTTCCTCCCAGCGTGGGATCCAAAGCAGTTTACAAAAAGACTAAAACCAAACATAAGTGTAAAACTTGGGCTCAAAATTCACGGACCAAAAGAAGCGACTTCTGGCCGCTTTAGGGGCATGATGTTTACATGATGGACGCCTCCAAAGTGGCTGAAAGCCATCCAAGGCTGTGAAACAGAGCCCGAAGCTGCCACAAAAAGGAGCCATTTTAATTTAGCTTCTGGGTGGCATAGCTTGGGACTGCAGGTGGTCACCCACTTTGAGAGCGGGTCGTGTGGTTGCCGTGGTCCTGGCCCAATCGTGCAAAATCATGACCAGAGTGGCCAGAAGCTGCTCCTTGCTTTGCTGCCCATCTGCTTCTTCCCTTAGTAATAAAAAAGTTAAAAAACCATTATAAATTAAAAAATAAGTTATCATATTAAAACACCATTAATTCTATATCTGTTAAAGATATGGGCAGACTAGAGAATGGAGGAATTATTGTTTGGTCTATAACTCCCAGAGTGGAGGATTCTGGCTGTTGTGGTCCTAAAAGTTACCTGTAAAACCAAAATAATTATTCCAAATTTCAGGTAGAACTTCCCTATGTACAAATGTACAAATGTTTCTAGGTTAGACAACCTTTCCTAGCTGAATTTTGAGTCAATCCCAGAACTGGTTCTGAAGCTTTGCTAGAAATGCCTTCCACACATCATCATCATGATACTGACATCTGAATCCACCATTGCCACTCCCACCCCAACCCCATTTCACAACTACCCCAGTATTCATGTACAACTTGCCTGTAATGCAGGCTACAGGAAAAATAAAGTCTCTCTAAATCTGTGTTTAAGACTTTAACATATGTGGCTTTTAGACCATCATAAAAGTTGGATAATAGCCCCTTTGGCAGTACCTTTCATGCAGCTTGTCACTGCCTTGTCCTCAAAGCATGGTTAATCTGCTCCTTGTCATTGACAGGAAAACCCATTAATAAGCTCCTAATCATATTGGTATAGTCCTAGTCCTCACTTGCAGTTAGTTATTCCCGTGGCAGTTCCAGGATTGGACAGTCATGTGGTGTAAGGGTGTCCTCTCACCCACCCCCCTCACTATTCCTCACTATTCCAGAGCAGCCTGTATTTATTTATTTATTCTTCATTTGTTGAACTGCTTTCCTTCCTTCCTTCCTTCCTTCCTTCCTTCCTTCCTTCCTTCCTCTGCTGGAGTTGTTTTGCTTACCTGGTATCAGCTATGCCTGAATAATTTCCCATTGATTTTATTTAAAATGCAAGAAAGGTGCCTGGATTTAGAGCATATTGTACCCTGAGCTGCTAAAATGTGCTGCTGCAGGGTATCAGGGATTGCATGCTGTTCAGCTGCTCCTGCTAGCTGAGTGCAATCACTTTCTAATTTCTAAGCAAGGAAGGTGAATGGTTTTGGCAACTGAGAGCGTAGAGTGGGTTTAAAAACAAAAATCCACACTATGAGAGATGAAAATTATTCATTTTTCTTGTAGTTTCCTTTCAGACCCTGACCATACCTGACCTCCAGCTGAGGAAGGAACACTAAGCCCCTAACAGGCTAACAGGCTGTCTATAAATATCTTGTTTGTGCTAGCTGTTAGGGGAGCTGCCGCAATGGCTAACCACAAATGCAGTTCAATGAAAACTGTTCAGTTTGGGCAATGAGGAATTAGAGTAAATCCTACAAATCTTAGAGTAATTAAGATTAACTCTAACCCTAACCCTACTTCAGAGTGTTCAGAGCACGGTCCACAACCATAATTCCTGTGATCCCTGCATGAGCACCCAGAAAAAGAGCTGCCTTTGCATTTATTTATTTGCCACAATTCAGCCAAAGCTCATGGGGGAGGCTTACAAAATCAAACAATATAAACTAAGATACAACAACAACAAGAAAGCAACTTCATGTTGTTTTTACTTATTTATTTCTTTTATGTTCTTTTTTTCAGTATTGATTTTAATTTTTGTAAGCCACCTTGAATCCCAGTTTTTGGGGAAAGGCAAGATATAAAGGAAGAAAACATAAGCCATAATAACTTGTGTATGCAAGGATAACTTGTGTATGCCACAATTGAGTAGGAACTGGCCCTGGGTCTCCTCAGTCCAAGGGAACAACTATACAATATTGAAGAAGACCATTGTTTGTTTGCTTTTTTAAATGTTATATATAATCATTCAATGCCACAATGGAGCAAGTGTAAAACTTTCTTTATGAGTTGTTTCCCAGTCTAGATAACACAAATACAGTTGGCCCTCCATTTTTGCTGGGGATCCATTCCAAACCCCCCCATGAATACAGAAACTCGCCAATATTCAAGCCCCATAGGCACCCCCCCCCATTGATTATTCAAAACCGCAGACCTCAAGTCCATGAAAACGGAGGGGCAATTGTACATCCTGCACATATACATACCTTGATTACCTGAGGATCTGTGATTTCAGTTAGTTATTCTACTCTGTTAATGGCCAGCATCCTGTTAGTAGGATATGCTAGCACTATTTATACTATGCATGTGGAATGATTTTTTTTTTTTTTTTGAACATGCACAATTGTCATACCCAGCTAATGGTGATGTAAGTGCTGTTGCACATGTGGGCCCATTGGGTATGTGGGAGTCCATTAAAGAACACAGATTAGCATCTGAATGTGTATTGCCTCTATCTATTGTTTTTGTGCATTGTACATTGCAATTGCACAGTGAATTGTCAGCCATGACAATTGTCAGCCTTTATTAAATTGCCTGTAATCCACTTACATTGCATTATGCTGGCATTTAGTAGAGTCCTTGTGTGATGTAACTCTGCCAGTGGATGTTACCTTGATTACCTGAGGCCAGTCAAGGAACCAGAGGGGCTTTATGAAGCATGTAACATAGATACTGTTGAGTTAAAATGTGGCAATCCTGATATACCAGTTCCTATCCAATAGAGAGGTTCTGGTCATCTTCAGCTAACAGAGGGAACTTACAACAAGTATTCCCCCAAGCAACTGTGTTCTGAGTAATTTTCATTTGATTTCCCTGTCACTGTAAATGCATAGTGGTTTGAGTGTTGGACTGGGACTCTGGAGATGAGGGTGCAATTCCCAGTTTGGCCATGAAACACACTGGATGACTGTGGACAAGTCACACTCTCCCAGCCTCAGAGTATGACAATAGCAAATCTGAAGAGATATTGCAAAAAAACAAACAAAAGAAAACCCAGCATGGTAGGGTCGCCTTAGGTGGCCATAAGTTGGGAACGACTTGAAGGCACACAACAACAACAACAACGTGAGCTTTTCACTGCAAAATTATATTGAACTGTTGTGACAAACTAGAAATAAGTTTGTTGCAAGATTGAGAAGATAATCCAACAAATTATTACACATCTGAATAAGGCAGCTCACCAAGGAATGCCCAGGATGTTGGAGTACTTTTGAACTAAATGCGAACTAAAATGAAGCCTGAAAACCTGTAATTATCCTCATTTGGCAATCTTCCTTTTCTCCCTTCTCTCCAGCAGTCAAAATTAGTCCACTAAAGCATAGATCTGTCTCCCCTCACTCCCTCCCGGTTATTTCGTCAAATGTTTGTGCAATGACAACTTTTTTAAAAATGACCATGTTAGTTACTTGCAATGTAACAGTCTATCAAGTCCACCACCATCACCCCTGCACACAATTTATTTATATATTTATTTAGTGACATCAGTGAGTTGTGTCTTTATCTATGGGTTGGATTCAGACTAAATTGGACATTATTGAGTTCCACTGAAACCACATTCTTTTCAATGGGCTTAATGCATAGGTAAGTTAGTCTAAATACACTCGTTTTATGTATATCTGGAAAATGATAGATTGGTTAGGGGGGGAGAAAAAGAGAGAGAAAGAGGGAAAGAAAGAGAACTCCATACCTCAAATCTGCCAAGCAAGTATAATATTTCATTTACTTTGTTATTTTCTGTGAAAGCTTATGTTACAATAATTCATAGACTTCAAGGTGCCACAGTGACAGCATTGGTCGTGCAGGAAATCTCTGGCTGCACCACAGCTTCACAATGGGCAGAGCAAGAATCCAGCTGAGATACATCTATATTTCACCATGAAAACAGAATTTGTAAACAAGGTCTGAGAAACTAAAGTTTAGCTTAACTTGTGAAGAATCTGTTACAGGCAATTTAGTAAAGGAAGGAAGGAAGGAAGGAAGGAAGGAAGGAAGGAAGGAAGATCAAGCATATGTACTCTGGCACACAATAAGTTAATAAAAGGAAGAAAAGGCAAGGGGATATTAGGAGACAAAAGCACTGGCAAAAGACTGAGCAGTTTACAAATGTGATGCTCTAGTAGTCTCTGAAACAACTTAGCAATAAAAATCAAATGTGACAAGAAATTAATCCATATTGCATTCTAATTACTGCTTGAAAAATGGAGGAAGTGTAAGATGTCTCAGATACTTAACTTTGAAATATGACTATTACAGTAACTTTGTATTTACTACTTTGGATAAGAAAATTTACAACTCTTTGATATGAAATGCTTTAGTGGTTATTTAAAGTGTCACCCACACTGTCAATTCATACACATGGTTTTCAATAGGGTTTCAGCTCCTTAATTGTGTACAGATTGCAACCCATGTCAACAACAAAAGTTAGTAAACTACCATAAGTTCCTGCCATCTTTGCACACTGAATTTTGGCATGTAGTGACTTTGACTTCCTGTTTTCTCCTTCCTTCTTCCTGTTTCCTTTGTAAACCCCTAGTTGCTTCAATATTTCCTTTTCTCCCTATGGTGAGATTTATTCCAGGAGCAAAGGCACAACATACCAGCTCCATTTAAGAGGTTAGAGCAGGCAGTGTAACTAACAAGAGTTTGGAGGTAATATGCTCACAAGCAACAATGGCCAGAATGCTGTTGGGAATTACAAATGTATAAGCATTGTAGTTATGGTACTATGCAGTGTCTCCTGTCCAGTCTCCCCCCATGCCCATTTAATGGACAGCAGCCTCTGTAATCAATGGAGATCTGTTCCCGCATCAATTGGGAACAACTAACTGATAGTCACATCCTTTCCCATGCCTCCAGTGTGATAGGCAGAAGCAGGATCGCAGACACAATCCCTAGTACCAGAGATCATTTGCATGAGGGTGGTTGGGACTGTCAGTCAGCTGCTTTCCAGTCAATGGGGAAACAGAGCCTCATTGATCACAATGGCATCTACCTGGTAAGTGGGAACTGGGAGACTTTCATGGTCTCTGTATATTCCCTAAATTAGGTGTAGCAAATTCCCAAAATGCCCCTGAATTCTTAGTTCCTTTAGTGTTATGAAACTAAAAGACTGTTTTCTGAAGAAGAAGAAAAAATCCTCCTCCTTCTCTTCTGAATGCAGCCAGATTTAAGTGTTCGTATGGACTTGTAGGGTTTGACTCACAAGATAAAATAAGTAATGGGTAAATAACATGCCCATTTGCCCCTGGTTGGCCTCTGTGATGGTGGAACTTCCAGTGACACAGGCAAGTTAGTTGTGTTGTGTTAAAACAACAACAAAGAGCCTTGTGAATTTGTAAATACTAATGGCCAAAATTAGACTAAAAATTAAAAGGTACCAAAGCATGTAACAGGCATGAAGGAGTCAGGGGGTAAATGCACACAGCAGCCATTAAATTCCTTGGCTTATCCTGACTTTAACTCAACTAAACTTGATTTACTGTGACTTGACTGGCCTTAATCTGATGTTCTTGATCTGAACCAACTAACTTCATCTGATAAATTACCTGGATCTATGCAACACAGCATGTCTCTTTCCTTGTGGTTCCAAGCCCAAACAAGCAGGGAAGCTGGTAGAATCCTTTGATGTGGTCATGATTTTTTTAAAAAGTATATTTTTACTAAAAAGGCAAGATGTGCTATTTTTGCTCTGGGGAAAAAAAGAGTGGTATCATATGAGATAGTTACGTTTAAGCCCAAAAAGAATTTGTAGGAGTCTACAGGATTTATACATGCCTGGACGTGAGAAAGGTCAGTCAGAGACAGGTCAAAGGGTGGATATGTCATTGGAACTCATTAGTCTTTAATCACACACCAATTAACTGTCAGTCTGCCATTGTGCATATTTTGATTGAAATGGTCTTTTAGGCTGGAGTGAATTTTAAAAAAAACTAGTCACAGACCTGTCATGGAATCAAATGGTCATTCAGTCCTCGAGAGAGAGAGAAGTGTCAGAGTCAAGAAGGCTTGTTGACCTGAAGTTCAGAGAGGTCAGCATGGACTGCAAAGATAGAGGTTATCAACAGAGACTGTTTAAAGGAAGATAGGAAAGTAAAATGAGGACTGCTGAGGATAAAATTCACATAGAAGTTGAGGAAGATGGAGCTGTAGAAAGAAGAAGACTGCTGAAGCAAGTCCCTCAAGAAAGTCACAGGCATGTCTGTCTGCTGTGAAAAGTTGATCTCAAAAAGTTTAGTGTTTTCAGAGAAAAGTAAGATTATAAATATCTTCTATCCTGAATTTTCATCAGGTGGAACCTGAATAGAAAGAAGATATCATTTCTAAAACCTCTAAAGTAACCGGTGGTGAGTTCTGAGTAGGGAGTTGTTGAAACTGGAGAAACATGGAACCACATTTCCACAAGTGATTGTGTGACTACCAAGGAAAATAATGGTAGGTCCAGGTAGTTAGGGTCACCTGGTGAGTTTTTTCTTTGTCTTCTCTGTTCTGTTGTAAGCTTCCTTACTCTCAGGGCTGACTTCACTTCCTCCTAAGCCTTTCCTTCCCACTTTTCTCCTAGTCATGTAGCTAGAGATTTCTCTCTCTCCCTAAATGCATAAAGACTGATCTCTTTACCTTTGACAGTCTTCTTGATGAATGAATCTAGTATCCAGCTTCCATACAGGCTAACAGAGGGAATCAAAACTGGGAATCAAAACTTCTCATGTCCAGGCATGTATAAATCCTTCACTCATTATGGATTGACAGCTGATTGACACTTCCTTAGATCTAGTATTGGGAATTATCTGTTCTCTTAACAAAACAAAAACAAAAACAAATCATGCTGCAGTTACATTTTAAATAACATTTAACATATTTTGTTACATTTTATGAAATCTCCTGCTCTATCTAATGGCCAAACCTGCCCTAGATATTTGTGGGGCCGAGGGTTATTTTATTTTATTTTTAGAAATGATTAGTGGCTGTGGAAGACAAGAGATAGACAGTGGTATTATGGTGAATTTTATCTGGATCCGCTGATTATGAGAGTTTTCTCAGCGAAACCAATCAAGGAAAGTGAAAGAAAAATGAATCTGCTGTGTTGATCCATATTGGCATATTAGTTCTAGCACTTTTAATTGGCACCAGGATTTAATCTTTGGAGACCAAAAGACACCCTGAAATAGCTCACATTAACACAGGTATAACTCACAGCAATATATTGTTACTGGGAATATCAATTTCCCCTGTAGGTGCTATGAGGATTACAGGGAAATGTAGAAGAGCCTGAGCAGGGTAGCAGTGATCTCATCATCCCTGCCAATCAAAAAATCCCAGTATTTTGGCTCTATGAGTCCAGGGTCAACTACACCAATGGGAACAATGTATATAAGTAGGACCATAAAATAATAAGCATCTTTAAGTAGGGCAGTATAAATTGAAGGAAGTTCATATGTTAAAGAGGGATTCTTCACAGCATATTAAATACAAATACATTTTTAACATCACAACTTTCTTGGCCCTAGCAGGTTTAATTGGGGCAGAAGACTTCATGAAAGCCTACATCAGACTAGAAATCCTTTAATCTGCAAGTTACCACAACACTTTCCTACTTTTAATCCATGTAAAATTAATGCCAATTTTGCTTACCTAGGGGTACTGTTTAAATTTTAGCAAAGTGAACAGAAAGCTTATAGACAGTAGTGGGACATCAAGAGCACAATCCAACACTGTGTTAACATGCTTCACCCCACCAATTTTAGTGTGGGAGACTGTAAATGTTTATTTGAAACAGGATGAAGCTTCCACATTTTTCTTAAAATTAGTAGAATTCAAAGATATAGCCATGTTAGTTTGTAGAATCAGTATGTAGAAGGATCTTGCAGCACCTATAGTTAAAACTGGGCTTGCCATTTCATTTCCATACACAAAGGATTTTGAATTGACATTCTCACACATCAGTGGCATATATATGTCTGTCCCTGGCTTTCCATTTCACCAAATGCATCTGAGGAAGTAGACTTTAGTCTACAAATGCTCATGCTGCCAACTTCTTTCTTTCAGTTAGTCTCAAAGGTGTTATAATATCTCTCTTCATTGTCTTAAAGTGTTTAGGATGGTGGATCTTTATCTAAACATCATTTGCTAAGGAAGTATCACTGGATCCATCACTCTAAATAATTATCAACCAGCTTTCTTTCAATCTTCATTTTAAAAAGAAGATGCTGGGGCAGTAATTCCAACAGAACTCTAAGAGAGGATTTTTTCCAGTCTTTTCCAAACTTTTGGGTCCAGATCTTGCTTTGGAAAAGATACAGCTTCAGTCATCAGAGGGAATGGCTCCCTGTTAGTACTGCTGGACTGCTCAGTGGTATTCATTATCATCAGTCCAATATTCCACTGCGGCCTTTGGTTTATATCTTATTTTAGAGCATAGTTTTGTGGTATTTCTGGTTGTATCTGGTTGAATGTTCTAGATATCGAGTTGTGGCTGTGGCCAGGGATTTTTTTGGCTGGGTTTGCATGGTGTATCAGCTATAGAAGGCAAATTTTACCCCAATTATCCCAGATTTAAATTATTCCACCTGACTACTGCATCCCAAGCCTCTTACGCCAGACCTAGACAATGTGGGATAGGGATTGAATCATTTATGACACAGTTCTAGGATTGCCCAGGGCCTGGATATTGTATGCTGATTCAAAACATTGAAATATTATAAAATATAAGTGCTCCATAGCAAAACTGAAAAGCATCAAAGCCTGCTAATGTTTCTTTTCCACATAATTTTTTTAAATGCATGTTGTATCCTAGTAGATGGGCCTTTTAAAAAATCCAGAGTCTAGTAAACATTTAACAGAATAAACAATAGTCATTACAGTGGAGGAAGTAGATTGTAATGGGGAAAATCCTGTTAAGAGATTAGAATTCAATTTCCACTCAACCATTTAACTGATTTCCAATTTCCATTTCCTTGTACTAAGTAATAACCTAATTTGTGGTCCTGGAAATATACATTGTGGCTAATGTAATTTTTACTTCAAAAGTATTACTTTATGAGATCTGTAGCTTTAGAAACATAACCTCAAAAATGCAAACACAAACATTTAGTAAGGAGTCTTTCATAATGAATCTTCAGTTATACTCATAATCACTTTTTTCTGATCTTGTGCTCTGCTACAGAAGTGCTCCTGCCATATTGTGATATTGCTCCTTGTGATACTGAGTAACTTACATTGGCGTCACAAAGATATATATAATCTTTTTTGTCTGATCAGGCAAACAGATGCAATTGAGGTGTGTGTGTTGAAGTTTGCTTTTGTTTGTTCGTGTAACTGTAGTTGGGCAGCATAGATAAAACTGAGGTTTGCAAAAGTTACTTTTTTTGTAAAACCATGTCCAGAAATACCCAGTCAGTGCTGCTTGGTGATTTATGGGAGTTGTCATCAATGTATGTGTGTGTAGTTTCCAAATTCTGGCAAGAACACAGTTTGGTACAGGAAAGATGGGATTTCCTATCTGTTTCAAACAAATAAACACACAAAACCAAGTAAAATAGTTTACAAGCTTTTAAAATATTATTTTATGTGTCAAAAATCAATCTCTTTCCTCCATTTCTCTCTCTCTCTCTCTCTCTTTTGCTTTGTGTCTGTATGCTGGGTCCCTCTTGTCTTTTAATTTTATAAGCTTTTACAGCACATTGTATATTTGAGGTGATAATGATAATGATGATTATAGCAACAACATAACAGTAATATGCAGTTCCACTGTTTCTTTCTAGTCCTTCAAAATCTGAACTAATTTATATGTTGCTGAACAGGGAGGATGGAAACGTCTTAATTTATTATTTAGCATTAAAGGCAGAGTTGTGTTTCTGGTACAGAACTGGGTTGTTAAGAGCTCATCCTTTCATGGTTTCCAGTCTGTTGGCCAATAAGAGCTGGGTTAGGACTTTATGCAACTGCAGATCAGAAGCAGCACCACAGGATTTAGGTCTTTAGGCTTATGGGTAATTGTTACCTTCTGTTATACCATTAAATGTATGAAGTGGCTCCTCCAAAACCAGTGCAATTTGCAGAAATCTTTAAAGGTATTTGATCATTAGGAGGTATGTTGTCTCATTTATCCATGCATGTAATTTTCCTTGACGACTCCTGGAGGGGTAGGGTCATTTCACCCTGACATGATAATAGATGTTAATATGACTGTGTGTGACCTTTTGGAGTTGCTATATTTTGTCATGCTGCTCTTACATTGAGATTGAAATGTTTTTTAAAAAAGTAGCCTTTCTCTCATAAACCAGCACTTTAGAGATTGCTGTATAAATAATTTGCCAGAGTAGAATGGGACAGCCATTCTTGCTTGTTTACTCTACAAATATAATTCTTTGAAAAAAAGAGAAAGAAATGAACCCTTCCAGCTCTGCCCCACAAAACCTGAGGAATAAGATGTGCTACATGGTAAACACAGGGCTGCATTGCAAAAGCTTCATGCTTTGATTGCTACTTGAAGATAAAAATCATTCCTCACACTTTGAGACAAAAGTAAATAGCAGTTTGCAATGTTAAGAACCCCTGTGGAAATAAGATGAAATGAGACGAGGCTTCCAGACCTGTGAGAAAAATCAATCTGATGGAAAATTGACAAACTTGTTTAACGTGCCGGCACAGGATCCAAGAGCTGACCCATAGAGACCTCCACTTAGACACACTGTGAAGTTACTGTCAGTTCTCTTAATCTGTTCAATTACACAACAGGATCTCAAAGGGGAATTTTTACCAAACATCACTTTAAATTAACTTTTTCTCCTTTGTGTTTTAAGCCTTCAGTCTTCCCTTCCATTCAAAATAATGCCTCTCTAGCATCTGTAATAAATTATTTAAAAACCCCAAATGCTTGTCAAAAAGAAAAGTTTATGAGAGATTCAATTTTATTTTATTTTTATTGGCCTACCACAAATCTATGAAACTTTATTTTAAAAATAGTCAACCAATCACTAGGAAAACTGGAATTTTGCTACTCAGGACACATCTGGACCTGGTGTTGAACTGGTAATTTTTCAGCAGTCACTCACCATATTCAAAGATAGAAAACTGATTTAAGATTTACAATATTTCTCCAGTGAGAATAAAATAAATACCCTTTGGCATAGCTGCAAGGCAAAACCATGTAAGCATCTGAGAGAGAAGGGAAAACAAATCTAGACTGCTATCTGCTGCTTGTGAATATCCTACCTTTCTTACTTACCACAACTGTTTTTCCCATGGCATTCATGAAGTTAGCACTTAGTACTAAGTACTGAAGTTTTGAAATTAGGGCTACAATATTCAGTATGTTTTTGTTGTTATGTGCCTTCAAGTTGACTCCAACTTATAGTGATGCTATAACAGAGTTTTCTTGGTAAAATTATTCAATTTTTGAATTGGTTTACATTTGCCTCCTGCTAAGGTAGAGAGCGTGTGACTTCCCCAAGGGCACCCAGTGGGTTTCCATGACTTAGCATAATTAATATAAATCAAGTTCAATAGTGAGGGAGACTACTGGAGAGTTCAGGTGGCATCAGGAATGGAAAAAGTAAACTTCCTTAACAGAAGGACTGAAAAACTAAAGTATTGAATCTACCTTCACTGATAAAGATATATTTCACAACATACGTTACCCAAGAAACAGAATATCCATGGTAAATAGTGAAAGGTCTCATCTGCATTGCAGAAATAATGTAGTTTGACACCATCATGGTCCAATGCAATGGGATCCTGGGATTTGTAGCATGTTGTGGCAGTAGAGTTCTCTGACAGGAGGCTAAATATCTCCCAAAACTACAAATCCCAGAATTCTATAGCATTAAGCCATGGCAGTTAAAAGCATGTCAAACTGCATTATTTCATCAGTACAGATTAGACCAAAGTCTCTAAACATGGTGTATTGTCTATTTTGCCATATTCTAATTCCTCAAATCTGGACATCTAATTTGCATTCAGCACATTAATTGTTGTATTTTTTTCTACTAAGTTTCAACCTTTGTATTGTTTTTATAGAAACAATTGACCTAAAAGTATAAAGAAGTATAAAGAAGTGCTTAAAGTGAACATGGAGATGCAATTTCAGATCACCACTTGGTCAAAGAATTTATCATATAATCTTATTGAGCCTATCCATCTGGAATGTGGTCTCTCTCTTTTCTTACTGCATTCTACCTTACCAAGCATTAATGTCTCTTCCAGTGAGTCATGTTTTCTCATTATTTGGTCAAAGTACACCAGTCTCAGTTTAATCATCTTGGAGTCCAAGGAGAGTTCAGGCTTGACTTGCTGTAGGACCCATTTATTTGTATTTTTAGCAGTTCATTGTACCTGCTGAACTCTTCTCCAGCACCACATTCAAATGAGCCAAGGTATGGAAAATCTTTAACTATTTCAATTTGTTCATCATCTGCCTTAAAGTTATGTAAATAATCTCTGGTTATTATTTTTGTTTTCTTAATATTCAACTGTAAACCTGCCTTTCACTTTCTTCCTTGTCTTTTTTTCTGTAATCTTTCCAAGTCTTTACTATTTTCTGTTAGTTGTATAGTTTCATCTGCATATCTTAAATTGTTGGTGTTCCCTCATCTAATCTTCACATCTCTTTCCTCAGAGTAATCTTGCTTTACGTATGATACATTCAGCATAAAAGTGAAACAGACAGGGTAATAAAATACCAGCTTCTCTGACTCCCTTACATTCCTTTTCTTCATATTCTGCCTTAATGGTAGCCTCTTCTCCTGGGCACAGGTTATGTTAAGGAAAAAGCAACATGGGATATACAGTAATAGAAATAAAAATATGTATGTGAATGTCAAAGTGACTAAACAGGAGCAATCAGGAAGATACACAGGTGAAAAAGATAATATAATTAAGAAGCCTTGAGAGCCAAGGACAAAGTTATAGAAGGTATATTGAGAACACCTGTGATAGATTGCAAACACCTGAGACTCATTAAGTGGTCAAGGTAAAGTGATGAAACACTTGGGTTGGTCTTAGGTATGGGATGATCTATGTGGACCAATCAAGATGTATGTACACACCCACTGGGTGGAAACTGACTGGTGGGTGGTGTCTAACAATGGCTATAAATTGCAATGTTTGCTAATGTATATTGTGGAGTAGTTTGGTGTATTGTGGAGTAGAGATTGTGATTTGTAGGGCATATAGTATTTATATATAGTAGAATAAAGTAGATCTTTTATATAAGACTACTGAGTTGTCTGGTGTCTTGAGGGAAGATACAAGAACCAGAAGAATCCTGGAGAAGTTTGGAGACATCTCAAGAAGAAGAGAGAGAAGGCTTGGAGAGTTTGTCAGGGTTTTCAGCCTATTCTCTGAAACTCTGCTGCTTGGGAAAGAAGCATCAACCACTGATCAAAGCTGGTCAGCTCTGCTGCATAACAAGGTGGTGAGTTAGAGCCGGAGGTGAAGAGCTACAACTCCCATCATCCCTGACAGGTTATGCATCAGGACAATCAAATGTCAGGGCACAACAATTTCTTTATCAGTGATCCATAGTTTTTCATGATCCATACAGTCAAAGGATTTGCTGTAAACCATAAAGCATAGGGTGATATTCTTCTGAAATGATTTGGAGCCCTCCGTTATCAAACATATGTTTGCAATATGATCTCTTCCTTTCCTGAACCAAGCTTGGGCATCTGACATTTCTTGCTCCATATATGTTAAAAGTCTTTGTTGTAGAATTCTGAGTGTTGCTTTGCTTGCATGGGAAATCCTATGGTTACTGCAATCCTTGGTGTTTCCTTTGTTGGGAACTGGAATTTATATTGAGTGCTTCCAATCTGTGGGCCATTCCTTTGTTTTCCATATTTGCTGACAGATTTTAGATCGAATTTGAGTTGATTCTGTCTCTGTAGCTTGAACCAGCTCTATTGGTATGCCATCTGTTCCTGGCTATTTTTTTTTTTTGTCCCAATTGCTTTGATTGCACCTTTCCCATCATTTTCTAAAATTGTGTGTTCATCTTCAAATGGTTCTTCTTTGAATTAATCTGTCATCATTTCATTTCTTTTATATAGTTCTTCAATGTATAGTTTCTGCTGGCTTTTCATTTCTTCTTCATCGTGCAGTGGGTTCCCCTGCTCATCACAGAGAATCCCCACTTAAACCAAATTTCTCTTCAATTTCTCTGATCTTGTGGAAGAGGTCTCTTATTCTATTTTGTTTGTGCATGTGTGTGTGATCTTCTCTTTCTCTGCATTCATTATTATAGTAGTTCTTTTTGTCCCTGTGCACAAGTCATCAAACAGTTGCATTCAAGGTTCTGACCCTATTACTGTCACCTTGACTGTCCTTAACTGCTTCAAGAGTTTCATCGATCATCCAGTTGGGCTTTTCTTTCTTTTTAGCTAAAGATATTTTCTTATTTGCATTCTTCACAATAACCCTGGCTTCAGTTCAGAGTTCTTCTGCCTCCTGGTCAATTAGGCTTAATCATGCAAATCTGTTTTGTTTTTGTTTTTTACATTTTTTACATTGCATTCCAATTCTTCAAATTCTGTGGGGATGTTCTTCAGGGGTTTTTTTTGGCACAATGGTTGGTTTAGTGTTCTTCTTTAGCTTTACTCTAATTTCTGATATTAGCAGTTCATGGTTTGTTTTTGCAGAGAGAATGGAGCTTCTCCATTTTCCACTTCCAATTATATAGTCTGTTTGATTTATATATTGGCCATCAGGTGATGTCAGTGTATAAAGTAGTCTCTTGGGTTGTTTGAAGAATGTGTTTGTGATGAACAAACTGTGGCCTCACAAAATTCAAGCAGCCATTTATCTGCTTCATTTCTTGATTCTAGATCAACTGTTCCTACAGTCTTTTTCTTCTCTGTTTCCTACTTTTGCATTCCAATTGCCTATGATTGACAGCCGTAGAACCCTGGTGGCACAGTGGTTAAATGCCTGTACTTCAGCCATTCACCCACAAACCACAAGATTGTGAGTTGAATACCAGCCGGGGTCCAGGTCGACTCAGTCTGGCATCCTTCTGCAGGTTGCTAAAATGAGTACCCAGCTTGTTGCAGGCGATTAGCTTATACTTTGTAAACAGCTTAGTACACCGGTAAGTGGTATAGAAATGTACTTGCTATTGCTACTTGCTAGCAAGTCCTCTTTTGGTGTGTGATCAATTTCTTTTTGGACTTTCAGTTTCTTCTTCTGCTTCTGAGGAAATAGACTGAAGTCTATAAAAGCTCATGCTGCCAATTTCTTTCTTTCAGTTAGTCTCAAAGTGCTACAAGATACTGATTCTACAGACTAACAAGGCTATATCTTTGAATTCTGCTTCTGTAGTTATAACATAAATATGGATTGTGGTCATATTGATGGGTTTTCCTGAATTTTTATTGATATGATTTGGTCAGTTTTGCATTATATCCATTGACTGGTTTTGCTATATCTTTCCTCACTATTAATGCCACCCTATTTCTCTTCAGATATTCACTTCCTGAGTAATACACTGTGTAATCATTTGACTCAAAATGTCTCATTCCTATCCACTTCAGCTTGCTTACTCCAATTATTGCAATGTTTATAAATTCCATTCCTTGCTTTACTATATCTAGTGTTCCCTGGTTCATGCTTCTCATATTCCATGTTCCTATAACAGGTACTGTGCAGCTTTGGAATTTCCCTTTGCCTCTGATCAAATCAACATCTGAATGTCCTTTCAGCTTCTGTCCAGTTACATCATTACCCACAGTGCTATTCTTAGTTGTCCTCTGCTGTATCACAGTAGTTTGTTTAGTGCTGTCCAACTTGGAAGTCTCATCTTCTGATGTTCTCTTGTATCATTTTGATACATAGAGTTTTCAAGATAAAAGACATTCAAAAGGGATTTACCATGTCTCTCCCTCTGTGCAGTACTAACAAGTGTCAGCTGTGGTGCTACTTTCAATGTCTCTGAAAGATCCTCCAACAATGTCCTCGCCACTACTGCTGCTGCCCAGTATCTCTTTGGTACATTTAGTCTGGCTCCTCAGCAAAAGCCTGCCTGACAAGGAAGAACCTACTGGAAGTACTGCTGACATCAGCATAGCCTCTTGCCTCCCAGGAGCACACAATCCCACCATTGTGGAAATGTAGTTGATTGGTTTATTGCAAAGCAATTGTACAGAAGAGAGACTGCACATTTTACCACATATCTCAACTCCTACAAAGGCTAGTGGCTTGATCTTAAAAAGAAAAGAAAAAGAGGAAACAAAACCTGAGACCCCAGGCCAGAAGATAGTCTACATGAGCACTAGGTGGCATGGCTAGAATACAGGTACAAACCAACCAACCCAGGATATGGAAACTCTAAACAGAACAGCCTATATTTCATGGGACAACCATAGCTTTCTCTCATCAGGGCTAAAAGTGCAGACCTTTGCAGGGGGCATGCCTAGCATTGCCAATATTATGGCTTAACTCATGCAAGGTGGACTCACATGTAACTCTGACAGCTTCATAATGTTGTTTGAAGACTTCTGTGTCATAGGCTTTCCCTGGTAAGAAGGGCTCTTTTAATCAGTAAAATATTAGGCATATATGTTAGCATTTTCCAGTTTTACTAGTTAAAAAGACTCCTCTCAGGGCCTCCCCTCACTGCCTGCTTCCACTGTTAAACAGCTGTCACTGTCAGGAGGTTCCTCCTAATGATGAGCTGGAATCTCTCTTGCATCCATTGTTCCAAGTCCTATTCTCTGGAGCAGCAGAAAACAAGCTTACTCCATCCTCAATATGATACCTCTTCAAATATTTAAACAGGGCTGTCATATCACCTCTTAACCATTGCTTCTCCAGGCTAAACATACCCAGCTCCCTAAGTCTCTCCTCATAGGGCATGGTTTCCATTTTAGTGAAGGTTCTGGAAACCATGCCTGGGGAAGAGATGGTTAAGAGGTGACACGCCTCTCCAGCTTGTATGACTCTCCAGCTTGTCAACATCCTATTTGAATTGTGGTGCCCAGAACTGCACACAGTATTCCAGGTGAGGCCTGATGAAAGCAGAATAGAGTGGCACTATTGTTTCCCTTGACCTATACACTATATTTCTATTGATGCAGCCTAGAATCGCATTGGCCATTTTAGCTGCCACATCACACTGTTGACTCATGTTCAACTTGTGGTCTACTAGAACTCCTAGATCCCTTTCACATGTAGTCTCATTAAACCAAGTGTCCCTCATCCTATATCTATGCATTTCATTTTTCTTCCCTAAGTGAAGTACCTTATATTTCTCCATGTTGAAATTCATTTTGTTAGCTTTGGCCCAACTTTCTAATCTATTAAGGTCATTTTGAATTTTCATCCCATCCTCTGGGGTATTAGCTGTTCCTCCTAATTTGGTGTCATCTGAAAATTTGAGAAGTATGCCCCCTATTCTTTCATCCAAGTCATTGATAAAGATGTTGAATAGCACTGGGCCCAGGACAGAAACCTGTGGCACCCCACTGGTCACTTCTCTCCAGGATGAAGAGGAGCCATTGCTGAGCACCCTTTGGGTTCAGTCGGTCAGCCAATTACTAATCCACTTAGCGGTTGTATTGTCTAGCCCACATTTTACTATCTTGCTTGCAAGAATATCATGGGGGACCTTGTTGAAAGCCTTGCTGAAATCAAGATATACTATGTCTGCTGCATTCCCTTCATCTACCAAGCTGGTAATTTATCAAAAAAAAAAAAAAGAGAGAGAGAGAGAGAGAGAGAAAGAGATCAGATTAGTCTGGCATGACTTGTTTTTGAGAAACCCATGTTGACCTTTTGTGATTATGACATTGCCTTCTAGATGTTCACAGACTCTCTATTTAATGAGCTGTTCTAGAATCTTTCCTGGTATTGATGTCAGACTAACTGGATGATAGTTGTTGGGATCCTCTTTTCCCCCTTTTTTGAAGATGGAGACAATGTTTGCCCACCTCCAGTCTGCTGGGACGTCTCATGTTCTCCAGGAATTCTCAAAGATTATTGTCAGTGGCTCTGAGATTACATTTGCCAGTTCTTTTATCTGGTCCTAGAGACTTATATTCATTTACATTAACCAGGTATTCCTGTGCTACGTCTTTACTTATTCTGTACTGCATTTCCCATATTGTGTTTTTTGCTCCATTTTCTTCAGGTTGAGCACCCTTTTCCTTTTGTGAGAAGACTGAGGCAAAGAAGGTGTTCTTTGTCCCCCGTTAGAATTTCTCCATCTTCTCTGTGAAGTGGCCCTACCATTTTCTTCTTTCTTCTGCTATGGACATACCCCCCAAAAACCCTTTTTATTGTTCTTAACCTCACTAGCAACCCTGAACTCATTCTGCACTTTAGCTTTCCTGACTTTACCCCTACGTGTGCTAGCTATTTGTTTGAATTCCTCTTTAGTGATTTTGCCTCTTTTCATTTCTTATATATCTCCTGTTTAAAAAGTTGCTCAAAGTTCTTTACTCATCCAACCCAGTTTTCTGTGGCATTGAAACCGTTATTAATTATATACCATGTGAAGAAGTGTTTTCTCCTGTCTGTCCTGATCTGCTACAGTAAATTTTACTAGGTGACCCTGAATTCTACATTATGGAAGAAGAAAAATATTCCTATATCCACTCAACATTTCATAAACCTATATCATGTCTTCTCCTCTCCCCTAGTCATTCTCTTTTGCACTTAACCCACATACATAGGCTTCACAACTTTCTAAGCTTTTGACTAAGGTCTTTTAAAAAGTACATTATTGAGTGCTAGGATATTTGCAGTGTAAAGTAAAATGTGCCCATACTATAAATTTAAAGAAAAGGTTTGATACTGGCAATTTCTTTTTATTTATTTTTTCTATAAATGCATCTTTAAGCTCCCCTTCCAAATACTGCCCCCCCCCCATACTGGCTGGGGTGTTTTCTCTTTCACTACTGCTGCAGAGGGAATGAATATTTTCAGCATATTGAGATATTATAAAAAGTTACCTTTTCGCCTACAAACCCCATGCTGGCCTAGAGGATTATGGGAACTGTAGATTTAAAAGTAACTTTTGGAAGCTCTAGACTCATCTGGCTGAGAACACTATGAAGAACACTGTAGCTTTCCATGAGGTCCTAGTGCCAAAACGCTTGATCCTAAGAAGGAAGAATGCACGCTGATGCATTGGATCCAGAGTTTGCTTCCCTGGGTTCATATTCAACACACACACACAACATTGTTTAAATCCCTCCCAAAACTATAATAATCAGTCCTGGGCTGTTCTGGGCCACAAGCCCCTAGTGTTTGGTCCTCACCGCAACATAAAATGAATACATTCAAGAAAGAAACATTCTTTTGTTGGCTGAGACTTTTCCTAAGTGGAGTCTCAGTCTGGAATATTAAAATGTAAACTGCAGAGCCAACAGGGTTTTAACCCTAGGGGAGGGGTGGGTCAACTGGTATTGGGGGCCAGGAGCCAATTTCCCTCAGACTCTACTATGGGCCACCTCACCCACAGCAAACCCACATATCTCTTTCTTCTGCAGGGATTCTCAAAAAGACGACAGGAAGTGGGCCTGGTGATATTATAGGTGTGATGTTGCAAAATCTTGATCTGATGATATTATTCAGCACAATACATTGAGCATCAACTAGAGTTGCAAAGAGCATGGCATTCAAATTAATATGGAACCTAAGTAATGAGGGCAATATAGAAACGCACACTTTCCAAGGCTGAACTCTTTACCCTGAGTTTCTTCCTCCTTGCTGGGGAACATGAGTAAGAGAGTGCTATTGCACTCCCATCCTACTTGTCAGCTTCCCCTGGCCACTGGAGGAACCAGAACACTGGTCTAGCAGATAAGGCCTTGGTCTGCCCCAGCACAATTGGTCTTGTTCTTGTTGAAGGGGGTTTGAAAAGTGGGATGATGACAGTAACATGACTCTTCACCCATCTGGTTCCAACGGATTGGATACTACAGTACTCAAAAGGGACTTGGAAGTAATATCGTACTCAGGAGGACAAGTTACTCATGGGGTTCTGCTTTGATTGGTAGCCAGGTCCTTGGCTGCTGACAACTGAGAATAGTTCCCTCGTGATTCATTGCCTTTTCTTTCTCTGGTTCACAATGAAGACTTATTCCTGAAAATACTTGCAACGATGTGAGAAAATGGGGAGAAATGGATTTGAAATGGGTAAATTACTCTTTCCCTCACTATAAAATTAAGCACAATCACTTTCCACTGGGGATGGAGGCAATAATTTCACTGTATCTCTAGTGGGAAGGAATACTGCACCAGCTGGTAACTGCCATCAAAATGTCAAGATATTAGCAGTGGCATCCCATTCAGAGGAACTTGTCAGAGAGTAGCAGTAATAACAAAGGTGAGATCCCAGTGGTGGCCAAGGACAAACTGGTAAATATTTTTAAAAATAGGAAACAATTTCCCCATCTGGGGTTTGCCTGTCATGGGAACTGATTGATTGTTGCAGAGGTTCTTGAATCCCAATCTTTTTGTTAGTTCCTTCATGTTTATTTAAAAGAGAATTATTTCCCTGAGGAACAATCACACAGGCATCAGGAGATTTTAATTAAGAGGGAAGGGAAGAAAAAGGCAATTTAAAAGTTAAAAATTCTAGCACAGCTTGTGAAGTACCTGCCAGGTTCTTTTAAAATCAACATCATTTGGGACATGTTAAGATGTTAACATCTAGTTTAAATGACCAATAGTTTGAAAGACCCTTGTTTTGAAAGCAAGATAAATTGCCTATCATAACTGTGGTTTCAGATCACGTGATTTAGGAGAGAGATAGCCAATGGCTCTGATGGAATTGCCAAACTGATCCTTTCCCCAAAAACCTACTACATTTTAAGCATGGTAAAAGCATTTCCCAAAATCCTGTAAGAAATCTTAGCTTTTAGCTAGATTGTAGAAAGAAAGAAAAAGAAAGAAAGAAAGAAAGAAAGAAAGAAAGAAAGTTTAAACAATAAGATTGTCCAACATCATGCAAGTAAAACAAGTCCAGGGAAAGAAGGGATTTGAAGCAATATATGGTAAAAAAAGAGGTTGACCAACATCTTGTAAGTAAACTAACATAGCTTTTAACAATTAGATTGAAAGGAGGGAGAGAAGGAGATTGCCTTATGTGTACCATTCACTTCTCCCATGTTACCTGGACCCTTTAAAAATATTTGAACATAAACAAACAACCTGGACTTCATGTAAACCAATGGAAGATGAAGCCTCTCTATGAGAGTACTTGGTTTGGACTGAGTGGAGATCTGAGGGGAATTTTAAATAGCCCCATCTCTGGCTTCCAAGACTGGATCTATAGTGGACAACACTGCAGGACAGTTGTAAACTACTCTCTCCCTGTATTCCAACCTGCATTAGTAAACCACACTGCAAGTTTAAGATACACCTCTATCAGCTTCAGCCAAGCATCCAGCCTGCAATGGTGGGCCTGAGACTTTTGCTCAACAGTATTGTGAGACTGTTAACAAGCACTGAGAGCCTGAGCTGTAGTATATAATGTGCAGTATGTACTACTCTGAAAGTTTGTCCCAAATCACTCTCTCCCAGATGCAGCTCTTTCCATCTCCAGTATGGTTTCAATGAAACACATTTGTTTAGGAATTCATATTTGTAGGGGTTTAAAAATTATTTGCACTAAGTAATTGAGAAATGAGACAGAAAGAGGAGGCGTGTTTCCCTTTTCTACTACCTGTTTTGTATGTGAGTTATGAAAGAACTTACTGGTTTCTAGTTATGGCTACAGAAAACTCTTTGATCTCACTTCTCTCCTTTAAAATATGTGTGTGTGTTTGTGTGTGTATTTAATATGAACAAGGGAATTAGCTTTCCAATGCAATTTGTTTAAATATATGTAATTCTCCTACCATCTGCCTTTCTTATCCGCACAAGTCTAATTTCCCCTTGTATTTTCTGTCCCTTCCCAACATAATCACTGAGAATGCTCAATCTTTGGTAGGCTGCCCCTCAACATTACAAAAAATATTTTTGATACTTTAACTACATTTTAAACATTTGTACATTGTGAATGTTTAGCTATGCTTAACTGTTGAAAGCCTTCTTCAGTCCTGACTTGGGGAAATGTGGGAAATATGGTGATTGTTTCAGTGTGTCCGTACGCAAGAGATGCTTATGAAATGATTCTCCTTCCATGGTAGACTCTCCTTCTTTGGAGGTCTTTAAGCAAAGGCTGGATGGCCATCTTTTGGGAGTGCTCTAGTTCTGTGGTTTTGCATGGCAGGAAGCCAGATAAGATAGCCCTTGCAGTCCCTTCCAACTCTACGATTCTATGACTTGCAGTCTCAAAACTGATGATAGTAATTGTGGCAATGATGACTCAGAGGGTATTGCTCATTTAAATATTGACCTTAACATAGGTTACCTCAATACATGTCCTACATGATATAAAGCTATCCCAGAAAGGACTGGAATCCTCTTTAGAAAGCATTTCAAATACTTAAAAAAACCCAACAACACTCAAATCTTCTTATTCCATTGTGGTTACCCATGATAAATATATTTTCTTAGAAAAACTAAGGTCCATCTCAGTTCTTTTCCTTGGAAGACAACTAACAGCTATATTAGCTTATTCACCTGTGTTTATAAACCACTATATAAGAAGGCAGGTATTTGCTATGTTTTTAAACAAATATGTTGTGGCATCATTTCATTTTAAAACCTAATATGATTAATACAGCATTGTCAAAAAATGCTCTCTTCTATCTGGCAGTCTCAGCTCTCAACCTCTGCAGCATTATACATAAAAATAAGATGTTATGTTAGGGTTGGCATAAGTTTCCACACATAGTTGTTGACTCACCAATTATTTCATATTGGCCTGGT
The DNA here is from genome assembly GCA_026167975.1 of Phrynosoma blainvillii. Taxonomy (NCBI): domain Eukaryota; kingdom Metazoa; phylum Chordata; class Lepidosauria; order Squamata; family Phrynosomatidae; genus Phrynosoma; species Phrynosoma blainvillii. The sequence continues at coordinate 76,555,852 of JANUYF010000002.1, forward strand.
CTATCTATGATGGGAAGACCCCAAAGGAGAAAAAATTAGCATGGTATCTAAATTTTGTTTATATTGTCATGTAAAATAGTTCCTACCTGCTTTTTTCTTATTTTGATGCATCCCCTTGTTGAAATAAACATGCACTGCCTGGAGTTTTCAAATATGCATAGTTTGAAAAAAACAATGCCCCTATGTCTCATATCACTCAGTTTGGCTTTACTTTGAAGTTATTTTTAGGGCTGCAGCCTATTGAGCCATATGGGGCTTTGCTTGTCTTAAAATTAAGCTGGAGAAGTAATCACTCAAAATGCCAGATCCTTTTTAGTACACCCTGAAGGACCTATTGAGATTATTTCCCCTCCTTCTTGTGTGGCTAGTGTAATTCTTCATGACTTCATGTTTTCTATAATGTATTCTCCCTCTTTCTCTTTCTCTCTCAATCTCACGTGCACATACATACACAGCTGTACTCATCCTTTAATACTAACATTAAAGCCATAGGATGGTAACACTGTCATTAGGATCAAATAAAATGAGTCCTTCAAGAAGGAAAGGGAAGGAGATGTTCTAGGGAAGAAATCTATGGCCTCAATAGAGGCCAGCTATAAGAACCTTGGTGGTGGTCACCAATTTGGGGCAGTGAGTTGCCCATCCCTAAACTAACATGTTACCAAAAAGGGACCAAATGTTTCAGGGGGGGAAATCCTGAAATCAATGGGACCTAACAGTACCAAATGTTACTGGAATGTGTTCCGCATACTTCTTTCTACTTTTTATCTAGGAGGTTAAATAAAACCATATTTGGATGCTTCACTTTGGCTAGATCCTGCCACCTGTTTGCAAAAGCTGTTAACACATAGTTTTCATGTTGCTGTTCAGACCCCTTTCATTTGTATACTGTAACTCTCCTGAAATACATTAAAGAATACTGCTATGATTTCAGGATGATTAAATTGCTATGCAGACAGAATTATGTTTACCTGATGCTTTTGTTGTGATTTGGAAGAAAATTGTATGATTGTGGACACTGAACACCACAGTGTTGATAGCTTGGGAGGAGTGATTCGACCCTATGTCACATACATTTATCTCAGTGACCCTGTGGCTTCATTCCCAAAGCAAGAATACTAAATTTGGGAGAGGGAACTGCCTCTTTCTTCAGCTGAGACTCAGATCCCTGAAAAAACAAATCAGACACAATCAGCAGTTCATAAGAATGGGTGCCCACTTCTGAAATCCTGACTATACTAATGACAGGGGAGATCTGACTTCTATCCCTCCCCCCCCCCCCATGGATATTTCTATGATGGCTTCATTCTGACATTAGAACTTGTAAGGCCATGAAGGGGTAAAAGATGGTCCAAGGAATGGTGTGGCTGTGGATCTGCAGGATCCGATCATTACCTGAACTCCAGACCTGTCTGCCAACTGGGTGATGATCTTCACCAGCTGTGAAGCTGATGTAGATTAGTTCTTTCCTACTGATTTTGGTAAGATTAATTTGTTTCAGAACCCAGTAGGAAATCAAGCTGCAGGGTTGTAAAGGAATAGTGAAATAGCAATATCAAGTACATTTCTATACTGCTTATCAGTGCACTTAAGCACTCCCTAAGTGGTTTACAATGTGTAAGCTAATTGCCCCCTACAAGCTGGGTACTTATTTTAGCAACCTCAGAAGGATGCAAGTCTGGGTCGACCCTGAGCCCCTGGCTGGAACTGAACTCACAACCTTGTGGTTTGTGAGGGAGTGGCTGCAGTACAGGCATTTTAACCACGGTGCCACCATGCTGCTGCTCCTTTCTTCTCTTCTGCCCTGCTAATATGGAAGTTCTGGATTTATCAGGTTGCTGTTACACATCACAACTCTCTACCACAGCAAAAAGCATTCTCCTGCCCAGGTGACTGGCCTGCCTTTACTAAAAAGTGGGGTCAGAATATTGAAATATCCCAAATGGTGAGCATGGCATCAGCAGAGAGTGTTCTTGGGAGCTGCTGAGACATCAATGTGCCTGCTGTTGCTTCCCTGATTTCTTTCAACTTGGTGCTTATTGCCCCAAATGTCTCACAGCAATACTGTCTGACAGGTGTGCAACTGGAATGGCAACCACCTGAGAAAAGTTTTGGAAACTGCTCACTTCTCAGTATCAGTTGTGAAGTCCTGGAGTGGCAACCAGCCAGCACTTTTCAGAGCTCATGTACCTATCAGCATAAGTGCAGTGGCTGCTCTCCTTCAACTCTTTTCTGTGGCAGTAAACTAACCCCCCCAAGTAAAAGTAAAGAGGAGTCAGAAGAGGAGAAGGCCCAGCCAGTCTGCACCTGCTGACAAATGGATGGGTCTCACATCAATATGGGCCAGGATGGAAGACACACCAGAGGGTCCATTGTTGTGTGCTTTCTCAAACCTTGAGCTGGTCTGGCAAAGGGCCTTGATTTTATGGCATTTCCCTTTTCCTCTATCAGGATACAAAGTCCTTGTCCATTTGTTCTATTCCCTTGATCTTGAATAGAACCAGGAAACATGTAAGCTTAGTATATCTGTATTATTGCTATCCATTCTACAAAGAACTGCTTTTGAATAGTATTCAGAAACTACATTTAGTCCAGGATGCAGTGGCCCAGTCGTTATCAGGACCTCTGCGTCAATAAAAAATTGAAACAAAAACTATTTTCCAATTTATATCTAAGTACACATGAAAGTGCTGCTGACCTTTAAGATCCTTAATGGCAAAGAACAAGGACATCTGAAGGACTGCCTTATTCCATGAATCTATCGAAATCACCTATAAGTTCCATCAACCTCAGAGACATGTTTATTTGAACAAGGTAGAAGGCCTTCTTTATGGTAGCATCTAGGCTCTGGATGTCTCTTCCATGGGAAGTCCATTTCATTTCCTCACTGATGAGCTTCTGAAAATTGGTGCTGCTGTTAATCTCTCCTTGTCATTTGATCATATTTTGACTGCAATGATATTTTTATTCTCCCGTCTTTTTCATATTTTAATGTTTATTAGGGTGGCTTTTTAAAATTGTATGCTTAATTATTAAAGTTTGGTCAAATTAAATTAAATATTCTCGAATTACTGTTTGCTCCTGTTAAGGAAGGCATTTATCCAAATGCTGAACCACCTGCATAAGCATTACCTGGGGTTAGCTGATATCTATGGTATAACCGATTTGACAAGAGAAAGGAATCGGCTGTTCTAGTAAATTCATGCTTGACTGACTTCAGAATACATATTTCTGCCAAAAAAAAAAAAAAAAAAAAGTCATGATTTTGGGGAGTTGCAGACTGCCAGAAATAGTGTGAATTCAGTCCACTTTTAGGGTTAGGGTTAGTGCTAGGGAACCATGGGAACTGTTATTTTTCTGAGACATTGAGCCTTCTCTGTCAGACAACTCTGATGCCACAATAAAATACAGTTCCCATGGTTCCCTAACTCTAACCCTAACCCTAAAAGTGGACTGAATTCACACTATTTCTGGCAGTCTGCAACCCCCCTTAGTTACCTTGTTCACATTGCTCTTTGGTTATGATACAGTGCTTTTCCTATCTGTTCTTGGATTTGCATTAACCCATCAAAGCAATGTGGTTTTTAAAGGCTTAGTTCCAAAATATTCAGGACAAATCCAAATAGCTTTATTCAAGTCCAATTCCAGTATCAACCCATTTTAAGTGTATAGGGTAGGGTTTATGTATCCTGACTTTCAAAAGAAATTTAAATTCTGTAAATTAGATGTTTGCGCTTTTCTGAACTTTTTAGTCTGACTCTATTTCAGAAGAGAGATACATGTGTAAGTGTGCAGACATTCATCAGGACACTAGTGGATGGATGCATTTGATGTGCATGAAATTGGGCCCACTACATCCACAGCATGACAAGAGCTAGAGCAACTCATTCATGTTATGTGGTTGCTGCTTTTTTAAGTGGAAAAAAACAGCTTTTCCAAGTAGAAAAATAGATTATTGATCCATGTTTGAATGTAAAACTTTTTCCTCCCTCTCAGTCTACACCTGCTCTTTAGCTTCATGCCAGTTCCCAGTGTGAAACTCTGCAGTAGAGAGGAGATGATATAGTAGCTGGATCATAGTTATAGTAGGAAAGATTATAGATGTGTGGCAGGTTTAAATAAACACTTCAATTTGGGCAGACCTTTAGTTTACATGCTTTCCTCCAGTACTTACACCTACTATGGAATGTCTGTATATAAATAATTTTAAGGGCTCCATTCAGCTTCCTGTATTATTATTTTGTTTTAATAGTGTTCTTCCATTAGAAGGAAGTTTTTCCTAGTCCAGAAAACCCATGTTCATCATCAGACAAATCTCAGACAAAACATTTTCACAGGTTATTTACACATGGTGATGCTGGTGCTAGTTGTTCTGGTAACTCTGGGGCAGCTTTTAATGAAGGGGTAGGGCATTTTGGCAGGTCTACCTTGCGGCCCAATGGAAGACACATATATAGGCCAAAATGCCTATATATGTGTATGTCTGTGTAAAAAACATCCACAAAACACATCACCTCCAGATTTTAAAAGCAGTAACACTGATGTTAAACAGTATGGCTAGGGGGCTTCAACCTATTTCAAAAAGTGAAATTTCTGGAGGCTTTGAGGTGATGCAATTCATTATTTTTGTCCTGAGAAAGTACTGTTGGTTGTAGTGGTTGTGGGTCCCCAAAACAACATTAGGGATGCATGCAATCTCACAGCCCTACTTTGCCCATGCGTTCTCTGATGAAGTACACAACCATTACTGTTACCTCTTATATTTGTCCTTCTTATGTTATGATAGATACAAGTCTGTGCTTGTTGACTGTATTTTGAAACCTGGGCTGATTCAGTCAAGCAAACTCTCAGTCTCCCTTTTTGTTATCTGCATTAGTTTTCTGCTGATGTATTCAGGGAAAAACACCCCACTGGAAGCAGGAGTGACAGGAGCAGGACTGAGCTGGGCTGGCTCATTCGGCAGAATCCTGGCTTACGATGATGTCTGAATTTGAGCTAGGTTAAGCTAAACACAACATTTACACTAAGTTTCAGGTTGAAGGTTGCTCACCTGAAAATTACTAACTAGATTATAGAATCAGATTAACTCTCAGGCTAGAGTTTATCAGGACAAACTTTTTAAAAAGTGCACAAAATGCATACTTTCTGTTAAACTGAAATACTTTTTAGGAGGGGCTCAGTGAGAACATGTGGAAGTTGAGATAAGGGTTCTTGCAATGATGGGAGATATTTTGAGATATTCTGTCATTTGCTAGAGCTGTACTGCAATCCGACGGGTATTAATGCAGTTAAATGAAGCTGTCGTCTGTGAAATGAGTGCTGTAAAAATGGGCTCATTCTGTAACAGCGATAGGATAACCACATCTAGAAAGGCGGCATAATTGGAATCATGTGAAACTATGCAGAGATATTCAGGAATATGAAATTTCTGCAATCAGTGAGATAGGTATGTGAGTGTGTATGAGGAAGGAAGGTATAATGAACTTGGAGAACTTTAGTCACACCCCTCACTACCAGTTCTCAATAGGTCGGAGAACTATTTTTGCTTACACTTACTTACTGAGGCAGCCTGATGGAGTTAGACCACCAAAACAGAAACATGATGATAGGGGCTGAGAAGATGGAGAGGAAAAACCTTGCTGTTCCTGGGTTTTCCTGATTTGGTTGGAACCCCTGCTGTCTGCATGGCTTTCTCCCAAGGTGAGCTGAACACCCATGGGCAGTTCACACTATGCAGTGTTAAGCCACACCTCAATTATTTTCCCCCACCTCCCCCCATGCATGAGCACCATCACATGAACACACTGCTTGCGACTGCCAATTACTTCTCTTGTCCCACCTGCCACCCCACTGGATGCCCTGTGTCACATAGTCACAAGAGTAATACACCACCCATATGTGACACATTGGCAAAGCACAATCATGGAGCCCCCCCCATACCTACTCCCTTCTCCCCTTCCCCCCATGGCCCATGTTGGACTGGACAGTTGGTTAATGTGTTTATTAGATCCATTGCATTATTGGTGACCTGCTGTGTATGTTGTAATTTCACTTTATGGAGTGTGTGATGTCTTACTGATGTGATGGGTTGATGGTGCATCTGGCTACTTGTGCTCCTGTATGCTCAACGAAAGAAAAACACCATATGGCAAGCAATGGCACCGGTGGCTGCATCCCACTGGGCCCAGGGCATGTACTTGAGACTACTTCTGTAAGCTGCCTGGGACTTCCTGCATTCCCGCACTCGCATCATGCTGTTTACATGCTGGTGCGATAATGTGCACTTTTTCTTTTAGTGGAGCAAAAGGGTTTTATTTATTTTGTTCTGTTTTTTCATCCTGGAGCACTGCTTTGTCTCGGTTTCACCCCATTTCTGCCTTGTGCATCCTAAAAACAGCTGAGGTTCAAAATGGGAGTGAAACTGCTTTTTTTTTTTTTTTTGCCAGTGCGGGCAACCCCTAGTTGCTGACTTGCAGGGAGGCAGAGGACAAGAAGGTGACATGTCAGTAAGGGAAGCAGGTAATTGGATCAGAAGAAGCCACCTTGGGTCCTGGCCTGGGAGAATGGAGACAAATAAATAAAGTAAATAAATAAAATAAATAAATGAGTTGTTTTTTTTAAAATAGCAAAATATTACAATATAGAGTATGAAAAGTTCTTTAATGATGAAATACCTGATAGAATGGTTCCGATCAGTTATGTATCCTATGTTTGTAAGAAGCATGTTTTTTTGGGGAGGCAAGGGACGTGGGGCCATTGGGGTGTATACCAAAAGTGCCGGGCTGCATCATTAGCACCTCTGGTCAAAATTATCATGAAACTCTGCTACTAGTCAAAGGAAGATGGCATTGGGACTAAGACACTTTTATACATCTTCATACATTCTCAAGTTATGGATTTAAAAGCCCAGCAATGTCTTCCTCCTTTTCCATTACAATTGGGCAAAATGCTTCTTTCCATTATAAGCTTGTTTAAGGATCAAATCACAGATACGAGGGTGGGCAACTGATGAGGAGAATATCTTGGCTAAAAGTTCTCCTTCACTAATCGCTGTTAATAGCAGGCAGGGAGGAACCCTATGAAAAGTACAAATGATGTTTTAAACATTCAGAGCCATACTTTTGATTTTCATACCACAAAAAAAATAAAAAAATAAAAAAATAAAAAAATAAAAAAATCTGCAAGACTAAGGTAGCTTGTTGAAAATTCCTCTGCACCCATCTCATTTCTCTCAGCAAGGGGGAGATGTCAGGGGAAGATGGTGCTTGAAAGAAATGAAACTATCAACATTCTGCTGAAGCATGCCCCTCTACCAAATCTTTACAATATGTCAGTCAACAAAATCACACACAGAGAAGTCTGGAATTTTTTGTTTGCATGTTTCTACTTTGAACAACAGGCTCATCAATCCCTGTTTTGAATTCACTGATAACCAAACGGAAAACAAAACAATCTTCCTGTGTTGTCATTTGTGCAACTACAGAGATGGAGAAAAGTTATCTCCTCATTTGTCAGGGATTTTCTACAGGTACAGAGAAAGAAAATTCAACAGCATTCAGCAGTTCCTTTGAGCTCAACAAGTTAAAATTCACCATCATGTTAAAATGGTAGGTGCTTTTAAAAGTAAAAAAACAACAACCCTGTAGGGATATTCTCTTCCATAAAGAGGACCAGAATATTATATGGTGGCTATTCTTTCTTATTCCCACATAGGGCCTTTGCAGACTGCCAGAAATAGTGCAAATTGAGTCCACTTTAAGGGTTAAGGTTAGTGCTAGGGAGTCATGGGAATTTGGTTTTTTTCTGAGACATTGAGCCTTCTCTGTCAGAGAGCTCTGGTGCCACAATAAAATACAGTTCCCATGATTCCCTAACCCTTAAAGTGGACTCAATTTGCACTATTTCTGGCAGTCTGCAAAGGCCCATAATCAGCAGAGGCAAGTCTTGGGCTTGTTTGCTCTCCCTTTACCTCACTTCCAGCAAGGAAATCAGAAGCATGAGATTCTGACTTCCATTAGCCAGAGTTTACTGTTAGATCTGAACTGGGTGTCAGGTGAATCTAAACTAGAGTCCATAAACTTGGAAATGACGGAGTGTTTCTGTACATGAGTATGTAATTTAATGCAAAAAAGGGGACCACCCTCTAAATGTTTGTGTGTGGGGGAATGGGGCTTGGCAGGGGAGTGAAGAAAGTTGGGTTTGAGTCAAATTTTGAATTTGGCTTAGTTTGAAGAAGGTTGGTCTTTACTCCAAATGAGACTATCCCTATGGGGTATTTTTGATTGGTTTTGTGTTGCACTTCAATTTCTTTCTTCCTTCTGTTACTTTAAATTCTGATATCTCATTCCCAAGTAAAATGAGAGCACATTTTCCCAGGTAGGCAGGAGAAACAAGATTCAGTTAGACAGTGGAAACTCTGGACACCAGTGCAGTTCTAAAAAGGGAAAATACCCAGGCATCTTTTCCAGTCATTGTTTTTATTTGTGAAAATACTCATGTGGATAAAAAGCCCTGCATTTTATATATTCATGTGTATTTCTGACATGCCAAGCAAAATCCACTGTACAGATTTTGTTTTTCTTGTGCAAAGGCTTTTAGTCTCAATTTGAAATATCTAGTAAGAAAACATTCAAGGAACTGTCACAAAAATGACATAAGAAGCCCTTTCTGTCATTATCAGGAATGGATGCTGTGAGCCTGGACATATGGTTTATACAAACATGCTAATGCTGTTTTCCAAGTTATGCTGCCTAAAGTCTTCTAGATTAGCTGAACATTTTGACAATAATGGCAACTCTTTAGGTCAAGGCTGAACATTTGATGTTTTGGATTACAACACTTTAACCTTTAAAAAATAATACACAGTGTTACATCTAAAAAGCAAAACAAAACATCCTTTATAAAATTGTTGCATTCTAAAGGTTACTACTGCCCTGTCTGTTTTCAGTGTCTGCTTGTCAATTCCCATGAAATGTAACTCTTCACAATACAGTTAACAGACATAAAATTAAATTATAGTGACTATTAAATACCATTGTATTCTGACTATTTTCTGCATACATTCAATCTAGAAACCTACTCTGGAGTCCAGATGACTGTCCATATAGCAAATTCAGGTAACTGGTTAGGTGGGATACAATTAAGAAATTCATGCAGTATAATTCAAAATAATAGGGAAGATTTTCCTCTGCCTAGGAAGTAAGGGGGGTTGCAGACTGCCAGAAATAGTGCAAATTGAGTCCACTTTTAGGGTTAGGGTTAGGGGATCATGGGAACTGTATTTTATTGTGGCACCAGAACTCTCTGACAGAGAAGGCTCAATGTCTCAGAACAAAAACAATTCCCATGATTCCCTAGCACTAACCCTAACCCTAAAAGTGGACTCAATTTGCACTATTTCTGGCAGTCTGCAACCCCTCTAACTTTAGGTGGGAATCATGCAGCCCTACAGATGTTATTGGACCCTCAACATCCCTTACTCTTGGTTGTGCTGGCTAGGACTGCTGGGAGTTGCAGTCCAATAACATCTGGAGGGCTGCACCCCTAATGAAAAGTAATAGGATGAGATCAAACAAGGAGAGTAGCATGGCTGAAGTTTTTCATCAATGAGAAATTACAAAATAGTTCATTTCACTCTTAAACGGTCACATTTCAGTACTGGCTCTTAGTTAGCATGCTTAGCTATCAAACTCTTAAATTTCTCTCCTTTAATTTGGTAGTCAATTATGATGGAACAACCAAGAATGCACTTCTATTCATAACTGCTCAGAAGTAAGTGTGACTGAGTTTAACAAGACTTATTCCAAGGTGAGTGTGATTTTAACCAAAGAAAAGTTGAGGGCTGGTTTAAAGGGGTACATTTTCCCATGTGTCCATGAATGGAGGTACATGACTGCACCAAGAAAGGTTATGCTCGACCAGCAGCCATTTTCATACTAATGGAAAACATCAGCTGAGATAACAAAGGTGACTCTGGGGCAATCTCTCTCTCTCGGTGTATATATCAGTACATTTAAGCTTTCTGAACAATTGTGAACCTGAATACTTGACTGCAAAGATTAATTTGTGTACACCAACCCTAATAAACAGTTTTAACATGGATATTGAATTAAAGAAACCCTGCATAATATTCCACAAACATAGCGGCTATCATGTCTTTTTCCTTTGCAGCTTGAATGCATTCCAAAAAGGAGGGAGAGATGGGATGTGGTTGACAACAGGGTCAAGAGAGCCAGTTTGGTGTAAGGTTGGGAAACTCTCCTTGCTACAGTAAGGGTGCATTAGGGAGTGTCCTCAGCTGGAAGTGTAATGTGGAGCTTCTCTACCCAGTGCTGTGACCAAGGAGTTGACTTTATTTCCCCTACACCTTCCTTGAGGTCTAACCTGTTTTTGTACCCACATTCCCTTTTGAGAAAAAAAAATTGCAGATGATTTGGGGAGGAGAGAGGGAAATATGAGGAAGCAATGCAAGACAGGTTGGGTTCTCAAACTGTGGGTTTCCCCATCAATGGCCTATAGCTTATGGGAATTTGGCAAAAAGCCTCTCCCCCATAAAGGAATGAAAAAATGTGCCTGGGGAGCTAGAATACAAGTCACAGGCAAAACAGATTTCTGCCATGTCAGCAAACCTCAGTGAGCTACCATGTTCAGAAGGTACAGCAGAAGGGGACAGGAAAGATTTGCTCCTACATTTAAACAGGCCACAGCTTCTGTTACATCCAGTCTTAGGGAACTGTAGTTTATTTCAAATATTGTTAGGGAATAAGCCAGGAACGAAACCACTGTTTGTTTAAATTTATATCCTGCCTTTCTCCCAACAAAGGAGTCAAGACAGCTTGTTTGAACTAGCCATGGTTTAATGTAACTAGTCACAGTTCAATGACAATTACAGTTCAGATGTAACAGTGTTTTGTTTAAAAGTGGAAGCAATTGCTTTCAACCTTCTCCTGTGGTGTCTAGGAGGGGTTGCAGACTGCTAGAAATAGTGCAAATTGAGTCCACTTTTAGGCTTAGGGTTAGGGAGTCATGGGAACTGTATTTTATTGTGGCACCAGAGCTCTCTGACAGAGAAGGCTCAATGTTTCAGGGGAAAAAAAACAATTCCCATGATTCCCTAGCACTAACCCTAACCCTAAAAGTGGACTCAATTTGCACTATTTCTGGCAGTCTGAAACCCCCCTAAGAGTAGGGAATGTACAAAGCTGAGGCTCATTGCAGCTCATTCTCACAGTGGGAAACCATACTTTCCTGTTGTCTCTGGATCATTAATTTACACATGCAGTCTTTCATGAATTTATATAGTAAAATTTGCTGAAAATGAAAATGAAAATACAGTCCAAGTATGGCAGAACTGGAAAATACAACATGGAGAAATTTCATGAAGGGCACAATCAGTAAGGAATATCTACTACAGCTGTTTGTTTCAAAAGGACAGTAGATTCACAAAGGATTAGCAAGCTAAAGGGCAAAAATGGCAGCACTAACAGAAAGCAGCAGTACCATATATGTAAATACTCACAACATATATGCCCAGCATATATCAAAGATTCAATTAAAACAGAAGATCTATAACCAAAATGTTCTATTCCTCTACATCTTTTACTTGTGGATTCTGTTACTCTGCATCTCAAAAACACACATGTGGATAGCATGAATTTAGATAATTTGCTTTAAGATTTGCCTTTAATTTAAGTGGAGTCCAGGAAAGAAGTTGTCACTTATAATCCAAAAATAAATGGGAGCAGCTGAAATAAAGAAATAATATGAAAGAAAAAGACATAACATATTAAATTACTGAAGCTACCCACAGAGCTAGCAGGAACCAACTTCAACAAATCTGCCAAAGGCTTTTAAACATTGGATTCGTGTACACAAAAAACTTACAATCCACCTCTAAAGAGTTGCTTCCATAACGAACATATACTTGGGGGGGAAAAAACATCCAAATTGTATTTATGCTTCATGTAAACTCAAAAGTATATTGCATCAAGAAGAGTAGCAAGCCCTCTGCAAAGTCTTACAGATCTGCAGATATTTATGTTCACAAATAAACATTCAGAAAAATAAAATATCTAACCAGATTTTCTTCCAATGTTTCCATTACTAAACTGAACAGACATTCCCCACTACATTATACATACATACATACATACATACATACACACATACACACATACCTGTGTGTGTGTATATAATTAAAATTAAAATTAAAAGATTTATGCTAAAATAGAACATACGTTTAATAAAAAGCAAAATATTAATAGTAAAAAACAGTTCTCAAATGTTCAGTCTAACTCTGCTGTCTGTTTAATATCACATCATGAGTTAAGAGGAAGTGGACATATTGGGTGTCCAGCCCATCTGGTATGCTCTTTCCAAGGTCCTCTTGCAGTCTTGTAGTACAGTACTGAAGGTGATGTGTGGGTGCTGCTGTACTAGCTGTTCCACAGTCACTTCATTCACCTGCACACACACAAAAATATATTATTATTATTTTAAAGGTATGAGTTGACTTTTAGCCCCCAAAGAGTCCCAAAGAACACTTACAGTTAGAAAGCAATAACTAGCAACTTAATAATAATAAAATAACACAGAGATTAAGAATAGGAGAATGAATTTCAAAACAGAGAATGAAATTTACATTATTCATAATCACAAGCACTCTGAAACACCAATATTTTAATGGTCAACTACACAGAAATTCAGCCAGCCTAATCAGGAAATTTCAAACTTGCTGTGTCCTCACAGATAAGGTCCTATTATGTGTACCTGCCAACCTAGCTTCCTCTGAGAAGGAGACATGAAACTAGAGACAAGATCCTACACTGATGATTTAGTTACAAATATATAACTAAGGACAGGAATCTGGAATTCCAGAATCCAAAATTGTCCACGTGGGTAGCTGAGATAGTGACATCTTTGCTTTCTGATGGTTCAATGTGCACAAACTTTGTTTCTTGTGAAAAATTATTAAAAATATAATGCACAAAATTACCTTCCAGTATTGTGTATAAAGTGTATTTGAAACATAAATAAATTACATGTTTAGACTGAGGTCCTGTCCCCAAGATATTTCATTATATATATGCAAATAGTTCAAACTCCAGAAAACAAAAATCCCAAATCCAAAACACTTCTGGTTCCAAGGGAGACTCAACCTGTATTGCCTCCTGGCCTGACTCCCTAAACCTACCTTAACAGGCAGCAGCTGCTCTGAGCAATAGAGTTCTCTTTTGCTGGTGTACACTCCCTCTGATGCTTGGCAGCCAGAGGAGGTTTCTCTTGGTGGTTATTTCTTCTGGAATGTGAGATGGCCCCTGTGGCCAGAAGCAGCTTTGGCTAATACATCAGTTGTGGGATGATGTTTTCAGCCTTTTCCAGCCAGTGATTTGCAGTGTGAGGAGGAACAGTGTCAGGGGTCCTGCTTCTGACTGTTGCAGCCTTGCTCACTGGTGGGAGGGAGCTGGAAATATCATTCTGCTATGCCCCATTCACCAGCAAAACAGACCTCCCTCACTCAGAATGGCTCTCTGGAGTTAAAGGTGAAATTCAGGGGGATAATTACAATCATGCCAATACACAGTGTTATTAAATATGGAGCAGTCATCAATCTGTAACTCTAGGTTATGAATCTATAACTGCAATACAGGATGCCACCCAGGAACTCCAAAGCAGATACTAGACTATGGACAGAGTCATTTGGGAGGAGGTGGTCTTTTAGATTTCCTAGCCCAAATCTGTTAGGGGCATTTAAAAATAATAATGAGCCCATTAAATTGTGTGTGGAAACAATCTGGAAACCAGTATAGTTGATGCAAGACTGCTGTAAAAACACATATCAGATGGCCAACTAAGTGCCACACTCTGCAGTGGCTGCAGTTTCTGAACACTCATTAAGAGCATATCGTAGTAATTTAAACTGGAAGCAATGAAGACACTGATCACTGTGACCAGATCCACATTCACCAGCAAGCATCACAACTGATGTATTAGCCAAAACTGCTTCTGGCCACAGGAGCCATCTCACATTACAGGAGCAATAGCCACCAAGAGAAACCTCTTCCGGCTGCCAATCATCAGAGGGAATGGAATTAAATGCAAAATAGACTGTAGTTTCAATGCAATCTGTCATTCATACAGTGTAATATGTAAATGAGAAACATACACTGGCTTCATATCTCTAGGTAAAAACTAAGTCCAAATTAAGTCTTCCTTTGGTAACAATTGAAATGGTGTCAATCAATAATTAAAATGTACCAGCCTAGCAGGTCAGGAATGTTCCTGGTAGAACTTAACCAGAGATACCACCTTTATTCCTTGATCATACAAAGCAATCAGAAAGGCCTAATTAAACTTAACACCTTTACAACTGCTGTGCTGTGAAGGGATTAATCTGTCAATTATTTTTAAGCTGATTGTAGTTCATATCACAGAACTAGACAGCTTCCATCATCCATTAGATAAATAAATGATTAACCTAAGAACCACAACTTTTAGGTAGCTTTCTTTAGAATCTTTATTGAACATTTTAAAATACATCAATATTTAATTTAAATACTCAGCAGCCTAATCTGAGAGAATGTGCCTGCTTTACAACTGTTCACCTTGTATTTTTGTATCCCACATCCAGCTAATATGAAGTAACAAGCCTAATGACAATAGCAACAACTTTCTGGGGTTGCTGCAAATAAGTATTCATTTTCATTAGAAACCTTCCTGAAAGAAATGTTTTTAAGCGCAACACCTTAAATATCCATCTACCATCATGCCACCCTTGCCCTGAATGAACCTGCAACTGAAGCAATTGTGCTAGGCAGCGCAGAGAATGAACAGTGATTGCATTTTATGACAGGGACAAATGACGGGTTTAATCTACAGTTCTTCTGCTTTGATAATAGAAACACTCAATCTTCATCGGGAGATCTGTCACCCGAAGAGCAACTTGCAGAGAAAATGGGTTTAACTTCTTTTCCAAGTACAGAGACCCTGCAAGCTCTAAACACTTTTGTAAACAACTACATTATGGCAACACTGAAGGTGCCCAAAAGCAGGAACTCTTTTTAAGTAGCATGCAGATATTGGCAAATCACATCTGAAAGACTGATCAGAAATGTTATTAGAAAGAAGCAGCCCCAGCAATGGCTTCGGATTCCCTTCCGAGTTGCTACAGGATTAGTAAAGTAAGGTCGAAAACGTATATAAATACTAAATATTAATTAACATAAAATCTACATCTCAAAAATATGACCAAACCCAAAAGTAGTTTTTTTTTTTAAAAGCAACCCCATGAGTAAGTTAAGAAGAAGATAAATTATTGGTTTACATATTTACACATTTACTTAAATAATGTACAATGGCATATGTCTCTTTTTGCAACTCTATTGCTTGGTGGAAGGACAAGACATTGTGATATATGAAATATTAGTAGGAAAAAAACCAACGTCATGTTCTATGTTCACAAATAGTTAGGTTCAGCATGACCATTCTAACCAATTCATCCTAACTTCTTCTTTTCCCTTTATAATATAAAGTTTATTTTAATTTGCTTTTTTAATTATGGGAGTTGGGTATTAGTTTCAAATAATGTATTATTTATACTTTGTATCACTCTGAGTTTCATGTGTTGAAGGGCAATACAGAGATATTTTTTAATAATCACAATAATAATAAAATGTAACTTAAATATTCACTAATATGCATGTTTTATATATTTTACAATGGTATTCTGTTTACTTGAACAAATTTTATAATACAATTCTCTTTCTTATATTCTCATGGTAATATATTTGTATTGTTATCTGACCCTGTCCTGTGCAGCGGGAGTGGGATCATCATTTTTTAAAGACTGCTGTTTAAATGTGTAAATCTGCTTTATAAATGCTAGAAGTCTAAATAAAAGTCCCAAAGCAGAGGTTGATTAAGTGGCATATATTTACTTCTTTGTTTGGTCATGAATCTTACTAGGAAAATACTATGCAAAAACGATGTTGTTTCTTCACAGTTGCCATTAAGTCCATGAAGATCAGACAATCTTAAGAGCAATCAACTATTATTACGGGGTAATTTATACATCATCAAACTGGAAATCCACAGGCCAGGATTCAACTAGGTCATTAAATGGCCATACTTTCCAGTTATAGAAATGACTGTAACTTTTTAAAGTTTAGACAAGGAGGCATATGACAACTTTCTTGACCATGTCTATGTTCACAATTTCTCAGTTCTCCATGCTACTTGGGTACAGCTCTGCCCTCATGATCTGAGACAGGTACCAAAACCTGGAGGTCACTGGAAGATTCTAGATGGCTCTACAGAGGTTGGAACAGTTCCATTGTTCTAGCTGCTGCTGGAATTCACTTAGAATACATTTAGAATTCATTTACTGCATATATGCAGTCTTCATGCATTAAAGAGCTATAAGTAGGTTCTCCAGGTTTTGGTTCCCTGCTCAACCATGAAACCCATTGGGTGACCTTGGGCAAGTCACATGCTTTCAGTCTCAGGAGGAGGCAATGGCAAACCCCTTGCCAAGAAAATCCCATGATAGGTTCGCCTTCGGGTCACCATAAGTGTGAAATGACTTGAAGGCACGCAACAACAACAACAACAACAACAACAACATATAGATTCTATACATGATTTCACATGGAAGTGCCTCCCGCCCCAAGACCAAACAGATGAACTGACTGTAAGTCTAAGAAATATTAAAGGAATGTTAAAGGAAACAATGGCTGCATGTCAATGCTGATTACTTACCAATGAGAAGCTAATGGAATAATTTCTCTCTGACAAAGATTATACTGGCAATCTACAACATATCAACATATTCTAAGAGTAACTGTGTATATCAATAGATGAAACACGTAACTTGCAGTAATGGTGAAAGGCCTTTAGTCCAGGGACAGAAGTAAGCCATAGTCATAATCATGCAAGCTCTTGGTGTGGTATTTGATGTGTGATATCAGCACCAAATGCTTTTGTTAAACTTTTTGCTTGCTCAGAGGCATCAAACACAATTCTTTCTTTTCTCTCAGAGAAATATGTCCCATGCCAAACTTTACACTGTCTTTGAGTTGTAGACCTTTCTAGCCCCCATCACCTTTCCTTAGTTTAGAATTAATAGAATAAACTGCTATCCTGTTCTCCATATTTTAAGTATTATTTTCTGAATTCATTTTTAAAAAGAATATTTAGCAACAAATGTTTGACTTTTTAAAAAGAATAACATTCTCAGGTGGCCCAATTATAATTCCTGCCTGTAGCTACAACACAATGAAAGGTTTCTGGAATCATTCTGTGTGAAGTACTAGGCACTTGATCTGTTAAGGCCGATATGTACCATGGAGTTTCAATGATTACCTTAGTGCTCAGGGGCTCAGGGCTAGTTGAATACGATACACACATCTGCATCCTGGATTTCCTGAATGTTAAGGCAAACAATGTGCTTCGATTTAAATTATGGATTAAAAACAACATCAGTGGACTGGTAATGAATGCACCTGGCAAGGCCAACGTTCAGTAGAATACCGATGCAGTATTTTTGTCAAAATGAATTACTTAGGCTTATTTTTATGTGCTAGTATTCTTATTCTTGTAACCTTGTGATGGTGAACACTGTTTGCATGGTCTAGTCTCCAATACTGTGCCAGTAATACCTGTAAACAGGTTGATATGTGAGTTGGACAACTAATAGAGCTCCTGCCCAAGCTGATGGAAGATGTAATCAAAACAATTTCCTGATCTAATGGTCATATGATAGACAGGCACTGGCTGGCATCCAGTTAAACAGGCACATGTAAGTCAGACTACACTCCTGGGGCCAAAAGGTCACCATTGCATAACCGATGTATTCAGCTGAATAGCAGTGGAAGTGGAGTTGTGCAGACAGCATATTCTCTGCCTTGTATTTGCATGCTACAATTTAATACTATGTGTAGCAGTTGAAGATCATATATTGTGCACAGCAGTTGTACAAGGGCACCTACTCATTGACATGTGTTGTGCAATGTTGTTATTCTCCCATGGGGTTGGAAGCCAAGCAGGGCCAACCCTTGTTAGTACCTGTATAGGAGACCACCGAGGAATACCAGGCACTGTAAGCTACCATATATTTCAGAGGAAGGAACTGGCAAAATCACCTCTGAGTATTCCTTGCCTAAGAAAACTCTTATGAATTTCATGGGGTTGCCATAAGACAATTTGAAAACATGCATACACACAATGTATAAAGCTTTTTATGCTTGATTAAGCTCAGACTTAAGTGCAATGAAAAGATGGAGTCCCTCCTACAAAGTTTCTTAAGCTTGTGCACAGTACTCTTGAGAGCCCAAAATAATTATGTCACTAAGTTCAAGGAAACACTGGTATCTCCCACACAAACTGATTTCTGGAGCTATCTTGTGAGAACCAAATTAGACTGTTATTGATGTCTGTAAAGCAGCTTACCCTGTAGAAAAGCAGAACTCTGAAAAGCATTGCATATTTGTATAGTTCTGTGGAAGTTGTATATACTTTGAAGTCCAGTGTTATTAGAGGTTTGTATATTTTTCCTCACTTTGCTTCTAACTTGTGAACTGAACCTTGTGAATTTAAATCTCTTTTGAGACCCAGAAGCTTTAGAGGACAGTGTTTGTCTTCCCAAAGTACAGCAAGGGGGGAAAAAAAGCACAACTGTTGTTTCTCGCTTGCAAACAAAGTATGCAGAGACATTTATTAGACATTATAAACAATATGGGGATGAATTAGTTAAACAAGAGATGCAAAATAACCCATCTAAAATCTTCCTGAGCAATTCAACAAGCACTTTTCAGGCACAGGCTTAATAGAAAGCATCTCAATTTCCCTTAAAAGGCATCTTTTGTTCTATCTTTTAAAAAGCTAATGTTGCAAATCTAAATTTAAAATAAGAACATATTGGATGGGGTTGGAGTGGATGAAAGCATTGAAGTAAATTGTTTTCTAATAGGATTCTCTGAGTTAGAGAATCAGATATTCCTAATATTACACACAGTACTTCAAAAATCTATAGAACCAAATACGAAGCAATTTGATTTGAACAAATTACAGTCATTTATAAGAGGAGGAAATAAATGCTGGATACTTAGGAACACGAGAAAAGATAAGGATTTGTAATTCTCTTCAACAATCACAAGTTATTATTTTTAACTTTTTTAAAAACAAAAAAAATTAATGTGTGCCATTCAAGAATGCTCTTTTCATATTTGCCATCATTCTGAAGTAATAGGAAAGAAACTTTGTTCTATCTACCATAAATGTCCTGATGGTCTAACAATGAGATCTTTACTATTTTAATGGCTTGTTGGCCCTCTGTGAGTAATATAGTAAATTATATATATGGTCAGCAGAGACTTGTTCTCAGGTTTAATGTTGACATGTTCCCCATTGAACTGATTAGATGCATGTTTTAATGCCATAAGGAATGAACATCCTAGTCCAGAACAATTAGTTGTTGCAGATGTCTACAAATGTTTTGGATTGTGATTTTCTCAGGAGACTTAATCTGGAGTTCTGCACTAGACTGTAGTTTAGGCTACACATGAAGGCAGAGCCTTCTCTACCATTGTACTGCTGCTGCAGAACATGCTTTTCAGAAAGCCCCACCAGAATGGATCAAAACCAAGGCTTTTAAACCTGTAGGCCATTAACAACAGAAGTTTGTGAACCAGCTGCAAGAAAAAATGATTCCTCACTCCTTCACTTTCCTTCCTGTTACAAAAATTGTTTTTGAGTGCATTTTTATAGTAAAGTGATCAACATCTTAAAGATATCTGTGTCCCATAAAAGGTTAAGAAGCACTAATCTACACACTTGATCTAGGTATAGATTTAAAGTTTCGAATCTAAACTTTTTTGCCCTATCAGCCCTTTTGGGGAATTCAAAACTGATGCCTATTTTGGATGAAGACCTTTTTCTGGGTTCACTGGCATTAGTTTATTGTTGCTGCATATTTATTTATTTGTTTTTTTATGTTGTGTGCCTTCAAGGCATTTCTGACCTATGGTAACCCTAAGGCGAACCAAACCTATCATGGGGGTTTCTTGGCAAGATTTGTTCACAGGAGTTTTGCCTTTGCCTTCTTCTGAGGTTGAGTGTGTGTGACTGCCCAAGGCTGCCCAGTGGATTTCCAATGGCTGAGTGGGGATTTGAACCCTAATCTCCACAGTCTTAGTCCAACACTCAAACCACTATATCATGCTGGCTCTTTATTTATGGTTTATCATATTTATGACTGATTTAATTTCTGTCCAGTGCTTTTTTCATAAACTGTTAAGAAAAAGCAGCACAACATTTTAAAATGAATAAACATGGATACAATTTTGTATCTTTTATGGTTTAGATATGTTTGAAAGTATAGTTCAGAATAGTCTCTGAGAAATGACAAATATATGGAGGACTCCTAAGAAATGGTAAATATATGGTATTGGCACAAAGGTCCATATAATGTTTAGGAGCAGACATATGTCGATTTAGGCTTTCTAAATGTAGCAATACTATGCATGCTTACCTGGAAATAAGTTTAGCTAAACTGCAAGGGATTTACTTTGTACAGATTTCCTGAAAGTATATAAAATCAAATAGCTTTCCCTTTAATTATTAGACCTGTCACTTTCTCCAGACAGGAAAATTATACCCTTCTACAATGCTCTTTCACATATGTTAATTCATTTGAATATTTGCAACTCTGAAACTGCTTGTTAGCTTGAACTAAACAAAGTTCAGGGACAAATAGCCAGCCAGCCTTCAAAAGGCAGTGCAGGTCAATTTAAAACTATCCATACAACCGTTCTTTTAATTACAACTGTTCCAATCTTTCAATCAGCTGTGGGCAAAGATATTCGAATATACAGATGAAATTCTATTGTTTGCAAAGTCAGTCTCTTTCACTTTAGTAGGAGAAGACCAGCTCTAGGAACACATCTCTACAGGACCAACAAAAGGTTAGCATCTACTAGCAAGACTGGTTGCTGAAAGTGAAGCCCTGGGCTACATTTTCCATCTTGGGGCTTCCTTTTCCTGTTCTTTCCTCCTGGGTGTAGAGAAGAGCCTAGGAAAGTTACTTGGTTGGACTAGAGATGCCAGAATCCCCCATCCCAGCATGGTTAGTGGCTGTATATGTGTTGCTTTAGGGCACTGAATAACATTTTAAAAATGGGGTCTAGGCCCAACACATAGTGCTATCTGGAGTGATGCTCACTGCTGCCACTCTCAAGAAAAGCAACCATTGACTAATGACAAAGAAAGGCACTCAAAGAAAGGAGAGATCATTCTACACAGCCCCTCCTCAAACTTGGAGCCAATTCTGCCTTCGGTGTAAATGAAATGAACTCCTGTGAACATTTCTCCTAGTTTGCATGATGTGTCAGGGATGATGGGAGTTGTAGCTCTTCACCTCTGGCTCTAACTCTCTACCTTGTTATGCAGCAGAGCTGACCAGCTTTGATCAGTGGTTGATGCTTCTTTCCCAAGCAACAGAGTTTCAGAGAATAGGCTGAAGACCCTGACAAACTCTCCAAGCCTTCTCACTCTTCTTCCTGAGATGTCTCCAAACCTCTCCAGGATTCTTCTGGTTCTTGTATCTTCCCTCAAGACACCAGACAACTCAGTAGTCTTATATAAAAGATCTACTTTATTCTACTATATATAAATACTATATGCCCTACAAATCACAATCTCTACACTTCACAATATCTCCAAAACTACACCAAACTACTCCACAATGTACATTAGCAAACATTGCAATTTATAGCCATTGTTAGACACCACCCACCAGTCAGTTTCCACCCAGTGGGTGTGTACATACATCTTGATTGGTCCACATAGATCATCCCATACCTAAGACCAACCCAAGTGTTTCATCACTTTACCTTGACCACTTAATGAGTCTCAGGTGTTTGCAATCTATCACAGGTGTTCTCAATATACCTTCTATAACTTTGTCCTTGGCTCTCAAGGCTTCTTAATTATATTATCTTTTTCACCTGTGTATCTTCCTGATTGCTCCTGCTTAGTCACTTTGACATTCACATACATATTTTTATTTCTATTACTGTATATCCCATGTTGCTTTTTCCTTAACATGATGGCACTGAAGGCCTCAGTCCAACAATTCTGAATGAATATCCCTTTTAATTAATATTTAATAATTTAAACAGGCTTTATAAAGGTCTGGGGAAAATGTCCCTTCCTCCCCAGATCTTAAATAGAAGTATTAATGCCGCTATTCCCCATTGTTGTTGTGTGCCTCCAAGTCATTTCCAACTTAAGGTGACCCAAAAGAGACCCTATCACAGGGTTTTGGCAAGTTTCTTCAGAAAGGGTTTGCCATTGCCGTCCCTTGGGGCTGAAACAGTGTGACTTGTCCACGGTCATCCAATGAGCTTTAATGGCTGAGTGGGGATCTGAACTCTAGTCTTCAAAGTCCAATGCTCAAACCACCACACCAAGCTGGCTCTCGTTGTTCCCAGTGCTGCTTTTTAATGGTTTTGTAATGGGGAAGAGGGAGGTCGAGCCCCATCTCTGGAAGTGTGCTTACTAGCAATCATGGAAAAGTAGCATTTTTGCTGCCTGGATGAGAAGACACCAAGACTCAAGAGTCTCCTTACTCAGGCAATAGTAATGATGACTAACACAGCTGTTCTTCCCTAGTGAAATAATGATATAAAACATCCACTTCTTCATCCTTACATTTTCCTGCAATCAAGCTGGACCCTACAATTATGTATCTTAGATCAAGGAACTTGGTACAGAAGCCATCATTAAATGGACAAGATAATAAAATGACATTTTAAGAATGCAGAGTTTAAAAAGCTAAAACAAAATGTAAGGTTTTTATTAAGACATACAATTGTTGATTCTAAGATTATTAAGCTATTTTATTCCTCAGATCAGTGATGTGTTGCTTCCACACTGTACATGGAAATAAAAAAGATGACAGTAATGGCAACTTGATGAGAAATGAATTAATTTGATTATTTCCATGGTGTGGATCAATAGCACAGCCACTAGTGACATCTATAGCCTAGAGGCAGTTATATAATCGATGGAATAAAACAGAGCCTGCCTTTACCCAGCCCTGCCATTCCTCTGATCTTTTTTGGCAAGGCCCTTGACGCTTTAGTAATTCTAAATTTATGTCAAGCGTATATCAAAGAAATGCCAAACAGACGATGTCATGAAGAGTATTTTGGTGAAGCCTGTTGAAATCTAATGCTTCATGTTCTTTATGTTTCTTTGTGCTTATGAGCTTCTTCCTTGCATGTCTAGCAATATCATGTAAATTTGGAAGTCTACCTGGTATAATCCCATGTGATAAGGTGAAGGTGAAGGGGAACTGGGTCCATATGTGGCTCTAACTAAAATGTATGGAAGAACATTTTCTATCACAATGGCATTTGAAAATCCTTCTCTGCTTGCCAAGACTTTCTTCTTTAATGATGCTCTAGATGCTTTTAGTTGGAAAAAGAAATTAGGTCTGTATGAAGTTAGAAAAGTGAAGGAAGCAGTTCTGTTTTTGAATTTCTCCGTGCTTTTGTATGTGAAAAAGAGAGCTGCCAACACTGCATTTTAAACATTTTAAATTCAGGACAGAGCTTCTGAAAATTTGTTCTTTTTATGGCTACTTTCCTCATTCCCCTGCATGCAGAGGTTTAACAAGCAAGTTAAATGACCCCCAGTGGTACCCCTAATGCCACACTTTACAGCATTCTCATCAAGATACCCAATATATTTTCCCCATTAATCAGGAACAGTTTTCCCCATTTGCTCTGCAGCTGTCTCACAGATTTTTATTCCTGCTAGCTCAGTTGTCTCCCTACACAGCATGAAGTCCCTTTGTAGGAAGTTGGGAACGCATAAGCCAGCAATTAAACGAATGTAGACTATACAGTATGCATGGTTTAACTAATGTTGTACTAAAATTCTCAACATCAAGGTCATTGATTGTCTTTAGCAGCTGAAAAGAGGAAAACAAATTCCTTTTTTTAAAAACGGTAATTTTTGATTGTATAAGCAGTTTTAACTAAACTCACAACAGAGATGTTCAGGGTTCAGGGCCTAATCTAAATCAAGTAACCCTTTGAACAGCCTAAGCAGATAATCTTAGTCCAATTCATCAAAGAATCCTCTCACACTTTTTTTCTTTTGCCTCTTACAAAAACCACATTAATGTTCTGTCAGTTCACAAAGTAGTACAGTAGTTCTGCAGCCTACTAGCTGGATTTTTAATAGTTTGTTTTTTACAATTTGTTTTTGTAAACAGAACTGCAGAAAGTGTGAGTTTCTTCAGATGTTTCAGAAAGGGAAAGATATTATGTCAAAAATTTAATAATAAATCCCTTTGAATCGAAATAGCTGTACTAAGCTTCTTGGTTCATGTGCTTTTACAATGAGGAATTGTGAACAAGGGAAGTGAACTGAAAATTATTTCCTTTGAAAATCACATTGCAACATTTTTGCTTTTAGTTCATTTTGTATTTTAAGACAAAGGAAACAGCTGTATTAATGTCATGTCATGACCTACTACAGACAGAAATTATGGAACTCAGAAACTAGCTGCTGTTTAAAAAAATGTTAGTACCACTGCATCAACATCAGAGAGCCAGATCAGGACAAAACTAATACAGATGCAGTGTGCACTAGTTGTTTTCCTGTAACTGCTAACATGAATATAATGCACAGAATAAATGGGCATATCACTCTCATGAAAGTTATGCAGTAAAAAAAAAAAAAAAAAAAAAGAAGCTTCTTACCTTATCGCATCTCATCAGTCCCAAGTATCTGAGCGACTTACTGCTTTGAGCAATTTGGGTGGCTCCCTTATCAGTAATTTCTTTGCACCATCCTACATCCACAGTCTCTATTGTCATACTATATCGCCCAATAGCTATCAGTGCTGCAAAACATGAGACAAACCAAGCATGAAGATGAAACATAAATCAGAGAAATCTGTTTTTTAAAAAAGTTTTATACATGCTTGAATGATTAAACCAACAAAATAAATATATGTTACTTACTATAGCAAACCACATTTAAAGCCAAAATATAAAGTACAAACTGATATAGAAATCAGTTGTTTTTTTTAAAATAAGAGAAAACTACTCATGAATAAGTTACACTGCCCCAAGCAACGCGTTTAAACTTCAAGGTTGGAAGATGATATATAAATGAAGTAAACAAATAAATGTTTACTACAATCCATATAAAATGCCACGTTATAGCTAACATTTATTATTATTTTTTGGAAGCTGCTTGAAACAAGCCAACTTGAAACAATGGGTTAAAATTCTGGCCTGTTGCAGCAAAACATAGTTAAGATGAAATGTAATCAAAGGTTCAGATATAACACTAAACTAGTTAATGAAAGAGAAGTGAATGCTTCAGATCTCCTTCTAGTAATCACAATAGAAGAAAATAGGGAAGGGTGGGGGATCATGTGAGCCTATTTGCTACAACTCATTCATGTAATGAAGAACTGTGATTCAATGTGACATCTAAACACAGCCTGTATGTTTGTACTAAATCCCTTCTCTTCCCCATTAATGACTGAAATAGGTTTCATACACCCAATGTATTATGATGAAGTCCAACTCTCTCCTCCTTAATTCTCATGTTAACCACAGAAAACATATTTTTGTATATTTTAGTTTTATATTCCATAATTTGTCTTGATGTCATGTTGTTGCCTTTTATTCCATGAAGAGAAAATATTCATACATTTTAGCAAAAAGAACAAGGTTTTTCAGTGCATCTGGGTCCAAATTCATGCTGCAAGCTTTTAAAATGGTCCAATTCTATCATGTAGACATTATGTACATTGATAATGGTACCTAATCAGCCCTGACAAACATAAATTGCATGGCAAAGATGACTTTTTTCATGCCTCAATTTCAAAATGAAGCATTAGAAATGCACTTGGATCCCTGGTATTTATTCATTTACAAGACACAGAGAGGTTCCTCCTATGCCCCTCACCAAGCCTCCCCAATTTGCTTCTCTTCCTATTAGAGTACAACTACATCCTCCTCAGATGTGGCCAATAGGTATGTGTATTGGGGACAATGGAAACTAACCTAATACACACAGAGTGTACCAGATGGGCTGTCCCACACCCATCAGAAACACCTACAACCTCAGCCTTTGATATACCTAAACCTAATGTGTATGCACAGGTAGGAAGAGATGTTTAGATTGGCATACTTTCACACTATGATGCTGAACTTAGTGCAGGTACCAGATTGGCATGGCCAGAATTCCTGAGCTCAAGCCATCCGCTGGCCTTTGCTTTCAACATCAATTTGGTTTAGTATAACAGTGATAAAAATTGGGACTTGATATTTACATTGTGATTTGGGAGCCAAACATACACAGGAATGTTTACAAGGCAAGATTCTTCATAACTGTCATTATAAGATGATTGCAAATATATATCTGTAATGATTATGCTTTTTATTTATTTTTTCAAATAGATTTTATTGTAAGCCACCCTGATATCTTTGGGTATAGGGTAGGATATAGATATTTAAATAAATAAATAAATAAATAAATAAAATTATACAAGTCAACCTGTATGTGTTTTTTCTAAGAATGTCTAGGTCCTCCAGTGTAACTCTATGGTTAACTTCTGGCAGAGTTGTGCTGCAGGACTTAGAGAGGACATATTAATCAAATCTGCGAATAATCAAATCCACAAAAGTCAAAGCCACAAGAAAGGCCAAATGTAACTAAAACAATTTATTATAAGTACCACTGTTTTAATTGTCAGAATAAGAGTTCAAAGACATCTAAATATCTACTGTATTCAATCGAATAAGTTTATTTTTAAAAATAGAAGAATTCTGTATAAGTTTTTGTGTGCCAGGCCTTCTCTTACTCCTTAGATAGGATGAGAGGGGCCTAGAGTTGCTATGGAAATTCTCTGACTGCTTTTATTACAATATTCCCCAAAGGAAATAGGATACAGTAGACCAGGGGTAGGCAACCTTTCCCCTTTAAGGGCCAAGGGACTTCAGCTCCCAGAAGCCTCAGCCATGTTGGCCAATAGTCCCATGTTGGCCAATAGCTCCTGGGATTCTGGGAGCTGAAGTCCCTCGGCCCTTAAAGGGGACAGGTTGCCTACCCCTGCAGTAGACAGTAGACAGAGCAAAAGAAATATGTTTTTTTTTAAAAAAAGGCTAGTAGCTGTTGCTCTACCTCTCCTGTCAAACAACACAAGTATTTCTAGTTCAAGGGGAATAAACAAAGTTAGAGTTACCCTAGCCTGTATCTCTTGCCCTCACACCACAGTGCCGCTGCCTGCCTCAAGAAACAAGAGGTAAATAATAAGCTGAACTCCAACATGCTAATTACACTATTGCTTCTCTGTTTGAAAAGAAGGAATAACTTTTAAACCAGATGTGTTACATACATTTGGCCTTGGTCCAACTTATCCCCTTTACTGGTCTGTACTACTGCATCTCACACACCTCAAACAGGGCAGGAAACCAACGGCTGAAGGAAGAGCTAGAATGATGGGGATTGTTGCTTTTTAAGTCTCTAATTGTAAGGGAGATTCATACAATCTGGGGACTGATGAGAAAGCAAATGCTGGAAGGGAAAAGGGTTTTGTCTTCATGAACAGAGTGGTAGCTGGTCATTCTAGCAAATCAGGATTGGTTGCTCTAAATACCATGCTCAGTTACGGAGCTTTGAGTTAGTTGGAAAATAAAATAGGAAAGACACCTGCAGTCTGGATTGTTAAAATAATCCACAAATGTATGTTTGGATGTATTTAATAAACAATGCAATGGTAACTTTTTTCACTTGGGAAGGACTCTAGGTATTGTTATCAGGACTTTCTGCACAGCAAGACCTTTGATTGATTTTCCAAACAAATATAAAGGATGATATAAAATGAAAGAAAATAATAAAATATAAGCATTTATTCCATTTATATCACAAAAACATGAGACATTTTAAAGTTGGTGTGTGTGTAAGAGATATTAATCGGTTTTCCACTTTCACAGGGGTACTATGTACTAACATATGGTGGGCTGATAGTACAGTAAAATACAGAGGAGTACAGAGGCTATGATTTTATTGGGAAGCCAATCTAAGAAGATGCCTCATGGAAATAAAAAGGAGGTGTTTGCATCTACGGTATATAATAAGTCTGGTTCTTTAAGGGCTTTAACAAATCTGGTTTAAATTCCCTCTATCTTAATGCACTGGGAAACTAAGTAACAAACTTCTCAACTAGTGGGCAAAGAGAAATTTTGAATTATTATGTGATTATTATGGGAAAAGTAATTTTTAAAAATAGAACTTTAACATCTGAAAATATACAGGATCATTAACCAGAAATCTATTGAAATAAAGATAGTAATCTCAATTGTGATTTCTTCAGATAATTCATTATTTCTTCAGATAATTCATAGCTCATTCTTGTGCCTACATCACAAGTCACAGATTGAAACAATAGACACAAGAATTCTCAGTAATGTATATATAAGTCTAGAGCAAGCAAGGAAAAAAAAGCCTTAATTTTAAATTTCCTTGCTTCTGACAGTAAGTCTCACTCCAAGCCTCAACATGAATTAATTTTAACAAGGCTTTGTGTTTGTTCATAACCCAGTGTTCAGTGACACACACATCCAGAGAGAGAGAGCTCTAGACTGAGGGACACAGCCAGTAACCATGGTACTGTATCTTGCCATTAAGGTAATTATGATTAACTAAACTTGAGTTGATCTCATTTGCTCATATAAATCAATATAAATGGATGCTTAGATTGTGCATTACTGAGGCTCCGGTTAAACTCAACAAAATTAAGAAGGGCTTCACACTGTGAATCATCACAAGAAGACTGAAAAAGTAATGAAGGAACTTCTTTCTTGCATCCCTTCCAGAAGTTCTGGTAATTAAACCTTTCAGTTTTAACAGTTGACCCAGCAAAACTACTGAGACACTGCTACCTAGGACATATGAGGCAGAATTTGCACCATCATATTTTCAGTGGACTCATAAAATTGTTTTCAGATAATGACTGTTAAAATACATATCCTAGGATAAGGCCTAGCTTAATTGCAACTACTGCAGAATAATAAAATGTCTGCCATTAATTAGCTGTCCTGTATAAAGAATGGGATAAAACTTCTTGAAAATAGTTGAGTGTGATCACTCGGGAACTCTTTAAACAGTAATTAACATGATGGAAATGCAAATAAAAAATGTAGAGTCCTAAGGGCTTGAAAAAGGCTACTTTCCCCTCAAGTATTTTTTTTTGACACACTTCAGATTTAGCAGCATAATTTCAGCCTTCAAAATAAGAATCTTGTCCTACGGGAACATACAGAAAAGCATTTGAACATGGAAAAATTCTTTTTTTCAAGAGGAAAGCAGCAAGATTGTAGCTTGTGATTTTATAATGCTCTTAGGATAGTCATTGGTGGCAGATGGCAGGTCAGCAACACATGCCAATTTATCATGGTTAATGTAGTGTGGTGGTAGGAAATATACTGATCTTTCTCAGGTGTTCAAGGCAGCTTTCAACTGAAAAACAGGATAAAATACATTACATTTTATTCTATTATTTATTTATGGTATTATTATACCGTATATGGTATATACAATATATGGTATATACAGTGTAATATATACTAATATATTGGTATGATATAATATAGAATAGTATATACCGGTGTATTATATAGCACCATCAGAGGAGGAGCCAGAGGCAGAGCCTCTGAGGGCAAGCCTGGCACCAACTGCCCTTCTCAGCACAATCAGAGGAGGAGTGCACTGCTCTATTTTATTTTGAAAAAGAAATTTAAAATGCACACTCTTGCATATTCAACACAAGATGAAAAGAGAGATGATATAAAACAGACCATCTGTTCCAAAACTGTATGTCTACGAATTATTAAAATTTCCCAATTTCACAACCTAAATTCTAACCAAATGGGCATCCCATCCTAAAACAAGCAAAGAAAATAGAAAAATATATGTAAAGTGGTTTGTATGTTGGTGGCTAAAATTGTATATTGGTGACTAAATCTGGAAACATGCAACACTTAATTTTGAATTTTATTGTATTCTATGTATTTTATATTGCTGTAACCTGCCCGGATTCCTTGTGATTGGGCGGGCTTGTGATTGGGCAGGCTATTATTATTATTATTATTATTTGAATGCTATGGTATAAATATACTCCTACCAAGGCACCAGCTTTCTACAGTTGTGGGATTGCATGCTCCTGTTAGGCAAGAAGCTATGCTGATGGCAGCACTGCTGCTGGTAGAGTCTCCAATATCAGACAGGCTTTTGCTGAGGAGCCAGACTAAATGTGCTGAACAGCTACTGGGCGACAGTAGAAGTAGTGGAGAGGATCTCTCAGAGACAATGGCAGTGGCATCATAGCTAACACTTGTTATTATCGCACAGAAGAAAGCATGGTAAATCACTTTTGGATGTTTTTTACCATGAAAACTCTGCGATGAGACAATCCAAAATGAAACAAGAGATAGTGCCAGAACATGACACTCCCAGGTGAGATGGCATTTCAATGAGCTACTGGGATATAGCAGAGGACAACTACAAGTACTGCTATGACTAATGACACAGCTGAACTCAGGCCAAAGTGATTTTCAGCTGTTGATGTGTTCAAAGGTGCAAAGAAGATCTGAAGCTGCACAAAACATAATGGAAACAGGGAATGTGTGAAGCAAGAATCAGAGGAAGCTAGACATAGTGAAACAAAAAAAGAAATGTATTAATAACACAATATTTAGGGTAAGTGACATTTTACTATATTTGGGGTAAGTGGGACATTTTGAGTCAATATTTTACTCAGGAGGGAAGGAACTAGAAAAGATCTTGAAGTATAAAGATGTATCAATGAATATAGAAGTCATGGTTGTCAATGTAATTGTATTTCCAGTTTCTATGTATGGTGGAAGACGTTAGGAAAAGCAGAAGGCCACATTCCAGATGGATAGACTTAATTGAGGAAGCCAAGGTACTGAGTTTACAAGACTACAGCAGGGCTACTGAAAACAGGGTGATATGGAGGTCTCTCATTCCAAGATCACCATATGTCAAAGTAGACTTGATGACAGTTAAGGACAATTAATATACTACTTAAAATAATCAAATATTTTTTTAAAACAGTACTGCCTGAGGAGAAGGCGATGCTGCAGCTGTGGGAAAGTAGGGTGGCCGAGGATGGTGAGGGCGGGTGTGGTGTGGGTGGAAGAGGGGAGAGAAAAAGAAGAGTGTGAGTTTAGTCCCTGGGCTAGGCAGGAATGAATCACTGGGATTTATGGAAGAAGAGGAGAAAGGAGAGAGATGCTGAGCTATTTCTTAAAATGCCTGCTTGAGAGAAAAGAGGGTGGTAAGAATAATAGAATCCTAGAGTTGGAAGAGGCCACAAGGGCCATCCAGTCCAACCCCCTGCCATGCAGGAACTCATAATCAAAGAACCCCTGACAGATGGCCATCCAATCTCTGTTTAAAGACCTCCAAAGAAGGAGCTTCCGCCACTGTCCAAGAGAGTGTGCTCCACTGTCAAACAACTCTTATTGTCAGGAACTTCCTCTTAATGTTTAGATGGAATCTCTTTTCCTGTAAGCTTACATCCATTGTTCCGTGTCTTAGTCTCTGGAGCATTTGGCCTTCCTACTTCCCTCCACCTTTCCCAGCATTATTGTCTTTTCCAATAAGTCCTCCCTTCTCATGATGTGTCTAAAGTACGACAGCTTCAGTTTGATCATCTTAGCTTCCAGGGTGGTTTACGGCTTGATCTGCTCTAGGACCCATTTGTTTGTTCTTTTGGCTGTCCATGGGATCCTCAGCACTCTTCTCCAGCACCACATCTCAATAGGACATGTCTTAAACAGGGCTATCATATCACTTCTTAATCTCTTGTCCAAGCTAAACATAGCTCTTCAAGTCTCTCCTAAGGCATAGTTTCCAGACCCTTGACCATTTTGGTGGCCCTCCTCTGGACACTTTCCAGCTTGTCAACATCCCTTTTGAATTGTGGTGCCCAGGACACAGTATTTTAGGCGAGGCCTGACCAAAGCAGAATAGAGTAACATTATTACTTCCCTTGATCTTTCAAGAGAACTTTCATGCTGACACTTTAAAACAACTTTAAAAGTAGTCATACCCTCCCTTTTCTACCGTGTTATTACTATCACTATACATACAGGCATACACATGCAAATCAATCATACCTCACTTTAGCATGCTGTAGATAGCAACATCCCTGGCTCAACATCATCAACAAAAAAGAGGAGGGAGGATGGGAGAAACTTAGCCAAAATTTGTCCTCAGGTCACATTTTTGGGTTGACTGCCCCCTTTTTTTTCCTGAAACAACAGCAGTAAAAGTGAAGCAAGCTGCAAGGAGTGAATCTCACCCTTTCTCTCTCTCCCTGAGTTTTTTAAAAAATCCTTTGCATTCCTTCATCCTACATTGGTTTTCTTCCCCCTAGCACATGATCCAGAGAAAGCAGCTATAGATCCCTGCCAGAGACTCTAAGATGATGCCAAGCAAAGCTATCTAACTGTGTGCTTCCATTTCCCCCCAATAAGAACTCGACTCAGACAGCAACTTCAAGGCCAAGTCTTTTTTCAGCTGATGCCACTGAAACTGGGGCCAATGCCCATGTCCCACAACTACCCTGGTAGGAAGGGAGGCACTCTGGTAGCCCAGAAAATGAAAAAGTGACCATCCTCCCTCCTGGGGCAGAGTGATCCTAGAGAAAGGGGGCTCCCCAGAGATATCAGCAGTGGCTTCAGACAGGAAGGTCTGTAAGCAGTGGAGGAGGGGGGTCCCTGCCAGGTGTTGTCCTGCTGCTGGGCTTTGGCAAGAGGCTGCCTGGCTGTTCATCCCTGGAGGATTTCCTGGGAATCTGGTCAAGTGAAGAAGGGAGGAAGGAAAAGAGGGATATAGAACCTTTCACCACTCTACTCAGAGAGGGTATGGTAAAAGTTGAGATACAGTATTAACTCTTATTGAAAAAGGAACCATCCTCTTTTCTGAGTAGAGTGTCAAAAGTAGAGTGTCTTTTTCAGTGACTGAGTGAGAAAATGGTGGCAGCATTGGCAGTCAGTGGAGCCTGGGCCCTGAAGCTGGATGAATTCACTGGATGAATCCAAGGAGCCCTATGCTAAATTTTACCCCTGATTTATCATGAGTCATATCAAAATGCATATTTTTTGCCCCCAAACATGACCTTGACTTATACACGAGGTCAATTTATAGACAAATATATGTGGTAATTGGTCTAAAATGACTAAGGTACAGCAGAAACAGCCTCACATGTATGATTTCCAGAGTACCAGTGGGGAATCTGGTTCATAGCTCTTCTCTTGTTTATTAAACTATTATACAAATGCGGTGAATTACACCCATATATATATACCGTAACCATATATACTTGTGCTTTTCATGTTCATTTCAGCACTGTCTGTACAGGACAACATTCTTGGGGAATGTCTCCATGGTCATCAAAGGTACATGTTATGCACCAATGGCAACTACAAAATTAATGTAGGGATGTTTATTGCACCTATATGAAATTCATGGGGTTGCCATAAGTTAACAAGTGTTTTAAGGCACATACACACACATGATTTTATGATCTGTACTAACTTGTATATCTGAAAGTTTTGTTCCTCTTTATAAGGAACCAGTGAAGACTTCAGAAGGTCAGCAAAGTTATTGCTATAAACTTAAAAACTGAGTATCAGTTTACTTCAACAGACATGACTTTAAAGAAACCCGAAACTATATAAATAATTATTTTACTCTATCTGCTAGGCTGGAGTTTAAGTGAACATTGCTCACTGACAGCAACTGTTTTGGTCCAGAAAATTTCAACACTGAGTGCACCTTTGTGCATGTAGTGTAAAAAATAATTTTGATCCTTGTGAAGGATCAATACTTCTTTGTTTTTCTCAACTATGAGTACTGCTCTCATTCTGGACATTTCTCCTATTGTAGTAATTGCTGGACTTATATCCCTGCACCTCAGATGGGCTTCCACTATGTTTTACAGTATAGCTTAGCTCAGTTCTATCTTAGTTTTCAATCATACTGACAAAACAGTTTTAAACAAGTTCAAACATCTGTTAACCTCAAACAGTATTTGGGCCATGTCTGCTCGTATTATGCAACAAATGTTTCACTGAAATAAGAAACCTTTTGGCCACTTAAAGTACTTTTTTATTCAGAAAACCCATTAACTAATAATCAGATGGAATGGTGTTAGCTAACTATGAACTAATGTTCCTTCCTTTTTGTCCTACAATGCAAACAATTTCAGATAAGAACACAGATCAATCCTGTTAGATCATATCAAGTGTCCATTAGCTGAACCTCCTATCTTTCTCAGAAGAAAGCACTAGGTTTGAGAGCATTCACTTTGCTCTCTTCCCACCTTCATAACAGCCCTTTCAAATTTTTCACTCTTGAATCCATGCTAACAATGATAAATGAATAGTAACACAAATCCACTAACTATGGTGAAACATAGTGTTAAAAATAAATAAATAGTTATATGTTATATTGCTATAAAAGATGCTCTGGATACCTGTACTTTTCAACTAGAATGGTCATCTCATGTTAAAAGTAACTTGAGACTCAAATTCACTTGCCTGTGCCAAAAATCTTAGCTGAACTGAGATCTCATGTACAATGGGACCTCGATATCTGCGGGGGAATCTGTTCTGAACCACTCCCCTTGGATACCAATAACCGTGGGACCTTAAATTCCAGTTTTCCCCAATAGCGGCACGCAGCCACACCATCATTAGGGAGAATGGGAGTCCAGGTAAGCCCCCTTTGTCCCCAGTGGTGGCATGGCTGTATGCACATGCTGCCACTGGGGACAATGGGGCTGTCCCTAATGGTGGAGCAGCCATGTGCACGCACCTCCATTGAGGACAACAGGGACTTGCTGTCCACAGATGCTTAAATAATGAGGCCCCACTGTATTAAAAACAAAACAAAACTTGGTTTCTGTATAAGTACTAAGGCTAAATCCCCCTATTTTGTTAATTAATGTGGTACCAAGGACAAAAATTGCTGAATATTTGCAGAGGGTCATTTCCTAGGAAGAAAATCAATTCAGGTTTAAAAAACAGAATATAAGGCCATAGTCCTCTGAGTACATGCAGAAAACTTATACTTAGAAAATGCATCTCATGTAATACCTACGCCCACTCAACTACCTATACTCAATACCAACACATTTGTATATTCTACTGAATAACAGAACCATTTCACGGACATTATCTGCAGCTTATACACAGGCTACAAAATTAATGTAGGGATGTTTATTACATCTATATGAAATTCATGGGGTTGCCATAAGTCAACAGGTATTTTAAGGCGCACACACACATGATTTTATAACCTGTATTAACTTGTATATCTGAAAGTTATATCTATACAAGACTAGTCTTGATTGTTTAACAGTAGTTATCCTAGCTCCAGGATAATGCTCAGTTGGATGCTGAGACCTGGCTAAGTACAACTTCAGGGGAGGGGGAATCACAATGGAAGAAATGAAAAAGTTGATGTACTCTGAAAGGTCTATTCAGTTCCCTGTAGACACCAGAAAATTGGATTAACAATAAATTGGATATGTTCCTGTATTAATACTTGTTCCTTTAAAAAAAAAAACAACAACAACCCAGCATTTTAAAGTTTATCAAACAAAGTCATATTATATTTTCTTAATTTTATTTTAGTTGAAATGAGTGGTGATACATTTCCACCACAGTATACATATTCCACAGAATAATGTAGTTAGATATGAGATGCATATATACGGTCAGGTTTTACCAATGCTTCTCTAATCTGGTGCTCTACACTTTGTTGGACTACAACTACCCATTATGACAAGAACAATTGGAAAAGGCTGCCTTATGCATTGCCAGAATGAAAATTGAGAGGAAAGTCCTATTGTTTCTGGACAAGGGAGGGTGCGTTAATGACTTAGCATTCACAGAACATTAACCAGAAATAATACCTAATCAAGATCTCTTAAACACTGAACATAGGACTCAAATTTTACGATACTCAGATCATCTTCATAAAGATTATTCTAGGTCAGAAACACAGAAAGAGATAGCAGGAGGAAGCTCAGAATGCCTGATTCAAAATAATAATAATAATAATAATAATAATCATAATATACTTGGTTTAAGAATCATAAAGAAAAAAAAGAGAGATCATTTGGAAATAGTATTTATTAAAGTTTTATTTATTTATTGTACTTTTATGAGTAGAATATGAACAAATCTCTATGACCAGCGGACTTACTTATTTTTCAGCAGGGACATGTAAGAGTAGAAGCCAATGTATAGAGCTATGAAGAGGGGTTTTTTTGTGTGTGTTTTTTTGGACTACAAGTTCCAGAACCACCAGGATAGGATGGCCTCATGAATACTGTTTCCTGTTAAGCAAATCAGCTTAAGATAGAATTATTTGAAAGTTTGGTCTTTTTTTTAAAAAAAAAATAGCCACCAGCAAGATTGCATTGGGAGGGAACTTGTCACATCTGCTACTTTTTGGAGCATATTTCCCTTTTTTTCCAGGAGATGAAATGGAGATGCCAAGAGTGAAATGAGCTAGAGATGGGATTGCCCATGCTAGCTTCTCAAGCATGGAAGCACAGTTTAACATTTCTTTCTGCACAATGCAGGTTGAGTCTCCCTTCTCTGGAATTCTGAAATATTCCAAAACCCCAAACCGTTTTTCCTGGGTGGCTGAGATAGTGACACCTCTGCTTTCTATATGGTTCAGTATACACAAACTTTGTTTCATGCGCAACATTATTTTAAAATATTGTATAAAATTACCTTCAAGCTATGTATATATGAAACATAAATGAATTTTGTGTTTAGATTTGGGTCCCATCTCCAAGATATCTCATTATGTACATATATGCAAATACAGATATTCCAAAATTGGAAAAAAATCTGAATTCTAAACACTTCTGGCCTAAACCTTTTGATAAGGGAGCCTCAACCTCTAGGGCTTTTTGCAATTATTACATCATAGACTATCACTAAAAGATTCAGTGTGCTGTAGTGGTTTGAGTGTTGAACTAGAACTGTGGTAGAGTAGAGTTCGAATCCCTGCCTGGCAATAAAATCCAAAGGGAGACCATGGGCAAGTTACACTCTCTCAGCCTCAAAGAAAGACAATGGCAAACCTTCCCTGAACAAATATTGGCAAGAAAACCATGTGATAGGATTTCCTTTGAGTCATCATAAGTTGGAAGTGATTTGAAGGCAAATAACAACAAAAACTTCATTATGTGCTTTGCTCCCAATTAGTAAATAAATTTTACAGAGACACTGAAAATAAAAGGACTTGTGTTTAAGAAGTCACAATCATTTCAGTGGATCTAAGTAGGTCCACTTCAAGTGTATGGGGCAAAAATTGGTCCTGTTCCTGGTATAGCTGCCCATCTCTGAAGCAGGAGTACATTGGAATTGGCTTCTGACTGAAAATAAGATTGTAAATATTGCATACATAGATTTTTTTAAAAAATGTGTTCCTTATGTGAAGTCATCTAAAGCAACTGCCTGACAACTCTATAAGACCTGTTGAAAAAAATGAATTTAGTGTTCACTAAAGGCAAAAGTTTAAAAGGTCTCCACAGAAAAGTTTGACTGTGCTAGAATATTTTACTGTATCTTTAAAGGCATGGAAATGTTAGCATTGCTCCATTAGGAACTTCATAAATTCTTTATGATAGAATAGCTCCCACAAGAAATCTTCTTGTTTCCACAGGATTCCAGCCTATACTTTCATACACCTGAACTGTTTGTCAGCCAATAATATATTTATAAAGCCTGTTAATTTTAATTAGGAAGTTCATATGAATCACCAACTTTATCTATTCAGCAGCTTGCAAAGTGTTGCTCTTGGGCTTATGAATTCCTCGAACTAATACAAACATCTACAAGGCAGCAGATATTGACACAAAATATGGAGAAGCCTTTTGGTACAACTTAGATATCATATATATTATTTTATTAATTTATATCCCATCTTTCTCTTGACATGAGACCAAATGTGGCTTACAACAAGACTAAGACAAGATTAAAAAAAAAAGTTAAAACACAGTTAAGCAAGCTTTCATGTTAAAGCACCATTAACTTTTAAAAGTTTTTTAAAATATAACATAGATAAAAAATACAGCAGACTACCATAAAAGACCCTTCTGCACAAACAATTAATTGTGAAATGCCTGTTTAAATAAATAGGCCTTTACATGCCAGTGTGTGTTTCAACAGGAATTCAAATTCTACATGAATTTGGTCCAAGAACAGTGAGTAACACTCAATATTTCTCAATGTAACAGGAGTGTGATGAAACCTATCAATCAGTTGATACAGATATATGATCATCTATTCCTTCTGAGGTGGAATTCAGCATTTGGGCTAAAAAGAGTTTGCCACCTTTGTGTGAAGCTGTTCCTTTCTACTGAAATCAATGGGAGGGAATTAATTTGCAAAAAGAAATACTACTTGAGCATTAAGAAACTTTCTTAATGATAAGAGCTGTTTGACTGTGAAACACACTTCCTCAGAGGGTGATGGACTCTTTTTGGAGATGCCCATCTTTCAAGAGTGTTGTAGTTATGGACTCCTGCTTATCATGGCATTGGACTACATGACCCTGGCTTTCCCTTCCAATTCTATGATTCTATAAATATCTCCAGAGCTAGTACAGATTACTGGCTGGTTTCACAGAGTGGCTGGAGGCAAGGAAGACTGTGGATCCAGGAATTACTGACTCCCTTGGACCTTCACCCCCATACATACAGGCATTGGCTTCCCTCTTTTACCCAGTCTCCAAGGCAGGGACATCACTAGGGGTGTGCGGGTATACAGCCGCATCAGGTGTCACCCTAAGGAGGTATGACACTAGTCCCCAAACATCTGCCTGTTGGCGGAAATGGGGAGTGGCAGTGTCCCTTTAAAAAAGTGGTTCCCAAACGTTGGTCCTCTAGACACTTGGGATTTCAGCTCCCAGGATTCCTGACTGTTGGCTAAGCTGGCTGGGGCTTCTGGGAGTTGAATTCCAAAACATCTGGAGGGCCAAAGTATAGGAAGTACTGCTTTAAAACACTGAAGAGATGGTGTGAGTGGTGCAAGGTTCTGTGGGAAGTCATAGGAGAGTCTACAGTTTTGTTTTGTTTTGTTTAAAAAAATTAAATTTAAAAATTCTATACATCACATGTTACCAAATTTTCACTTTAACCACATTAAATTATGTACATGTAAATGTTTCCCCATGGATCAGCCCTCTCTCACCCCTAGTTGACCTTTCATATCAGCTTGATATTAAAAGGGAGGTTTGGTCATGTAGCCACCAGAAGTACTGGTGGGGAATCAAAGATTAGGAATCAAAGGGCACTTCCCTCTGGAGATGACACCTTTTTTAATGCAAGCCATCTAGATTGATTGTCCTGCCATTTTCCCCAATCCTATGGCTATTCTTTTTCCTGAAACAATCCTTTCAACTCCTGTGAAACTACCTCAGATCCTGTTTCTCCCTATAAATATGCCTGTTTGGGTCAGCCTCTTCAGTTTTGGCTGAACACAAACAGACACTGTCCATTTCTCCCTTGACTCTTCAGCAGTATGCTCTTGCTGCGTGCTCAGCCAGATTCATCCACTGCACACACGCACACACACACATGGATCACAGCTCTGTTCATGAATCTGGTAGCGTATGGCATGCTGCAAAAACCACTTGGAATTGCTGCCACCCTTTACATCATTAGTTCTTGTGTGCGTGTTTGAGTGAGTGCTTTTGAGTGAAAGTTGATTTCCTCTTGTTGTTATAAACTAATTTGGAAACTGTTATCTAGAATTCTGGGTTTGAAACTGTTATATATAGGCTGAAATTCCGGCTTTTAAAGAGTTACCTGAGCCCTCTTGCTGCTTCCTATTAACCTGAATCAATTCCCCCATTGAAATCAATTATGGGTGCCCTCCTGGGACCCCAGCACTTTGGCTAACAAATATATTTAGGCTGTGTGTATGATATTGTAATTTAATTTTGCTAGTTGTTTATGTCACAACTATTGCCATTACATTCAATGATTTATGGGAATTAAAATTGTAACATACATTGTTAAGTGGTGTGGTATGGGAGGAGGTCAATGTCTGTTTGTGATACCATGAGTAACTGCATCAGGTAATGCCAACCTTAGTGACACCATTGGGTGCAAGCTTATTTTTTGCTGCTCCAGAGTCTAGGACATAGAACAATGGATTCAAACTATAAAAAAAGAATTCCGCCTAAGCATTAGGAAGATCCTTTTGGTGATAAGTGCTGTTCAACAGGGGAATATGCTGCCTCAGATTGTGGTAGAGTCTCTTTCTTGGAGGTTTTAAAACTGAGGCTGGGAGTGCTTTGATTGTGCAAACACATTGTGTGCATGGCAGAGGGCTGGACTGGATGGCCCTTGTGGTTTCTTCCAATTCTATGATTCTCTGCAAGCATAAAATAAAAACAAATATATTCAGTGGCTGAATATGCAATTGTAAACAGTTCTGCCTAAATTTTGTTTCAGTAAAATAAAACTGACACTTCTTTGCCTTTGTATCAGTGCAGACTGTTGTGGTAAAAACATTTGGAGAGTATTATGATGTCATTTCCAGAAAGGTAGCCATGTTAGTCTGGAGCAGGAAAAGCAACTAAGAGTCACATGGCACCTTAAAGAATAACACATTTTATTTGGCATATGGTTTGGTGGGCTGCAGTGCACTACATTTATGTCAACGAGACCTGTTAGTCCTTAAGTGTCACAAGAGTCTTTGATGATTATAATGAAAATACTCCCTCTTGTAAAGAATATAAAGAAAAGTTTGACTAATACAAAGTAAGATTGAAATGTTTTGAAGAGACTGAAACGATCTATATAAATAACTGCTGTGTGAGTTTAACACTCTCTCAAGCAAATAGAAAAATTTGATACTGAGGATAATTCACTGAAAAATATGAACATAGTGATATATGACTATTCATTCCAATAGGAAGGATCAAACTCTACAATGCGATGCAGAAGTCTCAGAAAAGCTTTAGAACAGGGGTAGGCAACCTTTTTGAGCCGGGGGCCGGGTTGCTGTCCCTCAGACAGTTGGGGGGCCGAAGCACCAAAAATAAATAAATAAATGAATAAATAAAAATAAAAATAATTTTTAAAAAATATGCATGCACACTCTCTCAGCCCCAGAAAAGCCATGGCAAAACCCCTGTGGAGATTTTACCAAGAAAACCCCAAGAACAAGTAATAAAAACAATAATCAATATCATCATGGAGGGCGGTGGCGGCGGCGGCAGGACCAGGCTGGGGCCAGTCCAAAGGCCTCAGGGGGCCGCATCCGGCCCCCGGGCCTTAGGTTGCCTACCCCTGCTTTAGAATCATAGAGTTGGAATAGACCACAAGTGCCATCCAGTCCAACCCCCCTACCATGGAGGAAATCACAATCAAAGAATCCCCGAGAGATGGCCATCCAGCTTCTGTTTAAAAACCTCCAAGGAAGGAGACTCCACTGTTGAACAGCTCTTACTGTCAGGAGGTTCCTCCTAATGTTGAGGTGGAATCTCTTTTCCTGCAGCTTGTATCCACTGTTCTCTGAAGCAGCAGAAAACAAGCTTGCTCCCTCCTCAATGTGACACCCCTTCAAATAATTAAACAGGTCTATCATATCACCTGTTAACTGTCTCTTCTCCAGGCTAAACATACCCAGGTCCCTAAGTCTTTCCTCATAAGGCATGGTTTCCAGACTCTTCACCATTTTGGTTGGACACGCTCCAATTTGTCAACATCCTTTTTGAATTGTGGTGCCCAGAACTGGACATAGTATTCCAGGTGAGGCCTGACCAAAGCAGAATAGAGTGGCACTATTACTTCTCTTGATCTAAACACTATACTTCTATTGATGCAGGCTAAAATTGCATTGGCCTTTTTAGATGGCCAAAAATCAAACTTTGATTCTTAATTCAAAGGAAAACAAGATTTTTGGGAAGTCTGTAAGTAACTGGTCTACATCAGGCAAGGCAACTATATTTATATTAATTTATTCGATCAGTTTCACTGTGTTCAATGATGCTTATTCAAATAGTAAGAGTTAAGTACACTTCAGCCTTTGCCTTCAACCCTAAACACAGGGAATAACTCCCATCAGGAAAGCACTTTAAGGTTTCTTCCTTGTTTACCTTGGATTATTAACAGTGGGTTGGATCCCACTGATCAAGGCCCCCAGAACCCCTGCAGCATTTTGAGGATTCTGTAGGGGGGGTTGTGGAGAGAGGGGCAGGAAAATTTCTTTCTTTCAGTCCAGTTGTAAATACCTAAGTCTGATTCCAATTAAAACAACTTGAACCCTTTTTTCCTGGGATATACAAATAAAAATGTTCATACACACAAGCCAGACTGCATGAGTTCACAACTGTATGCTAACCCCAAGCCAGATCACATAATGGGGATGTTCCCCATTCCACAAAATGTTAATGTGAACTTTGTACTTACTGTGCCAGGGGATGGAAAGTTGGGAGGAAAATAAGAAGAGCCAACCGGATGAGCAACCATCCTGCAAAAACTATCACCAATCCCATCCTTTATAAAACCTATACTACCAGAAGCTTGCAAACTACTGCAGCAATACAATTTCTTTTGTCCTGAACTCAACAGTGCTCACAATCAGATATTCCGAGACATGAAAGGCAGTCTGTGGAAGATGCAAATGACAAGCCTGACTGATGGGGTAATGCCATGTGTTTTCATTTCACTTTTAGAGTGTTATAGCTAGATGCATGTAAGGCAGTATGGACTGGGTGGTTGTCTTTTTTTTTTTTTTTACATGTACAGTTGACCCCCAACTTTCACACACAGGGTTATATTGTACTCACAGTATTAAGTAGATCAATAAGCAACTTCTGCTTCTAACAGAAAATGTGATATGCACATTCCCCACTATTTCCTAATAGTGAATGATAGCCTGATAATGAGTGTCTCCTTCAAGGCATCAAAGTGCCTTGTATTACTATTTAATATATTGAAAAACTAAGGAACCAGCCTTAAACTCATTTGTTCTTAACATTTGTGCATTTAGGTTCACACTCCAGAAAATAAAGAGGTTAAATTAACCGTTCAAAGTCAAAGTCATTGTAAGCAAAGTCAAACAGCAAACCTCTGCAAGAATTATAGATTAAGTACAGGTGTTCCCATTCATAGTTTTATGTAGGCTTTAAAAATACTGTCTTTAAATGTGATACATAGATACAGCATTTATTTTCCACCAATTCTGTTCATATTATGGCAAGTGTTTAACAGCTTGAAAGTCTCCATTATTTAATATCTTCCCACTTCCTGCTCTTCGTTTTCAATACATTGTTGCAGAAAGCCAGGATAATATATTAAACTCATAACATCCGCTTTCTCCCCTTCTCAAGTTAATCACTGCTGCTTTTGCAAGTTTTATTACATTTTAAGAGTAACAGTATGAATTATACATTTCCCTATATGATTATTTCAATCTAATCACTTTGACACTGAGGGGTACGCATTTTAAGTACAAATGAACTGATGGCGCACACCTTGAAGCCAAAGTGTGTGCAGAAGCCATTGCAGGAAATGTCAGCATTGTACTTGAAACAGCATTGACGGCCCTTGTGGATAGCTGTCTTACCCATAACAAAAGAGATTTTAAATAAGAAGAAGTGTGAGAAAATATTTTCTTTGACCACTGGTACAAGAAATTTGGTGCAGAAGACATGCCTGGAGAGGTACATAATGGGGGGAAAAGGACACCTGTAGTGCACATTCAACTCTATGGAGCTGGCTTTCAATAAGACTGAAAAGGAAAAGGAACCGGAATCCTTTGACCAGCTTTGCAAGAAAATTATACAGTAGCAATCCGTTCCACTCAATACTAAACACTATAGACTTTGAAACATGCATTCATGTAGTAGAATTGTGATATGTAGAGAACAGTTATGTGA
The DNA here is from genome assembly GCA_026167975.1 of Phrynosoma blainvillii. Taxonomy (NCBI): domain Eukaryota; kingdom Metazoa; phylum Chordata; class Lepidosauria; order Squamata; family Phrynosomatidae; genus Phrynosoma; species Phrynosoma blainvillii. Next base: position 76,599,889 of record JANUYF010000002.1, read on the forward strand.
TCTTAAGGGTTAACACACTAACTCATACACATAGAGATAGATGGCCAGACAGAAGAACTGCTCATGCAAGCACAATTTTAGATCCAGGCCAAAATATGCAGAAGAGATTGAAAGATAGCTACAGTACAGAAGGGTTTAGTGTAGTGGCACAAAATAACATTTTGAAACAAGATTTACATTTAAGTATCTGTGCTCCTGCTATACAGATAATGGACCTTCATCATTTTAAATCTTTTAAATAGTTTATTACTATTTAAATATCAGCCCATTGTACATTTTAACTATACTGTAATCATTTTAATTTGCAACCTGCCTTGAAACCCAAACTTGGAGGAAAGGTGAGTATAAGTGGTGGTGGTGGTGAAGATATTGGCTATCAGAATTTCATAAGGAATACTCTTAAAACGTCTTCTGCCCCACCTTCAGTGAACAACTCCCAAATCAGCTTATAGTATGAGATTTTAAAAATAGCCAAACATGATATGAAAACAGGACAAAATCAAAAAGCCTTGGAAATTAACACACAGTTAACATGGCTTTCATCAACTAACATATTGGGTGAACTTGGAGTTTTGACATTTTTGAGAGAGAGAGAGAGAGTGGGGTATTTTTCTTTGATCGCACGAAAATATTATTAAATGAGTTACACTTTCTAATGGAAATTAAATTACACTTTCTAATGGAAATTAAAAGCAAAATATAAAGCCCATGTCAAACTAGTTACGAGGCCAAAAAACGATGTTCACTTAAACAGTCCAATAACTTCTTCTGATTCAATAATGAGTACCGAAGTACAGCTGCCATCACCAGCACATCAAGTTGTGCGTAAGCTATTGATAGAGGCGTGAGTTTATTCAACCTTTCACTACTGTGCATAGGTGTGTGTATGTTTGGATATGAGTCTATATATAAGAATGTGTGAAAGCACACAGACTTATCTGCTTCTAGTATGCAACTCTCAACTTGCTTTGCATAGCCAATGCATCCCTTAGTTTTTTGTGGGATTTTTGGGCTGTATGGCCATGTTCTAGAAGAGTTTCTTTCTGATGTTTTGCCAGCATCTTTGGCTGGCATCAGATGCTGACGAAACGTCAGAAAACAATTCTTCTAGAACATAACCACACAGCCTGAAAAACCCACAAAAAACTATGGATGCCGGCCATGAAAGCCTTCGACTTCACAATGCATCCCTTAGTTTGAAAAAGGCTCCTGTGACCTGTACATTCATACTGCAGTTAGATAACTCTGAAGGAAAATATTGATGTGTATACTAATTGAGTGTTTATGCAAAGAAGAAAAATAATTATAGATTCAGATTTATGAAGTCAGGAAACTGAATGAATAACATTTCTAGAGAGCTGTGTGTTGATTCTAAACTAGAAGCCTGGCTATGAGCATGTAGAAAATAATGCTGGGATTATTAAGAACCATAAGAACCAGCATGGATTTCCTAAAAGCAAATCATGTTAAACTAACTGTAACTTTTTTTTTTACAGAGTTACAAACCTGGATATTAGGAAAATGCTGTGGATGTAATATATCTTGATTTCAGTAAGGTTTTACACAAGTTCCCCCATAACATTCTTACAGAAAAGCTTGTAAAACTTAAGCTAGATGGTGCTACAGTAAAATAGATTACTAACTGACTTATAAACCAATTTCAATGATCCATGAGCTGCCTTCAGTTCCTTCTGGGAGAAATGAAAAGGGTGATACAACTATTGCCATTAAATTCAGTAATATATAGGAATTATGATTTATGAGTAACATTAGTACAAACCACATTATTGAGGATTCTGTAAGGGGTGGTATGGGAAGAGGTCAATGGGAGGGGGGTGGCACCATGAGTTATTGCACTGGGTGACACCAGCCCTAGTTTCACTAATTCAGCTACATTTTTTATCAACATGATTCAAGCATGCATACATTTAAGGATCATCACATAGGTAATCAGATATGCAATACATCCATTCTGTATTTAATTAACACCTAGAATCTGAACATTTTTCTAAACATCAACAGGTATGACAATTATATTTGCATTATTTAAACCTCAATAAAAAATGAAACCCAAACAACAGGTATGTGTCTCAAATTAAATAAGTTCACAGTCATTTACTGATATAAGAACTAACAATTTTGGTATCCATGGGAGGTCCTGGAACCAAACCCCAGCAGGCACCAAGAGTCCACTGTATATATTAAAACCATTTTTAAAAAGCCAGTATATTTTAAAACCACATTATGACAGGAAATATAAAAGAAAGCTATAACAAATTACTTAAAATCTAGTACCTTACTACACTTCTTAAATGTTTATTATACAGTTGTTTTGGTTTGTGATGGAATTGTTGTCAAGAGATTCTATAGCTAGAGAATGCTGTGGACTATTGGCACTGTCAAGCAGTAGAAGGGACAGTGCTCTGCAAGAAACATCACTTATCATTTGTAAGAAGAAATGTTTTGTATACAGATGATATTGCAATCTGGAAATGTAGTACTATTCACCACAATTAATGCTTGCCTTAAGAAGGGTTAAATTTCAGACACAGAGAGAGAAGCTTAGCACCAAGAAAACCTCTGGCTACCAGTTGCTCATTACATGTAGAAATCGTATTCATACAGAACTTCGCAGATTAACCTGAAATATCAACAATGAGGTATGCAGATGACACAATACTACTAGCAGAGAACATCACAGACCTAGAGCAACTACTAAGGAAGATCAAGGAAGAAAGTGCAAAGGCAGGCTTATTATTGAACATAAAGAAAACAAACATAACAATCAATGAGAATTTACACAAATTCAACCTAGACAATAAAGCAACTGAAAGAGTAAAAGAGTTCTCATACCTTGGATCAAACATTAATTAGAGCGGGGACTGAGTCAAGAAATCATAAGAATACTAAGAAAGGGAAGGGCACTATGAAAGAACTAAAAAAAGATCCTAAAATGTAAAGATAAACAACTGAGCATGACAGTTAGACTCGTACAAGCCATTGTGTTTCCTATTACCATGTATGAATGTGAGAGATGAACAGTTGAGAAAGTGGGTAGGAAGAAAACTAATTCATTCAAAATGTGGTGCTGGAGAAGAGTGCTAAGGATACCATGGACAGCCAAACAAATGGGTCCTAGAACAGATCAAACCAGAAAATTCTCTAGAGGCCAACATGACTAAACTAAGGCTGTTATACTTTGGCCACATCATGAGAAGGGAGGACTAAATGGAAAAAACAATAATGCTAGGAAAGGTAGAGGGAAGCAGAAAGAGAGGAAGGCTGCCTGCTAGATGGATGGACTCAAGGGTATGCGTTTGCAGGAGAGCAGTGGAAGACAGGGAGTCTTGGAAATGTCTCATATACAGGGTCGCCGTGGGTTGAGATCAACTTGAGGGTGGATAACCACAACAAAAACATTTTCACAAAGTTGAGACTGAGCTTGTTTTTTTTTTTTTGTCAGTCCTTTTTTTGGGTGTATAAAATTCTTTATTAGTATTACACCCTACATACAATAATATTTTAAAAAATTTTTTAGATAATATTCCACATATATATGGTAGATTACATTAATTATTCAATCTTTACTGCCTTATCTAAATCTAATTCATATTAAACCATTTAATATTGATTAAACCGTAAGTCAAAAAAACACATAAAATTGTTGTTACTATCTTCATTCTTCTTACTGTCTTTTTTTTCACCATATACTTTTCACCCTTCCACAAAGGTATAATACTGTTAATTTATCACTAATTCATTTTCCCCCTTTTCTTTTCTTTTCTTTTCTCTCTCTCTTTCTTTTCTTTATTTTTTCCCCTTCCCCAAGTGCTCCCCATCACCAGAGCCTAGTATCTTCATATTACTCTCCCATCCAAAATTGTAACTCTTCCTGTGGAGGTAAAACACCTTTCTCCTTTACTAAAGCCTTTTGTACAAATATTTTCCATATTGCTTCAAAATCATTTCTCTTCATTATTCCTTGTTTTACCTTAATTCCACAAATTAACTTATCATTAATTGCTATTTGCCATATCTCTTTATACCAACTTGTATTTGTAGATCTCCCTGATCTTTCCACTTTTTTTGCTATGATTAATCTCGCTGTTAATAAATTTGTAATTAAGTCCTTTCTAGCTTGGGTGCAATTGATCTTATCATATATAGATAATAATGCTATCTTTGGACAAAATTCTAGATCAATTTCTGTTATTTCTTTTATCTCTTTAAATACTAATTGCCAAAATTTCTTTACAGATCTACACCACATATGAATATATGTACCAATTTCTTGGCATCCCCTCCAAAATAGCCTTAAATAATTCTTATTTATATTGTTTAACCTTACTGGCATTGAATACCATCTCCATATTAATTCATGGTAGTTCTTCTTTATCCTTATGAATACATTTTTCAATGGCATTGATTCCATATTTTCCCCATTTCTGAACATTTATTGTTTGTGCTAAATCCTCTTCCCATATTATCCTGAGATATTCCTCTTTCTCATTATATTTTAATAATAATTTGTATATTTCATTTGTAACACCTTTCAAAGTTTCATTTACCTCAATACTATCTCTTTGCCTAATCATTTACTCAAATTTTGTGTATTCTCTAAATTCTATAATTTTCCTATTCCAATTTTTTGTCCATTGTTCCAGTTGAATACAACTAAACCAGGTTAATTTTGAACTTTGTAATTTCTCCTTTATTCTACCTTTATCCTTCATTATCTTTATCCATTCTTTTATACTATATATTTATTGTTTCCTTAACTTCTTCCCTATTTCTTCCTTTAAATTTATTGGAAATTTTTTTATCATTACAACTGGTGTTAATGGTGAGGTAGCTGGCATTAATTTTTCTTTATTTTTTCTCCATATTTCTAGTATATTATTTTTTAAAAAAAGGTTTTCTGTTTCTTTCATGTTAAAATCCTTAAAAAACATTTTTACTTTTTTCTCTATTTTTGTTGTTTCCATCTCTAACCAATCTAGTTCCCCTTTCTCTATAATTCCATCTATAATATATCTTAATTGATTTGTGTTATAATACCATTTTAAATTTGGTAGGCCCAAGCCTCAATCTTTTTGGGGTTTATACCAGTATATTTTATTAATCTTCACATTTTTTATTCCTGTTACAAAAATTATTCACTAATACTTGGCAGTTTTTTACTTCTGCATCTGATATTTTTATTGGTAACATCCTAAACAAAAAAAATTATCTTAGGTAAAATTTTCATTTTTACTAATGCTATTCTACCAAACCATGATAATTTAATATTTTTATATTCTTCTAGTTTCCTTTTAATTTCTATCCTTAATTTATTATAATGTTGTTCCTCTAATTTGTGTAAGATTTTTTGTAATATTCATTGCTAAATATCTAATTGTATCTTTTAATTTAATATCTATCATTTTATCCTTTAGGAAATCTTGTCCTTCTGTTTTTTATAATTAAACAGTATTAACTCTGATTTATTCCAATTTACATGTAGGCCTGACATTTCCTCAAACTCCTTTAAGTGCCATTTTACTTTATCCATTTTTAAAAGTGGATCTTTAATTGCTAATAAGTTATCATCTGCAAATAAGCTTATCTAATTCATATTTCTAATCCCAATTCCTTCCAGATTTTCATCTTCCCTAACAGCATTTGCTAAAATTTCAATAATTATTGCAAATAAAATCGGGAAGAGAGGACAACCTTGCTTTGTACCTCTTGAAATTGGAATTAGATATGTTAGTCCATCGTTTACTGTTACTACTGCTGTGTTGTTTGAATATAACTGATTTATTAATCCTCTAAACTTTTTCCCCATATCCCTCCACATTTGCTGGGGTTAGGGGACACATGACTCCTGTGAATGTGGAAAAACTACAGATAACAAAAACATGATGTTTTTACCTGAGAGAACACCTCTAGGAATCTCTAGGTCCTCCTGTGCAACTCTGTGGTCAACATCTGTCAGACATTGACCACAGAATTGCACTGGAGAAGGTACAAATGCCTATGCAGTGTTCTCTCTAGGGATCTTTAGCTCCGTCAGTGTGACTTTTGGTTAAAGTTTATCATAGAGTTGTGCTGGAGGACCTAGATATTAATAAAATCCATGAATAATCCAATCCGCAAAAGTCAAGGCTGCAAATGTGGAGGGACGAGTGTATTGCTTTCTGCTGGTTATCTTCAGACCTCATTCCCATCTCTCTGCCATTGTTCCATAGTATGATTGTGATTTTATAACGTTCAAGACTCAAATCAACATGCAACCTGGAAGAAGCAGTGGTCTTCTTTTAGCATCTAACGTCCCTCACAATTACAGTGTGGAATGAGATTGTCTTCACACTTCTTCTTTCGTGTGTATCATAAGGTAGAGAGGGAGCTAGTGCCTTTTTTAAAGGGGCTTAGTTTTTGTGTGAGGAAAGAGCAGCCCTTGCAGAGTCAGGGCACTATATTCTGTCAGAAACAGAGGTAATTAGTAGTTTTCAAAGAAGTAGTTGTGTTAGTCTCTTGCAGCATAAAAAGGAGGAAGGAAGGTGGAGAGGAAAAAAGGGAATGCAGCAGCACTATTAAGACTAACTGGTTTTTATTTTTGCATGAGCTTTCATTGGTATAAATCCATTTCTTTGATGTAGTAGAGTGATAACAGATGCACACATATTTAAGGCAAGGGTTATGATTTCCATCCTTCTGGATCCTGTTACAATCCATCCACTTCTACGACTATATACTTTATACTGCACTGCATCTAAAGAAGTGGGTTTATATTCATGAAAGCTCATGCAAAAATCAAAATCAGTTAGTCTTAAAGATGCTGCTACATCTCTTCCCCCCTCCTTTCCACCTTTTAATAGTGGTAATCTAGATCCACCTGGTTTCTATGTTGGTCTTTGGAATGACATCGAAGGCTACAAGAGGAAATGTATATATGTGCATTTGTTGTATTTTTTGTTAAGGATGCTGACAGTCTGTAATTGCTTTAATGTTATTTTTAATGCTGGCCATTCCACACAATTGAAAGCTTTATATATATCTAGTGCCATTATTCCTGCCTTTTGTTTACTCTTCTTGATTATATTTATTTTATTCAATACTCTTTCTATTAAATTTGACATTTGTCTTCCTTGCACAAATCCACATTGATCATTTTGCAGATATTTATATATCAACCTATTCATTCTTTTTGCCATTATTGCTGATAATATTTTAGCATCTTGATTTATAAGTGATATAATAATAATAAAATAATATTTTTTTTATATCCCGCCTTTTGCCTAAGCAATCAAGGCAGCTTACAAATAAAAGATACAGATTAAAAACATACATTACAACAATAACAGTAATACAATACCCCCGCTTAAAAGACTAAATACAATATGAAAATAAACATAAGATTAAAACAGCACACATTGTGCTTTCTCTCCCTCCTGATGATGGTGGATGGAGGGAGGGCCCTTCTTCTTTTCCGGCTAGGCCCAATGGAGCCAGCCTGCCTTCTCTCCCTTCCAAATGACGGTGGATGGAGGGAGGGAAGGCCTTCTTCTTTTCAGGCTAGGCCCGATGGACTGGCCTGCCTTCTCTCCCTCCAGATGATGGTGGATGGAGGGAGGACCCATCTTCTTTTCCAGCTAGGCCTGATGGAGCTGGCCTGCCTTCTCTCCCTCCTGATGATGGTGGATGGAGGGAGGGTCTTCCCCTTTTCAGGCTAGACCCGATGGAGCTGGCCTGCCTTCTCTCCCTCCTGATAATGGTGGATGGAGGGAGGGCCCTTCTTTCTTTTCTTTTCATAGGTCTATATGATCCTGGATCTGTTAAATCTTTATCTGGTTTTGGAATCAATATTATAAATGAGTGATCCCATGATGGTGGTTCCTTTCTCCATTTACAATTTTATTATATAATACCTCCAATTTAGGTATTAACATCGTTTAAAAAGTTTTACAAGATTCTGGTCCCAACCCATCCACCCCTGGTGATTTCCCTCCTTTTAATTTATCTATCACTTCTTCTATTTCTTTATTTGAAACTGGTTGCTCCATTATTTCTTTGTCCTCTTCCTCTATTTTTATTTTCAAATGTTTTTCAATATATTCCCCATTTTTTTCCATTGACTCTCTTTTCTTTCATCATCATACACATTCTCCCTGTTTTATCCTTTATAACACTAATCGTATTTTTTCTTTCATCTTTTGTGTTGATTTTGCCAACATTTTAGAGTTTTTATTACTATATTCAAAAAACTCCCTCCATAAATATATTAAATTTTTCTGGACCTGTTCTATCTCTAATTTCTTTAGTTCCTTTCTTTTTGCCTGTAATTCTATATATATGCTTTTACTCCTATCCTTTATATAATTTATCCATAACCATAATGAAGTCTCCTGCCATAATTAAATAGTCTCCCTGCATATCTTCCATTTCCTTAAATACTTTTTCATAAAATTCTTTCTGATTTTCATTTGGAGCATATACATTGACCATCAAATACTTTTCTCCCCCCCATAATTCCTTGTATGAGCAGAAATCTTCCTTTTTCATCTATCTTCACTTTTAACATATTAAAACCACATTTCTTAGATATTATGGTTGCTACCCCTCTTGCTTTTGAAGTACCATATGCTTTTCTATAAGTGGCAACCCAGTTCATCTTAAGTTCATTCATTCCTGGTTTTGCTTGATGCGTTTCCTGAAGAAAAAAAATATGCTTTCTCTTTCTTCAACAATACTTCTATCCTTTTCCTTTTAATTACAGATGCCTATCCTTTCACATTTAATGTTGCTATCCTTATTTTATTAATCATGTTACTTTTCTAAATCTTCTAACTAGGCCTCCCCTCCCCCTCCCACCCCGTCCCTCCCACCCCATCCCTTCCATCCCCCCTACCCACATATGCATTTTTACCTCCCTCCCTCCCCAAGGTATCAAACCTTGCCTATTGCTTTTGCTAGCCCTCCGGGGTGGGTGGGTGGTGGGTGGGGGGGTTGGAAGAAGAAGCCATCCCTCCAGATGTGTGATCTAATTTCTCCTCCTGATTGTTTATATTGTCTCTCCTGTTATGTCTTTCTTTTCTGAAATTTTTTTTAAACATCTTTGTCCTTGTTTTCTGTGGTTCCTCCAGTTGCACGCTTGTTGCTATTTTCTTCTTGTTGGCCAGATCTAATTGCTTCAACAAATCCAGTCCTTGTTTCAGGGAATAAATCTTGTGTTGCTTTCCTTTCCATTGAAATGTCAGAAAAATGGGGTAACCCCAGCTGTATCTTATTCCATTCTTTTGCAAAACTGCAATAAAAGGTTTAATTTCTCTTCTCTAGCTGATAGTCTCTGGGCAAAAATCATTATAGATTTCAATTGTATTGTCTCCATATTTCAGTGTTCCTGAGAGTTTCCTGATTTCTTTCATTAGATGATCTTTCTAGTAGAAACCTGTTACTCTCATGATTACATCTCTGGGAACCAGGCCTCTCTTAAAAGTTGATGCTCTATGTAGATGTTCCACTTCCTTCTCATCCCAGGTAATTTGAGGAACAATTCTTTGTAACCATTTAAAAATCTCTGTCTTCAGGATTTTTGGTGTTTCATTTGACATCTCAGGAAAGTCCCGAATACAAAGGTTATTCCTTCTATTAAGATCCTGCACGTCAATGATTTTTTTTTCAAGTTGATCCAATCTTGTTGAATGTTCCAAGGTTATCTTTTACTGAGCTTTCTGTTCAATTTGCATTGATTTTACTTTTTTATCCACTTGCCCAATCTATTTTTAAATAATCTGAAATGATTTATTAATTTCATCCATGACTTTCTGTTATAGTTTCTGATAATGTGACATTGTTTTTTGTAATGGTGTCTTTTAAAATCTCATAACTTTTGTTTAGATTTTCAGCTAGCAGCTGGACAAGCCATGTTTTCATTCCTTTGTCAGAATCTGGCTTTCTTCCTGGAACTGCTCCATGTTGTTCTTTAGGTCTAGCTCCCGTTATGGTTTTCTGCATTGTCTCCAAGGATTTTCCCCCATTTATATATTATGATTTTCAGAATTCCCTTGTGAGTTTACTTTTTAAGCAAAAATAAGCTTTATCTGAAAGGTGTTATTTAGGTTCTCTTTTCCACTTTAAAACCATTTATGTCCTTTTTTTGGCTCTTGGACATCTGCCAGCTTCTAATCAGTATTGTGTCTTCGCTGCAACACACAATTTTATATTTTCTCTCTTTATTTATACTTCAATTAATAGTTCTATATTTCAGTTCTTTAAAATCACTGTCCCATATATTTATATTGTTTTAGTTTGCTTTTATTTTATAAATCTTAACATCCTCTCGGCATAACAACCAGCTGGCTGGCAGTGCTAAATAAGAAAATACTGTTTATTTATCTTTCTTCTCTTTAGAGCTTTAGTTAGACAGTTCCATTCTATTCTCCACCCATTCCAATTTATTTATTTGTAATTACTCACAGTCTTTATTTCATTTAGAAGAGATTCTTTAGCTTGTTTTGCTTTAGCTTTCAGGAAAAAAACGATCTTAGCTTTTCACATCATCGGATACTGAGCTTGTAAGTGGTAAGAAATTCACTTAGCAATCTCTGTGAGAAGTTCCAGCATACTGCTGATGCTATGGTGGACAAAAAGGAACTGAGGGAGAAAGTATGAATCCCAGTTCATGTGCATCAGACTGGAGGCAGACATATTGTTAAATTTGCTTAGCTTCACGCTAGGAGTTTTGAACAGGCTCTGCAAAAATGCAGAACAATCCATACTCTTGAGTCACAGAGACCACAAGGAAGAACTTGTGCAGCTATTTCTAGGTCAAAATAGCTGTACCATACCATAGCTGCCTGCTTTAGAAAAGTTTAAAATGAAGAGCCTTTCAAGAGAAGAAAAATGGCTACCCCAATTCAGTATTAACATGGTTGTATAAGATCCTGACGTGTAAAGATTTATCATTGAAAATTAAAGCTAGGATTGTCTATGCTGTCATATTGCCAATTATATGTATGGCTGTGGAAACTGGACTAATTTGAAATGCAGTGCTGGAGAAGAGTTCTATGAATGCCATGGACTACTGAAAAGACAAATAAATGGGACTAAGAGCAAATCACACATAATCTCTGCCTGGAAGTCAAGATGCCTAAATTGAGACTGTTGTACTTTGGACATGTCATGAGAGGATATGACTCACTAAAAAAAGACAGCAATGCTTGGTAAGGCAGAAGGTAGTAGGAGAATAGGTAGACAGCATTCCAGATGAATAGACTCAACCAAGGAAGCAACAGCCCAGAGTTTTCCAAGACCTGAGCAGGGCTGTTAATGTTATGGTGACTTGGAGGTCTCTCGTTCATAAGAATCCCATAAGTAAAGACACCTTTACAGCCCTTAACAAGCTTTGAATCCATGTATATCTGGTGTTCGATATACATGGATTCAAAGCCAGCCCTCAATTAACTGATCTAGATGAATGAATCTGTCAGTTGTGTTTCTCTCACACTCAAAACTTTAAAATCTGATTGCCTTTCTATCCTAGATATGAAGACACTTTTAAAAGCTAGTTTATTAGTTTTTAAAAAATAAAATTCATATTAAAATTATCTGGCACATACGTGGGCTGTTCTTTTATATTGGTTCGCTGATATTGATGTCTTCAAATCCAAATCCAAATTTTCAGTAACTATTATGAATATCATGGACAAGATTTGTCAGGCTAAATGACAGGTTCTGTGCGTATACATGTACATTTCTTCTACTTAGGTACAAAACACACTGCAAAAATAATCCAGTTTGAGACTGCTTTAGCTGTCCTGGCTCAATGCTAGTGAACTGCAGTTTTGTGAGACATTTAGCCTTCTCTGTCAGAGACCTCTGGTGCCACAATAAACTACCTCTCATTTGAACTTCGGCAAATAAGTCCCTCATCACCTCCAGATGATGTTCAGGAGACTGACTCTTATCCATTTTCTGGCCATACAGATGCTTACACCACATCATTTTGGCTAGCGCTGAAGCAGACTGGTGGATGTCCCTTAGGATATTCCATATGTCCTTTGCCACAGATATGCCCCTTACATGGTTTAATTGGGCTTCAGAAAGAATGAGGTGAAGGGTAGTGACAGCTCTCTCATTTCTTTCTGTCTCAGCTGGAGTAGGTGCCGGAGGGAGACCTGGGTCAATCGCTTGCCAAAGATTATCCCGGACCAACAATGGTTAAGAACGAAGGGGATTAGACACTACACTACTAACCCTAGGACTCCTCAGGAGGATGGGCTTGAGGAACGAAGAATAGCCGTCTTGAAACAGATAAAAGATTGCATGATGTTAGATGCAAATGCTCCTGAGAACCTCTAGGGAGAGGCAATTCTTACAGCTAATTTTTTGGCAAATCGCACTTGGAACTCAGCTGTAAAGAACACGCCTTATCACATGCTTTACAAAGGAGCACCTAATTTGAAATACCTTAGAGTGTTTGGGCAATATGCAAATGTCTATGTGCCAGCTGCTTTCAGAAAGAAAAATCAGCCCAAATGGAGAAGGTTGATGTTTGTGGGTTATTCAGGGAATAGCTATAGGTTTCACCTTGGCGGTAAGGAGATATTACTTTTGAGAAGCGCAAATTTTGAGAAACATTCAGGTTGGGAAAAAGGTGCACTCCAACAAAGAAGTTTTTCTGCGATTGGGGGAGTTAGGAACACCTGCCAGAAATGGAGGGGTGGTGAAACAGGAGTCAGCTTCTTCAGACAGTGAAGAAAGCTCATCAGATAAGACAACACAAACCCGACCAGTGACACTCAGGATGACTGAAACCAAGAGATACAGGAATAGGGAGCCTCACACAAGTTCTGACACTGAGAATGAGGAAGGTAGAACAAAAGTTTTCATCCCAAGATGCATCCAAACAGTTAGAAAGAGTTAGAAAACCTCCAGATCGTTTTGTAGTGCAGGAAGCTAGGGCTTGCACAGTTGTGGCTGATGAACCTGAAAGTTACAAAGAGGTGCAAAATTGTCCTGATGAGGAAAGGTAGAAATGGGAGTCTGCTATGGAGCAGGAGTTTAAGTCTTTGACAGATAAAGAGGTGTTTGAAATTGTTGATAGGCCTACAAATCAAGGTGATCAGCTGCAAATGGGTGTACAAAAGAAAGATGATGCCTGATGGTAGTCCTAGGTTGGTGGCAAAGGGGTTTGCACAGCAGAGATTTGAAAATTTTGGCAAAACATTTTCTCCAATAGCAAAGTGTGAGAGCCTGAGATTGGTCTTGGCTTTAGCAGCAAGGAAGGGTCAGTTGGTGCAGCATTTTGATTTTGAGACAGCATACTTGAATGCTTGTCTTGAGGAAACTGTGTTCATGGAACAGCCTTTGGAGTTTCAGCAAGACAGTGACAGAAAGGTGTACAAGTTGAAAAAGGCTTTGTATGGTTTGAAACAGAGTGCTAGGAGTTGGAATCTTTGCATTCATGAGGAGCTTGTGAAGCTTGGTTACAAATGCAGCATTGCTGACGCGTGTGTTTACACAAAGGGAGATGTGACATTGGTGATTTATGTTGATGACTTATGTGTGGCAGCTAAGTCTAAACAGGAGATTCAGACAGTGAGAAAGGAGTTGTCAAAGAAGTTTGTTGTGAAAGACTTAGGTCCTCTCAGATCCTATCTTGGAATTGAAGTGCAATGGACTGAGGATGGCAGTTATTTATTGAGTAAACAGAAAAAGATTGAAAGACTGATAGAGAAGTGTGGGTTGCAGGATGCAAAAGTAGTCAAAAGTCCTATGTCAGTTGGATATGTAAGTGATGAAGGTACTAAAGAGTTTGGAAATTCAGAGTTGTTTCAGAGTCTTGTTGGGAGTTTGATGTTTATAGCTAATAATTCAAGGCCTGACATTATGTTTGCAGTTGGTGTGCTTAGCAGAAAGACAAATTGTCTGAAGGTTGAAGATTGGACAGCAGTTAAACATTTGTTGAGATACCTGAAAGGTAGCTTGGACAGGAAATTGAAGATACAGAACAGTCAGGTTGGACTTCAATGCTTTGTGGATAGTTCGTTTGCTTCAGAGCTACATGACAGAAGGTCAGTGACAGGTTTGTTGATCAAGTTTGGAGAGAGTGCAATTGTTTGGAGAAGTAGAAAACAGGGATATATAGCACAAAGTACAAGTGAAGCAGAGTTCGCAGCGTTATCAGAATTAGTTAATGAAATTGAATGGATTAGACAGTTGTTACAGGATTTGAATCAGGATTGTCCTGAACCGGTGCTGATTAATGAAGATTCTCAATCATGCATTGCCATGTCAGAGGCAGAAAATTTGAAGTGCAGAACAAAGTACATTGGAGTTAGATACCAAAATGTCAGAGAATTGGTACAGAAGGGAGTTGTGCGTCTGCAGTATATAGAATCAAAACATAATTTGGCAGACATTTTGACAAAGGCATTGACAATTGATAGACATGACCAGATGTCACGTCTACTTAGAATGTCATCTTAAATATGTAGACCTAGCTGCCGTGCTAAGTTAGTCTAACAACATATATTAGTGTGCTTCATACACACATCTATACATTTCAGGAGGGGATTGTCAGAATATAGATGGGCTATGCAGTCAAAGGTGAAATGTAGAGATGTGTGTGTCTGTAATTTTCCACTTGAGAACAGCTTCTAGGCAGAGCACAAACAACTCAGACCAGATGGCCAGAGAGCCATAACAATAGAAGATTCTAGCTGGGAAAGCAGCCTTGTTTACATAATAATAACATTAATAAAAGCTAGTATGGGAAAGTAGATCACGTGGTGGATGATGAACAACAAGAGGCTGGGTTAACAAACACCACATACAGAACATCCAATCAACTTGAATGGTAACACCCAAAAAGGTGGAGAGGGGCTGGACTGAGAAACTCTGTGTTTGGCTTTGACATTATTATTTGCTTCCTTTGGATTGTTCTTTTTTCTTCTCTTTACTTCTCGCAATGGATCTATAATATGTTTATATTGCTTTACAGTGTAGCCCTAGGATCTGGAAACATGGATCTGTAGTTTTGTTTTTGTTTAGCCACATCAGCAAGATGTGATCCTATAGTGGACTGTATTTTACTTTGCTTCTTGTTATTATTTTTTTCAACAATAACAATAAAAGCTCAACTTTTAGAAGCTTGGATTTTTGTTCCCTGGTTCTGCTGGATCTACAAGCACGCTACTCCACTAAAACCGAACAATATTTACATATGAAGCAATGTCCACAATACTATAAGCAGTGCCTGTAACAAAGTCATCAGTGATTGAGTCTCTCCAATTTAACCATGAAGGTAAGATATATCTGATAGATAAGGCCATTATTTAAGACAGATAACTTGGTGTCATTGGAACAAAAATGTAAAGAAAAGCAAACAATGAAGTTAAAAGAAATACTTCACTAAGGGCTGGAGCAGATGGGCAAGAAAAAGTTATTTGATCCTGCATTTGCCGAAAACAGGTTGAAACCCCACTGTCTACATGGCCTGTTCCCAGGTCTGCATGGTGTGGCATCAAGCTGTGCTGCATCATCATTTTTTTGGTCACCTCCCCGTGTGTGCACCGTCACACAAACACACTGCCTGCAACCACGAATTACCTCCCATGTCCTGCCCAGATGCCATTTCATTGGATGGCCTCTGTGGAGAAGCACTGGCAAAAGGAATGTTCAGAGTAATTACAGCATACACAAACCAGACAGTCCAGGGACTGTCATCAGGGACAGGCTGAAAAAAGATGGGGGCCTGCCCGATGAGTGGATATAAAAAGGAGGAGAAGCTGTTGAGAGACTAGAGCTGAGTTCAGGGTGTTAAGGCTGCTGAGGCAGGAAGGTGTTTTAGAACTATGAGGAGGTGCAGTTAGGAATAGGGGTTCAGCCTGGGTGGGATTCAGACTCCCAGATCAGGAAACAAACTTTAAAAGGATAAGAGAAGTCCAGTGTTATTAAAGAAGTAAATAAAGGAGTGAGGGAAATTAAACATTGTAAATTTATAACAGTCACCCCTCCTTATCCACGGATTTTTTATCCATGGATTCAAGCATCCAAGGCTTGAAAATATATTAAAATATATATAAATTCCAGAAAGCAAGCCTTGATTTTGCCATTTTATATATTTTCTATGCCATTGTATTGAATAGGAGGTGAGCATCCATGGATTTTGGTATCCACGGGGGCTCTTGGAACCAAACCCCAGCAGATAACAAAGGCCCACTGTAATATGTATACTGTAATATGTATATTGTAACAAGAAGCTTGAGAACCAATTACTAAGAAATATACTATTGTAGGTTCTGCATGTAAATAAAAGTTATTTTCTTCGTGCACACTAAGGAGTGGCCTGAAGTAATTTATAGAGAACATCAAACATGTTACCAAGAGTAATAAGTCCAATTAATAATAAATATATTTAAATTAGTGAGAGCACCAAGGGTTAGGAAGATAGTTCTGAGGGAAAAGAAGCCTCAAACTATTTAGGATCAGGCAGGGGAAATAACCTGTGGAACCTGGTAGTCGTCACATAGTTTAGACCCAGCGTGGTGGGATCTGAAAGGGACAAAGTGTGGGGATCTAAGAGATCTAGTGTGAGATATCTATGAGATCTGGCAGTGTCACAGCTGCCCTTTTGATTGGCCACATAGTCGCATGTGTGATGCACTGCCAATACAGGACATCAGTGTGCTGAATGATACATTGGCAAAGCACAATCATGGAGCCCCCACATGCCCACTTCACCCCCTTTCATCCCATGCCCCTTTATTGGACTGTCTGGTTTGTGTATGTTGTAATTATATCCACTGCAGTTGTTGCATTGTTTTGCTTTGTCACAGCCCTGAGTTGATGCCAGGCTGTTTATATGCAGGCGCAAAGATACACATCATCTGAATTAAGTTGGAGTATTGGGGCTTCTTTTTGCTCTGGCTTTTAGCAGCAGAAAGTAGCTTCATTCCACCTTCTATCCACTTTCACCTTGTGTGTTGCCTAAATGCCCTACCTTTAAAGCAAGCCTGCACAACATACGGCCCCGGGACTGCATGTGGCCCCTCAAAAGATTTCAGCAGCCTGTAAGAATGTGGAATGACTTCAGAGCTCCTCTGCCACTCGGTTTCCTCCTGAGGAGAGGGCCATACAAACGAGGAGGAGGAAGGGTGAATGCTCACCCTGCAAGGCTCCTCTGCCACCTGGCTTTTTCTTTAAGGAGAAGGCCAAGCGGTGGAGGAAGAGGACGGGTGAATACGTACCCTGAAAGGCTCCTCCTTTGCCCAGCCTTCTCCTGAGAAGGCTGGGTGGCAGAAGGTACCATTTACTGTTTTAAAAAAGCACTATAAATATATATTAAATAAATGCACATTAATTGGATTATTTTAGTTTCTGTTTTATTGTTGTTGTATCAAGTTGTTCTAAAACAGAGGTTCCTAACCTGGGATACCCATGTTCTCAGGGGTGTGAGAGGGCATTCCAAGGTGTGCAACAAAGAATGTCTTGTGACCTTGAGTGACAAGTCACCACTCATTTCTTTCTGAATAAATTAGAACCTAATTGCTCAATTTAGATTTGTATTTTATGCATTGAGGGGTTTTTTAAAGGTCAGTTTGTTCACCTGTAGTATTGAATGTGGTCCAATTTCTGTTTCAAAATTTCTTACTCTTCAAATGTAGTATTACTTTTGTAGATGGTGTGAACATTAATCAAACATTTCCTAGGAGTGTGGGGCAGAGAAAAGGTTGGGAACTACTGCTCCAAAAGTTTAACTGATCCATAAAACAGGATATCAAGTTGATGACCAAACAAATTATGAAGTCATTCATTTTGTCTGTTTGTCACAGACTTCTGAATTTGATTTGTATGACCTTGAACATTTTCTTACTTGAAAGTGAGACAGTACAAGAGCATCTGGGTGAGACAGGAGTGCGGCCAGATAGACATTGATGAATTAGAAAGAAAGGCATGGCAGCTTAAAGAGCACACATACAAGAGGCACAGCAGAAAGGAAAAATCTATTAGCCATTTTGACTGAGTTTGATATGCTAGACAAAGAATGACTATGCTACAGTAGATGATTTTAAGTACACTGTGTAAGATTACAACCCAAATGCCTCATCATTTTGTATTTAAGTTCATCCTAGGGTTCATCTTTCTAGGCAGGTGATAATTATAAAAAAACTGAAAAAACTGGAAGATGCATGATACACCATTGGATCACGTAGATTTACTGTGTTTCCCATTTTAATTAATGTGATTAACAATCTGGTTATCTACATCACTCTTTCCAAGCTATATGCAGCCACTACTGAAAAGCAGCCCACCAAAAGAAATGACATGGGAAGACTCTCTCTCTCTTTCTCTAATAACATTTGCTCCAGAGTCCAATTACAGAAATGGGAAGGAGAAGGTAAACTATTTCAAATCCCAACTCAATTTTTTCAAAGAGATCACCTCTCCCTTTCCTTTCCCAACATTATCAAGTTCAATTGATGCTCCACAGCTAGCAACTTCTTTCCTTCTTTCTTCCCACCATCCTTTTTTCTCTCCCTTTCTCAGTGGGTCGGGGAGAAAATGAGAACAGGGCACTAGTACAAATGTGTATTTTGCACTGTGGCTTTGGAGAGGAAAACCCATCTGCACTTCGGATATTTTAGTTGATTTTCTGCCATACTACAGTGGATGATTATATTTAAACAAAATTGCAGGGGTATATATACAATGGACCCTCAAATTTCATAGGATTACAGGTGCAGGACCCCTGCAAAAGTGGAAAAATGTGAGTATCACTGGACCACCCAAACCACATTTGATGCACAAAAAAATACCCGTACTGGCAGGGTAGTTAGGCCTGGCCATGCACATGTTCCCTCACTTGTTTATTCACTTGCATGAGTAGGTGAGTGGGAGGGGGGAAGGGGATGGGAGGTGGGGGAGGAGGGAGAAAGGGGACACCCATCCCACCCACCCCCCACTTGCCCATGAGAGTGAGCAAGTGAGGGAATGCACACACAGCTGGGCCCAGTCACTCACCAATTTTATTTTCTCCCAGCGACAAAGGTGTTATCAAAGTCCCCCTTAAAGATGGTGTAGGGCCATAGTGGAAGGAGCAACAAACACAGTAATTTGTGAATACTTAACCCACAGATGGGGAGGGACAGGTTTTATGCTGGAAGTATGAATAGAGGATAATAAAGAAAATCATAACAGTTTGTACTCTGTTATTGGAGAAAACAGGTTGTTGTTAACTGCTGTCAAGTCAACTTCAACTAACGGCAACCCTATGAATGAAAGACTTCCAAGTTACCTTATCATCAATGGCCCTGCTCAAATCTTCCATACTCAGGGCTTCCTGTATTGAGTCTATTCATCTGTAATTAGGTCCTCCCCCTTTCCTTCTTTCTTGCCAAGCATTGTCTTTTCTGTGAGTTACGTCTTCTCATGATATGTCCAAGGTACAATAGTCTCAGTTTAGTCATCATCCCTTCTAGCAGAGTTCAGACTTGGTTTGTTCTAGGACCCATTTATTTCTCTTTTTATCAGTCCATGGTATCTGTAGAACTCTTCTCCAGCACATTTCAAATGAGGTGATTTTCTTTTTATCAGCTTTTGTCAATGTCCAGTTTAAACATACAATTGAGAATACAATGACATGGACAATTTTATCTTCAGTATTCAACTATATATCTTTACACTTCAGGATCTTGCTTAGTTGCTTCATAGCTGACCTTCCAAGTCCTAGTCTTCTGATTTCTTGGCTGTCAGCTCCATTCTGATTAAATACTGGGCCAAGATATAGAAAATCTTGAACTATTTCAATGTCTTCATCATCTACTTTAGTTATGTAAATAATCTGTGATCCTCTTCCCCCTTAATGTAAACCTGCCTTTGCACTTTCTTCCTTGACTGTTTTCAGTAATCACTCCCAGTTTTTGCTGTTTTCTGCTAGCAGTACGGTATCATCTACATATCTTAAATTCTTGATGTTCTTTCCTCCAAATTTCATGTTTCCTTCCTTCAAATCTAAGTCTGCTTTATAAATGATGCATTCAGCATACAAGTTAAACAGAGGGATAAAATGTAGCCTTTCATCATACCAACAATAAACCATTCCATTGCTCAGTACTCCTGACAGTAGCCATCATAGCAATCAATCACTGTGGCACACCCATTTCTTTAAGAGTGATTCTGCACAATAAAATGCATTGCTATAATATACAAAGCACAGGCTGATTTTCTTCTGAAATTCCTTGGTGTGCTTCTTTATCCAACATATCTTTGCAATATGATCCCTAATGCCTCTTCCTTTCCTGAACTCAGCTTAGACATCTGGCACTTCTCACTCATATATTCTTCTCCCTCCATATATGGTAAAAGTCTTTGCTATAAAATTCTGAACATCACTTTGCTTGCATGTAAGATTAATGCAATTGTCCTGTGGTTACTGCAATTCCTGGTGTTCAGTCAGGATTCTGCCAGATCCTGTCCTAAGTAGTGGTTTGCTGTTTGTTTGTTTTTATCGCTGTTATTCTTTTCTTTTTCCAATTGATAATGCCTATAATCTATAAAAGTATATTTAGAGATGTTAAAGGTAATATCAATTTGGCCCGACATATAATTGAAACTTGGTAGTTTAGCTGATGGGAGTTGAAGTGTTTGTTCTGAGGAAAAATAATATTGCTTGGTTAGAATATGCACAGATGCATGTGGGAGGAAAATGGTACTGAATTTCATCAAGATTAGTCTCATGGGAAATCTGAAAGGGCCTAAAGTGAAAGCATAAGAAAGAGGTGGTTAAGCCAGTAGGGGTGTTAAGAGAGTTTTGGTTTATGAACAAATCAGGGCAAAGCTCATGAATTTATAGGGTGGGGCATTGCTTATTTTATGCTTGTGCCTGGAAATTATGTTAGTTCTGTCTACAGAAGTCATACTGTTAACTTCTTTTGTTACTGAAACAAAGTTTTGCTGCCATAATACAGAAGACTGATTTACTGCCTCCAGTGAAGAAGAATTTATTTAATTGTTATTAATTAATTTATTTATTTCTCCCAAGTGGCCTGAGTGAAGCTTCCACATCAATTTCTCAAATTATAGGTTCATCTTGAAGTGGTTCTTACTTGAATTAATCTGTCATCCTTTTATGGAGTTCTTCTGTGTATTGTTTCCACAGTCTTTTTATTTCTACTTGATCATGTAATGTGTTCTCCCGCTGGTTGCAGAGCATCCCCACTCTCAATTTAAATTTCCCTTTCTTTTCTTTTCTTGGTTCTTGTGGAAGAGGACTCTTGTTCTTCCTTTTTGGTTGTCACCTTCTATTTATCCACTTTATTATAGTAGTTCCTCTTGTCCTACGCATAAATCTCTGAACATCTGCATTCGAGGTTCTGACCTTGGTTCTGTCCCCTTATACTTTTGCTTCCATCCTTAACTGTTTGAAGAGGTTTATCTGTAACCCATCAAGGCTTCTATTTCTTTTTTGGCTGCAGATAGTGTATTTTTGCATCAATCCAGAGTTCTTCTGTCTCCCAGTCAATTAGACTTAACAATGCAAATCTAATGTTTACATTTTACATTTATGTATGGTTCTGAAAGCTGGACAGTGAAGAAAGCTGATAGAAAGAAAATCAACTCATTTGAATTGTGATGCTGGAGAAGAATACTACGGACATCCTGGACTGCCAAAAAGACAAATAAATAGATCCTATAGCAAATCAAGCCTGAACACATTCTAGAAGCCAAAATGACTAAATTGAGACTGTAGTACTTTGGATATATCATGACAAAGCATGATTCACTAGAAAAGACAATAATGCTTGGCGCGGTAGAAAGCAGTAGGAAAAGAGGAAGAATGCATTACAGGTGGACAGATTTAATCAGTCCCACCACTTTTACAGGCTCAGGAGAGAACGTTCTCCATGGCTGATGCCAGGCTGTGGAACTCCCTTTCACAGGAAGTCCAGTTGAACCTCTCCCTCTTGTGTTTCCACTGGCTTTTGAATTTTAATTAGAGTTGCAGTGTGTGAAGTGGTGTGCTGTGTGTGTTCGCACATGCGTGCATGTGTTTGTGTGTGTATGTATACACACACACACACTCACAAACACATCTTTTATTGAAGCTGTATTTTAAATATGTTTTTAGAGTTTTAACTTTTTAAACATGTTTTAATAATGATGTCTAATTCCTTTTTAATTTTTGTAGATTAATGTTTCAGTTGGACCTTTTTAAAATTATTGTACATTGCCTTGGATCCCATTTTGGGAGAAATGTGGATATAAGTGAAATAAATAAATAATAAATCAAGGAATCCACAGCTCTGAGTTTCCAAGACCTGAGCAGAGCTGCTGATGACAGAGTGACTTGGAGGTTTATCATTCATAGAGTCAAGTAGACTTGACTGCAGCAGCAGCAGCAACAACAACAAAGTGCAGGGGTGCCAAAGTGCGCCCCTAGGATAGCATGTGCCTCCCCTAAAAGATAATCTGCTTCTCCTTCAAGCCTCTAGGAGCAGCAATTTGTCTTTTAAATAGCACACTACAATATATAGCATAAAAATGTCATTTAAAAAGGAAAAGAAATGGACTGCTGGTACTTCCTTTTTATTTTTTGTCAATCACTTCTGTCCCTTGAGGGTCCCAGAGCAGAAAAATGGTCCCGCTATATTCTGCAGTTGCCCACCTAGTGTTAAGAAGGTAAAGAATTGCCCTTCCTGAACCATATTATACACTTACAGTGAAAAGTTTTGTCCTGCAATATGAGAAGCTCCTGCAGCTTCGCAGTGATATTGTGCAACATGACAATGGGCTGCTTAAGAGATGAATGAGGCTATCCTATTGATAAGGTCACAATCGATCTACAGCAGACTTTTTTAAATTAGCAAAATGTTGCAGCATTTTAGTGTCACCAAGATCTCTCCTTTGTGAAAAATGTTCTGACTCATAAGAAAACAGTAATTTACAATTTTAAATAAAAATTCTGCTCATAATGGCAGTGCTGTTATTCACGCTCTAATTATAGCAGGGCCTTACTTATTCTTTTGCTTGTTAGCAAAGCTAAACTTGGGATTTGTTCTCCTGAGATCATCTTCATAGTGTTGTTTTTAAAATTTCTTCACTAAGCAAGACTTTTTAGAGAGCATTTTATTTCAAGGGTAGGTACATTAGGAAACATAATTTCAGAAACCCCTATTAATTACACCTTACAATTACAAATTATGTAGATGAATAATGCACAAAGAAAAATATGACAAGGGAATGGAGAACTATTATCTCTCACCATTTAAGATTCATATTTACTTTTGTAAATATGTCTGTTGACTTATGGAGATCACCATGAATTTCATAGCATTTTCTCAGGCAAAGAATATTCAGAAATGGTTTTGCCAGTTCCTTTTTTTGAAATATATCTTACAATCATTTGGTGTTCTGGTGGTAGCCTCCCATCTAATCACTAACCAGGGTTAATCCTGCTTAGTTTCCAAAGTCAGACAAGATCTAAAGGTATCTTGGCCTCATATTAAGATTTTGAAATATATCAGTGTGGTAGCAACTAAGGGGGGTTGCAGACTGCCAGAAATAGTGTGAATTCAGTCCACTTTTAGGGTTAGGGTTAGTGCTAGGGAATCATGGGAACTGTTATTTTTATGAGACATTGAGCCTTCTCTGTCAGACAACTCTGATGCCACAATAAAATACAGTTCCCATGGTTCCCTAACTCTAACCCTAACCCTAAAAGTGGACTGAATTCACACTATTTCTGGCAGTCTGCAACCCCCCTAAGAAACCTTTTTTACTGCCTTTGGGTACATGCGTACTGCATAATTATAGCAGTTTGATACCATTTTAACTATTATGGCTCTATCCTAGGGAATTCTGTGATTTGCAGTTTGTTGAGCTGTTTAAACTTCTCCGCAAGAGAGCTCTAATACTGTAGTTCAGGGACAGAAGCAGAAACATCTAAGTATTTCAGCAAATTATAATCCCTATGATCCCATACTAAGCAGATAAAGTGGTTTCAAACTGCTGTAACTGTGCTCTAGGGATACACCTAACGTATATGCAATATTGACAAGGAATTAATATTATGACTAGTATTATAATAATACTTACATAGATATCACAAAGACTAGTTTCATTATGAAACAGAAAGAACAAAGGGGGAAAACCCTAGACATAAATGGTGCCTGTCATGGACAAAGAAAATTCACCTGAAATGTTTTTGCTCTGGATAAGTTACTGCCTTTCAAAATCTTAACTTGCCTTTCAAAATTGTTTTTTGAACAATGAAATCCCAGTTGCCAAGGTCATGCAGTCCACTCATTTATTATTCAACCTGGCAATCTTCTAGGCACCAAATGACTTGCCTTTTTGACAGATCTGCTTGTACAAGACAGAGTTGAAGACCACTGCTAATTATTTACATATAAAAGACAGTTTAAATTTTAAAATATATGTCTGTCCTCCTTTAACTGGATTTGAAATAATATCTTGTTGCTTCTGGAATAAATAAAGTTCAGCCCTGATAAGTGATGCTGTTGGCAGATGGCCCTCCTTGTGTTGGTTGTTTGGAACAGGGCTGCACTACCTCAAAAGATCAAGTTCATTATCTATGGTCCAAAACATATGGCAGAAATAATCCAGTTTGAGACCACTTTAACTGCCTTGGATCAGTGCTAGGGAATCATGGGAATTGTAGTTTATTGTGGCATCAGAGCTCTCTAACAGAGAAGGCTAAATGTCTCACAAAACTATAGTTCCCAAAATTCCTTAGCACTGAGCCAGGGCAGTTAAAGCAGTTTCAAACTGGATTATTTCTGCAGTGTGTTTTGGACCTATGATAGCAGATCCAGTCCTTAGGACTAAGGCTGCAGTGATAACCTATCATAGCCAGAGATAGTCACATGCATTCATTTTCTAATATCAGTCTCTTTGGTTATTATATGCCATTTGTACATGTGCTTGCTCTTTAAAGTGGCCCAGAAACTGCATATAGGTCATCCACAAAATGGGATGTAAATACTGTGTGTTACTATACTGGTATGTACTGGATCTCAATCCACCTCCAGGGTCAGTTCAATAAAATGGGTTTTTTTATCCCTTAAAGACCTAAATGATAGAACTCAGATGCTTTAAGCATTCTTCTGCATCAAACGTACATCTTCACAGCAGAACTTGGAAGCTGCTGCTGCTTTTTCCCCCTCCTCTTCCTCCTCCTCCTCTTCCTTTTAAATGATACTCTAGGTATTATTACTTTTTCCAAAGAAGTATTTCAGGAGCATATTTAATTTTAGTTTTTTCTTTAATAAAACAAAAAAAAAATACTTTAAAAAGTATTTTTAAAAGCCCTATACTTTTCCAAAATGATCTTCAAAACACCAATTTACTTTAGGAAGTAATTACTAAACATTACTCAACACCAGAGAAGTAATGTTATTAGTTATTATGCTGTTTTGCAGCTGTAACCAAGTTATGCCATTGTTACTATCAAAAGCAATGTGTTACAGTTAACACGTTACTTCCAAGCTCTGTTTCATGAGTGAGACAAGTGGCACCCCTTGTAAAACAGGTGCGGACAACTGCACATGGGAAAGCAATTTCTCACTTCTGATGGAGGAGCAAACCACGATATTTGTGAGTAGAGGGGGGTGGGAAATCATCCCAAAATCACACGTTTGTTTTGCTGTTGGAGGGGGCTCTGAGGGAGAGCTAAGGGGCTTCTGGAGTTGAAATAGTGGGTCTCAGGCTGCATGAATCTCACAGGCCACACATTTTGCACCCCTATGATGTTTTCTGAAGCCAACCCTCTGCTCACAAACAGGGCTATGAAAGGCCCTCTAATTTAGACTATTTTGGAGATCAGAACTGGTCCAATTCAGACCTGATGCAATCCAGTTCTAACTTGAATCTGCATGAAAATTTGAAAATGCTCATCAATGTACATTGGGAAACAAAACTGGCCATAACTTTTACTTGTTTTTTCACACAAGTGCCTACAAGTCGGAGAAAAGTGGTAGCCTGCTTAAAGAAGACTGTTTTTGCCAAATTTCAGGGAAATAAATCCAGTTTTGAAATACGTATTTTTTGTATTTTTCAGAAACGTGGAAGCCTCTCCAAACCCTAAGAAATTGCAGACAGATGGTTCCTGGAGTTTTTCAACTACTCACTTGTAAAATATACATATGTTTAAAATTTGCTAAGCAATGCAGCTGTTTTGTACTAAGGCAGTGTCTGTGATTGCTCCTCCATGCCATCCAGAGAATGAAATCAAAACCAATCTTAATCTTAACAATTAGGTCCAAAGTACTTTAAACACTTCAAGGTAAAACAGTCTAAAACCTTGTTCTTCTACAGATCTGGACAAAATCACTGGTTTGCACTGGATGTTACAGCTTCAATGAGCAGCTCTTCCCGTCCCTCCTTCCCATCTTGATGCTATCCTTTCCGGGTTGTTTTGTACTGTTTTGTAAACCCAGCTTTTCTTTTACTAACCAGATCACTACATCAGTCCAAAGTAATCCAGACTGATCAGCGCATTATCCAGGTATGTCTAAAGTGACTGATTCAGTTTGGGATTTTGTGGCACATCATACTTATAATCATTAGAGAACAAAAGAGGAGAGGGGAGCAGAGGACAGGCAGAAGGACTTTTTGGCTTCATTTAATTCAGAAGTGAGAATTATGACTACAACCGTATGCGAACAACTGGAAGCAAGTACAACCGAACAATGTATATGTGGGGAGATCATATTTTGGGTTTTCTTGGCACAATTTATGTAGAGAAGGTTTGCCACTGAATTTCGCTGAGGCTGAGAGAGGACGACTTGCCCAAGGACAACTGGTAGGGTTTCCATGGCTGAGTGGAGATTTGAATCCTGGTCTCCCAGAAACCTAGTTCAACACTCAAACCACTACACTATGTTGGCTCCTTAAAGAGAACGCACTTGTACATAAATATGAACAAAATGTTAAGTTGAAGCTTTTTGACTATAATTTTTTAGTGAGTATCATCAAGGCTAATGGGCAAAGTGTACTTCAGCTGGTAGTGTAGAGTTTATCCAAAGGTGGTTCCTAGGTATTTATCATTATTTTATGTCTCATCAAGAAAAAGTACCCAAGGGTAGCTTAATTCTCAATGGCTTAATTGAGATCCATGGAAGAATATAAATATGATAAAATCTGGGACAAAATGAAGAAAGGGAAAGATTGGGAAAACAAATTTCGGGGTGATGGGACCTCCTGTTCCTGACAGTTGAAGGTTAGGCATCTATCAACAAGATCTACATGAAATCATAAAAAACTGAATTCTGCATGTCAAATATCTCTGTAATAGTCGGGCCATCCACATACATGCAAAAATCACAGAATCATAGGGTAAGTAAGAAGAGACCACAAGTGCCATCCAGTCCAACCCCTTAATGACTAAATGCATTTTGTTGGTGTTTATAAAGACTTCTGTAAAATTCAGCAATTTATACAGTGCCATTTTTTTTAAATCACCACCACTGGCATTCAGTTTTCAAAATTTTATACTTATAGCAAAATACAAGGTGGTTTGAGATACTGATAAACGGAGTAATGGAAGTGGATCACATGTTTCCCGAAATTTCCATGTTATATTGGAAATCTAAACAGTGATAAGTAGAGGATGAATGAACTATTCATTTAAGATGTATATGAAATTAATATGCTAAGTCAGAAACAAGTAACTACTGAATGAACCCACATTACATGCCACAAACAACTTTATCTGCCAATATTCAAAGATATAGCTGTGTTAGTCTGTAGAATCAGTATGTAGAGAGATCTTGGCAGCATGAGCTTTCGTAGACTAAAATCTACTTTCTCAGGTCCAAATGCATCTGAGGAAGTAGACTTAAGTTTATGAAAGCTCATGCTGCCAACTTCTTTCTTTACTTAGTCTCAAAAGTGCTATAAGATCTCAAAGCGTAGGTGATGTGCTTTAAGGCAATATTTGCTTTGCAGTGGTGAATTTTACCTGTCATATTAGAGAAGCATGCTTATATACCTTGCCTAAGAAAATCCTGAAATTCATGATATCAACATAAGTTGACAGGTGACTTGATGGCACAAACACACACATACAGAAACATAAATTTTTACTTCTGTTTGCAAACACATTTTTTCACTCTGCGGCAAACAGATGACCCAAGAGATACTCTATACTTAGATGGCAATTTGTAAGTCAATGTTTGTTTAAAGCATGCAGAACGTTAGAAATAGAGGGAGAGGCATATAACAAGAGAGACTGCTGATCCATCTAGCTGAATACTGATAGTCACTAGCTGCAGCTTCCCAGGATTTCAGGCAAGTCTTTCTCAGATCTACCAGAAGATGTCAAGGATTGAAGCTAGGACCTTCTACAGGCAATGCATGAAAGCAATGTATATGCTTTATTATTGAGAGCACAAAGGGCCCTTCTATAAACTACAATCCCATAATGAAAGTGCTTCATAAAAAATAATGAGTAAGACCAGTAATAACAGATCAAGGTAGATTTAGTTGCATAATCTAGCTAAGACATCTTCAAATTATAGGCAGCTAAACTAAAAGATAAACAAAATACACAAGTCACTCAATTTACTAAACTATGGCACTTAGCTCAGCAGCACAACATTTAAAGTGTATATGAGTGTCTAACAATAGACAGGAACATATACTTCCAAGTTGCTATCTATCTGTGTGTGTGTGTGTGTGTGTGTGTGTGTGTGTGTGTATATATATATATATATATATGAAAAATGGGGAAAAACATTGTTAATAAGCAGGATGAGCCAGTTAACCTTTTGAAGCATCTTTCCTTTCTTGTTTCCTGACTTTAAAAGTTTCATAGGACAACTGCCTCAGGTTAGAATTAATCTTTCTCTCCGGGCATGGCATTCTATTATTATCCATTTCAGGATTCTTCATATGCTTCTAGGATATATTTCTATGAAACATATATTAGTAGTCAGTGACAGGAACAGCCCATCTCAACAGGGTCACTCTTACTGAAGAATTAATTTATTTCTAAGTATGTAAGCACAAGTCAAATTTTATGTATTTAATCTTTTGTGTTTATAACACAACCCTCCTATATACTGAAGGGGGCTTACTGTAATGCAGGGCAGGGATCTCTTCTATTGTTCTTTCACTCATAAAACACCATGTACAGAGGTGACAATATATAAAAATGATGATGATAACGATATTTAGTATGTCCTTTGCAGAAGGCTTGCTTGTCCTTCTATATGCTTGAGAGTTTTATCTTTACAAATATTTTCCATCATTTTTTAAAACAAACATTTAGCTAAATGACCAGTAATTTCCTAGCTACCTCCCTCTCAAAAGACCCTTTTTAGAAAATTGGTGTTAACATTGGCCACTCTCAAGTCTTCTGGTTCAGAGGCTGATCTTATGAAAATTCATTAAAAAACCATCCATTTCACATTTTAATTTTAAAAGAGCTCTTGGAATACCATTGCACCCAATGATTTCTTAATTCATAAACGCTTGAGCATTGAACAGCTCTTTTCACCACTATGAGCCTAAACCACTCTTTCGACCCTGTTGGAAATATCAGCTCAGGCAAGCATAGCTGCCTCCTATCTTCAGACGTGGAAGCAAATTAAACAAAGTAATGTTGTCTCTTTATCCCCCTTTAAAACTCCTTTAATTCCATTGTCATCCAATGATCCAACAACCTCCTTGGTTTCATATTACTGATGCATTCAAATAATTCTTTATTATTGTCTCAATCCTTTTAGAGAAATGTTCCTCAAAGTCTTTGTATGTACTCCTAATTTTTTGTCTGTACTTCCTCTGCATAAGTTTATGTTCTTTCTGTATGCCTCATTTGGGCAAGGCTTCCTCTAATATTCACTGATGGTGTATATATCATGATTGTGACAATCTTGGACCTTTTCCTGCCTTTCTTGACTTTTGGCATACATTAACATGCTGAAGTCCTCTGAAGTTTTTCCTCCTACATATTAATGAAATTTTACAGCACTACAGTTATTTCCAAGCAGACAACCATCGGGTACTGGGAAATACTCCAAACCTAGACTATTTAGGATTAAGTCCAGGAACACCTGCAATCATGATGGATTATATGATCAACTATTCTAGAGCACAGTCATTTATGTTATCTAGAAATGTGACTGCTTTGCTGTTACACAAACTCAATTTACCCTGTCGATATGAGGGAAGAAAAAGTTAATCTTGATTACAACACCATCATGGCCTCCCTGATAGTGTTCTCCATTGGAATATCATCCTGCAACATCTTGGCCAGGGGATTAGCATATCCACCGTACAAAGTTATTTCTGAGTCTTTGTACTGTGCAGTGATTCAGTGGAGGAACTTCAACTGTTTAAGGAGTGTTTGCTACCCTGACTATTATAACAAACAGAGCAACAATGCTTCCAGCACATCCTTCCTGGTCAATCCAGGAAGGTTGGGAAAATACACGAAGTGCAAACCTGTCAAGCACTCACAGCCCCCCCCCCCCCGATTTAGGTTTGTTTGGGTTTTTTAAAAAATCAAAATGCTATCCCACACTCTTGGAGGAAATATTACAATATTTTAGACCTCCAACCCCATCCCATCCCAACCCCCCCCCCCCCGGAAGTGATAGCTACTTCCCATACTGAAAAATGGTCTCTCTCATGTGAAACGGAGGGAGGGATATGGTGCAGCACCCTAGACCTCAATAAATTGTTCAGCCCTGCTGCAGAAGTTATACCCAGGCATGGCTGTATCCCAGTGGTCCTCTCCATTCTACCAAGTCTCGGTTATACTCATTATATCCATGTGATCCCTGCACTCCAACTCTTCCATTTTCATTTGAATACTTCTACCATCAGCAGAAACACTTATACATGCTGTCCTTCTCCTGATGTCTCTGGATTAGGGATAGGAAGAATATATTAAAACATTGAAAAATGTCAGGAAATTGTTTCTTAAAACACTTTCTCTAAAAGATTGATATATATTTCAGTACTTTGACTGAGAAGTTCAAAATAATATGAGGGGAGAGATATTGGTTCTGGATATACTTAAAATGCATGCTACTATGTAATTAAAATTTGTTTTATTAACAAAAACACATAGAATATAGTATTCCACACCATTCAACAATTAAATGCTTCTATCACCTAAGAAAAATCCAAACTATAATTTGCTATTGCAGGTTAATCAGGAATAATCCAAGGTGGTATTCCAGGCACACAGGTCTCACTTGATTAAGAGTGCAACACCTTTATCCTTTACCAATTAAGAGCAGTCAGATCTATACATGCTTATTAGACGTTAGATGGAACTTGCATTCAAGCATGTATAATATTTCAGTATATGCGTGAAATAAAGTCCTAAACAGGGTGTGGGTGTGGGTGTGTGTCTCAAAAAAAAAAAAATAAATTAAAAAATTCAAATAGTGAATTGGTGGTCATAAAAGAAATATTTAAATAGATCTATACAATCTATGGTTATAATTTTAAAGCAACATTTAGCCCTAGTATCCATTTTCCTGCACAAAGTATATCACTGTAACTTATTTACTACACAGTCAAAATGTTTCCCAATATTTATTCCTACAAACAACTAACTGTGACCCCAAAAGCCTTTATTTTTACATAAAAAGAAGGAACCACTGCCTTTGCTCAGGTACACCAATCAAAACCAAGCAGACAAAAAGCTTTAAAAACACATAATCTCTTCTTATATGGATTTGGTCAGGGATGACTGGCTAATTGGGGAAATACATGAAAGCACATCACTATCCAATTAGCACTTCAGTGCAATTAAATGGAAGAGGCTTTGCTATTCTGTGGAGATATGGCTTTGATCTTGCAGTGAAAAATGTCCTTCTCTAAAGTTGCCGTTTTGATTTTCTCTCTCTCCATAATTAGTGCTAATTGTGTGTCCAAGCCTGACCTGCCACAAACAGAGTGTTTTGCTGCATTTGACACCATGACCTCAGATCAGTGTTCCATTTTGTCTATATTGTACTTGCTTATTATATATATCCTGAACTACTATGCTAATTGTTAAATGCACAGTATAAAAGATGGTGCTAAAGTTGGATGAAGCAGTTTATTGAATTTACACCCCTGAGTAGATGTTTTCACTAGCATTGCATGCATTTAGGATCTGAACAAAAGTAGAGGAAATTCAACTTAAGCAATAAATATGTTTGCCCTTTCCTAGACCAATCCAATTCACCAGCTAATCTTTAGATACCATAGATTCAAGAATGGTTGAAGTATAAAAGTTTAAAAGCATAGGGATATGACTCACAATGCATGTTATTAGTAACTATTGCAGCAGCCTGAATTTGGCTTATTAAAATGCTTTGCCTGTTAAAACACCTAAAACCGTAACCACTGTACTCTTGTATATAAAGTGGACTTTAGTTTCACAAAGGAGAGAGAAAGATCTAGTTCCCTGAAGGAGTTGCATTGTCATTGCTAATGGAGAAGTAAATTTTCATTGCATTTTTTATTTACTGATTTTGTTCCCAGTTCCCTCATAGTCATGAAGGGATTGTGGCCCAACTTTTCTATCTGCACTGACCTTCCCACAAAACCACCTTAAAGCAAGTACATCAAGGAAGATGTAGATTTGTGAGTTTAACACTACTACATTTCTTCTCCTGCATGATCTTCTTACCATCTTGGCTTGGTGAAGAAGCCAATGACTTTGAAAGCTAGCATGCTATATTTTGCCCTTTTGGTTAACATAATAAATATATCACTAAAACATGTATTTTGAGTCTAGATTAGAGATATACATTCTAGGTCCTATGTGTCCAGGGAATTAGCTTCCCTCATTTGTGTCATCATGATTTAAAATAAATTAAGAGTATCCTCTTGAACATATCAACCATTCAAAGGCTATTTTAAAAAGCATTTTAGCATTTTTCTCTATAGGATTCTTTTTCTTTTGCATTCTGGAAAAACTCAAGCATATTCAATAGAAAAAGCAACATTTTGATTTTTAATGAACAATTTTTTTATTTGTTTTAAACATTGCTTCTTTTACATCTACAGTGGACTCTTTCCATTTATGTGGATTCGATTCCGGCCTCCTCACTGAATGGGGAAAAAGGCAGACAGTCACACCCCATTTTATTCAATGGGCAGCAACGTACATGTGTCCACATGCACATGCCTCCACTGAATAATATGGGGCATGGCAACTTGCAGGCAGTTGAATCTGCAGATCGTTAGCCCGCTGATACTGTGGGCCCACTGTATTAATATTGTTTAGTTTTAGTAACTTTTGTACTATTCATTTTCATTGTATTTTCTTTTAACTCAAATTATGAGCTGCTTTGGGTCCCATATTAGTAAAAAGGTAGAACAGAAACAAACAAACAAACAAACAACACATCCACAACCACTTAACCCTCAGCCCTTATGGATAATACTTGTATATAAAAAAGGTGATGCAATGAAATTTTGAAATTTTGTACAATGTAGCAAACTGAACATACAACACAGATAAGATTTAAATTTTAGGACCTAACAGTTTGTTTGTATTCATACATGCAAATTAACAAACACAAACATGGGAAAAAGTATGTGTTATTGCTAGCCACATTTAAGGCTGAAAGACATTCATGCAGAATGAAAGATGTAGTAAATTGAGGGAGGCATTAGTCTTGTATTGTAAGCCATCTTCAGGGTAAATATAAGATGGGATAAACAAATATTATCCTACTCAATCAAGAAGGCTATTTGAAGCCTAGTCTCTAGGACATTAGCTCATAGACGACTGAGCACTAGTTTTGCAGAGAGTGAGATCTGCTGATTTCTCCCAAAGGCAAACCAATTAGGACCTAATCCTGTAGCAACTGACGTCAATGGAAGTTTTGCTATCGACTTCAGTGCAAATAATAATAATAATAGTCCATTAAAACATAATTTTACTTACCATCCATCTTTATACAAATTGATGGAATGACTCACACAAATATCTGATTCATTATCTTTTAAGCACTTATATATTTGACATAACTTTAAAATAATTACATTTTAGTAGTATCCTTTAAAACAACATTTACCCTATTTGTATTGGAATGAATCCAGCATATCTCTTAGTCTTGGTACATCAATGCTGATGAAATACAAACATCATGATTCATAAGAATATGTGTGCCATAGTTTGATAAAGCAAGAAATTAGATTCCTCAATTTCCCTCTGATGTAACCTGAAGAAGCTCTGTTCCATTACCTGTAGAAGCTGAGCTTATATTGATATAAAACTGGACAGTGGTTGTACAATGGATGAATGATACTTTCCACTGGAATACTGGGTTTCATTGACTGGAAGCACTTTGTAGGAAACAACTGCTTAATTAATCGTGGGGATATGATATTTGACCTGCATTTCAGTGGTAATTAAACCCAAGGGAGTTGGCTTTCCAAGGGAAAAATTCAAAAATTGTACACTGACCAGAAAATGTTATGGGGGCAATACAAGCAGGGATGGCAAAATTTTAGACAGCACAGGAATTATTTGTGCCAATCACATTCAGTTAGAATTAATCACAAAGTGATAAGGTAAAAACCAGGAAGCTTAATGTGTGAATTAGTAGCTGGCTTCTTTTTGCCACATCAAAATATGCAGCTTGTTTTAAAACCAACACTAATGCACCCCCTTTATGCTGATTTGTAAAGAAAATGCCAGGAAGCCATCCGTATTTGCATTTGCAAGATTCAGGACATTCTGGATCTACTGACAGATATCTAAAATGATTTTACGTAGATCAGCAAGGACTGACTAACATCTAGTCATAAATTATTTTCCTGAAATTATATTCCAGAAATGAAGAAAGCTTGGGGGGGAAACAAGGATGAAATTTTGTATGGAAAGGAACTACAATCTCTATATAGTCTAGTACTCAGAACACATTTCTGGGTTCAGAATAGAATTTCTGTTTTTCAAAGAAATAGCTGTGTTAATCTGTTGCTCCATAAAAAGTGGGGGAAGGGAAGAGGGGAATAATAACTAGTAGCACCTTTAACACTAACTGATATACTTTAGCATGAGCTTTGTGGATATGAATCCATAAAACTGATTAATGTATAAATCAGAAAATGCATTAATCTGAACACTAAAGCGAGGACTGTTCAAGCCATTTCATTCCCCATTACCATGTACAGATGAGAGAGCTGGACAGTGAAGAAAGCTGATAGAAAGAAACTAAATACATCTGAGATGTGGTGCTGGAGAAAAGTCCTGAGGACACCAGTGTCAGCCAAAAAATACAAACAAATGTGTCCTTGAACAGATCAACCTGAAATCTCCCTGGAAGATGGCCAACTTGAAGCTGTTGTACATGAGAAGGCATGACCCATTAGAAAAGACAATACTGCTAGTAAATGTGGATGTAGAAAGAGAGGAAGACCACATACTAGATGGATAGACTGTTAGAGAATATCATGGATGGCCAAGAAGGCAAAGTCTTGGAAATGTCTCATCCACAAGGTCACCATGAGTGCACATTGACTCAAGGGCAGTTAACAACAATAGAAAACCAAAATTAGGAATATCATATATGTGTAAATTTTGTTTTTACCCCCCTGAAAATTATTTGTAATTTATTTCTGGGATTAAAAATCAAAATAAATGAACAAATCTTAAAATGCAGACATAAAAGCAGAATGTAGTTAATAATAACCTACATTAGAAACTACTTTAAATGTCACCATTCTGTCAGCTGTGAAAGGTAAGATGCTTGCATGATTCTGTTTGAAAGCTAAACAAGAACTTGGTTTGTTCTTTGGACAGAGAATAGTATCTACAACAGTAATGGTTATTCACCTGGGAAGCAATAGGTAAAACATGTGAAACATAAAAGGCGGACTAAATAACGAAATTAGTTTACAAATTATTATATAAAGCCATTTGACTTTGTGATGTAACACAAAAGCTATTCCACTACTCTTTATCTATTCCTCTTCAGGAATTAAAGGATTAAATAGATATACTGTATACTTATTGAAGCTATTTAGTTAATTGATGGACCTTATAAAAAAATAATAAAATATTATTTATACCCCACCCCTCTGTCAACCAATCGGGGCGCCTTACATCAGATAAAAATTCCATACAATATAAATCAACCTAAAATACAGTCTAAAACCCCAAAACCCACCTTCCCACCCCTAAAATAATATTAAATCATATATCAATTAAAATATATAAAGGATCACAAGAAAAATAATAAAACAAGCAAAAACACAAGACAAGCAGGGCAATGACGAGAGCCAAAAGCAAATGGCTAAAACAACTCCTTGAAGACAACATTTTTACAAACTGTTCTTAATGAGCATATCTACCAATTACAATGTCATGCTGAAATGTGGGCCACAATTTGTCTTCCTGTCATATGCAATAGATTTTCTGCAAACAGCCTATAGGTACTACTTGTTGCAGGCTATGAATAATACTGATGCCCTGTAGCATCTTCAAAATTAAGATTTTGTCAGCATTTCTGTTAAAATCACTGTATATCTTAACTCCAAAGTTAAAATATTGATCTAGTAGCCTGAGCTCTGGTACTAGACTGTAAACTGACTGGGACAGGAATTAAAGTTCCAACCAAGTATATAAAATACAAAATTAATTAAACACACATACATACATTTTATTTTATTTTATCTCAGAAAGGCAATAATCTAGATTATGGCTGAGACAGTGACAGCTAAATAGAAACTTTGTATTACAGAAGTCTGCCAATGGACTGGAATATGGGACACAGCAGTTACTATATAATATACTCATATGACTAGATAAGTGATGTGCAACCAAAAGGTAGAATTTTCTATTTTAAAATTGCATGCATTCTGAATTCCTGAAATACAATTACTAGATAGATAATTAACAAAGGGATTGTACTTTCTCCCAGCCCATCCCTTATTTAGTATAAATTCCTCTTTTCCTCCATCAGACACAATAATGCTGATACATCAAATTATGCTCCATGTAATGCCCAAATGCTTATGCTAACAATGCTAGCAGTAGTTAATATGAATAGCTGCAAATGTCATAAATCTTAAAGATTATAATGCTGGTGGGAGAATGACTTAAAAGAGAATGGTAGGATTGGAAACTCTCCAGGAGCCACACAGACTGACTGAAAGAGCCAAATAAATAAATAAAGGAGAGTTGTACATTGTCCATCCTGACTTAAATATTAGGAATATTACATGTGTTGTTATATGTTTGATAGTGAATTCAATATATCCTAGTCAATGCAACCCAAAATACAATTTCTTTAAATACAATTACAAAAAAAAAAAAAGAAAAGATGGGTGTTGTTTTCAAAACTGCAATATCAGGAGAATGCTGGTTGTTATGTGACTTATTATAAAAAGAGGGTAAATTTGCCATAGTCATAGTAACCTACTGGACCATTTTAATTTTTACATCTTCAGCCTCTCAGGTAGGTTTTGCTTACTGAAATCTGAGTATAACAAATTGTCTTGAAACTAAAGGCCCTTACAGACTGCCAGAAATAATCCAGCTTGAGTCCACTTTAACTGCCCTGACTCGGTGCTAGGGAATCATGGGAATTGTAGTTTATTGTGGCACCAGAGCTCTCTGACAGAGAAGGCTCAATGTCTCAGAAAAAAATACATTTCCCATGATTCCCTAGCACTGAGCCAGGACAGTTAAAGTGGTCTCAAGCTGCATTATTTCTGGCAGTCTGTAAGGCCCTAGGTCTATATAGAATGTTTTCCCATTTAATAATAGTTTTGACAATGATTATTTGGTAACAGATCTAAGATGTCAGAGAAACTCTGACTCAATTAGCAGCAAATGCCTCATTCTTATGGTACCTAGTCCAGTTCTTGAAAGAACGAGAAAGTTCGATAGTAGTCCATGCATAAGAATTATTAGCTGTTATACTCCTGGCATCAGGTTGATGATATGGCATCCTGCCAAATGTCTTAAGAGGATGTTCAGTACAAGTAGTACAGACAGTGAAGCAATTCTAGAATTACCTTTGAGAATACTCTGACGTTTCTGCTGAAAGCCTGTCATTTCTTGATTACATGTTAGAAACTACTCTTGAAGTACCTTGTAAAATTGGTCTCTTATGCTTTCAGAAACTGATTAAAAATGTAGCAGGACCTCAATTTTTATTTGAGTAACACCGCTTCTCACTTCTCATGAGCAGCCTGTGTTCCTAGTGGTTTAAATACTCTGGCTTAATAAAGACTTTTGAAAAGTCAAATAACATATGACCTTAAACATATTTTTCTAAGTGACTATTGTTTTGGACACTAGGTAAATGAAAATTAAATAAAGAGAATTACCAAGTATGCTATCTGTTAAATACAACCTTCCTGTCCAACACAAAGTCCTTTTCACCAGATTTGCTTAATTGGGCCTCAAGGGTCTAACTGCTCAATGCAATGAGCATGTTCTTCTTCTTCCAGTGGTCCCTGACAAAAACACTAGTATATTTTGAGTCTACGTTGTGAGTCCTTGGGTGGGTTCAAAATATTTAGGATGTGTTGATTCAGTGAAATCAAAGCACAACCTATCAACTAATTAGTAATCACTTAGTTGATTAGTAATCACACTATTTCTCAAGCCACACAACACTTTTAGAATTTCATTTATGAATAAAAAAAATAAGATGAAATGCACAATTAGAATGGCAATGGCACTTTATCAAGCACATAGGATACACATTCAAGTACAAGCATACATTCAGGCTGCAATTGTATTGACTAGCATCTACTAGTACTGGTACCAAATCACTGTTACAACGTGATACCAACTGTCAACCATAGCAATAACCACAATGAATGATTTACTCTGTGCAATCTAAGCCTGTCTACTCAGATATCTGCTTGCTAGCCTTTCCTGAAATCAAAAAGTTGTGCTTGTGGATTCCTGTCCAAATGAAGTAAACATAACACTAACATGCCCAAAGACAATGAAAGTAGAGAGTTAGGGATACAAAAAGCTAATTTTTAGAAAAGTGTTTTTACTAAAAACATGAAGTCCAGAAGTAAAGTGAAAGCAACTAGGATGTTAATAGGATCATTGGATGACAGTGGAATTAAAAGAATACAGTTGGCCCTTGACTTTCATGGGGTTTAGGGGTACAAGACCCCCACAAAAGTTAAAATTCACAAATAAAGCAGGGGGCGAGACCAGTGTGTGTGTGTGTGTGCCCATTTCCCTTCCAAAGCCTCAAACAGCTCTAGCAAGCTCTCTGAAGGGCTGGAAGGGTGGGGGAGCACATGTTCGCGGCTCTCCCTTCCCTTCCAAGGCTTCAGGGAACTCCGGGGACCTCCCTGAAGCCTTGGGCGGAAGGAGTGTGTGTTTGTGGTTCCCCCCTTCCCTCCTACTGCTCCTGAGGCAGTGGAGGAGGGACAAGAGCAGTGTGAGTGCACCCTCCCAGCTGTTCCCTCCATCCTCGGCTTTTCTGTCACTCACAGGTGGAGGAGTCCGCCCGTACACAGGTAGGGACTCGTGAATAATCAAATCTGTGAATCCTAAAGCTGCACTTGTTGAGGGGCAACTGTATTAAGGAATGGTCAGGAGACAGCAAATCCAAAACATTTCTGGGCCAGAACATTAAGGTTAAGGGATACACAACCCGTAGTAGTAACAATAGTAGTAGTAGTAGCAGTAGCAGTAGCAGCAGCAGCAATAATAATAATAATAATAATAATAATAATAATAATATATTGTGCTGCTACAAATCCTTGGTGCAACCTGATCTTGAATACTGTGTTAAAAATTGATACTACCAATCAGACAAAGATGCAGAAAAGGGCAACCAAAATCAAGGGTCAGGAACAAATCCCCTATGAGGAAAAGTTACATACAAAATTTGGGCTGTTTAGCTTAGAACAACTGGAACCTTGGATGAGAACTCCTGGTGTGTATACATGATGTAGATAGGGTTTATTGAACCTTTATGCAGATGTGCAAAAATAGGCTTGATGCTAAGCATGAAGAAATCAAAAATAATGACCATGAACGTTCTTCAAGAATTCATCCTAGATAATGAGAAAACTGAAATAGTAAATGAGTTCCCATACCTTGGGTAAAACATTAATCAAAATGGAGACTGCAGTAAAGAAATTAGAATTGGGAAGGACAGCTCTGAAGGAACTAGATATAATGCTGAACACTAAAGTGAGGATTGGCCATGCCATTGTTTTCTTCATCACCAGGTATGGACATGAGAGCTGGACAGTGAAGAAAGCAGGTAGAAGGAAAATAAACTCATTTGAGATGAGGTGCTGGAGAAGAGTACTGAGAATTCTGTGGATTGCCAAGAAAACAAACAAATGGTTCTAGAATAGACCAAGACTGAACTTTCCCTGGGAACCAGGATGACAAAATTGAGGCTTTCATACTTCATGAGAAGACATGAATCATTAGAAAAGACAATAATGCTATGAAAGGTAGAAGACAGCAGAAAAAGAGGGAGACCACATGCCAGATAGGTGGACTCAATCAAAGAGACCACAGGTCTGAGCCTGCAGGACCTGCGCAGGGCAACTGAGGATAGGGTGAGTCTTGGAGAAGTCTCATCTACAGGTTCATCATAAGTCGAGCTTGACTCAAGGGCAGTTAACAAGATGGGAAGAAGTTTTCTCCTGCTGACATAGTATCTGAACCTGGTGTTATCTACTTAAGCTGAATGATGGGAGACACATAAAACACATCTTCCTATTCATTTTTGAGAAATATACATAAGGTTGACAACTCTGATAGCCTCAAAAAGAGAATAACTGCCATTCATGTGGGATAGGGACAGGCTGTCTGAGTTTAATCGTATGTTTAATACTGCTTTACATACCAATCTAACCAGAATCACTTTTCATTTCATACAAAGTGACAACAGAAATAAAAATGCTGAGTCTGGACAATGTATTGTATATGGCAATTTAAAATCTAGAATTATGTATGTAAAATGTGTATTAGGTGTGAAGCATTCTCGACAGTAGTCATTTCAGCATAGCTCACTGGTAAGAAACATTATTTCCTGAAATGCACATGTTTTAGTCAAAATGTTACACAAACTGTATCCCTAAATTTTTGTTCAGTGGCACTGTTCAACTGTTGGTTTTGCAAGCTCCTAATCTTGTGAGGAGAAATACTCCACAGGTAGTAGCCAAGCAATTCTTCTGCAGTAGCAAGGAACTGAAGGTAAAATTTGGGTTCATTTGCTTCCATCTATATGGTCTTTTGCTCAAGTCATTTTTCCCCCATGTATTTTCAGTGGTTATTTTTTATTTATTTATTTAGGGGTGGCTGTTTTCTCTGAGGTATTTTCAAAGAAGCTTGCAAATGAATCCAGGTATGATTTTAAATCAAACTTCAAAAAGCTATTTTTTAAGAATACATAGTCCATCTCTCACTGCCCTTCAACAGCTTTAACAGGTATGCTATTTCATTCCATAACTCACTACAAATTTTGCAACCTCTACCCTGGTTATCCCTTCTCATTAACAGATGTATTCAGCAAAACTGCTTTAACATAGTTTGTTCTGACTGTTCTGCTTGGATGGTGCTGTAAGTTGCATCCATTCTTCTTTCTAGACTAGCCATTCAGCAGCTCACCTAAAGGGGCATCTGCAGAGATACCCTGCATGCATCATCACTTTCCCTATTGTGTCTAAAAAATGATTTCACAAAGACTTACTTTGAACCAGAGAGTGTGGAAAAACTATCACTACTGCCCACTGGCTTTCTTTGCTACTGAAGGCTTGAAAAATTGCTTTCACGGTTTCTGTACAACACAGTAAGATTTGAGACCCCACCCCCATAAGCAATGATCTGTATCTTCTTTGCAAGCTGCAATTTATTCACAGACCTCGTAAACATGCACAGTTTCTTTGCTTCCCATTATCTGTTTAGACAACCAGTGAAACAAGCTGCTTTTGAACTTCACAGATTTTCTTTTAATGTGTCAACTGTGCTTTCATTTTTCATCCAATAATAAGACTACGTTTCTTCATGTTTATCATTGTTTTCTTGTAACAATAGATAATTTTCCTATACAACTGACTTTCTTGAAGTCTACTTTTTCTAAGTGTGCAATGAAAAGTTTGTGGAAACTTCTACACAAAAGCTAGAATCCTGAACTCTACATATGCAGTATAGGCTACCTTCCATGTTGTCAAGTTATGGTTGACTGGTTGTGCAATGGCTGTCCTACCTCACCAGGCAATCTATATTGATTGGAGACCTTCCTCTGTTTCACCAAGATGCATTCAGAAGGTGTCTAGGCATACAGGTTATGCAGGAAAAGGATTTCAGGTGCATCTAAGATAGGAATAGGAAACCTGTGTTCCTTGGCTTCATTTCAAAAGCATTCACAAGAAATAAATTTAGGCAGAAAAGATTTAGCAGAAAAGATTTAGTCACACAGACTGACCAGCTGACAAAGAAAAAAGAAACAATGAGACAAAGTCTTGCAGCAAGACACAGAAAGAATAGCAGGGCAGCACAGAAAAGAAAAATAAGGGACAGGAGAGAGAGAGAGAGAGAGAGAGAGAGAGAGAGAGAGAGGTGGAAAGCACAAAAAAGAGAAAGGGAGAAAAGGGCTGTGGCACCCAGTTTTGATTGTGCCCACGTGCATCACTATCTTTGGCCTCCATCAGATTCCATCACAGGAATGTGGTCTCTGCCAGAAAAGAATATTTTCCTGTAAAGTGCAAGAGCCCTTGGCCTGTGCAAAAATTGCCTGACAACACTGGAGCACAATTCAACAACTTGCCTGGAACACGGGGAACTTATCAGAGGAGAGGTAGATCTATAAAAACTTCTCTGAACTTTTCTGTCCTAAGCACAGAGCAGTATGCTCATTAAAAAGTGCAGGTCTTTATAATAAAGTATCTTATTTTTAAAAATGAGGAAAAAAGCATAGTTTAGCAGATGATTATGCAATCAGTGATTCAACAAACAACATGTTGTTGATACTGGTGAAAATATCAAAAATTATTTACTTCTGCAACAGAATCGCTATTAAAGGTAACAACAGCACATAGTTCACCAAATCACTGTTTGAAAGAACTTGTTATAGGCACCTATTCTAGTGATTTTTGGATGAAAGATTTAAAATACATACTATACAGGTGTCTCCTAGGTATAAATTACATTAATCATTATTCAGTTTTTCACTTTTACAAAAATGTATAAAACAAGTTATAGGTGAGACTAAGTATGCTTCAATCTTTTAAAATTATTACAGGTATTATTGTTCTCTTTACCTTATAGAGTTTTTCTTGCACAACCAATGAATTGTGGATTTACCTATCCCATCTGTTCCAGAGAGTCCTCTAAGGCAGACATCTATGAGAGAAGAGGCTTCAGAAGGTAGTGAGGAATGTTAAAAATTGATCCTCTCCTACTCTACAGATGGAAATCTTCCACCAGCAGAGAGGAAACTAGATGAATTCTGGGCCATTGCTATAGCCCTATTTGCATCATTAAGTAAATAAATAAGCCTACTGAATAAATGATGTTTGTTTTGTCTGTGTTTGTAGGTAAATGGCTATTATGAAACAATAATAGATCTATGTATTAAAACAAACTGTAAAATGTGAGTTTAAAGGACTCCAAATAAGCTAAGAACTAACCAGGAAGGTGGAACATTGTCGAGAACAGATTGTGCACATCAGATTTGAAAAATACAATATTTAATCCTTACTACATCTTCATGTAAGCTGAGAAAATTAATATTGTGCTGTTTCATGAAACAACAAAAAGGACAGTTGTAAAGATGATACCATGAAAATTGCAACACTAATGGAGTAATCAAAAATCTACAAAGATCTGGCATGCTGAAAAATCCAGATAAATAAAAGGACTTGACACAATCATTACTTATATCCAGCAACTGTGAAACAGGTTATTGTAGTCTGAGTTTTATTAACTTCAAGACTATAAAAAATGTCTTCAGTTTGACAGTATAAAAAATATCAGGCTGCCTTGAATACCTTTCTTCCTCGGCAAATAAATGATCAGAAAGTATTAATGCAAGTATACCTTGAAGGGCAGGAGGTTTGCAGTAGCCAGCTGCTACACAACTGCTTAGAAAGGAACCCAATCTACTGCTCTGCCCTCCTTGGATAAATGTGATTATTACAAAGAGTTTTACTCCACCTCTCCTGGAGAATTCAATGTGGCTAAAAAACAAAACAA
Organism: Phrynosoma blainvillii; assembly: GCA_026167975.1. Lineage (NCBI taxonomy): Eukaryota > Metazoa > Chordata > Lepidosauria > Squamata > Phrynosomatidae > Phrynosoma > Phrynosoma blainvillii. Next base: position 76,644,053 of record JANUYF010000002.1, read on the forward strand.
AATCAATAGAAACATTTGAGTTGGATCCATGGACCACATTCCACTGTATGCCCTTGCCAGGAGAAATGAGAGGGAGCTGATTGTTGACTTCTCCTTCACCCTGCAGCCTCTGGCACTTATTCCCTCCCCTCCAATTCTAGAAGTTTCCCTGAACAGACAGTGAAGAGAACTCCAAAGAATTATTTAATACTTCAAATTATTTTCGGATCTAGTCAGTAATAGGAAATCAGAGCTAGTGTGGTGTTTGGTTTGAGTTTTGGACAATGACTGTAGAAATTAAGGTTTATATCTCTGCTCAGTCATGGAAACTCACTGGGTGACCTTGGGCAAGTCACACTCTCTCAGGCTCAGAGGAATGCAAAGGCAACCCCCCTCTGAATAAATCTTACCAAGAAAACCTTGTGAAGCATTCACCTTAGCTTGGAGGATCAGAAACTATTTGAAGGCAAACAATACAACTAAAAAATCACAGTCTCTGTATGATATAAACATGTACAATTTTAATATGATTGTTTTAGCTCTGTTAAGACAGAATATTGTTATTTTAAAGAGAACAGATTGAACAGAGGATTGTCCCTTACTAGGTACAGACATCCCAACGTTGCCTCATGAAGCTACCAAGCTTTTACAGGGCACTGGTGTTTGGTTGTTGTTCTTGTTACTATTGTTGTTCTCTTTATATTTAGTGCCCACTGCAGATTATTAAGTCCACATAATAAAGAAAACAACATCTTTTTTGTTATTTAGTATTTATTATATCTACTTAAATAGGTGAGCCCTGGTGGCGCAGTGGTTAAATGCCTGTACTGCAGACATTCACCCATAAACCACAAGGTTGTGAGTTCAATATCAGCCAGGGGCTCATGGTTGACTCAGGCTTGCATCCTTCCAAGGTCACTAAAATGAGTACCAAGCTTGTTGGAGGCAATTGGCTTACACATTGTTAACCTCTTAGGGCAGGGGTAGGCAACCTTTCCCCTTTAAGGGCCGAGGGACTTCAGCTCCCAGAAGCCTCAGCCATGTTGGCCAATAGTCCCATGTTGGCCAATAGCTCCTGGGATTCTGGGAGCTGAAGTCCCTCGGCCCTTAAAGGGGAAAGGTTGCCTACCCCTGACTTAGGGGGGAAGAGACTGGCGGCTCTGCGCCGCCCCGGGAAGGTGCGCCGCAGGACCGAGGCAGCCCCACGCCTTGATCCTGCGGCGCTCCTTCCCCGTCCCTGAAAGGAGCGCTAAAATAGCGCTCCTTTCACAAGTCAGTGAAAGTGCGCCCCAAAAGCGTGAGGCGCACTTTCACTGACTTATCCGCCGCAGCGTGTGCGGACGCTGCGGCGGGAGGTTGCCCTCGGAGCGCCGGCCGTGTGGAGGGCCGGCGGCTCTGAGGGCAACCTCGGGAGGAGGAAGGGGCGCCGAGCGTGCAGCTGCCCCTCCTCTTCCCTGCCTCCAGGATGGCTTTTTAAGCCGTCTGCCGAGGCCCTCAGTGAGTGCTTAAGTGCATTGATAAGTGGTATATAAATCTACTTGCTATTGCTATCTTTATTTCTTTTCAACTGCTAAGGAACCAAGGTTGTTCAAATTAAAATAACATTGCAGTTATATTGTACACATCTACTCAAATATGAAACTGAGTTCAGTAAGGCTTCCTCTACTGAAATGGATAAGGGGTTGCAGTCTCTATTTTTCTATAGGGTAAACAGTATACACTTTTAATATGTTTCATCCTTCTCCCAAAGTCTATTTATTTCTGAACTATCTCCTATGAACAGGTCATATTTGTTTCCACAACTTTACAATTTCAGGAATTTTTACATCTCTAAGCCTATCTGGAGTGGTGCAGGAAGATTAGGCCAAGAAAGAACATCACAAGGTTACTCTGGAGATTTCATGACTGAAAGCAGCTTGAACTGAAGCCTGTCTAAGCAATTCCTGCACTTTTTTCACTATTGCATAATAACTTTCCATTTACTCCTCAAATGATCAGATATTTATAAGTAACTGGAACAAAAAAGACATCCAGGAAATGTCCATTTTTTAACACAGACATATTTTTAAAAGAAATCCATATTCTTAGGTTTTATAGTTTTCAAGCCATTTTTTCCCTCTCAGACATTGCTCGATTTTATTTTCTTTATTATTGCACAGAGCTTCTGCTTCAGTTATTATCTTCCTTTTTTTGTTCTAGGGCCCAAGTGGTTACATATTTATAGAAACATTTCATTTGAGCTTTTGGCATTTTATAATTAGATGCAACGTGTTTCAGTATGTACAGTTAATAAATAAGCAAGAATGGGACACTGGATGAAAGAGAATTACAAATAACATAGGCCATTAACTTAGCTGGGTCAGAAAGATCCCTGACATTTCAAAAACTACCATCATTCCACTTGACTTACAGAAGACCTATAATGCATACATTTAAATTACTTTGGAAACAATGTTGTAAAGAGACTAACTCAAGCTCTGTGCCTTCAAGGTCGGCAAGATGAAATGTCAGTTCCCTGACAGTGCTTAGACCTGAAAGGTAGGATTTCTGGATCACAAAATCTGAGTAACTTAAGGGCCACATCACACATTCCAAGAACCAGAAAAAATGCACACACACAAATGTACTTGTATTTATGCCCAATGTCATATACTGTAATGAGTACAGAGGAAGGTTTCTCTTCTACGCAATTTAAAATTTAAAGACTGTAAGGTGATCAGGAATAATTGAACAGGACCTACTTTTATCAGTCTCAAGTTTGGTGGTCAGTCTGGAATAGAATCTGAAATTAGAGACTAACAAAGTGAAAAACGGGAAAAATAAAATAAAATGAAGTTTTTGAAAAGGATTTATTTATTTATTTATTATATTTTTACAAAGAGAAACAATTCCTATACATTCCAAGAGCCCAAGGAGCATTACTTTAGCTTTAAGAAGATTAAATGTTAATTAGCTGTTTTGTTTGTTTGTTTGTTTGTTTTCAATATCTGGTTCCCTACAGTTTCCTGTCCAGGAAACAAAACAAATTCTTGGAAGAGAGTTGTACTAAAATTTGTTTTAGTGGAATTTAAATGAAGACAATGGATGTTTTTGAACTGGGAGGAAGACTTAATCATGATAAATTAGACTTCTGAAATGTGAATAACCATCTCTGACATGGTGGAATGTAAATCATAGTTGGAAAGCAGTCTGTTGATTGTACATGGTGATAAGCCAGCTTTAAACAGCTTTTTCTATCCTGCTGTTCTGCAGTAAACCCAATTGGTGAGTAAGAAGGTGATGACAATGGTTGTACTAAATCAATTCATAACCCTCTTCCCCATTATAGGTTTAGTTTATTGGCTTCCTCCAACAGAAAATACCTCATTATATACTTCAGTACAAAGGACTTGAAACTTTATAATATTGAGGAATATGCTACTACTGTAATTTACTTCACTGCATGGGGCTTTGTGATGCACAGTGGCATTCCAAACTAACTTTCAAAGGAAATTGCCTGGAATTTTCATGACATCAGTTGCATTTTTAGAAGTTATTTAAAGAGAATAGATTTCAGATAGTTACATAGAACACCGTCAGATGTTAGAAAATGTTCTTTTTGCATGAGTGATTATTAAGAATGTTGTCAACAAAGTTTGAATATAACTTTGCTTCTTAAAGTATGATTTATAAAATTTACAATTTGATTCAGGTTATCAGTCTTCAAAGGTCACTTCTTCACGTTGTATTTTATTCCTTTATTCTTCAAGGGGGTGGTCCTTACCAACAGTAGTTAAGGCATTCATATATATATGGTTGGCCCTCAGTTTCTACGGATTCGTTATCCACTGATTCAACCATCCATAACTTGAAAATATCCAAAAGAATATAAATTCTAAAAAGCAAACCTTGATTTTGCCATTTTATATAAGGGACACCATTTTATTATGCCATTATATTTAATGGGACATAAGCCTCCACAGATTTGCTATCTATGGGGGTCATGGAACCAAACCCCAGTGGATACCAAGGGCCCACTGTATCTCAATAAAGATACCATTTGGCTCCCTGTCTCCAAAACAATGTTCAACTAGAAATGAGCAAGTTGCTTCAATGCAATTTGGTGTGGGTTGACACAAAAATGTGCATCAGCTGATAACTCAAAATTTAATGTGCAATATGGAACAAGGGTAAATACAGTTGGCCCTCTATATCTGCGGGGGATCTGTTCTGACCCCCCCCCCTATGGATACGAAAGTCCACGGATATTCAAGCCCATGTTTTCCACAATGGCAGCATGTGCACGTGGCTGTGCCACCATTGGGGACAACAGAACTTTATGGCAGCGCAGCAGTGTGCACACGAGACAACGGGTGCTGTCCCTAATGGTGGCACAGCTACGTGCATGCACCGCCATTGGGGACAATGCAGGCTTGTCACCCATGGATGCTTGAATCCACGGATGGCAAGTCCACAGATACCAATTGTCTAAATGCTGCTTTGATCTATTATGTACATGAAAACATGCTTATTCCCTGAGGAAGAAATTATAAGGTAAGAAAGCCTCTTTAAAATATGTTCATTAACACAATGGCAACTTAACTTCTATATTATAATCTAAACCACTGAACTTAAAAGAATTATTTCTGCAAGTAATGTTATCGTATGGATGATGTGGAGATTCCAATATTTTAAAACAATTATGAATATGAAGTCGTAGGCTTTCATGGCCGGCATCCATGTTTTTTTGTGGGTTTTTCGGGCTGTGTGGCCATGTTCTAGAAGAGTTTCACCAACATCTGTGGCTGGCATCTTCAGAGAATGAAGATGCCATCTTCTCTGAAGATGCCAGCAACAGATGCTGGCGAAACGTCAGAAAGAAACTCTTCTAGAACATGGCCACACAGCCCGAAAAACCCACAAAAAACTAATTATGAATATCTTAACAAAGAGTGGCATTTTCTCTTCATTAATTACCACTGAGAACAAGAATGTAATTCCCCAGTTTGGGAGTAGTCACTGAGAAGGCACACTCCCAGACGGGCCTATAATGATGGTGGGACCAAGCTTTGCTCCAAGGTTCTTGAATAGGCTCATAAAGGGAAGGATAATATTTCAGACAGCCTGGACTTAGGCCATGGAAACCTTTTAAAATAGATCATAACCAGCACTTTAAATTGTGCCCAGAAATGAACCGGTATCCAGTAAAGCTATTCCAATAAAAGAGTTGTATGTTCCCTGTAACTGGCCCTAGTCACGATTTTGGCCACAACACTGTGGGACCACTGATGTTTCTGAAAATGACATATGCAAAATGTGAGTCTTGGAGCCATTTCCCCCCGCTTGTCATCATTATATTGGAAGAAATCCAAAAACAGTTCTATCTAGGAAGACCCATTGAAATGAATGGGATTTGTTAGTCCCACTGATTTCAATAGCTTGTGCTCTAGGTGACATGGTGCTCCATGTATGTACAGTGTTAACATACAGCATTATGTTACCTTCAGGGTATTTAATTTTGACCGTAACCGAGAAAATTTCAAATATTAAGATAGCAATTTTATGCACACTTGAAAAAACAGAAAAGTTTTGAAAAGGTAAAACATTAACTGAAACATGCATTATGAAGGAATTTCTCATTACCTCTTAAAGATGGACTGAGAATGCAAACAGATTTCACTAGCAGACATTTTTAAAGTGCTTGCATACTCAGCAGAATAGGAACACAGTTTGACTTGCAAATATATTTTCTGTTTCCTCCCCTGACCCTAGCAAATAATGAAGAGGATCTTCATGGGGGAATTTTATCTATTTTTTATCACTGTGCTGAAGTATAGTACTTTCACTGACAACAATGGGGTATACAGAATATAGAAAACGTGTGTGTATGTGTGTGGAGATATATAAAGAAAATGAAAGAAATAATTCACCCAAGAACATACCATTACAGAATATATTTTAGATCCCATACAATTCTATTGAATACTGTAATTATAGGTTTTTAGGCCTAAACAGGGATTTTATATTTTCTCACAAACATTCACAATTACTGTAATTTTTGTAAGTAACATAATTTATAAATTTCTGGAAATCAGTACAAACCAGAATTAGAACAGAAGTTTGAAAAGGCAAGTTACATAATTCTCTGAGTGATTATTGCCTTCTCATAAAGCTGCACGTTTTTCATAAATGTAATTCATTTGACACTTTACAGCAAAAGGTTCTACTTTTTTCATCCCTTTCAAAGATACAAAATTATGTCAATCTGATAGCAGTTTAAAAAAGACTTTCCTCTTTCTAGTTCATCATTGTTTTAAATCATTTAACTATGATAGCAAGGACCCTGTTGTACAGATGTATGCAACAGGGATAATTATAAATGTATCCATATCCACTCCAATAAATTTGGTAAGTAATTTGATCCATAAATCAGCAAAGATCAAGAACATTTCCTACAAGTCAAGCCAGTTTAAATGTGAACAGAAATACCACAGTGTATTGCAACATGACAAGGCATAATACCCAGGATCATTAGTAAGTTAACATATAATGAAACCAGATGGAGAAACGGAACAGATGACCACAATGCCAGATTACAAACTATTTCTGTCAAGTCCACCACTTTCAAAAAGATTTGCCATGAGATAAAACTATTCCTAAAGCACACAGAAATGCCTGCATAGTTCAGATTTCAGCCAAAGAATAATTTCAAATTGATGACAGCATTGTAAACACCATTTGCTTTCACAAGCATTTTACATTATCTATTGAAATACCTTGGGCAAGGGAGAGCAAGAGACCTATATTCAGATGCCCTCAGTCAACTATACTTCATCTGCACAATTGCATATTGTATTTTATCAAACAACATTTCCTTTGTGAGACTTCATATCTTAATTTAACTGAATTAAAAATTCTAGAAATATGGGAGCAGAAGGAAAATTTTAATTGGGAGCAGAATTCTTACTTGGGAGCAATGCTCCTCCCCAAAATGGGTGGTTTCACATGGGGTACAGGGGAACTATTCCTTGAAAAACAGATGTTCATAACTTCATTTGCTGTGCAGAATTAGTTAAGAGTGTCTTTTGCAAAAATAGAATTACTCGACATTTCATTGGCAAGTTTTCTAAGAACAGAAGTATTTTATACTCCTTACCTAACAAGTATACACCTACACTAGACATATTTCCATACATTATGGGTGAGCAACTGTCAGAGCCCTTGGCGAGCCATCCCTCCATCCTCAAATTCCTGATAACATGCTCTGGGGGCATGGATGGCATTTTTGTCACATATTTGTCACTGTAAACATTGGGGTCACCCCCCCCCCCTTTTAACAACAGCAAGTGACATAAAAGTCATTTCCTGATAATTTCCTATTTCAAAACAGCCTTTTCCAGACCCCAAAAGGCCTAAAACTATTTTGTCCTTGTATGCCTTCAAGGCATGTCCAACATGAGGACACTAAGGTGAACCTTATTATTATTATTATTATTATTATTACCCTGCCTTTTGCTGTAGCAATCAAGGCGACTTACATCTAAAATCAACACATAAACTATCCCCACAATAAACAACAAACTATATAAATAAACACACCAACCCCTCCCCTTAAAAATACATTAAATTCAAATATCAGTTAAAACCAAGAATTAAACAATCAATAAAGTTAAAATGTAATAGGCACTCTAGGGATATGGAGGAAATATGGCAGGGGGAGGCCAAGCTAAATGAGTGGTTTATTCTGGGTAGGCCTGCTGGAAGAGATCTGTCTTGACGGCTTTTTAAAAGCCATCTAAGCTGGTTATCGGATGGATCGCTTCTGGCAAGGCGTTCCACAATCTGGGAGCAATAGCAGAGAATGTCCTCTGGGAGGTCACTGTCAACCTAGTTTTTATCAGTTGAAGCAGCTTCCTCTCAGAGGACCTGAGGGCATGGGGTGGATTATATGGAATCAGGTGATCCCTTAGATAGGTTGGACCCAAGCCAAGTAGGGCTTTAAAGGTCATCACAAACACCTTATACTGTGCTTAGAAACAAATAGGCAGCCAGTGAAGTAAAACAGGTGTAATATGATCACTCCTTGGTGTTCTGGTGATCAGCCTGGCTGCCATATTTTGTACTAGTTATAGTTTCCAAGTATAAGGGTAGCCCCATGTAGAGTACATTACAGAAGTCAAGTCGTGAGGCCACCAGTGCGTGTACTAGTTTCTAGGTCCCTAACATGGGGTTCTCTTGGCAAGATTTGTTCAGAGGAGATTTACCACTGTCTTCCCTTGAGGTTGAGAGCATATGACTTATCCAAGGTCACTGAACGGGTTTCATGGCCAAGCTGGGAATTGAACCCTGGTCTCTAGAGTCGTAGTTCAATCCTTAGACCATGACCATGCTCAGTCTTCTAAAATTGTTTACAGAGTCAAAAATACGAGGGGGAGAATCTCCTACATCCACTAGAGGGTGTCTGGGGACAATTTTTATTTTAAACTGGTATCTCTGGTTCTTGGGAGCTTTATGCAGCTTACGGGCCACACTTTGTCTGACAACTGCATATGCTATCTGTTTAAAACAGTATTAAACATCAATCTCTTCCAGCAGGCCTATCCAGATGGTTTTCAAATTATAAAATAAACTGATGTTAATGCTTCTTAAACTGATTATGTATTTTCAATTGATGCTCACTATGCATTATATGTGTTTGCTATGCATAGTTCACTATGCATTATATGTCTATTTGTTGCTGTATCTTAATCTTTTGTTCCCTGCCCTGATCCATAGGGAGAGATGGGTAAGAAATAAATATGACCATTATCATTATCATGCAGTTTTAGCTGCTGCCAAAATAAAAATTCCAAAGATATATAAGCATATAGAGTTAACTTACTAGAAAAAAATGATGCAGTTCAGACATTATACCAAACCACAATCGCAAAAACTCAGATAAGATTAAGCATGATGTTTGAACTGAAAATCCTATTAAGGCCATTGCTCCATTTCCAGAGGTAACTGTACCTAGAGACAGCAGAGTTGAGCATGCTCCTTTAAACCAAAAGTATGGACTGTATATACCGTATTTTCTGATGTATAAGACGACTTTTTAACCCAGGTAGAGAAGGAGGAGGATGAGAACGAGGGGAAAAAGAGAAGGAAGCCAGGAGATAGGAGGATGACGATGAGGACGAAGGGAGAAAGAGGAGGAAGCCAGGAGAGAGAACGAGGAGGATGAGGACAAAGGGAGAAGGAGAAGGAAGCCAAGAGAGAGGAGGAGGAGAAGGAGAATGAGGGGAGAAAGAGAAGAGAGCCAGGAGAGAGGAGGAGGAGGATGAGAATGAAGGGAGAAAGAGGAGGAAGCCAGAAGAAAGAAGGAGGATGATGAGGACGAGGGGAGAAGGAGAAGGAAGCCAGTTCTACAGTCTGGATGTAGCCTGAATCTGCACTGCAGAAATAATGCAATTTGACACCGCTTTAACTCCTAGGATCTGCAGTTTGCTTGTAGTACCAGAGCTCTCTGACAGAAAAGGCTAAATATCTCACATAACTGCAAATCCCAGAATTCCATAGCCTTGAGCCAGGGCAGTTAAAGCGATGTCAAACTGCTTTAATAAATTTTGCAATGCAGACACAGCCAAAGTTGATGTGTTGCTTGGGCATGGCTTCTTTAACAAATAATTCTGCACAAAGAGAGAGAGAGAGAGAGAGAGTACCCTTGAAGATTTATCTAAAGGAGAACCAAGTTTCTTAACTTGGAGGTTATATGTGTATGTTGTATGCCTTCAAATTGTTCCTGTCTTATGGTGATCATGGGGTTTTCTTGGCAAGATTCGCCAAGGTGGAGGAAGGGTGCTAAGATCCTATGCTTTACCCTTGATTTATCCACAGGTCATATCAAAATCCCTAATTTTGGACCCAAAACCTGCCCTCAATTTATATATCAAGATGACTTATAGTTGAGTATATATGGCATGTACATTTGAAAATTTAAACCATCATTTTACATGATGACTGAAATGAGCAAATGTGTCATTTTCACTGCTTTCCTCCAACCAGTCTTTTATATTACCACATTTTAAAAGACATACCATCTAGACATCAAGGAAATTTCAGTATTGTACATTAATTCTCCCATTAAGATGATACAAAAAGTTCAAAAATAAAAAAGTATATAGCATTATTAGGTCCCTCTTTTTAAACCATGTTCAGTTTAAGAGTTTGTACTACTTCCAAATTAATTTAGGTCCTTCTTTTTAAACCATGTTCAGTTTAAGAGTTTGTACTGCTTCCAGATCAATTTGGAAGCTATTTATTATTACTTTAAAATATTTATATCCTACATTTTTATATGTACTCGATCACAGAGAAAATCTCAAGCATATTTCCATCCTCATGCAAGTATGTACAGGGAGAAAGGCATCTTCAAATAATGAGATTGAAAAACCAAGCTAGAAGAAATCTCAAAAAATTCACCATCAATAACTTTTCATAATGGCTTTAAGAAATATTACATACCATAGTCTGTAATCTTACATGACACCAAATAAAGTTCTTTCAAGTTCTGTCCTTCTTTAGCAATGACCTCCACGCATCTGGAATACATACAAATCTGCATTAAAAATTGTTTATTCTATACTAATGAAAGTTTATGAGCCACTCAATCTCTAGGATGTCAATGAATGAGCAATGACATTAAAATTTCAGTGTATTCTTAATTTAGCCAAAGCAATTTTAAAATACATTAGATCCTTTATTTTCAATCTGAATGAGTCCAATAATTTACTATTAATTTGCAGTTTAAAATTTTACTAGGACATTGATTCATTTGGGTATGTCCAAATATGAAGCAAGAGAAACGTGCATAAACGAGACATCAGCAAACATCACAGTGTGACATATTATCTACCATTTGAACACCAATATGAAGCAACAGAAACATACATGAATTAGAATGGGAATTTAGAATGGAAACTCTATTGGTTATGTTGGTTTCTCACACAGAATTGCATTTTTTTGTTTTGTATAGTTTCCCCTAAACATACAAGTCTTCACCAAAACAAGAAATAAATACAGATATTAAAATTTTACTCATTGCACTTCATTGTAAACTTTTTTAAAAAGCAATTTCAGCATTAACCTTTTTCTACAATAAGCATTATGAATTTATTTCCAAGGTATTCAGCTTCCAATGTAAGATATGCAATACATAGCATTAATCATTTACTGAACCAACTTGACAACAGAGTTGTCATTCATTTATCATGAAAACCATGCAATTGAGGCTGAATAAAATTTTCTAAACCTCAACTGGCATATGTAGAAAAACAGACAGTACAACTGTCTAAGGTCCTTTGCAGACTGCTAGATATAGTGCACATTGAGTCCACTTTAACTGCCCTGGCTCAGTGCTAGGGAATCATGGGAATTGTATTTTTTTCTGAAACATTGAGCCTTCTCTGTCAGAGAGCTCTGGTGCCACAATAAACTACAGTTCCCATGATTCCCTAGCACTGAGTCAGGGCAGTTAAAGTGGACTCAATTTGCACTATTTCTGGCAGTCTGCAAAGGCCCTAAGTCACAAACCAAATATTCAATGTAAACCCAACAATCAATACTAATCTTCAGGTACTAATTGCCATTTATGTGATTCTATGAAATACAATACAGTATATACTAAGAAACCAACTATACAATGCAAGGCATGGCAAACCACCTCAAAGGCACAGTACTGAATGCCACTATGTATTGTCACAGGAAGTTGCATACTAATAAAGTGAAGTGTGGAGAGATTACCACACATACTCATTCTTCCTTTGCCAAAATGGGTTTATAAACATTGAGAATTACTTTTTCATTCGATGTACATTTATATCCTTTAACAATAAGCTAAAGATTATGTTTTTAATGTTTCAAATGTAGCAAGCATAAAATTTTAAACATTATATAAGTAATTTAAAGGTTAGAAGAAATCGATTATGCATTACAATTTCTGCATTTTTCCTAGTAACTGCCATTCTGTATTGAATCAGGATAAAGGTTAATTAATTAAAATGTGTAAAGTACAAGCTATCAAATGGATTCGAAAGGACCTTGAATTATGGAAAATAATTGTCTGTTCTACATGCATACATACTTTTTACTTTTTTGGTCTACTTTGCAGAACCTTGGAATATGGCATTAGTGACAACTGAAATGAACTAATGAGGAAATATGACTACATAGCTTGCAAGAAAAGTGGTCCTTGGAGACCTTGTTACTGTTTGTGATGCACTTTAGCTAATAGGAACTGCCACACACTGGTTTAGGACATTTCACTTTAAAGAACACAGTTTCAATTACCTTAGAGGTATGTAAGAAAATGATACCATCAGAGACAGAGTTTGACAAGCACAAGAATGAGCATCACTGTACATAGGCCAGATCACTGTTATATCTGAAAATATATAAATATTTTTCTATGAAAAAAACCCATCTCTGCCACCTGCTAAAATGTAACCCACACAGTATGAAATTGACTGGTGAAAAGATCTAGCGATACAGATGCTGCAACTTATAAGCCAGGAAAAGATGCACACTTGAAAAGAATATATATTCTGTCATTCAGGTGGACAGGCCTGGGGAGCCTTTGGTCCTGTGAATGTTTTAGACTACAACTCCCACAATCATATTATGAGAAAAGCTGGCTAAGGTTTCTGAGAATTGAAGTCCAGAATATCTGGAGGGCCAAAGGTTTCCCAGCTCTGACATAGGATGATTGCACCTTAAGTATCCAAAGTATCCAAACTGAGAGCAATTGTTAAGTAGATGTAGGGACCATTGGATTCTTATGGGGTGGCAATAGATGTAGCTAAGAAATCTTTCTATACTGTATTATTGCATCTGTAAAGTCTCGTCCAGCAGAGCTGTTCAGGGTGGTAAAAGAACTAACACAATTGCCTCCCACCCTGAATTCACTATTGGAACCAACTAAAGCCTGCTGTGATGCTTTTAATGACTTTTTTATAGATAAAATCTCTCAGATAAGGGTCGATCTGGATGCGGGCATTATAACAGAGCCAATGAGAGAGATGTCCAGGGACTCCGTGGACTGTATTAAACTGGATCGATTTGAGTTTGTAAATACTGATGAAGCGGACAAGCTTCTTAGATGCGTAAGGAAGACAATGTGCCCTCTTGATCCTTGCCCATCATGGCTAACCGCCAGGGAGGAGATGCAGTAAAATTATTATTACAGCTTATTATTAATGCATCCTTCAGGGAGGGCAAATTTCCATCAAGCTTAAAACTAGCGATAGTTAAACTGCTATTGAAAAAGCCCTCCCTTGATCCCCTGGTGAGAAACAACTACAGACCTTAGTACCATTTTTGGGCAAAGTGATCGAGAGGGCAGTTGTCTTCCAGCTCCAGGCAGTCTTGGATGATGCCAATTATCTGGACCCATTTCAAACCGGCTTCAGGGTGGGATACGGGGTTGAGACTGCCATGGTCGCCTGTCATGTGCTCTTGGACCCTGTTGGTGCTCTTGGACATCTCAGCGGTATTTGATACCATAGACCATGGTATCCTTCTGGGACGCCTGAGGGAGTTAGGTGCAACCTCTCGGGCAGATCCCAGATGGTGAGGCTGGGGGAACAGCTGCTCCTCTAAGAGGGAGCTGACATCTGGCATCCCAAAGGGCGCTATACTGTCCCCCATGCTGTTTAACATTTACATGAAGCCGCTGGGAGAGATCATCTGGAAATATGGGCCGTGGTGTTATCAATATGCTGACGACACCCAACTCTACTTCTCCATGTCTCCAACTACTGCAGTGACTAAGAATGGTGTCGCTCCTCTGGATGCCTGCCTTGGGTCGGTAATGGGTTGAATGAGGGAAAACAAACTCAAGCTGAATCCAGAAAAAACAGAGGTGCTTGTGATAGGTACCCCCGGCCCGGGGAGGGAGTTTTGTCAACCTATCCTTGATGGGGTCACACTTCCCCTAAAGGACAAAGTACACAGCTTAGGAATACTCCTGGACTCATCTCTACAGTTGTCATCTCAAGTAGATGCGATGGCCAGGAGTGCTTGGAATCAACTCCAATTGATTCACCAACTGTGTCCCTACCTGGACCGAAGGGACCTTGAAGCAGTAGTACTTGCCCTGGTAATTTCTTGTTTGGACTTCTGCAATGTGCTCTACATGGGGCTACCTTTGTACCGAGTTCGGAAGCTTCAACTGGTTCAAAATGCGGCAGCCAATTGCTCACCGGAACATCTAGGGTGGACCATATTACACCTGTACTAAAACCTCTTCACTGACTGCCAATCAGCTTCCGGGCGCAATACAAAGTGTTGGTCATTAACTTTAAAGCCCTACATGGCTTGGGCCCAAGTTACTTGAGGGAACACGTCTCACCATACAATCCGCCTGCACTCTCAGAACATCAGGGAAGAATTTATTAGATCATTATCCTGACAGATTAAGATCAACTTCCCAAAGATCATTCACGGCAGCGGCCCCCAAGTTATGGAACAGTCTGTAGGAAGAGATCCGTCTTATTACCATGCTAGAAGCCTTTAAGAAGGCACTTAAGACGAAGCTCTTCCGGTGGGCCTATCCACCTGATCTCCCAAGTTGAATTTAAGGTTAAACAGTACTGTCTTATGCGGCCTGCCGGTCGAGGAAGTTGTTTGATTATCTAGGGCAGGAGTAGGCAACCTTTCCCCTTTAAGGGCCGAGGGACTTCAGCTCCCAGAATTCCAGGAGCTATTGGCCAACATGGGACTATTGGCCAACATGGCTGAGGCTTCTGGGAGCTGAAGTCCCTCGGCCCTTAAAGGGGAAAGGTTGCCTACCCCTGATCTAGGGCATCTAAGTTATTAGATTTTGCACTATTTTTATATTATGGTTTGTTGTTTTTATCCTTTTTATGTTTTTTTATTGTATCCTTGTACATTGTTGTACATTTTATTGTTGTACTCCCGCCTCGATCTGTAGGGAGAGGTGGGAAAATATAAATAAACTATTATTATTATTATTATTATTATTATTATTATTATCATCATCTTAGGGAGAAAGTACGAAGATACAATTTCAGCCAGTTCATGAAAACAATATTCATATTCAGCACTCTTCAAATGCTACCAAATATAATGGAAAAGAAGAAAATGTGTAGAACATCACAATTTAAATGGTTTAATCAAGAGATGTTGTCTTCCCTCTGAATTACATCTGATTTTGTCTTTGTAAGTCACAAAATTCCATTGTGTCAAAATTGAGCTGTCAAGCTATTAATATGAAATGTCGCACCCCTACTCTGTGTGATGAGTTGCACCAGATTTCATACACATCCAATGAAGATGGCAAGGGTTACAGCAAGTTAAAAAATATTGAAAATTAATGCATCTACCCCTTTCCTTCAGAAAGGCATACCATATATTTCTATCAAATTGGTGAAAACTACTGATGTACTTTGCCAAGGAAGAAAGTCTACCATTGGTGTGATGAACATGAGCAGCAAGTTTAAAGGTATTGAAGTTTGCAATAACAATAAATCCTATAACCAGCAGTTGCTGGCAAAGGTAAGTATATGTTTAGCTTCCATCTGATACTAGAATCCTGCCAGTCCTTCAGTTTTCAAATAGGGATGTGTGCTTTTTATTGCTGATCATTACTAAGTAATAATTTTTGCCCTACGTTTGTTAAGACTGGATCACTATTTCAGAAACAGTAGCCCATTTAGAGAGGATACTTCAGGATACTTTGCTTCTTTGCTATGTAACTGTTCAGATTTTTAGCCTCTGGCTAGTTGTAAGGTATAAATATGACTAGAAAAATCTAGCCTCCTCACACTCAGTCTGGCACACAGTTGACACCCTACCCCGACTGTGTTCGGTGACTTTTGCCTCAGATTCTTGTCTGCACCACTCTCTTTGCGCTTGGCACACAGTCTACCCACAGTTTGCGTTCCATGACTGTTGCTCTCATACTTCCCGCTTTGAGCCATTCCTGCTTTCCATGGATCACTCTTCAAGACAGGTTGATTTAAACCACCACCACCACCACCCCAATCCTACTCTTAATCTGCACTATTCCCTTTCATTTTTCCATTTCGGTTTGCTCTGTATGCCAGATGTTAGAGTGAATTATTATCATGTGCCTGTTCTTTTATATTTATCCCAAATAAACATTCTTAGTTCACCCATGCCTGGAGTCACTATTGGCTAGTACCAGTATAAAAAGGTGCTTTTGGTCCTAGAAGTTACCCATCCTCTTGCAAGCCAAGATAATATTCCCCAAGTTATTAAAGATAGACTGCTGCAAGTAGTGGAAGCTCTCTAAGTCTTGCAAGTTTGTGGATAACAGATGGTCCAAGTAACATCCTTGTATTCTTCAGTTCGTCCACAACACTCAGATTTTCAGATTTTAGGATCTTTAGGGTTTATTGAAATAGATGTTTAGTGCTTATGACTATTGCCACCTTTATTTCCTGAAGAAAAGGCAAAGGTTTTGGCCTGAACTGAACTACATTAGAAACACTGAATCAGTTCCTGAATGAAAAATCGACACTTATGTAAATGCCATCGATTTAATGGAGCTACTCTAGTTGTGATTAGTAATTGGATTTAGGCTTAATTGATTCATTATCTACAGCTAAGTACTTTTAAAAAATTATCCATGATTTTGTATGCTGTGCCAAACACTGAAAGCTTTTTCATGGATACATAAATATTGCTGCAAAAATCTGCCTGTGAAATTTAAATAGGTAACCACAAACACAATGAAACAAAACAACCAATGTGGCCCTATGGTTTCTACATCTCTCTCCCTTTCTTCCTCTCTGTGTCTGTTTGCATAACCAGAAATTATACAGATCCTTGCATTGGTCATTCTTGTTTATTACAATAAGTCTAATTTCACCACCACCACTACTACTACAACTAAACAGAAACTATTTTAAAAAATAGAGAGAGATTAATTGACTTGGCTCAAGGAATGCAATGTGGTACGGATATATATATTGTTCACTTGAGTGTTAATGCCCCCTAGAGCATAAAGCCAATTAACAAAGCAAAATAGGGATGCAGACATTTAGGAATGTATTTCTGCATCATACAGCATTTTCTCAGGCTGCACATCAGCACCATACATACAGTTTCGTTTGAATATCCTTGGAACAGTGTGGATGTGAATGTCGTCTCATTTTATGGCTCAGCATTTACAACGTTGGGATCAACCAAGATGATGAATCACATTCAGAAATAATTAGAAAGTAAATGCTGACTTTCCAATACTGCTATTTGTGCTGCTATATTGTGTTTAATACTGTCAAGTTCAGAAGGAGCTGCAGACTTGTTGATTGAGTACACTTAGTGAAATAGCTCTCTGGATACCCCACTTTTATATGAGTGACTTTGGAACAAGCATGATAGCTGCTGTGTAGAAAGGTGCTAAAGCTACGATTAATTTCACTTTAAAAAAGGGGGGGCTTTGGGGGGGGTTGCTCAGAGGAAGTAAGTCTGAGACTTGCTTGCAGAACAAGTTAGCAGCCAGGAGCTGAGCTCACTGCCAGAGCTTGGTGAAAAGGCCAAGCCAACAGGGGCCCTTTATGTGGGTGTTTACCTGGAGACTTTTGAGGGGGAAGACCACAGTCCTGTTTCAGTGCTTACTTAAGATTTTTCAATATGGACACTGAGGGAGTTGCTGCAGTCACTTGCAACACTTGCGGGATGTTTGTCTTCTTGCCTAGTGATGTGGGGAACTTCACCTGAACCAAGTGCAAGTTGGTAACCCTCTTGGAAGAGAAAGTCCACCAGCTGGAGGCCCGAGTAGCTACACTTCAGCCTATTAGAGAGCAAGAGGTTTTGCTGGATAGAACCAAACAAATGGTCTTGGATGGGGACCACACAGAGGAAGTTGTTGGGGAGGTCACTTCACACAGAGAGGAGGTGGACAGTTGGAGAAATGTCACTCACAGAAGCAGGGAAACTAGGAATTGTTCTGGGAGCTTGCAGCTACAGAATCGATTTGAAGCACTCGCCCTTATTAGGGATGATGAAGAAGAGCAACAGGGAGAATCCTCAGGGACAGTGCAGGGGACCCTGAGAGTACTACCACAGGGAACAGCCACTGATAAGCCTTAGAGGAGGCATGTGGTGGTGAGGGAGGACTCCTTTCTGATAGGTACAGAAGCAGTGGTTTGTGGGCCTAACAAGATGTCTCGGAAGGTGTGTTGTCTCCATGGGGCAAAAATTTGTGATGTGACAGTGAAGCTGACAAAACTTGTCAAGCCTCCTGACCATTACTCCTTCGTTTTGATCCATGTGGGAACCAATGATACTGCAAGGCATAGCCTTCAGAATATCAGAAGGGATTATGGAGCTTTGGTAGGAAGTTAAAAAAAAGAGCTGGATGCACAGGTTGTTATCTCATCTCTTCTTCCAGTTGAAGGGCATGGTCCAGGAAGGGAGAGGAAAATAGTAGATGTGAATAACTGGCTCCATAGATGGTGCCACTGAGAATGATTTGGATTCTTGGATCAGGGGCTGCGGTTCCATGAGGGTGGACTTTTGGCATGAGATGGATTGCATCTCACACCAGTTGGCAGAAACGTTTTTGCCAATATTCTCAAAAATTTGATCAGGAGGGCTTTGAACTGAGTCATGTGGGGAGGGAGACATTATCTTGGAAGGCAGGAGTACATCATAGGCTGGAGAGAATAATCAAAGCATTATTGGAGGAACAAGGCAAATAGTGCAATGACCCAACAGTGGGAGGGGAAAAACTATACACAGGCAGCAAGTGGAAAGGACCCATGCTCTTAGATGTCTCTACACTAATGCACAGAGCATGGGTAATAAACGTGATGAAATTGAACTCCTAGCACAACAAAGCAAATATGATATAACAGGTATCACTGAAACCTGGAGGGATGAGTCTTGTGACTGGAATGTAGGAATAGAAGGGTATAACTTTTTAAAGAGAAATAGGCCAAACAGAAAAGGAGGAGGAATAGCATTATATGTCAGGGATGTTTACACCTGTGAAGAGATCCAAGACTTAAATCCTGGAAATCAGGTGGAGAGCATCTGGATAAAAATTAAAGGGGAAGGAAACAAGAGGGATTTATTGTGGGAGTCTATTACAGACTCCCAAGTCAGACTGAGGAATTGAATGATGCCTTTTGAGAATAGATGACCACACACTCAAAAAGGAGAGATGTAAGGAGTGATGGATGACATCAACTATCCTGATATTTGCTGGAAGTCAAACTCAGCCAAAACCTCAAGGTCTAGCAAATTCCTCACTTGCGTTGAAGATAATTTCATTGTCCAAAAGGTGGAAGAGGCAACAAGTGGATCAGCTATTTTAGATCTGATCCTAACCAACAGGGCTGACCTGGTAAATGGGGCGCAAGTGGTGGGATCCTTAGGTGGAAGTGAACATGTTCATCTAGATTTTTTATACAGTGGAAAGGAGAAGCCAGGCATAGTCAGATACACATTCTAGACTTTAGGAGAGCTGATTTCAATAAACTTAGGTAAAAACTGGGGGTGATCCTATAATCAGGAATACTAAAGGAGAAGAGAGTTCAGGATGGATGGGAGTTTCTCAAAAGGGAGATATTGAAGGCACAAACTCAAACTGTTCCAATGAGGAGGAAAAATGGTCTCAAGAAACTGAATTGGATGACTAAAGAACTTTCAACTCAGCTAAGTTTTAAAGGCAACATGTATATGAACTGGAAAAAAGGGAAATCACCAAAAAGGAATTCAGACAGAATCTTAATCTAGCACATGTAGGGGTAAAGTCAGGAAAGCTAAAGTGCAGAATGAGCTCAGGATTGCTAGAGAGGTTAAGAACAATAAAAAGGGCTTTTGGGGGTTTGTCCGTAGCAGAAGAAAGAAGGAAATGGTAGGGCCACTGCACTGAAAAGATGGAGAAATTCTAACAGGGGACAGAGAAAAGGTAGAATTACTCAATACCTTCTTTGCCTCAGTCTTCTCACAAAAGGAAAAGGGTACTCAACCTGAGGAAAATGGAGCAAAGCATACAATTGGGAAAATGCAGCACAGAATAAATAAAGAGGTAGTACAGGAATACTTGGTTAATCTAAATGAATTTATGTCTCCAGATGAACTATATCCAAGGATATTACATCCAAGGATATTAAAAGAACTGGCAAATGTAATCTCAGAGCCACTGGCAATAATCTTTGAGAACTCCTGGAGAACAGAAGAAGTCCCAGCAGACTGGAGGAGGGCAAACATTGTCCCCATCTTCAAAAAAGGAGAAAAAGAGGATCCCAACAACTATCATCCAGTTAGTCTGACATCAATACCAGGAAAGATTCTAGAACAATTCATTAAACAGAGAGTCTGTGAACATCTAAAAGGCAATGCCATAATCACAAAAAGTCATGGCAGACTAATCTGATCTCTCTCTCTTTTTTTTTAAAACGAAATTACCAGCTTAGCAGATGAAGGGAATGCGGTAGGTATAGCATATCTTGATTTCAGTAACGCTTTTGACAAGGTCCCCCATGATATTCTTGCAAGCAAAATAGTAAAATGTGGGCTAGACAATACAACTGTTAGCTGGATTAGCAATTGTTTGACAGACTGAAACCAAAGAGTACACAGCAATGGCTCCTCTTCATCGTGGAGAGAAGTGACCAGTGAGGTGCCACAGGGTTCTGTCCTGGACCCAGTGCTATTCAACATCTTTAGCAATGACTTGGATGAAAGAATAGGGGGCATGCTTATCAAATTTGCAGATGACACCAAATTAGGAGGAATAGATAATACCCCAGAGGACAGGAGAACAATTCAAAATGACCTTAATAGATTAGAAAGCTGGGTCAAAGCTAACAAAATGAATTTCAACACGGAGGAATGTAAGGTACTGCACCTAGGGCAAAATAAATGAAATGCACAGATATAGGAAGGGTGACACCTGGCTTAATGAGACTATGTTTGAAAGGGATCTAGGAGTCCTAGTAGACCACAAGTTAAACATGAGTCAACAGTGTGATGCGGCAGCTAAAAAGGCCAATGAGATTCTAGGCTGCATCAACAGAAGTATAGTGTCTAGATCAAGAGAAGTTATAGTGCCACTGTATTCTGCTTTGGTCAGGCCTCACCTGAAATACTTTGTCCAGTTCTGGGCACCACAATTCAAAAAGGATGTTGACAAATTAGAGCGTGTTCAGAGGAGGGCGACCAAAATGGTGAAGGGTCTGGAAACCATGCCCTATGAGGAGAGACTTAGGGAGCTGGAGAAGAGATGGTTAAGAGGTGATATGATAGCCCAGTTTAAATATTTGAAGGAGTGTCATATTGAGGATGGAGTAAGCTTGTTTTCTGCTGCTTCAGAGAATAGAACCTTAGAACAATGGATGCAAGCTACAGGAAAAGAGATTCCAGCTCAACATTTGGAGGAACTTCCTGATAGTGAGAGCTGTTAAGACAGTAGAAAACACTCCCTTGGAGTATGGTGGAGTCTTCTTCTTCAGAGGTCTTTAAAGAGAGGCTGGATGGCCATCTGTTGGGGATGCTTTGATTTTGAGTTCCTGCATGGCAGGGGTTTGGACTGATGGCCCTTGTCGACTCTTCCAATTCTATGATTCTAATTAGAAAACCTTTTCCATGGGCTGAACTATACTTATTGAGGAATTACAGCATCTCTTCCAATGTCATCATTTTAACAACTGGGAAGATGTATAGCTGAAGTTGTTACAAAAAGACTGCACACCAAGAAATGTGTAATGGTCAACATTCAATTACTGTAGTATCACAGTAGAACAAGTTAGTTGCTGGGTTATAATAGATAAATGATTAAAAGGAGTCACTGAGATCTTTATTTTTTCATCAATACTAGAGATACAAACATTTTTCTTTGTGGCCCATTTTCTTCTTTGTGAAGTGCTATGTAAAATGCTGCCTCCACTGGCTTCCTTCTGTTCTGGACAATATGAAGGACCAGATAATGTGGAGCAGCACAAGAGTGGACATGTATACATACAGTATGCTGGTTAACGTGCAATGCTCTACTAGCAGATGATTACTTAGGCACTGGGATCACCACACAGCTCTCTGCATCTCCCTAAAATCTGCTATAGAGGAATCAGATTTTCCAGGCTTCTGAACAGATTTTGGGATGCACAGATGGCTGGAAGGAGAACAGAAATCAACTTCTGCTAATTCCATTGGTAGAGGTACTTCCCTCAGGGGAGTGACAGTGCTAGAACCTGTGCATAAGGACCTATTATTTTTCTGAGACTGTGATTTACAACCATATTTACAACCCTAAATATTTCTTTAAAATATAGTAGTTTAGAACAAAATTACACATAACCTATAGACTATAGTTAACATTCAACTCATTTTTTAAAACTCAAAAAAAGGTAAAATAAAGGAGAGCAGAAAAGTGGTGGTGACAGTGGGAAAATTAACTGTCCAAACAGGAGCACACAATATGAAATAAGGTTGTGATAAGGTCCAATGCCTGTTTTATGGGGGTAGGGCATGCATTTGCTACATAGACTATCTGTGGGGCTTACTGGTGAACATTTCTTTTAATTACCTAGCACAAACATATATTTAGAGAAATTTGTTTTAGTAGGAAATATAAAATTTGAAGTCATTGCAACTGCCCTGCCGTGGGCTTGCCACCCATGGATTTGAGAATCTGTAGATGGCACCACCCCATTCACTCCAATGGCGGCACATGCACAGTGTGCCATGATTAAAACCAATGGGACTTGAGGTCCAATATTTTTGACACCTGCAGGGGGTGAGGATCTGGAATGGACCACTGTGGATACAAAGGGCTGACTCTAATTATGGTTTCTTGACAAGTGCAAAAAGTAGTGCAAGCATTAAGTCATCTTGGACACATGACCTAAAGACACACTACCTCAGGGACAGGCAACCTTTTTGAGACCTGGGCCGGTCTCCCGTAGCCCAGGTCTCAGCTGGGCCAAGGTGTGGGGGGGGATGGCGGCGCGCGCGCACCCTCCACCGCCGTGTGCGACCCCCCCCCCCCCCGCGCATGCCGCGGCCTTTGTTGCTGGGGGGCCGGGGGAGGGGGGGAGTGGGCAGGAAATGGTGCGGGGGCCGGATTCCCTCGGTGGCTACGGGCCTCCTGGAAGCCCGTCGCCACTGATGGAGGCCTCCCAAGGGGGACCCTCGGTGGCGACGGGCTTCCAGGAGGCCCGTAGCCACCGAGGGAGGCCTCCCAAGGGGGACCCTCGGTGGCGACGGGCTTCCAGGAGGCCCGTAGCCATCGAGGGAGGCCTCCCAAGGGGGACCCTCGGTGGCGACGGGCTTCCAGGAGGCCCGTTGCCACCGAGGGTCCCCCCGAGGAGGCTTCCCTCGGTGGCTACGGGCCTCCTGGAAGCCCGTCGCCACTGAGGGAGGCCTCCCAAGGGGGACCCTCAGTGGCGACGGGCTTCCAGGAGGCCCATAGCTACCGAGGGAGGCCTCCCAAGGGGGACCCTCAGTGGCTACGGGCCTCCTGGAAGCCCGTCGCCACCGAGGGTCCCCCCGAGGAGGCTTCCCTCGGTGGCTACGGGCCTCCTGGAAGCCCATCGCCACTGAGGGAGGCCTCCCAAGGGGGACCCTCGGTGGCGACGGGCTTCCAGGAGGCCCGTAGCCACCGAGGGAGGCCTCTCAAGGGGGATCCTCAATGGCTACGGGCCTCCTGGAAGCCCGTCGCCACCGAGGGTCCCCCTGAGGAGGCTTCCCTCGGTGGCTACGGGCCTCCTGGAAGCCCGTCGCCACTGAGGGTCCCCCTTGGGAGGCCTCCCTCGGTGGCGACGGGCCTCCTGGAAGCCCGTCGCCACTGAGGGTCCCCCTTGGGAGGAGTCCCTCGGCGGGGACGGGCCTCCTCAGGGCGCCGCACGCGCTCCCGGCACCGCGACCGCCATTTTGGTCTCCAAAATGGCGGTCGCAATGCATTTGCGCATGCGCAGTAATCCTGCGCATGCGCAAACACATTGTGGCCACCATTTTGGGGACCAAAGTGGCGGTCGTGTTGCATGTGGCCGGGCGGCGGCCGAACCGGGCGGCGGCGGCGGTGGCGGCGGCAGGGGTTCGCCTGGGCCCGTAAGTCCGGCGACCTGGGCTGGAAACAGCCCGCGGGCCGTAGGTTGCCGACCCCTGCACTACCTTGTCAAAAAAACTTGAAAGTTTCAATCTTATCTGTATGTTCTTTGAAAGGTCAGGGCTTGACCATGGCCTCCCATTAATGTATATGGGGAACCTTCAAAACATTTTGTAAAGCTCATTAACAATCAAAGTCAAAGAGAGGCAGCTTTTTATGGGGCAAATATCTTATCACAATTGTCAAGAATTTTAGTAAAGGACAGTATTTGATTATGTATTTCCTTATTATGTATTGATTATGTATTTCCAAAAGTTGATACAAGTAAACTGAACAGACTGGGTATAATTTATTTTTGCGAAAATATTAACACAATTCTTACAAAGCCATTCATTCACCTCAATCCAAGTTCTGAAAATACCTGTCATACCAGAACTTGGTTCAACACACACTTCTCATACACTTTGTACAGAATTATACTTTACAACATAGGGCTGAAAACAATGAATTGTAAATGCTCTCAGGTATTAAGCATTGACCACACAATTTTTTAAAGGGGTATAAAGACTTTGTACTTGACAACTCAAATTGTCAGTGTCCAGACAGCAGGAGGTTCTTGAAGTCACTAATATGGAACTCTTTGAAGAGAAATATGTTGCTGAGAGCAAAAGAAGATGGTAAACACACTAGTTTTCATGTTGATCTTCACTGAAAAAATCTTGGAAATTCATTGTTTGTGTCAGTTACTGCCAAGCAGAAAATTTATCTTTTATATTGTTTATAAAGTTGCTTTTTTTCTCTGTTATCAGTAAAAACATTGACTTTCCTCTGAGAAGGTTAAACTTCCTGTTTTATTTGAAACACTAGAATACCTCTTCTCAGAAGAAATGCTACATGTTCATGCCGCAAGCAAAGAAGAAGAATACACCATCGTCTTAGCCCTTCATTAGTCAGAGGATCTTGGCAACAGCAATACTGCCTGAATACGATCCCTGCATGAAAAACTGTTTTCAAACGTAACCTTGCCAGGAGCTATGTTCTATCTTGGCAAAAGGAAGCAAACTTTACTTCTCTACCCATTGGCTCAGTCTGCATGAAAAACAGGTGTTGTGGTAGGAAATTGGGTTTGAAAAGACAACAAAATAATGTTTTTTTTAAAAAAATGCAAAAAATTAGATAACACTGCAGGGCCCAAGTGTTTCTGCAAAATGTAAATCATGAAAATGGTTAAGGGATTAAATGCTCTTTTGCAAAAAGTGACCATGGAGATTATAATCATTAATTAAAATCATGTAAATAATGTTCTAAAATAACCCTCTCTTTTTATCTCACAGATTTCAAAAAGCCTAATGGTAAAAAGGTTTAGTCTCAGAAGAGCTGCTCTAATTAAAACTAAAAATCTAGTATAATTAATAAGTGTGAGAAAGCTTGCAATCCCATTCACTTAACAAAGGCAAACGTAGAACACTGAAGTCATGTATGAAACCCACTGAAGTCATGTATTTTTCAAACTGTGGGTTGAAAGATAATTTATATTTTCTATAGACTTTCTCTACCAAATATGTAATAGTAATCCAAAGTGTTAGTGCTATTCTTCCTGAATAATAATCAGACAACTCATCCTCATTAAAAAAAACAATTGTCCTTAATTTTATGAATTTTATATGTATTCATCTAATTAAGTGCTTGTTATATACTATTCAGAATTCCATACTTCATAGTTCTGAAGAAAGTTCAAATCTTAAAATATTCTACATTTTTTCCATTTAGTTCACTGGATCCTAAATGCTTTAAATAAGACCCTCCCATAGATTTCTTCATATGTTCAGGACCCACTTGCAAATTAGTTCCATCTTTTGACTCATACTTTCCCCCAGTACAACACAAACACAAGAAATGTGCACTGAACATATGTACATTTTTAGTTTTGATAAACTATATATTTCAAGTATCTATCTCAATAGAATTTTAATCATGGGGGAGGGGGTGGAAGAAACCATGTCTATTAGGGGTTACACATAAGTAATGATATGCTGGCAACTCTGGAGAGATTCTGCCACATCTGTAGAAAATAGTAAGTTACATGGACCAAGAGTATGAATTGGTATAAGCTGCTGCCTGCGCTCTAAGAGTTAACATGTCATCATAAAGCTTAAAATTAGGAAATAAAATAACATTTGTTTTAGTTTCAAGATTAACAAACTCATCTTGAAACATCTCATAATACTCAAACCACCACCCTACACTAATATATTATCTTATGCTAACCAACAAAAATCTTAAGGCATTAGTTTTTAAATGTTCTTACCTTTAACCTTAACAGCCAAGCACACAAATATGTTCCATTAGCAACTTCTAAAATAGTATGTAGCTTTATTATCTGATTTATTAAAAATTTCATATTATTAATTAATTTGTATGATCCACAGTTAATTTTATTCTGAGATGAATTTATGAAAAAAGTCATTTCATTGTTGCAGATAACTGAACAATAGAGCCACTAGGCAGTTTACGAAACTGTGCAAGACGTTATTTCTTAGATCAAAATACACATTTTAATTTGTATCCAGGCACATTAAAAAGTTATATTAATCAATTACCTATCATACTCAGTTGCTTGTCTGTAACCAAATAACAAGGGAGTATGAATTTTTCAAATCAATATACACAAGGTAACTGCAGCTGAACTTGAGAGTAAAACAAATTAGTAAAGAATTTAAGATACTGCACTATTTAAGTGCTATGATCTTCCATAAAATGGAAAAAAACAAAGCCACAATGTACATCTGAGAAACAAAACTAACAACATACTATGATTTTCTTACAGTCATTATTTTATACAAATTAAGTGCTCTGAGACCAAGCTAAATCACTGGGGTGAAACACTGGTACATAAACAACTTATGAAATCCCATAGGTTTTTAATATGCAAAATTAATTATATGGTTGTTTATATATCTTGCATATAATTGCTGGAAAGATTTCTAAAGAAATGTGGTACAAAAATATAGCATATCACAAATTACAGCTACAGAAATTTTGAAGTATGTTCATAGAAAGTATGCATAAATGTTTCTATTATGGAACAACTCACTTTTTATGTAGTGACAGGCTTTCTTTTAAAAAAATGTAATACTATAACAGATCACACTTAAGTACTGATGATGCATGATGCAAATGAACACTAAAATAGCCCTAAATTTTTATGCAAAAAAACATAGCCCATTAGAAGACCCTGATTCCGATGTTTGTACTTGGCTAGTCCCATCCTGATGACACTGAAAATAGCACCATGCAGACTGTTGCAGATACAAACTTTTCTTGACTCTGCCTAATGTTTCTTACATTAGTGTTGCCTCCTCAAATTTCCATAATAATTTCACAAAAAAAGTCTTATTCTTACAAATTCTCAATGAGTCAGTCTTGTAATATGAAGAATCCATCAAGTCACTCTTCATCAAATCTTCCAAACACAGGAAAGGAGCAATCATAATCCATTGTGTAATTGTCTAATGGAGATGGAACAACATCCACAGAATGCTCAACACAATGATAGCACTAAAAGAGGCTTGTTCTCACCTGCAACTATCATTTTAACTGAAATGTACATTTGTTTTTGGCTTCATTCACATGAGTCACACCACCTGTTTCACAATCTGATGGTAGAGCCTGGACCAAAGAACTTTTGGGACTGGAATAACTTTGTCATTTTTGTCATTATTGAGAAATTGGAAAAGATGTGATGAAAAATGGGGAAATGGGCATCCTTAAAATGAGAACATAAGCAGTCCATGAGATAAAAATTAAGCAGTATAAGTCATAGAACTGCTATTAGCTCTTGGTAAAAGATCTGTTTGTAACATTCAAGATTTCCCTCATATGCTCTGACATCCTTGATAAGAGTGAAAATAGTTGGACTTCAAAGTGGACTTCCTAGCCCTTTCCCTCCTACATATTAGCCTGGTCTAGGCATAATCTTAAAACTATGGCTGGGGTATATGTAGTGCACTCTCCCAACCTAACCCCTGCTTCAGCATGGATGTGAGATCAAAACTTCTACAGTACTTTCATTTTAAATTAATGATAATTGATAATGTCCAAACTTGGACCTGTGGTTAAGCTGAACTGTGGTTTAATACAGAGGTCAATTTCCTGTAGGGAGTTCGAGTGAAACAGATTGCCCTGAAGGGGCAACTTCAAACTGCCCCTTCCGAAGGCATATTGGGGCCACAGCAACTGCACTCCACAGCCCAATCCACCATTTTGCTGACCAATAAAAGAACGGCAAGGGGACACTCCTTTTGGGGGCAGCTAAAAGCTGGCTTTCCCACCCTGCCATGACCATAAAGCTGGCTTTAAGGTGCTCCAGTGACATGTGGTGTATAAATGCTGTGCTGCCAGAGTGCCTGGAGGC
The DNA here is from genome assembly GCA_026167975.1 of Phrynosoma blainvillii. Classification (NCBI taxonomy): domain Eukaryota; kingdom Metazoa; phylum Chordata; class Lepidosauria; order Squamata; family Phrynosomatidae; genus Phrynosoma; species Phrynosoma blainvillii. The sequence continues at coordinate 76,672,501 of JANUYF010000002.1, forward strand.
CAGCCCCCATGTAAACAATGGGACAGCTTGGGAGCATGTGGCATGTAAATACCATACTTCCATGCCTCCCAGAAGGTGGCACAAAAGGGCCATCTGTTTTGGCCCTTCATTACCATGACCACCCGCAATGCAAAACCTACAAAAATGGAACTGGATTTGGCCAGAAATCCTTTTCTCGTTATGGGAAAGGTTTTAATTGTTTTGTTGCAAGGGACCCCATCCACTTATGTAAAAGGTGAGCAGCAATTTGCCTCCTCCCCCCTAGTCTGAGAGATCCAATGTCCAGATTATAAAGATGCAAAAATAGGGTGGCAGGGGCCACATGCTGTCTATGGGCCACACTTTTTCCACCCCATTTATGGAAAGAAGACACTGTAAACCACAAGTTGAAAACACTGTAAACCACAGGCTGAACTAGAGGTTATTTGCATAAATCCTGGTAGAGAGGTTATCAGTTTTTGAAAGATGCCGACTCATACATTCAACATTTCTTGAGAGATTTACTTAAGATTCAAAAGATAATATAGGGCTAACAGCAATTTCTATCTATGCAAAATAGAGAGTACACCAGTTCTGTGCAGACATAATTCTACTTGGTCTCCAGCCTAAGGTTAAGGTTGGGGGCAACTTTATATCTATCCTTTTCCCATTTTGTTCTCCTACATATATGGGACTTTTCCCTGTAAACAAAGAAACAAAAACAAAACTTTTTGCAATTGTTGCCATGGTACTCTAATTCAAGGTGAAGGAATAGTGAAAGAAAAGCTGGTAAATTTCTAAAGATGGTTGATTGCTTTTCATTGCTTTCAGCTTCTGATCCCTCCTTCTCTCTGACATAAAGGAGACAGATAACAAATTAAGTAAATATTGTGGCGCATGCGTCTCTAAGGAGAGTAATCACCTCCAAACCCTCCATCCTTGGAATGTGACTATAAAGTAATAAATTTAAGAAAGAACCCCCATAAAGCTGTCATTTAAGATAAACAGGAGAGTGGGGAGTTCTCCAAATATTGCAACTTTGTAAGAGATAACAAATTTGAAGAAGTTTAGAACAGCTTTGCTTCCTGCTGTCCAGAGATTCAGAAACTTGGAGGCTGCAGTTAAAAAAAGTAAGTGTCTTTATAACAGAGCAGACTGTGGAGAGAACAAGTCCATTCACGGAAGCAACAATTAATGAAATAAGCAGGAGGCTTATCCTGTTAAACACTTCCCAAAAAATGGAGGAGACAGTACAGGAATTATTGAAAGATGTGAAGGTGGCAAAAAGTCTTTCAAAGGATGCATGGCAGAAAGCAGATAATTCTGAAAGTGAAATTGATGTGTTGAAAAAAGAATTGTCACTTATGAAACACAGTTTGATTGATGTACAAAACCGACAGAGAAGGAGGAATTTAAGATTAAAAGGATTTTCAGAACAGGTTAAAAGTCCTGAACTGATTCAAACATTAATTACCTGGTGGAAAAGCTACAACATTGAGCTGACTACACAGGATTTTGATAAGAGTTCGCAGGGGTAAACAGACAAACAAACCCAGAGACCTGATAACTGCCTTCTCCAGAGAATGTACAAAAGACTAGGTGTTGAAGAAACTTAAGAGCTGTGTCAGATCTGAAATTTATGGGTCTCAAAGTTAAACCATTTCCAGATTTAGCTGATGAAATTATTAAACAACGAGAAATGCTGAGACCAATAACAAAAAGATTGACTATGGGTAGAATAAAATTTACATTGGGTTTTCCTGCAGTAATATTAATTTTCAAGGATGGGCAGCTGTTCAAAGCAAGGAATGTGGAGGAGGGCCATAGCCCCTTAGAGACCTTGGGAGTAACCCAGACAAAAGGAGAAAATGGAGGAGGTGACATGGCAGAACAAGTAGAACAACAGGAGACTAAAGAAGATGATTTGGACTCTGATATCCAGAAAAAAAGTAAATAAAGGAAAAAGAAAAGGAAAAAGGAGAAATTAGAGGAAATAAGAAAGAAGGCAAAATCAGAAGGAATAAACATGGGTGTGTGTGTCTTGCATTAATCAAAAAACTGAAATTAATGATTTCTTGAAAGATTGTTGATTTATTAACTGAATTATTAGACAGTAAGTTAAAAATGATCTGATTAACTGATGGTTAATAGTGTTTAATATTTAGGAAGCATGTATAACTCTTAGGATTTGGTAAATAATTATTGTGGCGTATAAAGCGATGACATAGTGTACTGGAAAAAACGCTATCCAGTAGTCCCTCCAAATTTGCGGCCTTGAGATTTGTGGTTTCAATTAATCGCGATCTCAAGACCTCCACCCACCCAGACCCCTTCCCCGTGCCCCTCCCTCTGCTGAAAAGCTCCAGTGAAGCATCTCCAAAGCCTCTCAGGGGTGGGCTGGTCAGAGGAAGGGAGTGCTCCTTTTCCCTGGACCCTTCCCACCCCTGAAAGCCTTGGGAGAAGCGTCTCCAAAGCCTTCCAGGGATGGGAGGGGTTGGGGAATGGAGTGCTCCCTTCCCCCGAGTCCCTGCCCTCCAAAAGACTTGAGGGATGCTTTCCAGGGTGGGAGGGGTGAGGGAAAGGAGCGCTCCTGTTCCCTGCCCTCCCACCCTGGAAATGGCTGTTACGTGAGGGGGGGTTATACGTGGTTTTTCCATATTCACGTGAGTCTTGATCCCCTAACCCCCATAAATATGGAGGGACTACTGTAAATGATAGTAATAAGGGGTAATCAAAAAGTTTTTTTGTTTTTTTACAAAAAGCAAAATGTAAATAGTAAGAACAATAAAACAGGAATGGAGGAGGGAGACAAGGAGATCGCAATCAAGGAGGAGAAATCTGATTAATGGTGGTGGGCTTTATTTGTTCAGTGTCTCCTCTAAGGAAGAGGAGGCAATTATCAGATGGGGAATAAATGGGAATGGTTGTTTATAAATTCAGTATGTGGAATTTCAGAGTATTAAGGAAAATGATATTGGATAAAATGGAAGAAATTAAGATTATGACATTAAATATCAATGGACTATCTACCCCAGTGAAATGATATCATCTGAATAGGTTACTGAATGATCAGAAGGTAGGTATAGTAATGTTACAGGAAACACATAAATGGAAAAGTAAGGATATATTATTAAATTACAAGAAATGGAAAAAATCAGTTTGAATCTAAAGGTTCTAACAAAGCAAGAGGACTAGCAATAATGATAAGGGATGATATAAGCTTTCAGATAGAAAAGGTGAAGTTCAATCAGGAAGGAAGATATGTATTTGTGATAGGAAAATGATATAATATTAAAATTACCTTAGCTTGTATTTATGGTCCAAACAAAAATCAGATTGACTATTTAAATAACGTATTTAGCAGATTAATTTTGCAGAAGGCAATCTTTATATAGGAGGAGACTTTAATATTAATTTTAAAATAATGAAGGGCAGTAGGGGTAAAAAGAATCTTAATCTGAAGAGATGTAATTTAGTGAATGGCTATGAAACATGTGGATATAAGGAACAAGAAGAAACAATCTACTCAGGCTGATGTAAAAAGTACAGTTGCATAGAGAAAAAATTTGGATTTCTGATCATGCTCCACTAATTATGACAGTAAAAATGACACTAAGTAAGAGTTAGGAAATGGAGATTTGATCCAAATGTAGCAATGAATGAAAAATATAAACAGAAAATAGATAAAGAAATTCAAACATATTTTGAAATAATGCTAATGCGGAAGTTAAGGAAAATGTAGTATGGGATGCATTTAAGGCAGTGGTGAGAAGGAAATCTATTACTATGGAAATAGGGATTTAAAAAGAAAGATATTCACACAGGAAGAAATTAAAAAGAGAAGTACAAAAATTTCAAACAGAGTATCAGAAAAATAAAAACAAAAATGTTAAATAACAATGGGATAAAAAGAAGAAAGAAATAGAGGATATAAACCAGCTAACTGTTAGTAAGAAATATTTATATGTAAAAAATGAATTTCAAGTGTGAGATATACAAGGGATGAAAAGATTGGACAGATATTTGAGAAGGAAGAAAGAGAATAAAAGAATAAACAAAATCAGAGAAGAAAATGGGGAAATAGTGACAGAGGAAGAAAAAATAAGAGAAATTATGGCAAAATTTTATGAAAAAATATACAAAGAAAGGAAGATAGTAGATCAAGAAATAGCAGTTGATCATAAGTTAACTGAAAAGCAGAGGGATCAGTTAAATGCTTCAATAAGCAAATAAGAAGTTGAGAGAGTGATAGACTAATTGAAAGGATTAAAATCTCCTGGCTCAAATGGATTAATGGATAATTTTTATAAATCATTTAAGAAAGAAACAAGTGCTTATTTGGTAAGGATCTCTAATGAGATCTTAAAGATCAGTGTTAGGAATAAGACCCAAGAAAGAGAAAATGAAAATAAACAAAGGACTACTTTAGTCAATATGCCAAACAAATATGAGGAAAATGGGGGAGAAAATTGAAAATTACTAATTATTATTGGCACCCAATAGAATATTTGAATAAGGAGATATAGGTAAGGGAATAGTATTAAGGATATCGGGTATAGGACAATTGGGGATTTATCAGATAATGTAGAGAAACAGAAATAAATGAAATATTAGAGATGGTAGGTAATCAATATTGGCTTCAATTAAGGGGAATATGTAAAAGTTTACAGGAAATCATATCTATAAAATGTTGCCAAAATCCACTAGAACAAATATTGATGATGAAACAAGAAGAAACATGAGGGATTGGTTAATAGTGGAGAACATTTTTGACTAGTGACCTTGGGGGAGTCACACTCTCTCAGCTTCAGAGGAAGGCATGGGGAAACCCCTCTGAACAAATCCTGCCAAGATTGGGGTCACCTTAGTGTTGCCATAAGTCAGAAATGACTTGAAAGCACACATCAACAACAAATCAATCTATATTTTAATATAGAAAACTATATTTTCAACATAGTATTTCAAGATAGTATTCCAAAGTAATCCTGATTTTTTTTCTTCAGAAGCAATAGGAAGCACCATGGAAAACTAAGGAAGCATTATATAAAAAACAAAACAAAACATGGATACTATTATAAAAAATGCCATATAAAAATGCCATATTACTGACTCCAAGTAGACATAAACTGGTTTGTAGCTTTCCAGGCATAATTATATCTATTACAAGAATTTGTTCTTAGCCCTTTTTATGAGAACAGAGGAATGTCACCAAAAAAAAAAAGGAAAGAGTCTGTGATATCGTTACATCAAATGCTTGTTTCAGGGCATATTTAAAGGCGGAGGCATTCAAGGACCCCTTTAGAACTTTGCTTGAAATGTTTAATTATGAATGGATGCCACAGCAAATAGACAAAGAAATTCAATGTGTGTACACAGACTTAATGTTAGCTAGCCAAGATTTAATTTCCAAAATTACACAGAGGCTGCTCACTGAACAATGCCTGTGTTTAGTTCATCATACTGAGACAGTACTTGTGCCAACTCACTTAAGCTTTTTGCTGTTACACTATTCATCACAACAGATATCAATATTCTTTAGTTTCCACTAAGGTTGAGACAGAGCTCATTCAACATAAGCTCAATCAAAGGAGTTCAAGGAAAACATGAAAAAGTGTTTTGTATGCCTTTGGCAGAGTGTGCTAACACAGTACTGTTTCCAGCTAATTCCACTTATTTAAAGCACAGCATTTTCCAGCTAAATTGAGTTACCTCTCTTCTTAAAAATTTGTTATTATTAATTACTAGTGGATGGAAGCATTCAGAAAAGCTGGGTTCAAAGTCTGTGTTTATTTAAATCAAATATTTTTTTCCTACATTAATCTAAACTATTGATGGGGTAAAGGTTTCCCCTCCCCTCCCATAAGATGTAGAAAAAGAAACCACAAAATGAAATGTATGGAAAATTGATTTTGCAAATAATATATTAAAAGGGAATTGAGAACATTCATTAGAGGAATTGTAAAAAAATAAAATACATGTTAATAACGGTTTGGATCCAGATTCAGTTAGTTGCAGTAGGTCACACTGGAATCAGATTGAAAACTTAAGCATTATTTAACTCATGTTACACTGATTTCAGTGCAATCTAAGTGCATCTAAATGAAAAGGAATTTTATCCTTCTTTGGAAGCAAATACTGAATCTTTCTAGAAAATATTCAATAAAATGGTTTATTGAATGTATAGTTATAATATGTTTATAAATGAAAGAGAATAATATCTTGAAATCATTTGAATTACTGGATTATTGTCAACCAAAAATATTACTCTTTTTTTTTTTTTTAAAGAGGGCTTTAATTCTTAGGATTAATCTGTATTTTTTTCTGACAATTTTGTTTCAGCAGCTTCTTCCTACAAGCAATAAACAACTTTTGATACTGTGGTATGGGGTAACTGATGCAATACAAATTAAAGATTACAATGTGTTCATTATCAAGGACCATGGCAATAGCTATGTTATTCAAAAAGAAATGAAGTACATTAGAAGACTCATTCGAGATGTAGTGCTGAGGATACCAAAACAACAACAACAACAACACACACAAACCATTGGGTCCTAGAACAAATCAAGCCTGAATTCTCCCTGAATGCCAAGATGACTAAATTGTGCGTGTTGTACTTTGGCCACATCATGAGAAAGCACAATTAATTAGAAAAGACGATCATGCCGGGGAAAGTAGAGGGCACTAGAAAGAGAGAAAGATCAAATGCCAGATGGACAGACTTTACCAGAAAGACCATGGGCCTGAGCTTACAGGACCTGAGCAGAGAAGTAGAGGATATAAGGGCTTGGAAACATTTCATTCACAAGGTTGCCATGAGCTGAAGTTGACTCGAAGGCAGCTAACAATATAGCAATAGCAATAGCAAGTACATTTCTATAAATTCTATCAAAACCAAGTCTGAAACCTAACTGAAATCAAGAAAAGCTGTTTCATACAAACTTGAAGTTAGCAAGCAGATTACAAGGGAAAATGGTGGAATATTAGCCTCTGCTCATTATTCACAGCTTCAAAATCCCAGGTAGAATTATTTATGAGTGATCACTGCAACCTCCTTCAAGTTATCTAGGAATGAATCCCTCTACCTCAATACCTCTCAGACTCAGCCAGAAGCTTCCTTCCTGCTAGATGCAATATGTCAAGATTGGTAAATGTCAAGCATACAGATGATCAAGAAAAATGGATTTGGGTGCTTATCAACACTTCAAGGTTTTAATAACTGAAAGCCATCCAACAAAATTGGGCCAAATAATTTCTTGAACACATCCCTTGTCTGATCTGCACTAAATGTAGCATCTACCTTGTTGCAAATGTCAATTATTTTATATTTGGACAAACATCTCATATGGCCCATGGTTCCCCACATCTCCTACAGCACCAGAGTGAAGCAGGCCTACAGCACTTGGGAAAGTTGTAATAGACTGGACTGTGAACACTTGGAAACAGAGGCAAAAAATTCTAGTTTCAGACCATCCTCTTCCTGCCCAGTTGAGGAAACCAGGTTTAGCATGTGCCCTCCTACATTGGGCTGATGTTAGCATAGCACCATGATGGCAGTGAAGGCTGGAGTTATCCTGTACAAGACATAAGGGCATGCAGTTCTCTACAACAAATACAAGACTGCCTCCATCAGATCTGTTAAGGAAGCTAATGCTCCACAGAGACCAAGAGAATCCAACTTTTTGTCCTCCTCTGGTATTTTGGTATTTAAAGGTTTTAACTCGTTGAATGCTCCTACCTTTTTATTAGTGTGTTCCTAATTATGTTTTAATCTGGTTTTGTTTTAATTGTAGGGTGGGTGTTTTTTTACTGCTGTTAGTCACCTGAATCACATTTTTTGAAGAAAGGATCAATTTAATTAATACATAAAAATAAATTCCTAATTTGGCTTAAGTGTTCAACAGAAAATAAATTCAAGATTAGTATTTAATTATCATCATCACCACCATACACCCCCTCAGGACTCAAGGAGGCTCACAACAGATTTTTTAAAATTCACAAAATACAAAAGGAAAAGGGCATTAAATTATCAAACATTAAAACCAGTTTAAAAACTAACCATAAAAAACACAACAGCACAACAAAATAACAAATAGAAAATCCAGCACACTGTACAAGACCCATCTCACCTAAACAATCAAAGCACTGTTGAAGCAGAGAAGTCTAATCTCTGGGAAAGATAGAGCACACTGCCAAGCAAAGGAAACATTCAGGCTCCCCTTCTCTATGCCCAGCGCAGAACTGTAACTCCCTCTCCCATAGGATTGTACTGAGTCACATGGTTAATTGCATTTCAAATCAATCTGCAAGCAAGATTTTAAAACGGGAGTGGGAGTCATGAAGCCCCTCAGAATGTGTTGGTCTGCAGCTGTTGGCACCCCTAGTCAAAATACCCAGTGTGAAGATTGCTGGGAGTTGCAGTTTAACATCTGGAGGGCCACATGATTCCCACCCTTTTGAAAAGAATATTCAAGAATATGCCTTTATGTGCTCAGTAGCATCAAACTGAACTGCAGGAGACTTGTCTAGGAAAACTCAAGTTTTTTCTCCATTGATCTGGTAATCTTCTTAAGTAAATAATCCTCACTCCTCAACTACCAAAGAATATAGTTCTGAATAAACCTATACACTGATTTGGGGCACTTATGGCTATCAATGTGCTATCATCAATGATGATGGTGTTCTCTTGATTCTTTAACCCTAAGAACTCATGGGGCAGTGTCAAGATGGCCACAACCTCTTGGGAAAGGAATTCCAGAGCCAGGGAACAACTACTGACAAGGCCCTCTCCTGTGTGCCCACCAGATGCATCTGTGTGGGTGATGGAACAGAGATAATAATAATAATAATAATAATAATAATAATAATTTATTTATATCCCACCCCTCTGAGGTCAATCTATAGAATTGAATACAACAAATCTAGTTCCCTCCCCCCCTTAAAAGATTATTAAATCAATTACAGATTAAAACAACAATTAATTTAAACAATTAAAATACAGCAAAATTATTAAACAGCGACTTGAGACTACAACACGGTTCTAATTAGATCTTCCAGGAGGAACTTGAGGACCCTCCAGAGGGAAGGGTTCCTGAGGTCAGGATTATCTATCCTGGAAAGGCCTGCCGGAAGAGATCCGTCTTGACAGTTTTTTTAAAGTTGTCTAGAGATGTCAATTGACGGATCTCATCCAGCAGGCCGTTCCATAATGTGGGGGTGATGACAGAAAAGGCCCTCTGGGAGGTAGCTGAAAGCCTAGCTCTTTGAGGCTGCAGCAAATTCCTCCCAGAGGATCAGAGTGTGCGGGGAGGATTATAAGGGAGAAGGCGGTCCCTGAGATAGTTTGGACCCAAGCCATTTAGGGCTTTAAAGGTAATAACCAACACCTTGTACTGGGCCCGGAAACGAATAGGCAGCCAGTGGAGGGACCCTAGTACTGGAGTAATATGGTCCCTCCTCGATGTTCCTGACATTACTCTGGCCACCATATTCTGCACTAACTGCAGTTTCCGAACTAAGCACGAGGGTAGCCCCATGTAGAGCGCATTACAGAAATCCAGACGTGAGGTTACCAGCGCATGCACAACAGTCTCAAGATCCCTTACTTCCAGAAAAGGGCGCAGCTGGCATATCAGTCGAAGCTGATAACAGGCGCTCCTGACTCTCGCATTCACCTGATTTGTCATCAGGAGCGACGAGTCAAGGAGCACCCCAGACTGAGAACACAGTCACTGGAGGAGTGTGACTCCATCCAGGACTGGAGGTTGCAACCCAATTCTTGGTTTCAGGGCCACTACCGTGAGCACCTCTGTCTTGTCCGGATTCAGTTTCAATCTGTTTTTCCTCATCCAGACCCTTACTGCCCAAAGACATTCATTGAGAGAGGAGACGCCATTGGAATTCAAGGCCGACGAACGAGACACGGAGAAATAGATCTGGGTGTCATCAGCATATTGATAACACCCAGCTCCATAACTCCAAATGATCTCACCCAGCGGCTTCATATAGATGTTAAACAACATTGGGGACAGTATAGCACCCTGTGGAACCCCACAGGTGAGCTCCCTTTTACTGGAGCAACTGTCCCCGAGCAGCACCCTCTGGGACCTACCCAAGAGGAAGGACCAGAACCACTGTAATGCAGTGCCCCTGATACCTAACCCCTCAGGCGGTCCAAGAGGATGCCGTGATCTATCGTATCAAAAGCCACTGAGAGGTCTAAGAGCACCAACAGATGAGAACAGATCTCAAAACAGGGCAGGTTCTAAGAGACTATGACTATGTTGTTGTTGTGTGCTCTTCGAGCAGTGTTCAACTTATGACAACCCTATCACACGGTTTTTTTGGCATGTTTCTTCAGAGGAGGTTTGCCACTGCCATCCTCTGAGCTAGGAGAATGTGACTTGGCCAAGGTCACACATTGGGGTTTCATGGCCAAGCCACAATTCAAAGCCTGGTTTCCAGAGTCCTAGTCCAATGCTCAAACCACTATATCACACTGGCCCATATAAGGGACTATACAGTCCTTCAAATAAACTGGACCTGAAATGTATAGGAATTTATATGTCAAAACTAGCACTTTCACTTGTGCACAGAGAAGGATCAGCAGCTAGCAGGAGCTGTTCTAACAAAGGAGTTCTGTGTTCCCTGCAGCCAGATCCAGTTAGCAGACTGGCTCCAGCTGACGTTTCTGAATACTCTTCAAAGGCAGCCCCACATACAAGGCATGTATCACCATGGCCAGATCTCACATCTCAAGGAATAGGCACAGCTGGGGCACACGCCTTAGTATTTAGGTAGAAGTGAAAATTGAAGAAAGGAGACTTCTTCAGAAACCACCTTTCCCCAGACCCCCCAAGTCAGTGCTGGTGCTGAATTCAGAATCAGAAAGAATGCAGTTGCAAGAGAGTAATTCCATGTTGCTTGCCCATCCAAGTTTCAATAACAATTAAATCATGAATGAATAAGTTTTTCCTATTTTTGATTGACCTAGAAAGCAATTCTTGCAACATAATATTCAAAAATGTTTCTCAAGGTAAATAGGGACAGTGGCGTGATATATTACAGAAAGAAAAGAGTTCCCATTTTGGAAAGGAATAAGCATACATCAAGTGGTGGTCAAATCAGCCTTATTAATGCTTCTTTGTTAATCTGGATTGATTTCAACATTTTTACTTGGGGCTGTAAAGAATTAATGGAGTATTTCTGAATTTGACCAGAAAACTAGCTTATATATGCCCTACCAGCGACTATGTCTGCCTTTTTTACAACCTAGAAATGCTGAAATACTGAAATACTGAAAAACTTTCTTCTTAATTCAACATTAAGTTTGTTCTTAATTCAACACTGTATGATTTTAAAGCATCACATATGATGAGTGGTTAATGCAGGTAAAAACTGAATGCTGACTAAACATTACTTTGCTAGGCAGAACTATGCATGATGTACCATTAAAAGCTATGGTCACTTTATTGACTTTCTCTCATTAATAAATACTGTAGGACAAATAAATCTTAGCACTTCTGTGTGGTTTATTAATCTATGCATTTTTGCCAATCGCAGCTTTGTAGAACTTTACAACCACCTATTGATTCATGTTCTGTAATAACCTTTACAATCTGTTTATCCTTAAACTTCTTTGGATTTATTCATATCTACCAATCAGTCATTTCATTAGGCTCCTCAGATACACTCTTTGACATGGATTTTTCACATATACTGCAAGATAAGAAATAATAAGTATTATTTCTTAATTAATAGAAATTATTATTTAATACATAGACATAAAGTTCCAGCTAATGGTTGAGCTTTTTCACTATATGATATTTACTATAGATACACATTTATTTTATTAAACATGCACATATGTCTTCATATTTTAAAGGTACTATATGTCTATAGAAAATAAAATTACTTTTATTTGTACTCAACCGGATTTCACAAATATTGCAGGTCCTGTAGGATTTGAAAGCACCACAGGTTCATGGCATCAATTACAGCTACTGCAGTGTGAGAATATGGACAGGATATTTGTTGAGTTAGCCAACTATGGCAATTGTGTTTCCTGGCTAGAAAAATCTAGCAACAATCCACTGACTGCATGGACCCAGGGAATGGTACCTCAGTAGGTCAACCACTTTGAAATAGCAGAAGATGCATTAACTTTTAAAGAGGCCCCCTCTAGATTCAGAAGTAGTACATGTTTGATCCTCTATAGCAAATATCCCATTCCTGACAATGGTTAGCTCTATCCCTTGTGTAATACATTTGAAACTGCTTGAATCTGTAGATATAAAATCAGTGGATTGGGATGGCTGATTGTATATACCTCTATACTTCCGTGTTTTTAGGGGGGATGTTTCTCATCTAGACCTCACATCAGCTTTTCTGCATCTCCTTTTAGCATGCCTCTCCCTCAAAATAGCATAGGTTTTTTTTCTTTTCCTCAACACAATGCGTTGTGTAGGACAAAAATTACTCCATAGAAAAATTCATTGGTTTTCTAAGACAATTTTAGCCTACACCCAGTATTTTGCAGGTGGGTAAAAATTGAATATATTGTTTAAAACCCTTGGGATGACAATGTTGTGAAGCAACCACCTTGTAGGTCCTCGTGTGTGAATTCTACAACAAAACACTAATTTCGAGCACTAAAATGTCCTGTTTGCTAGGATTATAATTAATATAGTCTTAATAGTTAATTATGTTCACAATATCTTTTAAAATGTAAGAAGTACATGATTTAAATATAATAACCAATCATTTCATCTATTTGCTGACTGAGAAACAAAGTAGTTCTGCATGTTTTGGAACAACCCCAACAAAATATGGTCAAGTTGGCAATTGGCTAGTAATTAGTCTTAACAGCCTAATCTCTGTGTCTCCCTGCTCTAGAGAGCCTGCCATCTTAGGAGTACAAATCAGGGCCAGCAGATCTTCTTTATAATATCATTGTAAGGTTCTTACTTTCTGCATCATTACTTAACAAATTATAATTCCTAGAGCTCCTATGGATGTCAAAAAGCACTTGCATGTCATGCAAGCAGGTTCTTAGCCCCTAGAAAAACAAATTATATCAAATAGATAAGAAACAGAAGCAGGAATGCAACAAGAAAAAAAACTATTTATCTAGAAACTGTACATCACATCCTATGTACTTTTGTCCTAAACTATACCAAGGTAAGTTCTATTGCTTTACTATGTGATAGCTAATAACTAGCATGTTGAGGAGTACATTATAGATACACAGAGAGAACTTGGCTATGGCAATCTATTCAGTTCATAGTTTATGTTGCTGTGATATGGAAGAAAAGAAAAGCAGATTTCTTTAGAAATGTTCAATATCATGAAGGTAAAGACACAAGTTGCTTCCTGCAAAACACAAGTACCGGTAGCTTATTCACAACTAATATTCCACATATACCATTTTCTTGTCTTGTTGGTGTGACAGAAATGATGTGGAAAAGTTTCTTTTTATCCTATTTGCACCACTATTGTTTTAACTGGATCACATTGCTAGTTCTCTTACATTTTTGGTAAAATAGTTTGATATTTATTTATTTTTACCATTCACAGAGGGGAAACAGTTTTCCCAGTCCTATTTTTGACATCTAATGTTGATATGCCAATTTACAGAGGTATAAAATTCTGACTCTCTTATTATACATCAATTATAACCAGCACAGTTCCCTGAATAGCATTTAAAGTACAAATAACCTAAATCAATGTTCTATTTGTTGACAATACAGAAGTCTGCCTAACAGCTTCACAACTACTTGATTACCACAGACATGGTTGAATTCAGAAAACTTTAACTCTTTGATTTTCAATCATGGAAAGCAATTCTAATATTTTCTATGCTACAATTATCCTAAACCAGGATTTGTTACAAGATAAATGCAGCATTAGATGGCGGACGAAGGTAACATATGAAATTATACTGTTCTTTTCCTTTTCAAAAAATACATTAGTAAAATCATTTATTTCATCTTTGCAGTTCCACCTTTAAACATCCCTCTTCTGAATGTATTCATTTAATGCCAGGGTTGGCTGGTTTAAACCTTAATCCAAATGACTTGATGACCACCCCATGAAATAACGAGACATCAACTAAACCAATATGAGAGAACAATTCACTTATATGCCAGATTATTTTAATATGAATTTTATAAAAGTTTTGTTGTGTAATAATTATTCAAATTAAAAAGTGTCTCCATATTCAGGAAAGAAAGAACATTAGATTTTAAAATTTTGGATGTGAGACAAACATAACTGACAGATTAATCCATCTAGGTCCATGTCACTGAGGGCTAACTTTGAATCCCTGGATATTTGTTGGTTTTGCACTTAATGGCCTTAAACTCAACTTCAATTTATGGTGACCCTATGAAAATGAGGGACCTCCAAGTCACCTTATCTATTATCAACAGCCTTGGTCAGGTCTTACAATCAAAGGCTTTACAATAACCTATAAAGCACAGGCTGTTTTCCTTCTGATATTCTTTGGTGATCTCCATTATACAACATATGTATGCAATATGATCACTAGTGACTCTTCCTTTCCTGAACCTAGATTGGATATGTGACACTTATCACTTCATATAAAGTAAAAGTCATCAATTTACTTGCATGGGAGATTAAGCAATGGTCCTATGGGACACTTTTTGAGGACTGGAATGTATATTAAATGCTTCCAATCTGTAGGCCATTCTTTTGTTTTCCATATTTGTTGACTGATTTTATTTAAAACTAGAGTAGATTCCATCTGTAGCTCTATTGGTATGCTTTTTATTCCTTGTGATTTATTTCTCCCAAATACTTTGAGTAAATCTTCCACTCCACTTTCTAAAATTGAAGGTTCAAACTATAGAGTTCCCAGCAGCCACCACCGAGGTAGAGAGGTAGTGGCAATGCCTACCCCTGTGGAAAGATGTCAGGACAGAGAAAGACACAGACACTTGCGGCGTTTATATATAAAATCCAGCACCTCCCGTAGACAAATCTTGCTGATCTCCAACCTTTACCTTGGGAGAAAGCTATGCTGGTTCCATGTTCCATGACTGATTGCCTCTTTGCCTTAAATTCTGCTTGGACTTCTGACTACTTTTTTGGACAATGCTTTGGACTGCCTGCATGGACTGAAGACTGACCCATAAAGGACTGGAACTGGACTGGACTGACTACCTCTGTTTCTCAGCTCATGTTTGGGTGAGTTCAGACACACACTTTCTCTTTCCTTAAAATCGCTGGGATACCAAACCGCCTCTCTCCACTTTGTACTGCAAGATTTTCATCCTAACTCGGGGCTTTTTCCAACTCCATAGAAACTTAGAAATGTCTCAATGCCAATTTTTAAATGGGATTTCATTTTTTATAACTGGTAAATTCTGAAACAAAAAAAGTATCTTCCGGAGGATATTCATTATCGAGGAAATTTTCCCTAGCCACGAAAGTTTCAAATTTTTCCATCTATTCAATTCCTTTTTTTTTTTTATCTCTCTCCATTTTTTCCCATAATTATTTTTAAATAAATCCAATGCCCAACTTAAAAATTTATTTTGAAGCTTGTTGCTTTACTTGGTTATTAGACTGGTTTTATTTAAAAACTAATGATGTGCTATTATTAGAAGGGGCTGATCTAAGATACGGCTTCCATGTATATTTGTTTTATGATAAAGTTAAAGTGCACAAGGATTTTGAAAATCAAATTAGAAAATCCCTAATTTGAGTCTGGAAGAAATATAAAGAGATCTTATGCAGGAATATTCCGTTGTGGGCCTCCACAAATAAAGAACTCTTCAGTAAAGAAAGATTAGACGTAAACAGGTGGATAACATATGAGGATCTAATTAATATAAAAATTGAAACAGGTAAAATAGAATTTAAGACTCGAGAAGAACTAATAGAGAAAGGGTCTATTGTGGATGGTTTCTTCATAGACAGCTCAGAGAAAGGTTTATACAAGATAAGAACAATAAAGGTATTGGAAAAACAGATACAGAATTTGAAATGATTTTGGACAATAATAATAGCCAAAAGAAATAAAAAATATCACAATTTTACGATCTACTGCTAAAATTCAATTTAGAGGATGAAGTTATTAAAGAGAACATGATAAAGTGGGCCATAGATCTAAAGCAAACTATACAATTGGACTAATGGGAGGAGTCTTGGAAGCGTAGAATAAAATATACATTAAGCTTTGATTTACGAGAGAATCTTCATAAAATGCAATATCGGTGGTATTTAACACCGGTGAAATTGGCAAAGATGCAAAAGGGTGTTAGTAAAAAATGTTGAAAATGTCAGGAGGAAGAGGGTACTTTTATACACATGTGGTGGCACTGTAAAATGGCCAAACATTATTGGAAGAAATACATGAAATTGTCATCCAAATCATATTTTCCAGAGATTACATGGACCCAAAGTGTTATCTTTTGGGAATACACCCAAATGTAGCATTAGAAAGAAAATATGGCAAACTCCTATTTTACATGGCTACTGCTGCCAAAATGGTATATGCAGCCAAATGGAAAGGCAGAGAATGCACTGACATTAAAGATTGGTTATATAAGTTGTTGGATTGTGTGGTAACAGATAAACTTACTTCATTACTACGAGGGGAATCATGGGAAAGACAAAAAAATAATAATCTGGGAGCCACTAATAAATTTTTTGAACACCAGTGAATATTTTGATTTATTTAAAGAACTAATGGAATACCCTGGGTGATAATTATGTTGTTCTGATTAGGTATTGTATAATTGAGATAATTTGACTCTCACTCTATAAGATAAGAGACAGAAGTTGGGGAGGGGGGAGCATTTAATTTCATTGTAATATGGGAGCACCAGAGATGAGGATAAGTGAATGGGAAACTTATCTAGTCTGAGCTCAGGAAGTTATTCTCTTCTTCTTTGTCTGGTCCTTGTTTAGGTCTTAGGTGTTTATGTTTTAGGTGATTGTAAATGTTGTTTGTGGCCGATTGTGGAGGGAGGAAGAACGAATGTACATATAAGCTTGGTTTTGTTTGACTATGCATGTAGTTCCCTTTTTTGTTTGTTTTGTCTCTTCTATTTGTAATTTTTTAAGTTCTTTACTTTTAACAATAAAAAATTATTAAATTAAAAAAAAAATTGCTGGGATGCTGAGCCTTCAGGTTTGCTTCCGGACGGAAAAAACAGGACACTATCTGTGGTAAGTCTGGGGATGTATCGCTCATGGATACATGGGGCGGACTGTGTGTATTTATCCTTCCTCTTTAATGGCACTTGGTACTGCAGCTGCTATATCTCCATAATAATACAGTATATGAATGTTATGAGTAGGCCAATTGTTTACATGTTGTGTAGGGGGCTGCCTTCAGTAGCTAATACCAGTTTCGACTGGTGAACAAACTATGCCCTTTCCTGAATAAGAAAACCTTGCAACCGTGATTCATGTGGGGCTGCCCATGCATCTCATTTTTGAAATTTCAGCTACTGTAGAATGCAGCAGCTACAGTGTTTGCTGGATCACTATGCATATTAAAACTGTTCTGAAAGAAATACATTTGCCGTTTATTAGCTACCAAGCCATGATAAAGGTTGTATTGTTGAAATACAAACCTTTAAATACCTTGGGATAAGGATACACTGCAGACCAGTGTCCCCTATATATGCTCAGTTACCAATGAGACAGTCTATGAGGGACATACTCTTTGTTCTGCAACCAACTGAATGTCACTTGACATCACCAACATGCCCCTTTGGAATTCTCTTCCCTAGCTGATTAGAAACAGTGTTGATCATCAAAGGTCTGATGAAAATCTGCTTATGCAGGCCACACTAATATTCATTGTCACTGCTCTTTTGGGCTACTACCAACTGAATTCTTTTGTTTTTTATATTTGATTATTTGTTGGTCTTGAAGTTTTTGTTTTATGCTGTTTCTATATTTTATGCCATGCTTATACTATTTTTAATGTGAACTGCTTAGAGATTTCATGATATCAAGTAATATACAAATATAATAAGCAAATGAACAAACAGACAAAGATTCTGTGCTCTATACCCTTATTGATAAAATATAATGCAAAGAGTATAAAGTACAAAATTGTACATTTTACATAGTGTTTTCTCTCCCCCTTCTATACAGTGAAAAAAAAGGTAAAGGTATTCCCCGTTGACAAGGTTGTCAAGTCATGTCCACCATAGGGGCGGTGCTCATCTCCATTACTAAGCCAAAGAGCCAGAGTTGTCAGAGACTATTCTGTGATCATGTGGCCAGCATGACTGCACAGAAAGCTGAAGCACTATTTCTATTAATACATCTAAAATCAGTGAGTGATCAAAATTCTGTCCTGCTTGCCATATCATTTTTAGTATCATTTGCTACCATAAAGATTCTAAATTCTCAGTGTTATTCTCATTCTCATTATATCAGATGCCCTTTATCTAATTCAAGTCATGGTTTTGAGGATGCACCAAGCAGTGTTCCCAATGTATTTTACATTTACCGACAGGAATTTGCACAAGTTTTATTTCACTGACCAGAGCTCTACCTACTGTTCAGTGTGCCCCTTTCTGTGCTGGTTGTTTTTCAACAGTAGAATTAACTTATGGGTAGCATATATTTCAGATCTGTTACAAAAGGGTTCAATGTCTCATTAAACATTTAAAAAATCATGTGGAAATGCTCTTTTAAATGCTTCAAGAGAACAAGAACATTTTAGACAAATGCATATAAATAAGTAACTCCTAAATCCAGAAACAGAGTTCTAGAAGGAAACTATTTGGTGTGACTGAGAAACCCTAGAACAGAAATTCCCAAACTTTGGTCCTACAGGTGTTTTGGACCTCCCAGAAGACCTAACCAGTTTGGCTAACAGTCAGGAATTCTGGAAGCTGAAGTCCAAAACATCTGCAAGACCAAAGTTTGGGAATTGCTGCCCTAGAATATTACTCTAGAACATTGTTTAAGGAAAAGCAATATTGTGTCTCTTCACAGTGAAGAAACATTCTCCTTTTAATTTTTTTACACAGGAGATATTTCTGGCAATTGAACTTTCAAGAAAACCTTATAAGAAAGGAGCCAAGTTTGATGTAAAATTATTTTGAACACTCAACATCATAACTTCAATTTCAGAGCTTAGAAAACTTTTTAAAAGCAGTTTAGTGACAATTAGAGTTCTAAGAACTATACCACTCCCATAGTAGTCAATTATAGTCGGCCCTCCGTATCCATGGGGGTTCTGTTCCCGACCCCCTGCAGATGTAAAAAAACCACAGGACCTCAAGTCTCTTGCTATTAATAAAGGCAAAGGTAGTTCCTTGACATGATTGTCTACTCGTAACCGACTGTACGGGGTGGTGCTCATCTCCGTTACTAAGTCAAAGAGCCAGTGTTGTCTGAGGACTGCTCTGGAGATCATGTGGCCACCATGACTGCACCAAAAACTGTTACCTTCCCACTGAGAAGTGGTACCTATTTATCTACTTGCATTTGCATGCTTTCAAACTGCTAGGCTGGCAGAAACTGGGATTAGTGACCGGAGCTCACCCCATTATATAGCACTCAGGCCTTGAACTGCCAACCTACCGATCTTCCAATCATCAGAACTGGTGTCTTAAAACACTAAGCCACTGCATCCCAGAGTTACTTAGTTACTTCCTTTTAAAAAGCATCTAAATGTTACAAGCTGCTAGTCACTGTTGTTGCTGCCACCACCATGTGCCTTCAAGTCATTTCTGACTTATGGCAAACCTTTCATTTGGGAGGGGGGGCTGATAGTGTGTGACTCACTCAATGTTACCCAGTGGGTTTCCATGGTCAAGAAGGGATTCAAACCCTAATCTTTAGAGCTTTAATTCAATGCTCAGACCACTAAACCATGATAGCTCTTCATTAGTATTTATTTATTTATTTACTGCACTTATATTCCACCTTTCTAAGTCAAAACACACTTCCTTTAAATCCATCATATATTGACTATTTCCATAATAGAGCATGAAGCAGCTACAGAGTACCATACAAACCAGAACTTAAATCATGTCATTTCACATAGACAGATTACCCAAGTACCAAAAGTTTTAGTTTTCTTCTACAGAAGAGTCTTAAGAGGTCATAAGCCAGCTCCTTCTGTTAGCCAACTAGAACAGACCTACTGAATCACTGGAAATTAAGTAGTTATTGACTTACCTTTCAACAATTGATTTAATGGGACTGCCCTAGTTGAGACTATCAACTGAATTTAGGATGGAAGGTCTAGTAGGTCCAATCAAATGTACTGAAATGTGGGATTTGTGTGTAGTAACGTCCTTAGGTCATGAAAAGAAAAATAAGGACTAATTTATGAAAGAGGAATACTCCTAATGAAATGTGGGCCCTTCTCTTTGACCCATCAGTGAGATCAAAGTGAGGACATGAGAAAGGGCCTTCTCAGCCATGGCACCCCAGTTGTGGAATGATCTGTCCTCAGAGACTAGTGCTAGCACTAGTTTTATTTAGAAGCTAAGTGCAAACATGGCTGTGTTTCACAATAAAGGAGAGCATAAAAGCTTCTCACATAATGTGATCTAAGGGAAACAGCAGTATGATTGAAGTCTACCTACCAAATATGCCACATAGATCTTTTAAAAAGTCTCAAAACCAAGTTTAACAACAGTTCATTCCAATTTTAGTTACTGCCACAAATTATACTTCACAGAAATATTTAAAAGGTAGTATCGGGGGGGGGGGGGGGGGGAACGGACCAAATTCATCAGATACCTAAGGATTCTCTTTCTGTTTCCTTGGGACACTTTATAACCTCGATATATATTTTAGGATAATTTGAATTATTTTCTGTCACCATAATGAGTTTTGCATAGATTCTGAATGTTTATGTCTTTCAATTCTAGGCTTGCAACTGACTAGAATTACACTACATGATTATTATGTAATAAATTCAACATTTGCACTCACATCTTCTTTGTATCAAGACTTCTACATGATTAACAGACTAATTCTTCAAGGCAAACTTTCCTAATTACTAGGTTATCATATCAGAGAAACACCATTCATGTTAATTCATGCTTTGTTTTAAAGAAACCTAGTTCTCCGAGGAAAATTCAGAAAGTGCCCCCTGTGTTTTGTGGATGAAGAGAACTTTGACTATCTTGAAATGTTCAATATATACTAGTAAAAGTAGTAACATTCCTTTTTTTATATAAGCCTCATCACTTTTTTACGAGCACTCAAATTGTAAAAACCCACGTCTTATAATTACTGTGCATAGATTTATTTATTTATTTTATTTTATTTTAATTTTTATTTTTTTTGCTTCCTTTGTAATCTTTTCGCAAACAGTAATTTTTTAAATACTATTTGGAGATTTCCCCCACTTTCAACTCCCGGCAGCAGGTGATTTTTGAAAGGAATTTAATGAGCTAAATCTGTAGTCATACCGAAATGATAAGGTAAAACTGAGAAAATGATTGTGTCTAAAACTTACACCTGCTTCACACTGTGTGTAATTTCTTTTTCTTTTCTTTTCTTTTTCTTTTTTAAAAAAGATCAATCCAACACTATCTGGGCCCTCTAGAGATTTAATTCACAAAATAACAGACCATTATAAATAAGTACTAAATTTTTTTCCCAATAAGCAAATCACTATTATCCACACAATTTACATAAATAACCTAATTATAACCTTTTGGAAACTAATTGCAAGATTAAAAAACAAGACACAAAATAATGCTTTAATTAGTGTGTTTTCTTTTCTTTTCTGATACCTGATTTCACATTGGTTTTTTAAAGAAATAAAAAGAAAATAAAAATTGGCAATAAAAGCCTGAAATTTCTAGATATCACCTGCATTATAAAACAAGACACTGCTAATGTACCGACTTGTCCCACGGTCAGTATCCAAAAACTGTTGTCACAGTCTATGATAGTGTAATAAGATAACTGATATAATGAAGATGTTAAATTTCCTTAAGGTAAGTGATAGGCTATACAGATATGAACAAACGTTTCTCAAGATTGACATAATTGTAAGTCTCATAAACGCATGCTTTAGGCACTCATTAACCTCAAATTTGGGTTCACAATCTATCTGTGCAATTATTATAAAAGCCTTAAGGATATTAATGGTCCATTAAACTGATCGTGTTTCTTTGCCTTTTACATATTGTTTAATATTTCTCTAATGACTCATAAAAAGAATTTGGCAGTTAGAGATGAATAACCTAGAGTTTTTCAGGGATTACAAGCTGAGCTCAATAAGATGGCATTCACTATTAATATTTCATTAGATTTTGTAAATTTCTGAACTATGCTATAAGATAATAGTATATTTAAATATGAGCTTTATTTTGTTTTGCCTTTTTGCAAATAATTCTATGAGATAGAATCCACAATTCTCCATTTATGGACACCATTTCACGCCACTCATCATTCACTGAATTATGAAAAGACTCATAAAAATAAGTGATGGAACCAAGGGCTGTTTCTGGTAGATGTGTACTAAGTGAAAGGCACAGAATAAAAAGAATAACTCTAGCACTGAAGCAAGTAGTTCCTAGGGTGAGAAGTAACTTTTGGAGTCTGATAGGAATATTACTGAGCTGGTAACAAGAGAAACATGGCTGATGGTGTTGATCAAGTATGCAACAGAAAATGTTAGAATTAATCATTATATTAAATGGGTTTCCATTGGCAGATGGAATGCATCTTCCCCAGAATTACTTTCTAACTTATTTGTAACAGATCAGCTCAGTGACAATGCAGAATAAATATGTAGAGACCACTGTGAATTTTTACTTGGGCAGCAGCATCCAAATTCTTAGTTATTTTTTAATAAATTAAAACTGTTTAAGCAATAGTGCCATTATTCACATTAACCAATATTAAAGCAATCTTTTTGAAAAGGAGGGGAGGAAATCAAGACTGCAGAATATCATTGTTCATTCCACAGAACACAGAACAATAGGAGGGTCAAACAGCCATCTGGCACATCCATTTCAACTCATTATAGCTGCCAGGTTTTACAGTACATGAATCCTGGGGAGACACAGACAATGAAAGACCATGCAATTAATAGATGTTGCTTAGGGTTATCTCTCTACTACAGCAGCAACTGTCTGTAATGGAGCAAGTCTGAACTAATACCCAAGAAGATTAGATTTATATATCCTCGAAAATGTGTTATACGCTGATGCACAGCATAAAATTGACATAATGACTCTTCAGGGCCACAAATGTAGCTTTCTCCAGTTTAATTGGTGACGATTACATTGACCTTTTCTCTATAACTGTAATGATAGTAGAGCAATTAGAGAAACCACCACCTTTACTGTTTTACACATATATTAAACAAAAAGAGAGGAACAGATTTCCAGTTTTAAGCTTTGTACTGGCGTTAACGTAAAATAGAGCTGAACAGAGTCAATACACTCCAATTACACACAGAGACATTTTTTACACTGCACAATTCAATGAAAAATTCCTAATATTTTAAGTATCCTGTAACATTTAAAACCACAAACATCTCTTTATCCTGTCACACATGATAATAGTGTTTAGAATTAAAGCCCTGATGGTGCAGTGATTAAATGCCTGTACTGCAGCCACTCACTCATAAACCACAAGGTTGCGAGTTCAATACTAGCCAGGGCTTAGGCTTGACTCAGGCCTGCATCCTTCCGAGGTCACTAATATGAGTACCCAGCTGTTGGGGGCAATCAGCTCACAGTTGTAAACCACTTAGACACTGCATAGCGCGGTATGAAGCGGTATATAAATGAAGCTGCTTTGCTTTGCTTTGCTAAAGACATGATAAGTCACATTTTTTCAACACTCGTTCTGTCACTTTTAAAGTTGAATTTATTATGTCATTTTAATAAGTGGCATAATTTGATAAAATACAGGGTTCATTTCTCAGGTTAGCAAAGTGGATGCTAAAGCACAACATAAATCCTTGCCAGTGGAACCGACAGCTATAGGTTTGTGCTTGGCCATAAAGTGCCATGAACATTACTGTTGCTAAGCAAACAACTAAAGGATAGAATTTGCCTTTTAAAGACCATATCTCCCAAGGCAGTGGTAGTAATCTGTCATTCTTTCCCACAAATTCTAAATGACCATTAATAAATAGGAAGTTGGTTTAGTCAAAACAGAGATCAGAGGGGTGGTAATTAATCTGTTGTGGACAGGATTGTACTTTGCAAGGATCAAGGTTCTACCTTGGGGACTACCAGATCTGGCCTTACTTTGGGGTTTGAAGTGGCATTTATAGACCCAAACCAACATATACATAATTGTTTTATTAAGATGCTGTGCTAAATGCAGTTTCTCAAGGACATGTATTCTTGTTCTGGTAACAATCCAGAGTATTGCTGCAATTCACTGAATGACAGAATGAAAGGCATTGACAGGAACTGGACAACTAAAACTTACCTCACCAGTACTGAAAGATCTTCACTGCCTTTCCATTTGTTCTAGCTTATCAAATTTGAGGCTACTTGCATTGTTTAAGGCTTGGGTACATCTACTCAGGAAATGAAGACACAAAGAAATGGGGATCTTATACTAAGAAAAGATATAGCAAAAGCAGTCAAAGGATACAATGCAAAGTTGGACTGAATCATGTAAATTAGGCTTCAGAGAAAGCCTATAAATATTACCATAATCCAAGTAACTGTGACAATCACTGAGACAGAAGAAGAAATAGAGAGTTTCTATGAAAGAGTACAGAAAGAAATTGACAACACACTAACACAGGATTTCAAACTAATCATGGGTGATAGGAATGCTAAAGTAGGCAGCAAAGAAGAATTCAAAAATAGTAGGAAGATTAGGACTAGGTATAAGAAATAAAGCAGGAGTGTGTCTGATAGAATTTTGAGAGGCCAATAAACTATTTGTTGCTAACACCCTCTTCATACAACCAGTAGACAGTCACCACAAAAATCAGATAGACTATATATATAATTGGAACCAGAAGATGGAGAAGCACTATTCTTGCAGCCAAAACTGCAAGTGCTGATTGTGGCACAGATCATGAACTACTTATATCAATATTAAAGCTGAAGAAGAAAACAAAGATAGTCATTATACCTAAATATGACTTGAACAATATCCCAGCAGAATTTGCTGACAATGTAAGAAACAGATTTGCACTATTAAGTATAATCTACCAAGAACCTGAAGAACTGTGGGCAGAAGCCAAGGACATAATTAAGGAAGAACACAGGAAGATGCTATCAAGACTCTGGCCAAAAAGAAAGAGAGAAAACAATGGATGACAGATAAAACACTCCATGTGGTAAAGGAAAGGAGAAAGACAAAAGTAAAGGGAGATAGGAACAACACCAGAACCATGAATGCAACTCTGCAACAACTAGTGTGCAAGAATAAAGAGAACTATTATAATGATCAATGCAGAGAAACAGAAGATAACAAAGGAAAAATGAAGGGCCTCTTCCACAAAATCTGGGAATTCAAAGGGAAATTCAAACCAAGGGATGGAAGGCTCTCAAGAAAAAGAATATATTACATGATCAAAAAGAGATTTTTTTTTTTTTAAAAAAAGAAGCTTTTGATGCAATACACAGAGTTATATAATAAGAGATGAAAAGATGAGTGACACATGGAGCAAAGAACCATATTAATATGAACCCCACATTCTAAAAAGCAAAGTGGAAGCTGCAATAAGGAAAACTGGGAAAAATAGATCACCAGGAACAGATGATATTCCAATTGAACTGTTACAATGCAACAGACTGAAGTAACTCTAGTACTGATATATGTCATAAATATGGAAAACATAATGGTGACCAACAGATTGGAAACAATATACATTCCAATCCATACACACACACACACACAAAAAAAACACAAAAACTGCAGCAATTATAGGACCATAGCATTAATCTCCCACACAAGTGGAATTATGCTCAAAATTCTGCAGAATTAGACTCCAATCATACATGGTGAGAGAAATCCCAAAGGGATGCAAGCAGGGTTGTACAGACCACAAAAAGCTATGGATGGCTCTTAAGGTCAATGGAGTGCCACTATATCTGATAGTCCTGATGAGAAATCTGTACTTAGAACAACAGAATTGGGAGAAACAGAATGGTTCCAGTTGGCAAGGAGGTCAGACAAGGTTTTATTCTAGCAACCTATTTGTTCAACTTGTATGCAGAAAATATCATGAAAAAAGTAGGTTTAGATTCAGAAGGAGGAAAAGTGAAGATAGGAGGAAGGAACATAGAAAATCTTAGATATGCAGATGGCACCACATTACTAGAGGAAAACATCACAGACTTGGAAAAATTACTAAGGAAGGTCAAAGATGAAAGTGCAAAAGCAGGCTTAATGCTGAACATAAAGAAAACAAAAATAATGACCATGGAAGAAATTTATAAATTCAACCTAGACAATGAGGAAATAAAAATAGTCAAAGCATTCCCATACATAAGATCAAACATTGTTCAGAATGGAGACTGCAGTCAAGAAATAAGAAAATGGATAGGACTAGGAAGGACAGCTATGAAAGATCTAGACAAGAGCCTAAAGAGAAAAGATATACAGCTGAGCACTAAAGTTAGAATCATCCAAGCCACTGTATTCCCCATCACATGTACAAATATGAGAGGTGGACAGTGAAAAAAGCAGGTAAGAAGAAATTAAATCCATTTGAGATGTGATGCTGGAGAAGAGTGTTGAGGATACCATGGCAAACAAATAAGTCCTTGAACATATCGAGCTTGAAATCTCCTTAGAAGCCAAGATGATCAAATTGAGACTGTTGTACTTTGGCCATATCATGAGAAAGCACAACTCATTAGAAAAGGCAATAATGCTAGGAATGATAGATGGCAGTAGAAAGAGAAGAAGCCCACACACCAGATGGATAGAATCAATCAGGGAGGTCATGGATATGAATTTGCAGGACCTAAGCAGAGTAGTGGAGGATAGGGGATCTTGGAGATTTCTCATCCACAGGGTTATCATGAGTTGGGGTTGACTCGAGGGCACTTAACAACAAACATCTGGTGAGCTGCCTGCTGTCGTGTAACATATTATAAACAACAACAAAACAAAACAAAAGTAGCACCTACTAGTTAAATTATTTCGGTCAGCTGAATGAATTCTCTTGTAACCGACTGCGAACTGTAAATTCAACTTGCCATTCAACCTGGTTACACTGGTTTGAAGAACACAATTTGTTGTGCAAGATTTAGTCAGGAATGTAACCCAGACATAATGATAGAATATGTTTAGCAGGAACTCTATCTTTGACACATCCCTAGGACTTAGAAAAACAATGTCTTCTTAAAAGAAAATGTAATTCAGTCATCCCTCCCGATTCACGAGGGATCTGTTCTGCCCGCGTCACACCCGCGAATTGGAAAAATTGCAAATATCCAAGTCCCACTATACAATCACACTGGTGGTTATTTGATCCCTGTGACTTTGGGCTTGTCCAACACCACCCTACAATGTGCTAATGTGATGAAGCTTAAAACAATAAAACTGCTTAAGCAGATATCTACTCAAGAGTTCAGAAAAGCGAGGAAAAGCCTATGATAAATTTATGACAGAGGGTGAGAGGGTTTTTAATGTCATGGCATTTCTTTTAAGTCAGGTAGTTCCTTTGTGTACACTTGATCACGAGCAAGATTTTATAGTATTTATATGAATGCTCAGCAGAGAGCAGCTCTGTTTGGCAATACTTCATTGAATCGTCAGCCTAACAAGTTCATTGCTGAATTCAACTGATGGACAGCTGCTGTGACCTATAACAGAAAAGCAGTCCTTTATAACATAATGCCATGGTTTGGGAATATGATCCATCTCAGCAGATTCAAACAAATAAATATATTGCAGAGGGACATTCTACTGGAAGGCTATATAATCACTAAAATCTATTACAGCAAATAAGTCAGTTCTAGCACAGTATCTATGCATAGATACAGAATTTTAATATTTGTAAAATACATCAACTTATGCTTATGTGGAAAGATTTAAATACAATCTTTTTCTTTCCTTTCTCCCCCTGCCTTTTTGGTAGGGGTTAAGCACTGAGACTAAATGAGACATTCTGATGGCATGTTTTCTTTGTATTGCCATTCCATACATACCGGTAATAGTATTTTTTTCCTGTCTTTGACTTTTCTGAAATATGAACTAAAACTTTTACTTTTGGCAAAGTACAATGACACATTACAAAAAGATCTTTAGGATAATGCCAGATTTATTATATACCTCTAACTGTCCTAAATAACTGGAAAAATGAATGAGAACTTTATTGTAGAATAATATAAAGCAAAAAGTGATAATGTCAGAATATGTTTTATGCATAAATATGGCAGTGTGCTAATAGGCTTGGAAAGTGGTATGGGATGTATAAGTTAAATGAAATAAGAAGTTGGCAGAGAGAAAATGTGGCTGCAAGAAAGAAATACATAACGGGATTTAAACAGTGAGGAAAAAGCAAAATGGACAAGGCAGGCAGAACTGACAAATGTCTAGCTGAAGGCACCGGTACTAGGTTTACCAGTTTTCAAAAGAATCTTTGAATAAAACTGAGAGCCAAGCCTTTACTAAAATTTTGAATAATCTTTCTCTGGCTCCACTTCCTAATTTATAACCTCTATCCAACTACATTAAAAATACCATTAGGATGATATTGAAAAGAGAAGAAACATAATAAAAACAATATTAAATAAATATTAAATTATGTTAAATTAATCAGCAGCATATATTACATTAGTAAAAACATTTAATATTATTTTTCCTTGCCTAGCTTGCTGTTTATATCTGATATTCAGTTTGTTAGTAACCATATATGCTTAAGTTTGCCTATTTACAAACCACTACATTCATAACTTGCAAACATAATTTTATGTATTTTCTTGGGAGCTTAATTCTCAATATTAGACAGCTGTTCCCTTTAACTAAACCATAATAATTAATTAATTTGATAGTGTGAATCTGTAAAATGAATTTGTAGATATTACGGGACAAACTAGACACAGGCTGACAGGAATTACTATACATGCCACCCCTTTTAGTCCACCTCAATACGTAAATATTTTATATACTTATGGAGTTTACCCCTTAAAAATGCATATTGCTTTTTTTTTCTGCTCTGAACACACCATGAATTCTGAACATATGAGCATTCTAAGTAGAAATCAGCATTCCAAGGTAGTTGGTAAGTGACCGCAAGTGCCTTGCCAGTGTCGCTGTGCAGGTATATTGGATTTTTGTCATTAATCCCCCACTCCTACCCCTTATTGTCACCCACAGATCATGCAAGAATTTGCTGACCTCGGCTTCCCCCAAGTAGTGGGTGCCGTAAACAGGTGCCATTGTCAGATTGTACCACCCTTGAGGTGGAGGAACGAGTTTGTCAACTGAAAGGACACCTACTCTGTCATCCACCAGATGACATTGGATCATAAAAGACGTTTTGTGGATGTAGAACTGGGCTGCTCAGGTTCAACCCACGACATGAGGGTGGCAAGAAACTCCATTATCTTTGAGACCATGGAGGCGGGCATCTATGTGCAAGGAACCCCATCATCACCCTGAGAGGCCAGCATATTGGCCCCCTCCTGCTCACTGACAGTGCCTACCCCATTTGGAAGTGGTTCATGAAGCCCTACCAGGGCACCACCAATGCCAGGCAGAAAGGATTAAACAAGAAGCTGAATTGCGCCAGGAATCTGGTGGAAAGGGCCTTTGGGTGGCTGAAGGCTCGGTGGAGATGCCTCACTGCCCCACTTCTTGTGGCAGAGGAAAATGTCACCCCCATCATCGCCTCATGCATCATCCTCCACAACATCTTCAAGACAAATGGCAGGGTGCTAGATGAGGAACTGCGCTACAGGCGCCACTTTGTGCTGCCCACCCTGGGGGAACCCATGGAGGACAATGCCATCATGAAGCAGAGAGAAGGAGAGGCTGTGATGGAGGCCCTGGCTGACTTCTTTATAACCAAGAGGATCTGAAGTATCCCCTGTCCTCATCTGTGATCCTAGGTTACTACTGTACTGTGGTATGATAAGCAGCTGAATAAACATATCCTATTATCCATACTCTGTGTATGGCCAGCATTCATGCTGTTATGCAGTCATTCCTAACCATGTGCCTAAGGGATGCACACACACACACAAACACACACTAACAAAAGGGCATGGAGGGGTCACCCAGCGCCAGTTTTCCTGGGCACAGAAAGATACAGTGCAGGAACAACCAACTCAACTGTCTGACAATGTATCAAGTCCCTAACATCCAGTCTTCCCTAGTAGCCCATTTGATTGTAATAATTGGTAGTCCAGAGGGAAACCATTGGGGGATAGATACAAATTTGTCCTCTGAAAGTTTCCATTGGCTAGGGGCCAGGTAAGGCCAACTGCCCTCAGCCACAACTGTCCATAAATGCCCTTGAGATCCTCCGCAGCTCTCCAGGACAATTATGGAGGCCAGGAGGAGAATGCTCATCCGGATTGCCTACTGGACAAATGAGGAGGTGGGCATTCTCCTTGATGCCCTCACCATGGAAGCAACTGAGAGAAAGGTGATGTCAAGTAGCAACCGACCCAACTGGGAGTACTTCCATCAGGGTGCACAGGCCCTCCAGCAGCAAAGCTTCAGGAGGACACTTCAACAGTGCCGAATGAAGTTCAAGGCACTGAAGGGGGTCTTCTTTGAAGCCCTGGAGGACTATGGGGAGCATCCTCCACTGAGGAAGAGGGCACCCTTCTATGACCAGCTGCAGGACCTCAGGGTGAGGGCAGGCCGCCCACAGTGGCAAGATCGTCATCCTGCAGGTAAGTACCAGGCCTCTGCATGCTCCCCAATGCTCCCATCACCCTTGCCTATTCCTCCACTCCCTCCTTTCCTACATCCATGGATCCTGATGGTGTCTCTCCTGTCCCCAACTACAGGTGCATGGTGGAAGCGATGCCAGGGATGGAGAAGAGGCCCTTCCAGATACCCCTCCTCCTCCTCCTCAGAGTCCTCCTCCTGGCAGGGAGGACCAGGCAGAGGGAGCCCGTGACATCCCTCTGCAGCCACAGCAACTTCCCATGGCAGAAGGTAGGTCCCCAAGGGAAGGGGTGATGGCTGCATTACTACAGCCTCTGTGGCATTCCTGTCCCTCCCCTCCCCCACCACTTCGCATAGCAGCCTGGTAAATGGCGTCTCCCCCTTTCATAGGAGGTGCTGCTGAGGAGGAGCCTGGCCCAAGCCGCTGTCCAGCAGGGCAAGGAGGTGAGGAGGCTCTCAATGCCTCCCCCTTGGCCCACCTCCTAGAAGCCCAGGATCAGAATCACCAGCGAGGTAAGAGTGGCAGAGAACCAGGGGGAGGGAGGGGGACACCCAGGAACCCTGGTTGTGACATTGGGTGATCGGTGCACAACTACCTCCTAATCACCCTTTTCTCTTTTGTTTCCCCTTGCAGATCACCAGATGGAGCAAAGGGTGGCTGCCATTGAGAACCAAGTGAAGAAAGTCCAGGACACCATGGCAGCCATCCTTGAAAAATTTAGCCCCCCCTCCAACCCTCACTTCCCCCTCTGTGAAGCACCTTCCCCTTCCCCTTTATACATACTTTGACAAAACAATTGTTGTTGCTATTAAAAATATATTTTTAAAAAATGTATACTGCGATCTGTGCAGGATCAACACAGACAGCCTTTTTTATGAATAAACTCACCAGTCTTAAAACTTGAGACGTTTTACACGCAGGTGTGCAGGTTCAATGCAGGATAACTGCAGGGAGCCAGTGAGGAGAATCAGTGAGGTGAGCATAGTGGCAGGCAGTTGGTGGTGACTGCCTTGTTACTGGTGATCGCTGCAGCATCCCCTTCCCCCTCTACTTGCTCTCTGCCTTTGGGGGCAGTGAGAGGACTGTGGCACTGACACCTCACTGCTGAAGAGGTTGGCAGACTCATCTACGGGGATCTCTACTTTCATAGCAACCTCCTCCTCTAAAGCTGGGGAGCAGGCCCTCCTTCCTCTGCCCTGCTCCACAGACCCCTCCTCCAGAGTCAGGTGCCCCTCTTTCTTGCACCCTCCTCCACACTGTCCCTTCTGCCACCGATGCCACCCTGGGCAGCCCTTATGACTTCCACAAGCTGGCCCAGCAGACCAGTCTGCACTTTCATGGTGGCAGTGAGGCACTCCTTCTGTTGGACAGATCTCTCTAGCAACTCCCTCTGCTCTCTCCAGTGCTATGCCTGCCTCTCCCTGAGCTGATGGAAACAGTTCCCCTGTTCCAGGAGTCCCTTCATATTCCCTTGCATGTACCCACCTGGCTGAGATCAAAAAGAAGAGGGTGTGTCACTCAGCAGCTGCAACAACTGCTAGTGCCATGGATTGGCTTATGGACACAGCCTCTTCTTTTTGATCTCAGCCAGGTGCGCTGCTGGTAGCATTGCAGCTCTGGGATTAGCTGTTTCTTCTTCTGTCTCTCATCCTACTTCTCGTTCTATGGAACATATATGGCACAGGGCACAATTGAAACACAAAACATGTCGCACAGAGATCAGGGGGGAGGTGAAAGGTATATGCAAGTGGAGTCATGCAAGGGACAAAGTCAAGAGGACACACAGACAAATGTTCCTCCAGGAGTCCCCCCCCCAGCATGCCAGGATGCAAAAGTGGAATGCAGGTCTTATGAATACCTGCACACGTGCACAGAAGATGTCATAAGAGCCATACAATCTGCTGTGCTGTTTGAGTGCAAGCACACATGCGACAAAATGCATATACTGTAATAATAGGGGATGGCTGTATTGTGTGCAGCCTTGAACTGATCCATAGCTAGGCGAATTGTCCAGGACCTGCCCTCTCTTTGCCCTCATCACTTGCTACTGTAGTGGTTCATGGGACAGGTGAGAGGTCACGGTAGCTACAGATCATGGAAGATGTAGTGTTCCCTTCAGTCGCACAAGATGGTGGTCTGCTCATGGAAGATGTAGAGCACGGGACAGTGGTCTCATGGAGGAGATGTCCACAGCCCTCTAACTGCAGGATGTCTCATCTGAGTCAGGGTGTTCATCCTGGTCATCTAAATAACAAGGAAGGAGGGTCATGTCTGCCCTCTGCCCACCCTAGTGCCATGTACCTAGTGCCTCTTCCCTGCACCCCTTCCCAGGGGCCATGGCACATCTTACTTTGAGAAGGCATGAAAAGGTCCTGGGCGCATTCTGCTTCAGAGGCGTCCTCTGGCTGGTTGGCCGACTGGGACCTTAGCAACTTCACTACTGGTACATAATCTGCTGAGTCGTATGCTACCATCCTTGGCAAGGAAGACACAGAGCTCCCTGTAGAAGGGCATGGTGAAGGGACCCTGGCCACTTTGGGCCTTGTGATCCCTAAACTTCTTGTAATCTCTCCTGAGTTTTTGGTCTTCCGACAACACTCCTCCCAAGTGCGTTGGTGGCCCTTAGCCCTCATGCCTTTTGCCACCTCCTTGAATGTTTCAGAATTTAAGGACGTTCTCAATTTGTCCAGTGTGTGTCATGGCCAGCCATGCTGAGGACAAGGAGGATGAGCCAGGTTCTAGCTTTGCTCTGCCAGCTCCAGCAGAGCTGGCTGAGCCAGAACCTAGCTCTGCTATGCCAGTTTCAGCAGAGCCCATGACTCAGAAGCCTAGCCTTCCCTTAGCAGAGGTTCCAGTCCTGGGAGACATAGAGGAGCAGGATGAGGAGGTACCTACCTTCAGTCAGAGAAGGACAGAAAGGGCGTGCCTCCAGCAATCCCGGAGGTTATATGAAAAATGCTTAGCAATCACCAAACAGCTGTGATTAGGAGCTGGGCCAATATAAACAGCTGTGAGACACTGAGCTTCTTCATCAGAGTCTATCTGTGTTCCCTGGTGAAAGCATCTTACTCTGACTCCCTTGTTGCCTGAAACCTTTCCTTCTAGACCTCGGATTGATCTGGAACTCCTGACCTAGGACTGCACTCACTGACCTGCTCTCTGGAACTCTTGATCCTGGACTGGACTCGCTGACTTCCTTTCTGGACTCCTGGACCCTTGGCTTGCCCCCTAGTTTGGTATTGGACATTGGACTGGTACTGTGCTTCAGAATTATTTTCATGTTGCTGCAAAGCCTTGCATTTGTGTGTATCATTGTTATCAGCTGTTCCGTTGGCTACTTTCTCAGATAATGTGGTTGTGACCTCAGAGCTATCAGGTCAGCCATCTCCGCATGGGACCACAATGTCCTTCTCCCTCTTTTTGGCTCATCACTTGTGGATGGCCCTGACATTCTGAAGACGAACACTGACGAAGGTAGACCTGCGCAGCTGCACAGGACTGCTGGGGAAATGGCATTGGAATGTGCATAGGAGTCAGGCTTAAAAGTGAAACTTTTATCACTTTCTCACAGTGGAACATCTGGCAGCAACACTTTCAGCATCCCACAGTTGCTAGAGTGCATGCACAGGGTTAGAATTAGGGTTAGGATTAGGGTTGTAATATGCAGGCACACCTGCAGAAGTGCATCCACAGCTGGGCCAACAGGACGCTTTAAACTGAAATGGTCTTCATAAGGTGCATGTTCTGGATCGGCAGCTCAAAATGCGCCACATGTGCGCTGGGGCATTTGCACAGACATTTTAAATTTTGGATGCCTCTTTTCTGTCGCCCTGCTGTTGCTGCAAACGCACCTGCAAAGGTATGCCCCTTTCAGGAAGAAGCAGGAAAAACTGCTCCTTTTTCATAGAATCAGAGTTGGAAGAGACCACAAGGGCATCCAGTCCAACCCCCTCCCATGCAGGAACTCCAATCAAAGCATCCCTGACAGATGGCCATCTAGCCTCTGCTTAAAGACCTCCAAGAAAGGAGACTCCACTACACTCCGAGGGAGTGTGTTCCACTGTCGAACAGCCCTTACTGTCAGGAAGTTCCTCCTAATGTTGAGGTGGAATCTCTTTTCCTGGAGCTTGTATCCATTGTTCCAGGTCCTAGTCTCTGCTTCAGAGACTAGGCTTTTCTCCGCATACAGCGCCTAGAGGGTGCTTTCCTGCTGGCTTTTAGGCATGTTTTGCCTAAATGCCACACCTTCATGTCAGCCTGAAAGCACCTCTTTTTGCCCATCTGTACAGCCCCCTATGTCCTGGAGCACAGGGGGCACCAAATATACTTGGGACCAATATCATGGAGAACATGAAGTTGTGAGCTGTTCCTGACAAAGATGTTTCTGCATAGATATTTTTAAGTCTCCCAGCACAACTAGCTAAGGGGACTCCAATGCCACTGCAGAGACCAACACAACCAGCTCAGGAAGGGAGACTTGGACAGCAGGCTGGGCATTACACAACATAATCCATGTTCTGAATCATAGTTTTCATCAGAGATAGTGATATTACTTGCTAGCATGTTCCTCTGGGTGGTGGATGAGAAGAAATTAATGTAATAACTGACATTACTTTTAAATGTAACAAATAATATTACACATTACTACTAAAACATTGGTTTTGAGGGGGGATTTAGGGGGATTTGTTGGGCAGTTTAATTAAAAATGAAAATACCAAGTTAGCAATGCATTATCATCATATAACAACCAACAAATAATCTTTTATTCTGAATAACAAAATTAACAAATAATGACCAATGGATTTCTTTTAAATAAACAACATTGCAATTTCTAGTTTTTGCTGTATAGTGAAGACTTAGATTTATAAAGTACTATCATGCCTTTTGCAGTTGCTGTCCTTCTTTCACTTCTGAACTGTCACAGAAAATCACACATAAGTTTGTCAGAACCAAGTTCCATTCAGTTTAATCAGATTTACTCCTGAGTAAGTGTGCATATGATTTGAAGTCACATCTAAGTAAAGTCTGGCATTTTCTATTACCACCAATCAAGCCCAACTAATTTCTGCTTTGATTTAACATCTACATACCTCTCTTCAAGAAATGTTTATGTCACAATTCATAAAACAGTGAAGGTTGATATTAAATCCTTTTCACTAAATAACCAATCAAAGGAGATATTTATCATCTCAAACTTCTTACAAGAATGCTGTCAGAATTAATCACCTTTCTCATATTTTTACTATTAACAGTGTTTCATTCATCATACATTTTAACAGTTCAACAACATGGAATGATTTTACCGTATTTTCTGCCGTATAAGACGACTAGACATATAAGACGACCCCCAACTTTTCCATTTAAAATATAGAGTTTGGGATATACTCTTCCAACACACACCAAATAAAATTTTAAAAAACATCAGATTTGATTTCAATATGGTAAATTTAATTCAAATGCTTATGACATGCAGGTACTTAGCAGAAAAACTGTCACTTATAAACACAACAAACTACAGCTCCCACGTTCCCTAACATTTCTGCAGTGTATTTTGGACCTTACTTTTTCAAAAATAGTCCTGATTTACCATAAATGCTACTTTAAAAATTATTTCCATCTCCCAGCTATGAGATGGTTGGGGGAAAATGGGAAAGTGTTGGGGGAAGGACTGCCAATATACTAGGTGATGCATTCTGGGGTATGTACAATTTGCAGCCAAGTAAGTGAGCCTGGGCATGTCACACACTCTCAGCCTCAGAGGATGGTAATGGCTACCCCCATTTGAAGAAACATGCCAAGAAAACCCCATGATAAGGTTAAAAGTCACCATTTTGACCATTAAAATGTCCTCCATTTTGAGCACAGCTAAGAAGCATGGATTTACATTTATAGTGTTTTTAGCTTTCTCTACCTTTTTTTTTTTCTTGTATGTCTTACATTTTTTGTAGTGACTTGTCCTCCTTTGAATTGAAGACATTTGGTCACCCTGTCTGAGTATCAGAGTATGACTCTAGAAACCAGGGTTCGAATCCTGGCTCAGCCATGGAATCCCCCTGGGTGACCTTGGGCAAGTCACACTCTCTCAGACTCAGGAGATGGCAATGGCAATCTCCCCTCTGAAGAAACCTTGCCAAGCAAACACTATGAGCCTTAGGTTTGCTTTAAGTCGGAAATGACTCAAAGGCATACGACAACAACAACAATCTTAGATGTCGCATTCTCTCAGCCCCAAAGGGTGGCACAGGCAAACCCTGTCTGAAAAAACACATAGGAAAGAAATGATAGGTTCATGATAGGTTTGCCTTAGTGTCATCATCAGTTGTAAACAACTTGAAGATGCACAACAACAAAAACAGTATTGAAAGTCACACTCTCTCAGCCACAGGGAAAAGCAATGGCAAACCCTTTCTGAACAAACGTTGTGAAGGAAGCCCCAGGATAACTTCATCTTTGAGTTGCCAAAAGTCAGAAACGACTTGAAGGCACACAACAACAGTCTTGAAAGTCACACTCTCTCAGCCTCAGGGAAAAGCAATGGCAAACCCTTTCTGAACAGGAGGACAGGAGGAAAGGTGGGAGGAGGGGGAAAAAGGCAGGGAGAGAAAATGGAGGACCAGTAGGACGAAGAGGAAAGGTGGGAGGAGGAGGGGAAAGGGGGGAAAGGCAGGGAGAGAAAATGGAGGAGCAGTAGGACAAAGAGGAAAGGTGGGAGGAGGGGGGAAAGGCAGGGAGAGAAAATGGAGTATCAGTAGGATAAAGAGGGAAGGTGGGAAGGAGGGGGGAAAAGGAGGGAAAAGGCAGGGAGAGAAAATGGAGGACCAGTAGGACGAAGAGAGAAGGTGGGAAGGAGGGGGGAAAAGCAGGAGAAAGAAGAAGTACCTCCTCTTCCTCCTCCTTCTCTCCTAGGCTTTTTTCCCAGCCTCGGAGCGGTCTTCCTGCTCCTCCTCCTCCTCTCCCGGGCTCCTTCCCTCCTCCCACCTCTGTGGGAGAAGTCTTTCTCAACCTCCTCAACCTTATACCTGGCGTATAAGACGACCCCCAGCTTTAACTCCAGGTTTTCCTGGTTAGAAAGTCGTCTTATACGCTGGAAAATACAGCAGATAGATTCCTCAAGCTTCAAGGTTCCAGAAAAAAAGTAGCCCTCGTCCAGCTGAACCACCATCCTGTTCATACACAATGTTTCCAAGCTTCGCTTTCTTCCTTTCTTTCGGGAGGGGGGGGGGGCATGTCTGTTTTACAGTTTTCTAGCTTAGGCAATTTAGACTAAAAATCTTCAGACATTAGTTCTGTATGTTTGTGGAGTCTCTCACAGAAAAGTAACTCTCCAGCCCAACATATATTATACACCCTTGAAGCTGAGTCCAACTTGGAAGTATGATTCACGTCACCCATTTGTGCTTGATTTGACAATCACATCAAGGAGTCCTCTGACTGAAAAAGCAGAAGCAATTAATTTGGGGTTGCTTTCTAAATCCCTCTTGCTCCTCCTTTCCCCCCTCTTTGATATAATTTTAATTTAAATATTTCAAATGCATGACCACTCTGAAAGTCAAGTTGAAGCATCCATGGCAGAAATCAAATCTGTGAGTTTGGTGCACTGAACACACTCTGATGTACTGCGCTTGCGCATCTGAGTTGCGGCCGCCATTTTGTTTCCCAAAATGGTGGCCGCCAAAATGCGCAGCAGAGGTGGCGGGCAGCGGCGGGGGGCGGTAAGTGGCGGTCCATGGGCCGGAACTGACCCGTGGGCTGTAGGTTGCCGACCCCTGGTCTATACTAACCATTTCTATTTTTTTTTTCCCTTTTCTACCTAGGAAACTGATCCATCCTGCCATTCATACATTTCGGATGAGAGCTAACAATCTAAATGCTAAGACAAAAACACAGGTATACATTATCATTTCCCCATTAGAAAGAAGCACGAATATCTTATGATAATGAATGCAAAAAGACTAAGAAAAAGAAAGAAGTTGGTACAATAAACTTTTGTTGACTTAAGTTTACATCCTGCGAAGCCTGAAGTGAAGTCCCTAGGAACAGACCAACTTCTTTCTTTTTCTGATTTAGGTCCAAAACAAATTGCAGACATAATCCAGTTTGAGACAGCTTTAACTGTTCTGGCTCAATGCTGGGGAATCCTGGGAATTGTAGTTTATTATGGCACCAGAACTCTCTGACAGAGAAGGCTGAATGTCTCACAAAACTACAATTCCCAGAATTTGTGAAGTCAAAGCCTTTCATGGCCGGCATCCATAGTTTTTTATGGGTTTTTCGGGCTGTGTGACCATGGTCTAGAAGAGTTTCTTTCTGATGTTTCACCAGCATCTGTGGCTGGCATCTTCAGAGAAATTTCCAGAATTCCCTAACATTGAGCTAGTGCAGTTAAAACAGTCTGAAACTGGATAATTTCTGCAGTGTGTTTTGAACCTCAGTCTCAAAAGTGCTACAAGATCCCTTTGCATAGTGATCCAAACTAACATAGCTATGTATTTGAATTATGATAAAGTTCACACAAGTTTCATACATCAACCATTACAGCTAATTAAATCATAATTCAAACAGGAAGTATAGGCAACTCAAATAATATACAACTAATTAACAAAAGTTGTTCTTTTTTATGCAAATTTACAAATAAATGTAAATTCAATAAGTAGTATGTTTTCAAGATAAGGTATTTTGCTTTGATCTTCTGTGAAGTGTTACTCCTTATTCTCTTTCTAGTTGTTCTAGTTGATAGTTTTCACACAACAGGAACAATTTTACAATGTATCAGTGTAAAGTCATCATTTTAAATAAATACAACAAAGAATGTTAAAGAACACAAGGGAACAGCATTTGTAAACATCTGAGACTGCTAGTCCAATAAAGATTCCCTACCAGATTTATAACCATTCTGCACTGACTCCAGATGTAAAGCAACAAATTGTTTTTATAATTTTATTTACCAAAAATGTGCATATGCTCTATGCATACGCAGAAGAATTTAAACACCTGCTGAGGCATTCAGCACAGTGTAGGCTGCCCTAATAAGCCATTTAAAAATAAACTACATTAAGGATCCTTTTTATTGCCCAACATCTGTGAAACATGTTTGCTCATCCTGATGAAAAACTAGTTTTCTCCAACCATTAAAAATAATTCAAAGCTATCTTGCATGAACATGCTTTAGCTTTAGGTAAAAATAAATTAATTTTCGGTACCCCATGCTTTCCTTGAAGTCACAGATGTTTTAAAACAAAACAGCTTTTAATAAAACAAGAAGTATCATCGATGGCTCTTCTATTAAAGAGAACTGTTTAGAGTCACAGCAGCAAAATGCAAGCATATGTGTGACAAACTAGAACTCAGCAGAGGTCAACAGCTATTGAAAATGAAAAATTCAAAGCAAATACTGAACCAGAGCTCAATGTGACTCTGTGCTATAAACAAATCAGAAAATATTCCATAGATAATTTGTTCAGACACAGACATATTAAGACAATTTACCCACAGTGTGTAAAATGGAGTACTATTGTCTCAGATTCTATTTTGTATGAGAATTCAAAATTGACCTAATGAAGCATTATATTTTCATATAAGATAGCACAGTGGCATTCAAATGTTTTACTCTTGGGACCCCTCTTTACATCTATATCTGGTCATAGTATATGAATAAAAATATTTTGTTTATTTAGTATATGTATTTTCATTTGTACATTTATGTATATCTATCTTAACATTTTATAAGGAAATAAGTACATTCAATTTTTAACTCAACGCATGTGTAAATTTTACACATAAAAAGTTTGAGAAGAGATGGGATCAGGACCTCCAAGTCCTGAGCCTCCCCTGAGCAACTTCTGACCCCCCCAATCCTGCCCCATCATTTGAGAACCACTGGAATAGCATAATGTGCATAGAGAGAGTATACAATTTTATGTTTTGGCTGCAGTTCTTTTTGCAGTGACCTCCTACAACATAGGGCTTCCTTATCTTCAGTAGTGACATTTGGAATACATAAGGCAAAAGGAGCTCTCAAATGTCCTGGTGTATCTGTGTAAAATGGTACAAAGCCATCTGTAGGGAAAAAAACTACTGACTTTTAATTTGAACTGTGCTATTCAGAGCTAAATCCAAATCATAAAATCTGAAAGTCAGTTGTGGGGAATTTCTCCTATCCTACAGAGCTGGCTTTGGGATATATGGTGGACTGCAATAGGGACTCCTCCCAGTTTTGCTGGATCCTGCTGTTCTACCAGAAGAAAATCACCATTGGGTAAGAATTAACTGGTTGCTTTAAAAATAATACTAACAAATATTGAAATCAAAGAAAGAATATGCCAGCTAAACTGAAATACTACCATGATTCCAATATAAAATTGGTAATCTAGCTGCATTCTGCTAAGGCTTTATGTGTGTGTGTTGTTTGCCTTCAAGTTATTTATGATTTCTGGAAACCTGAAGGTGAACCTATCACGGGGGTTTCATGGCAAGATTTGTTCAGAGAGGGTTTGTCATTGCCTTCCCCTGAGACTGAGAGCATGAGCCTTGCCCAAGCTCACCCAGAAGGTTTATAGCCAAGTAGGAATTGAGCCCTGGTCTCCAGAGACATAGGGCCTTTGCAGACTGCTAGAAATAGTGCAAATTGAGTCCACTTTGACTGCCCTGGCTCAGTGCTAGGGAATCATGGGAATTGTATTTTTTTCTGAGACATTGAGCCTTCTCTGTCAGAGAGCTCTGGTGCCACAATAAAATACAGTTCCCATGATTCCCTAGCACTGAGTCAGGGCAGTTAAAGTGGACTCAATTTGCACTATTTCTGGCAGTCTGCAAAGGCCCATAGTCAAATACTCAAATCATTATGCCACGCTGGTTCTATCACACATAAATGAGTATTGTGCAGACTTTTCTAAGTTTAAAAGTCATGTTTCCTATGGGGTTTGAAGTTTTTGCTTTCCTTCAGTGTACAAAATATGGCTAGCACTAACCTGGATAGTCAACTAGATAAACTTAGAAAATGAAAGAACATTGAAACTGAAGGGTTTTAATCTGAGATTCAGTTGGCATGCTTTATGTGTGGTATGGCAAAGAAAAAACAGATAAAGAATTCAAGGACATTTTATCGGAAGATTGCTTTTGAAAATCTCGGGGAGGGGGGAGAGTCATAAATAAAATTTAAAAGGAAATATATCTCTGGATAGCACCAAAAGAGACCCTGGTTGAGACAGGGCAAGAAACAGATAAAACATGGACTAGATAAAAATATTTATTATATAGAGATCAACAAAATAACTATAAAATGAAAACTAGAGGGGAATTAGAATTGAAAGAAATAAACTGCAATTGTTTCACATATAAACAACGGTCAGAAAAATTCAAACTGGATTTGAAATTAGAAAATGTTGAGAGAGAGAGAGAGAGAGAGAGAGAAAAGAAATAGAAAAGAAATTTGAAGGCTTTCGTGGCTGGCATCCATAGGTTTTCATGGGGCTTTGGGGCTGTGAGGCCCTGTTCTAGAAGAATGTATTCCTGACATTTCGCATCTGTGGCTCGCATCTTCAGAGACTGGTTGCATGAAGGTGTGTGGGGTATATCTACTGTGTGACCCTTGGTTGAGAGGATTACCATGTAAATCTGTGTATTGTTCTGTTGCGGCAAGACCTCAGGATGGGAGGATATGAGAGGAGGATTAGTGTCTATTTAATTAATGGTCCATTGTCAAAGGATAGGAGAGACCCTCTCATGGCCACAGGAGTTTGCTGCATACCGTGCAGCTGTGGACAAGTCTACATAGGAACCACAAAACGCAGTGTTCAAACGCGAATCAAGGAATATGAGAGACACTGCAGACTGGGCCGGTCAGAAAAATCAGCAGTAGCAGAAAACATTACAAACCAACTTGGGCACAAAATGCTATTTGAAAACACTGAAATTCTGGACCATACCAACAACTATCGGGTCAGAATGCACAGGGAAACCATTCAAATCCACAAAGACCTGGACAATTGCAACAAGAAAGATGAAACCCTGAAAGTAAACAAAGTTTGGCTACCAGACCTCAAAAACACCAAAATCAGGACACAGCAAATACAAATGAACTTCACCCAGGGTCAGGGGGTTTTCCAGCAGACAATGGATCATTAATTCAATAGACACTAATCCTCCTTGCATATCCTCCCACCCTGAGGCCTTGCTTCAACAGGACAATACACAGATTTACATGCTAATTTACATGCTAATTTCCAGCAGACAATGGACTATTATTTAAATAGACATTAATTCTTCTCTCATATCCTGCCACCTTGTGGCCTTGCCCCAAGAGAACAATACACAGATTTACATGCTAATCCTCTCAACCAAGGGTCACACCGTATATATACCCC
Source organism: Phrynosoma blainvillii (assembly GCA_026167975.1). Lineage (NCBI taxonomy): Eukaryota > Metazoa > Chordata > Lepidosauria > Squamata > Phrynosomatidae > Phrynosoma > Phrynosoma blainvillii. The sequence continues at coordinate 76,715,647 of JANUYF010000002.1, forward strand.
ACATCTCCATCCCACCAGTCTCTGCAGATGCCAGCCACAGATGCAGGTGAAACGTCAGGAATACATTCTTCTAGAACAGGGGTAGGCAACCTAAGGCCCGGGGGCCAGATGTGGCCCCCCAAGGCCTTTGGATCGGCCCCAGGCTGGTCCTGCTGCTGCTGCCACCGCCCCCCCCCCATGATGATATTGATTATTGTTGTTATTACTTGTTCTTGGGGTTTTCTTGACAAAATCTCCACAGGGGTTTTGCCATGGCTTTTCTGGGGCTGAGAGAGTGTGCATATATATATATATATATATATATATATATATATAATTTTTTTATCTGTAAAAAAAATTATTTGTTTATTTATTTATTTAATTTTAGTGTTTCGGCCCCCCAATTGTCTGAGGGACAGCAACCCGGCCCCTGGCTCAAAAAGGTTGCCTACCCCTGTTCTAGAACATGGCCTCCCAGCCCAAAAAACCCACAAAAACCTATAGGGAAAAAATGCTGAATAAAGGAAGATATAAAAGGCAAAATGTTATAAATATTTACTAAGGCAAGAATTGAAAATAGAAACAAAAGAAAGAGACAATGATAAAATAAGCCCAGAATATGTGACATGAAACAGAACTGGAAAGCTGAGAGACACCATGGAAAAAAACAAATAAATTCACACTATGCCAAGACATAAAAGAAAACTATTTCACAGTGTTCCATCATTGGTATCTAACTCAAATTAAACTTGATAATATGTATAAACTGGAAAGAAATAATGTTGGAAATGTCAAGAACTATATAGGCTCTTTCTTCCATACATGACAGAATTGTCCAAAAACCAAGAAGTACTGGAAAGAATTAGATAAGCACATGATAAATATCTTACCAAATATGTTTCCATTGCATCCAGAACTTTTCTTATTAAGGGCTAGAAAATAATGTTGAGGGGGGAAATTGGAGAGTGATCTTATACATGGGAGCCACAGCAAGAATTCAATGGCAACAAAATAGAGTAGCTTCTGAAATTAGTGGGCATGATGGAAATGGATAGAATCACCCCTTGGCTAGATAGAAAACCGTAAAAAAAGCTGAAGAAAAATGGACTTTAGTCAAAAACTATTGGAAAACTAAATGGCCAAGCCTGCAAAACTTTAAATGGTGAATGTTCAAAGCTGGGAAAATATATAGATGGTGTTTGAGGAGAGAGAAGATAAACAAACAGTAGAAAGAACAGTGTAGAACAATGAACACAATTATGGAGACTAACAACATTAATTAGAAATTCAATGAGGTTAGATAAGAAGTACTTAAAAATAGATAAATTAGATGGAACTGAGTAACAGACATAACTAAATTAAATTATCAAGGATAATTTTCTTCTCCATATTAAGAAATTTGTTGAAATTGATTTGTAGAAATAGTTTTTTAGTTATATATAGAATGTATGTTTAATAAAAACATGTTTCTACATAGGCATGCAGAAACAAATGGACTGATAAGGGTTCTCATGACCTAGTAGCGTTTCCAAGGTGCATTATAAACATATGTTATTAAAATCCTATCAAACATATTAGCATCAGCTTATATAATTGTTTATCCTTATTCTCCTACACAATAGGTTTGAAATTATTTAACTAGAGATCAGGGAATCCAGAGACAGCAGCCATTTGCCAAGTTAAAATTCAGTGCATCTCTCTCTGTGCATGTGTTCCAGAGCCTTAAACATTACATTTAAAAGTAATTTCATTAGTTATAATTCCAGCCCTCTCAAAGCACTCAGTACCTATTATGTTTTTTTAAAAAAAAAACACACAGTTAAAAACAGCTTTTCCATTTTTCAGAATTAACTAAATCTGTAATTTTTGTTGTGCTATACAAGCTGCTGGCAGAACAGCAATTCTACCTCACTGTTGCCTCATATCTACAAAGAATGTGAAGGAGCACCATAAAGTACAGAAAGAGCAATTTGGTGAGGTTCACAGTTGAGTGAGGTTACACATTTTACTAAATTAACAATATTAACACAATTAACAAAGTATAAAATTAACAAAAAATAAACACTTAACCAACAAAGGGAGTAATGTCTTGTTAAGTTAAAATTATAATGCAATGTGACTAAATTATCTTAACAGGAAAAGGAACATACTAAAAGTAATTAGTTATTCCGGTTTTGCTTAGGGTATTGTGTGTTGATTCATGCTATTAAGTAATTTAAATTAAGTGGTGAAAATGAGCATTTAAGACTAGAAAAGGAATAATGTTATCCCTTTTTAAGTTACAATTATAATTCAATGCAACTAAATTGTCTTAATTAACAGAGAAAGGAACATACTATAAATAATTAGTTATCCCAGTTCCAGTTTGGGGGATTGTATTCATTCTATCAGTAATTTAAATTAAGTAGTGAAATTATTGTTAAAGTTATGAAGAAGTTGAATTCTATAATTACAATTAAAATAATATGTTTTCTTGCTATTAAACAGCTTAATAATATAAATTTCATACAAGGAAATATGATTTCATATTTCAAGCCCACATTATGGAAAACCAAAGAAGACCAAAAAAAGTTTGTGCTTTATAGTTACATTACTTTCTTGGTATATTTCACTCTTCAAGTAAGACATCAAAATAAAATACAGTGAACTATGCAAATCCTTAGCTAAAAGAACAGCTATTAAAATTAAATGCAGTCAAGTTATATCAAGCATCTGTGTTGCTGACTATCAGGAACATTTTGCGGTTCAGTCTATCACGCCATCCTCAATTTATTTTCATTATCCAGTCCTCCATCTGCTGCAGTCTGCTGCATACTGAATAAATATTTCACATTTGAACTTCAATAAATTCCATCCACTACTTTTCAAAATAAGTAGAATGTAGTACAATGTAGGCTACATTTCTGAAAAGTGTGGTTGGCTATTGTGACACACAGGTAGGGTAGGGATGGGAATTGTGTAATATTACTGAACTGCAACTCCGAGCATTCTTCAGCTCCAACAACATATCCATTTCAGCACCTGCAACATGGATTAGTAGCAACCACTCCAGCTACTGGAACTAGTAAATAAGAAAAAGATCTGAGTTTAAAAACTAAATTTATTGTGACATAAAATTCCTTGATGACCTGTGAGAAAAGTAAACTCCTGTCCATAAAAGTTTATCCCCTCTACTACCAAATATTCTGTTACATGAGATATTTTTTGCTGCCAAAATGAACTGTATTATTGCATAAGCTTTCTTGATGTAATACGAAATAAATTCTTCTCCACGAAAGCTTATAGCATCAATAGTGTTCAAGTTCCTACGAGAATCTTTGTTTTGCTGCTACATAACAGAGCTGGAAGCAGTGATTAAATGGGATTTAACCCAGCATCTGTTCTTCTTAATGTTGTTCTACCATATTCTAGTATTCCTGTGATAAATATTAAGAGGGAGTATGGATGTTGCCTTGTGTTAACTCTGTGAGTGCACTAGAGGCAAGGAGTGTGGTTTTACAAATGTATACTCAGGTAATGTTCAAATCTTATCATGAATATATGTCCCTTTGCTTCTGGCTTTTCAGTCCCTTCATCTGTTTCTATATTACAAACAGTGTTCCCCCCTCAGCTGCTCAGATAGAATCAAAGGTCTTGTAGTAGCAAAAATAGAGAGGCTCAGATCCAGAAACATATTTTCTTTGTTAAAACATTTTTGCTCAAGAAGAATTAAAATCAAACTAGACAGAAAATGCATTACTGCAGTATTATTCACCTATTTAAGATGATCCCAAGAACATCATTTACATGGGTACAGCTCACATCCAGGAAGTTGCATGACAGGATCTACTCCTGACTCATAGAAACAACTTAATCTTGAACAGGAAGCCTATCCGGAAAACAACCTATATCGAGTGTATGTACCTTAGCCTGAAAACCAGGGATAGTTTAGGGATTCTGTTGGTATACTGGCCACCCCATTGCTTAACAGACTACCTAACCGAGCTGACCGAGCTGGTCTCAGAGCTGCTGCTGGAGTCGCCCAGACTTTTGGTTCTGGGCGACTTCAACATCCCTCTTGAGACCAGCTTGTCCAATTTGACAGGAGCAGCCTGGGAGTTCATGGAGACCATGACAAACATGGGCCTATCCCAATTGGTCGACGGGCCCACGCATTGTGCTGGTCATACCCTCGATTAGGTTTTTAGTATGGAACAGGAATATCCATGAGCGGAGGTCATAAAAACCTCCGCATTGTCATGGATGGATGACTTCCTGGTCAAGATAGAGCTAAAGGCCACTGTCAGCCCCCTCGGGGGTGGCAGACCTGTTAGAATGGTCCGCCCTCGAAGGCTCATGGAACCCATTGGCTCCCAGAAGGCCTTAGAGGGTTTAATGGTTGGTAACGCCGGTGACTCTGTCGAAGCCTTAGTGAACACTTGGAACACCGATCTTACCAGGGCTAACGACACAATCGCTCCCAAGCGTCCTTTCCAGCCCGCTTCTAATCGTAAGCCCTGGTTCACAGAGGAACTTAGGAGGATGGAGCGAGCTGGACAACGACTAAAGAGCGAATGGCGGAAGACTCAGCTCCTATCCAACAGAACTCGCCATAGGAAGCATCTTGATTTCTATCGGGAGGCTTTGTGTGCAGCGCAGAGATCTTTCTGCGCTGCACGCATTGCGTCTGCAGAGTCCCGTCCAGCAGAGCTGTTTAGGGTGGTGGGGGAATTGACAAAGGTTCCTCCGGTGCCAAGCCCTCTACTCAACCCAACGATGGCCTGCTGTGACGCGTTTAGTACCTACTTTGTAGATAAAATCTCTCGGATAAGAGCCGACTTGGATGCCATTGTTTCGACAGAATCCGTATTGTTGAGCAGAGGGGCGGGTTATAAATAAAATGTATTATTATTATTATTATTATTATTATTATTATTATTATTATTGAGATAGGATCAAGACAGCACCAGTGATAAAGGACATGTTTTCCAGGCAAAAAATCCCTGATTAATTTCTGCCATGAAGCCTTAAGGAACCACTGCCAATTAGTGTAAACATCAAAGCTAGATGGACCAACAGTATAGAAGTTAGTATAAAGTACCCACCCATCTTCTTCAAGCAACATTACGAGGAGCTTTTAGCATGGTTCCACTTGGGTACTAAAACTGGATCCTACTACTTCTGCCAGAATTAGTGACTCCCCCAACTCCCTCCTGCAGCTTCCTGTGCACCCTAAAAACTTGCTCCAAAAGGCTCCTTAGTAGGTTCTTAGCCCACACAGGAGGGTGGGGGGAAATGGTCACTATTCTGCTAGAAGCAGTGGGGTCCCACATAAGTACTCTGTTGGAGTCTTGCCATTGTTTCCAAAATCCCAGCTATGTATACAAGGTGCAGAATAAACTCATATGTTACAATGTTAATACTCCACAAATAATGAGGCTAAAGTGCTTGTACATCTTTATGGTCTTAAGTAAGAAATTCTTGGATATGGAAATATCTGAATCAGTTGGTAATAATAAACACAGGATCCCCCATAATAACACATAAAACCAAATCTTTTCTAGAAATTTTTTAACTAAATCTATATAGCAGGACAGGAGATCCTCCAGTTTGTGGATCTAATCTGATTGAGTGGGAGTCTATTGATGCCCCTTCTTAAGGCCCTCTCACCCTGCTCCAAACTCTATCCACTAGGGTTCAATGGCTTGTTTGCCTTTGAAAATATAAGCAGAGAGTAAGGATATTCCACAATCTGCCATCTAAAATCAGAGATAACATCAAAATTTCTCTTGACTTACAATTCATATTGTAAAAGTTCATATACATCTACAAATCTCATATTTTATATCACAAAATTAATATGTTAATCCCAGCTGAATAAATCCAGTCAAAAAGCCATGACTGTATATATGCTACATAGAAGCATTATTTGTTTTACACTGGCAACATTTAGCTAAAGTAATTTCTTTCTTTCCAAAAAGACATCAGGATATCCAGTATATCCAAAGATCTCATTTTGCTGAATACTTTATGCAAACATGTTTTTCACTCTGAACTAAGCAAAGACTACATGAAACACAGAAAAAGTTATTTAGAAGGTATGTGTACAGGTATCAATGGATATGTAAAGCACACAGAATGTTAGGAACACAGAAAGCAGCATTTCACTAAGTGAGACCACTAATACATCTAATCTAGTATAGACAATGTAGCAGAAAAAATGGGACTGAGAGACACCACGGACTGAAGGAAAGAGAGTTTATTCTGAAAAAAACAAAATTATGCTAGCTTTCCAAAAATGCTGAGCCCAGAGTAAATAACTGACCAACCTTTTATAGGATCCCACAAATGTAGAGAGCAATTCTCCCTCCCTCCTTGGTCCCCTAGTTACACAACATT